>LR991093.1:30648333-32141666 GCA_905163515.2 Lymantria monacha
GTTCGACGGTCAGAGTTGTCGGTATTAAGTGATGAAGCCGAGCAGTTTATGTTCCCTAAGCGGGCGAGTTCTACGAGCTCGACATCCTCAGATGAGGACGACGACGATGATGATGATGATGATGATGATGATGATGATGATGACGATGACGATAGAGAATTTAATGTACGAAGGAAGAGTACACCGCCACCTCCACCGCTCTCAATAGAAAGACGGAGACAGGCGCGTCCTTTAGCACTTAAGGAGGAATCGTCAGAGGAAGATAGTTGGCCTGAGGATAAAAGACGACGTAAAAAACGCCCCCCACCAGTGCCTAAAAGATCTCGCAGAACAATTTGTAAATCGCAATCTGTGGAACATCCAAATGAAACGCCAGAAGTTATAGAACAACTAATTCCAACTGAAATAACCATACCTGCTCCTGAAGGTGAGGTTAGCCCATTGAGGGAAGAGCCTGTGGAGAAGTGTATGAAATGGGAGGATGGCAAATTGAAATATACTCCTGCTGTGGAGCAGCTGGAATTTGCATTTGAATGTGTTCCACACAGTGAGCCCTGGTTTGAGACCTTCAAAAGACAGGATGAAGACAAGGTGCTTACCAAAAATGTGCCAAAGTATTTTGGTGAGTTCATTTTCTTATTAAAAATCAGCACATAAAGTCTGCACAGATTAGCTTAAGTATTGACTGCATTGTCCGAGTATGTGGGTTTGATACTCACTCCGGACAATTCTTCGTGTGATTCATAAATTATTGTTCTGTGTCTGAGTGTTATTTATTTATGTTAATAGAATCTTTCTAAAGTCCCTCAGTACATAAAAATTTAATCCTCAGAACAAGAGTTGTCTTTAAAAAATAGACTCAAAACTATTTATGTTTTTAATTCTTTTTTTCAGCACTGTATTCTAAATCGCCAAAGTTACCGTACGAGATAGGTCAGTTACCGCCTCTGAAACCAAACTGCTGTCCACTCAGTGACTTAGTAAAACGAGAAGAGAAGCCAGGACCATCGCGCTCATACGGGACGAGAGGCATGAAAAAACAAAAGATCAGGAAAAGGACTGCAGAATTGATTGCGCTCGAAGCACATCCGCGGAAGTCGCCGAGAGAGCATGCCTCGACGCTCGCCATACTTGGATCGGCTGGTCTCTTACATCGTCGAAAACACGGCGATGATAATAAATCAACGGCATCAGAGGATACAATTAGTGATACACAGAGCAATAGTAAATTAGAGCCTGTCCTATCGGAAACACAAGAAGCGTCAGAGAGACTTCAGCAGTTTCTGTCGGAAGTGTTCGACGATGCGGCCGACTATGATATATCAGATGAAATCATGGATGGTGAAGCCGCCGTCGCCACATCAACAAATTTGCCTGATATGACGAGTTTAGTCTCGGAGTGTGAAAACTGTGATTTGATACAGAACGAGATCAAGGTAGCGGTAGAACGACCGAGAAATCGTCGGGGTAAATTCAAAAAGAAGAATCGTACTGGTTGGCCGAATAAAAAGAAGCAAGTTAAAAAGAATTCAAGAGCGAACAGCTTGGAATCCGATCACAAAGCAGACAGTAGTCTGGATCGCTCATCGGCTGAGCCGCCGGACGATGACACGACACAGGACACACTCAGTGAGGAAGACCTAAATTTATCGGAGACTGAAAAAGAAGATAACACAGTAATAGAAAAGTCTAAGTCAGATATTGCCACAGACATCTTACACGACAAAACATTAAAAGACACAAAGAGTGAACCCACGGATGAATCAGAATCACAGGAGAAAACATTGCAAGAATTGAAAATTGCACTGACAGAGGAAAAGATGAAAGCTGAAAAGGAGGAGCGGAAGTCTCGCAGTTCGGAGTCCGAAGAAAAGAAGAAGGCGGCTAAGCGCGCCTTAGCCGGTCTGGGTAGTTGGTTACAGCCAGTAGTACGAGTGGCTCGAGTGGATCCGTTGGCTGCTAGACGCTTGCGCTCAGCAGGTCGCACCAGGAACACTCGCGCCAGGTAGCGGTGGGGCGACAGTGTTTATAAGTGTAACAGTGATGATGAATTGATATAGTGACGTCACAATAATGACTAGACCAAACAATATTTGTGATGTACCCTCGTTCACACTCCGCGCAGACTTGCTTTTTGTTATTTATTTTATAAATGTGCTGTCACTGTGTGGCGGCATAGTTATCAGCCCGGTTCGCTAAACAGCTACAAGTAACTGACAACGGGGGCATATTTATTTTATATTGTCTGCTATTTATATTCTTTTACAAACCAAAATTATCATAATGAATTCTAGTATTTTTGATTTGACATATATAGTCAATTTAATTGTAATACCTATGAAATAATACTATTTCACCCACATTTTTAATACAATATTAATTGGCAAATGAAAAAGAAAAATATTCTATACAAAAACTATTTATTGATTTAAATAATACTGTCTCTGCCTACCCTGCAAGGGATATGGCGCGATGATATGTATGTATGTATGTAAATAATACTGTAGTGGCCTAAATAAAAACTCTGTAAGAATCCTCCCGCCCCTACGATAGTCACGCTGAAAAGATTTTTAACTGTCTGGATAAGAAAGTTCCGCTGTATATTGCCACATTCATAGGTGATATCAAGGTTTGTCCCAAGAAATGATTTTAAATAACTTGGAATCCTCAATAAATTAAATTAGAAAATTTAAACGGAAGTAATAGGTAAATATTTCACTTATCTTCTATACAATATTGGTAATTGCCAACTATGTAAAAATAAATATAAAAACGTAAGCTTGTAAAGATAGTTTTGATTTGAATATTTTAATTAAAATCTGTAAAATAGCTATGCTCTTTCTGTTAGTTTACGCGCTGTCCGGGAGTATCAGTATTTAAATGTTTAGTTTTTTTTGTTTATAAAGAGAATAATATATCTCGAGGCTGCGAACAATGGAGTTTGTAAATAGTGGTGTTATATATATTTAAAACTGAAACTGCATGTATGTGTGTACGTATGTGGTATGTAGACTGTGGCGAGCTTAGTCTGTATATAAGTGTTATTAATGTATGCTTAGAGAGTATGTTTGTTTTATTAGATAAATGGAGATGCTGAAATAATTCACAGACGACAAACAGTTCCATAAATATAGGATGTTACGAGTCATTCGTTTATATCACATAGCTGTTAGTAATAATATAGAAAACTGTCTTTAAAGTTAATCAATAGTTGAAATATCTCATTTTCGGCTGATTTATGATATTGTTTTTCTGATAACATCTCCTTTATCAAAACTTCAAAATAAAGTTGTATAAATACTATGATTCGCATTATGCAGTTTTATTTAAATACATTTCATATCGTGCCGGCTCACGTATCTATTAAATACAGACCAAATAAACAAAATATTGGCCAAGGGTTATCTTAATATTAAATTATAATCACCACGGAATTTCTTTAATTGCACAGATGGCGTAGTAATTAAGACACCTGCCGTGTCAATGTCATGAGTTCGATACAGTATAATACTATCTGCGATTCACAAATTTTTGATTCGAGTTAGGGTGTAATTTGTATTCGTTAATTATATGTTGAAAAGCAATAGGCCGCGACATTACAAAGGTTTGAAAATGACTTCGATCGATATGCAAGTATTCATCATCATCTGCTTATCCCTTCTTGATTAGTAAGATTTATAGACTTGAGATGTAAAATGCTATACATTAAAAGGGATGAATTGGAAAAAAAAAATATGTAAATGAATAGGAAAATTATACCCAATAGCGAATCGTTAGCTACGACATCTGACATCTACACACGTAAACGTGGGCGTATACTTGTCTTTTATGGTGAGTACTTAAATAACCTTATTATTTTAACAGATAATATCTTCAGAAGTAAGAGGTGAAGATACTAAGTTTCTAGATTCGCACCTAGTAACAATACTTCATTATTAAATCAAAACTAAAATTATGATGCCACATCTGGCTAAATCTACACGTCTGCGCTAGCATCTCAAGGTCACAAGAAACATTGGACCATTATTAGCATTGGTAGGTAATACATAGTAAAGGAGTCTACCCACTACACTAACATATGACCGCGTTAGGAACTTGTCAACAAAATATGAAGCTTCACTAAACGGCTAAACCATTCCGCCAATGAACAAGACCGTTGTATTGCATGCACGGACTTGACTAATCGGCGAGTATATTTTGCCGGAGTCATCCTTACCGTGTAAGCTTATGGACTTAAGAAATAAAATATGATCCTTGTATTTATAATTTTCACATAAATGTAATTTAACTGATATAAAGCTAATTTCATGGGTAGCTTGACAGGCCCATCTGTAGCTCACTGTATACTCGGTAAGCTTCACGTTCTCATTAAAAACACAGTTTAAAACGGTGTAGTGGACAGACTTCTTTATGATTAAAGTCTACCCAATGTTCGCATCATGTTAGTACTTCAGTACAGAAATACACGCGGGCTTTTTAAAACTAGTTTTCCAACTTGACCCCGCCCTAAGTTGCTTGTATTCGAGTAATAGTAGTCTTCTTGTTAGTTGGAATATCCAAACACGTGTTTAAATATTTGTTTACACTTCAAGCAATTCTTAAATCAAATAAATTAAGGCATATTGATTTTTTAAGACTTCTGTAAGTAGGTATTTTATATGACTTTAGTAGCACAAAATGCTAGTTTTAATTCCACATTCCGATATGATACTAAACGCAAGACTAGTCTTGATTGCGCTTTACGTATTAAGGCAGTGTGATAATGACGAGTAGGTACACATAAATGCAATAAACGATTTAAATTTGCCGATGAGTAATAATTGCATTTACCTACTTGAGCCTGTCGCGTGCCAAGGTGTATTAGGTGCTAAAATTCTCGCTAGTTAGTAATAGATACTACTATAATTACTTTCTACTGCTATTACTTGGTAAATAAAGTACTTAAATACAAAATGCGCAAAATTATGTTGTTATATTCCACAAGATAATATAATGTACCTTTTATTACTGATAACGCAATTGCCCTGTGTAAGCTTGTCAGTTATTTACTTGTTCGTACATTTCACAGCTCGTATCGTTTGGTTTTGCTCTACTTTTGAAATGCTGAAAAATGGATATTTGCCGATACAAAATAAATCTTATTTTCTTTCTGAATATTCCTGTTGTTTTTTTTTTGTATATATACTTGTGTACTATAATATCGATTTGAAATTATATGTACAGTACAGAGCGATAATATAACATATCGAGTCTTGAAGAGCCAATCGAATAATTTCGGTTTCGTAGAGCGGATTCTTTGTCGCACGGAGCGCTAACAGTCTGATATCTATTAGGAGCTGATAAAACAATGACTTCTTGTTATAAAATAAAGTACACCTATTTTGTTTGTTTTTTCTAAATTAATCCAGTTTAACAACTCGTATTAAACAAGATGCGAAAGGGAATGCTCCGATGGTTCGGACATGTGGAAAGAATGCCGAACGAACGTCTGGTTAAGAAGATATACAATACGAAATTGGAAGGATGTAGGTATCGGGGGAGACCGAGACTCACCTACCTAGACCAGATTGGTCACGTACTGAAGGAAGGTGGAGTCAAAAGTCTCTGAAACCGGCGAGCTTGTATGAAGAGAATTATGAATGTTGAGGAAGCGAGTGCAGTATACAAGGATAGAGTTCTCTCTGACTACCCTGCCAGGGATATGGCGTGATGATATGTATGTAACAACTCGTATGTGTATATTTTTGATTAGACGCAACTGCACTCTCTCGCATTTGAACGACTGATAAACATCTAACAAGTAATGTGAGACAGAAACAACTAAATCACCCAAAGAAAGGAGTAAATTGTTTTACGACTCGTGGTTGGTTTTTAGAGTGAAGTGAAGGACGATAAGACATTTTATTTATAACCCATCAAACGTATAAGAATAGTCATTATGATAATAGCCTTTAGAATTACTGTAGATGAAGTAACGGTAAAGACACCGACCTATCATGCCGAGTGTCCTGGGTTCGATTCCCACTCAGGACAATAGCAAATTGTAGTTCCGAGTTTGAGTGTAATTTGTGTCCGTTAATTATATGTTTATGAAGTCCCCAGAAATTCAAGAATTATTAATATATTTATATTAAGGTGTTTGAAGTTTCAGATTCGATTTCCACACAGAATTTGTTGTGATCCACAAAATATTGTTTAAGTCCGAGTGTGACTTGTTGCCTTTAATAGTATTTTTGTAAAACACCATACTACAAGAATTATCCTTAGTATTGGGTGTTATGAAAAAAGAAAACAAAACACCCCGTCGATCTTTTTTGTGGGTGTCGCAAAAGACGACAAAGGTACAAGCAAATGATATTAATAAAAAAAAATATCTCTTCTGATCAGTGTGGAGTAGCATGTCAGTTTCACTACAATTGGAGAGAAAACCTATATTCCATTGTTGAAATAAAGGCTAAAAAGAAGAAAAACATTGTTTATGAAACCCACAAGCAATGTTGAAAGTATTTGTATCTGCCACCATGCAGCAATTATAATGATTTAATAATTAACATCAAATAATGATTCTTCAACTCATTCAAATTTCTGCAGACAATTGCAAATTGAAGTTCTAGAGGTTGCTCATCACAGAAGTAAAATTTCCTTATATCCAGTTCCACCTTGATCCTATGCCCTTCCTTTCTTGATGTGTGCTGTATATTAATTAACCATGAGAAAGTGGTGGGTCTTCCTTCCTTTCGTCCATTTTAAAATAATAAGAAATTTCAACCATGTATCGCCTAAGGCCAAGTTCAGATGACCGCGCGGTTGGCTCGTCGCGCGGTTTAAGATTATAGCAAATCAATGTTGTTGTGTACATGACCGCACGCACCGCGCGTCACCGCGTGGCGACGCGCGGTTTGAGATCTACAATCCTGTATGGACCTGTTCAGTTGACCCGCGCGGTTTGAGGGGGGACGGACACACGGAGCCACGAAAATGGAGGACGATTTTCTTTTGGTGATATGCAATATCTTGCAGCACCATCTGCAGGTTGCATATCCTTTTCAACGCAATCATACAAAAACTCAAAGGATGCAATCGACATCCTAAAGTAGTTGAAAAATCGATCTTCGGACAGACAGACTAGTCTGTGTGGTATATAAAGTCACAAAAAGGCTTAAAGAAAGTCTTTGACTCAAAATAGGGTATACCCAGTATCATCTTTGCTTTCGACCATGACGTCGCAGTTTGCGGTATAAAACCCACAACCAAATGGCCTCCTCCACCTCTATTCTTACTGAATGTTCACGCTAGATTGCCTCGCGCAAGTCGCCGCCATCTGAACAGCTACAGCGCGCGTCGCCGCGCGGTCGTCTGAACTTAGCCTCGCGTCGCCGCGCGGTCGTCTGAACTTAGCCTAACTCAATCAATTATATCATTTTAAATAAAACCTACTGTTTTTTTTTTTTTTTTAAATTACAATTGTTTTACAAAACAAATAAGAGCAGAATTCCAAATCAACGTATACTAATACAAAACATAATACAATATTACAAGACATGTAAAGGAATGAAAGAAACTGACTATAATGAGTTGTAATTTTAGATTTTTTTTGCAATAAGCCTACGCATACTGTAAATTTACAAAACGGAATTATAGTATGTATTACTTTCTTGTGGTGCATAAAAACTTCAACCATTTTTTGTAAAATAATTGCAGAATTTTTTAACAGTGTAAGCTTTATGATACTATTAGGATATTAAAATTGCTGAAGTACAAAATATCATTTTACAAATATAAATTTAGATAGATAATCTATTTAATAAATGAACATGAAAATGTCACTAATTATTTCATATCAATTAGGTATAATAACAAATTGAAACCAAATGATCTAATCTAACAGGCATATAATCAATAAAAACAAATTATTACACTTTATACATCTTCCAAATAGATGTTAGATCACCAGCGTTTATGTTCATTCTTGTGTGAATAACAAAATAAACTAATCCCTAAAATCAAGTCTTGATATCTAAGATCAGTCATACAAATATCATTATCGCATATAGTCACAGGTTTGCATAACTGCACATATAACTGGCCTTAAATACCATAGACAAATTTATTGTTTTTATTCATAAACATCTTCCTTGTCAGCTATGTATTGTATTATATCTTTTGGCCTAACAAGCCTTTCGGCATCAACATCGGGAATCTCAAAACCAAATTCATCTTCCATAGCCATGATGACCTCAACGTGATCCAAGGAGTCCAAACCGAGATCCGTTATGAAGTGGCTCTCCACACTCATCTGTAAAAAACAATATTTATGTTTTAATTTTAATATAAATTTTTGTTGAAGTTAAGAGTTATTTCTACTGTAAATATTATTCAATTGAAAGCTACCTTTTCAGCATTAATTTTGTCATAAAGTTGTAGTACAAGTATCACCCTACTTTTAATAAGGTCTAGTGTTAACGGTGGTCCACCGCTGTAGTTGCGGACAAACACATTCTGGCTCTGAAACAAAATTGTATTCTTGTATAGGATAAATTTAGTTTATATGTACCTTCACAGAACTGAGTTTGTCGTAAGCCTTGCAAACTTTCAAAACTCTATCTTCAATTTCTTGCATTCCTGATTTAGTGTTAGCCCCATGGTAGGGTCGCTGTGTTCGCAGTGATGGTACCTAAACAGTTTTGGTTATATTGTACACATTCGTTATGCAATAAGTTTGAGGTTATACTTTATTGATTGTTCAAATTCAGTCAATTTAAACTTAACTATTAGAGTATATAACAAGTCAAAAAATATCATTTTAGCCAATATCTACTAATTGAATGGTACAAACTCCTCAAATAAAGTAATTATGATGCTTACCCTATTGGGAAAATTTTGGATGTTATATGACTGTACTGTATTATATTTTTGCTGTAGAGCTACAGTTGAAAGCCGACATACTACCGGCGCTATAAAAACAGGAGGTTTTCGTAATAATCCAGATAAAGCACTTCGAACAATATTAGCAGCAGCCATTTTGCAGGCTTGAATGATGAATTCTGCACTGATACAGAGTAACTATGTGAAATATCATACACAGTCGGAAACAAAACATACAGCCAAAGATTATACGAACGTTTCGCAACAGTGTGCACATTGCTGCTGACAAGATGTTTTTTTCGGGATTTTTTTGGCGGGAATCTAAAACGTCATGTGGTGCTCTTGTATTATATTCGTTATCTTAGTGTGTTTATGTAATGTGATGTGACGGAACTGCTAAGATGTAGTGAATATCATATAAAAGTGCTTTACAACGTTTTCGTTTTTCATCAAAATTCTCACAAGATACCATTAACAGTGTGGCCATAGCACTGTTGATGGCGACAATTTGACTTACTGACGGACAATGACTAATCTGAAGACACTAAAAACTTGAAGATAATTATAACTCGACACTGGCAACAATGGCTCATTTAAGTAGCTGATTGCCAATACATAAAAATAAGAAGATGTCTGTTCGTATTTTTTTACCAATATAGTATATCTTCTTGCCTGTTAATAAAGTTCTCGACAATGCAGCCAGCCTGCTAAGAAAACATTTATTATCTCCGCTAATCTGCTCCCACCGCTGGGATCCAGCCTATTCCAAAATAGGAAGGAAATTGATTTACTTTATCATATTAATAAAAAGAAAAAAAATAGTCAGACGAGTTAGCATAGGGTTTCATTCTTTTTATTTTTGTTACTGTTGTAATATATGCATATTGTATCCCTTACGATATCTTTCGCCTGCTCTTACGACGTCAATGGGCAAGATAAGGTGAATTGTATTTTTACTCCGTCACGGTAAATTAAAGAAAACCAATACACTAACATAAAAGAGAAAATTAGCTATATGATAAGGGGCCATCCATTAATCATGTGAGGCTTGAATTGTTTGACAAAAATTACGAAATATCACAAGGGGGAAGGGAGGGTGTAGTAAGATATCACGTCATTTTTTCGTCAAACGCGGGATTTCTAAACCGAAAACGTCGTGTAGTGTGACTGACTTGCCGTTGCCAGGCAATGAATGAAGTTCTCACGCGTCGCTCGGTTCACCAGTCGCCAGTTATTCTGTTTTAGCGCCGAATACATATGTGAAAACCGTTACTGTTAGTGGGGGGACTATTTAAGACCCACCAACTCGCAGAGTTTACTCTTAGTATCAGAATCAGGTTTATATGTGAGTAAATAAAAGTTTGATGAAACTCCCTTAGATAATTTTATTCACGAAGTGACACACATCCCACGTTTACCAAACAATAAAACAGCAGAGCATTCCAGAATCAAATACAATATAAAAATTTAACTTCGAATAAAATTTGTATTATGCTTCCAATAACGTCCGAAGTCCATTATGAGAGTACATCGTCCCTTTGCCTCGCATTGTCCCTAGATATCGCTACTTTAGCTACTTCCGTTACCTAGATCCGCACCTAGCGCCACCTATCACTTCCGGTTCGCAACATTTACCTGTTAAACACAAGCCACCATGTTCGACATTGTTAGTCTCATGATAGTAAAGCACCAGGAAGGCATTACTGGGGCTGCGGACGTCATTGGAAGCATAATACAAATTTTATTCGAAGGTAAAATTTTTATATTATGCGTTCCGTTTGACGTCCGAAGTCCATTATGAGAGACTGTTTGTTATCTTCTGGTGGCTTGTATTTTGTTAATACTAAGTTAAAAAGCAACAATGTGATTGTATATAATATATATATATATATATATTGTATATGTATATATATATTATATATATATATATATATATATATATATATATATATATATATATATATATATATATATATATATATATATATATATATATATATATATATATTATATATATATATTGTATATGTGTATTTTAGATTATACTTTCTAAAAGTACATGATCGTTGCCAATTCTGTTTGGCTAGGATATCATTAATATGTTTATATTCTTTTTTTTTTTTAAGACGAGACCGTTGGTCTACAACTTACAGCTGGCGCATGAATATCAGAATCAACTAGAGGTTTCTAGTTGCAGAGAATATTTCCCCGGGTTCCTTGTCCTGTAACTACTAAAGGCGTATTCAGTATACTGTATCGATGTTTTTGTCAGGTGTGGATAAAAATGTCCAATTAAGATGTCCAAAGAGGATGAGTCAGTATTAGACTCAAATATGTGGTGCAAGGTCCGTGCCCGTGAAAGAATCCGTGCTCTATACAAGGTGGCGATCGTGATTATGCAAAAATTTAATTATTATGCAAAAAAATCATTATTATGCAAATTAATGACTAATTATTTATTACTGTTAATAAAAAATAATTATTAGGCAGCACACCCAACAGGCAGTGCTCTGTCGCTTCTGGAAGTTTGCAATATCAGGGGTAGCGCTAAGCCACTGCCCATCGTGAAGAAAGTGGTGTCATTAAGTCTCGTTTAAAGAAAGACACGTCAGTGTTTGAAAAAATCGCAGCAGATAATTCATTCCCGATCCTGCAAGTACGTAAGCGAAATGCCCGCTGAAAACGTACAGATGCAGACCTTAACGTTTCCAGGTGAAACGGATAAACCCTGCTGCAGTGTCAAGTAGTACGGTAGTGAAAAGTGAGGGTGGTATTAAGTCTAACAGTTCCTCAAAAATAACCGCAGCGTGTCTGGATACTTGAAATGAACTATTTAAATTTGTGTTATACTTTCTAACAATCTAATTAACATCCTCGTGTACCAAATCAGTAATTTCAAAAACGCCAATTTAATCAAAGAATAAGCTTCTAGTGCGTTTTACTAATGAGTTTACCCTTATTTTTTTTTATTTTTATTTTCAATTTAGTATCCTAAAAGGATGCCATAACCGATTTATGAACGAGAAATGTTTTATAAAAAGAGGCGACCAGGTAAAATTATATACCCAACATATCTGGCTGTAATTGCTAGTTTTGATAAAGGAAAATTAATGCTATTTTCTTCTAATAATCTTGGCCAATCTGTTCCAAATAAGTGCATAATCTTTTTATATACCGTCTTCATCATGATGATAACTGCTTCTCCTGCGGCTTTCGCGGCTTTCAGGGCCTCCCCTCTGAAATGAGTCAGTTTCCAAGCGTAACTGGCCAACTTGCGCCGGTGGAAGAATTATTACCATGTCCATCAACGTCGTAACGGATCTTTTAGTTTAACAGGACGTTTCAGGATACATATCTAGATCTGGTCTCCAAAAAGACTTTCTATTTGGGTGCCACTAGAATGTACTTACCTGCAGCTGAATTTAATGATCCAGTATCCTAGATATTAACTGGGACAACGCAAACAGGCATGCAAGTCGGTAATGCCAAGATCAGCTGAAAGTGTCGTAAAAGTACGCGTTCCAGACTGACAAGTCTAGCAAAATAGTCTGCCACGACTGCATTCTGTAGCGCAAACAGGACAATCGAAACAGTATTATATGACTTGTGCAGTCTGTAACGCAAACCAAACTAGCGAAACAGTTTGTTGCAACATGTGCTGTCTAAAACAAATAGGCTCATAATTGGTGTTCTCCAGATGCTGGACATTCTCAGTGCTTCGTGTGAGATGGCACTCAGTGATGTTCAGATTTCGTGAAAGGTGATCAGCTTGTATTGAACAGACATTATCAGGTCTCACACCTTCGTTCACGCCATCTAGCGGTGAAGCGCGATGGTGAGGTAGCCTACCAGGTTAAAGAGCTGTTGAGTCAGATCTAGCAGTTGAGATAGTATTGCTCATTTTATCTTTACGTAGGACACGTCTATTTTCTTGTCGCTTTGAAAAATCACTGTCCAATTTCGAATCTCCACATCTTTGGTTGACATAGCAGCCCTCATGGATGCAGGCGGCACAAGACCGCACTTTGTGGTGAAATATGAAGGAGTCCTACGTTCAGCAGAGGATGACAAAAGGCTGAATGATGATGATGACCCATGGAATGTCCCACGCGTCAGTGATGACGTATTTCGTGGGCATTCTTTGGGGGTGAATTGCCGACTACCGATTGAATTTCTCCGTCCATCAATTGAGCTCTGTACCTACCTCAGAAGAGGATCCAGAAAGATGCTGACTCTGCGAGAGCGGACACTTTCGGAGTCTGTTGCTGTATTTCTGCAGTAATTGGCAGTGCAACCTTCCCCAGTGGGTGATGAAGGTTACAATGTTGGTATCCCGACTCTGCGAGAGCGGACACTTTCGGAGTCTGTTGCTGTATTTCTGCAGTAAATGGCAGTGCAACCTTCCCCAGTGGGTGATGAAGGTTACAAAGTTGGTATCCTGATAGGCTTTGTGCCCGATCTAGGCTCCAACTACCGGCCGCGAGTCGTCCTCGCAACATCTGACTAATTCGTTATATTTTGTCCAAGGTTAGGAACTTTGTGTTAGATTTGGTGCCCCATACCATTCTCGGAAAATGTTATTGCCGATTCATACATATTGACCCGTTAACTCAAACTGGTCAAAAACTATTACCAATACCAGAGTTGTGCATGTAATTCTATTCTAAAGTACTATGAAGTAATTATCTAGATAGATTACCCGCAGCTCTTTCTTGCGAAGTATTTCTGCAATCTAATTAGTTATAGAGGCGAAAATTCATCGCACCGCTGCTAGGTCGAACAGCAGACACGTCACAGGCATTTGATCCGGCAGAAACTCCGTGATGATCTTTGACGGTAGGTAAGCCCATTTTAGATCTGGTAGCAAATTGGACACTCGGTGATAATGAAATAGATTAAATAGCTAGGCATGAGAAATAGATTCAAACGCCTCGGTTTCATGTATGATTTACATAAGACCAAGACTTTTCATTTATTTGAGGTTGATAATAGATTAGAATAGGTTGGCCAACCTCGAATTTCAAATGTTAGCAGTAACGATGGGTAATTCGAATCGTTTAATTCGAATAACTCGAATAAGACTATTGACTCGTTCATTCGAATCGCCTTTGACCGAAACCGAATCAATTCGTTAACTCGTGTCGTACCTACTTGCAGCGCGGGCGACCGCTGCGGCGCAGCGATCAGTCGACTCGGCTTAATTGGACATTCGTTGATTCGCTCTCTCGTTCTATTACGGAGTCGAATAATCTAGCGAATGAATTCTACGAGTGAGAAAATACGAAATAGTCTTGGGCTTAGTCGGTCACCACTGAGAGCGCTCAATTTAGTTCATAATCTAATAGCGAACTAGTTCGCTCTATTAGTTCATTAGTTCTTTTTTTGAAAATTTTATTAAACTTACCGTAAAATCACATATGTTATAAACAGTATGTACATAAGGGAGTGTTAGTTCCCACTCTCATGTATGGCAGTGAAAGTTGGATTTGGCAGGGAAGACATGAAAGTAGAATAAATGCTGTAGAGATGAGAGCTCTTCGTAGTATGTGTGGTGTAAGTTTGAAAGATAAAATTAGGAATAGTGTTATAATAGAGCGCTGTGGTATGAATGAAGAAGTAGTGACAAAAATAAAAAAGGGTATGCAGAGGTGGTTTGGACACGTGGAAAGAATGAGTGAAGAAAGGTTGACGAAACAAGTCTACAAAGCGAGTGTAAGTGGGACGATTACAAGGGGAAGACCACGTCGTACTTTCCTGGATCAAATTGAAGATGTGTTAGTGAAAGGTCAGATTAAAAGTACGCGTAATTGTAGAGCATGCATGAAAACTGTGATGAGCGGAATGAAGCGATGGAGGTATGTCAGGATCGTGGTTTGTGGCAATTCGTAGTCTCTGCCTACCCCTCTGGGAAACAGGCGTGAGGCTATGTATGTATGTATTAGTATACTGTTTGATAATTAGCCAGCAATACTTCAGTTGACGATTGTTGAGATTTCATAAAATTTAAACCATATGCTAAATTATGATGAATTTTATACTTTAATAAGAAACCCTGATTATGCGAGTAGACATTGAATTTTGTCTAATATTCATTTATTCATTAGTTCAAAACATTTACTAAAAGTCCGTTATTAGATGTGGATGTGAAGTTATTTAGTATCGATATCGAAATATCAAGGCGCGCACAGTAAAAGGAAATAACTCGGTTGGTCACATAGCGCCACTGTATAGTAAAGCGGACGCTAAAAAAATATGAAAAGAACTAAGAGCGAGATCATCGACGAACTAGTTCGCATAGTTCACCTAAAGGAGCGCTCTTCCCACCTAGGTCGTTCGCGAACTACCCAAGGCTAATACGAAAATACATGAAATGTTCTAAGAATCACGAATAGGTTGAAATATTCCATTCGTTTAACGTACCTATTACATTTGCAAAGACTCGTCTAGAGGAAATAAAAGTTTGAACTGGGAGTTTTTTAATAAAAATGAAGATGGAAACAGATTCGTGTAAACTATGTTCCTGTAGTTATAAATATTGGTAATACAACAAACAGTATAAATAATTTAAAATGAATAATAATGTAAACGAGTTATTAACTCGCCAACTCGGCTTAACAGGCGGATGACTCGACATACGAGTACGAATTCGACTGTAATGCTTTCGCGAATTCATCGCGCGATTTGACGACTCCCACGTGACGATTCGAATCAATTCGAATTGTGATTCGAATCAATAATAATTTTAATTCGATTGATTCGAATTGAAAAAAATACCATTCGTCTCATCGCTAGTTAGCAGACGAGTTAAGTGAGCTTATCCCGGCAACACTGCAATGCCGCGCTGATGTGGAGGAGAGTTGAGCGAGTACCGAACATCTCGTCATCTCAGAGAAATCAGTTTAATATACTGGTTCCTCAGTGAGGGAACTTTCAGATATTAAGCTAAAAAGAACAGGTTCTACATTTTGATTTTAGCCATTACGCTGAAAAGCGATGATTCTCATCCGAGTAGAATATTTTATCTACCCCACTGATTCCTGTAAATCTGGCTAAAGTAAAACACGTACACGAAAAAGGAGGTATTTTACCAGGTTTTTTAACGATGTCTCTACGGCGCATTTCTAATACTCCGGGGCTCATTTTCCACCGATTTACTGTAGCATGCCGTGAGATACAGTCTTATAATCTGAATTATTATGAAATAACGGATTTAACCCTTCTCATAAGTAGAGATGCATTGAGATGAACGACACAAACTAATTTACAGCAAGATAGCGTTTGATAACGCTGCAAACTTACGTTTCATTTGTTTTACGGCAATTCTTTTGGAATTGCCGTAAAGAAGTAAAAGAATCTCGCAAACGTCGCAGATATCGCCGGTTTGTATCGGCGGATGTTGGGGGTGCGAGCGGAGGGCGGTGTGGTCTCGTTGAGGGAGCACACCCCTGGCGCGTCGACGCCCGCCGAGACGTCATTGCCCGTTGGGCAGTCCGGCTGGAGAGGCCTCGGTTTGGTGTGCGGACCGTGGAGGCCTTCCGGCTGGTGCTGATGCAGTGGCTAAAACGGCGGCACGGGGTGCTCTCCTTCCGACTGGTGCAGGTTTTGACGGGGCATGGATGTTTCGCCAAATACCTGCACACGGTCGTCAGGAGGGAGAGTACACCGTCCTGCCACCACTGCGATTGCGACGAGGACACTGCGCAGCATACGCTCGAGGTTTGTGCCGCTTGGGCAGAGCAGCGTCGTGAACTCGTCACAATCATCGGTGCTGACCTGACGCTGCCGACTATCGCCAGGGCGATGCTCGACAGCGTCAGGAACTGGGACGCGGTCGCATCCTTCTGCGAGGCAGTAGTCTCGTGGAAGGAGGCGGCGGAGCGCGTGTGCGAGGAGCGTCTCCTCGACGACGCGAGCCGTCGCCGGCGACTGGGGCGGCGCAGGCGCGATTACCTGCGCCTAATGCCGCCCTAGCCGAGGCCGCGGGTGACTGGATCGGGGAATTAGTCCGTCACCCGCCTAGAGACCGTCCGCGTGAGGAAAGACCGACATCCTACCCGAGGGGGGGACGTCGGTCAAGGAGAGGGTACTCCTCAGGGGTATTCCGTCGGGCCGACCACTGACGTCAATTCACTCTGCTCCGGTGGTCGGCCCAACGACGAAGGCGACGTCACGGGTGGGTCATTTACGGGTGTGCGTGCTTACGCCCCTCTGTCGCCCCGGACGGAGTGGTGCGAGGAGTGCGCTGACCGTAACCCACGCCAAAAAAAGCAGATCCTCATTTACCTACTCTTAGTTCGGTAAAGGCTAGAAAGGCCGCGTACATCACTTGAACATTTGTTATATTTTATTTACCTTAAAAAGTCTATAGGATCATTTTAATTTGTTCCCCTCCACGCAAATCTTTAGTAAAGGTCGAAAGATTTATGGGTTTTGAAGGGAAACCAGAGATGTTATACAGTCTTAATTTTATCAACACTTGTGTGCTTTGCTTACGGTACCGATAAAGATCCGATCATTGACCGAAACGTTCAAATTGACGATACTACCCGCATTGAATTTATTAACCACTCAGGAATAATGCAGAGTGTGGTGCGCAAAATTGTAAATCCCTTTACTACCTTAGACATTTATAATCGCAGGTGGGTAGGGGTAAAGACATTTAAATGTGGCACAATCGTTGCAGTTAAAATATTATCGAAATGACTCACCTGATAAGTAGGTCAAACCTTTCTATAAGTTACCAGGAGCTGGTATTATTCATTGATTCACGAGAGCACCTCATGATACAATAAGCAATCCAAAGAACTATCTTCACTTCAATAGGCTAGTGATAACCTCATTATTACTCCTTTTTTACACTTAGGAGGTTTAAATGTAACGGAAGACAACCTATATAGTTTGAATCTAACTTTCTACTTAAATCTCGAAAGTTAGTTAAACCAATGTAAAACTTGCATCCAAACATTTTGGATCTTCTAATAATAATATTAATTTACTCTAGTATCAAAGAGTCACACACACACTCTTTTATTCCAACAGTTACCTCGTACGTTTTGTATTAAAACAATGTTTAAAGTAGGTGATCTGTATAAAGACAATATATACATATTGCAAAGTATAAAAAAGAAAAAAAGACCGAGAATATAATGAGTTGTGGGCTAATTCTTTGTAGGTACTAAAAATTCACGTGATGTTGGTGGGTGAGGGATGTTCGTAGTCTTAAATCTCACCACGTATCACCGAGGAGGAGGTGGAGGTTAAAAGTTGATAAAAAAAAGATCACTTGCTTAATGGACGGCCCTAAGTAAAATTATTAGTAAATACCGATAAGAGCAACTGCTTTTTAAAGGAATTAAAAGGACAGGGAATAGATTCATTGGGAAGGATATCATAAAATATAGTTTGTTGAGTTTTCGTCGTACCCTCACAATGTAAACTATCTTTAATATGAAGATTAACATGTTGTCATCCATGTGTTGATAAATCAAGGTTAATTTTCAGATTATTAGTTTTACTGTAGTGTTATTTATAGTAATAATTACCTATACAGGTAGGTACCAATAAACAATAGTATTCCATTATCATATCATTCATCCATTCCATATCATATCCGCGTGGTGACGGAGTTAAAATACAATTCCCTACCCCTCTATATTAGCGGTGGGTGATCGTAACAGACGACTAAAGGATATAACGGGCATATAACATCTATGCAAGAGAAGGGAAACTCGAAACTAAACCGTATACCAACAGGTCTGATCAGCGTGGTATAGTAGGTCGATTTCGCTCCCATTATGGAGGAGGCTCGAGCCCAAGAGTGGGACATAAATGAGCTGAGATGATGATGATGATGATGATTCCATTATTGGTCCTTATGTGATTCAAAATAAGGAATGATATTGATAAATGATACACACAATAAACCCACAAAAACCTTAGACAATACATTACATTTTTTCAAATCAATTCATTTATTGTGCACAAGTCCAAAAAAAATCAATAAATGTACAATTGATAATATGTAATTATCAATTGTACATTTATAGATTTTTTTTTGGAACTAATCCCATCACTATAATTCCTACAAGAATGATCCACAATGATCTGCGCATAAGACACCGAGATTTGACCCTCGGAAGTCCCGGGAAACGTTTTTAATTGTCTTGTGCCCAGCAGCAAATTTAATTAGAGAAGAAAAAAATAAGAGGAGCTGGAAAATTCTACTTCGCTCCTCTTCACATGAAGAAAAAATTGGCGAGTAGACCAATAGATAAGAGAATGTACTGATACGTGAAGCGCAACAATACAACACTATGAATATGACACAGCTTATGGGGCTTATATGTGTGAGCTTTAAGATTGATTACAACATTTGTACATTTTGTCTGAAATTAGTTTAATAACCTACCACCGGATCGAAAGACCCACAAGCTGAGAAGGTCCAGGCAACTCAACGGGCTCATTATCTAAATGATTTTGAACAAACATGATAACATAAAGTAACTGAAATACAATTCTATAGCTTTTGATTACGAGTTAATGTCTTGGCTGTCGACTGTCTAGACTACATCCCTTTGCTTGTCCAAGCAGGCAAACTACATAATTAACAATGGAAAATTGGCTTTGAGACGGAGTTTTGGCGCAAATATGGAAATGTCATGTCATATTGTATTAATTTCTTTAGTGTTTTCTAGTGTTAGTGAATTAGGTATAATAGAGGTTTACGTGTATTTTTGTGTTTTCTCAAAATTCTCAACGAAACTATTAATTTGGTTATCAGTGCCGAATTAATGGTAACGACTTAACTTAGTGTGCTTTCCATTTAATACAAAAAGTGACGCAGTGTAACGCAGTGTTCGATAAAGCGCTTTCCATCAACGACACTGTTGTAGGGATGTTAAAAAATAATCGATTTTTATTTTAATCGATTATTTTTTCAAAAAAATCGATTTTTTATAATCGATTTTGATAGTAATATTAATCGATTTTTAAAAAATCGATTATATAAATTATGCGTTTTAATCGATTTTTATGAAAAGCGCCATCTATGGAACGGATGAATAAAACTCGAAGTAAATCCATTATTATTTACAAGTTAAGAGTGCCATAATATATATAGTTGTTGGTAAACAATAAAAATATCTTGCAATAGTAAAACATCTAAAAGCGGTTGGCGAAAATATTTTACTATTAAGAAACATACAGCAATATGCAAGTACTGTTCCAAAGAGCTAAAAACTTGCAGTAATACTACAAATTTAAAACAGCATACATACATACCATCACGCCATGTCCCTTGCAGGGTAGGCAGAGAGAACAAAGTGCCAGAGAACTCTATCCTTGCATACTTCACTCGCTTCCTCAACATTCATAATTCTCTTCATACACGCTCGCCGGTTTCGGAGACTCCACCTTCCGTACATGACCGATCTGGTCTAGGTAGGTTAGTCTCGCTCTCCCTGAGTACCTACATCCTTCCACTTTCGTATTGTATATCTTCTTAACCAGACGTTCGTTCGACATTCTTTCCAGTTGCCCGAACCATCGGAGCATTCCCTTTCGCATCTTTACATCAATGCTCTCTTTCATACCTACTCGCTCTCTTACGTCGTCGTTGCGAATGCGATCGATCAGCCTAACACAGCCACAGATTTTCCGTAGAGATCGCATTGCGCATTAATTTTACTTTAATACTTTTTTCTGCATACCCAACTCTCGCTTCCATATAGTAATGTTGGAACAAGCAAGTTATGTATTGCTACACGTGTCTTCTGGCTTCGGTGGTCGCTACCGAGAAGTTGTCCCAACGCTCTATTTCCCGCATTTACTCTTCGCTCTATATCAGTGGTGTAGCTTCCATTCTGGCTAAATTCACATCTAAGATATACAAATTCATCCACTTGTTCTAGTACATCATTACCTATTATTACTCTTACATCTGTACTGGCTTCATCTCTTTCGAAGACCATTATTTTGGTTTTACTCACATTCATGCGTAGACCCCTTTTCTTACAATCTTCTGTCATTGTGTCGACTAGGGTCTGCAGGTCAGTCACTGACTGCGCCAGCAGGACTGCATCATCTGCATAGAGCAGAGCAGTGACCACTGAGTCGCCCATCTGGACTCCCACATTCATATCGTTCAACCTTTGGAGACATTTATCCAGATATATGATAAACAGCCTGGCTGATAGAACGCACCCCTGCTTAACGCCGATATTGACGTCAAACCAAGGCTACATTCCATCATCCAGCCGCACATAAGCTCTACATCCCATGTAACGGGACTGCACAGCCTGCAGCAGTTTACCGTTAATACCATACTCCAGTAAAATGTCCCAAAGTTCCTTTCGTGCAACCGTGTCAAATGTTCTCTCCAGATCCACAAAACTGCAGGAAACCCTCTGACCTAGAGCCAGATGCTTCTCCACAATGTTGCGCAGAGAGAACACTTGATCCATGCATCCCCTTCCACTCCTGAAACCTCCTTATGCCTCACACAGTAAACCATCGGACTCCATCCTCATTCTCCTTTCAATAATTTTAGCATACACTTTTGCTGCCAAACTGGTCAAGCTTATGGCTCTATAATTTGCACAGTCATAACGTGAACCCTTGTTTTTAAACAAAGGCACGATGACTGCGCTATTCCCGTTCCTGGGAACTATTCCCCATCGCCCATTCAACTTCATCCATATTGATGCCATCGGAGGACGCTGGTGCCGAATGTTGATCTACTAGACCACGGATAATCGAGACAACCCGAGTATCCGCATACATGTCGCCAAAATATTCCCTCAATCGGCTTAACACGTCTTGTATTTGTGTAAGAATGTCTTACCTTTAGACCTTATTTTATTCATTCTGAAGGCTGACCAACCACCCCGAGACCTCTTCACCTCTCTCCAAAAGAGTTTGGTGTTACCCTCGAAGTTTTTAGCCAGCCTATCTTCTGCACTCATATTTGTTCTATCACGTTTCTCTTTCACTAAGGCCTTGGTGTCATTCTTACACTGCCGATATATTTCTTTCTTCTGTTCAGTCATACTGTCATTCAGATTCAAAGAAGAGACATAGTCCAGCCACACTTTCTTCTTTTGCTCTACGGAAGCTGCCTCTTCCTCATCCTACCAAGGATCACCATTTGTTTTTCTATGCTTCTTTGAGCTTCCACATACTTCTTTCGCTGTATCTACCATACTCTCTTTCAATATTCTCCAGCATTCTGGCTCGACCCACGTCGCCTCAGGGGGACACCCTAACCCGTACTGCGGTACGCATATGAGCCGGATTGAAGTCTGACTAGACTGGTAGGGGACGCGACGTGCACGTTCCGGACTATGCCTCCCTAAAAAAAAATCATCATCATGTCAGGCTATTGTCGTCCACTGCTAGACGTAAGCCTAAATGTAAAATAGTATTGGACATTTATGGCATTTTTTTGTTGTGATTTATATTTTAGTTTTTGAGACAATAAGGTTGTTATTTTGTTAGGGCGCTCATCATTTCATTTTTATGATAATAAAAAAAAAAGTGTCAATAATTACACTTGGTTTCCTTATTCCTTACCTTGAAAATTTAAAGGATTGATGAATTTTATATTTGAATTGGTTGATTTTTTATTCATATAATTTTATTTGATTATAATCTGATTAATTGTGAATATGAATCTCTTAGGTTTATTATTGGAATATGAAAAGTATATACATTTTTAAATAATAGAAAAACGATTTTTTCGTAAAAATCGATTATTTATTTTGATAATAATCGATTTTTGGAAAATCGATTAATATTAAATAAAAAAAAATCGATTTTTATTTAATCTATTTTTTTCCAGTAACCTCGCATCCCTACACTGTTGAACACAGCCGTACACTGTTCGACACTTGAAAAAGTGGTGTTTGACAGATGCTTACCTACTTTCATAGAGTACTTTAAATATATAGGTAGTAGTACCTACCCTACCTACCTACCTAGTAGTACCTTGCTTGAATTAAGTATCATTACTTAGCCTCGCAATTTATTTACGGCATATTCTAGTAGTATTATTTGAGATTATTAAATTGAGCTTGTCTCTTATTGCTAATTAAAATTTAATAAAAATGTTCAAATGTAAATATTGCACTATTGAAGTGAGCCCGGATAATGTGGTTATGTTTATAAATTATTGAGCCAAGACTTTGTCAAGGAACTTGCATTTAGGTATACGATGCCCATAATTTTGCGATATTGATGCACTCTAGTGTTATTTTGAGACAACTAGCTGTTTCATTTAAACTTTTACACAGTGTTTGACAGTGTTTCACAATGTACCGCAGAGTCCCTCTGTGTTAACTAAATGGAAAGCAACCTTACAGTGACTCTCAAGGACTAATTACAATTTGAAGAATTATGAATGTTGAAGAAGCGAGTGAAGTATGCAAAGATAGAGTTCTCTGGCACTCTGTTCTCTCTGCCTACCCTGCAAGGGATATAGCGTGATGATATGTATGTATGTAAGAAGTGATAAATAATATATGAAGAAAATTAATATGAAAGACAAGGCAGTAAGGACGACTGACTATAGCCTGCCCATAAGGGCCATAAAATAAAAAAAATGCTTTTGACACGTCGCCTACAGTCACTGTCAGTGTCATTCCTTACAATTCATTATTTTTCATTGTATTTGTGGTCATTATTGTAACGTAGAAACCACAGGGAATTCAAAGGCCGTGTGAGTGGATTTTGACAAATTGTTGTGAAGTGTTTACTGTTTACTTCGACGTAGTATAAATACAAGTTGAGCTATGTACCTATGTACATTATAGCCATATATGCAATAGTACATTATCAGCACTACTTTACTAGCAGTAACCGAAATAAGTGTTATCTTTTGATATTTCAGTTTTATTTTTTACTCCTTCCAGCTCTTTCTATGATATACATTCCAGCTCTTAAGCAAATCTGCTACTGGTTGGCACAGGTGTTTCACTTTTGAAAAGTATTCGCTCACAGTATCGCAGCAGGCTGACCAAACGAGTTGGTATAAAATTTTAACTGATTTGTTATAGTCTGTGACTACTATGTTGAAATGGCTTCAGCCATTGTTTTTATTGGAATATGATGAGAATGCAATGGATTTATTGGACATAAACAGTTAGAAAAATAAAATAATGGGTAACGCTGACACAAAATTAAATTTTAGGAAGGCAGTGGTACAACTCACTTCGAAAACTCAGGTATTTGTTTTTAATTTCGACCGAATTGTTACAAAATGTAAATGTAGCGAGTTGTAATTTAATGATTAATTTCAGCCTATTGAGTCTTCAGACGACAGTTTCTGGGATCAGTTTTGGTCTGAGAGTGTGACAAATGTCCAAGATGTGTTTGCGCTGGTCCCAGGGGCTGAAATTCGAGCGTTACGCGAGGAATCTCCTAATAATCTCGCAACTCTAGTGTACAAAGCTGTTGAAAAGCTTGTGAAGGTTGTAGATAACAGCTGCAGAATACAAAGAGAACAGCAGATCGGTATGATGCCTCTAATTATTGCCCTGTAAATATAAATAGTAATAAATTATTTTATTTCCATGTCAGTTATTAGTTTTGCTTTATGAGAATCTATATGTATAACTTGACTGCACAAATGGCGTAGTAGTTAAGGTACCAACCTACCATGCCAGTGCCATGGGTTCGAATCCTATGTGGGATAATACTTTGTGTGATCCAGAAAGAGACATAAAGTAAGTATTATTACTTAATGTTAACAGAAATATAGGTAATACTCATAATGCAAATTTACAAAGAACAAATACCAAGTTGTACCATCTCATAAGGTGTTAACAGACTAGACTAACTATAATTCAAAACTAACTCTATTTACTTTGGAATTAAGTTTGTTTTCTGTTGTATTGTACTTTGAGTGATGTGTCATTCTCTGAGCAAACTGTTTTGTAATATTCTTAGTATAACTTTTAGTCATATTTTTTTTGTTTCTACTAAATAGTACTACTAAATAGTAGATAAAATGTAACAGCCGATAATACCTATGCAATACTCTGGTATTGCATAGGTGTTATCAGCAGTTACATTGTCTATAGACGTGACCAGGTTTCTGCCTACTATAGGGTGGTTTTAAAACCTTGGCTCTGAAAGATGCAATGAATGTCTGGTGGAGTCTCTGCTCACCTTGGTACAATTCTTTTTAGACAATTATAAAGAACTCAATAGTAAATAATTCTTGTTAGACAATTATAAAGAGCAGAAAATAACAAATTCTTGGCTCTAGACGATTATACCTAATATAACATAGATCTCTGCAATATTAGGGCTTAACCAGGATACTTTGTACAGATTCAGTAACAAAAAAGTACAGTAGCTAATTGCTATTACTCAGCTGCTATTTTACTACTAGGGTGTCACAATGACGAGACAGTCCATTTATAGTTGCAGTCATTGAGCGGTCAGCAGCTTGTTACCACTAGAAGTGCTTCATAAATTACTGTTGAGCATAATCCATGATAATAGATTAGAATACACAATATCTCCAGCCATTCTTTTCATATAAAAATAGTAAGAAATGACTATGTAATATCATCATCATCATTCTCCTGCTTTTATCCCAATGACCTGGGATCGACGCAATGTGTAATCCTCTTCCTACATATTGCAAAAGTTTTTTTTTTTTTTCCCTTTGGCAATATTGCAAAAGTTATTGTATTATGACTGTTCGCCTGCTTGATGTCAAAGTGACTATATAACATTATTTATTTTAAATAAATAAATTATTTATGCTAATCTATTTGTAATTACATTGCGCTTATGCAGGAAGTTCATATTCATCCTTACAATGTTTATAATTCAATGAATATCCTGATTTTCCAATGGGTGTCATGGGTGAACAATTATGTGATGATTTAAGAATAGTGTGCCATCATTCCTTTACATTCCTGAGAGAGCGATAAAAACCAACTGATTAGTCATGCACAATATGTATCACTGCACTGAAAAGAGTGATATATATCTTTTCACTGTAAAGATATATATCACTCATTTAGCTCATTAGCTCATTTAGCTCACTTAGCTCAGTAGTCAATCATCATTATTAAATCACTCCTCTAGCTCACTTTCAAAGTTCGCTCACTTTAAATCAATCGCTCAAACGAATCTATCACTCATTTTCCCATGATGCGCTTTGCTTTTTAAAAGCACTTTAAATTACAGATTGTCGATAGTAAAACTTAATTTTTAATGTATATTAACGTTCTACAAAAACACTTAAGCATACAGAGAATTCTATTTAGATTTCTATTACTAGAGAAAAAAGGTCCTACATAAACAGTAACGCACATAATTTAATCTATTTACAGTTCCAATAATAGTAACTAAAATCTAATAATTATTAAAATCTATATAAACATTTCCGCAAATAAATATACAGTTTTATTACTGAAAACGTCTATAAAAGTAAATTTTATTCAACACTCGGTCACGTATTTCCAAGATGGGGTTTCTTGGAAATACGTGACCGAGTGCAGCGGGAGCAACTAATTACCTATAAAAAGAATTTCAAAATACTTTATCGCTATAGTATCATAATATCAAAAAAGCATTACGAGTTGGTTATAATAAAAAAATACAAATCTATTTCCTAATAATAAATATTAATTATTAAACTTTATGTGTAAAGAAATAGAGTGTATTCTCTTTTGACAACCTAATTATATCGATACGAAAACAGTGTGAAATATCATTCTCGTCGGCGGGCTACGCAGCGCACCTATCTCGCTCATTTTTCGTTACCTTGTGAGAGTGAAATATTCTGCGATGCGAAGTGAGCGATAAGCTAGTGAGCTACTGATATGTTCGGCGGTCAAGTGAGTGAGTGATAGATTGTGTCTATGTGAGTGATATAGCTCTTTTATATCACTCACTCAGGAGCTACACAACTTTACAACTGATCAATGATGGCAGAAGGGCGATAGCACTCTTCTGACAAACTTGTTTAGACTTCTGTGATCAGCAAGCCGCCTGCTGAGGGTGAAGGTTGTGCCATTATTCTGCCTTGAGAAGACCTTATTCAACAATAATACATAGTTTAAAACTATTGCCAATAACTTTTGAAATATATACATGATGGTATAGGAGTTCATATTGCATCAAACCCAAGTAATTTGGATAAGAGCAGGAGAATGATGATTCAACATAATTTTTTATCCAGATATAACAAAGCTTCATTGGTTTCAAGATCTATTGTTACTTTCAGCTCTCAACTGTGCCAGATTGCTGACTAGAGTATTGCCGTATATGTTAGAGGAGCCTGAATGGCATGCGTTCTTCTGGTCTTCATTGCCTGCTGCCGCCGA
Organism: Lymantria monacha; assembly: GCA_905163515.2. Classification (NCBI taxonomy): domain Eukaryota; kingdom Metazoa; phylum Arthropoda; class Insecta; order Lepidoptera; family Erebidae; genus Lymantria; species Lymantria monacha. The sequence continues at coordinate 30,675,540 of LR991093.1, forward strand.
GAATGAATCTGTGCCACTCGCACAATCACTCATCAATGCTGTTTGTGTGAGTACTATGAGTAATTTTCGTCATGATTATTTATAATCTGCTCAGACAGTGCTCAAACCATCCTAGTTGACTGAAGATCGTTGACTTGTGGCCAAAAACCTGCCCTATTGCCCCTCTTTTGTCATCCTGTCTTTGCAATAAGGCAGGCAAGGTATGTCATAATAATCGACTGCAAAATTAAAAGGGTTAATATTGTTTCTAGGCAGGAATTGGCAAATTTACCAACAGACGTAATATGGCTAATCCATTTGCTAAATTCAGATTGTGACATACTATACTTTATTAAGTTAATCCATTTATGGGATTCAGATTTTTTCATACTATAGTTTATTAAAAAGGGGTCTACGCGTGAATGTGAGCAAAACCAAAATAATGGTTTTTGAAAGAGATGAAGCCAGAACAGATGTAAGAGTAACAATAGGTATAATGTACTAGAGCAAGTGGATGAATTTGTATATCTTGGATGTGGATTTAGCCGAGATGGAAGGTACACCACTGATATAGAGCGAAGAGTGAATGCGGGAAATAGAGTGAACGGAGCGTTGGAGCAACTTCTCGGCAGCCACCACCTCAGCCAGAAGGCACGTGTAGCAATACATAACGCAGTGCTTGTCCCAACATTACTGTATGGAAGCGAGAGTTGGGTATGCAGAAGAGAGTATGAAAGTAAAATTAATGCGGTCGAAATGCGATCTCTTCGGAAAATCTGTGGAGTTAGGCTGACCGACCGCATTCGTAACGACGACGTAAGAGAGTGAGTAGGTATGAAAGAGAGTATTGGTGTAAAGATGCGAAAGGGAATGCTCCGATGGTTCGGACATGTGGAAAGAATGCCGAACGAACGTCTGGTTAAGAAGATATACAATGCGAAAGTGGAAGGATGTAGGTACCGAGGGAGACCGAGACTAACCTACCTAGACCAGATCGGTCAGGTACTGAAGGAAGGTGGAGTCAAGAGTCTCCGAAACCGGCGAGCGTGTATGAAGAGAACTATGAATGTTGAGGAAGCGAGTGAAGTATGCAGAGATAGAGTTCTCTGGCACTCTGTTCTCTCTGCCTACCCTGCAAGGGATATGGCGTGATGATATGTATATGTGTGTGTATAGTTTATTAGGTTAATCAATTTGTTGGATTCAGATTTTTACATACTATGTATAATTTAGGAGGTTAATGCATTTGTTGGATTGAGATTTGGATATACTATACTTTATTAGGTTAACCTATTTATTGGATTTAGATTTTGATATACTATACTTTATTAGGTCAATCCATTTGTTGGATTCAGATTTTGATATACTATACTTTATTAGGTCAATCCATTTGTTGAATTCAGATTTTGACATACTATATTTTATTAGGTTAATCCATTTGTTGGATTCAAATTTCTACATACTATAATTTATTAGGTCAATCCATTTGTTGCATTCAGATTTTGACATACTTTACTTTATTAGGTTAATCCATTTACTGGATTCTGATTTTTTCATACTATACTTTATTAGGTTAATCAATTTGATGGATTCAGATTTTTACATACTATAATTTATTAGGTTAATCCATTTGTTGGATTCAGATTTTGATATACTATACTTTATTAGATCAATCTATTTGATGGATGGATTCAGATTTTGACATACATATTATACTACGCGTGTGGTGACAGAGTAAGAATATAATTCACCAATCCCTTTCTTACCCGTGGGTGAACTAAGGGATAAAAACGCATTATAACACCTATACAAGAGAAGGAAATGTGTGTGTGTGTGTGCGTGGTATAGTGTGTTAATTTCCCTCCCATGCGGAGGAGAGTCGGGGCCTAATAGAGGGACGTGTGTAAGCTGAGATGATCAGATGATGATACCTTATTAGGTTAATGCAGTTGTTGGATTCAGATTTTTACATACTATACTTTTTACAGAATATAAAGAGTCCATCTGCTTATATAAAAATAAACGGACATTTACCGATTACAAATTTTAACAACAAAAAAGTCCTACTGTAATTTATAAAATTATATTGTTCACAGGATCTACTATTCTGTCCTGACTTCACAGTCGCAGGTTCACAGAAGCGTTCAGGCCCCGTAAGTGTTAAACTATTGATTTAACTGATAAACAATTTTATCTTATCGTTAATATCGATCGATTTGTGACCATCCGAGTCAAACGTGACGGGCGACGGAACATAGAAGGATAGTTCGGTACTTGCCAAAAATCCTGTTAGTGTGCAAGCGGTTACACGAGTATACACGCACACTACTATGAAATAAAACACAATGACCTTGTACACTACGGAACGGGTCGGCATAGGGTGACATTTTTGTCATCAATTTGGTGGCACAAATTTTGTGCGTGGAATAGGTTTCTATGTGTTATTATTCTAAGGCGACGGTCTTGCATCCAACGCTTCGACGTCCGATACGTGGTCGCCACTCGAGAACCTTTCTTTCTAAACGGTTATCAGTTCGTAGAGTGATGTGATAAAAACTTATTTGCAAACGAAAAATGATTTACTATATGTGGGTTTTGAACACTACATCTATTTCAAATTGGATATCCGTTCTAACTATCTTACCACTTAGATCACTGTGAATGCGTACGTATGTTAACCAAATTATGACTCATATTGTCCGTCTTTATTTGAGACTTTGCACAAGCAACCTATCGGCATATGTTTACACATTGAAGTGGACTGATAAGACGGCAGCTATTACTCTCCTTAACTCCTTGGAGGGAAGGGAGAGAAGACAGACTCGGTCCACGTTACTGTAAACAATTTGTAGGGATTAAAATCAACTTCTAAGAACGATATGCAAATGTAATAGTGGTAGGACCACGCTGTGGACAGTTCTCTGTCTACAGCCGCGGGCCGGTCCGTCCAGGGCCACACTCTCGCAGAAGATCGACGTCTGAGTAATGGCAATGTGCTATTGCGCTTCGTTTGATGAGCGAGACAGCCGGAAGCCCAACTGGGATGGTTTTGGGGTTTGTATTGGTAGGCAGCGGCCTAGCTATACGCTTAGTATTGCAAAAGTCCATGGGCGGCAGTGACACTTACCATCAAGTGTGCTGTCTACTCGTTTGCCACCAAAAGCAATAAAAAAAATTACCGGTAAATAGAATATATAGGACATGTGATGAGACGGGATGAAAGTTATAAGTATGAATGTTGAAGGCTCTAGGCGTAAAGTGAGACCAAAGAAAAGATGGATGGACTGCGTGAAGCATGATATGAATAAACAGGGAGTGACTATAGAGATGACGTCTGATAGGGCTGTATGGAAAAAGATGATATAATGCGTCGACCCCAAGTAATTGGGATAAGAGCAAGAGAATGATAAAATAGAATATAATTACAGGCTTCAAGATGTTAGTGAAAAAGAAACTAATTACTATTGTTGGATTACGCTCACTATTCGCTATATGACTATGAATATCATCCTGCTCCTATTCCAGTTACTTGGGGTCGGCACAATATGTCCTCTTTTTCCTCCTATCCACCTAATAGATGTCATCTCTGGGTTTAATTCCTTCCTAACCACGTCATGTTTCATGTCACGTTTCATCATAAAACTTACCTCACACCATTACTTTCTTTTCCGTCTCATTACATGTCTATATCACATCAGATGTTTAGTTTTTAACTTTTCCGTCACTGGCATAACTTTATTTTTTTTTAATACGCTCTCTCCTTATTTTATCCATTCTTGTTGCGCGCACATCCATCTCAGCATTCCTATCTCTGCTAAATAACGTCATCTTTCATTTATTGCTTACATAGTCTAGTATGCTGACCAGTAAAAATGACGCAGGCCTTATCAGGATTGTAATCTCACGTCAATTCCTACGACTTGCTATTTATCAATTCTACATACATGTATTGTCAATTTGTCGTTATCAAAATTATGTAGTACATTTAATTATTGTTGATGTATACGTATGATAATCGCCGTGTAGTGACTAGTGTTGGAACGGAAGTGTCATAATTGTAACAGAAACGGAAACAGATTCGAAAATGGATGCGAAAACGGAAAGTAGTGGTGCGGCCACACTATTGACAGATTTCTATCTACAGCCGCGGGCCTGTTCTTCCGGGGTGGTAACACAATCGCAGAAAATCTATGCCTGAGTAATGGTAATGTATTGCACTTCGTTTGGTGAGTGATACAGCTGGCAGCCCAACTTTCTGGGTGGGTTTGGGTTGGTAGGCAACGGACTATCTGTACTCCTGTATTGCAAAGATCCATGAGCACCAGTAACACTTATCATCAAGTATGCTGCTTGCTCGCTTGCCAACTTAAGCAATAAAAAATCAATATAATGACAAAAATGTTCATGTATGTAAAACACTATTTTTAATGAAATTAATATTTAAAATTAAGTAGTTTTCGTATTGAGTAGCTTAAATTATATTATATATTATAATAATAGTCCGTCAGTAAGTTAGCATCAATTGGAACTCGACTTCTCTAAAAATTTGGCCAACTTTATCATATCATATTCACTAGACTTTAGCACTTTCTCTGTATGTTTTTTCTATGCATTACATAAAATGCCAGCATAGTTATTCAATATAATATTAAAATCTATAAAAGAAGATGTTTGTATATGTGACATCGCTAGACTCAGAAACTATTAGATCGATCATTATGAAAATTGGTATATGTATTTTTTCACGGAGAAGGTTTATCTATTGCCATTGATGTAACTAGACATCGGGAGGTGCTGCGATATATCGACTTCTACAAACAAACCAAGGGACTGAGTTTGCTAGTATTGAATAAAATTCAAGACTACAAAACAGTAAAATATTGAATAAAATTTAATACCCGCTACATGACATTTTATTATATTTTAAATAATGATTAGCGGGAATGTTACCCGTCAATAATTCATTGTGACTGATTAATAATAGAATATGTTACCGGCCCTTACCTAACTGTGGAAATATTAAAAACTGGCTGAATTACCAGTGGAAGGGATAGCAGTAGTTGGATCAGTAAGGGATTGTCAATTTATTTTCTATTGTGAAGATTACCATCGATGAAGGTACCATTAGCGGAGTTTGGGTTTACAACAATCGTCACATATCAAGTTTTCGTATATTGGGTGGGCCACTGGTGCCGTTACCTGGACTTAAGGGTGTCCACTTTGAAAAAACATCGATGTTTTTATCGATTCGATAAATCGAAACTGTACATCGATGTCTTTCGATGTATCGGATGAAAACATAGATGTTTTGTAAACATCGAGTACTTTTTCTAAAATATATTACAAAGATAAAGTCATATCAAAAGTGATACTTCTCAAAACAGGTCTTCTTTTTAGAGTGAAAATTTTTGTATTTGAAGGTTATGATAAGAGCTAAATCCATTATTTTATTACAGTTTAAGTAATTCATAGACAACTCACTGACTCTTTCTTGCTTGCGTAGTGCTGCCAATATCATCAGTGCTTCCAACTGCCTACATCATTTCTATGTTGGCCAAACCGGCACGCCCAGATTTTTTAAAATCTTTATTGGTATATTTTATTATGACTTTATTTTCGATAATTTTATAAAAAAAAAATGTTTTTTAGGTATTATGGCATTTATATGTATACCTATTCCAATCCCATAAAACTGTAATTTATTATTAAAAAAAATATTTATATTACTTTGAAATATCATTGAATTGTTTATTTAAACATAAACTTGAGTTTTTGTGACATTAACTGGTTAACATCGATCCGATGTTTTATGAAAAAACGTCGATACATCGAGTATATCGATAGCTTTTCAAAACATCGGATTGATTCGATGTATCGCATTGTAAACATCGATGTTTTCGATGCATCGATGTATATCGAATATCCCTACCTGGAGTTCAATGGTGGTAGGACCACGCTGTGGACAGTTCTCTGTCTGCAGCCGCGGGCCGTTCCGTCTGGGGTAGTACTCCACACTCTCGCAAAAGATCGACGTCTGAGCAATGGCAATGTTCTATTGCGCTTCGTTCGGTGAGCGAGAGAGCCGGAAGCCCAACTGTGGGTTTGGGGTATGTACCTATTGGTAGGCAGCGACTTAGCTATACCCTTGGTATTGCAAAGGTCTATGAGCGACAGTAACACTTACCATCAGGTTTGCTGCTTGCTCGTTTGACACCATAAGCTATAAAAAAAAAACTCAATGTGGACGGTTTTATGGCGAAATATCATAATTACACACATAACAATATCGTCCATAACTTAAATGTTTTACAACCGTGTGCGGTAAACGACCTTTAAAGTTAGTCGTGAAGGTGTAACGGTTGATTGTTATGGGTGAATGGTTAGGGCGATCTGTGTGCCTTGTTAATAGCTTGTTTTTAAAATATAATACCAAGGTTATAGTTTTGTGTTTATTGCCACTATCCGCGTGATAACAGAATAGGAATAATTATTATACCATCATTGTTTTAAGCCATATGTTGTAAATAACGTCTCAGAGGCCTTTTACTGCAAAATTTTAAAGTAAACGTTTCGGATCGACGAAAAATCTCTCTTTCTCAACACACACGCCCATAGATCTTTGCAATATAGCTAGGCCTCTGCCTACCAATACAAATCACAAACCCATTCAGTTGGGCTGCCGGTTCTCTCGCTCACCGAACGTAGCGCAATAGCACATTGCCATTACTTAGACGTCGATCTTCTGCGAGAGTGTGGTACTACCTCGGACGGACCGGCCCGCGCCTGTAGACAAAAATCTGTCAACAGCGTGGTCCTACCACTAAACAAATATTACAGAGGTTCTTATCGACCCGCTACAGTATTAGTTGTTATTTTTTTTTAATTTTTACCTACATGGATTTGTATACCCATCATATTTATTTAGTAAGTGATTCTACATATAAAAAAAAAAATTGGTTGCCTGTAAAGTCGGTATACGGGCGAAAGTTTTACGTGACAACGACTTTGAGTGGTAAAATAATTTTAATGTGAATATTCATTCGTATAGTAGGAAGAAGGATGAAATAATAGTAACAATTTAAAACATTTATTTATACAAAGAATTATATTTAAAACATTAATTTATACAAAGAATCTCGCACTGAATTTCATATTAACAAAATTTTATTTTTACCTTTACACATACATACGTATTTATATACAAATATACATACAATAACTTGCAATACATTAACAACATAACTTTTTATGTCTGTCTCTCTCGCTCTTAGGCGGGCTAACCATGCCCGAGTGGAAGGGACGCGTGCCTCTCACTCGCTCTCATTGTGAGCGCATAACGTGAGCGGAGCGTAACGCAGTTTCTTGAAGTGTCACCCGGCAAACCAATTTATAAGACGTTGTCACGTCAAAATATGTTTTTGGTTACTATTAAACATTAAATTTATGAACGTATTATGACAATTATAGTATACCATAAATTTTTATACATTTGTATTGATTTAAAGTAGGGTTGTAACGGAACTTCGCTTCCGACTCCGTTACTGCGGCAGTTCCGCAAGAAAACGTTCCTCCGCCTCCGCCTCCGCATCCGTGTAATTTTTGCGGAGTCATAACGGAGGTTTATTTACTAATCATACGCAAGCAGCGACGCTCGCGACGATTCAGCCGTCCGGCCGCGTGCGGCAAATGAACAAGAATCAACGCGTGCGTGGCGGGAACGCGGTTGGGGTGGGCCGGGGGCATGCAAACGTCATTTATCTCTGCCTCTCCTTAATTTTAATTACTAGAAGGAAATGTTTATTTATATGTTAACTTAAGTGTACTATGAGTCTTTGAATGTACATACGTATTTGATTTAAAATAAACATTTTGTACTGTTGATAGTTTTAATAAACCATAAACTACATTTAATCTACATTCACTATAACTTCCGCCTCCGCCTCCGTTAACTTCCGCATCCGCGGAGGTGAAACCCGTCGCCTCCGCATCCGCCTCCGCCTCCGCTAAGAAGGCCTCCGTTACAACCCTAATTTAAAGCACGAATAATTACCCACACTAGTCTAATTAGTAATGTGGTTCGAACGGATTTTTAAATGACGCAAACCTAGGTCCCGCAGATGATAACCATATTTTACTCGCAAATAAGTATTTAGTAAGTAGCCTATATTAGCCTGGTATTCTAAATATCACTAATTTGGAATGAAATTAACTAACAAAGGTACATGTGGTTACGAGCTAAGAATACAATGTTATTACTTATACATCCGAGGAAGTCGTAAATATCAGTTAAAGTAAGCACCCGATTGGGCAGCAGCATTCTCCTGGGCAAATCACAGGAGCAAGTACCATTGGCGGTAGCTAACCCTTGCTATTTTATTATCACCCTGTTTTCCCTTCCGGTTTATATCTAACAGAGGTCTTAGACAGGCTGATGATACGACGAATGGAACTGATAAAGTATTAATAACTTATCCACCAGGAGCGCGCTGAGGAGTTGTCATCGCTCGATAGTTGCGAGTACATCTGGGCTGGTGGGGTCGGCTTCGCCCGCACACCGCAGCGGGTGTCTTCGCACGAGGCCGCCCGCACAGAACTGTTGCGTTTAATGTTGACATGTTTCAGTGAAACCATATACAAACCTGCAACACACGCTGCCACTCATCATAACAAATGGATTGCGTAAGTTTATTATATTTTTGTGTTCACATATACCTACACGTACAAACTCACACACGTATGCAAAACCGTATGCACATACACACGGATGCACACACACACACACACACACAACCACGCACTCAAGCACGCACGCACACACGCACTCAAGCGAGCACACAAGCACGCACACATGCACAAACACACACGCACTCAAGCACATACACACACACGCATTCAAGCACGTACACACGCACGCACTCAAGGAGGCTCACACGCAGGCACGTGAGCAAACACGTACGCACGCACACACGTAAACACATACGTACGCACACACTCATATATACTAGCAGTAAAGGTGATAAAAAGTGTTTAAAATTGTATTTTATTTTCTTTACAGATACTTAACTAGCCCAGAAAATCGCCATGCATTACCGCTTTTCACGTCGTTACTGAATACAGTCTGCTCCTATGACCCTGTCGGTCTTGGATTACCGTACAACCACCTTCTCTTCGCTGACACCTTAGAACCGTTGGTGGAAGTGGCGCTTCAAGTCCTGATCGTGACTCTAGACCATGACACAACTAACGCTGTGAATGAGGATTCTGATGAAGTGAGTTTTTGCTAATATGTATACTTTAAAAATGAGCTGTTTCAGATGATAGAAATATATCATAACTAATTAATAATTTGGTGGCGAATTGATTGATTTACCTTCTTTTCTTTCTCGAAGAAATCATAAATAACAACTAAGTGTACCAACCCGTCTGACCAAATTAACTTAGTAGGCCATTTTCCAATCTCCTAGGAAGAGGATGCACCAATAGTGGCGGGGAAGAAAAAAGTATAGAAAGATTGTTTTATATTTGAACCATAGCTATAAAGTCCTTTTTTTTGTGGCATGCTATGATATAGTCACCCTCCTCCCGAGATATACAGGGTGCCGATTTTATTACTAGAATAACTTAAACTGGGTGTATGAATGACGTCATAAAAAATAATAAAGTTAGTTGCAGACTCCTAGCTCTGCCCAATCCCGAGATAAAGTGATTTGTTTCTTATCAAAACAATAGGTTTGCCAGCGTACATTGACCTGCAGGTACATTTCGACCCAGCTGTGCGGCGGTAAGCGTAGCGCGAGCGGGACTATTTGCCTACTAGTTCAATGTCACACGCGTGAGTATATGCCTACATCGAACGTCTATATTACAAAGTGTATTGACCGCTTATCATTAGGGCAATTTAATCAAAAATTAGGTACTATTTTTTTTTACTGATTTGGATAGTGTATCATGGTCTGAGATACACCTCCTTCAAGGATTCTACTAATTAAATCGGCAACATGTATAATTAATTGCTCGTCACAAAATGTAACTGAACAGATGGCGTAATCGTTAAGATACCGACCTTTAGTACTAGTGCCGTGATTTCAATAACTTCACAGGACAATACTATGTACGATAGTATCGTAACGATACACGAAGTGTTTTTCTGAGTCTCGCTGTAATTTGTCTGCGTTAATTGTATGTTTGTAAAGTCCCCCGCAATCCAAGTATTATTACCTAAGTACTTGAATATTGGTTCCATACGTATTCCACTAAACACACGTGGACGCATGGAATACGTCAGGATGTCTTGTCTTAAAATTCTGTGCGATAGTATTATTAGATTTTTATTTTTTTTACATTTAAATTCTTCCGTGTGGTGAGTGAGTAAAAATACAATTCACCACCCCCTATCTTACCCGTGGGTAATCGTAAGAGACGACTAAGGGATATAAAAAGCATATGACATCTATTATGCAAGAAAAGGAAAACTCGCAACAAAACCCTATTACCAACACGCCTGACCAGCGTAGTATAGTAGGTTAATTTCCCTCCTATTTTGGTGGAGGCTCGAGCTCAATAGTGGGACATATATGAGCTGAGATGATGATGATATTTATATTTGTGCTAAGAAACAAATTTAGAAAATTAATTCATTAATATTTTTCTGATTCACAGAGTCTACCCGATAATCTGTTCATCAACTACCTGTCCCGTATTCACCGAGATGAAGATTTCCAGTTTATCCTGCGAGGCGTGACGCGTCTTCTCAACAATCCACTGGCCCAAACTTATCTACCGAACTCATCAAAGAAGGTCAACTTGCATCAAGAGTTACTAGTTTTGTTCTGGAAAATGTGTGATTATAACAAGGTTAGTAATGTTATTTATCATCTTTGGTTGGAATAGTAGCATCTGATATGAATTATTATTAAAAAGAAAATGTTCTAAGATTTTGTTTACACCCACCTGGAAGATCGCTAATGTCAAATACTGTCGTTGTGAAAGATTCGACGTAAGAGAGCGAGTAGGTATGAAGGAGAGTATTGGTGTAAAAATGCGAAAGGGAATGCTCCGATGGGTCGGACATGTGGAAAGAATGCCGAACGAACGTCTGGTTAAGAAGATATACAATGCGAAAGTGAAAGGATGTGGGTACCGGGGGAGACCGAGACTCACCTACCTAGACCAGATCGGTCATGTACTGAAGGAAGTTGGAGTCAAGAGTCTCCGAAACCGACGAGCGTGTATGAAGAGAATTATGAATGTTGAGGAAGCGAGTGAAGTATGCAAAGATAGAGTTCTCTGGCACTCTGTTCTCTCTGCCTACCCTGCAAGGGATATGGCGTGATGATATGTGTGCATGTGAAAGATCTAAGAAAAGGTCGCATAGCATTTTATTAGGCGAAATGCCTTTCATATTCCGTGTATTGAGAATGTAAGAATACAATTCAAACCCTATTTTATACGTGGGGGTTGTAAAATACTACTAAGGGCATATGCATATAACGTCTATGCAATAGAAGAAAATCTCGAAATAAAACCCTATACGGCCTATACCCATGACATTGTAGGTAAATATCCCTCCTTTTGCGATGAACAACAACAACTATAAACCATCAGCTAAGACTCAAAATATAACTCGCTAAAAATGTTGATTAGTATAGAAATTCTAATCTTTATTTTTGTAATGTACTGGTGGACTAAAAGAATATAAATTCTTATTACTCATTGTCTTCTGTTTAGATTTTATATGGTACAGTGTATTAGTTATTCATCATTGTTTCAGAAATTCATGTACTACGTGTTGAAAAGTAGTGATGTTCTGGAAGTGCTGGTGCCTATTCTATACCATCTGAACGATTCGCGCGCCGATCAGTGTGAGTACACCATTTAGAGAAATATGTATTACCAAAAAGTTGGACTTCCTAGTCGAATCTGTTGGATTTTGCAGTTTGCAGGAAAAAATCTTTTTTTTTGTATGAAGGTCCGCGAATATCGCCTTGTGACAGCCCTAAATAAAAATTTAATCTGAACATTAATAAATTACTCTAACTCTATCTGTGTATTAAGATAATTAAGGTGTTCTTACAATGCCGATGTACAAAACTTGTAAAGAAAATGTTCTCCTTGGTAGAACGTGGGTGACTGATACAAAAATATTACTCGAATGCTTGTACAAAGTCTATTAAACTTTAAAATAAATATAAAATGTTAGAAAAAAATTAGTCGTCTAAGTCTTAAGTGCCCGGTAAATTTAAAACATACTTATGTAAATCTGAAACTAATATAAAAAAATTAGTCGTCTAAGTCTTAAGTGCCCGGTAAATTTCAAACTGACTTATGTAAATCTGAAACTAATATAAAAAAAATAATCGTCTAAGTCTTAAGTGCCCGGTAAATTCAAAACATACTTATGTAAATCTGAAACTATATAAAAAAATTAGTCGTCTAAGTCTTAAGTGCCCGGTAAATTTCAAACTGACTTATGTAAATCTGAAACTAATATAAAAAAAATAATCGTCTAAGTCTTAAGTGCCCGGTAAATTCAAAACATACTTATGTAAATCTGAAACTATATAAAAAAATTAGTCGTCTAAGTCTTAAGTGCCCGGTAAATTTAAAACAGACTTATGTAAATCTGAAACTAATATAAAAAAATGTTTTCTAACATTTTTTTATTCATCCACCTGCTCTTATCCCAATTTATTTGGGGTCGACGCAATATGTCTTCTCCTTTCATACAACTCTATCAGACGTCATCTCTGTGGTCACTCCTTGTCTATCCATGTCATGTTTCACGCAGTTCATCCATCTTTTCTTCGGTCTTCCCTTACCCCTTAAGCCTTCAACATTCATACTTAAAGCTTTCCTCACAACATTACTTTCATCCCGTCTCATCACATGTCCATACCATGTCAATCTTTCACTCCTTAATTTTTCCGTCATTGGCGCAACTTTCAAACTTCCTCTTATATGTTCATTCCTTATTTTATCCATTCTCGTCACACCACACATTCATCTCAACATTCGCATCTCCGCTAGATGTAGTCGTCTCTCATCCGTCGCTTTTGTCGCCTAACATGCTGATCCATACAGTACAGCAGGTCTTATTAGGCTTTTATATATTTGGCCCTTTAATTTAAGGGGTACTTTGGGGTCGCATGTTGTACCCGTGACCTGCCGTCATTTCATCCATCCCACATCAATTCTGTGCTTCACCGCACGATTCAGGTCGCCATCGCTTTGGATAAGAGAATCGAGGTATCGAAAGTTCGAGCATACTGGGATAGGTACTCCATCTAGAGTTATGGGTGTAAAATTGGAGAGACCGCCGAAATCGCAGAACATGTATTCTGTTTTTGATCTGCTGATTTTTAAGCCTACATTCTCCAATTTACAGCGCCACTTCTCCAGCATGCTCTGTACCTCAAGGCCCTCTTTCCCGACGAGAACAATGTCATCAGCGAATAGCATGCACCAGGGTGCCTCTTCCTGAATCTCCGATGTTAATGCATCCATTATCAACAGGAAGAGGTAAGGACTTACCGCCGACCCTTGGTGCAGACCTACTTCGACACTGAACTCATCGGAGTCTCCAGCCGCTGATTTCATGTACGACCTAGATTGTCGGTACATGGCACAGATTAACCTAACATACTTCACAGGCACACCTTTCTCTTTCAGTACCCACCACAAAACTGTTCTCGGTATTCTGTCATAGGCCTTCTCGAGGTCAACGAATACCATGCGCAACTTTTTATGTGCACCACGATATTTTTCGCACAGTTGGCGCAGTGCAAACATTGCATCCGTTGCCCCGCGGCCCGACATAAATCCGAACTGGTTCTGGGTGATCTCACTTTCTTCTCGCAATCGTTTCTCAATCACTTTTTCCCACAATTTCATACTGTGTGACATAAGCTTTATTCCTCGATAACTACCCAGTCCTGAACATCCCCTTTATTTTTAAAAATGGGCACTAGCGTGCTATTGCACTATTCATTAGGGATTACTTCATCGCGCAGCAGCTTATCGAAGAATAAAGTTAACCACATATACCCATCCTCTTCCAAAATCTGTATACTTCAACTGGTATACCATCGGGCCCTACAGTCTTTCCATTTTTCATACTTCTCACTGCTTCTCTTACCTCATCTATTGTAATTTCCCTTACTAGGCAGACGTTCTCTGATACATCTTTTAACACTCCACTCCATGAATTCTCTTCGTTCATTAACCTTTCAAAGTACTGCTTCCAACGCTCTTTTATTTCCTCTTCTTTTATCAACACTTTACCTGATTCATCTTTTATACACCTGACATGCCTAATATCTTTTGCTCTTTCTTCTTGGGCTTTAGTTATGCGGTATAGCATCTTTTGACCTCGAGGCCCATCTATCGATTTAAAAATCATGTCTTCGGCCTGTGCTCTCGCAATAGCTATTACCCGTTTAGCTTTTTTCTTGCATTCCTTGTATTCAAGCTTTTTTGCTTCCTTCATACATACATATCATCACGTCATATTCCTTGCAGGGTAGGCAGAGAGAACAGAGTGCCAGAGAACATTCATAATTCTCTTCATACACGCTCGCCGGTTTCGGAGACTCTTGACTCCACCTTCCTTCAGTACATGACCGATCTGGTCTAGGTAGGTTAGTCTCGGTCTCCCTCGGTACCTACATCCTTCCACTTTCGCATTGTATATCTTCTTAACCAGGCGTTCGTTCGGCATTCTTTCCACATGTCCGAACCATCGGAGCATTCCCTTTCGCATCTTTACACCAATACTCTCTTTCATACCTACTCGCTCTCTTACGTCGTCGTTACGAATGCGGTCGGTCAGCCTAACTCCACAGATTTTCCGCAGAGATCGCATTTCGACCGCATTAATTTTACTATCAAACTCTTTTCTGCATACCCAACTCTCGCTTCCATACAGTAATGTTTGGACAAGCACTGCGTTATGTATACACGTGCCTTCTGGCTGAGGTGGTGGCTGCCGAGAAGTTGCCCCAACGCTCCGTTCACTCTATTTCCCGCATTCACTCTTCGCTCTATATCAGTGGTGTACCTTCCAATTCGGCTAAATCCACATCCAAGATATACAAATTCATCCACTTGCTCTAGTACATCATTACCTATTGTTACTCTTACATCTGTTCTGGTTTTATCTCTTTCAAAGACCATTATTTTGGTTTTGCTCACATTCACGCGTAGACCCCTTTTCTTACAATCTTCTGTCATTGTGTCTGATTGTGCTTCCTTCAATCTTTCATTATGTTCATTCTGCCATTCCTTAAATACATTCTTCTTTTCTTTCACGATCTTTTGCACATCTTCCTTCCACCACCACGTATCCCAATCAATTATAAGTTTTCCTTTCGTTTCTCCTAGTATTCTTTTAGCTGTATTTCTAATACAACTAACCATTTCATTCCAACATTCATTCACAGATTTATCGTTCATATCCTTCATTTCAATCATTTTATCTATCACATTTTGTTTAAATCTACTTGCATACTCTTTCCTTTCAAGCATACTCCATTTTACCTTAGGAGGGCGTCGGTTTCTGGTCTTAATAGAGGGTGTTCTTTGCTCCATCACTAGTATTAACGGACGGTGCTGGGATACTAGTGCTTCACCTGGTAGCACCTTACAATCCTTTACACAGACCAACTTACTTCTCTTAATAAGAAAGTAGTCGATTTGCGTACAGTGGTTGCTACTTTTATAAGGTAATAGGGTGCTCATCTCTTTTTTGGAACCACGTATTATTTAAATTACTGAAATTTAGCATTTAATATGCTTAATTATTTATAAAATCCGATTACGAAATGAAAAATGATGTCGCAAGCGGGATTCGAACCCGCGCCTATTGGGATGCCGGCCCAATCGTGCTGCCACTACACTACCGCGACTAATTGTAGGACATGCAAATTTCATTTCGTATTGTATTTACGTCTTAAGGTGACGGTGTGCTATCTACCCGACAATGTTTACACATTGTTATAGGCTTAATACTTCAAATTTTACAGTTAGAATTGTATTAAACGATGACACAACCTTGTTATTTAAATTACTGAAATTTAGCATTTAATATGCTTAATTATTTATAAAATCCGATTACGAAATGAAAAATGATGTCGCGGCAGTGTAGTGGCAGCACGATTGGGCCGGAATCCCAATAGGCGCGGGTTCGAATCCCGCTTGCGACATCATTTTTCATTTCGTAATCGGACCACGTATTATGATTATTATTATGGATTATCGTACATGCTCTTACAAAATTTTTGAGATTTATTATTTTTATAGTAGTAATATGTAATGTTTATTCTATTGTCTAAATAATGTATAAAACTAATAGATATATATTTTTTTATTTTACCAGCTCGTGTGGGTCTAATGCATATCGGAGTATTTATCTTACTCCTGTTGTCGGGTGAACGCAACTTGGGTGTACGATTGAACAAGCCGTACAGCGCTTCCGTGCCCATGGATATCCCGGTATTCACGGGCTCCCACGCCGACCTTCTCGTCGTCGTGTTCCACAAGATCATCACCACCGGACATCAGAGGTTGCAGCCGCTATTCGATTGTCTACTAACCATATTAGTCAATGGTGATTATATTTTCAATATTTATAGCTGCAGTTTCATGACATTTTAGTATTCCTTCATTCCTATATCTCATTCAGTCTTTCGAAGTAGATTTAGGCTAGAATAGTAGACTATTTGGCGTAGGCCGCTCCTATAGAATTTAGTGGGGTTATTGCCGTAATTGCCACTCTTGGCGAATGGCCCGGTGATCGCAGTAAGATAATTTTCATAAAATATAATTCACTACCTAATATTTAAATATTAATTTCATTAGAAATTGCATATAAAAAGTAGACCTTTTTCATTGTGTTGGTACTTCTGCTTCCGCATCCGTTTCTGATTCCGATTCCATTAAAATTTGTTTAATACATGTGTTTCCGTTACACTAATTACAACGCGAGCGAAACCGCGTACATAGCTAGTAGTAGTATAAATACAAATTTCTTAGCATCACACTCCTCTCATCACACGGCCATAGACGCCATAGACCAAGGTTAATCATCACTATCGTTCTGAATTCTGATGATAATGTCTGTTTCCCAGTATCCCCGTACCTGAAAACACTTTCAATGGTGGCGTCTACGAAGTTACTTCACTTGTTAGAGGCGTTCAGCACGCCCTGGTTCCTGTTCTCTCAGCCGCATCATCATCACCTGGTCTTCTTCCTCCTGGAGATGTTCAATAATATGATACAGTATCAATTTGATGGTAAGCATATTAATTATGTCTTCATAAAGTAGTAATAAGAGGTTATTCTATTAGAAAATTCTGAAATCCAACGCAAAGTCCGATATAGGGATGTTGGCTATTTCTTTTTAGGACATACAATATAGCATATACTAAAAACTTTATAGATTTGAGAAAACTTCAACATTTCTCTTGCCCGTTGGTATCGCAAAAGAATAATAAATGAAGGGGTATTATATGCATATAGCATCCGTGCAAGAGAAGGAAAATTCGAAATAAAATCATCAATACCAACACGTTTTACCAGCGTGGTCAATTTCCCTCTCATTATAGACGAGGCCGAAGCCCAACAGTGGAATATATATGAGATGATGATGCAATAGAGTTGTAAAAGCTCAATTGGATATATGATTTCTTTTTAAATTCTTATTTAAACGAAAAGACTTTACAAACGCAAATTAACAGACACCAATTACATTCAGACTTAAAACAATTTATGAATCACAGAAATCATTGTTGTAAGAAAAAATTGTCCCAATCTTACCTTTTTTATTATATTTAACAGGGAATTCCAACCTGGTATACACGATAATACGCAAGCGCGCAGTGTTCCACAACCTGGCTAACCTACCTCACGAACACTCAGCCATCGCCCGTTCGCTGGCAGCCGGTCGAGGCAAGGGCCTCATGCAGACCAAGATCACATTACCCAGGTAAGATAACACACCACCCACAGCAATGTATAAAAACTTATTTGTGAACGAAAAAATGATTACCACACGCATGAGACTTGAATCCATATCTATTGGAAATCAGTTACAACCGTCTTACCAATTAGACCAGTGTGGGTGTTACGTATGATAATAAAATGGTGGTTCGCGTTATCGAATATACGAAGGTTTCTGTAAATATATTTAAATAAGTTTTATAAATAGCCTAGAATAACAAATGCTAAGTCTGAATAATTTAGAGAATTGAGTTGAGTCACAGCTTAATACTATTTAAATAAAAACTTAGAGTATTAAATCGGTACAATGTGTCAACAATTGCCGATCGATGATATTTGAATTGCGATCGCAGTGCCATCTACAGGCTGCAATTATTGCTCTAAACCATTCGTGAATCCATCTTGTACAATTTTTTTTTACCAATCCAGCCGTTTAAGAGTTAAGTCACCTACACACACACGTACAGAAGAATTGGATTATACATAAAGATAGAAATACACTTGAAGCATTTTTCTTTTTCCGTGCTAGGACACATATGTGCCGCTATTTAAAGCGAGCCTACTCCTTACTTTATGGGAATGTCGGCAAAGACGACTATAAGATGGAATATGCATATAACATCTATGAAAGAAAATGAAAATAATAAAATAAAACCCTATACCAACAGGTCTGGGTGGACGTCCACACCAGTGTAGTATAGTAGGTTAATTTCCCTCCCATTATGGAGTAGGCTCAAGGCCATCAGTGGGACGTGTTTGAGCTGAGTAAAACCCTATAGAAAACCGTCTGACTAGTCTAGTGGAAACTCGAACCTGTGAATGTGTGACGCGCAATGAGCAGAGTTACTTATATAAGCCGAGATGACTACAATGGAAGAGAAATTACCTAATCAGTCGTACTCTAGAAACAGTAACGCGTCTGTTTTATACGATTTTATTTCGAGATTTTCTTCTCTTTTTTTTTGTGTACACCAACCTGCACTACATAATCCTTGTATTGCGAGGGGACTTTACAAACATACAATTAACGTAGACACATTACACCCAGACATCGATCATCAATCGACTTTCGGCAAAAAACATTACGCCATCTTTGCAGTCAAAAGTCTCTTGTGAATTATATTACATGTCATGCCATCAGCATATAACCAAAGTATATTTGTCTGATTATTTTGATTACAATGTTAGGTCACGGAGCGCGGAGTCTGTAGCGGAGACGCCGATGGAGGGCTCGAGGCCAGCGCAGCCTGCTGAACCTGGTACACTTAATCCGACACTAGCTGAAACACCTGGTAGGTTTTTATTTATCCTACTTCCTACTAATAATATAAATGTGAAAGTTTGTGAAGATGAATAAACATAACTTTTTATCCCAGTAATTTGTGCCTTTGGGATAATTTAGTGAAAAATATTTTTATTGTAAAAATCCCCTTTGCAGCGTAGAGAATGTGAGTGAGCTGAAACTATTTGCTTCTTACTTATAAAATACACGCTTTTAAATAAACATTTTTGACGTATATTCATATAAAAAGAAACTCAAAATTAATCATTAAAATTACTTTTTATTCAAAAAAATCAATGAAGATTGATTGTAAGTTTGTTTTTCAACACCCGTTTCTCTTTCTCTTGCCGCGACTTATATATATATTGTAATTTTTTTCACGTTTGAGGGGAGAATGAAGTTTAATTTGCGTCATCATTTTTTTTTTATTAACTCGATCCTGCACTAAGTAAATAATCTTTGTATTGCGTGGAACTTTACAAACATGCCATTAACGCAGGGAAATAATACCCAGACTCCGAACAACACTTTGTAGATCGCAAAGTATTATTCTGCGTAAGAATCGACCCCACGGCACTGGCACGGAAGGTCGGTATTTCAACCATTATGCCATCTGTGCAGTCTATCGATCGGTTCGTGATGAATGTCTCTATCAACACTCTTTAACCAAATACTGAATAATTCTACAGCCATCAGCACAATGACTGAACGTGAATCAGCGCACCCACCTCCCGCTCGGATAGAGGGCGACCATACTGATAAATCGGACACGTCCGATACACAATCCGACAAGTTGTCCGACGTGCACATCTCAGAGAAACTAGAGACAACGGAAGAGGGAGAACTGAAAGAACCCAGGGACAGGCTCCTACCGCAACGGGCTGGACCTGACGGTGAAGACCGGAAGGATGATGATGATGAATGTGACGGTGAAAAGATAACTGTTACACATGTGAGTTATACAACAAGTTATAGGTACTTCTTTAGGCGCATTATGAAAAAATGATGAGAATGAAATTTTAAGATGCGCGCGCATCACTGTAACACAAAATTAACAGGTTGAAGTTGGCCGATAATAAGATGCGCACGCATCATTGTAATACGTTAAAGTTTGAGTCTGGCCGCAAAACCATTAATTAAGTCTCGAAAAAAAGCTACTAACAAAATAGAACCACTTTCTAGTTTCTACATTCACAACACGTGTTTTAGTTACATACAAGTGCGAATTATATATGAGCTAATAAATTATATTTAGTAGTGATTTAAATTGAATATTTTGATTAACATTATTTTCTTAAATATGCTTGAAAATTTGAGCATTACTTTGACAACCTTCTTCGAGACAAATCGAAATTGCTGTACTGACCAAACATATGCGAGCAGCGACCTTAAAAAAAATGTATGAAAATCCACATTTGTCGTGTTTAGCGGCCAAATAAATATATATGTAAATTCATATCTATCGTGTATTTTAAAAATGGAACGAATTGTTACTTCCAAACATTGCAACCAAATAGGCAACTTATCAGAATTTTATTTGAATTTGGAACTGGCATGAAAAGAAACCCGTTTGATAATAAAAAAAAAAAACAAATGAATCCTTTAGCACGTGAAAAATTTTGTTCGTTGTTCGTCATTTATACAGTTCTACTTAGTTTTAATTTATTTGAGAAAAGTACTATACAAGCCTTGGCCATAACTAGGAATTGATGGACTTACATATGTGTGCCTCGGCTACGCCTCGGCCCACATTTATACGTTCGTCCATCCATGCCTCTTTTACTGGCCGCTGCAGTAATGTACTATTACTATTCGTAAATATTAGTGAAAAACATATCCTGTCCTTTTCCAGTCCTTTTATTATTTCATTGTAATTCGCACACCCATTTCTTTTTTTTACCCAACTGCAAAGGAGTGGTATTGTGTTTAACAGTCTATTTATGTATGTATATATGTATGTTTGTATGTTCCTTTGAAGCACTATATATATACCAAACGCCTGGGCCGATTTTTATGATTCGCACGTCAATCGATTCCTCTTAATCCGGCGAGTGTCACTAAAGATATGACGTTATTGAAAATTCAAGGTATCGTTAAATAGGTATTTAAAAATCATTTTTAGTTTTCTCTCAACATTTTTCGATTTGACTGGCCGTTTAGGATCTATATCGATTTAAAGTTTCGTAACAAACTTTTTCACATATAGGTTTTTTAGACAGTAGAAGTTTACGATGAAAAGACGAAAAATTCATATAACTGGATGTGGATGGAGATATACTGAAGTATCTAGTAGGTATATTGTCCAATATACCATAGGTAGTCCTACCTAAAGTATCTAATGTCTGACGCGGTCGCCCATCTCCAATTTCTAACGATTTAGTACTCAACTTCAATCGAAAAACTATATATAGTTAGGTACTTACCTACTTATCAATAAATAAGATAACTATAGCTACTTAGGTATTTATAACTAAAAAGGATAAAATAAAAAAAAATATTAAAAAATCAAAAAACCCGACTTCAGTCACCAAAACTACGTACATAATAAAAAAACTGAAAAGAATAAAAACAAGCACTCAGATGTCCGGTGGTCTAGAATTCCATAATATATTATTGAATAAATACTATTGCAGAAAATGAAATATATTTTAATAATAGAACATGACAACTATATATTATGGAATTCTAGACCACCGGACATCTAAGTGCTTGTTTTTTTCTTTTCAGTTTTTTTATTATGTACGTAGTTTTGGTGACTTTTTACGCAGTCGGGTTTTTTGATTTTTTAATCATTTTTTTTATTAACTTTATGTATGCAATTCTTCTATATTACACTATGTGATTGAACCCCTAAATGGCTGAACCGATTATGGTGAACTTTTCGTTCGTGTTGAGACCGATTTAAGAATTGTTTTCATTGTCAAAAGCTTTTTTTTTAAAGATCTTGTACTAAGTAAAATAAGTATCTTTGTTTTTTAAGGATTTTACAAATTGCAATTATAGAACAGAAATTACATCCCGAACCAGAACAGCAATTTGTAAATCGCACAAATTATCGTCCCTCTTTTAAATTTCTTATGGTGGCAAACGAGCAAGCAGCTCGCCTGATGGTAAGTGTCACTGCCGCCCATGGACCTTTGCAATACCAAGGGTTTACCCCTACCTAGGCCCCTGCCTACTAATACAAATCCCAAACCCGCCCAGTTGGACTTCTGGATCTCTCGCTCATCGAACAAAGCGCAATACACATTGCCACTACTCAGACGTCGATCTTCTACGAGAGTGTGGTACTACTCCGGACAGACCGGCCCGCGGCTGTAGGCAGGGGGCTGTCAACAGCCTGGTCCTACCACTACTCCTGTCCTGACCTATCCTCTGGGTCCTGTGTGGGAATCGAACCCACGGCAATGGAATGATAGGTCGGTATCTTGACCACCACGCCAATTTCTTTTGATTGATAAATAATGACTAAAATGTTCTGAATTTCGTATTTTACTAGAGGGATAGTTTGACGACGGGCGCTTCGGGTGGAGTCCGTAGGATGGAGTCGACGTCGGGCGATTGGCGCCCGTCAGCGGAGTGGGTGTCCTCTTGGCGCGGCAAGCTACCACTCCAGACCATCATGCGGCTGCTCCAAGTGTTGGTGCCGCAGGTCGAGAAGATATGCATCGACAAGTCAGTATCGTGATACTTAAATAAATACATACATCAATTATCATCATTCTCCTACTCTTATCCCAATTGCTTGTGGTCGATGCAATATGTACTCTTCTTTTATAGTACATAAGGTAAAAGTTATTGACAATAGTTTTATGACTGGCTGCCTGCCAGACAACCCTGCTTGGGAATGTAATTGTTGACCAAACGGCATCAGATGCAGTTGGTCCAGGTCGTTATAAGGCTCTTAGTCGTCTTTTACGACATCCACGAGCAAAGTAAGGGTTGGTAGTATTCGTAGCCGTTACCATACAGCTTACTAATACTTAAATACATACATACATAGATACGAATATTATTAATTAAATACGTACATAAATACAATATAATACATACTTACACATTACATTTTAAGTATATATACATACACAAACCTATATATACATACACAAACCTATATTTTAAGTAATACTTAAGGCAACTTATTAAGAATTATCTTAATATATATAAATTACGTGTCACGTTGTTTGTCTGCGATGGACTCTTAAAGTACTTAACCGATTTTAACCAAATTTGCACAGCATATGTAGTTTGATCCAACTTAAAAGATAGGATAGCTTAAATCTCAATTTATAGTAATATTATTTTATTGCAAATTATATGTCTAATATTTGACAGTCAAAATCATATGTTATATCAAAAGGATTTTAAAAGATCGCGGAATCTGTTGACTGGATTCAGTAAGTATTTAATAGATGGCGCTATGTTAAATGTACAAACGCTTCATATGAGCTAAAATTTGTTAGAATAAACAAAAAGTGTTACTGAGGCTAACCTAAGCCACAGCAACGCGTGGCCCGGTCTGCTAGTTAATAATATATTAAAAAAACTAAATGTAACTATCCAGTTTTTAATTATGTTTTATCTTTCAGAGGTTTGACTGACGAATCGGAAATCTTGCGTTTCCTCCAACACGGCACGCTAGTGGGTTTACTGCCGGTACCCCATCCGATACTTATACGCAAGTATCAAGCAAACGCCGGCACCGCGGCGTGGTTCCGTACATATTTATGGGGAGTTATTTACATACGGTATGTATTAGATCTGTTGTTATTGCCTTTTATTCGTAGAGGAATAAGGAGACCATCTGATAGTAAGTGGAAACCGTCGCTCATGGACTTCAGCAATACGAAGGGCACCGTAAAGTCGTTGTCTACCGTAAAGAGGAGTATTGGACCTCCCACCCAAGATGTTTGTCAGACTTTTAATATGGCGATGGAGTAAACATATTTCGCCACTTAGGAGAGCTCGCCTTTTATCCTTGGGTTATGTAAAAAAGAAAACTAAGGGATATATTATGCATATAACATAAATGTAAAAGAAGGATAACCTAAAATAAAACCTTATACCAACCAGTCTAAGGGGACGTCCATTAATACGTGATCTTTTTTAACATTTTTTAACCCCCTCTCCCCCTTGGTGATACGTGGTGAGATTTAAGACTATGAGATTCGAATTTCGAATCGAATATTAATATTCGATTCGAAATTCGAATCGAATAATTCGAATTTTCGAATTATTCGAAATTCGACGAATAATTCGAAAAAAATCGAATAATTCGAAAAATTTCGAATAATTCGAAAAATTTCGAATAATTCGAAAAAAATAAATATCCCCGATTGTTACTTATGGCGAGAAGATATTTAGGAATACCTTGTACTTCTGCTGAAAGTGAAAGATTATTTTCCACTGCTGGTGATATTGTATCTGATAAACGAACTTCATTATCACCAGATTCAGTATCGTATTTATTATTTTTAAACAAAAATTTGTAGCAAATGTTCATACTCATTGTTCTCATGTAGTTATATTTCATGGTTTAAATAAAATATTTATTAATTATTAATGTCATATTTGAATATCGAACATAACAAACTCCGAATTTAAAATACAATAAAAATTTGCGAATAATATTATAATTCGGAAAAATTCGAAATTATTCGAATAATTCGAAATTTTTCGAATAATTGGAAATTATCCGAATAATACAAAATTTTTCGAATTATTCGAATTATTCGGAAACTTTCGAATAATTCGAAATTTAGAATTATTCGATTCGAGTTTCGAATCGAATATTAATATTCGATTCGGAACGAATAATTCGTAAGTTCGAATTATTCGCACACCCCTAGTTAATATGTGTAAGATAGTCTATAAATATATAACGCTTCGACAAATAAAAGCGAAGCACTGCACAAATATTAGCATTAAGAGAAGAGGACAGAACTTGGTAGCAGTGGGAGATTGCGTATTAAGCGTTCTGCACTGTCACTGTTGTCATGACAACTGGTGACATAACAAAAAAGAATTTTATTTTTATTATTATTAATACCATGAGACTTTAAAAGTGTAAAACCAATGAAAAGGAACTATTGTTAATAAATTATTTATATATATATATATATATATATTCTTCTATTTACAGCAATGTCGACCCGCCCATATGGTACGATACGGATGTCAAACTATTCGAGATACAGCGAGTGTGAACACACATACAGACCTACCAATGATCTACTTACCATTATTCTTACCTACCTTTCCTTATTATAATATGTATGGATCTCGGAATATTTTTTTGTATCTGTATGCAAGAACATATAGCTGAAGTTTTGGCTGACTAAATGTCTGATGTCAAACTTGCTTCAGAATGTTCTTTTCGTCGTATGTTATGGTTTTCTATGTAATAACCATAAGACTACTTACTAAATAAAAAGCTTAAAATTTTTGATGTTTACGTGAAACACACATTTGAAATAAAACTATTTTTAAGGATTTTATCTCGTCTGTATTTGATTTTTAATTGTCCAACGTTTCGGTCACGGGATGACAGGACTGTCCTCCAATGACCATACAATCGCGGTAAAATCAATAAAAACAGTTTTATTTGTCTATGCACGGTTAGAAATTTTGGCAGGAGAATTTATATTCAATATTTTAGTGTTTTAACATGTTTTGATTATGTGATGTAACGCAGAGAAAGTGCTAAAATGTAGTGAAATTATATACCAGTGCTGTACATTTGTTTACGTGTTCCACCAAAATTCCAATAACACAGTACTAACAGTACACCTTGTACTACAAGAGTAGAAGAGAGAAGTAGTGTAAAACGCAGTGATTTGACTTATTAACGGCTATTATTATTAATGAAGTTTTGATAAATAAAAACTTGGCATGATAGTCTTTGTAACCATGCCATAAAATTTTTGGTAAAAATTTTAAAAACTAATGATGTATTTTACACGGGTACATCCTTTTTAAGAATCATGAAATATTTTTTTCTATATATTCACGATAATGTATTTAGTGATTTTAATTTTCTAATTTACTGTTATCATTATTATAATTATTACTATAATAGTATTATTTAAAAAAAAAATAACAAATCTCGTAATGAACATTTTCAATAAACCGTGAGTTTATATAGGCTATTTACAGATTTAAAATTTTAGTTTAAGATTTTTTCAACTATATTATTAAATATGATTAACCAAATTGTAGAATAATATCTTTGTAATACGGATAACATGTTGGAAGATCCCAGTCCTCTCGCAAACATAGATGCAGTGAAGTATCTGAAAGGTGGTGCGACTCAGTTTTGTCTGATCTTTTTTCGGTAGTGTCACTTTGATATAATAAGGGTTTTCAGCGTAACCGCGGAAATTTGGAAAAAAATATAATAGATATAATTTATATTTAACATTTTGTTTTCGCGTTTTATGTAAATGTAATGCGGAAAAAGTGTTAAAGTGTAGTGTAAATGATATAACAGTACTTTAAGTGTGCTTTCATGTTATCCGCAAATCCCGAGGGCAGCGTATAATTTGGTAGCTAACTCTTAATTAGTGTCGATTATTGATTTACCGAGTGACTTTGAAAATGTTACAAATAAAAAACAAAGAGTAAAACAATTCCATATGTTATTAAGTAAAATGTATTAGAGTTGGCTGTGTCGACCCTTTGCCTGAACAGAGCAGAACCAAAAAATAAAAGAATAAAAATATAATAATTTTATTATTACTTTACTTTGCAACACGATGGCAACAAGTTCAATGTTAAATTATCTGATATCGATTTGCTAATTATATAGCCTGACATATCGATATTATTACAAACCTAAAACATATTGATATATCGGCACGTACCGAGAAGTACACGATGACTTTAAAATTTATTTTGAATAATTTCAACATTATGAACTACTATATTTTATCCATTTTTATTATTTATTTTGCTAAGTAGTAAATCAGTTTTTATATTATACTCATTAACCTAAAAGACGCTGTATGGAAAAAAAAAAACCAAAAATATTCCCTGTAATTGATTGCAGTGCCATCTACCGCTTCCTAATGCATTGTTTTAGTTGTCTAATACCCTAACCGCGTTATGCTTTTCTAATAAAACCGGTTTGACTCGGTTCAAACCGGTTTTTATTAGAAGGCAATTCTTTCAAAATCTATAACGATTTTTATTTATAATTTATATAGATAATTTATTTATAATAAACAGTTTTGCGATGTGGTTGATGAGTTTAGGATATAATATTGTCGTTGGTGAGCTGGTGAAACAGTATTGACCTCAATTATAGACGATTATAGATACATTCAAAGGACTTTATTGCTAAAATATCGACATAGAAAGGTACTATTTTATGTTGTTTAGAAAGTACAATGAACATATTCATTCATCACAAGCACAAAAAATAGATTCGAAGCACCTAACATATTTTTAGATTTTACTGTTGAGTCAGGGAATTCCAAGTAAGATCTTATATTTTATTAACTATGGCTAATGTAGTCTCAGCTTATTGACGAGGTTCGAGTTATAAAGATTCTATCAGTGCCAGAAACTTAAACTTAGTTTAAATCTTTGAAATCTAAATATTTTTGTGGCAAATACTTCGCTGGTCTACAAGAAAAGGGACACAACTCGAAAAAACTAAATTTTTCAGGAGGGTCAAAATATAGATTTCTTTTTTTATTTCAGTTGCCTGAAAATTTCAAATGCACGAACGTCTATCTAATTTCCTTAAGTATGACGGCAAAGAATTGATTAGGAAAACTTATAATATTATCACCCCAACTACCACTAAAAATCGAAATATAAAAATATCAAATTTTAAAATATTTAGAGTTGTGTCACTTTTCTTGCAGGCCAGAGACATATTATTTGTATCCTGCACAGATTTTCTTACTCCTAAGTATATGCTATTAGTAAGTATGAGTTTGACTGCGGTTTTCTCTGACAAATATTTGTCTCATGTGTACGCCGTCATGTACATATGTCTGATGTTGGTGTCTATAAATTGCTTATTTATAAAGCTGTCAGCGTAAATGAAATGTTATCTTAAAAAATTAAAAAAGCAAATGAATGTCGATCATTATTGGTGTTCATAATTAAAAGCTTAAATAGTCCTTTAAAGTAAATGAAAATAAAACGCGAGTGTAGATTTAATATTAAAAATTGCAATCTACCCTCTTTTTTAAAAAAAAAATATTCTCTAAACGTTTTTATTCTAAATCCCCGACGCAATGGCGTTACTATAACTTTTAACTCACCTGGGCAAGTTTGTATGTTTATGCCTGTCTGTGGCATCGCAAAACGGAAGAACCGATTTAGAAACTTTATTCTAAATCTGACTTGATTGATTATACTTAGTCTGTTAGTCATGCTTCATGACAACTGTTGACAATTTAACGCAAATAGTTCAGAACTTTCATTATATTTTTTTTTATTTATCCTAGTTAAAATGAAGTCGGTTAAAAAAGACACAGTTACAGCGCGTTATATTTATATGGCAATATTATTATTAATTGGCAGCTAGTCATATTTTTAATCTATAATAACTATATATACATAATTTAATCCTAATTGCCTGTCTCATATTTCTCTAAATGTTTTATAGTACCTATAGATAATGAAGTATTGGGGGTCGTAGCTCACTTATACAACACCGCTGCCACCCAGCAAAATACTGTTAATTGAAATGTAGACACACTTTGAGCTGTAAGCGAGCGGTCTACTAGTTTGTGTTGCCAATGTAATGTGTATCTACAGCGGACGCTCAAAAGTTCTCATTTCAATGTACAGTATTTTGTCTGGTGAGAGCGGTGTTGTATAAGTGAGCTACAACCCTTAGCCTTAATGCAGATTAAATAAACCGAGCGTTATACAGTATCGTATCATATGTGTTTCTATATTATCTGCGATATTTTAAAGGGTTCGGAATAGCATTTAAAGATTTTTGTTTTCTCTTTGCTCAAAAAAATCTTATTCACTGGGCTGCTCGTATTTTAATGTTAATTAGTAAAAATCTGCCAAAATAACTGTGAACCAAATAAATACGATTGAAGCCAGAATAAAAATGGAGATTATATATATCAGTATCATAACTTAGTTGCATTTTTTTCTTCGTGGACGAAACGTCGAGAGTGATTAATACTCCAAATTGCCCTCTCATTATGAAAGAAGTTAGTGCTAGAACAATTAATGAGAATTGGACCATTTGTTTTAGAAAATAATTACCTAAATTACTGAGTTTTAGCATTTACTTGCTAGGATATGTATAAAAACTAGTATTACGAGCGAAAAATTATAGAAGTTGCACAAATAGGAACTATGTGTTTTTTTTTGCGATAGATGGCGTGTGACACTTCTCTCTTAAAGACCGTCAATTTGGCTGTCGTATGTGCCCACGCTTGTTTATTTGGTAAGAAGATTGAAAGTGATTTCTACTCGATGTGTATTGAAATCCCGTGTGGTCATTTTCAGCTACATGCTGTTTTTTACAACAAGTTTTTTATAAATAATTACGTGGTAATTTTTTTTCGAACGAATTTCCGTTTTCATGTAGCAGCTAGATGTTTTTAAATTTTTATTCTTGTTTGAATCGTAATGCTATATATAAATAAATTTGAAAATAATTTCATCTATAGAATCCTAATTACTATAACACAATTTAGTGATTTGTTTTTAAAGTAAATTGATTATTTTTTTCGAATAATATTACTTTAGTAACGAGGCTTATGATAATTGCTTTATTATTATGTAAATACATTCCATGTTAAAATGCTCTTGTTTTATGAAGAGATTATTTTGTAAATCATATATACGATTTGTATTGATAGATAAATATTAAAATATACATATATAGATTCTTAGCGTCCACACTATACTATACTACTTGAATGTTTGATGTATCGCGCGCTCACATTTATTTAGACTCCTTATCTTCGTGTTTAATTAAAAAAAAACTATTTTTTTTTGTGGCGTTGATAAAAAATAACTCCTATATTTTTTTTATGTATCGGAATGGATAGTAACTATAATTTGCTGCTACGTTTAATTTTTGAAAACCATAGATAGCTAGACCTTATATATTGCTATTATAGATCTCATCCAATTATAATTTTAGAAATAGAGATATTTTTGTCTTCATGTTTCATATATATATATATATTACATATAAATAATTCAACTTTTTCGGCTGGCAAAAAATCTCCGAGGACAAATGGCTCACGATCCAATCGAAAATATTTGAGTTGGAAGACCAGTCTGCGCCTGTAGACAGATAACTGTCAGCAGTGTGGCCCTACCACTAAAAATATTGGATAGTAACTGAATAAAGTACATTCGTCTGGCGATTCAACAGATTTTTTTTATTGAACGTAGGTCTGCGATTAATTTTAAATTAATCAAAACATATGAGTTCAGCCTAAGTGATGGTAGAATAGTAACGTAAATATACCGCCAACCATCCTGTATTCTAATAAGGAGAAGAAAATTTGCTTTCATCGAAATCTAATAATTTTAAATCAACAATAAAACATATTTCTACTAAATATTTTTCCTTCTGAGTTGTCTTGTATGTTGTTCAAAAACTAATCAAAAATTATACGTATAAAGTTGTCAGCCCACTACATAGGCTCACTGAATTTGGCCCCACTTGTTTTTTTTTTTTAATTATTTGTTCGTTGTTAGTTCGTTATTATTCGGATGTAAAAATTGTTTGTTCGTCTTTGATTTATTTATAATTAATTAAACAAATTTTCACCCTTAAGTTGGCCCTCCTTACTAGATATATTTATTTTTATCACTCAGATTAATTAATCATTGATTAATTATCGTTTGTTCGACCACTATTGATAATTGTTCGATTATAAAAACAATTAAATTCTTAACTATTATTTTTTTATCTAATAAACAAGCAATCACCTTACACCTACATTGCGCATGCGCTCGTTTTGTAAGTCAGCTTGCAATGGCCGTATTTACTAGCGTTTTTGAAGTGAAAACTTCTTTTAGCGCACTGGACACATATTTTTTCGTAGGCTATAAGTGAGGTAGAACCAGCACGCTCTGAGCTGAAAGGCTCGATCAGGCCAAGTCAGGCTAGGGACCGCCGAGTGTACCCGAGCGAGAAAGATACAGTCAGCTGCTCTTCACTGCTGTGTCGCTATGTTTACTATATTCAATTTATATGTAATAATAGTTATTATTAATTATTATCAATTAATCAATAGTTTTTTTTCATAGGTTCAAGTTTTCACTTCTGTCGACAGTCCTAATGTCTATTTTGTTTTTTTTTACGGATGCGTTTATACTGTCTAATTATTTCGTATACAGATCATAAAATTACTGAAAACCATTAGAATAGATGAAATCTTTATTTTTATTGGTTACTTTTTTCGAGTAATCAAACGCTATTACCAAAACAAAAAGCATGTACTTCAACAAAAAATTCGACGCAGGTTCTTAAGCCTCATAAAGAATTTTCAAGTTTAAATATTGATTAATTTAGGAATTTCGAAGTAATGCCGAAAAAACACTTTTTACGGTTAACTTTCATTCACGATGTCTCTCGAACGAATCAATCGATTTTGACCGTCTTGGCGGCGATCAATGTGGTTTTCCGATGTTAAAAGCTGATTAGTTTTTGGAATCGATCGGTATAGCCATTTCAAAGTTATTCCAAAAACAGCGCATTTGAAAAAAAAAATAGTTTTTTTGAGATTTCTCAAAATCTATCGGTCCAAATCTAAAAAGTAGAAAAAATTACAAGAACATAATTTTTTTTTTACTCGTTAAAGTTAAATGACTTATTGTGATTCTAAAACAAAAAACTCCGTGAGGCAAAGTGGTCGAACAAACGATAATTATTATAATTAATCAAAATTAATTAATCTGAGCGATAAAAATAAAGATTACTAGAAAGGGGGGCCAACTTAAGGGTGAAAATTTGTTTAATTAATTATTAATAAATAAAAGACGAACAATTTTTACATTCGAACAATAACGAACAAACGACAAACAAATAATTAAAAATAAAAAGAATTCAAAAATCAAAACAAGTGGGGCCAAATTCAGTGAGCCCACTACATACTATGACAGTGTTGGGCGCAGAAAGTAAAATGACATTAAACAGCGATCAAAATGATATTCCTAGTCTTGTTAACGGCCCGTCACGCGAAGGAGGCAGTGACCATAGTTTTGTAATTTTTAATATTTTTGTCCTTACACGGTCATATGATTCGGCGTAATGGGTGTGACCTTAATGTCATTTTAACATATTTTAGTGTTTTCTTATTTACGGTACAATTTATTTTTATGTAATTTACATTTTTAACTCTTTATTGTGTAGGGGCTTCAACACTGGCTGTAAACTTGGCAATGTAATTTCTATATAATATTTAAGTTACATAGAGATAAAAATACCAGTTAATTAATTATTTAGTCAATTTCGCTTTTTGTGAGCTGGTAAATCGCATATCTAATTTTAATGATAACTTATGTAATTAATTATATGTTTATCTGAAAACCCACATGTAGTTAATTTGTTATAATTATTTATTTTGACACTATAATTGTACTTAATGTTTAATATAATTTTAAAAGCTTGATTTGTTGTTTATATTTAAAAAAGTCTTTCTATTGCTGTGTCGAATATTACCCTATTGCTTGTGGGTACCTTAAAAGATGACTAAGAGGTTTACAAGGATGTGAATCATTCTTAAAGAGGATTGACGTCAGACAGGCGGCGTCGAATTACATGGTAATGGGGTAAGAGTGGGGCTATAAAGTTAATTATAACCATAAATCAGGACTTTTGGCGGGCATCTGACAACGTCATGTGGAGATCTTGTATTTACGTGTACGTGTATTATGCTGGGATGTAGTGAATATGATATAAAAGTGCTTTACAATGTTTTCGTTTTCCACCAAAACTCCTAGAAGATATCATTAACAATGTAGGCATAGGACTTGATGGCGACGATTTGACTTACTGACAGACGCAATGACCTGAAGAGGCGTGACGTGAAGATATAATTAGGTATAACTCGACACTACCAACAATGGCTTGTATAAGTAGCTGATTGCCAATACACGAAAAACACAAAGCTAGGACTAGGACTGCCGACAGAAATGAAAACTTCATCATCATGATCATCTTGCTCTTAATTATCCCAATTATTTGGGGTTGACGCAATACGTCGTCTTCCTCCATACAGTCCTATCAGATGTCATCTCTGCAGTCACTCCCTGTCTATCCGTGTCATACCTCACGCAGTCCATCCATCTTTTCTTTGGTCTTCCTTTACCCCCAAAGCCTTCAACATTCATATTTAAAACTTTCCTCACAACATTACTTTCATCCCGTCTCATCACATGTTAACCTTTCACTCCTTAACTTTTCCGTCACTGACGCTACTTTCAAACTTCCTCTTATATGCTCATTTCTTATTTTATCCAATCTCGTCACACCACACATCCATCTCAATATTCGCATCTCCAGATACAGAAGTGAAAACTTAAACCTATAAAAATAATGAATATTATAAATTAAAATAGAACAAAAAAGGGGTCTACGCGTGAATGTGAGCAAAACCAAAATAATGGTCTTTGAAAGAGATAAAACCAGAACAGATGTAAGAGTAACAATAGGTAATGATGTACTAGAGCAAGTGGATGAATTTGTATATCTTGGATGTGGATTTAGCCGAGATGGAAGGTACACTACTGATATAGAGCGAAGAGTGAATGCGGGAAATAGAGTGAACGGAGCGTTGGGGCAACTTCTCGGCAGCCACCACCTCAGCCAGAAGGCACGTGTAGCAATACATAGCGCAGTCCTTGTCCCAACACTACTGTATGGAAGCGAGAGTTGGGTATGCAAAAAAGAGTATGATAGTAAAATTAATGCGGTCGAAATGCGATCTCTGCGGAAAATCTGTGGAGTTAGGCTGACCGACCGCATTCGTAACGACGACGTAAGAGAGCGAGTAGGTATGAAAGAGAGTATTGGTGTAAAGATGCGAAAGGGAATGCTCCGATGGTTCGGACATGTGGAAAGAATGCCGAACGAACGCCTGATTAAGAAGATATACAATGCGAAAGTGGAAGGATGTAGGTACCGAGGGAGACCGAGACTAACCTACCTAGACCAGATCGGTCATGTACTGAAGGAAGGTGGAGTCAAGAGTCTCCGAAACCGGCGAGCGTGTATGAAGAGAATTATGAATGTTGAGGAAGCGAGTGAAGTATGCAGAGATAGAGTTCTCTGGCACTCTGTTCTCTCTGCCTACCCTGCAATGGATATGGCGTGATGATATGTATGTATGTAAAATAGAACAAGTAAGTATTTCAGCTAATTTCACGACGCTCGCACTTTACTTCGCTGCATAGCAAGAATACCACGCGCCTGTGCTTGGGATCTATCGACTCACTCTCTCTCTCCTACTTTCTACCTTTGTGTATTTTTCTTTCTCTCTCCCTCTTGCGTTAGAATATTGGACGCTACTCTTTTTTACTTTACTACTTTACTTTACGTTGCTAACGCTCGCGCTGGCCTGTAACAGGTATACTATGCGCATGCGTTCGAGTGTTAGTGCGTTCAACGCTGAACGCAACCTACTTGGAAGTCGCATTAGAAGTTTCACTTCCATAAGAAGACCATAAATCAGTTAATTAAGTATGAAATAAAACAATATGATCACAGATATACCAATATTTATTTAACTAAGCGTCTGTTACATATAGACACGAACGAAGATCAGTTCCGTTCTAAACGATATACACAAAAAAACATTTAAAACGACGCGAACATATATTTTTTATTAATTAAACACAAATAAACATCACATTTATTTTACACATCTAATATGACTAGAATATTTTATATTTAATATATATATATTTTGCAATAATATATTATGTCAATGAGTTTAAACCGATACTTGTATACTTAATATTATAAAGCGGTAGTGTTTGTATGGTTGTACGCACTAATCTCAATAACTACTGGTTCGAATTGAAAATGTTTAAATAGACCAGACTGTTAATACTTCGTGCGATGTCATGCAGGTAGTGTAGATACAAGGATAATACTGTACAAAGCCGAAATTAGTCGATTATCTCTTTCTAAGAGTCGATGTGCAATATTTATCGTCGGGTACTCTGTAGGTAAAATATAAATACAAGGGTAACTTAATGAATAAATATAGGTACATATTTATTTAAGTACCTAAATTGTCAATAAAGTATTATGTATGACCATTAATTTGAAATAAAAATCCGATAATCTATAAAAAAGGATGTTTGTGTACAGGGTGGAAGTGGACCGCTCCCGAAAACAAAGACAGGTGACCCTACTAGTCCTACTTGTAATGACAGGGTAGAAAAAAAATTGATTCGAATGGAAAAAAAATTTTTTTCACAACGAATTTTAAGTTTTTTCCACTCTCCATCGTATTCGGACAGTCTCATGTAACAACAATTCCATAAAAATACGTAACTTTACTCAGATGAGAAAAGACTCAATCTATTCAAAACTTACGATCATATGTTCCAGAGTTGAATGACCTCGAGTAGAGAAAAAAATTTTTTTTTTTCATCTGTATCGATTTTTTTTCTAGCCTACCATCACAAGTAGAACTAGTAGTGTCCCCTGTCTTTGTTTTCGGGAGCGGTCCACTTCCACCCTGTATATAACATCGCTAAACTCAGAAACTATTTCACCGATCATTATGAAAATTGGTATTTGTAATTATTTTTTCACGGAAAGTTTAACATCCTTTGATGGAACTCGCCACAAGGTGGCGCTGCGATATATCGACTTCTAGAAACCAATGGACTGGGGTTGTTAATTTAGTATAAGTAATTGTTCTTATAACAATATTTATACACAGCTGATTGGACTGTAAAAATATTAATACGGATAATTAAGATGGTGTCAAAATCTGTTCCTGGTTTACATTAATTTTTCATTTAAGATTGAGTTAAAGTACGTCATTATCTCTTGAGTTGCAAATTTAATTTATATATTTTTTTCACAATACCAACTATTGACATAATATAAAACCGCTTCATCAATTCACCATTGGCTAATGTATATGACGTTTAGAGGTAAGGAGCTATATGAGTATTTTTAACGATCTTTAAAGGAAAACCTGAACCTATTTAGTTTACACACATAACCACACGCCGAGGTGGCGCTAGTTGAGCAACAGGGTATTACAGGCATTCTGCAAGTCCTCAACAATAGTTGTTTTTATTAGCGACTATGAAAAAATATATTATTTTAAATTTCGTCTGCCTTCAAATAATGTAAATAAATATCTTAAATCTTAATCGAAACTATTTTGAATACATTTATACATGTTCTCCTTACCTCTAAAAACATCAATACAAGCTATTTCATAAACCTTACGTCTCCTCTCTTATGTTCCCACATACTGGATTGCCAGATATAAATACATTTTACATTGCCAGATTAAAATTATTAACATGTGACTCAGTTTTTTATGACTTTTATTTTATTTTGATGATCTAATCTCATAGATTAGGGACGAAACAAGCTAGAACATACAAATATATTTGGCCATAGATTTAATCTAGAATTACAATAAATTAATTAGCTGCGTTTAAATATAAACATTAACTCAAAATCTGTAATAATATCACGTTATTGTTGTGAGCCTATAAATGGCGTGAAACATGACGTGAATACAGATGCCATCTATAGGAATTATGTAGAAAAATAGTACATATTGCGTCGAACTCAAATAATTAGGATAAGAGCTAGAGGCTAAATGATGCAATAAATCGCTTTATAAAATTATCTGGCTACCCTCCATTACAATAATCAATGCCATCTGTCGTACCGTACAAATAAATACATATACCTTTATACTGAACATACTAAACTATATCCAATCTATATTCTAAACATGTACACAATAAATGGGGTTTAGATTCATCTCTACAATTTAAATTGCCCATATAAAACTATTTTTTCGAGATTAATCTAAAAATATTTAAATATTTTCGTCGATAAGTTGAACACCGTCAATTATTTACATTATTAAAAAAATCGACATTTTCTTTAGCGATTATGTTAACATCTAATCTATACAATAATGATACACGAACATCGATGAACGGACAGTAAAGATTATAACTTGCCACCAGATAAATAGTTTTTGATGAGAACCTTATATGATGAACAGTCGCGGGAAGAGCATAAGCGCGTGCTAGTTACGCGTATTTGTCACATACATACTTTTCACTTCAAAGTGGAAACGGTAATAGCATTTCCTTAAGTTGTTTTCCTCGCCATACTTGTGATGAGTAAGAAACACCCTCTGCTCGCTTTAATAATTGTATGTAAATAAATTACTGATAAACACAATATATGCTATACAAAAGTGATTGATGAAATAATTAAAATATTTCCTGTATTGTACAAAAGTTTTATTTCTATTGTATGTCCTTATGTTGAACTAATCTAGTTTATTTTTATTTACTGTTAGTTATATTCAGCGCTTGCATTCATTACTATTTTCTGTTGAGTATTTTTTATCCTAGGTGTAGCAATGACCAGTGAAAAGTGAATTCAATTGCATGCAGCAGTTTGTGAGTTATGCATGTACAAATACACAGACAGAAACAAAAATTCTAATAATTGTGTTGTTCTTATAAAGATCTTTTAGATTTTCTTCAATATCCTACAATGTACTGACATCAAACAGTTACAATTTTATTATAAGTATATACAGGGTGCAAGTGGACCGCTCCCGAAAACAAAGACAGGGGACCCTACTAGTCCTACTTGTAATGATAGGCTAGAAAAAAAAATCAATTAGAATGAAAAAAAATTTTTTTTTTCACCACTCGAGGTCGTTGAACTCTTGAACATATGATCGTAAGTTTTGAATAGATTGCGTCTTTTCTCATCTGAGTAAAGTGACGTATTTTTTATGGAATTATTGTTACATGGCACTGTCCTAATGTGACGGGAAAAACTTAAAATTCGTTGTGAAAAAAATTTTTTTTTTCCGTTCGAATCGATTTTTTTCTAGCCTATCATTACAAGTAGGGCTAGTAGGATCACCTGTCTTTGTTTTCGGGTGCGGTCCACTTCCACTCTGTATAATAAACTTCATTCAAGGTTACGTCAACTGCGGACGTTAATACAAAGTTTATGCAGTCAAAACACGATTTATCTGGTGATAAGGTTTATAGCGATCCAATACCAGAACTTGACGACTATCATTTCTTAATAATTCTTCTTCATTTTGTTTTAGACTCACGTTTTTATTCATTAAGGTAGGCAGAAGTGCTAAAATACCGTCATTTTATTATGTACCATTGGTACCACATAATATGCGGACAAGTCTAATGTCTTTTTTATGACAATATAGCCCGGTCGAAAGGAGAACTTTATGAGATCCTATGTGAAACCTGTGGCATTTCCATGGCTTCTATCGTACTTTTGAACCACCAATATTTCGTAAGCCTCACATGTATATGGCGGATTGATCCCCGATTTGGTTAGTGGCAGTCCATTGCCATTTAATGGCTCATGCCTCTGTTTTTACTGAATAAAATAATTACACAGTAGAAAATGATAAAGTAAATAACATAAATCTTAGGATAATAACACATAGAAACGAATTCCACGCACAATATTTGACGCCACTAAATTGGTGTCAGAAATGTTACCATACGCCGGACTTTCCGCAGCGTACTAGGTCATTGTGTTACATTTTATAGTAGTGTGCGTGTATACTCGTGTAATCCCTTGCCCACTAACAGGCTATAGTACAAACTATCCTTCTATGTGCTTTTTCTAAGATCACAATAATAATATCAAGATGGCGGATTATATTTTTTTAACTCTCTTTAAATAATAACTTATTTACTATTAGACATATAGAGTTTTGTTGCAATGTATTAATTGGCTTTGAAATCAACATATAAGAGTTCTAAGTACATTATGTATCTACTCAATATTTCATGTTTTTCATTTTCACGTGCAATGATCGTTGAATGACATTTTAAAGAGTGTTACCACTACAAAAAATATTATGATTTTCCCCTCGTTACCGACATTTGCCTAGTTATAATAACATCAATACATTTTTATTGTTAAATTCCCTATTAAACAAAATTTACAAATAAATGTAAAATTTTACTAAATATTTCTGAGCGTTTTAATATTTAACTGTGCAATATTTTAAACGTTGTTAATAAAAATCTTAAATATCGGAATGGTGGGATTAATTTAAAAAGGGTGAATTGTGGGGATAATAATTTACTAATAAATTTACATGGTCAGGTAGAGAACCCATTGTGAGTCAGGATATAATGTTTACATATAGACATGGGACAAGGTAAGGTATGGTACTAAGTAATTTTTTTAAATCATTGGACATGTTTAAGGAAAAATATATTACTGAAAGAAATTACTTTACCATTTGTCGCCTCATTGGTAAAGAAAATTAAGGTACACTCATTCAAATGTACAAAATAGAATTAAGCATTCCCCTAAGGATTTTTTTTAAACGCATTATCGCATTTTTCCAAATGATTTTAGGGTCTACAATCTCATTAGTTTGGATAATATATAACTGTGGTACATAGAGATTTTATAGCTATTTAAGCAACTCAAAGAGTTATCACCACGTCTGATAGGCGAGTTGGCGATAGCAAGTTGATTTTATAAGATACCCAGCAGAATGCTACCACCCATTCTCATGGTGCTCTTTCGGACGGTTTTTACGGCTCTCACTGAATAGTAAGGGGAGGTGACACATTGCATTGTAACCCGTCACCACATGGAATGTATGTAATTGCATGTGCTTCCCAATTAAAAAAAATTAATCGGTAGCAGTAAAGTCAAAATGTAACATCTAATGTAATAAAAAAAACTTGATCTTATTTTGTCAATAGTGTGACTGATTTTTTTTTACCAATGAGGCACCCATTTTGCATTTATAATACTAAGCACATTTTGTTAAACATGAATTAATGCTGATATTTTCCATCGAATCATCAGACAAATATGTAACAGTGTTGCCAACGAAAACAAAATAATTAACCTTACCCGCGCACATTAATCTATATGATAAACTCCTGACTCACAGGCGCGTGTAGCTAGCTGAGCTCGGAGTATGCTGGTGGTGGAGGGCTGTCTCTGCCCGGCATCAGCACTGCAATCTTGTAGGGAGGTGGGGCCTCTGGGGACTCAGTCGGTTGGGAGCGTTCTGAAGATTGCAGTAAGGTGGCCAGTGATATGTCGTCTGAAGGCTCCGATGGTGGCGGCTGAAGAGTTCATAAAATTAAGATTCAATTATTATTAATTTAATTACAGCTGTACAGCTACGTTGCTACACAGGCACAAAGACGTAAAATTTATAACTACCGTCTTTTTGAGTCGGGGGCTAAAAAAATTGTTGAAATGTTTCTTTTCATTTTTAAAGACGAAGAAATAGATCGTTGTATCGCGAGGGACTATACAAACAGCAAAAAAGGATACTAATTACACCTAGACTCGGCGAAATCATTTGTGAATCATATAAAATAGTATTCTAGGTATCGAATCTACGACAATCAAATGGATGGTCAGTACTTAGATCACTCCGTCATAGTATAATTTAGTTTTTGTACTCACGTGTCTATCCCGTTGCGCAGTCGAGGAAACCCTGTCAGGTGGCAGCGGTGGAGGGGGTCGCGAATGACAAAATGATAGTGCACATCCCACTCCACAGACGCACGCCACTGCAGCGCACACAACGACCACGCCGGCTTCACCACCTACGCTATTCCCATTACGATCGCGTACAACCTGAATAATACATTTTTTACGTGAAACTATATTTCTGTATCTCTTCATCATTATCATCATTCTGCTCTTATCACAATTACTTGGAGTCGATGCAATATGTACTCTTCCACCATAGTATATATTGCGGAAATTTTGGTAATAGTTTTATGACCAGCCGCCTAACTGA
This sequence comes from Lymantria monacha, assembly GCA_905163515.2. NCBI lineage: Eukaryota > Metazoa > Arthropoda > Insecta > Lepidoptera > Erebidae > Lymantria > Lymantria monacha. The sequence continues at coordinate 30,716,802 of LR991093.1, forward strand.
CGGGCAACTTCTTTGGAAATATAATTATTGACCAGATGGCATTAGAGGTTAGATGTATTTGGTCAATATAAAGCTCTTAGGGTTGTAGCTCACTTATACAACACTGCTCCCACAAGGCCCAATACTGTTCATTGAAATGTGAACTTTTGAACGTCCTCTGTAGACACACTGTACATTGACAACACAAATTAGCAGACAGCTCGCTTACAGTGCCAGGTGTGTCTACATTTCAATTAACTGTATTTTGCCGGGTGGGAGCGGTGTTGTATAAGTGAGCTACGACCGTTAGTCGTCTTCTACGATATCCAAGAGCAATGTCAAGGTTGGTAGTATTTGTAGCACCACATAGCAAATGTATTTCTTAAACAAAGTATGCATACGTGGAGGTGTGTGGAATTTGACACAATTAGATTTTCTATAAGGAAAGAATAAGTCATCATCATCTCAGCTAATATACGTCCAAGTGCTGGGCTCGACCCTCCTCCACAATAGCTGAGAAATTAACCTACTTACCACGCAGATCAGGCGGGTTGGTATAAGGTTTAATTTCGAGTTTTTCATGTATTGCAAATATCCATCCATCAGCCCATAAACGTCCACTGTTGGACATAGGCCTCCCCACGAGAATGCCATCTATAACGGTCCTGTGCCACCTGCATGTTCAATGGTTTCCTGCGACCTTGATGAGGTAGTCAGTCCACCAAGTGGGGGTCGTCCTACGCTGCGTCGTCCGATTCGTGGTCGCCACTCGAGAACCTTCTTTCCCCAACGGTTGTCGGTTCGTCGAGCGATGTGGCCTGCCCATTCCCACTTCAACGTGCTAATTCTTCGGGCTATGTCAGTTACACCCGTTCTTCTACGGATTTCCGTATTTCGGATTTTATCACGTAGAGAAATACCGAGCATAGCCCACTCCATAGCACACTGAGCGACTTTGAGCCTTTTTATGAGGCCGACATTTAGAGACCACGTTTCAGTACCGTAACTCATCACTGGTAACACACACTGGTTATAAACCTTTGTTTTCAGACACTGCGGACTATTAGACGAGAAGATCCTCCTAAGTTTCCCGAACGCTGCCCAGCCGAGTTGGATTCGTCGGCTGACCTCTTTCGCGAAATTGGGTCTATCTAATTGGACTGTTTGACCTAGATAAACATAGTGATCGACAACTTCGAGAATCGCATTCCCAACCAGGACCGGTACAGAAATGACATTGGCATTAGACATGATTTTCACCTTGTCCATGTTCATTTGCAGCCCTACTAGTTGGGAGACCTTGCTAAGTTCATTGAGCATGGTGCCAAGGTCCTCCAGGGATTCTGCCATGACTACGATATCATCTACGAATCGAAGGCGAGTGATGTGTGGTGTTTTTATTGTGGTAGGACCACGCTGTGGACAGTTCTCTGTCTACAGCCGCGGGCCGGTCCGTCCGGGGTAGTACCACACTCTCGCAGAAGATCGACGTCTGAGTAATAGCAATGTGCTATTGCGCTTCGTTCGGTGAGCGAGAGAGCCGGAAGCCTAACTGGGGTGGGTTCAGGGTTGTATTGGTAGGCAGCGGCCTAGCTATACCATTGGCAAAGGTCCATGGGCGGCAGCGACACTTACCATCAGGTGTGCTGTCTGCTCGTTTGCCGCCATAAGCAATAAAAAAAAAAAAAAAAAAAAAAAAAAAAAGATGTATTCGCCATTGATGTTGATGCCGAGTCCGGTCCAGTCTAAGAGCTTAAAGACATCTTTCAGCGCAGTGGTGAACAGTTTCGGAGAGATAACGTCTCCCTGTCTCACGCCTTTCTGCAGCTGGATCAGTTTCGTACTCTTATCCTGGATGCGGACCGACATAGTAGCGTTTTTATACAAACACTTCAACACTTCGATATATCGATAGTCAATTTGGCACCTCTGAAGGGACTGCAGCACTGCCCAAGTTTCGACAGAATCAAAGGCTTTCTCATAGTCCACAAACGCTAGACACAGAGGCCGATTATACCCCTCGGTCTTCTGTATAATCTGGCGTAGCGTGTGGATGTGGTCTATGGTACTATAACCTTTTCGGAAGCCGGCTTGTTCGGGCGGCTGGAAGTCGTCTAGCTTGCGCGCGAGTCGGTTCGTAATGACTCTTGAAAACAATTTGTACACGTGGCTCAGGAATGAGATGGGTCTGTAATTCCCTTCTTGAAAAACAGCACCACCACACTCCTGGTCCACGACTTTGGAACGTCGCCCTCGAGAATGACAGAATTAAACAACTTCTGTAGGACTTTTAAAACTGGCTTGCCGCCTGCCCTCAGGAGCTCTGTGGTAATTCCGTCATCTCCCGGTGCGCGCGAGTCGGTTCGTAATGACTCTTGAAAACAATTTGTACACGTGGCTCAGGAATGAGATGGGTCTGTAATTCCCTTCTTGAAAAACAGCACCACCACACTCCTGGTCCACGACTTTGGAACGTCGCCCTCGAGAATGACAGAATTAAACAACTTCTGTAGGACTTTTAAAACTGGCTTGCCGCCTGCCCTCAGGAGCTCTGTGGTAATTCCGTCATCTCCCGGTGCCTTTCCGTTCTTTAATTGTTTTAGAGCCATTCTGATCTCGTACAAGCTGACGTCCGGGATTTCTTCGGTATAGTGCCGAGTTAGCTTGGATCTGGGGTCTTGGACCAAGCCGACAACAGGATTCAGGGATGATTTGTACAACTGCCCATAGAACCTTTCGACCTCTCCCAAGATCTCACTCTGGGATGAAATGACAGTACCGTTATCGGTCTTCAGCTTAGTCATTTAGCTCTGCCCAATAGACAAATCTCGTGCTAAGCTGCCTGAGTTCGGACCAATCGACTGAAGACTGTACTGTCATTTTCTTTCTCCTCTCCATGAGTTAAAGAGTCTGGTCAGAAAGCTTTTTTGTTCTAGTAGAGCGACGGGTCTTAAAGAATTTTGACCCGACCGCGTGGACAGTTTCCACGAACCTGTTGTTCATATCGTTCGAAGATTCGCACTCTTCCAGGCATTGGAAGCGATTATGTAATTCGAGTTGAAAGCTATCGGGGTTCTGGTATTGGACAGGTGTAGGTCGGAGTGTAGACTTCATCAAGCGGGACCGCTCGACTTTCGTACGAAGATTCAATGTGCCTCGAATCATCCGGTGATCACTCCCAGTTTTAATCCTGCTGATCACAGAGACATCATTGAATATTTGTCGTTTGTCCGTCAAGATGAAGTCTATCTCATTTTTAGTGGATCCATCAGGGCTAATCCAGGTCCACTTCCTTTCTGGCCGTTTCTTGAAGAAGGAATTCATCATGAAGAGGCCTTCCTTCTCCAAAAAGTCGGCCAGTTTTTGGCCCCTTTGGTTTCTCTGTCCAAATCCATATTGCCCCACTCTCAACTCATCGTCTGGCCTTTTGACTAGTTTAATAATGCCATAATCGCCACGCTTGGCGAGCGGATTGGCGATCGCAGTAGATGTCGCTGCCCTATCTCCCGGTGAGACCCTTAGCCGATTTTTACGACTCCCACGGGCAAGTAAGGGGTGACGACCTTTGTATTCTATTCCCGTCGCCACACGGGTGATATATTATTGCAAATATATTACAAGCATATTATATCCCTTAATTGTTTTTTCATTATCCCGGCTCATATATGTCTCACTATTGGGCTCGAGCCTCCTCCACAATAAGAGGGAAATTGACCTACTATACCACGCTGGCCAGACATGTTGGTATAGGGTTTTGTTTCGAGTTTTCCTTCTCTTGCTTAGATGTTATATGCGTTTTAAATTCCTTAGTCATCTCTTAAGATCACCTACGGGTAAGGTAAAGGGTGGTGAATTGTATTCTTACTCCGTCACCACATCCGTGTGGTGGAGTAGCTTGTAATCATCATCATCATCATCATCACAACCCATATATGTCCCATTGTTGGGCTCGGGCCTCCTCCGTAATGGGAAGGAAATTAACCTATTATACCACGCTGGTCAGACGTGTTGGTATAGGGTTTTGTTTCGAGTTTTCCTTCTCTTGCATAGATGGTATATGCGTTTTATATCCCTTACGATATGGCCGACGTTCTAAAACGGCAGCTTATATTTTCCTTTCAAATCTCTTAATATGGGTATCGAACGAGGTATAGAATCTACATTAAAATGAAGGCGTGGAATTAACAAGTAAACTATAATGTGTTCAAAGTTCATACAAAAAACATGGGGAAGTTTTTAAATCGTTGAATATATTTAGCAACTGTATTTAAAGTTCCGTTAGTAAAAATTATTTTTCAAATGGAATAATATATTATAATAAAAGATATTTGCGCGTTTATTTTTATTTAATATTTGTATAATTTGAAAAAGGTGATTATTAATTCAATAACCTTGACGAATTCTATTATTTCTTTACATTCTGTTAGAGGTCTATGAAAACAAAGGAACCTTAAATAACATTTAAATAAAAAAAAAAGGTCGTTTTTCATCTACTACCTTATAAAGCACATTTTTATTAAATATTAAAATTCCACCACATTTTTTTATAATTGTTTCTTCCTGTGAAACAAGAACCACATTGCTTGAATGACACCGAAGTTTGAAACTTACGAAGTCCAGGAACGTATCCATTACTTTTTTGAGCTACAGCTATTTGGTTCTCGGCTACATCTTTGATTTCTGACTTATATTTTAAAGAGTAAAAGAAAGTACAAGGAAAGAAGAAGAAGAATATAGATGGCTTTATACAATGATGACTTTATCACCATTTATAACTAATGGGAATTGAATACTTAAGTACGGGAACACACTACGGCGGAGTGGTGAATTGTATTTTTACTTCCGTCACCACACAGATAATTTGAGCAGGCCGAGGTCGATGTGAAGTTCTTCTTAGTCGTCTTTTATAACACCGATGAGGTGAGCTACCACAGAGATGTCACAAAAAAAAAGAAATATTAATGTACGCGCGTCAGAAGTTATACTTTTTTGGCATCAGTATAAAATAGTTTTTAATTGCATGCAAATAATTATTTTAATTACAATAAAATAATAAAAGGATTGAAAAAGGATAGGATATTTTTTTTCATTAATATTTACCAATATTAAATAATATTAATCAAAATATTCAATTAATTCACTCCTGAATATAATTTATTAGCACTGTACAATTCGCACTCGTATGAATCTAAAACACGCGTTAATGTAGAAACTAGAAAGAGGTTCTATTTCTATTTTGTTGGTAGCTTTTTTTCGGGACTTAATGAGCGGTTTTGCGGCCAACTTCAACCTGTTACTTTTGTGTTACAGTGATGCGCGTGCATCTTAAAATTTCAAATTTAATATTTTTTTCATAACGCGTCTAAAGAACTACAAAATATATATGCATATTAAACTCACCTGACTATCAAAGTAGTATTTAGCTCCAGCCAAGAAAGCCGTTGCCAGGGCAAAGGAGACCAGCATACCAAGCTTGAGATGCGGTGCCATCATTGGTGAATGGTGGAGCCCTAGGGCTGCGGTGCGCAGAAGTGTGTCTGGGGTAACAGATCGTGCTGCCGCCAAACTAGCAATGGTAGGTTGTGGCGGTTCCGCGGGGATCTCCACGTACATACTAGGCTGATCATTCTGCCGTCTCGATGAATGCACGGCTGGCATAGGTGGTGGTCTGGTAACAGTCATCCAAACAATTATCTTCATTTGAAATAAAACTACTTTTACGGATTCTATCGCGTTTGTATTTGATTTATAATTTCCCGACGTTTCGAACACTTTACAGTGATCATGGTCACGGGAGGACTGAGGTGTCTTACGTCCAATATGTCATTGTTATTACAGAAATTTATTTATATCTACCCTATAAGATATTAAATTTTGACCCACATTTTTATACAAAATTAATACAATTCATTGCCAGTACAAAAAGAGAATGATTCTATATATAAAATTTATGTTGTTTATGATTTTTTATTATTAAGGTATTTAATTTATGATAATTATTATTGTGGCAATTTTACAATTTTTACAAAACTAACAAAAACTATTCAGCTACTACCGGATCGGAACGCGGCCACTCTGAGAAAGATCCGGCGAGAAAACTCAGGAGGCTATTGGACGTAAGACACCTCAGGAGGATATTGGACGTAAGACACCTCAGTCCTCCCGTGACCATGATCACTGTAAAGTGTTCGAAACGTCGGGAAATTATAAATCAAATACAAACGCGATAGAATCCGTAAATGTAGTTTTATTTCAAATGTGTAATACTCGCGTAAACATTAGAAGTCATTAAATTATCTTCATCATCATAATCCACTCAGTTTATATCGGTCAAAATGCTGAGCTGAAGCCTCCTCCATAATAGAAGGGGCAATTAACCTACTACATCATGGTGGTCAGACGGGTTGATTAGTTCTATTTCGAGTTTTCCTTCTCTTGCATCGATGTTATTTGCACGTTATATGCCTTAGTCATCTTTTACAACACCCACGGGTAAGATTAGGGATGATAAATTGTATTCTTGCTCCATCACCATGTGGCAAAAAATAGGCTTTTTAACATGTGTGGTTCTTACTTTACTTGCTTGCACTTTTTATATGGTATCCTGCACAGCTAATACACTATATAAGGCCTATTTTGAAGAAGATTCCTTGCGTAACAGTGAAATGTCTATCCATCTATCCAAAAACCTTTTTCTTTTTTTTTGTTTTTTTTTTTGCGGTGGGCCATGGACGTCGCACCCCGCCAGGTCGGTCCGGGGTAACGGAAGAGGCGGCGCGCAACCCCATTGACCCACCCTGCATTGCACCCCATCTATCCAAAAACCTAAGCCTTGTTATGCCACACTTTTTTATACTTTTTTAGACATCATTTTGCAGTAAGGAATTGCTCCTTGTAATGCGGCGGACTTCACAAACATAAAATCAAAAGACAAAATACAAACACACCATTATTATTCTACATGGGAATCGTATCTCTGGCACTTGGCATGTTAAATCGGTATCTTAACCACTACGCCATATGTGCAGTCAAATGGGGATACGATAAAACGAGATATGAAATACCCATAATGTCGATGGTTCCGCTGCGGACGGCGCGGTGGACAGTCGACGGCGGCGAAGCGGTGTACGGGCGCCGCCATGCCCTTACGTCCACCCGCGCTCGCGCCCGCGCTACACACGCGACCGCGAGCGCGTCCTGCAAATATAATACCAACCTTAACTAAACACATGCAATAATGATAAAGCAAACAACTACATATGGCAACCCCCTCGGCCGAGACTTATTCTCGACGAGCCCGATGACGAGATCACTAACGCTCAGACAACAGCATACACGGCTCGCGAAGCCCTAACAAACAAAAGATCACGGTCCCGTTCTCGCCATTGAGGTGCGAAACCGAGCTACGCAATAATAAATTCATCTAAAGTGGGAACTCCTACATTGCCCGCAGCAACGTCCCAAGCCGAGGTTCGTACCCCACAGTGGGTGCCCTTGGGCCCCGTTGCTTAAATGTTTTGGGTTGAGAGCCCTCTACGCTCACCACTAGCCCGCGTAAGGATGTAACAGCCATCTGAGGCTAACATGCAGTCCAAAAAATAAATAAACATGGATAGGAATTTTGGCGGCAACATGAAAGAGTCGTTTGATGATCTTATATTATATTCAATATCTTAATATTAAATAATCTTAACGTAAATATTTTTGGTAAATAAATACGTAAAAAAATTAAATAATTTTTGTAATGCGATGCGGAGGTAGTGCTGGAGTATAACGAATATGATATAAAAGTGCTTTACAAATGTTATTCTCAAAAGATAACATTAATAGTGACCAATGCACTGTTAATGGCGATGATTTGACTTACTTACAGATAATAACTTTGAATGAAGTGATAATTTATAAGAAAAGACTTGTAATATAAACACTCGAAACTGGCAAGAACAAGCTCGTATTAGTAGCTGATTAACAATGCAAAAAAAGAAGAAGATGTACCTATCGAAATAACAAGGCGTAGTGCCCTTTGGCGATGTCGCTATTTTTTCCATTTGAGAACCCTCAATGCTCAGCCACAGACCGTTCCAAAGTGCGAACGCTCTGTGATGCTAACGCTGTGGCGATCACGTACAAATTGTGTTAAGAAAGGTATTTTGTTTTTGAGACTGTCCATAATTTTAACTTTCGCAACGGTCTCCATAGACGGAACGGTTCGACCCTTAGGAAGAACCAGGAAAAGCTTTTAATTGTCTTGGGTTACAAATTTTATTAGAAAAGATAAACAGAAGCTGAGGAGTTCCAAATATAGATTCTATTTCTCTTTTATGAAATTTAGGAGACGAGAAGCAAAAATTACTATAGTTAGCCAATGATAAGATTTATGGTTATGATCAGGCGTGGCAGTATAGCACGACGAATACGGGAGAGCTTAACATAGCTTATATGAGAAACTTTCATTTTCTGCCATATGGTCTGGATACACATTACTGTGTGGTAGCGGCTACTAATACAACCAACCCTTACTTTGCTCGTGGATGTCGTAAAAGACGACTAAGACCCTTATAACGACCTAGGCCAACTCCATCTGATGCCGCTTGGTCAACCATTACATTCCCAACTTTTACAATATGTACTATGAAAGAAGAGTACATATTGTATCGACCCCATGTAATTGGGATAAGAGTAGGAGAATGATCAATGGTCTGGATACACCCTGCCCGATCCGTCCGGGATGACGAACCTACCCTATCAGATGATTGGGTAGGTTATGGGATCGCATATACTCCATATTGTAACAATACTGTTTATGTACGCAAATTGCCTTTTCGGTCCAGTGGAATAAGTATGTGACTGGAGAACCTCATGTCCGATGTGCGCCTCATGGCTCGAGTGAAATAATTGCAGTTGGTTATTTACTAATTATTTTCTAAAGATGAGATTAATACTCAATATTAAAGCAGAAAATTTGAACTACATCCGGCTATAAGCAATACGCTCGGTTACTATTGCGTGGGATTAAAACTGTGGCATGAGAAGTGTAAATAAAAAACTAATATACTTATGTTAAATTTCAATTAAATCTAAATTGTTTTATATAATGGTAATAAGCTGAGATTTATTATTATTTCAGAACGAAAACTTGAAAAAAAAAAATCTTCATTTCAACTTGCCAGACTTAAATTCGTTAAAATTGGTTATAATAAAGACTATCTGGATTTCAGTTAATGTTACAGATTTACAATTATCTGAATTGCAATCTGCAAATTACAATAATTTTGTAATTAATACTAATCTTCTAAATAAATAAAATAAAAAAAAAGTTGTTTGTACATGACATCGCTAAGCACAAACTATTTGACCGTTTATTAAGAAAATTGATATGTATTCATTCACGAAGAAGCTTTATATGCTGCGATATATCAACTTCTACAAACCAATTGGGTTTGCTAGTAATAATATATTATAAAGCTGTAGAATGTTTGATTGATCGCGCTAACTTCAGGAACTACTCGTTGGAATTGAAAATTCTTTCAGTGTTACAACATATTTATCGAGGAAGGCCATAAGCTGTATAACATCACGCCATGGCAAATAGGAACAGAGCACAAATAAAAAAATGTAGCAAATATATGGAACGGCCCTTAAAAGACAATTATTTAGCCTTTACCTTCTCCTACCGAATTTTTCTCAGGAATGCTACGTTCCGATCCAGTGGTAGCGTAATAGTTTATTATTAAGTTGTTTTAAAACTAGTAAATTGCCACAATCCAATAATTATCATAAATTAAATGTTTAATATAGTAATTGATCATAAATAATGTAAAATTTTATATAAGAATTATTTTCTGTTTGTACTGGCAATGGCATGCATATCCAATGCATCAAAAATGTGGGTCAAAATTTAATAACTAATACTGTAGCGGGTAGATTATATTAGATGATTTGTTGAACGGTAGACACCTTAATCTTCCCATGACAATGAACGCTGCGCGCTGTAGTGTTCGAAAAGTAACGAGATAAAAATCAAATACAAACGCGATAGAATCCTTATAAAATAGTATTCATCATCATCTCAGCTCATATATGTCCTACTATTGGGCTCAAGCCTCCTCCGTAATAGGAGCGAAATTGACCTAATATATCCCACCGGTCAGACGTGTTGGTATAGGGTTTTGTTTCGAGTTTTCCTTCTCTTGCATAGGATGTGATATGCTTTTTATATCCCTTAGAGTGGTTCCGCACTACGTCCGATCCGAATCCGATCCGAACCCGTAAAAATATGATCCGCCATAGCCGTAGAACTATTTCTATGGTAATTTACGCACTAGGTCCGATCTCCGTCATCCGATTTCTTTCCGTCATTCTAAAATCCCCATCGGAGAAGATTTTTGACGGACCGAAGTATGGCTACTAGAATTATTTGTATGAACGCTCTGCGGCACTGCGGCCGAGTTAAAGCCGAGGTGCGTACGAGCAGAGAGGTAGCGTGGCAGTGGAAATAATATTTTCATCAATTAATTTAATGAAAACAAAACAAAGAAATAAACTTGCCTATAATTCAATAGTAGGGCTTCTCCACATAAAAATATTTGTGGAAAAACAATTAAAACTGTTTTAATTACAATATTGATTGATGAAAAATGTTCTCTAAAATATCGAGTAAGGGTTGGTACGAGAATGAAAATAAATGAAAAAAAAATTGATTTATTATTGGTATTAGTTATTATATGATTTTATTAATATTAATATACTGTTTTATCTTGAAAAAATCTCCCGATTTCTCCTGGTTTCCAGGTGGCAAATTTCCCGATTTAAATTTTTTCACTTTTTACAACAATTTTTTGCTTTCTAGACCCATATTTTCACGAGTTCGGATCGGACTAGTGGGTTAGCAATATCCGAATTCGGTCCGAGTTTTCTAGATCCATATTTTCACGGGTTCGGATCGGATTCGGATCGGACGTAGTGCTTAACCGCTTTTAGTCGTCTCATACGATCACCCACGGGTAAGATAGGGGGTGGTAATTTGTATTCTTACTCCGTGACTACACGGGAAATAATTTAATTTTATAGAAAATAGTTTTATTTCAAAAATAGGGAAAGTTTCCTTTTGATAATTATCGTTCGTATGCTGCATTTAATTTTTCGCATTATTGACGCCTAAAACTCACTCTCTCTAATCATCTTACTTTCTCTTTCAGTAACGCAAAAGAAGTTGCGCGGGTTAGTTAATCTCTTAATAAATATTATTTGTTTTTAAGTTGAATAAATAAAGTTTCTGTTAAAGTCTGCATAAGGTATTCACATATTGTGATTGTGACCTAGTCCACGCCTTAACACGAAGCGCCAAAGCAGCGCTCTAATCTAGATTTATCGGAAACGATTTAATAAATGTAGGTAGTGTATGACATAGTACGTTTAGTACATGACTAAACAGCTGGAATAGTGGTTAAGTACAGACCTTGTCGTGCCAATTATCACAGGTTCGATTCCCACGTAAGACCTTATGCTATCCACAAATTGTTGTTCTGAGTCTGGGTGTAGTTAGACTCGGATAATTGTATGTTTGTTAAGTCACCAACAATACAAGATTTTTTTATAAAGACCACATTCGGTACACCACACACGCCGTCCATGCCGTCCGGGGCGACGAAAGGGCAGCGCGTGGCCCAATAGCTCACCGCATTCCCTTTCCATCGCCACTCGAGTTACACTCAGACTCGGAACAACATTTGTTGTAAAACACATTTGTTGATCACACAAAGTGTTGTGCTGCGTGAGAATCGAACCCACGACACTGGAACGATATATCTTCACCACAACGCCATCTGAGGAATAACAGATTTAGTTTCTTAGCACTGGGGCACCTCTTTAAAAATGTTATATTTGATAGCTTTCGTAAAATATTTTTTAACAGATTTAACATTATTCATCATCATCATCACAGCCCATATATGTCCCACCGTTGAGCTCGGGCCTCCTCCATAATGGAGGGAAATTGACCTACTATACCGCGCCGGTCAGACATGTTGGTATAGATAGGGTTTAGTTTTGAGTTTTTCTTCTCTTTCATAAATGTTATATGCGTTTTATATCCCTTAGTCGTCTCTTACGATCACCCACGGGTAAGATAGGGGGTGATGAAATGAATTGTATTCTTACTCCGTCACCACACGGATGAATATAACGTTATTATGAAGTGATAAAAGTATTTAAAATATAATGTTAATAGTTATATTCAACATTTCTAATATAGGGGTAGTTAAAATTTAACTTAAATATTTTATAAGTCAAACGATAAGAGTTGCGATCGACGATAAGCCCCACTACATTGAGTAGGCCATAAATTTACTGTAACTAATAACGGCTTGACCTCGAAACATGCCCAGAAGTAATTTATGTAGCGACTAAATGAAGATAAGTAAGTCATTAATCCTCAGTTAAAATAAACAAATAGGTATCTTGTACAGGTGGTTTACGTTCCATCGCGATTCATGTTTACATGTTTGCCTGTAGACCTTTGCCCTCTTAATAATATACCGATGATACACGAGGCATGGTATATATTCCATGTTATGATGGAATAAGAATATAATTCATCTCTTTCTATCTTGCTCGTGTCGGAAAAGACGACTAAGAAATATAAAATGCATATAACATTTATGCAAGAGAAGGAAATATCGAAATATAAAACCTATAACAACACACCGGCCACCGAAGACAAAGATCGGGTTCCGGTGGCCCGCTCGCACGGCATTGTAGGATGGGGTCACGCGCCGCCTCTTCCATCGCTCCGGACTGATTTGATGGGGCGTCAACACACCATAGCCCACCGCAAAAAATAAATAAAAGAAATACCAACACACCAGCATAATAGGTCTATTTCCCTCCCATTATAGAGGAGGTTGGATGGCCAGTATGGACTTATATGAGCCGAGATAATAATGTTAGCAACAGCTTTTTTATTTTCAGGTCTTGTCACACTCCGGCCAAACTTCCAAAGGTATGTAAGTACGTAGATTTGACCTATTCTCTCTGTTATCAGAACCGACTACCAATACCGATCTTTTGTTTTCGGTGGTCTACCCAGCGAATTACCTTTTCGTGTATCATCCACGTAACCACTCGGCAATAAACAATATGACCACGATCCTATCTTAGCGCGGACAGTAATTTCTTAATCGATTTATGCGATACCCACGGAAATGAAAGGCTAGTGAAAATTTGTATTCTTACATCCCCACAAGGATACACAATGTCTAAAAAGTGTATATGTGTTTGACTTACCAGCAGAGATCGACGATGGGACACGATGGCGGCCGGGGTAGGAGCACTGACTACGCTTATCTATCCAAAAATGCATTGGAAAGCCTCCCTGCTTTCTGTGACTGAGTTACGCTTTAAAGTCTCAGTGCATGGTGTGTTGAAAGACCATTGTATATAAGCGACTGAAAATAATTATATTCCTGAAATAGGTATATTCCGAAAGCAATAGATAGGCCTACTTGTAAGAAGAAAGATCGCTTACGCTATTTTGGGCTTTTCGGTCACATCATAAATTGGGAGCCAATGTCCAGTTACAAAAAAAATAAACAACTAGTTAAAAAAAAAAGATTCTTTTATTTTCATATAACTGCTTGGTATAAATAAAAAAATATTCTGTTAATGATATCTCGCAGATTTGATCAGATAACAATATTTTTAATTTTTTTTAACTAATAAATACTTTTTTTTTAGACACCATATATAAATAATATTGTAGGTAGTGTACGCAAAAATGAAGGACTTGCAGAGTCCTTGTTAGTTTGGTTCCCTGTACAAAGGCTCCAAAAGTTCTTATGATAAAAACGCTACTCAATTGCACAGAGAAAATTTTTTATCCTAAAAAAAAATATGGTTTCTATGCAATACCATTGATTAACAAAACGTAGGAAAACCGAGTACACTAGCTAGTGTTATTATATTTCTACATCATAAATATTCAATTGCCTCATGAATAACCTGATTAAAAATCTAAAGATTGCTTTATCAAAACCGGGATAAAAATAGGAATTTCACATTTAAGAGTTGTTTGCTACTGGATCAGCAAGGCTATCTGTCTTGACATGAACTGATACAAGAAGAATGCTAACCGCCATTCAAAAAATTATGAGTATTCCTTGAAGCCTTTACTAAAGTCATCAAGTAACATTTATGAGAATATATTTGTATTTTTTTTTCCCAAGGAGGGTTGACGTCTGGCAGGAGGCCACTCATAAAATTATTGCCAATAACTTTTACAATATGTATTATGAAAGAAGAGTACATATTGTATCGACCCCAAGTAATTGGGATAAGAGAAGGAGAATGATGATTTGTAAGTAATTTATGGTATTTTAATTAAGGCTAAGATATGATGATAGAACAGAACATCGGAACTTTATAATTAGTGTCAAATTTTAAACTCAAATAATTCATCTGTTATAATCCCAATTACATGCTAAAGAAGATTTAGACATACAAAATAGTTAACTATTGGTGATGTGACACACTATTACAGACGCCAGCCCCTCACAAAGGATTAAGTGTTATCACAGACAATGTACTGGTATAATTTGTATTACCTTTGTGATAGAGAAATTAATAAATTATTATTATATTATTATAACTACTGAAAACAAATTAAGTGACAGATTTATTGCAATGCATATAAAACAAAAGATGCTTGAAAATGTTATGTGAACCATAGAACTGCAGATATGGATACTTCATTAAATGATTTGCATATCAAATATTTTTAGAATATAACTATGAAACAAGTAACTTTTATGATTATTTAATACACCTAGGTTTTAGACATATTTAATGCTCTCCATTGGGTTAACATAGTATATAATTTGAGGGATAGTATTTAAAATTTCTTGCATAAGCTTCAAACTCGTTATAATTTCAGTATCAAAGCTACTCCATCCATCAGCCCATAAAAATCCACTGTTAGACATGGACCTCCCCATAAGAATGCCATTCAAAACGGTCATTTGCCCCCAGCATCCATGTTTTCCTGCAAACTTCATAATGTTGTCAGTCCACCAACGATCTTGTTTATATTCTCCTGTATGATGAGCTTAAGAATATATGTCACCACTCCTTACTTTCTCATGGTAGTTGCAAAAATTTGCTGATGAATTGCTAGGCAATTTAACAGCGGAACTCTCGTGACAAAATAATAGCATTAACTACAATCACCAACGCACTTTCCATGGTATTGGAGAGGCCTATGTTTGACAAAGTACATAAACACGCTAATAGAAAAAAGGACATAAATTTAAATCACATGGTATACTTAAATAATTAAATGTATTAAGTAATTGTAATTAATATGGTAAGGTCCCAAATAGATGATATTATATTATTCCTGTAATAGCTGATGATTATTCAATAGGATATTTGAATTCCTTTTTTTTTCTTTCCTACGAAAATAATGGTTTTTAATGAAAAATTAAGACCTATTTAAAATAAATCTATATTTAATAAATAAACGTGTGTTTAGATTATCTATTTATATATTATTTTTAATGGATCCTACAATTTTCGTTTTATATGTGTACGATAAATATAAAAAAAATACTTTGAATATAAAAAAAAAATAACAAGAGAATAGAGCATAAAAACCTTAATTATAGAATTGATTTACCTTTCAACTCCTTTTGTGCAATAACTTTTGTGTTATCAGATGCAATATAATTAAAGCTCGGCTGATAAATTTAATTAATTAAAATATTTTGCTAATACATTTATATACTATGAATTAAGAATCGAAATTCTATTTAGAAATTTATCCACATTAAAGAAAAAATATCCACACACGAGACAACTTTTAAAAATTGTTAATACTATCTAAATACATTGCTAATATATTAAGAAATAAATAAAAATATTCTTAATTAAAAATACATTTAAAAACTCTACTTTTGCACTTGACAGCCATTTGTGGGCGGGGTGACGGGGTGCGCGCGAAAGCAAAACAATCAGCGGAACTACCAACCGTATCACAATAAATCAATACTTTTTAGTTTGTCCAATTATATGTTTAAATCTCGGAGCAAGTGAATTATGTTTATAAGTGTAACAAATATTGCACACAGCTATAAAAGTATCTATTTCATTAATTTTTGGCTCGTTTTATGTTTTTAACTATAAAGCGGCCGTTAGAAATATATTCATATGTAAACCACACATATTTCTACACATTTTACTTAATTAATTTTGCTATATAACTTTTCGTGCTCATATATGTATTGTTGTCTAGTGGAAACAGTACCATAAACGCTTACTACTAAGATTTCTATCTGGTAAATGTGCAGAAATCAGTAAAACATTTTATTACAAACTTGGGGCCTCACGATCAGCAGTTGCACATTTATGCAACTAATCCAATGAGGTATGAAATATAGTTAAGACGCTTATGATAAGATTTTTTTTTTAATTATTATAATAATAATTATATTAGCAATAATAAAACTTAAAATTGAATTAATATTTTAACAGTTTTTTATCTATATATCTCCATCCATCGGCCCATAAACGTCCACTGTTGGACATAGGCCTCCCCACGAGAATGCCATTCGCAACGGTCCTGTGCCACCTGCATCCAGCGGTTTCCTGCGACCTTGATAATGTCGTCAGTCCACCTAGTGGGGGTCGTCCTGTGCGGCGTCGTCCGATTCATGGTCTCCACTCGAGAACCATTCTTCTCCAACGGTTGTCGGTTCGTCGAGCGATGTGGCCTGCCCATTGCTACTTCAACGTGCTAATTCTTCGGGCTATGTCGGTTACACCCGTTCTTCTACGGATTTCCGTATTCCGTATTTTATCACGTAGAGAAATACCGAGCATAGCCCTCTCCATAGCACGCTGAGCGACTTTGAGCCTTTTTATGAGGCCGACATTTAGAGACCACGTTTCAGTGCCGTAAGTCATCGCTGGTATCACACATATATATCTACATATCTACAAAACAAAAAACAATAATAACGTACCTATTCAAATTTGCCACTTATTTTAACACTGTTGTCTAGCAATTTCCGGAATTTTCTAGCATTGTAATGCTGGCGTTCCAATACTAAAAAAGAAAATTATTTATTATTCAACGTACCGTGCGTTTAATTCTTTTACATTATATATTTTTATAGAGTAAAATAAAAATATTGGACTTATATTAAGCAAAATTAATAAGTCTTTACATTATTTTATCTGAAAATGGATAAGTATTTCTTATATATATTTTCAAAATACAATGTCTTTCAGTATGCCAAATATATATTTTTTATTACTTCAGAACGTACTCTAAAAATATATAAATACCCCCTCCTACCCAATTATGACAGTTTTTTGAATGGAACGTAGTCAGTAGATATGATACATAGAATTGACAGCTGACAGTTCAAATTACAATATTGAAGCTGAACAAAGTTTTTCACATTTTATAGCTACCTTTGTTGTTGTGGTATTTTAGTGTAATTAAAATAAGAAAATGATGCACTGTACAAACCGGAAAAGTGGCAACCGTCACACTTCTGTGAAGCCGTTTTGTGATTGTTTTGATGATGGTAATACAAGCGGACATCTCACTCTTGTAGGAAGTCCTCTTGGATGCAGGTGTGGGGAGCACGTAGACGGTAAGCAAGATCAAAAGACTATGTTAACTTGCTGCAACATGTGTTGCAGCAAGTTAACATAGTCTTTTGATTTTTAGTTAAAAACAAAATTTCTTTTTGTAACGGTTGCAGCTGGCACAATTTCATAATTGTTTGCTATTTTGAAATGTTATTAATTCAACAGAAGCACTAACTTTAAGTTGTATATTTTTTGACTATAGTTTCATTGTCCTACATTTTTTTACAAATGCTACAGTAGAATGAAGAGTGAGAGTAAAGGTAGATGAGAGAGTAAAGGAAGGGAGAACTCTGAATCAGCAAAAATGAAATACTTCAACTAATAATTGTCACACAATTTCAAAAAAAGAAAAGCCACGCATATATTTCAAGGCAACCCATGGAATAGCTTTTTAAAAAGTTTATTTCTTTTTTACTAGGAATATTAAAACTTGCAACAGAATTATATATTCTTCCAAACTAATTGAAATGCAATTTAGAATACAACTTTTGTATCAATTGTAATAATTTTCTGTGTGGTGTCTAGACAAAGTATAAAAAGGAATATATAAAATCCTATAAATAATAATATGAAAATAATAATATTAAATGCTGAATTTTGACATCTGAAATATATTAGACTGAACATACATATGTATGTTGAATATTATGAGTACAGTCAATATATTTCTGTACTTACATACCTATATGTGTTCTTATCATTATTATGGGGTTAAGAGCTCTCAGTACTTGCTGATAGTCTGGTCAAAGTTGTTGGAGCTATCAACAGCTAACAGCTAAACACACACACAGTTAATCAGTCTAACATACTTTGGTTTATGTTGCAAACTGTTATTATTAAGCATAGTCCTATGTGGTTAAGTTATTGCAAATTGTCACCATATACCATAACTGCCATTGCCAAATGGCCTAGTAAGTATAGGGAGAATATATAGATAGATTTTGCATACACCTATTGGGAAGGCCCATGTCCAATAGTGGACATTAATAGGCTGATCTAGGTACAGATTAAAGTAGTTCACTGACGGCACAGATAGCATAGTGACGAACATACTGATTTTTTTTTTTTTTAAACAAGACACCTCCCTGCACTAAGGAAATAATCCTTGTATTGCGGGGGATTTTACAAACATGCAATTAACGCAGACAAATTACACCCAGACTCAGAACAACACTTTGTGGATCGCACAAAGTATTATCCTGCGTGGGAATCGATCCCACGGCACTGGCACGGAAGGTCGGTATCTTAACCACTACGCCATCTGTGCAGTCAAATTTGTTGGACATGGGTTTCTCATTATTATGTGGAAACATATGATTTCTAATATTTATTTATTTGGCTGCATAGATAGCCTAGTGTCAAGGTTTGATTCCCGCCCAGAACAATACTTTGTGCAATGCCTTGTTGTACTGAGTCTAGGTGTAATTTGTGTCCATTAATTGTATATTTATATAGTTCATATAAAAATGAATTCCTTAATGCAGGATCTTATATAAAAAAGAAACTTGATTCAAGTGAATTCCTATCTTATCAATAAGTCATTGAACACATTTTAGATTGCTTAGAATTATGCACTTGATAATATTTATCATCCATTACTTGTGAATGTTATATATATATATGTATTGGTTAATTATGGAAATGTATGTTAATGTCAATATGCCAAGGTCCAATGCATGAAAATGCTAGCTATACAAATATAATTAGAATAAGAAAACATAGAGTAATACATCTCTATAAATAACTTCTATTTTTAAAAATAACTTACCTAGACCAGATCGGTCATGTACTGAAGGAAGGTGGAGTCAAGTCTCCGAGACCGGCGAGCGTGTATGAAGAGAATTATGAATGTTGAGGAAGGGAGTGAAGTATGCAGAGATAGAGTTCTCTGGCACTCTGTTCTCTCTTCCTGCGATATGGCGTGATGATATGTATGTATGTATTTTTAAAAATCTACTTTGGAAGTTATCACCATTCCCCTGTTACTATAATTATATAATAGTATCCATGTCATTACATGGGCAAAAAAAATGGAACACACATATTTGCTGTGAGATTACTAACACTTTTATCAACTTAATTCATTGTATATATTTACGTCTTTGAATCTGAATAATCACCGGCTAGCTAGAATACCCACTAAAACCACAGCGGCACTTTCCGCGCTTTTACCGGATGCCGGAGAAATCGTTTACTGAAATTCGATCGCCGATACCCCCAACCCTTGGCCTTTTGGCTACGTCCTTCCTCGGTCGCCGGCGGCGGAGCGAGTTAACGGACGGAAGCGCCTCGCGTGCCCGCTCCGCAACCTCCTTTATTTTCATGATGACCTCACAAAAGGAGGCCATCGACGACCAGCACCGGTCGCTGTCAAGCATCTTCGAGATGATGGTTGAAAACGACAAGTCCCTCCCAACGACCGCCAACAGGACGTGGCGCTGAGAGCCCAGGCGGGCCATACCTCCAGGATGTGACGCGCATCGTCTACTGGCGCGTCGTCACACGTGACATACTGAGGCCCCTTCTTTCCCAATTCTGTGCAGGTACTTACCAAAGACCCCGTGTCCGGTAAGTACCTGATATCCGGTAAGCACCTGGACCATCCTAAAGCTTAGGAAGTACCGAGTATCTGAGGAATATAAAAAAAAAGAAATTGACATATCTGCAACAACCGGAAGTTTTTTTTTGTTGCGTATGGTGGCACGAGCGTGCAGCACATTATTTTTTTTTGTTAACTCTGGAAATGATTTTATGCACTATCCCCCGCCGGTGACAGACGTACTCGCCGGCCATTGATATTGGCGGCCGGAATACCAACTAAAAGCAACAGCGGTCCCTTCCGCGCTTTTACGGGGTGCCGGAGAGATCGTCTATTAACATTCTATCCCCGACACCCTTACGCTTGGCCATCTGGCCATGTCCAGTCAGCCATCAAGGCGGTGGGAGGAGGTGCGCGTAACGGCGCCTGCCTCTTCCTGATCGCCGCCGGCGGAGCGAGTTCGCAGACGCTTATGCATGCAGCATACCTGATGGTAAGCGTCACTGCCACCCATAGAACTTTACAATACCAAAGGTATAGCTAGGCCGCTGCCTACCATTACAAACCCCAAACCCACCCAGTTGGGCTGCCGGCTCTCTCGCTCACCGAACGAAGCGCAATAGCAAGTTGCCATTACTCTACTTCAGAGTGTTGTACTACCCCAGACGGACCGGCCCGCGGCTGTAGACAGAGAACTGCCAACAGCGTGGTCCTACCACTACCAACAGAGAACTGTCAACAGCGTCGGACCTGTCAGTTTTCAAAACGCCTCGGCCTATACTTACACTGTTTCTTCAATGGATTGCTATAATACGATTTTTTTATCTCTAAGAAATATCGTAGATAGTCGTTTCTATAAAACATTCTACCATTTCGAGCTTCCTTACAACATTTGAAGAACACATTTCAGTGCCATAACTTATATCGCATAAAATAAATTATTCTGCATTTATGAAATAAAGTTATTTTAAAGCGTTTTTATTTGATTTTTATTTTCTCAAACATTTGAAAGCTTTTCAGCCTTTTCAATACTTTTTACCATTTTCACCAAAGGAATGTCTTCCCGTGATCGTGAATGAGAACACTATAAAAATAATTTTGTTTCATATGCATAATGCGTAAACTTAACATGCTTGGTTAGTTATAAAAAAAAAAAATAATATGAGCGAAAAACACGTCGCCCATAAAGACGACGAAATAATACGAGCCGCAAATTGATTGACGACAGGTCACACTGGTCTAAGTGGTAGGACTATTGGAACGGATTACCAATATACTTACTACTTAGTGTCCGACCGAAACTGGTTTTTACGACCGAAACCGAAACCGAATTTCGGCAACGGTCTCAGTTTCGGCCGAAACCGAAACTTTCTTATAAAGATCATGTTTTCAGTGAAAAATAGAGAAAATGTATTATAATCAGTCAGTTTTAATTTTTTTTCTTTAAATCACATAGGTAGCTTTAATACTTATTTATGTTGTTACCTAATGCACTGCAAACAAACAGGTTACGACATGATTACGCACGTGGACGCGGCCAAATGTCATCGTCGCTTGGATGTCATTTACCGCGCCGAACACACCTGAGCACAGCGCGGAAACTCCCGAATGCAGTTTCGGTTTCGGTCGTAGTTTCGGCAGGTTTGCTGCCGAAACCGAAACATAACCGAAACTCGTTTTTTTGCCGAAACTCGACCGAAGCCGAAACCGAAACCGAACATTCGGTCGGACACTATTACTACTTGAATCCGCTTAATACTTGAACCCACACCGGGTTCAAGTCTCACTTTTGACATTATTTTTTCGCACTTAAATAAGATTTTATAAATAATTATTTTGCTCTAATTATATGTTACTGATTGATATAAAACTACATACACTACCGTCCAAAAGTTTGGAAGCACACCTGTTTTCAAACAAAACAAATAAATGCCGACTAATAGCGGTAAAAATTAGCAATAATCTTAAGTTTTACAACCTTTTACGACTGTCTACACAAACACAAAAGGATTATTATCCTACATTCATCAAGTTTTATGGAATTCCTTAATATTGACGAAACACGTGTTTTATGACTTAATCCGTCGGCTACTTTATCCTATGCAATGGTGTAGTTTTATTGATAATGTTTGCTGGTTTTAACTTTTTTAGACCTTATTCAGTCGCACTTGAGCATTGGCACGTGAAAGTTGTGATATTAACATTGTCTGTATTCGAAAGATATCGGCTACTACTTTGACCGTATTTTTTCTTCTGAAAATGGCAAAACGCAAGCAAATCACGCTTGAACAGCGAAGCGCTATTTGCACTCTACGCGAGGAAGGATACAGTGAACGTCAAATCGCAGAAAGGCTCGGAATTTCTTGTAAAGGTGTCCACTATACCCTTGCTAGAAAACAAGAAACGGGGAAAAATGAAGATAGAAAGAGATCTGGTAGGCCCAAATCCACAACAAATCAAGAGGACAACTTCATTAGAGTTCTTTCTAAACGGAATCGACGCTTAACTGCACCACAGATCACTGCAGCT
Source organism: Lymantria monacha (assembly GCA_905163515.2). Lineage (NCBI taxonomy): Eukaryota > Metazoa > Arthropoda > Insecta > Lepidoptera > Erebidae > Lymantria > Lymantria monacha. The sequence goes on from LR991093.1 coordinate 30,739,501, forward strand.
CTGAATGATACGCGAGAAACACCCATTTCAACAACTACTGTTAAAAGACGCTTACTGTCTGCGGGATTAAGAGGATGTGTTGCTGCTAAAAAACCCAAACTAACAAATCGACATAAGAAAAATAGACTAGAATGGGCAAAAGCGCATAAAAACTGGACTATAGAACAATGGGAAAATGTCCTTTGGAGTGACGAATCAAAATTTCAGATTTTCGGATCCAATAGACGTGTCTTTGTACGCCGGTCAAAAGAAGAGAGGGCTTCAGAGGCATGTACAGTGCCTACCATCAAACATGGTGGTGGTAATGTCATGGTTTGGGGGTGTTTTGGCAACAGTAAACCCGGCAATCTTGTGAGGATAACCGGAAAATTAAACAAGGAAGGCTATTTAAAAATTCTCCAAGATTCTGCCATACCCAGTGGACTAAGTCTCATTGGTTCTGGATTCATTTTTCAACAGGATAATGATCCTAAGCATTCGTCTAAATTGTGCCAGAACTTTTTAAACAAGAAAAAAGCTGAAAACATTTTAAACATCATGCAATGGCCATCTCAATCCCCTGATCTTTCTCCCATTGAACTTGTTTGGGATGAACTTGACAGGAGGGTGAAAAGTCGTTGTCCTACGAGCTCAGAACATTTGTGGCAGCTATTAGAGAACGAATGGAACACTTTAGATAAAGATTATTTTAAAAAATTGATTAATAGAATGCCCAGAATATGTGAGAAGATTATAAAGGAGAAAGGTGGACACTTTGATGAAGCTAAAATTTAATCTAATTTACCATTGTATATTATTTTTTTATTTTGTTTAAGTTAGTTTCTGTTTGTTCTTTATTTTTTTATCAATACATTTAAATTTAAATGACTTAGTTTGGTTTTATTCGATTTTACCTTGCTGCTTCCAAACTTTTGGACGGTAGTGTATATATTCTAATTAACAGACAACAGGAAGCTATAAAAAAATCTTAATTTGATAACAATTAATTGAACACTAAAAATACATTATCAAATTTTGATACATTTATGGTTCATTAGGTACTTTAGTTAAAACTGCGTCCATATAAATATAGTGTATAGACATCTCAGCTAGTAGGGTCGTGGTTCACTTATACAACACTGCTCTCCTACACGGCAAAATACTGTTAATTGAAATGTGAACTTCTGAGCGTTCGCTGAAGACACACTTTACATTGATAACACAAATTAGCAGGCAGAGCTGTATAAGTCTGCTACGACCCATATACGTCCCACTGCTGGGTTCGAGCCTCCTTCATAATAGGAGGTAAATATACCTGCTGTATCACGCTGGTTAGATTTTTCTTGGTCAGGTTGGTATAAGGTTTTATTTCGAGATTTTACTCTCGTGCACAAATGTGTATATTACGACACCCATGACCAAGATAAGGGGTGGTGTATTGATTTTTTGGTCTCAATGCGAATATTTAGATATACTGTAGCGGTTTTTAAAAATAGTTTGATATAATACTTCTTTAAAAACGAATATTTCGGTCAATAACGCTTTTCACGCACCGCTAATCAAGTCCGGTGCGACAGGAAAAGCGACGCATAACTCCGTAGATCGGCTCTACAATAATGAATACAATACGTCTCGACACCGTGCGGGTGGGTCACTGGAACGCGGTCTCTTTCTTCAGTGGCCCACCCGGCAAGTCGATGTTGGCTACAGATGTTCTACATGACGGGAGGGAAACTGACCTACTATACCACTCTTTTTTTTTCTTTTTAAAAGGACAACACATAAAATAATCCTTGTATTGTGGGGGCGTATTTGTATACTCCCCCACAATACAAGGATTATCTGCGCATAATTTGTCTGAGTTAATTAGGTATATGTTTGTACATATAATTAACGCAGACAAATTATATGCAGATTCAGAACAACTACTTGTGGTTCGCACGAAGTATTGTTCACCGCAGGAATCTGCCATTTGTGCAGTCACTCTGATTAAAGGAGGTTGGTATAAGAAATAAAATTTTCATTTTCTTGAAGTACGGTTATCTACAAATACATTAGGCGTTTTTTACGGCATGCAACAGAGAGGGATGTCAAATTTTAATCTTATTTTACGACTCGAAAAATATAGTCATCATTCTCCTACTCTTGTCCCAATTACTTGGGGTCGACGCAATATGTTCCCCTCTTCCTACATATTGCATAGACAATAGTTTTATGACCGGCCACCTGCCTGATGTCAACCCTTCTTGGGAATGCAATTGTTGACCAAATGGCATCAGGGGATGTTGGCCCAGATCGATAAAGCTCTTAGTCGTCTTCTACGACATCCACGAGCAAGTAAAAGTTGGTAGTATTCGTAGCCGCTACCACACAACAAAAAATATAACAACAAAAAATAGACTCGAAAAATCTCAGTAAATAAATGTTCAGGCATTTATTTACCAGTGTTGGAAGAGACGGCAGTTCTAACAATACCTTCCAAGTTGAATATTCAAGGTCTTATACTAACCCTAAAGAATTAGATAGTCTCTCAAATCTAATACAGAATGTTATTTTTCTCAGTAAATGAATGGAGATGGGAGGTCCCAGCGAACATGGAACAAAGTTGGGTGAAGATGACCGATGACCAGAGACAAGTGACGTTCCACCCGTACTATAGCTCCGGTACTGCTATCGTGAAAGGTACAACTCCGTTGGTGCACGATAATCACTATTACTGGGAAGTGAAGATGCTGTCGGAACCATATGGAACTGATATTGTAAGTGAAATTCTGTATTATCTTTTATTCAGGCTGTGTGGTAGCGGCTACGAATACTACCAACACTTACTTTACTCGTGGGTGTTGTAAAAGCCGACTAACTTTACATCGACCTGTGCCAACTCCATCTGATGCCGTTTGGTCAACAATTACATTCCCAAGGAGGTTTGACGTCAGACAGGCGGCCGGTTATAAAACTAATGCTAATAACTTTTACAATGTGTACGATGGAAAAGGAGTACATATTGCGTCGAACCCAAGTAATTGGGATAAGAGCAGGATGATGATGAACGATGATATACAGTCGTGGCCAACTAATTAGGGACATTCAAGGTAGTGAAGAGCTATAACCGGTTATCTATATATATACAAGGTGGAGACGACCATACGACAATAATTTTAATTTAGTGTATCTGATGACTTGCCCAGCCGGTATACAAACTTTGAATATAATATGTCGTATAGTTTAGCTACAGCACATTACTTTGTATTATTAACATTTACCCCACTCTGTATAAAAAATTAAAATTATATGCCTATCACTACGAGATCAATGACCTCCCGGGCTGCATTGGTATCAATTAATATGAAGTTAGTACCTACATATCGCCATGTTACCACTTCAAGTCTTCGCCAAACGCAATACAAATCAATGCATATTATACCTTATTCCTGAGTCTCAAGATCCATATAAACCGTGTCATCAGACTTAAATAAGAAATTTGAAACTACCTAATGCGGCATAATGAAAGAAGATCCCGGTTTCATCAAGGTCAACTAAATGTGCGAAAGGGACAATTTTTTTTGTTTCGCTTTATTGTTCAAAAGTATTATACCTAATAGGTCTGTAGGTCAGTGTGGCATCGTGATCCTGTGACGTGAACGTCGCGTCGCATGCGGTATTGATGATTTGCAAATTGTGACCGCTGCCTACCTAGTCAACTACTTTTGTTTATGACGTTTAAAAGTGTGTTGTGCGACATAGGAAGTTTTTTTTCTAGTGAACATGTACTATCTGAGTAGGTTACTGTAATTTTTTAAGTGAATTGTGCTAAATTAGACGCTTACTTTGTGTTAGAATAGTAAATTTTCTCATTTACAATGCCTCGTTATAATTACACAGCTTCGGAGTATACAGATATGATTTTAATTTATGGAGAATGTCACGGAAATGCAGCTTTAACCATACGTAGGTACCGAGAGAGGTATGGAAACACACGTGTTTGTCCTACCAATGGCCGGACTATTGTACAAGCTGTCCAGAGGTTACGGGTGAACAAATTTTAAATTATTTTGCTCGCCACCCAACATCTAGTCTGCGTAGAGCGGCTCGTCATTTTCGTGTAAACCATAAAACTATTTACAAAGTTTTAAAACGCGATAAACAGAGGCCTTTTAAATACAAGAAAGTACAGGCGTTGTTACCAAGAGACATGCCGGCCAGAGAAGCCTTCTGCCATTGGATGTTACGAAAAAATTTCGAAAACCCCGATTTCTTATACAATGTAATGTGGAGTGATGAAAGTACATTTACAAGGAACGGATTATGGAACCGCCAAAATCTCCGGTACTGGAGTCACCAAAATCCACATCTAACACGAGAGAGTTCGCACCAATACAGGTTTGCCATCAATGTGTGGGCTGGTATACACAGGGATACTATAATTGGACCAATTTTTATTGATGGAAATTTAAATGCGGCAAAGTTTCTAGAATTAATTAACGGGCCTGTTACTGAGTATATGGACGACCTTTTTCTAGACGTGCGTAGACAGATGTGGTACCAACTAAACGGTGCGCCTGCACATTCCGTGGTTGCTGCCAGAGAGTGTTTGTCTGGAATTTTCGGACATCAGTGGATTGGTCGGTATGGGCCAACACGGTGGCCAGCGCGGTCACCAGATCTCACACCATTGGACTTTTTCTTGTGGGGTTATGTGAAAGATGATGTTTATTTAACAGACGTTGATAATGTGGACGACTTAAAAAATAGAATTGTACGATCTTTCGACAAGTTAAAATACATCGCCGTCAATGGCGACCTGTTAACAAGAGTTCGGAATAATATTTTAAGACGATATAATTTGTGCGATCGGGTCCATGGCGCAAATATCGAAAATTTAAAAGTTTAAGGACCAAGTGAATTATTAAAGTTATCGTGATTATAAATTTAATAAAATAATCAAGTGAGAATGAATACCGTCCAAAACCTTAGGTGTAGGTATTTTATTTAACTACGTTCCGAAGTCGTAAAATATGACACGACGTCGCACTGTGGGACCGATCGGTATATTTCATCTCAAAAATCGATAACTTTGTTGTTTTGTGATGTTTCCCCTTGAATTTTTGAAAAAAATGACACCATAAAAAAAATTGCGATCCTATTCATAACCTTCTATTTCCAATAATTCTTTAGCTTCGTCAAACAATTCTTTGGATATTACAAAACTGGGTTTATTTAAACTAGATATATAAGGATCAGATGTATATAACAAAATATGCAGAAGGTCCTCGTTTGTTGCTGATCTGGAACACTTCCTAGCGTGATGTAATATATATTTTTGTAATCTTTGTTCCTGGCTTCCTGAGCATCTTCGGATAATTGTCCTATAGGCAGAACTGCATAATGCTCTATTATTTTAGCACCATGTATAAGTACTTTATGGACCGAAGATGGCATGTAATACCAGTTATATTTGCTTACGTATAATTGCGCGGTTATCAATGTATACTGACCAAATTTTTCTGCGTTTATGGGGAATCCCGATGACATGGTTTGAAGAATTACATAAAATCTCTTAATTAATTCTCCATCAATTCCAGTTATCCCTGCAGAGCATTCGTAATTTTGGAAAAATCGCCTTGCTGTATTTCCGTCATTGCTATTACCGGAACCTTGACGTGGTTTATCAATGTGCAAACCAAGCACTTCTCGGAAACGTTTTTGGGCATATTTTTTCTTGTCTTCTTTAAGTTGCTTGTTTTCTGGAGTTGTTGCTGACCACTTCTCAAAACCCAAATTATAAGAAATATGGAGGATCGTCTCCATAAATCTTATCCATGCATGTAGTGTCGACAATCCGTATTTAAATGCATCTTCATTTTCAACTCTTGATGTAACTTTTAAAAGATCGTTCATTTGTCTGGGAGTTGCTCCACAAACAGTGCAGGTAGCACTGGATGATGTGTTCGTTAACACTTGAGCAACTTTACCATAAATCATTGTCATAAACAGTTCATGTTTAACCTCGATGACTTTGTCGTCTATAGACACAAGAGTTGAAATCAATTGATTAATTTTGGCTTCAATTTCACTGACAACCGCTGTAGTTTTTTCGGGTGTTTCTTTTGCAAATTCTAATGAAATTGGTCTGTAATATCTAACAGATGAGCAAGTAGGATTCTGCCATATAACTGAAGACGTTTCTTCGTCTACTAGTCGCAGTGGTACAAGGGACACTATAAACAAATTAGCATCCGATATTTGTTCGTTTTCTTCCGGTAGAACAAATTCTATAAACAAATTTATACTCACTTTGCCCGGAAGATCCATCACACCCCCATTTAGTGAACAGCTTGAGACGATTGTAGTTTGTCGAACCTGACTTTATCTTTATAATACGGCAGACTGTATGGTCTAAGAGATCTTGCAGATTAATTTTTGCGCTTATATTTGTCACCGTTATGCTAGATGCAGGCGGATAGCAAGCCTTTTTTGCTTCACTTAGTATTTGATACGAAGGTAAAACAGAACTTAAATTTTTATCAACGAGCCTTTTTCTTAGGTACCCATATTGGGCTTTCGTTAGATCCGTTTCAATACACATGCTCAATGCCTCTTCTTTTGTAAAAGAAAGTGCACTATCTGGACTGATTATGGTTTGTAGAATTGCTTTCTTCTCGTCTTTTTCCTTGTTTCTGATAATAGACACAATTGACGCTTCGTCATTTTCACCCATAGATCGTAAACCTTGCACATAAGCGTTACGGACATGTCCCATTCCATACTCCTGGAGCAGTTCCATATTTTTTCGTTTTTTTGTGTTTTCCGAACACTCGTCGTATGGTTTTGTTGGTCTACCACGATCACCAGAAGTATTCAAGCCAGATATTTCAGAGGTTGAGGTACTGCAAAAATTCAATGGTACTTTAAATTCACCGTTTAACCAATTTGAGTATAGACTCTCGAACCTGTCTGGCTTTCTTTGAGCTTTCGTCCATTTCTGGTTGCTACTTGATGTTAAATTTTTTTGAATACTTTCTATTACAGTGATAACGTCAGTTTCCGACAGGTGAAAGTTGTTCAACAAATATTGTCTAAGGTCTGAAGTACTCTTCCCTCTTATTATTTGATCACAAAGATCGCGTCGAACACAAACGAATTCACTCATGTTTTTTTTCTGTTAATTGTTATCGAAAAGAAGTATCTGAATACTTTGATGAATAGTATGCTGAAAACACGCGTATATAAAGGACCAATATTTTGGTGCCTTGTGCAAAAACCGCAGGGTAATTGATTGTGATAGTTGTCATCGAAATAGTGTAATCAGTAGATACTGGTTGTAATAAATTACCGCAACAGATAAATAGAACTTCCGCAACAATATAGTTTATCATACTTGTGGTTTATTACCGCTATCGAAAGTACCAAGTGAATATTCTTGTAGTCTATTTATTTGTTAATGTATGCTTCTATCATAGAAATGAAAAAAAAGACAAGTTAGACATCAAATATAATATATCACAGTAAAAAAGAAGAACCGAACATAAGTTTCGAGATTTTTTTTTGCCCCCGATTGACATATTGCCTTGAAATCACCATTCGCGCAAAAAACGCGCAATTTTTTTTTTGATCCTCGTATTACTGAATAGGTAAGGTCTCAAATAGAGTGATTAACTTGACACCGGCAGCTTTCGGCAACATAGAAAAGTCCAATTGAAATAAACAAAATCGAAATTTTCTTTACTTTACTAAAAAAAATAAAAAAATATATATATCATTATTTTTTTTTACAAAACTGAACGTGGATACAAAGTTTATTATATCTAGTATATATTATTCTGATCTATCTAATGATGTATTACACTAATATGTTTCCATGGAAAACATCCGAATAATTTTGTGTTGAACTTCCTTAACGGTAATTTAATTGGCATGAAAATATTTATGCTCAATGTTTGAGGTTCACTTTATAAACATGAAACTAAATTATTTAATTTTTTTTGGAATTAATTCGAAAGTTGCATCCTTTGAGGGTATAAAACTATAAAAGGATCTATGGATTTACGACTTTTGTCAAAACCATTTATGAGATGGCAAATACTGTTTGGGCCCATAGTGCGTCGCTCGCCGCTTGCACGTTGTCTACAGGTTAGTGAACTAATATTTACAAACGTGTTCTATTTTGTTTCAATATTTATGATAAAAAGTTTGTTTGAAAAAAATGTTTTTTAAATTTCCATGTGAGCACTTTTTTGATAGTTTCAAAATACTCCTATACACTAGTATTGACGGTGTTTTCATTTATTGTCGTATTGACATCTCCACTCTGTATATAAAAGAGCTTGTCCTGATTGACTGATTCATCATCGCACAGCCTAAGCCGCTGGGGCTAATAACATGAAATTTAGACAGTTGCTGCCTTTTATATTGTAGGTGCTCACTAAGAAAGGATTTTTGGAAATTTCTCCTCTAAGGGTGAAAAATGAAACTTCGTCCTCTAAGGGTGAAAAATGAAACTTCGTCAGTTTTGAAGTTAGAGACCTGAAAATATGTTATTAACTATATAATATTAAATAAAAATAAACGGTTTCAGCATTTTCTGAAATTTTCCTCTAAGAGAGTAGAATAGGGCTTGCAAGTTTTTTTATGAAACGTTGGCAGTTTTGAAGTTTGAACCGTTAAAATTTGGATTTGCGTATTTAATATTAAATAAACAATTATGTGTTTTAGCATTTTTCGAATTTTTTTCCTTAAGGGTGAAAAAATAGGAGTTGCAAATTGTATGAAACTTGGTCAGTTTTGAAGTTAGATTCGTGAAAATGTTTATTTGGCTCTTTAGTACTAAAACATATAAGTGTTTCAGCATTTTTAGAAATTTCTCCGCTAAGGATGTAAAATAGGGATTGCGATTTTGTATTAAACTTCGTCGACTTTGAAGTTAGATCAGTGAAAATTGTATTTAACTATTTAATATTAAATAAAAACAATACGAATTTTAGCATTTTTAGAAATTTCTCTCCTAAGGGAGCAGAATAGGGCTTACAAGTTTTTTTTTATGAAACTGTCAATTTTGAAGTTAGAACCCTTAAAATTTGGATTTGTGTATTTAATATTAGATAAACAAACACGTATTTCAGCATTTTTGAAAATTAATCCCTTAAGGGTGAAAAATAGGAGTTGCAAGTTTGTATGAAACTTGGTCAGTTTTCAAGTTAGATTCTCGAAAAATTATATTCGCCTATTTATCATTAAATAAATAAACATATGTTTCAGCATTTTTGGAAATTACTTCCCAAAGGGTGAAAATAAGGTGTTGCAAGTTTGTATGAACCTTCGACAGTTCTAAAGTTAGATCCCTTTAAATTAGTTTTTAGCCATTAAATGTTAAATTAGGAAATACCTTTTTCACCATTTTTGGAAATTCCTCCCTTAAGGGTGTAAAATAGGGGTTACAAGTTTGTATGACATTTGAAAAACTTCGTCAGCTTTAAAATTAGATCCCTGATATTTCGTTTTTAGCTATTTAATGTTTAATAAAGGAATACCTGTTTCAGCATTTTGTATTTTTTTGCCCCTAGGGATGAAAAATAGGGATTGCAAATTTGTATGAAACTACGTCCATTTTGAAGTAAGATCCCTGAATGTTTAGTTTTAGAGATTGAATATTAAACAAAAATACGTGTTTTAGCATTTTTTTGGAATTTTTTCCCTATGGGTTTAAAATAGGGGTTGCATGTTTTTATGAAACTTTATTAGTTTTGAAGTTACATTCGTGAAAATGTTTATTTGGCTCTTTAGTACTAAAACAAATAAGTGTTTCAGCATTTTAGAAATTTCTGCGCTAAGGATATAAAATGGGAATTGCAATTTTGTATTAAACTTCGTCGGCTTTGAAGTTAGATTAGTGAAAATTTGTATTTAGCTATTTAATATTATATAAAAATAATAGGGGTTTTAGCATTTTTGGAAATTTCTCCCCTATGGCTGTAAAATAGGGGTTACAAGTTTTTTATGAAACTTTGTCAGTATTAAAGTTCATCTCAGCTCATATAATGTCCCACTGTTGGGCTCGAGCCTCCTCCATAATAGGAGGGAAATTGACCTACTATACCACGCTGGTCAAACGTGTTGGTATATGGTTTTGTTTCGTTTTCCCTCTCTTGCATAAATATTATATGCGTTTTATATCACTTAGTCGTCTTTTACGATACGGTAAGATAGGGGGTGGTGAATTGTATTCTTACTCCGTCATCACACCGAAATTATTAAAGTTATATTAGTGAAACTTTATATTTGGCTATTTAGTACTAAATAAAAAAGTACGTATTTCACCATTTTTAGAAATTTCTTCCCAAAAATAGGGATCGCAAGTTTGTATGAAACTTTGTCAAATTTGAAGTTCGATCTGTGAACATTTGTATGTATTTAGTAAGTAGGTAAGGTAAGTATTAAATGTTAAAATACGAGTTTCATCATTTTTGTAAATTTCTTGTTGCAGTTTTTTTTTTTTTTTTTTTTTTTTATGAAATTTTAACAGTTTTTAAGTTACATTTGTGAGGCTTTTTGTTTGGTTATTTTTGTTTCTTTTTTTTTTTTTTGGATATTTTCTAATAAATCATGTCGATGTCAAACAGGGGTTGCAAGTTTATTACAAAACATCATCAGTTTTATAGATCATCATCATCTCAGCTCATATATGTGGGCACTGTTGGGCTCGAGCCTCCTCCGCAATGGGAGGGAAATTGATCTACTATATCACTGGTCAGACGTGTTGGTATAGGGTTATGTTTCGAGTTTTCCTTCTCCGTTATATGCGTTTTATATCCCATAGTCGTCTCTTACGATCAACCTAGGGTAAGCTGGGATTGCTCTCCGACCTCTACCGGCGGGTGACCTCACTGCGCGACGAAGGTGGCTCCCCATCGCTGAGCGAGATAGCCACCTGGCGCGAGGACGCCCGCCGAGACGTCATCGCCCGTTGGGCTACGCGGCTGGAGAGGCCTAGACACGGTGTCGTCACCGTCGAGGCTCTCCGGCCCGTATTGATGGAGTGGATGGAGCGGCGGCACGGAGTCCTCTCCTTTCGACTGGTGCAGGTGTTGTCGGGGCACGGATGCTTCGGCCTTTACCTGCACACGGTCGCGTGTAGGGAGTGGACTTCGTTCTGCCACCATTGCAGCAGTGACGAGGACACGGCGCAACACACGCTGGAGGCGTGTCCGGGCTTTGACCGGCAGCGCCGTGACCTCGTCGCTGTTATCGGTGCCGACCTGACGCTGCCGGCTGTCGCGAGAGCGATGGTCGACAGCGTCAGGAACTGGGACGCGGTCGCCGCCTTCTGCGAGGCTGTCATCTCGCAGAAGGAGGCGGCGGAACGAGTCCGGGAGGAATCCCGCGACCCGGGCCGCCGTCAGCGGCCGGGGCGGCGCAGGCGCGAATACCTGCGCCTGATGCCGCCCTAACCGAGGCCTCGGGTGATCGGACCGGGGAATTGTCCGGTCACCCGACGTGAGGCCACCGCGTGAGGGCGACGACCCGACGGCGAAATCTGTCGGGGCGTCGACGAGAGGAACCCGCGAGGGTAAACCGCCGGGCGGGCCACCGAAGTTAAAATCGAGTACCGGTGGTCCGCTCGCACGGCGAAGAGAGAAGGTTTTACGGTGGGTCTATGGGGTCACGCGCCGCCTTTCCGTCACCCCGGACCGATTCAGCGGGGCGAGACGCACCCATAGCCCACCAATAAAAAAAAATTAATAAAAAAAAAAAAAAAAAAAAAGGGTAAGCTGGGATAGTGAATTGTATTCTTACTCTGTCACCACACGGAAAGTTTTAAAGTATTGGCTATTTGATATATTAAATGAATAAATACATAATTTCAGCATTTTTGAAAAAATGCCTATTAAATATGTAAAATAGGGGTTGGTATGAAACACATTGGTATGAAAATATGTATTTGGCTACTCAATATTAAATAACAAATACGTATTTCACCATGTTTTGAAATCATTCCCTAAAGAAATATGTATGGAAATTAACTTATAAACAAGTACGGAACTTTGTTTTGTTTTTTTTTCTAATACTGATATCTGTAATTTAACTACAATTCATAATTCTCTTGCTCTTATCCCAATTACTTGTTGTCGTCGCAATACGTACCTACTCCTCTTCCTACATATCGCAAAAGTTATTGGCAATAGTTTTATGAACTGCCGCCTGCCTGACGTCATCCCTCCTTGGGAATGTAATTATTAACTAGATGGCATGAGGTGGTGTTGGCCCAGGCCGATACAAAGCTCTTAGTCGTCTTTTACGACATCCACGAGCGAAGTAAGGGCTGGCAGTAGCCCTAACCACTACCACACAGCGACTGTACAACTTAGCCAAATACATATATTTAATTAAAGATGAAAAACACATACTAAAGTTTTATTTTTAATCATCCCTAAAGAAAGTAAAGTATGATATTAAAGTTTGTATGAAAATGCGTCAATATTCTAAAAAAAAATGTTGTCATTTAATTAATATAATATCTTAACTTAATAAAGAACTAATAAGTAAAAAAATAATACAGCAATTGCTGTAAATAAAAGATTAAATAAATAGATAAAAGTATTTAATATCAAAGGTTTAAACATGTATTAAATTTTAAGGTACAATTCTGTAGCTGGACTTATAATTAAGGACAGTAAAGTATAATGAAAAATATAGTTAAACAAAACTAATAATCTGCGGTATTATAATATCTTTAACAACTCCATTTTATTACGTGTTTTTACACGTATTGATTTTTCAATACCCAGTAGCAAAACCTTTGTTAGTAATTACCGCTTGACACCGATGTGGCATAGACATTATCAGTTTCTGACATGTTTCGACAGGAATGTTTGCCCATGCCTCACAAAAAGCTTCATCAAGTTCATCTAAAGTTGTAGTACGATAAGTGGCTACTTTTTTCTTGGTTTCGTGCCAAAGGTGCTCAATTGGGTTGAGGTCCGGGCTATTTGCTGGTCAATCTAGCACCAATACTGACTGACTGTTAAGAAACGACTTGACTGAATGGGCGGTATGTTTCGGGTCGTTATCCTGCTGAAACGTCCATATAATAGGGAGATGCTCCTCAGCATAGGGAAGCATAGTTTCTTCCAATATTGCCTTGTATTGATGTTGGTCTAAGTTACTTGAACTTTCCTCATAGGTCCCACTCCACGTCCAGAAAATGAACCCCACATTTTAATGTTTCCACCACCATGTTTCACCTGCTTTTTTGTGAATCTTGGATTCATTTCCGCTTTTACAGGACGCCGTACATATTGCCTTCCATCTGAGGAAATCAAATTAACCTAGGACTTGTCAGAGAATAATACATGTTACCATTGGGCCTAGGTCCAATGGTAACATGTATTACACATATACCAGACGTCGTAGAACGGTGCTCGCTGATACACCGGCTCTTTCGTCTGCCCCAAACACCTCGTGTTTTATTAAAATAGAGCCTAGAAACGGCTCTTTCTTAGCTAACCTGGTTATCATTCTATCATCTTGGAGAGTTGTTTTCTCGATCTTTTTGTTCTGGACACATTTAATGCTGTGCTATAGCGCCTGAAATATTGCACTGCATTGCATACCATAGTTTTTGAACAATTTCAATGTTGTGCTATCCTTCGGTATGACCAACCACGCTCGACAAACTTTCTTGATAATTTTTCGTAGTGTTGGATGGCAACTTTTATTTTTGCCCATTTTTCTTCAAAATAATTCTCAAAACTTACAATTAAAAATCTGGATTGCCCCCAAAACTACCACAAAACAATAAGAGAAGAAATAAAAAAGTATTAAGATTCAAATTTTGAAATTAGAACGATAATAAACGAAAATACCTCAGTGTCCCTAATTAAATGGCCAGCCAGCATTCTTTGAACAAATAGCACTATGATAATCTATCAGCTATAGTGTAAAGAGGTTTAATGTTTAAGAAGTTGTTATTGTTTGTATAATCGGGCACATCAATGACTATAATATACTTACATGTAAAAGATTTAGAATATTGTTTAACCGACAAGAAAATATGGGATGCACAAGTAGGTTTCCGAAAAGGTATGGGTTGTACGGATCAAGTCTTCTTCTTACAATGCATGACGCAGAAATTTTTGGCTAAAGGTCAGAAAATCTTTTGTGCATTCATTGATTTGGAGAAAGCTTATGACAAAGTGAGGAGGAATGAACTGTGGTCGGTACTGTCTATGTATGGGGTGGACAGCTATCTTATTCACGCGCTGAAATCCATCTATAAGGATTCCAGGGCGTACGTAAGAATAAACGGAGCCTACACGGAGTGGTTTAATATCGATAAAGGTGTTGAAGGTGGTGACAGGGATGTGTAGCGTCCCCGTGGCTGTTTAACCTATTCATGGATAGCTGTTTGAAAGATCTGAAAAATAATGATTGTGGTTGATGAATAAATGAGTTACTTATCAAATGTCTTCTTTATGCCGATGATCAGGTATTACTTGCATCATCGGCAGAAGATTTGCAGGCGATGGTAACTACTATGCATGAAGCTTTTGAAAGAAAAGGTATGAAAGTAAATGTAAGTAAGACGAAAATTATGGTTTTTGAAAAGGATAAATGTATGACGGAATGTAACATTTTTATAAATGGTGAGGAACTGGAACAGGTGAAAGAATTTTTATATTTGGGTGTTTTGTTTACTAGAGATGGTAAAAATGATGTTAATGTTGAAAGAAGAGTAAATGCTGGTAATAGAGTGAATGGGGCACTATACACCTTTATGAAAAGCAGAAACGTGTCCAAAAAGGCACGTTTAGCTGTACATAGGGGAGTATTAGTACCTACTCTCATGTATGGTAGTGAAAGTTGGATTTGGCAGGAAAGACATGAAAGTAGAATAAATGCTGTGGAGATGAGAGCTCTTCGTAGTATGTGTGATGTAAGTATGAAAGATAAAATTAGGAATAGTGTTATAAGAGATCGCTGTGGTGTGAATGAAGAAGTAGTGACAAAGATCAAAAAGAGTATGCTGAGGTGGTTTGGACATTTAGAAAGAATGAGTGACAAGAGGTTGACGAAGCAAATATATAAAGCAAGCGTGAATGGGACGAATACAAGGGTCTTTACCTTCCCCACGTCATACTTTTCTGCACCAAGTTGGAGATGTGTTGACGAGAGGTCTTATTAAGAGTATGCGTAATCGTAGAGCATGCATGAAGACTATTATGAGTGTGAATGTAGCAATGGAAGTATGCCAGGATCGTGGTTTGTGGCAATCCGTAGTGTCTGCCTACCCCTCTGGGAAACAGGCGTGAGGCTATGTATGTATAACATCACATCTTAATACGGCTAGCGCTGTGGGTTAGAGTGAGAGAGTAAGAGAATGCCTACCGTTGCCGTATGCGTGAGAGAAAGAGAAGCCAGACAAACAAGTACCGTTACGCGTTACGTAACTAAGCGGTTTACCCTTAAAAAAGTAATCACTTCCAAAGAAATAACTTATGGTCACACAAGATTCATCAAAGATACGGGGATTTCGCGCCTTTGTGTCTTCATGTACAGGAATTTATCTTATCAACGTCTCGAGGGCGTCTACCGATTATAATGTTTATATAACTTTATCTATAATATTATTCTAATGCTTTAGTAAACATAATTAAATCGTAAACCACTGCGTAAGAAGTACTAAGTGAACATTAAATAATAATGCAACTATGTATGTCTTAGTTTACACCCGTATTATGCACTTTCTGTAAATAAGAAATTTCATTGGAAATGTTAAAGCCGTTTTTTAAAATACACGAAATAAACATAGAAGAATTTCTCATTTCAATATATACACATACATACATACATATCATCACGCCATATCCCTTGCAGGGTAGGCAGAGAGAACAGAGTGCCAGAGAACTCTATCCTTGCATACTTCACTCGCTTCTTCAACATTCATAATTCTCTTCATACACGCGCGCCGGTTTCGGAGACTCTTGACTCCACCTTCCTTCAGTGCGTGACCAATCTGGTCTCGGTAGGTGAGTCTCGGTCTACCCCGGTACCTACATCCTTCCACTTTCGCATTGTGTAACTTCTTAACCAGACGTTCGTTCGGCATTCTTTCCACATGTCCGAACCATTGGAGCATTCCCTTTCGCATCTTTACACCAATACTCTCTTTCATACCTACTCGCTCTCTTACGTCGTCGTTACGAATGCAATCGATCATCCTAACTTCACAGATTTGCCGTAGAGATCGCATTTCGACCGCATTAATTTTACTTTCATGCTCTTTTCTAAATAGGTACCCAATTCTCGCTTCCATATAGTAATGTTGGGACAAGTACTGCGTTATGTATTGCTACACGTGCCTTCTGGCTGCTGAGGTGATGGCTACCGAGAAGTTGCCCCAACGCTCCGTTCACTCTATTTCCCGCATTCACTCTTATATTTAAATATATAAATTGCGCTTTTCATTCTTTTTGATTTTAACGTTCTTGGCCCCAGGCATGTTCATGATACCTGGTAACCGCTTGCCAAACAAGTCATGCTGGCAAATACAGCGGGTCGTATTCTAGTTTCATACCTCATTCTTTCTCTACAGATCTTTTATTGTTTTTTGATACCGTCACTCCATTTTTTAGGGTGGTCCACTACATTATCAGATTCAGTTATGAGTTAAAGTTTTAGAGGCCACGTTCCTCTTGTTAACCATCTAAAAATAAATAAATACGTAAAGAAATATACATACATAATAATGGTGGGGCACACTTTTCATAATTTTCTGTCTACAGCCGCGAGTTGATGCGTCCGGTGTAGTACTCTGTCGCAAAAAAACGATGTTTGAGCAGTGGCAAAGTGCTATTGAGCTTCGTACGGTGAGCGAAAGAGCCGACAGCTTAACTTTCTGGGTGGATTTGGGGTTTTGATGGTTGGCAGAAGACTAGCTGGTACAGCTGGTATTGTAAAGGTCCACGTGCGGTAGTAACACTTGTCATCAGGTGTGCTGCCTGTTTGCCACCATAAGCAATATGAAAAAAAAAAGGTCTTTAGAGAGCACAGGTGGTGTAATAGATATGGACCTTTTGTGCCAAGTTATACAGGTTCGATTTCCATGCAACACAATTTATTGTTAAGTTCACCACCTCTTTTGTTTCCCGTTGGTATCGTAAAAGACAACGAAATATGCATATAACATCTTTGTAAGATAAGGAAAACTCGAAATATAATCCTATAACAATCTGCCTGAACAGTGTGGTATAGTAGGTCGATTTCCTTTGTGTTGTGTAGAAGACTATGAGCTATTGATAATGACGACAATTTATCGTGCCGAGTCTGGGTGTAATTTGTGTCCGTTATTTCTGTGCTTGTAAAGTCACTCTCAATGCAAAGACTAGTTCATTGGATATTATTAAAAAAAGATATCTTAAGCATGGTAGCCGACTTATACAACACCGCTCCCACCCGGCAAAATACTGCTCATTGAAATTTGAACCTTTGAACGTCTACTGTAGACACACTTTGCATTGACAATACAAATTAGTAGACAGTTCGCTTACAGTGCGCTGCTAATTTGTGTGGTCCATACAAAGTGTGTCTACAGAGGACGCTCAAAAGTTCACATTTCTGTGAACAGTAATTAATAAATTTTGTCGTCTGGAAGCGGTGTTGTATGTCTCAGGACCCTAATTCTAACGTATTCCTGTATGATACGTAAAATCTTAACTTTAAACTAGTACATTTATCATCTAGGCCCGCATTTGCGGTGGCCCGCTCAATTAGCGTTGAAGGTTATTACGGCAGGCTATGCAGCTCACTCCGACCTTCATCAGTGCAAACGATTTGATTTTGACCTGTATAAAAAGACCTTCATATGCCACTTATTATCAGATTATGCATCCTTGTAATTTAGATTTAAAAAATATGCCATTTTTTTAACTTCAAATGACATTGATTAGATTTTTCAATGATTTTTAAGAGATAATATTATTATTAGCTAAATTGTTTATCAAATTGCACGTGCGGAACTGTCCTTGCATGTAATAGTTGCTCGGCGGAAAGTGCGCAGCACGACACTGTAATGGTGGCACCACACTTCGCTATGTGTTATTCGTTATGCGCCTTATTGGCCACATGCGACGAAGTGTGGAGGTCTCATTCGTCTGTATTTGCTTTACGCGCACACATAACGCATAAGCACTAATAGCAAATACGCGTATCCATCCACTTGTCGGTTTTTGCACACTTCAAAGGACACAAATAAGCCGAATATGTGTGTCGACTGCCCACACTTCGTTCATTCATTCGTTATGTTCACTCGCTACGGCGCGGTCATGTCTACACGGTCTTTTTGTAACTTGGTACTTATACAACAGGTATTGATTAGATGCATTGAAGTAAAAATAAGCTGCCGCCACAGTCAACACGCCCATTTTCTATTTATGTGTCGGCGTGCCAAATATTTGGCATGATGGCATGATGGCACGAAGTGTGGAGTAGCATGTTCGTCATAAAGTGTTTGTCAAATATTTGGGCAAATAAATAGTAGCCGCATAACGAATAACGCATAGCGAAGTGTGGTGCCACCATAAAAGATTAGGAAGAAACATACTGGATTTTCTGTGTGATGATGAAGTAAGAATAAAATTTGTCACCCCTATCTTGTTCTTGGGTGTCGTAAAAAACGACTAAGGGATATAATATTCACAATACTCCAGTGTAAGAGAAGGAAATCTTCAAATTAATTCTTATATCAACACGTCCGTAATTTAAGGTTATACAGAGGAAGGGGAGTAGGTGGCAGCAATTTACTGGGTAATACTTACTACGATCGCTAACCCGTCTGTCGAATGTGGCTATTATGCCACTATACCCTGTAACGAATATCACAAGGACTATAGGACTATCGGCCAGGCCTTGTGATAAATATAAGGCCTATATTTAGCAATAAGTGATGAACGGTTGGATATAATTGCAGGAGAACTCTAATTAAAATCCCATGCCAAATCGTCTGATCAACGGGCAAATTAAGGCATTTTGTTCTCTTTCTTTCTGCGAAGGAGGTCCACCAAGACTGAGGTTTCACCGAATTGTTCTCATCATTTCAGTTCACATACGACCCACTGTTAGGCGCCAGCTGAATCCACAATAGAAGGGAAATTGATCTACTATACCACGCTGAACAGAAAGTTTGGTATAGGGTTTTATTTACAGTTTTATACCTGATGGTAAGTGACACTGTCGCCCATGGACCTTTACTTATACTAAGGGTATAACCATTACAATCCCCAAACCCACCCGTTTGGGCTGTCTGCCCTCTCGCTCACCAAACGAAACGCAATAGCACATGCCATGTGTGGTACTATCCCGGGCGGACCCGCGGCTGTAGATAGAATAATGGGACGTATAACGGATGGCAAAGCATATACATACATGAATGATGGGATTCGTTTTTCATCGTCGCCATAATTTCACTTTACGATGTTCTAAGCTTGGCGTGAAATGTTCTTTTATAGAATGCTATATGGGTGCATTCATTCTTTGGTTATTCGCCACGCTTGGCAAGGGGATTGACGATCGTAGTGAATTGTGATACATTCCCCGGGTGAGTGCTGCTGAGAATACTTATAGTGATAGCCGAGATATACCACGGACAAATAAGAGATGATGGCAACTGTATGACTTGACCAATCGTAAATTTGTGTTTAAGAATTAGAAATAACATTATTTTGGCAGTTTTTTTTTTTGAAGTGAAACTTCTTTAGAATCGTTGTGATTTCAAACTCGATGAAACGAAAAAATAAGTCCATAGAGACACAAACACATACTTGAATAGGATTCAGCCGGCGAGAGAATGAGATAGAACACATTAGACGTTCTTGGTTTCCTCTTTGTGCGACTCTTCGTAGCATCCCCACTATCTGACCCCCCCACTAGATAGAGAGAATTTAAAAAATAGTTTGCCAAAGTTTCACTTCTGATATGTGTAATTTGTACGCACGCATAATTAAGACAACAGGCAGCACTAAGTTAATAAATTGTATTGCGTGCGTCTTTATAAATATACAATTAAATCGCACCCAAACTGAGAATCGAACCCACGACACTTGGCACCACACCATCTGTGCAATCATATATCTGATTCTGGCAGGTATCTGATATACCAATATCGCGTGAAAGTAAAAGTGGTTGAAATCTGAAACTGGTAACCATACCAGTTACAGATTTCAACCACTTTTACGCAACTACTACGCGTATTACGCTTTTGGCAATAAGCCATGATTTTAATTGTTTTATACTAACAAATGTTCTATTTATAATACTGTGCTGTGTGGTGACCGTTACGAATACCGTCTGGTCAACAATTACATTCCCAAGGGTGGGTTAGATGGGTTGATGTCAACCAGGTGGTCGGTCATAGGATTTATTATCAAAACTTTTGCAATGTGTACGTTGGAAGAAGAATACATAATGCATCGATCCTCTATTGTACAGAAGAGTAAGATGATGATGATCTATTTATAATGCGATGTGCAAACATTAAAATCTCCCCTTGTAGTGATGTGTTGTCTCCCCTTCTCATACTTGGCCGTGGGAGTTGTAAAACTTTACTAATGGAGAAGCAGCGCTCTTTAAAAGCCTTATAACACCAATTACCATCACCAAATCCAATACTAAGCCTTGCGATTAGGGCAGTACCTACTTTGCAAAACAGACGGTTTTTTTTTGGGGACAGTCTATGGTATATTTACACCACGCTCGATCTAGGGCGAAGGAATCGACGGCATCCATCGTCCACATCCACCTCTCTTACGCAATGCGGGTGAGCGACCGGTATGAGGTCCTTGTCATCGGTGGTAAAAAAAATTCAACTGTACAGTACAAACAATTGAGTCATCATCATCAACCTGCTCTTATCCCAATTTATTTGGGGTCGACGCAATATGTCTTCTCCTTCCATACAACTCTATCAGACGTCATCTCTGTGGTCACTCCTTGTCTATCCATGTCATGTTTCACGCAGTTCATCCATCTTTTCTTCGGTCTTCCCTTGCCACTTAAGCCTTCAACATTCATGCTTAAAGCTTGCCTCACAACATTACTTTCATCCCTTCTCATCACATGTCCATATCATGTCAATCTTTCACTCCTTAATTTTTCCGTCACTGGCGCAACTTTCAAACTTCCTCTTATATGTTCATTCCTTATTTTATCCATTCTTGTCACACCACACATCCATCTCAACATTCGCATCTCCGCTACATGCAGTCGTCTCTCATCCGTCGCTTTTGTCGCCCAACATGCTGATCCATACAGTACAGCAGGTCTTATTAGGCTTTTATATATTTGGCCCTTTAATTTAAGGGGTACTTTGGGGTCGCATGTTGTACCCGCGACCTGCTGCCATTTCATCCATCCCACATCAATTCTGTGCTTCACCGCACGATCCAGGTCGCCATCGCTTTGGATAAAAGAAGCGAGGTATCGAAAGTTCGAGCATACTGGGATAGGTACTCCATCTAGAGTTATGGGTGTAAAATTGGAGAGATCGCCGAAATCGCAGAACATGATGAACAACCCGACGAGAACAATGTCATCAGCGAATAGCATGCACCAGGGTGCCTCTTCCTGTATCTCCGATATTAATACATCCATTATCAACAGGAAGAGGTAAGGACTTAACGCCGACCCTTGGTGCAGACCTACTTCGACACTGAACTCGTCGGAGTCTCCAGCCGCTGATTTCACGTACGACCTAGATTGTCGGTACATGGCACAGATTAACCTAACATACTTCACAGGCACACCTTTCTCTTTCAGTACCCACCACAAAACTGTTCTCGGTATTCTGTCATAGGCCTTCTCGAGGTCAACGAATACCATGTGCAAGTTTTTATGTGCACCACGATATTTTTCGCACAGTTGGCGCAGTGCAAAGATGGCATCCGTTGCCCCGCGGCCCGACATAAATCCGAACTGGTTTTGGGTGATCTCACTTTCTTCTCGCAATCGTTTCTCAATAACTTTTTCCCACAATTTCATACTGTGTGACATAAGCTTTATTCCTCGATAACTACCGCAGTCCTGAACATCCCCTTTATTTTTAAAAATGGGAACTAGCGTACTATTGCACCATTCATTGGGGATTCCTTCGTCGCGTAGCAGCTTATCGAAGAATAAAGTTAACCATATATACCCATCCTCTTCCAAAATCTTCCATACTTCAACTGGTATACCATCGGGCCCTACAGCTTTTCCATTTTTCATACTTCTCACTGCTTCTCTTACCTCATCTATTATAATTTCCCTTACTAGGCCGACGTTCTCTGATACATCTTTTAACACACCACTCCATGAATTCTCTTCGTTCATTAACCTTTCAAAATACTGCTTCCAACGCTCTTTTATTTCCTCTTCTTTTATCAACACTTTACCTGCTTCATCTTTTATACACCTGACATGCCTAATATCTTTTGCTCTTTCTTCTCGGGCTTTAGTTATGCGGTAAAGCATCTTTTGACCTTGGGGCCCATCTATCGATTTAAAAATCATGTCTTCGGCCTGTGCTCTCGCAATAGCTATTACCCGTCTAGCTTTTTTCTTGCATTCCTTGTATTCAAGCTTTTTTGCTTCCTTCAATCTTTCATTATGTTCATTCTGCCATTCCTTAAATACATTCTTCTTTTCTTTCACGATCTTTTGCACATCTTCATTCCACCACCACGTATCCCTATCAATTATACCTTTTCCTTTCGTTTCTCCTAGTATTCCTTTAGCTGTATTTCTAATACAACCAGCCATTTCATTCCAACATTCATTCACAGATATTTCAATCATTTTATCTATCACATTTTCTTTAAATCTACTTGCATACTCTTTCCTTTCAAGCATACTCCATTTTACCTTAGGAGGGCGTCGGTTTCTGGTCTTAATAGAGGGTGTTCTTTGCTCCATCACTAGTATTAACGGACGGTGCTGGGATACTAGTGCTTCACCTGGTAGTACTTTACAATCCTTTACGCAGACCAACTTACTTCTCTTAATAAGAAAGTAGTCGATCTGCGTACAGTGGTTGCTACTTTTATAAGTAATAAGGTGCTCATGTCTTTTTTGGAACCACATATTACCGATGGCCAGGTAAAACGACGAAGCCGCTTGAAGTAGCGTCTCCCCACCAGCGTTTCGCATGCCGTACCCCCATCCTCCATGCACTGTTTCATAAGTTTCATTTACCGCTCCTACGTGTCCATTAAAGTCACCTCCTATACATATCTCTTCACTTTCTGGTATACCTATCATAATTTCATCAAAATCCTGCCAAAACTTTTCTTTCACTTCATCTTTACATCCGGCTTGGGGTGCATACACGCTAATGACATTCAGGATGACGTTCTCCCACACTATTTTCACAACTATTAATCTATCATTCATTCTTATTACATTCGTCACACATTCTTTCAAATACTTATCTAACACTATTCCTACACCATTCCTTTTTCCATCGCTACCACTAGGTATAATAAAACTTGTATCCTTCACCAATTTCCCGAGCTCTCGTTCCCTTCCATTTTGTTTCTTGCAGACATGCAATATTTACTCTTCTCCTTTTTAACAAATCTGCCAATTCCCTTCCTCTTCCAGTCATCATTCCAACTTGCATACCTCATTCTTATCCCTTTCATACCAAGAGCTTGCTTCTTACGTTGCACCCGTCCGTGATGCAACAACCCTTGTCCATTTTTTGCAGAGACCGGGTGCTGCCCCTGCGCGTCGCTTGCAGGGTACGCCCTAGCCCTAGCGTCATCTAATTTATTCCCAGACATATTGCAATATGTTTTGGCTATGGTTTTATGACCGGCCGCCTGCCTGACGTCAACCCTCCTTGGGAATGCAATCGTTGACCAGACGGCACCAGATGGGGTTGGCCCAGGTCGATTAAGAGCTCTTAGTCGTCTTTTACGACATCCACGACAGATGTAAGGGTTGGTAGTGTTCGTAGATTCGTAGCCGCTACCACACAGCATTATACCAAATAATTGAGTAACTAATAAAAATCCATAGAAATTTGTATGGATACCCATCAGTTAGTAGACATATCTTAATAGAAGACTGCTTATTTGATCAAACTTATATCTTTTTTTTTTCAGATGATTGGTCTTGGTACAGATAAAGTAGACATACTAACACAACGGTACCGCTTTATATCTCTGCTGGGCCAGAACATTGAGTCGTACGGACTTTCTTATAAGGGTGTCGTGCGTCACAACGGCATGGTCTCTTGGGAGGGACCTGGAGGATTTTGTAAAGGCAGTATTATTGGCGTTAAAGTGGACCTCTGGCAGGGAACGCTCGAATTTTTCCTCAATAGAAAACCTAAAGGTAACTGAATTCATGAATATGTATATAATTAAGAAATCTTGCTTGTAATGTAATATGAACTGCCACGTGCTGATGGAATAAGAATACAGTTCATCACCCTCTATTTTGCCAGTGAATGTCATAAAATCCGGCTAAGGAATAGTATTGTCCAAATGCAAGACCCTTGCGAGTCTCGCAAGTCTTACAACTCTCTCTGTTAAAATAACACAGAGTCACTTGTTTTAATAGAAATTAAAAAATACATATAGAAATGAAAAATCCACCTAAATTAATGAAATTCCATTCATCTAGTGACACTAACTATACAACTATCAATAACACTAGGCAACAATTTTGATACTTTTTTTGCTCTGAAATAAAATTATATTTTCTTGTTGATTTGAAAGTAGGTATATAATCAAAATCTGAAAACAAAAATAATTATCAGGTTCAGGTGATGAGAAAAACAAAACTGATCTTTTCATGATAAATGTATTGAAAAGTAGTTTACATTTGCCGTTAATTTACGTTTTTTTGTACTTTTTTACTTTTCTATTATAATGATAGTCTGGAATATCTCGTAAACATGTCCAGCAATGGTCTGCTAGCATGCTTGAAATCCATTTTCCTTAGTACCGCGTTTCCATCTTCATTTTGTCTTGGTGAAATCTCTCACCTTGTTCATCGCTAACTGCACCCAAATTAGGAGAGAAGAAATCTAAGTGTGAATGCAGAACATGAATTTTTAGGGAACATCTTGAACACAGCAACTGGGACTTCAAGATTTACTTAAGATTTCTTCAGCACTGAATCCAAAGTACAAATGATACGCCTCTAACAGCTGATGCGAAAACTTCTTTGAACTTGAACGTGGATTAAATTCTCCACACACAATCTGGCGAATTTATACACTTTCTAGACCTTATATTGAATTGCAAAAACAAATCAATAAAATGATAACGTGGTAACAACTTGAACACAAAGTGATCGAAAATAAATTAATAAACGACATACTCAAGTTGATTATAACTATATCTGTCATAAATACATTAGTCTAAATGTGGATAGTTAATACATTAGACTTTAGTCACAAATATGCACAAATTACGAACGACTTACGAGGCCTAGATATAAAGATATGATGTTTAACACTGCCAAATGGTTTATTTTGAAGCATTTTTTTCAAATATTCATATTATCCTAATCGGACCTAACAGACTTTTGTAAATATTTTTCAAAGATCTAATTGTAACTAAAATATATAAGTTTTATTCCAGAGAAAAAACCACTGTTGCCTAGTGTAATCAGTAGTGTCCGACCGAATGTTCGGTTTCGGTCGAGTTTCGGCAAAAAAACGAGTTTCGATTAAGTTTCGGTTTCGGCAGCAAACCTGCCGAAACTACGACCGAAACCGAAACTGCATTCGGGAGTTTCCGCGCTGTGCTCGGGTGTGTTCGGCGCGGTAAATGACATCCTGCAACGATGACATTTGGCCGCGTCCACGTGCGTAATCATGTTGTAACCTGTTTGTTTGCAGTGCATTAGGTAACAACATAAATAAGTATTAAAGCTACATATGTATGTGATTTTAAGAAAAAAATAAAACTGACTGATTATAATACATTTTCTCTATTTTTCTCTGAAAACATGATCTTTATAAGAAAGTTTCGGTTGCGGTTTCGGCCGAAACTGAGACCGTTGCTGAAATTCGGTTTCGGTCGTAAAAACCAGTTTCGGTCGGACACTAGTAATCAGATACATACCACTTAACGAGAGTAGGGCTATAATCCCACCTATCATGAAACTGTTTAAAATAACATCAAATTATTTCCCCGTGTAAGTATTAAGAATACAAAATGTTGACAATTCTTTCTTTGGCAAAGGAATCGTAAAATGCTATCTAAGGGAGCACTGCGAGACTCCTGCAGCGAGTTTTGGTCATGCATTTGGGCAACACTACTTCGGAATATGATATGCAGATAACATCTATACAAGAGAAGAAAACCTCTAAATAAAACACTACCAACACTTACACAGCGTAGTTTAGTAGGTCAGTTTCCTTACCACTATGGAGGGGGCCCGAGCTTAACAGTAGAACATATATGTATGAACCCAGATGACGAGATAGTGATTTAGCTGTAAAAGTAATTTACATACATATCATCACGCCATATCCCTGGCAGGGTAGGCAGAGAGAACAGAGTGCCATAGAACTCTATCCTTGCATACTTCATTCGCTTCCTCAACATTCATAATTCTCTTCATACACGCTCGCCGGTTTTGGAGACTCTTGACTTGACCTTCCTTCAGTACGTGACCAATCTGGTCTAGGTAGGTTAGTCTCGGTCTCCCACGGTACCTACATCCTTCCACTTTCGCATTGTATATCTTCTTAACTAGACGTTCGTTAGGCATTCTTTCCACATGTCTGAACCACAAGTAATTTACAGTAAGAATTAATTTCGTAATTCTCCATCTAATAATTTACAGGAGTGTCATTCTTCAACCTCCGTCGTCACCCATCTATGAGTCTATTTCCGATGCTGTCGTCTACTGCCGCCCAGTCGTCCATGAGGCTGATCTACGCGGGCTCCTGGCAAGCCTCTTTATTAGTTGATGCAGCCAAAATACTCGGTGCATCAGTGAATGGTGATTTATTTTTACCGCCAGGGTTGAAGAACAGGATGAAGACGCTGTTTTGGTTGACTTTGCCAAATGATAGTGAGTATTGATTAGTCTTACAAGCTTTTCTCATTAAAAATTAAATTTTTGAAGTGACTGAAATTGTGATCCTCGTCTTTTTTGTGACGAATACGCATAAGGGAATGAACCCATACCGCGCACCCGCCTCGTCGCCAAAAGCGACACATCCTGGCAAAAAAGCCCAAAGCCGCCGAAGGGTGGCAAGTTACATCAATAATATATTTATTACATATAAATCTACTCCGTGAAAAAAGAAATTCATAAACATGGCAATTTTCATAATGATTGGTCAAATAGTTTCCAAGTTTAGCGATGACATATGTATATACAAACATCTTTTATAAATATAGACTTGAATTATATAATAAATTGTACCGCTCATTTTGTTGACAAATACATGAAACGATTGGAACTGGTGACCCATCACCACTTATCATTATTGTAACCAAAACATTGACAAGTAAACAGATAATGATGCAAATCTTTTGTAAACAAATTCTCTTTAACTAAATTATAAATTACAAACTCGGTTCTCCATCACGTCAAAGTGTGATAAAGGAGTAAGAATTCATCACCGCATTCTCTACCCGTGTTCTGGATAAGAAAATAAGTGTTGTTAGCTAATTAATTATTCGTGTAGTGACGTAATAATGTTGGCAAAGACGGTTGAGGGATTTAATAAGCATATAATATCTATTTAAGAGAAGGAAAGTTCGAAACAAAAGCTTATACCAACCCGTCTAACCAGTGTGGTATATTATTATTTTATTTCCCTTCTACTTGTGATCCTCGTCTTTTTTGTGACGAATACGCATAAGTGAATGAACCCATACCGCGCACCCGCCTCGTCGCCAAAAGTGACACATCCTGACAATTATTATTATTTTAGGGAATGCTCCGATGGTTCGGACATGTGGAAAGAATGCCGAACGAACGTCTGGTTAAGAAGATATACAATACG
Organism: Lymantria monacha; assembly: GCA_905163515.2. NCBI lineage: Eukaryota > Metazoa > Arthropoda > Insecta > Lepidoptera > Erebidae > Lymantria > Lymantria monacha. Next base: position 30,767,486 of record LR991093.1, read on the forward strand.
AAAGTGGAAGGATGTAGGTACCGGGGGAGACCGAGACTAACCTACCTAGACCAGATTGGTCATGTACTGAAGGAAGGTGGATCAAGAGTCTCCGAAACCGGCGAGCGTGTATGAAGAGAATTATGAATGTTGACGAAGCGAGTGCAGTATGCAAGGATAGAGTTCTCTGGCACTCTGTTCTCTCTGCCTACCCTGCAAGGGATATGGCGTGATGATATGTATGTATGTATGTACTGCGAAAGACGCTCGGGCCCAGTAATAGGACATATAAGAGCCGAGATGATGCCGTCAACTGACTGACTGCTTTTTATAGCATAGTAGCCGACCCGGCAAACTTCGTTTCGCCTACCAATGAATCAATGAATGCGCAGATTTAGATTATTTCAAAATTATTAAGTTAAATTTTTATAATGATAATAAATACAAATTAAAAAAATCAAGTGTTTTTATGACGTGCCAGAAAGACGAAGAAGCACCTTGTGATATATGATATTTTTCCTTTTGTTATTAGGCGCAAAAACATTTCTTCTTGCGCGTCGAAAATTATCTAGTTGTTGATCTCTGATATTTGCTTTACGATTTTGCATTGCCAACCGATCTGTTTCACAGACTGCCTTACTCTGCTCTCGTGATTAAGAAGCACGAAGTCTGGCCATATTAACGTGGCGCTCTTCGCGTGCAATATCACGTCCTTCTTCAGTGGTTTCATTCGCGATGTTTCGAATCCTAATTTTATTACAGTTTTGTCAGAAAAGATTAGACCTTCTTGGTCAACGCATTGTTAGTAATAATTTCGACAGTAAGATTTGTCATAATAATACTCGTAGTACTCGCAACTTGAACTCACAAACCCATCGACCGATCAACTTTAATTTCAACGGTTTGCGGTATTTTCAAAACAAACCATTTTTTTGGGTAGGCTATGGTCCACACACACGCCGCCCGTTCCGTCCGGGGCGACGGAAGGGCAGTGCGTGGCCCCAAAACCCACCGTATTCCCTACCCATCGCCATTGGGCCGGCTACTGGTACCGCTTCCTTGCCATGGCCATCCCGGCGGGTTACCCTTTCGGGTACCGTTCCCCGTCAACACCCCAGCTAACTGCCGGAGCGTCGCCCTCACGCGATCAGCCTCTCTGCGGGTGACGGAATATTCCCCGGTCTAGTCACCCGCGGCCTTGGCTAGGGCGGCATCAGGCGCAGATACTCGCGCCTACGCCGCCCCAGGCGCCCGCGGCGGAGCGTGTCATTGAAGAGGATATCCTCTCGGAGCCGCCTCCTTCCGCGAGACGACTGTCTCGTAGAAGGCGGCGACCGCGTCCCAGTTCCTGACGCTGTAGAGCATCCATCGCCTTAGCGATGGTCGGCAGCGCCAGGCCAAAAAACTAAATTGATTTGAATAAATAGCATAAATTATCAGTGTGATGAAGGAGTAAGAATACAATTCACCACATATATTACCCGTGGGTGATCGTAAGAGACGACTAAAGGATATAAAAAGCATATAAATATAAAGTATATTGTTATATCAATGCAAGAGAAGGAAAGCTTAAAACTAAACCCTATACCAACACGTCTGACCAGCACTGTATAGAAGATCAATTTCCCTCCTATAATTGAGGAGACTCGAACATAACAGGGGGAAATATATGAGCTGAGATGATGATGAGATTTTGCATTAGATATCAAGTATATATATTTTATTAATTAGACAGAGAGAACAATACAAATCATGTCAATTTTTCTAATCGTCTAATTCATTGAAGCAACAATGTACGAAGCAACAATGTATTTGTAATAGGTTTATTTATAATCATATTTATTGTTATGGTGACAGAGTAGAAATACAATTCATTGCCCTTTAATTTCCTGCTGATATCTTAAAAGATGAATAATGCTTGACTAAATTTTAGGTAATTATAGATAGAATCATCATTAATGGATATTATGCGTCATTCAAAATGTAGATAACATGGCTTATAAAAAAAAATAAAGATAACTGTTGTGTTTAAATTGCCTTAGGTGTTACCTAAAAATTAGGTGTCGTTAGTGAATAATAAGAGATGTAAGTAAATAACCGCTACAGAAGATGTACCTACTGCCGATATTAATACTCGCGCTTGCCAATCCCGACAATCCTTACCTATATTTCTCAAAAACAAAAAATGTGTTGATCTTAGGTACAGTATTATTTTAATTGAATTATGTAACTACTTATTTACTTAACCAAAGGAATCTAAAACTACTTTTACGGATTCTCTCGCGTTTGTATTTGATTTTTAATTTCTCGACGTTCCGAACACTTTACAGACAGTGATCATGGTCACGGGAGGATAGTCTTCCCGCGCAAACATTAGAAAGCATTAAGGGAATCTAATATTTTTTTTAGAATAAAATATATTTAACTAAAACAAAGACAATAAGGGTTTTAGTATTATCAAACAAGAATGGCTATAGTTTCGTCAAGGAATTCCAATGGACCACCCAAATCAAGGTTGTGATGGTCCGCTCAGTATCACCTCCCATCGCCTCCCATTATGGAGGAGGCCCGAGCCCAACAGTGGGACGTATATGGGCTGTGATGATGATGATGACCGTACTGCAATCGTTCTTGACAGTATGTTCTGACAGATATAGCCAGAATCCATACCATAGACAATAAAAAAAAACTAACACTATGTAATATGAACGAACGTTTGTACTGACAAACTTACATTTTGTTAAGAATGCCGTAATGATATAAGATATCACACAAGACTATAGATAACGTTGAGTAAATTCGGACAAATTGCTATCAGCTTATTAACATATAATTATATTGTTTACTATAAATGCTCAGACATAACATAATTATCTTAATTAAATTTGGTCGTCAGGGCAGTATGCAAATTTATTGAAAATCTTTCCGTACTAAAATTATTCCTTTTTAAATTATTAATTAGTTTTTATTGTAATTAATATTGGATTTAAAATATATCTATGTTTACTTTGTTTTGCCGTGATATGACGGAGTAATACGATTCACCACCTTCTTATATTGTTATAAAATAAGACTAAAGGATACACATTGTTCCAATTTATGCTTATGCACATAACATATAGATGTTATGCTAGAGATGAAAACTCGAAATAAAACCTCTAAATAAATCTATCCAGTGAGTAGCGGGTCAATTTCCCATCCATTGTGGTGGATGCTCGAGCCCAGCATATAAGCTGAGATAAGATGATGCAAGCATTACTTTTGTTAATTTGAATTTTATTTTCACCTATAATAATACAAAAATAATTATTTCGGAGGGAAAAATGATACCATGCTTTGGACCTGTACCTACTACACCTATTAGAAATCTGATCCAATAGTCTTATCAATTAGGTCAGGGTTCGTATACTTATACTAATCAAATTAATTTTTATAAATAGTCTAGTAAGTCAATTCCAACAAATGTAATCATTAATTTAGATTTTTGGGTCGAGTCATCGTTTGGTACAATTCCAACTGGAAAGTTAGAGAAATAAATTGGAACAATGTGTAAACAATTTCTGATAGACGTTTTATCATATTTAAAAACGTCTCCGAGTTTATATTCCTTTTGCCTTACCTACTTTTTTTTATTGCTTATGGTGACAAATGAGCAGACAGCACACCTGATGGCAAGTGTCTCTGCCGCCCATGGACCTTTGCAATACCAAGGGCATAGCTAGGCCGCTGCCTACCAATACAAACCCCAAACCCACCCCAGTTAGGCTTCCGGCTGTCTCGCTCACCGAACGAAGCGCAACAGCACATTGCCATTACTCAGACGTCGATCTTCTGCGAGAGTGTGGTACTACCCCGGATGGACCGGCCCACGGGTGTAGATAGAGAACCGTCCTAGCGTGATCCTACCACTATTAAAAAAACTTGTAAAATATGAACTTTTTTTTTTTTGGTGTAATACAGTATTCATGTAAATGCTTTTTATTATTTTTCCTATTAGTCTTTACATTTTTTATAATAGTATGTAAAAATAAGTTACTTTTAGGTCGTGTTTTGTAGAGTCTAAAATATTTTAGGGTCCAAAATATTTTTTTCTTTCCTTCACAAAAATTTGTTCTGAGTGTGGGTGTTATTTGTGTCCATTAATTGTATTTTTGTAAGGCTATAGACAAGGATATATTCCTTAGAAGAGTGTTGTTTTAAAAAAATATTCACCTTCTCTTTAAATTTGAGATAAAACTAGTTTTACAGATTCTATCGCGTTTGTATTTAATTTTTAATTTCCCGACGCGCGTCGTTTCAAACATTTTACAGTGACACCTTACAAGGGTCCTCTCGTGACCATGAACGTTAAGGAAACGCGATAGAATCCATAAAAATAGTTTTATTTCAAATGTGTAACACTCGCGTAAACATCAGATATCATGCTCATCATCATTAAACTTCTAGAAACAAAATTCTAGTAATAACATGTTATATTTTTTTTATAGGTTGCGTTCTTGATGAGCGACAGAAGGAAGCCAGAATAGCCGAGGAGACAAAAAATTTACTAGATGAGTCTGATGAAATGGATTTTGTAAGTATTTTTTTTATATCCAATATGCTATGCACGAATATTGTCAAATTTTATAGTAATTAATATAATTGTCGTCAAATTTCATTAGCTAAAATCGATTCATTAGCTTTTAAATAGTCGAGCCTCGAACTAAACAGTTGTCCAATGTAATTGATGTGTGAGTGAAGATTGCTATTTGGGCTTGTAATCCAAGCGTCGTAGCAAAAAAAGTAGGTTTGTAATGCAACGTACGGGACCTGGTATTTTTTTTTTTTTTGAATATGTTCAAGGTTGTCCCCTGATTGTAAATCCAAGTGGGCGCGGCGGGGGGTGGTTCACTTCAGCCGCCAGCGAGCAATATTGCCACTGATAATGTACGAGGTGCAAGTTTTACTAAGCTGCAGCTCTTAGACTATAAATGTTACGAGAAAAAGTTTCTTATAAAATTTATAGGTAATTTCATGCTCTACAATTCAGTTACCATTATTTTTAATTTATCATTGACCATTAAATAAATATTTAGTAAAAACCATATTGTAATAAGTTTGATTCGCTATAATTAAAAACTTATGGATTATACAAAAAAAAGTTTCAAACAAAAAAGATGGCAAATATTATTATCTACAATAATGATCTCTGCAATTTTTGTCGTACGATGCGCGGTTCGCGAGATATTCAATAAAACGTGTTTTCCAAGATGGCGGCTGAAGTGAACCCTCCCCCGCAGCGCCCACTTGGATTTACATTCAGGGGACAACCTTGAACATATTCCCAAAAAAAAATACCAGGTCTCGTACGTTGCAAAAAAAAACCCGGCGCTTGGCCTATTGACTTTTGAACGATTTAATAATTTAAGTGATAGTCTTATCGGGCAAATATTTGCAATACAAATTATTTGAGTTTGAATGGAGTCCATATCTTATAGTTGTATATTAATTAAAATGGTCTTGGCTAATACATGTCCCACTCGTAGGGTCAACCCTCTTTCAATATTTTATTGAAATGCTAGAAATACTTTGTTTAATTGAAATGGTACTATCGGTTGCGTCCCCTCAATCAGCCTTTACCCCAAGATAAGAATAGGTATTGTAAATTGTATTATTGAAGTGAAACTTCTAATGCGACTTCCAACAAGGTTGCGTTAAACGTTTAACGCAATGACACTCGAACGCATGCTCGTAGTATAACTGTTACAGGCCAGTGCGAGCGTTAGCAACGAGTAGCGTCCAATATTCCAACGTAAGAGGGAGAGAGAAAGAAAGATACACAAAGGTAGAAAGTAAGAGAGAGAGAGTGAGTCGATAGATCCCAAGCGCACGTGGTATTCTTGCTATGCAGCGAAGTAAACAGTGTGAGCGTTGTGAAATTAGCTGAAATATGTACTTGTTCTATTTTAATTTATAATACTCATTATTTTCATAGGTTTAAGTTTTCTCTTCTTTCGGCAGTCCTCGTGACTACTTTGTGTTTTTTACCCTGTTAGCACATGAGTAAATTGTATATTAGGGAACATAGCCATAGTTTGTGACCCATCTTATACAAATTCTGTGACCACTCGTTTTAGTGTCCCCTTTTGCAAACAATTAAATTGTAAAATATATTGATATTGTATATCGCGGAATATTAAAAATGTTAATCCGGTGTTAGTCACCGACGACAGGCAATTTTTAGGTAATACTTAATGCAATATAAGTGCCACATAATATTGTGGTTAATAAGATTTTTGGTGTTTATTATCTAATTATATTTTGTGTAATATAAGTGTTGTTTATATTGTCTATTTAGGAGTCATTTGTGAAAACGAGTGTCTGTTTCTCCTTAATAGATATAGCTATTTTTAAATGCGAAATATTAAGTCAAAATAAATAATGATAAATTTATTTTCCAGCTCAGTGAATATAATGGCTACTACACGGACGGCGTCGATAGAGATCACCGAATCGCACTCGTCTATGATGATTTATAATAATTGCGAATAAAATTATATGTATGAATTTGCTATCATAGATCTAAGACGTCATAGAGGACGTCCATTAATCACGTGATATTTTTTTTTATAATTTTAACCCCCCCTCCCCCTTGGTGATACGTGGTGAGGTTTAAGACTACGACCCCCTCCCCCATCAACATCACGTGAATTTTTAGTACCAGCAAAGAAGAAGCCCGCAGCTCATTATATTCTTGGTTTTTTATACTTCACAAAAAGGTCTTTATACAAATCACCTACTTTAAACGACTTCGTTCGTTGTCTGGCAACGGCTTTTCCAGTTTAGAAATCTAAGCGTTTGACGAAAACACTAATACACGTGATATCTTACTACAACCTTGTGATATTTCGTGATTTTTGTCAAACAATAATATTACCCAGTTTCAAACCTCACGTGATTAATGGACGGCCCTAAACTCTGAATACTTTTTGTAAATATAAATTTTAAAACATACAATAGCAACATTAGTTAGCTTTTTTTTCTGTTGGGCACACTACTTGATTTTTTTTTTATATAAATATTCTGTTTTTGGTTTGCGATTTTATATAATGAAACTCTTTTTGAGGGGTTAGATATATTTCATTTAGAATTATAGCGGTGAAGAGTGTATATTTAAACTAAACTTGAAATAAAACGCAAGTTTTATGCAATGTGATCAAAAATATTAATAATAAACACCAAATTTTTATCCTGTCCAATATTATTTAAACTTAATAAATATTTAAAATAAAACTTACGGTAGATTAAATTGTAATTATTCTAGATAAGGTTTAGTTTTAAACTTAATTTGTATATATGTTTTTAATTAAACAACCCATTCACTGTATAAGCAATAAATTCATAATGAATTGTCAACTGTATAATTTACTTTAATTAGCTATATTATACTAAACTATAAGAAAAATAATAAATTACAGCGTTAATATTACAAATAGCTTCTTGTTCAAGCTCATATATGTCCCACTGTTGGGCTCGAGCCTCCTCCATAATGGGAGGGAAATTGAACTACTACACCACACTGGTCAATGGGTTGGTATAGGGTTTTATTTCGAGTTTTCCTTCTCTTATATATATGTTATATGCATAATTATATCACTTAGTCGTCATTTATGATCACCTACGGGCAAGATGTTGATGGTGAATCGTATTCTCACGCCATCACCACACGGAAAGTTTACAGATATATAATCACATAATTCGACTGTATTAATGGCGTAGTGGTTAATAGGTATGCGTCCGATATATCAAAACGAATCTGAAATCGGTTTTCAGTTAGAAATCGTATCGTATCGATATTCAACACTATACAAACTGATTTTAGAAAACGTATCTCGACAGAAACTAAATCAACACGCGCAATCGTTTTCTACTGCTAGTTTTGCAAACAAAACCAATATTCAAAAACTAACTAACTCTTTCACTCCGCCAATCGATCGCCTAGTTATAATGAGAGAAAGCGAATTTCATTAAAATTCGCCTCCTTTCATTCTAACTAAGCGATCGTTTAGTCAAGAGATGAAGCGAATTGTCATCAGTTTTGGATTTTGGCGGTTTCTAAGAAACAATGAATGGCAAATTGAAACAAAACAGAATTACAACTGTCAGGGAATAAGATCTATATCAGAATGCAACTACTTCCATGATAATATTACACAATAGTACTTAATGATAGTTTAAGTTTTGTGTTTGTAAAATAGATTTTTTGAATTATTGGAGTTTTAATGCACACTTGACCTTGGTGACACGTACGGCGTGCGCGTAATGTTATTTTTGTGTTCTCGTGAACTATATAATTAGATAGGTATTTTATGATTCAATACTATACTAACGTATGTTAGTATCATATATACGATTTGATGATAAATAAGAAATAACTATTAAATGTAAAATGGTAAAAAAAATACCATACAAAAAATATGTACATTACCTATATAATATAAAATCATGGAATCATTGTAAATATGACGATTTTTAAATACGCCAGAAAGTTTTGTATCATATCCAAAATAAAACAATTTTGCTAGTCTAGTACTCTAGTTAAGCCTAGATAAAGCATGAAGGAAAATCGTACACCTAAACCAATCAACAAAGAAATTAAAGAAAAATATCTTGAATGCGTTCGTTCGTTTGCGTTTTTCGTTTGCTACGCTAAAATAACTAAAACCATCGAATATCAATCGATACTAAGGTAAATCCGCTCTGCCAACCGCTCTGGAAATCGATTTCAATATCAGAAATCGAATTTGTATCGGTTTGCGTAAAAATCTGAAAACGCCCATCTCTAGTGGTTAAGATATCGCCCTTCCGTACCAGTGCCGTGGGTTCGATTCCCATCCACACATTGTCTTTCTGAGTCTGGGTGTAATTTGTCTGCGTTCATTCCATGTTTGTAAAGTCCCCGGCAGTACAAGGATTATTTCTTTATGCTGGATGGAGTAAAAAAAAAAGTGCTATTTGAAATATTAGAGCAATAAAATTCATACGATTTTTGACAGTTCTTTACGAAATTCACTTCCTTAAAAAGTAAGAAGTTCGGGATTTCTTATAGAATTGGGTATTAAGATTAAAGTTACTTGTCTATTTTTGTATTAACTGTGTACTTATTGTACAAAAAGAAATATAAATTATAAAAAAATATAGCAGATGTTTTATTTTGACTTTTAGACATAGCTTAGGAATCTGTCTACCCTTATATCATTGATAGGGAGGCCTATCAAATAAGATACAACATTACCTAAATACAACAGCACGTTTTTTTTTTTTTTTGTGTGTCTTAGTTGTTAGCCTCAGATGGCTATGACAACTTTACCCGGACTGTGGGTGAGCGCTGAGGGCTCTGAACCCGTATAACAACAGCCCGTAAATGTGGCAACTTTATATTTTATAATGAGCATAAGATAGGTATTTTGCAAGGATGCTAGTGGTGGTGATAAATTGTGTTGCCAGCTGCTTAATTGTACAAAAAAAAACATTTTTACAGGGTTTCACTAAGCTAACTGAAATTTTGCGTTGGATTATGACAAGGTTTAATATAACACTATAAACACGCCTATCTTACTTGTAGTATAAGAATGTAGTGAGACGCCTCGGGTACGTCGATTTTATTGCCGCATTTTACAAGTACACCTACAGTATCTTGTTAGAGCGCGAGAAGAGCTAATCTAAAAATCTACCATTTTTCAAGAAAAAGACGGGATGTGTGCAAATAAGCAAAGGAGTAGCTACTTTTACATTACGCTACAACAGGATTTTTATCAAGAAAATTGTCATTGTTTTCCTCAATATTACGACTCTTGAAGAAATCGACGTCCAACAGCACGTAGCTATTTCTTTTTATTGTATTGACAATTAACTACTAATACAAACCAACTGATGCCAATATCAAGTTACATTTTTCACAAATTACCAGATTCTGCACATATTTAGTTACTTTAAATTAGTAATTATCCATCAGTTAGTCAAATTCTTGATTCAACAGTGCTATTACCCACACTTAATGTTTTCTTTTGTGTATTTTAGTGAAAAGCAAAAGCACTTGCAAAGTATTTTGATATCATGTTCACTACACCCTAGCAGTTTCTCCCCATCACATTACAAAAACGATTATACATACATACATATCATCATGCCATATCCCTTGCAGGGTAGGCAGAGAGAACAGAGTGCCAGAGAACTCTATCTTTGCATACTTCACTCGCTTCCTCAACATTCATAATTCTCTTCATACACGCTCGCCGGTTTCGGAGACTTGACTCCACCTTCCTTCAGTACATGACTGATCTGGTCTAGGTAGGTTAGTCTCGGTCTCCCCCGGTACCTACATCCTTCCACTTTCGCATTGTATATCTTCTTAAAAAAAAAAACGATTATCGCTTTCATATTCCCGCCAAAAGTACCGAGCTATTTCTTCTTCTTTTTATGTATTGGCAATCAGCTACTTATACGATAGCCATTTTCAAATCATCGCCACCAGGGGTGGCTCTAGCACATATAGCGCCCGGGTGCAATCAATAACCTAGCACCCTCTTGTATCAAAATGCGTGAACAAAATGGAATAGGTTGATAGTTACAACACGTTCGACTAAACTCCGAACCTCGCCAACGGTGCTATGGCCACATTGTTAAATGTATCTTCTGGGGATATTGGTGGAAAATGAAAACGTTGTAAAGCACTTTTATATGATATTCACTACAACCCAGCAGTTCCGTCGCATCACATTAAATAAAATGCCATCAAAATTATCTAATTTAACACATTAAAAATACTAAGATATCGAATATAATACAAAACCATCACATGACGTTTTTAGAATCCCGCCAAAAGTCCTACGAGCTACTCTTCTTCTTCTTTTTTTCATATCGGCAATCAGTTACTTTATGATAGCGATGCGAAAAACGGCTCACTGAAAAGAAAAGAGAGATATAGCTCTTTTGATCAAAAGAACTATATCACTCTTTTAGCTCACTTAGTTCATATATATCCTGAGTTCATTTAGCTCATCAAGTGAGCTAGCTCTTATTGAGTTAGCTCATTTCATTTCAACTCGTTCACGGCTCTAACTCTTTTGAATAGTTCAAAATCTGAACTACGCGATCATGAAGCGATAGTTCAAAATCTGAACTACGCGATCATGAAGCGATAACCTTGATGTCCATGGGCATGTAAATTTTGAATGGTGATCGCAGGATGAGATATAAAATATATTTATATGTACGGAGTACGGCCGCAGTGATCGTGTTTAGTTTTACCGTCTACGGCTCAATCGGCTCGCAATGCATATCGGAACCTGCTCAATACTTTTTCTGTTCGGCGGTGATCGGCATAGATCGGGAGCTTTCGGTCGTCGACTGCTCGCACGATACGACGACGCGAGTAAAAGAGCCGATTGAGCCGTTGAACTATTAACTGAGCTACTGAGCTAGATTGAAATCAAAGAGCTAGTTCATATGTATCTCTCATTCAGGAGCTACACAAGTCTACTTTATGAGCTATTTTTGCCAGTATCGAGATACAACTTGCTTCAAGTGTTTAATATCTTAATGTTAGTCATTGTTCGTCAGTAAGTCAAATCGTTGCCATCAATAGTGTTAATGATACATTTTGGACATTTTAATGGAAAACGAAAATGTTGTAAAGCACTTTTACACCATATTCACTACGTTCGTTTTCGTTTACATAAAATGCCATCAAAATTATTTTATATAATACGTTAAAACACTTAAGATATTGAATATAATAAAGAGCACCACATGACGTTTTCAGATTCCCGCCAACAGTTCTACAGAGCTATTTGTCTTTGACTCTTCTTTTTATGTATTGGCAAACAGCTACTTAAATGAGCCATTGCAACAATGGCTCATTTAAGTGTCGAGTTATAATTATCTTCAAGTTTAGTGTCTTCAGATTAGTCATTGTCCGTCAGTAAGTCAAATTGTCACTATCAACAGTGCTATGGCCACACTGTTAATGGTATCTTCTGGGCATTTTGATGGAAAACGAAAACGTTGTAAAGCACTTTTATATGATATTCCCTACATCTCAGCAGTTCAGTCACATTACATTACATAAAATACCATCAAAATTATCTAATATAACACGTTAAAACACTAAAATATCGAATATAATACAAGAGCACCACATGACGTTTTAGATTCCCGCCAAAAGTCCCGTCTTTGACTCTTTTATAAACCTTGGTGATGTGATCAGGAATCTTTCTAAAAAGTTAGATTCGTGAAAAGATTTGAAGTGACATTCAAGGAATCGATTTCCAAAAAACACATCTACATAAAAACAGATAAAATTATTTATAATTTATGTAATGTTTACATAATAATCCTCGGAGTGGCTGATATTCATCGCTTAAGTTCGGTGGGCATCATGGTGATCGAAAGCGAGACCTGTGTGCCTACCAAAAATATTCTAAAAAATAAATCAAAAATCACAAACGTATTTCATAACGTATTTTTTTTGGAGCAAGGACGAAAAATCTTGTAATGGTAGTCTTGTATTATATTACTTAGTATTTTAGTTTTCATCATCATCTCAGCCCATATATGTCCCACTGTTGGGCTGGGGCCTCCTCCATAATGGGAAGGTAATTGACCTACTATACCGCGCTGGTCAGACGTGTTGGTATAGGGTTTTCTTTCAAGTTTTCCTCCTCTCGCATAGATGTTATATGCGTTTTGTATCCCTTAGTCGTCTCGTACGATCACCCACGGGTAAGACAGGGGTGGTGAACTGTATTCTTACTCCGTCACTACACGGATAAATAAGTTAAGTTTTTAACGTGTTATATTAAATAATTCTAATAGCATTATATATAATATAATGCCTAGGGATAATGCGTCATTAACGAAAGTCATTAGAATATATATGACTGTCATGGGAGGTTCTTAATTTTTTTTGAAAGTGTCGCACCCATTTCATATTTTTGCACTTTTTGTAGTAATATTAGACATAATAAGCTACATTATATATTTTTTTGTGAATGTACCTCTGCGGAAACTTTAAATAAAATCATGAATATTTTTTATTTTATTTTTTTATTAGTAAATACGATATGAAAATTCTATAAAAAATACATAATGTAGACTAATATTTTTTCTAATGAATAGTTTTATTTAATTAGTGCAGCTGCAATAGTTTCTGAAAAAAATATATTTTAAAAATACACCTCTAGCGCCTATTTGATCAAATATCTCCGGAACACAACAAAATAAGAGACTCAAATTGTGCCAACCGTAAGTTTGTTCCTTGCCAATGTTACCTCAAAAGTTGTTTTCAAATTAACTTTTTGGGGGCCGCTGACCCTATCTTATCCTGCTAGACTCTTTTTCTGTAAAAGCGGAAAAACGGAATTATTTAAAGTACTTTCGATTTTGAGTAGATTATGCTTTCAACAACATTGTTCATGCTTGCGTATAAGTCGTATTTGGCATTTTAGTTCACGTGAAAACATTAAGCTAATGATAAATAATTAATGGTAAATTAGTAAGCACCATTAGTTTACTAATGGTAAATTGGTAATAGTTCAAATCAAAATAGAAAGAATTTATGTTAAATATCGGTTCACTGAATCGATTCAGTAAAAAAAAATCATCATCATCATCATTTCAGCTCATATGTGTGCCATCGTTGGGCTCGAGCCTCCTCCCACTGCGTGGTATACCACGCTGGTCAGACGTGTTGGTATAGGGTTTTGTGTCGAGTTTTCCTTCTTTTGCACAGATGTTATATGCGTTTTATATCCTTTAGTCGTCTCTTACGGTCACCCACGGGTAAGATAGGGGGTGGTGAATAGTATTCTTATTCCGTCAACACACGGCAACAAATCGATTTAATAAATATTTTTGTATTTCAGATCGAATCTTCGATTACGCGATCAGAGATCCCATCCCTAACATTTATTTCGAAGTGCCATTGAAATAATAATAGTCTGCTCAGTCTGTGGTCTGTAGAGATGGGCGTTTTCAGATTTTTACGCAAACCGATACAAATTCGATTTCTGATATTTAAATCGATTTTAAAAACCGATTTCAGAAATCGATTTCCAGAGCGGTTGACGGAGCGGGTTTACTTTAGTTTCGATCGATATTCGATGTTTTTAGTTATTTTAGCTTAGCAAACGAAAAACGCAATCGAACGAACGCATTCAAATAATTTTTCTATAATTTCTTTGTTGAATGGATTTAGGTGTACGATTTTCCTTCATGCTTTATCTAGGCTTAACTAGAGTACCTACTAGACTAGCAAAAATGTTTTGTTTTGGATATGATACAAAACTTTCTTGCGTATTTAAAAATCGTCATATTTACAATGATTTCATGATTATATTATATAATGTACATTTTTTTTTGTATGGTTTTTTTTTATTAATCCCGATTACGAAGCGAAAATCTTACCTTTTTACATTAAATAGTTATTTCTTATTTTTCATCAAATCGTATGTATGATACTAACATACGTTAGTATAGTATTGAATCGTAAAATACCTATCTAATTATATAGTTCACGAGATCACAAAAATAACATTACGCGCACACCGCACGTGTCACCAAGGTCAAGTGTGCAAAATCTCTCCCATAATTCAAAAATCTATTTAACAAACACAAAACTTAAACTACTATCATTAAGTATTGTGTAATATTATCATGGAAGTAGTTGCATTCTAATATAGATCTTATTCCCTGACTCTTGTAATTCTGTTTCGTTTCCATCTGCCATTCTGAGTTTCTTAGAAACCGCCAAATTCCAAAACAGATGACAATTCGCTTCATCTCTTTCAATGCACTAAACGATCGCTTAGTTAGAATGAAAGGAGGCGAATTTTAATGAAATTCGCTTTCTCTCATTCTGACTAAGCGATCGCTTAGCGGAGTGAAGGAGATAGTTAGTAAGTTTTCAAATATTGGTTTGGTTTGCAAAACTAGCAATAGAAAACGATTGCGCGATGATTAGATTTATTATTAGTTTGCGTTTTCGTAGTTTTGTTTTGATATGTGTTGATTTAGTTTCTGCCGAAATACGTTTTCTAAAATCAGTTTGTATAGTGTTGAATATCGATACGATACGATTTCTGACTGAAATCCGATTTCAGATTCGTTTTGATATATCGGACGCATACCTAGTGGTCTGCTCTATGATCAGTTTACATTTGGAATGCATTGAGTGTGGGCGTTTAATATTTTGTAATAGCAAAGCATATACCTGCTAAGTAATTTCGTTTTCATCAAATTTATTTTATTATTTTTATTTAGTTTTCATATGTAATACACAACGCATTTAATTGCAGTTTGAGTTGGAAAACAAACTTTGGAGACGATTGCTCCGTAATTAACCCATATACTCAAATCGCTACGTCAGCTCTCGAAATGGTGTACGATGTAAGTACCTATATAGATTTTTTAGCCCTGTTTACCCGTAAAAGTGGGTGCAGGGTGAAATCTGGTGATGTCAGATTCCGAATTAGAGCACAGGGGTAGGGCAACCTTGACCTGTTTACTGTTAAATACATTGGAAAATATTCTATAGCTAACAGTTTTTTACGTGAGTAAAAGTATATTTTGCAGTACATATAATATTATATTAAAACATACATGTAATTGTATTCAAAGTAAGTAAATTAGTCTATAAAACCTTGGTATGTTTACTTTGGTAGTTTGATATTATAAATCCTTAAAAAAAAACTGATTTTTTGTCAGATAAAACAGGCAATTATGTTAGTCATACATTGTAATACAATTCTTGTTATATATATTTATATATATATGTATAATAATAACAAAAATTATATTCATGTTAAATAATAAAAATGTAAATTAAAAGAAATATAGAACTGCTTAATTGAATTAAACTAGCATAGTTATACCTTTATATAGCAGAAGTTCACTTGTCTGTATAGAATATCAGTTAACTGTTGCAGTATGGTGACTGAGTGAGAATAGAATTCACCACCCTCTCTCTTAGTTACCCGTAGATATCATAAAAAAGAAAAGACACCACCCTGGACTAAGGAAATAACCCTTGTATTGCGGGGACCTTACTAATATGTAATTAACTCAGACAAATTACACCCAGACTCAGAACACTTTATGTACTGCACAAAGTATATCCTACATGGTAATCAAAATCCACAGCACTGGTACGGAAGATCAATATTTTAAACCACTACACAATCTGTGTAGTCACTAAAAAATATGATATGCATAAAAATTAAAGAATATAATCTGTTGACAGCATCTATGTAATGGACTTGTAATTATACTATGCCAACCTGTCTGACCACTGCAATATAGCAGGTCAATTTCTCCCTTAGATTCAAGCCTTCAAAGGAGGCTCAAGCCCAGCATTGGGACATATATAAATATTGAAATGATGATGAATACTACCTGATTTTCCACAAGGTATTGAACTGAAGTTAAAATTGATAATGGCAATGCTTCAATAACCAAGGATATGAACTGTGATACACGAGTCTCGGCTAGATCTTAGATTACTTACTTGTCTTCTTGTTGTTATCTTGGGAATATATTACTAGATGGTATTGGCATTGATATAAAGCTTTAAATCATAGTATAGAGTCTTGAAACATACAAGTAATGATGTTTTTAAAACTTTGCTTATAAATTGCATTTAAAAAACTAAGTAATATTTTTCCACCAGCGTGAACCTACTGTAGTGGGTATTCCCAACTTCAACGCTGCAGAGGATGCCGCTGCACTCAGAGGTGCTATGAAAGGATTTGGTACTGATGAGGAAGCCATTATCAACATCTTGACCACTCGCTCTAATGTCCAGCGTCAGGCTATTTCTAAAGCATTTACTCATGAATATGGAAGGGTGAGTATTATAATTAGTATATTGGACTTTCATGGGACTTGTTTGCTTATTAATATGTGGTCTTAACTTTTAGTACAATAGCATTCGGAAGTGGCATTATATTTAATTTTATTTACTGTCAAATGGTTTTCTTAACTTATTTGCGCCCATATTTAATAAAAAATGTAATAATAATCTGGTGGTTCCAGTAATGAGGCCATTGAAAGTGAAAAACATTGCAAAGTTAACTAGGTGGAAACATTTAGCTCAATTTATCTACTATGTGTACTGAATGTTATTGTATGTGATGTAGTTATTATGTTTTTTATCAATGATTAATAATCTCGGTACGACGGTGATGTAGACATTAGTCACAAGACCAAAGGCTGATGACTCAGTCTTCAATCAAATATTCTGTACTACTTGGAAAATGTGCCAACAAGGTACAATAAATATAACCCTCACAATGCTATTGAAAATTGAACAAATAGGTTTTATAACACTTGTAAAGGGGCGTCCGTTAATTACGTGAGGTATAAAGGGGGGGAGGTCGTTGTTTAAGTAATCAAGCCGAATCTTACTAAATCTCACTTGACCCTTTATATCCAAGTGTAACCTAAAATCCTTTATACCCAAGTGCAAGTTTTGATAAATCTCACGTGAGATTGGGGAAGGGGAGGAGGCGATCGAGAAAAATCGTACATCTTATCAAAGGGGTTCAAAAAGCCTCAAAAATGCCTCACTTAATTAATGGACACCCCCCTAAATTTAATAAAAAAATATAGTAGTTATAGTAGCAATTTATTTTATGGAGGTTATAACGTGGATCTCTCCCTTCATCACAGAACGCAAAAATCAGGCGCATATTAATATGAAGATTAAGACATTGACTTTAAATTGTTTGTATAGTTCTCTCTTTCTAATTATTAAAATTTAAATACTTGCACAGTACGCGGTAATAGTACTGCATATCGATCTTTGGAAAGAGGCAATCGGTTAATTTCGTAGAGCGTTGTCTATGGATGACATAAGACAGTCGTTGTACAAGTATAAGAGTGTAATTGAATCCAGTCAAAAAAAAAGTAGAATTTATAATACCGCAAAAATTTTAATAAAAATATTGCTGTATTTAGCAACAAAAAGTCATAATTGATTTAACTCCTGACAGATACCAGACTGTCAGCGCTCTACGAGCCCGAAATTACTCGATTGTCTCTTTTAAAAGTCGATGTGCTATATTTACTACCGGATACTGTAACTAGCCCAATATAAAAAATATGTTTTCATATATCAATATACCATATATTTTAATCTATTTTATATACAGGTGCCGATTTTATTACTAGATAACTTAAACTAGGTGTAGGAATGACGTCATAAAAAACATTAAAGTTAGTTGCAGACTCCTAGCTCTGCCCCATCCCGAGATAAAGTGATTTGTTTCTTATCAAAACAGTAGGTTTGTCAACGTACATTGACCTGTAGGTACATTTCGTCCAGCTGTACGGCGGTGAGCGCAGCGAGAGCGGGACTATTTGCCTACTAGTTCAATGTTACACGCATGAGTATATGCCTACATCGAATTTTTATAGTACAAGTGTATTGACCGCTTATCAGTAAGGCAATTTAATCAAAATTAGGTACTATTTTTTTTACTGATTTGGATAGTGTAACATGATCTGATACACCCCCTTTAAGGATTCTACTAATTAAATTGGCAACCTGTATATGCCATAGATATAAGATATACAATGCGAAAGTGGAAGGATGTAAGTACCGAGGGAGACCGAGACTAACCTACCTAGACCAGATCGGTCATGTACTGAAGGAAGGTGGAGTCAAGAGTCTCCGAAACCGGCGAGCGTGTATGAAGAGAATTATGAATGTTGAGGAAGCCAGTGAAGTATGCAGAGATAGAGTTCTCTGGCACTCTGTTCTCTCTGCCTACCCTGCGAGGGATATGGCGTGATGATATGTATGTATGTATATGCCATAGAAAATAGCCAAGATCTCAATTACTGAGGTAGATAGATTACAGTATCTCAACCTTGGCAACTTGTTTATTTAACTTGATGTAATCTGGTGTGGCAACCAACAAGCCAATGGACCAGTTTCAATTTCACCTGAAATAGTTGCATTATTTTGCAAGCACTTTAAATTTATTTTTATTAAACTATTATTAAGATTCAAAATATACATAGGCTGATATCTAAATAACTTGGTGACTAGTTAACGAAGTTGGTGATTAGATTTTTGAAAATGTCTCGTTAAGCCGATAAAATATGGGATGTTTTGAAGACATACATTTTTGGACTAACTTGTCTTAATCCTAAGGACTAATTTAGTTAATACTATTTCAGAAAAATAATATAAATAAGTATTCATAATATATTAAATGGATTTAATACATATACATACATATGTAATAACGTAAAATGTCTTTATATTTGTTTACGTGTTGAAAGTAAATTATTTGTAGGGTCAATAAAACAATTACACATACTAAAGGCTTTTCGATTTTGTATTAGTTTAATGATTGCTTTGGAGGTCGTTATGGTTTAATTTTAGCCATACACAGCACGGAAGACTTTCCAAGTCAATAGCCATATAATTATTAGGTACCTAGATTAAATACGAGCTAAACTTATAAGTTTTCTTGTGGGAATCGTAAAAAATGATTAAGGAAGTTAAACAGATAACATCATTGCAAGAGAAGGAAAACTCGAAATAAAGAATATGATAATTAATCGTATTTCTCCAGCGTCGTGTGATATGCTAATTTCTTTCAGCTAGAGTATCCCTTTTTTTTTTTTTTTTTTTTTTTTGGCGGCGGGCTACGGTACGTCAAACCCCGCTAATCCGTCCGGGGCGACAGGAAAAGCGGCGCAAGACCCCGTAGACCCGCCCTACAATATACCTCTCGACGCCGTGCGGGTGGGTCACTGGTACGCGGTCTTTTACTTCAGTGGCCCACCCGGCGGTCTACCCTCACGGGTATCCTCGCTGTAATGTCGACGCCCGGACAGTTTGCACCGTCGGGGCGTCGTCCTCACGTGGTGGCCTCGCTCCCAGGGCGACCAGACTAATCCCCGGTCCGGTCACCCGCTGCCTCGGCTAGGGCGGCATGAGGCGGAGGTATTCACGCCTCCGCCGCCCCAGTCGCCGGTGGCGGCGCGAATCCTCGAAGAGAAGTTCCTCTCGGATTCGCCCCGCCGCTTCCTTCTGCGAGATGACGTCCTCGCAGAAGGAGGCGACCGCGTCCCAATTCCTCTCGCTGTCGACCATCGCTTTCACGACGGCCGGCAGCGAGAGGTCGGCACCGATAGCGGCGACAAGGGCACGGCGCTGCTGAGCCCAGGTCACGCAGACCTCGAGCGTATGCTGCGCCGTGTCCCGGTCGCCGCCGCACTGTTGGCAGGACGGAGTCGTCTCCACCCTTGCGACTGTGTACAGGTACTTGCCGAAGCAACCGTGCCCCGTCAAGACCTGCACCAGCCGGAAAGAGAGGACTCCGTGCCGCCTCTCCAGCCACTCCATCAGTACGGGCCGGACGGCCTCGATGACTCGTAATCCGAATCGAGGCCGCTCCAGCCGCGTGGCCCAACGGGAAAGAACCTCCCGGCGAGCGTCCTCACGCCAGGTGGCCAATTCGCTAGGCGAAACATCGCCACCTTCTTCGCGAGTTGAAGACACCCGCCGATATATTTCGGCGAGCATTTCCGCCTCCAAGTCCCAAGGGGGCGTTCCGGCCAATACGCATGCAGACTCGGTCGCAACCGTGCGGTATCCGCGGATAGCCCTGACCGCCATGACTCTCTGCGGTCTCCGCAGAATAGCCCTAAGACGGACGGTCAGAGCCCTCGCCCACACGGGAGCGCCGTACAATGCCATTGAACGGATCACCCCCGCATATAGCCGTCGACTCTCGAAGCTCGGTCCGCCCAAGTTCGGCATCAGCCGAGATAGGGCGAACGCCGAGCCGACTAGCCGGGGAACAAGTCTACGGAAATGCTCCCGAAACCACCACTTCCCGTCGAGCACCAGACCCAAATACTTCATATGGGCCTGGATACTGATGGGGACGGAGTTGACGACGATCGAGACGCCGACGGGCGGCCCCATGAGGCGCCCATGAAACAGGAGCGCCTCTGTCTTCTCCAGGGCTACCCTAAGCCCCAGCGCCTCGATACGCCTGACCATCTCCTCAGTGCCGAGAGTGGCCAGGCTCATCGCCTCTTCCAGTGTCCTGCCCCGGGCTGTGACGAGCGTGTCGTCAGCGTAGCATATAAGCCCCAGCCCGGGGGGGAGACTCCCTCGCAACGCCCAGTCGTAACCGATGTCCCACAAAGTCGGCCCCAAGACCGACCCCTGTGGGACACCGCACGACATGGGCGTGCGTACAATGTCCCCCGCGCTATTCGCGCAGAGGACACTGCGCCCCTGCAAATAGTCTGCCACTAGCCGCCTCAGGTATAAGGGCACTCCGTGATACCGGAGCGCCTCCCTGATGCAGCTGAATGGCAGACTATTGAATGCGTTGGCGATGTCCAAAGACACCGCCAACAGCACTCCCCCGCCAGTGACGGCCTCCCTCGCCGTCTGCCTCAGGCGCAGTATAGCCGCAATAGTCGAACGCCCCCTTCGAAAACCGAATTGAGCGTCCGACAAATTGGGCCCCACCTCGTCTAGGTGCTGGACGATGCGGCCAGCGAGGATACGCTCCAGCAGCTTGCCCACATCGTCCAGCAGCACGATAGGCCTGTAGGCCGACGGCGAGTCCGGGGACCGCCCCGGCTTTGGCAGGAGCACCAACCTCCCCTCTTTCCAGCACCTAGGGAACTGTCCAGCCGCTAGACAGGCGTTGTACAGTTGCCTAAGGCGTGGCTCCAGGTGTTCGAGGAACATCATCAACACCCGGACGGGTACTCCGTCCGGGCCGGGGGCGGTGTTGGCGGAACGAATCTTCGCCACTACCGCCCCCACCTCTGATTCCGTCACAGGCGGAACACTATGTTCATCGGCCTCCCGGTCATCGTCTGACCATGAAGCCATAACCGGAGGCGTGTGTTCCGGCTGTTGCGGAAAGAGTCCCTCGACCACCCTGCGGAGGAGGTCGGGTTGAAGGGTCTCGGTGAGGGGGGGGCCCTGCGCGCGGAGCTTACTCAGCGCCGCAAGATACGGGCGACCCCAGGGATCACGGTCGAGACCGTTCAACAACTCCCGCCAACTCTCGTCCTTGGCGAAACGGATGGCCACTCTGAAGGCAGACCGCGCACTGCGATAAGCCTCATACAGTTGGCCCTCCCGCTCAACATCGCGGCGACGCCGCCGACTGCGGGTGTAGGCTCTTCGGGCACTGTTACAGGCCGCACGAAGATCCGCCAGCCTCGGGGACCACCAGTAAACCCCCTGCCTCGGAGGCAGACGCCGTGCTCGGGGCATGGCCGCATCGCAAATCTGCGTCATCGCACTGCGAATGCGGACAGCCTCGGCGTCCACTCCTCCGTCCGCTGGGGGCGGTGAGGACAGCCATGAATGCACAATGGCCGCCTCCGCCAGCAGGTCCCCATCCAGGCGTCCCACAGCCCACCGCGGAAACGCGGGAGCTCCGTTCGCCCTGTGACCCCTACCGGCGCCCAGGGGTGAGATCTCCATCCGAATGTAAACATGGTCGGACAGAGTCTCAGCCTCCTCGAGGACATGCCAGTTCCTCACTCGTTGTGCGAGCGCAGGGCTAGCGAACGATAAGTCCACTATCGACCTGCCCTGCGGCCGCACACACGTGTTCACTGAGCCCCTGTTGAGAATGCAGAGGCCCAGTGAAGCTGCCCAGTCAACAACCGCCTGCCCGCGATGGTCCGTCGTAGGGGACCCCCACGCAGTGGAATGTGCGTTGAAGTCCCCCAGGACAAGGACGAGGCGCGGTGCCAGTCGCCGTATCGAGGCCCCCAAGTTGTTAAGGGAGACCCCGAGATCGATCAGACTCCTATTAGGGGAGAGATACACGCCGTAAAGCGTGACCTCCCCCCACTCCGCCGCGACAAATCCGTCACCCCTCTCCCTAAGGGATAAGAGCGGGGAGTGTCGCAGCGTGGAGACGACGATTGCCGCGGTTCCGTCCTGGTTGATCACCCAATTAGGGCGATCAGGCACACAGTACGGCTCCGCGACTACGGCTGCACCAATCGACCACTCCACCATGGATTGCAGAAGAAGATCCTGCGCACCAGGGGAGTGATTGACGTTGGCCTGCAGGAGGTGGATGGACTCAGCCGCCATTAATGGGCCGTGTCCATGCCCTCCCCCTCGCCAGCAGGCGGTTGGGCCACGCTAGGAGCGAGAGCAGCCGCGGTCGAACGGCCGCTCCGCCCCTTTGGGGCCGAAGCTGGAGGCCTACAGGCCCCAGAGCCCATGCGGTGCTTCGCGGGCTTATTGCCCGCCGCACACGCGGGGCAGTGGGGCGGGGCAGCGCAGAATGCCGCCATGTGCCCGGGTTGACCGCAGCGGAAGCACAATCCGCCGCAGTCAAAGCAATTCGTGCACGTCGGTCGGGTGTGCCCGACCGCCATGCACTTATAGCACCTCGAAGGCCGGCTATCCAGCACGGTTACTCGCGCCGAACTCCAGCCCACGAGGAGCCTGCCTGAGTCGGCCAGTTTCCTGACCGACTCCACCGGGCACCGCACCCATGCAGCACCCACGCCACCTGGGCCAGGGCGGATGGCACCAACCCGGACAGCATCGAGGGTGCACCCGGTTCTCGAGGCAATGGCCTCCCGGATGTCCTCTACCGTCACGGAATCGTCCAAGCCCGTGACGCGCATTTCTGCGCACTTCACGGGCCTGGCGATTTTAATGCCGCCCTCCTCGGCGAACAGGCCCCTCAGCTTGGCCGCAATGCTGTCGGCCGTCTTGGCGCCCTCGGCCCCAGGGAACTCGAGCACTCGAGCCCCTGTCCGGGCCTTGCGGGTCCTGGCTTCGACGCCACCGATATCGGTGACGTCTAGCTCCCGCCGGGCTTTCCGAAGAACGGCCTCATAGCTGAGGCCCCTGTCGGCGGCCTCAGGCAGCACAGTAATGACTACTGCAGCTGTCTTTGGCGCCCGGAGCCCCTTGCGCGGCCTCCCTCTCTCCTTCCCTCCGGCTCCTGCCTGGGGAACGGAGGCCTCAGCGGCGCGCTTGGCCTCCGTCCGTCTCCTTTGGCCGCGACTCTTCCTGCCACGCTCGGCCACCCGCCAACCCTGTTCGGGCAGAGCAGATGTGCCGGGCGCGGGAGGCGCAGTCGCGGGCGCACTGGTCGCCACCCGCGGCGCAGCTGCGGGCGACGACTGCGGCCCGGCCTTGGCAGGAGCCGGTGCCGTCCTCTTTTGGCCTTGCGGAGCGGGCCCTTTCGGCTTGGGCCCGGCCACGGCCGCGGCGTAGCTCCCCACGCGGCCACCCTGGCAGGGTAGCGGGGCGGGGGCTGCCGCCACGTACGGCCGCTTGTCCGCGGCGAGTGGTGGCCGGACTCGAGGCTCCGGAGGCAGCCTTGCCTCCAGAGCGGCCATGCGCGCGTCGACCAGTTTCCCGACCGACTCGATTATGGCGCGCACGGTTTCATCCGGCACACCCTCCACCGCGGGCAGCGGGATCGGCTCTACGGGCCGAACCGTCTCGGGGGCACGCTCCGCAACGCGAGGCGGCTCCCTCTTTCCACGTCCCTTGGGGACGACGGCACCCGGGCCGGCACTGGTCGATGGCGCAATTTGGGCACGCAAGTCGGCCATTTGCTTGGCCAACTCGCGGTACGCCCGCTGCACCGCCGCCAGCTCCTTGCCCATCCGGAGATTTTGACCCCGCAGTCCTGACACCTCGCCACTAAGGCGGGCGTTTTCGGCCTGCAGGGCCTCCATCTTGGGCTGGGGAGGGCCGCTGCCCGCAATGTCCCCGGTCGCCTCGTCAGCAGGGAGGGGTCTTTCCGACGCCCTCACCACCGACGCGGCGACCGCTTTGGACTTGCGAGCCGCAACTCCCCCAGTCGAACCAGCCGGCGTCGGAGCCGCCGCCCTGGTTGTCGTCGCCTTCCCCCCCCTACCGCGGCGCGATGTCGCCACCTTCGGCGGGGGGAGTTTTGAAGACCCCTCTCCGAGGTCGGATTCCGAGCTCCCCTCTACATGGGGACGCTTCCGAGCCCTCAGAGAGAGGTCTTCCAGTCGTACCTCCAGTACCTTCGTCAGGCTCACCGCGGCAGAACGCGTCGAGGCGGTGGCCCGGAGGTCTGTGGCAGGTAAATTGCCGCTTCCATCGCTATCTATGTTTAGGCCTATGTACCTGTTTGTGGTTTTTAGGTGTCCATCATTAGGCGCAGGAGACGCAGATGGGCGCGTCTCCCGGTCTCTAGGCGGAGAGATACGTTGGTCCGCTATCTCTTCCAGCGCCTTTCGTTTCTCCTTCCTCTCTCTTTGACGCCGCTTAGCCTCCGCGTCCACTATGCGCCTGTACGCTGTGCTTATCAGGCCTCTGGGCGTCCTCTTCCTCTTCTTCCTTTTCATCACTAATGGGGCCGAGTTGACGGCCGGGCCCCCCGCGGCCAAAACAGAAGGTGCTCCCCCCCTATACGAACTGGAGCTGACTGAGCTGTCATCGGAGCGCGTTCCCGGAACGCGCCCCGATGACAACTCAGCAAGGGACTCCCCGACATCGTCGGGACCCTCAGGAGGAATATACGTCGTATTAGCTTCTGTCATTGTTTATGGGGGTTTAAAGTCCCCCCGGGTGACTGGGTACCGCTCTAACGGCTGACTCCTCCGGAGTAACCATGCATCCTCTCGCCGAGCGGTGAAACTTAGGATTCGGGATTGTTTTTTCTTTGGAGGGTTATCTATCTCCGCACCCTAAATCCCGGCCCTAAATTTAGGATATCCTAAACTCAGGGACACGGGCCGGACATGAGGGACATCTCGAGAGAGACCCCATGCCCTTTGGAGAGGGGACGGCGGGGAATGCCATCCCTTCCTACAGGGTCAAATCGTACGCGCTCAGACGGCGCAGAACGCGCCGAGACCCGATCGCTGAACTCTTGGCCGTCAGATGGGGAAAAAGGGTCTGACGTTTCCAGGGTGCACCACGTGGAGGTGGTTCAGCCTCGCACCCCGGCTAGAGTATCCCTATGCTACATTCTGTGGATATTATGTCTGAAAATGAGGAAAAGCTCTTCCAACAATTGTATCGCTACCAATTGATGGAAATCTCAAAATAAAACCAACCCGTCTGATTAGCGTGGTACCTATAGACTATAGTCAAATCCCTCCCATCTGTATCGTGAGGAGGCTCGAGCCCAGCCGTAGAAAGTACATGAGCTGAAACGATAATGATTACAGCTGTATGCCTAGAAGCTAATGGACGAATTAATAACGAATGTAATATTGTAAACGTAAAAGGCTCCATAGCTAAACCGTTTTTTATCCTCAATAATCTATTTATTGCCTTTCACTTTGTTTAGTTAATAAACTTCTGTGATAACACTCCCAACATAAAAAAATATTATCCACTACAACTCGAAATTTTTTCTTGTACAAATAGATAAAAACGTAGAAATTCAAAAAATATTTTCTGATGTTTACGCGAGTATTATACACGTTTACACGGGAGGACAGTCCTCCCGTGACCATGGACGCTGTAAAGTGTTCGAAATGAAGGGAAATTAAAAAACAAATATAATACGAAGCAAAGGAACGCATAGAATCTGGAAAAGTCTTATTTCAAATAAAAATTGTTCTTTAGCCATCGTGCATCGGTACAAACTGTACAAAGGTTTACTATCAAGGTCGCATCGTCATTATTAGTCATACAACTTGGTTGGTTCTATGGGAGTGTTGCGTAACTAGTGCGACCGTCTAAAGCGTCTTTGTATGTACATAATTACAAAACGTCATACTAAAGGAATCTCCACTACACCGTATCGTACTATGATCGTGCTAGGAACGTGTGAATGACACTACCAATTAACTCGTGATCGGGTGCCCCTTGTGGGATCCGGTCCAGCCATGGCCTTTTACATTGTATTTGAACTTTATATTACATAGGGGTTCGAAGGTTTAGTAAAGAAATAATATTAATAATAGACAAACTCGATTTATTAAAAGAAGGAAAAACTTGAAACAAAACTCTATACGAACACGTCTGATCAGCGTGGTATAATAGGTCAATTTCTCTACCATTGTGGAGAAGGCTCGAAACCAACTGTGGAACATATACGAGTTTAGATGAGACAAACCCGCCGAGTTTTTTACCGGATTTTCTCAGTAGCGGTTACGTTTCGATCCGCTGGTAGTTTATCCGATTAATTTAAAATGTTAAAACTGACAGTATGTAAGTGTCCTCGCAGGCTTTGTGCATAATAAATGAATTTGAATTTACCCACTAGACTGTTTCGTTTCCGATCAATAACGTAATATGCCATGCAAGGATAGTCAACAAGTAATAATGTCGCATTTGGGCAAAAAGTCGGCGAGAATGTTTCACCGGTCACGCTACGCTCTATTTTATAGTATGTAGTTCCATGCACAGTCATAGTATAAATTGGCTTAGTGGGTTGATAACTTTAAGCTCATTATTAAACTCATTTAGTGGAATGAATCACTTTAAATATAAGGTACCTTTAATTTTAATGGAGCCATCAAAGGCACGTAAGTATATTTTTAGCGACTTGAGTTATGCAGTGTTACTGGAGTAAGAATACAATTTACTATTTGATTTTATCATAGAAATTGTAAAAATTGGCTGAAGAACTAGGTACTAGAAGAATGGGTAGATATATTTTCTTGGGAACTTGGAACACAAATGCCAACCCGCCTGCCAAGCATTGTAGCTTAATTTCTCCTTGGGGAACCCTATCTTACAGTGGAGTCTAAAAGCTGATGAATGGATAAATAAATCTGTGGGTGTCTTTTAGCATCAATATCAATCAATAATTATTTGCGCAGGACATAATAGAGGACCTAAAGTCCGAGCTGGGTGGTCACTTCGAAGATGTAATTGTCGCCCTGATGATGCCACCTGAAGAGTATCTTTGCAAGGAGTTGAACAAGTGCATGGAGGGGATGGGCACTGATGAGGATACTTTGGTGGAAATTTTGTGTACGAGGACCAAGCCTGAAATAGCTGCCATCGTTCAGGCCTATGAGAGATGTAAGTTTACATATTAGCTTGCTTTCAGAGCTGTGGTGAAACCAAAAACTGTCGTTAGTAGCACGAAATTGATATCTAATCAATTCTACGACCTAGAATCTGACATTCAAACTTTGGGCCTCTATGTTTTTGGTATTATATCCGTGTGTGCATTAAACATTGATGACAATGTCGGAAAACAATGGAAGTCACCATCCCTCTTTTCCCGTCGTAGTAAAAATTAAGGCATATGACTAGATAACAGCAAGTAATAAAAACTATGACAAACCACTTGGTCAACATGGTTTAAAAGGCTAATTTTCTTTATCCGGCATAACCATTCTGTGTATTCTACCGGCTCTTTCCGGGGGAGTGCTCCGAGTAACTGTTTGACTTGGTACCACCGTCACCGTTTTACTACCGTACCACTCGACACCGTAGCATGGTTCATACGTTTCACCTGGAAACGATACGGTCCTCGACTGTACGTTTTCAGTGATCATTTCTCCCACGTACATGCAAGATCTGGAACGAACTACCGTTAAGTGATATCCTTTTTGAATGCACACATTCCTGTCCGTCCGGGGCGCCGGAACGGTGGCGTGCGGCCCCATAACCCATTGTGTTTTCTCCTTATCGCCATCGAACTGCTATTATATTGATTGGTACCGATTCCTTGATATCCGTGGCCGGCACCGTAAGAATGATATCCTTGGCATTGTTTTTAATATTATTTAATAAAAAATATTATTTGTTATATAGTGTACGACCGTCCGTTAGCTGAACACATGTGCTCGGAGACATCGGGCGACTTCCGTCGGCTGCTCACACTTATCGTCACTGTAAGAACTAAATCTGACTTTCATATTAAACTTCATTCAACTTTATTAATTAAATCTGGAACTATTATCTA
Source organism: Lymantria monacha (assembly GCA_905163515.2). NCBI lineage: Eukaryota > Metazoa > Arthropoda > Insecta > Lepidoptera > Erebidae > Lymantria > Lymantria monacha. Next base: position 30,796,387 of record LR991093.1, read on the forward strand.
GGTTAAAAACAAGGTCGGATTCAGCCGAAGTTTCAAGGAGGAATTATAGAGTTCTCCTTATCTGCCTCTAGTATGATCATTTGACAGGCTATCGTCTGGTCACACTGTGCTTATGCCTCTAGAGCGGCAGGAGAGAAGCTGTTAGCCTCATAATCAGTCGTTTTGTATCTCTGTCACCATTTGGGCTGACCGAGGATTATTCCTGGGCCGATTTAAATAGAAATTATGTAAAACCAATTAGATATCAAGTATTAGACCTTAATCAAACTCCATACATTATCTATTTTGAATATTTTACGAAGGTGTTAAAGTAAGCTAGCAATCCTATGATTGCCTAGTCCTAGTAGAAAGGTGGTCATGGTTCCCTTTACTTAGTTTCTGGAATGGCCACTTTTTAAGCCGTCACATTCTCCTACGACACTATTATTAATGTAATATTTAATCCGATGATGGGACAGGAGAAAGCGGCAATAGATCAAATACCAGACCAATACGAGTGCTTTTCGTGCAAACATAAACACAAAGACGCTCAACTGGCATACTTTGAACGAAGTTGCAGAGCAATTTCGTGGATTTCTAACAGTGATAAAGCTTGTATATTTTTTTAAAAAGCTAATCGATAATCCTGTAGGTAATACCAACAATGAAATATCATTACAAGAAAAATATATTTTGACCGATTCATCTGACCTGGCTGATTAATCTATTATAAGAGTGAGCGTAACTCAGAAGTGGGATGTACTGCCATCTTATTGCTAGAATGTCATTAAGTGTTGATTTATTTTATATCATCATATTATCCAGTTTCCAGACGACCAGTCTGGGTCATGATGATTGTGCATGTAATCTGCCGCTAATCATATATGAATGTGTGTAACTAACAAAGTAATGGTAATATATTTAATACTGTATGTAATTAGATAAAGCTTCAGCGTTGTACTGTTTTGCACTTAACGCTTGTTCCATTATTCATTAGAGATATTGTTGATTATAAAGTCATTAATTATTGCTTAGTTTATATTTGTGTAATTATACGGTGAGCTAATGCCTACCCTGGTATTGTTGTAGGGTAAATTTTGCAACTTTACACACAATTTTGAGGAGAAAAGTTGGACTCTATAAAACTATTGAAATACTAGCTTAAACACTACGGATAGTTTTGTAAGAAGATGCAATCAAACATTTCAATGGCGATCGAATTAGTTTTAATTTATTAGAAAGTACATATATTACGAGTAATTGCCGAAAAAATATAAGATAAGGAAAACTCGAAACAAAACCCTATACCAACACGTCTGATCAGCGTAGTAAATCAATCTCCCTCTCATTATTGAGGAGACTGGAGCCCAAGAGTGAGACATATATGAGCTGAGATGATGATGAGTAATTTCCGCGTAGTTAGAGAGATTATGAACTATTTTTCCCGCGTAATAACACCGCCCACGCATCTGGCTACCGTGCTATAATAGCCTAATTTGCCTCCTATTATATAGTTACTTTATCCCAACTGTATGTTAGCGAAAGAATTATGCGAGTAATTTTAATTTGAATAAAAAGTAAATTTTATTTGGATTGATAATCTCCAAACTATCTTAAATCAGCATATTGCAGCTTAAAAACATGCACTGACTTCAACATCGGTATAATAATTATGAGAATATACATATTATTATTATAGAGCTGAAGAGTTTTTTTTTGTGTGAATCTCTACGATATGGGATTCAAAAAATATATATATACATACACTACCGTCCAAAAGTTTGGAAGCAGCAAGGTAAAATCGAATAAAACCAAACTAAGTCATTTAGATTTAAATGTATTGATAAAAAAATAAAGAACAAACAGAAACTAACTTAAACAAAATAAAAAAATAATATACAATGGTAAATTAGATTAAATTTTAGCTTCATCAAAGTGTCCACCTTTCTCCTTTATAATCTTCTCACATATTCTGGGCATTCTATTAATCAATTTTTTAAAATAATCTTTATCTAATTTGTTCCATTCGTTCTCTAATAGCTGCCACAAATGTTCTGAGCTCGTAGGACAACGACTTTTCACCCTCCTGTCAAGTTCATCCCAAACAAGTTCAATGGGAGAAAGATCAGAGGATTGAGATGGCCATTGCATGATGTTTAAAATGTTTTCAGCTTTTTTCTTGTTTAAAAAGTTCTGGCACAATTTAGACGAATGCTTAGGATCATTATCCTGTTGAAAAATGAATCCAGAACCAATGAGACTTAGTCCACTGGGTATGGCAGAATCTTGGAGAATTTTTAAATAGCCTTCCTTGTTTAATTTTCCGGTTATCCTCACAAGATTGCCGGGTTTACTGTTGCCAAAACACCCCCAAACCATGACATTACCACCACCATGTTTGATGGTAGGCACTGTACATGCCTCTGAAGCCCTCTCTTCTTTTGACCGGCGTACAAAGACACGTCTATTGGATCCGAAAATCTGAAATTTTGATTCGTCACTCCAAAGGACATTTTCCCATTGTTCTATAGTCCAGTTTTTATGCGCTTTTGCCCATTCTAGTCTATTTTTCTTATGTCGATTTGTTAGTTTGGGTTTTTTAGCAGCAACACATCCTCTTAATCCCGCAGACAGTAAGCGTCTTTTAACAGTAGTTGTGGAAATGGGTGTTTCTCGCGTATCATTCAGAGCTGCAGTAATCTGTGGTGCAGTTAAGCGTCGATTCCGTTTAGAAAGAACTCTAATGAAGTTGTCCTCTTGATTTGTTGTGGATTTGGGCCTACCAGATCTCTTTCTATCTTCATTTTTCCCCGTTTCTTGTTTTCTAGCAAGGGTATAGTGGACACCTTTACAAGAAATTCCGAGCCTTTCTGCGATTTGACGTTCACTGTATCCTTCCTCGCGTAGAGTGCAAATAGCGCTTCGCTGTTCAAGCGTGATTTGCTTGCGTTTTGCCATTTTCAGAAGAAAAAATACGGTCAAAGTAGTAGCCGATATCTTTCGAATACAGACAATGTTAATATCACAACTTTCACGTGCCAATGCTCAAGTGCGACTGAATAAGGTCTAAAAAAGTTAAAACCAGCAAACATTATCAATAAAACTACACCATTGCATAGGATAAAGTAGCCGACGGATTAAGTCATAAAACACGTGTTTCGTCAATATTAAGGAATTCCATAAAACTTGATGAATGTAGGATAATAATCCTTTTGTGTTTGTGTAGACAGTCGTAAAAGGTTGTAAAACTTAAGATTATTGCTAATTTTTACCGCTATTAGTCGGCATTTATTTGTTTTGTTTGAAAACAGGTGTGCTTCCAAACTTTTGGACGGTAGTGTATATACAGGGTGTCCCAAAATTCAACGATAAGCTGGCACCAGCAGGTGGACCTACATATGACTACTTGAGAACAGAAAAGAAAAAAATTCTACCTTGATTTTTTTTTTCATTACGACAAAAAAACCAAAATCTTTAAAAATGGACATCCTTTATTATATTATTAAGTGCTATTGCTACAGTTTTACAAGTAATTCTGTGATTTTTTTTGTATTGGCAAGGTAAGTAGCACTACTATCGATCACAACCATTAAAAATTCCAGAATATCTATAGTTTTTACACAAAAATCAATCAAAACTATGTTTTTTTCATAAATTATGTAAGATTTTGACTTTCAGCTCACTTTCACTCATCATAGTGAAAAAAAAAAGTATGGACACTACTGTGGCAAATAGTATTAAAAATTGGCGCAACTAACTACAATTCTAAAATGGTATAACATTCAAGGCAAACTAGCCACAAAAATATACTTAGGTGTACTATTTCAAAATAACAACCATATTTCGAAAATTGTTAGTGTTGATAGTAATCACTTTTACTAAGTAGCCAAAATGTTTTTGTAGCAAGTTCCCAGAATTTGAATGAGACATGTGCGTAGTCCGTAGATCCACAGTCTGAATTATTTTATGGCGAAGCTCGTCCAAGGTTGCAATCGGTTTTGTGCAGACTCTGTCCTTTAGACAACCCCAATAGAAAAAGTCCAGGGGATTTAGATCGGGTGAACGGGGTGGCCACAAGATAGGACCAAGTCGCCCGATCCAACGCCCTGGGTACTCTTGGTCTAAGTACTCTCGCACAGGACGGGCATAGTGAGCTGGGCAACCATCGTTTTGAAACCACATGGTTTGCAAATCACTTAAGGGCACATCTTCTAATAATCCTGGCAACTCATTTTGTAAGAAGTTTAAATAACTATTGCCATCTATGTTTCCTTGTAACTCAAAGGGCCCTATCACTTTGCCATTTATTATTCCAGTCCATAGGTTAACCTTAAATTGGTATTGGGATTGTCTTCTCTCACCAGGTGCAGATTTTCATTGTTCCAGCTATGAAGGTTGTGAAGATTTAAATATCCATCTTTCTTGCAGGTTGTTTCATCACGACGACGTGACGTTTTAAAATTCTATGTGCAGTACTTTTTGGGATTCCCGTTGCTGCTTGTACAGCACGTACAGAGGTAGTTGAATCGTTTTCTATTTCATTGAGAACTTCTTCATCGTGTTCCGATCTAGGTTTTCCAGCGTTTCGCCTGTCAGATGGTATACGACCCTCCGAAAAAGCTTGATACACGTTAATAAATACGCGATAATCCGGATACCTTTGAAGATTAGGGTACCTTGCTCGATATAATCTGCTAGCAGCGTTGGCATTGCATCGGCATTCTCCATAAATAGGTGCATATTAGCGTATTCTAACGCTGTGTATGGTAGCGGCATGATGAATGCTAAACACTTGAAAATAAGGCAAAACTTCTTTAAAAAAAACACAAAATCACAGTCTAAAATAATGCCAAGTCAGGTCAATTTCCAGGTCACTTAATTCAATCCAAAAGTCGTCAGTACCAGAGCCACTTTAAATAAAACAGAACGGTGTGCAGTAAACAAAGAAGTAGAGCATACTGACATGCTGTGCTGCTGAGGACATTAATTACTTCTCCACCTGCATTAATGTTACTAAACAATTAGCATCTATCTATCTCCCTCTAACGTATAATCTCTCTATCTCTGTCTAACTTATTTTATGGACTTATGGACTACGCACATGTCTCATTAAAATTCTGAGAACTTGCTACAAAAACATTTTGGCTACATAGTAAAAGTGATTACTATCAACACTAACAATTTTCGAAATATGGTTGTTATTTTGAAATAGTACACCTAAGTATATTTTTGTGGCTAGTTTGTCTAGAATGTTATACCATTTTAGAATTGTAGTTAGATGCGCCAATTTTTAATACTATTTGCCACAGTAGCGTCCATACTTTTTTTTTTCACTATGATGAGTGAAAGTGAGCTGAAAGTCAAAATCTTACATAATTTATGAAAAAAACATAGTTTTGATTGATTTTTGTGTAAAAACTATAGATATTCTGGAATTTTTAATGATTGTGATCGATAGTAGTGCTACTTACCTTGCCAATACAAAAAAAAATCACAGAATTACTTGTAAAACTGTAGCAATAGCACTTAATAATATAATAAAGGATGTCCATTTTTAAAGATTTTGGTTTTTTTGTCGTAATGAAAAAAAAAATCAAGGTAGAATTTTTTTCTTTTCTGTTCTCGAGTAGTCATATGTAGGTCCACCTGCTGGTGCCAGCTTATCGTTGAATTTTGGGACACCCTGTATATATATATATATATATATATATTTATATATAATGCATAACGCTACGACAAATATCAGCGTAGAATTAGTTATACATTTTATAATTTGGACACAATATAGTAACACCTTTATTACTTTCAATAATTCTACGCGGTTGCGGTTGTCATGATAACTGATGGCATTACAAAAATAGTTATAGATATTATTAATATTGATATTAATAGTACTGGCACAGGATAACGCGTGTATTAATATACAAATATACAAAAAGTACTTCAAATATCACTGTATTAATCGTTATTAAATTGTGTGTCATTAATCAAACGTGAAAAGCACATGAATAAGCGTCATGGAGGTGCTAAATGTATATTAGACACAGGGCTTGGTACGATGGAGCGGCACTATTAATCTTTCTTTCTACTTCGCTTTTGCCAATGCTATTGCCTTGGAGTGGTTTTCAGTTATTTTGTGAATGTTTTCTTTTGAATTCCGTTTGGTTTATTGAGTGCGATATTATAAATTAACTCTTGACTTTTAATATTGACTATATGACTTGAAAGTTCTAACCTAATGGGAAAACTGGTATCTAATGAATCTGCGTATGTAGCTATAGATACTTTCATATTAGGTTCTGTTCTACAGATCAGTTCTAGGATTTTTTTCTAGGGGTATACACTGCCGATCCCTAATTTTGGTTTACTTAAATAAGTATATCTCAATTCACTTGTGTAGTGATGAAATTATACGATTCGCCACCCCTTATCTTGTTCCCTTGGGTGTCGCAAAATACGACTAAAAATACAATATGCATATAACATACATGCAAGAAAAGGATACTCAAAGAGAAGATACGAGAGAGCCGGCAGCCCAACTGGGCGGGTTTGGGGTTTGTATTGGTAGGCAGCGGCCCTAATGGTCCATGGGCGGCAGTAACACTTACCATCAGGTTTACTGCTTGCTCATTTGCCATGAAAAGCAATAAAAAAAATAGAATCCTATATCAAGCCTTCTGACCAGCGTGGTATAGTAGATCAAGTTCCCTCCTGTTGAATAAAGCCACGAATCCTGCAGTATACGTATATGAGCTAAGATGATAAGATGAATAGCTAAATATTTTTAAAATATTAGTTAACGATAACTTATACACGTGTATATCCTATAAATAAATATTATCCCGGGGCAAATTTCAATTGTATATCAGCCATAAAAACGGTAATAAACGGCACTGTCAAAACTTCAGTCCTTACCCATAAAGAGCTAATACAGTAGTTATTGTATATTTTTTATAACTTCATCAGGACTTCTACTCAAATTTAAGTCGACCTTCGACACCGTCGACACCTTCATCCCCTTATTTGTAAAATTGTTTCTATAATAAGTCTCATCATTACAGCCCATACCACCCACTCTTGGGCACACTGTTGGGCCCAAGAGTGTCCCGCTGTTGGGCTCGTGCTTCCTCCGTAATGGGAGGGAAATTAACCTACTATACCACAATGGTCAGGCGTGTTGGTTTTCTTTCGAGTTTTCCTTCTCTCGCATAGATGTTTTATGCATTTTATATCCCTTAGTCGTCTCGTACGATCACCCACGGGTAAGATATGGGGTGGTGAATAGTATTCTTACTCTGTCACCACACGGAAGAAAAAATAAGTCTACGTAGTCTGAATTTGAAGAACACGAGCTAATTGATATATAAACTTCTAATGATAATTTTACGTGATTACCAATAAGCAAAATAGACGCATAACAGTCACAAATTCGTATTGAAAATATAAAAATCACGGCTAAAACTAACTTAAAACTATAATTGCGAGATCGTGAATTGTTTGATCGAATTGTGGTCGGAAAACCGTATGAATTGCGGTTTGTATTATATAACGGCAACATTAGTTATTATACACACTTTTAATTTAACTTAAAATATGAAACAGCTGTTTATATAGTTATTGATATATTTGTAAATAGTAACAAAATGTCCAATGGTTGTTTTTTTGCTTTTAAGACGTGTTATTTAAAATTGTTTTACAAGGTAAAAAGTATTTGATTGAATTTTTTAATATATTTTTTTTAAATGTTTCATAAATTAAAGGTTTACTTGCTAAATTATAGTGGAAAATGACGTCATAATTTTTAACCTATTTATTTACTATATTTATGTAGATTATTCTTGAAAATTTTCAATATAATTCATTCATAATGATTTCGGATGTTTACGCGATTATTTCACATTTTAGTATGAGGGGACACATACATTTTAGACTAGGAAGACTAGTCCTCCCGTAACCGTGAACGTTGTAGAGGTTTTTTTTTTGCGGTGTGATACACACACACAGTGCACGTGGTCGCGCCCCGCCAAATCGGTCCGGGGCGACGGAAGAGGCGGCGCGCAATCCCATAGACCCACCCTGCAAAAAACTCTTCGCCATGCGAACGGGCCACCGGTACCCGATCTTTGTCTTCGGTGGCCAACGTTGTAGTGTTCGAAACGTCGGAAAAGTAAAAATCAAATAGAAACGTGATAGAATTCGAAAAAAATATTTTAGTTGATAATCCATTGAGTAGTTATACTATACCTATATATAAAAGGTTAAAATATAAAATTAATAAATGATGACTAAAATAATTCTCTTTTTTGCTCTGCTCATCATGCAAGAGTAATATCCTTACTTCCTGTTCTATTTCGACCGTATCCCTTAGTTACTTTTGTTTTGAAACGTGCGATATATTGTTACATACATACATACATAGCCTCACGCCTGTTTCCCAGAGGGGTAGGCAGAGACTACGGATTGCCACAAACCACGATCCTGGCATACTTCCATCGCTTCATTCACACTCATAATAGTCTTCATGCATGCTCTACGATTACGCATACTCTTAATAAGACCTCTCGTCAACACATCTCCAACTTGGTGCAGAAAAGTATGACGTGGTCTTCCCCTTGTATTCGTCCCATTCACGCTTGCTTTATATATTTGCTTCGTCAACCTCTCGTCACTCATTCTTTCTAAATGTCCAAACCACCTCAGCATACTCTTTTTGATCTTTGTCACTACTTCTTCATTCACACCACAGCGCTCTCTTATAACATTATTCCTAATTTTATCTTTCATACTTACATCACACATACTACGAAGAGCTCTATATATATATTGAAGAAGAGCGAAGCGTATCGAAGAGCTCTATGATATATTGTTAATTATGGATAAATCGTGTGATCTGCCTCTATTTGAAAATAAAACTTATTTATCGACAAACATTGATGTAAATAATTAATATATAGATTATGATCATATTATTTAAACGAAATATTAAATATTTACAATAAAGTTAAGAGAATCCATGTTACACGGTTAGTAAGCTAATTTTGTTTTCTGTAGCTTCATATTTGAGTCAATTTAAATGTATACATAACGTTATACATATGTATATCGATGCTAGAAAACATAAAGGTAAGTAACCCCCAAAATAAAAAAAAGAGTAAAAAAATAACATTAAAAGAAAATGTGTAATATTTTTTTTGATAAAAAAATAAAAGGGTTTCTCTAGTCTAGTGTATAATTGTAATAGGTAAGTGTATAAATTATTTGTAAGGGTTTTTTCTTTGATCCAATTAAGAAATGAATGTTATAATCAATAGTCCTTAAGGTTCACTAGATACCATGACAGACGAATGTTTGATAGTCTATAATATGAGAAAACATGAGTAAAGTGATTGATCACCACCCAAGAGTGGAACTGCATGTTGGCTATGTGTGGTAATAGTCTGCCGGTCGGCAGGGGGCGCGCGATGAAGAGACCGGCGTGGATGTGAACAAGGCTAGGGAGGACGCACAGGCGCTGTACGACGCTGGAGAAGCTAAGTGGGGCACCGATGAAGAAGTTTTCAACAGGGTAAGCTTTACTATAGGTATCTTAATTATTTCCATATGGTGTCGGAGTAAAATCTACATTCCTCTTTCCAAAGGGTGTCGTAAAAGATAACAAAAGCTAGGAAACATAATAATATCACTGTTAGAGAAAGAAAACTCAAAATAAAACCCAACGCCAACACATAATAATATATAGTCAGTCATGTTCCCTGTCTTTGAGCTGATGAGGTTTTTTCTTTGGTGGCTATATGGTGTAGTCACTGCGACGGAGGGAACGGCGTGCAATCCCATAACATGCCGTGCACATACCTCTCTAACACCACGTGGGCGGGCCACCGATACCTGGTCCTTATCATGGGTGGACTGCCCGGCAGGACCCTTTCAGGTATCTCGAATCGACGCCTTGACTGCTTTCGCTGTTGGCGCATCACCGTCACGCGGTTGAATTCTCCTCGGGTAACGGGCTAAATCGACAGGTCAGGGCTGACAAGAAATTTAAATCAATTGCAGTCTACTATCGGGTCTTCTTTCTAAATGACGACGCGAGGGTTTTTACAAATATACAATTAACATAAAATCATATAAACACAGCGACCAAAAATTTATATTTGGCATATTTTTTTAAAGGCTCCTCGCATATTAATAAATATACCCCTCTGTCGCCGTAAACTTTACAAACATGCTATTGACGAACACAAATTACATCCGTAATCAGCAAAATCATTTATGAATCACACTAGGAATTGTTCTGCGTGCGGATCGAAACCATGACACTCGGTCCTAAAGGTCGCTACTTTAGATTTTTACGCCATTTGTGTACTAGGAATCTGTCCACGATCCTCGTCACTTTTGAATGTTCTCATAACTTGTTACGAAAATTAATATCTTTTGACATAATACAGATTACAAAAATGGCTTTTTATTTGTTTTTTTTTATTGCTAATGGTGGCAAACGAGCAAGCAGCACACCTGATGGTAAGTGTCACTGCCGCCCATGGACCTTTGCAATATAGGGGTATAGCTTAAGCCGCTGCCTACCAATAAAATCTCCAAACCCACCCAGTTGGGCTTCCGGCTCTCGCTCACCGAACGAAGCGCAATAGCACATTGCCATTACTCAGACGTCGATCTTCGGCCCGCGGCTGTAGACAGAAAACTGTTGGGAATGTAAATGTTGACCGTAGAGCATCAGGTGGAGTTGGTCCTATTCAATATAAAGCTTTTAGTTGTCTTTTACGACACCCACGAGAATTGTAAGGGTTGGTAATATTCGTAGCCGCTACCACACAGCACGTACAACAATACTTTGCTCGTTCTGTGCCTAGATGTAATTTCTCTTCATTATTCGTATGTTTGTGAAGACGCCTGCAACATTAATACGTTGAAGCGAATAGATATTCTGTAGAAAAAAATATTCTGTAATGTCATAATATTGATCTGATCGTGTAGCCCTGTTAATACTGACAATGATGTCTTTGCAACAGATCCTCGCCCACGAGAGCTTCGCGCAGTTGCGTCAGATCTTCGAGGAGTACAAGAACATCTCTGGGCGTACCATCGAGCAAGCCATCAAAGCAGAGATCGGCGGTGAAATGAAGGATGCCTTATCGGCTATCGGTATGTGTTGTACAAACCTATCGCGCCATCAGAGTGCGACGCTATCCTGGTCCAATGTTGGACATAGCTCTCCCCAAAGAAGGATAATACATTAATCGCAATTAGAAAAGCTTTTTACACTGTCAAAAAAATTAAACTATTTATTACTTAAATAATGCTGGTGGCGTAGTGGAGGGCAGGCAAATGATGACTTAAATAGTGCTGGTGTGGTGGCAGCTATATATACTACCAACCCTTACATTGTTCATGGGTGTCGTAGAAGACGACTAGGAGCTTCACATCGAACTGGATAAACGCCACCTGATGCCGTCTGGTCAACGATTACATTCCCAAGGAGTGGTGATGTGTATAACTTATGTATTATATGTGATGGCAGAGTAGTACATATTGCGTCAACCCCAAGTAATTTGGATACGAGCATGATAACGATGATAGCTCCATTGTCATACCCTTCGAATCACGATATAATTCTCAAATATGTTACAAAATTTATTAGGCAATAGTTTTATGACCGGCCGCCTGCCTGACGTCAACCCCCCTTGGGAATGTAATTATCGACCAGCCCTGGATCAGGTGGAGCTGATATAAATAATTTTCATAGTACACTTTTATATAAAAGAAGATAGTAAAAAAAAATAACAGACAAACCCGCTCAGTTTCTTGCCGGATCTTATCAGTGACGGTCACGTTCCGATCAGGAAGTACATAATTTATTCGAATTAACTTAATATGAAATGTGAAAAATAAATTTCATATTATATTGAAAACAAGAAAGAATTATCGCAATCGTCTGGTGCTATTGGTCTATGAAATTTGAATCGTCGTATCTAATAATGTCTCGAATGCGTTGGCCGACATGATGAGTGCGGCTGTGTAATTGTGACAATTGTTCGGGTGTGTTGCGTGGCTTGTGACGTCACAAATACGGGAGGAAACATACTGTTAATCCTATTATAAAGTATTTGACAGTGCGTAGTGGGAATATTATTTATCTTTATATATCTCAGCTCATGTATGTCCCACTGTTGGGCTCGAGCCTCCTCTATAACGGGAGGGAAATTGACCTACTATACCACGCTGCTCAGACGTGTTGGTATAGGGTTTTGTTTCTGTTGCATAGATGTTATATGCGTTTTATACCCCTTAGTCGTCTCTTACGATTACCCACGGGCAAGATAGGGGGTGGTGAATTGTATTCTTCCCCGTCACCACACGGAAATCTTTAAATATATAATTGTTATATACGTGTGTATGTCACTGAATTCCTCCTAAAAGGCAGGACGGATTTTGTTGAATGTTTTTGTGTGTATTCAAGTGGATTCGAGAATAGATTCGCAATTGAACCCGGTAGGTGGCACTGCGATCGAGTTGTGGGATTTTTACTTTTCGTACATTGACTGTTAAGCGGAACGAAGTTTGCCGATTCCGCTAGTATAATTATACATATCTATATATCGACATTTACAATATATTATTAAATAGACTAGGTATGTTATGGAGGTATGTAACCGTAACTACTTTACTAAAGTCACCACCCTGCACTAAAGGAAATAACTGTATTGCGGGGAAAATTGATAAACATGCAATTAACACAGACAAGTTACAGACTCAGAACAAGACTTTGTGGATTGCACAAAGTATTGTTCTGCGTGGGAACCGAACTCACAGAACTGGCACAGAAGGTCGGTATCTTAACCACTACGACACCTGTGCAGTCGACATTTAAGGTTCAATCAGTTTTGTATAAGGTCTATATGAAACACGTTACTAAAAGGTTCTTTCAATCTATCGAGCCTAAACGTAAACCTCCCCAAAGCGGAATAATACGATAATAATTAGCATTTCCCTTTTACAATTTCCTAAAAAAATCCAATATTCGTAACTGAAACTATCAGACACTGTCGGATAATCCGAAATAATTTAACTATCCGACAGTTGCAGATAGAATATATAGAAAAGATAGTCGAAGATGAGGGCAACACTGCCAATTATCTCATATTTTTATGCAGCTATAATCTTGTGACCCTTGCGTGGCAGTGGGAGAGGAACATAGTTGTTGCCTCACCTTATTTTCTCTGTAAGAGTCCTATAAAATCGGCTGAGACTTTCATGTATATGTCCTACTGTTGGGCTCGAGCCTCCTCCGTGATGGGAGAGAAATCGATCTACTATACCACGCTGGTCAGACGTGTTGGTATAGGGTTTTTGTCGAGTTTTCCTTCTCTTATATAGATGTTATATGCGTTTTATGTATGTTAGTCGTCTCGTACGATCACTCACGGGTAAGATATGGGATGGTGAATTGTATTCTTTCTCCGTCACCACACGGAACGGCTGAGACATTGCTAGTATAATAAGCATTAACGCTGTGCTGGGAGTCTTGTAATCTTGTAGTCTTGTAATCACTATGTATTATGATTACCTGATTACCAATATGTCTGCCAAGCGTGGTCTTTATCCTCTTACGGCGTAAGACTAAAATAAGGTGAATGATGATTTTAGAGAGAATAAAGTACACCTAATATTGTTTTTAGGGCGAATGGTAAGCTTAATACTGCCCTTGATTGTGATATTCTATCTTCTTATCCTACTTATTTTATATGCCTATTTATTACTACGAGAACAGATAATCTACGTTTGCGGAGACAAGCAAATGCTAGCACTTATATGTAATAAAAATAGATCATTAAATTTTGGGTGGACTAGGTCATTCGTTCATAAATTTTATTTAAGTTTTTCATTAAAAATATCTATTAAACCAAGTAAATTGATTTCTTTGATCGTTGTAATCATACTGTTAATGTATGCTACGCTTTGAAGATAGAATATCTAATATAATATTTGACTCAAAAACATATACATGCAATACAAACAAATGAACAAATGACAAGGCTTAATTTATTGAGGACATTTCAATTTGTTCTGAATATTCAACTAAATATATTTGCTTTTTTTCTTACATACATACATTCACAGATAGAAAGAAATAGAAAATTATGTTGCTTTTTCCGTTTGTAATTAGTGTCTATAGGACCAGGGTTCCATGATTTACCATAATTAACATTCAGTGTTAATCATGATGATATATTGTCAAGCATTTAATTTCTTTAGATAATAAATAATTATTCCACTACCCGACCTTCCATCCCATCCAAATAAAATTCCAGTGGAGTGCGTGGAATCAGCGTCGGCCTGGTTCGCGACGCGACTCCGAAAAGCAATGCAGGGTTGGGGCACAGATGACAAGACCCTCATACGCATCATCGTCAGTCGTTCAGAAATAGATCTTGGCGCCATCAAGCAGGAATACGAGAGGCTATACGATAAGACGTTGGAAAGCGAAGTCAGGGTACGTAATATACTATTTTCTTTTTCTAGTTGAGTGTGTGGAGAATGCGCCCGCCTGGTTTGCTCAGAGATTAAGGAACGCGATGCAAGGCGCCGGCACGGACGACCTGACCCTCGTTCGGGTCATAATTAGCCGTGCTGAGATAGATCTCGGCGGCATCAAGGCTGAATATGAGAGGCTGTTTGATAAGACATTAGAGAGCGATCTGAAGGTATGTGATGGATAGCGTTTGACTGTATTCATTTAATATCACTAAATTTTATTAAGAAATTATACAATATATTATTTTATTATCATAAAATACAAGCACAATTAAACAACGCAATATAGAAACATATTATTTATGCAAAATTCCAATATGTTCATATTTAGAATTGAATTATAATATCGTCATCATCATCGTTTTTCAATTTGTGCCCTAAATAAACTTTGTTTTCAACCTGTTTGTGCCCTAAATAAACGTCATTTTTCAATCTGTCTGTGCCCTTAATAAACTTGGATTTTCAACCTGTTTGTGCCCTAAATAAACGTAATTTTTCAACCTGTCTGTGCCCTAAATAAACGTCATTTTTCAACCTGTCTGTGCCCTAAATAAATGTCATTTTTCAACTTGTCTGTGCCCTAAATAAACGTCGTTTTCAATCTGTTTGTGTCCTAAATAAACGTCGTTTTTAATCTGTTTGTGCCCTAAAAAACGTCGTTTTTAATCTGTTTGTGTCCTAAATAAACGTCGTTTTCAATCTGTTTGTGTCCTAAATAAACATCGTTTTTAATCTGTTTGTGCCCTAAATAAACGTCATTTTTCAACCTGTCTGTGCCCTAAATAAATGTCATTTTTCAACTTGTCTGTGCCCTAAATAAACGTCGTTTTCAATCTGTTTGTGTCCTAAATAAACGTCGTTTTTAATCTGTTTGTGCCCTAAAAAACGTCGTTTTTAATCTGTTTGTGTCCTAAATAAACGTCGTTTTCAATCTGTTTGTGTCCTAAATAAACATCGTTTTTAATCTGTTTGTGCCCTAAATAAACGTCGTTTTTAATCTGCTTGTGCCCTAAATAAACGTCGTTTTAATCTGTTTGTGCCCTAAATAAACGTCATTTTTCAACCTGTCTATTCCCTAAATAAACGTCATTTTTCAACCTGTCTGTGCCCTAAATATACGTCATTTTTCAACCTGTCTGTGCCCTAAATAAACATGATTTTTCAACCAGTCTGTGCCCTAAATAAACGTCGTTTTCAAATCTGTTTGTGTCCTAAATAAACGCCGTTTTTAATCTGTTTGTGCCCTAAAAAACGTCGTTTTTAATCTGTATGTATCCTAAATAAACGTCGTTTTCAATCTGTTTGTGTCCTAAATAAACGTCGTTTTTAATCTGTTTGTGCCCTAAATAAACGTCGTTTTTAATCTGTTTGTGTCCTAAATAAACGTCGTTTTCAATCTGTTTGAGTCCTAAATAAACGTCGCTTTTCAACCTGTCTGTGCCCTAAATAAAATTCATGAGGGAATTAGTTAAATTACACACCCTAATAATTACAGTATTTTTTGTTTTATTTATTAAAGTTTCACTTAAGTTTTTGTTACTGTATTTTACGTAGGTATCTTACCTACTAAGACACACAATTATTTGTATATATATATATATATATATATATTTGTATTTTATGATTTTTTTAAATATATTTCAGTCAAACACTATTCCTTAGTTATGTATGGTTCGGATGCTTGGGTCTCTTACGCACCGCTCTACATTTTTACACATGACAATCTAATTAGAATTATATAATTAGTATATTTATTTATAGTTATTTTATATATTTAGTTTAAAAATATAAAGCAATATTCTTATTAATCTCTGCCATGACACACTCCAATCCCTTAGTGGTTGGGGCGGCTAACTACGTCCCTTCAAAAATTTCCGCAATCTGACGCCCTCGAGATTTACTGACGGACTCCGACGATCAAATTACTATCGCTCAAGATAGAGCCTACACGGCCCGCTCGGCCATAACACAAACGACGCTTCCGTCCCCGCCGCCGGGGACGTAAGACGCGACGCGTAATAGTCAATAACTCAAACGTGGGCACGTCTACTTTGCTATCAGCGACGCCCCGAGCCGAGGGTCGTTCCCCACAGGGGGAGCCCTCGGGCGTTGTCGATTAAAATTTTTACCGGGTTGAGAGCCCTCAGCGCTCACCCACAGTCCGGGTTAAGCTGTGACAGCCATCTGCGGCTAACAGCTAAAAGACAGACAAAAAAAAATATTATTAATCGTAATATATTTTAATTGGAATTTAAAAATAACTAATTATGGCGAATATTTTCATATTTGAAAATTTTTGTCGCAGCCTAGTATTGATCTTATATTTATAGGGAACCTGCAGCGTGAAAGTCTTTTTTTTATTGCTTATGGTGACAAACGAGCAAGCAGTACACCTGATGGTAAGTGTCACTGCCGGCCATGGACCTTTGCAATACCAAGGGTATAGTTTAAAGTCAATACCAATAGTAAACTCACTCGCGGGGATTTTACAAATAAATTTCCTGTGCGAGTATCGAACCCATGCCACTCGGCACGGCTTCGGTAATTAAATCACTTAGCCATCTATATAGTTGACGATTACACATGTACATAGTTTGATGGCGAAATATTATTTTATCTATCTAATACAATTAGAAAATTTGTATACAAAACAATATATTATAAAAAAATATATAAATTAGTATTTAAAGCACATTATATACGCATGAAAGTAATGCTTTTTATATTTATAAATGTCATCAGTTATTTATACACACCATTTTTATTTATGCATGTATAAAAAAAAGCCCTATGCATTACTTGAATGATTTGATCATTATAATATTTTTACTTTCTATTTTCCGTTTCGCAGACAAAAAGGCATAAGACATGTTGATGTTTTTGTGAAAGCTTTTGCCGTTTACTTTTAATATTTTTATATTGATCATTACTTTTATCTTGTCTATAATGTGGTTTAATATTTTCACATTTTTCTGGAATATTCTGCCATCTGTGATTGGATAAGGAGGTTAGTAGTCGTATATTATTATCAGAATAATGATTGATTTTAAATTTAGTTACTAAATAGATTAGATATTAAGTCTGGCCCAATTTAGTTTGCTAAACAATGTGTATATTTAAATGTCAAAGTAATGATTAAATTTGAAATGTATCACTAAATTTTTAAACCATTTTAAGTTAGTCCCTGATAAGAAAATATTAAATACTTTTTATTTATCAAAATGAATTAAATATGCGTGAATATGATTAAAATTAAAATAGAATTAGTTCAATTTGTACTTTTAAAAATATACAGATGTTAATTATAAATCAAGATGGTTGCCCACTATTTGATTAAATTAGCAAATTTAAGTTAAATAAATTATGCTTATCTTATAAATTCTCAATTCTATTCCTTCGACAACAATTATAACTATCACTCATTGATACTCTAAGCTGATGTCAATAACTCACGATGTTCCATAACGCTAGTTATGGATATAATTATCTAAATGCACAATACTAATGATGTCGCGTTTTGTTTCCGCACGCTGCATGCATCTCCGCCATTTGATCGCGCCATCTACCGCAACCTTCTGGAACTATATGGTAACGCCATGTTTCCGCGACTCGGCAGCAGGGCGAGACTTCTGGGGACTACAAGCGAGCCCTCGTAGCGCTCCTGGGACCTGCATAAGAGCTGCAACGAAGCGAAGATATCTCATACAGATATGAGTTCTTGCATTTTAAGGATATAATTACGTGTTAATTTATATAAAGCTCTATTTATAATGATTATAAACATTTAATATTTTGAAAGAAAATATAGTAATTTTTTTGTGAAATGAATGAAATTGTCCAAAAATTTAATGGTTTGCGTGACAAAAATTAATAAACTTCAAACAATGCAAGAACTCTATCTTGATTAAATGTATGTATGTGTACTCATTTTTGTCATTGTGTATGTATGTACTCGTGTTTTTATAGAATAATATATGCTTTTAGACAATATAACTAAAATGCGTATAATATTTATTTACACTAGAAATAAACGTACAGTCCAATCGATATGCAAGCTATGTTAGTTTAGATTATATAATAAGTACGAGGGCTATTTGATTCAAGCTTTGCTAGTAGCTTTAAGAAGCCTATTAAGGGGTAGCTGATATAATAAATAGAAATAAATAAATATTGTTCAGAAATAACTACATAGACAATTTATTTTAATTTTATCTATTATTATAAAAAATATACATATTAATTTCCATATTACACGTATAGATATTTTGTTAATTAAAAGTATTAAGTTAATTTTGAATTTAACTTTAAGTATTCACCCACCCAAAAAGTACAAGTATTGATTTGAATAATTAATATCCTTCAATCAATATGGTGACTAAGCGTAGAATTCGCTACGGCCTGACCTGCTCGTTGATATCATAAAAAGCTACTAATTGATAATATGCTGATAACATAATATACCGGGGCAGGAAAATTCTAAACAAAACCCCTTTACCAATGTGGTATAGTGGGTCAATTTATCCATTGTGGAGGAGGCTCGAGTTCAACTGTGGGTCATAGAGATATTAATATCTTTTAAGTACGCAATGTATTTATCTCACAGTCTCACTATACAGCGATAACTCACGACTGATTTTTACTAATTTTTGCTTATTGAAAATATAGATTTGAGATTGCAAGCCATAGCGGTGCCTTAGTTTAATAAATCGCTCGAATATTGTGTGAATGTAGCAATTATTTACACAGATTATAGTGCGCTTGGGTGATTTTTAATCTGATATGAACGTTTTTAAATACACTTAAATAAATCAGGCGACTATTGGTTTTGGAAATTAGGTACATCAATTATAAGCTGATTAGTTCTTGTGATGAAAATGTGTAAACCATGATCATTTCTAATCGTAGTATCACACACACTTAGTATCTGCTGAAAAATTTGGGTGCAAACGAAAACATATATTAAGTACTGTAATATTATATTCGCTATACTTTTGCACTTCCTCAGCATAACATTACATTAAATGTCATTGAAATTATTTAATATAACATTAAAAAGCACTTTAATATCGAATATATTGTACGTGGTCGTTGTTCACACTTTACGTTTCCGCTAAAACCCTCCAGAAAG
This sequence comes from Lymantria monacha, assembly GCA_905163515.2. Taxonomy (NCBI): domain Eukaryota; kingdom Metazoa; phylum Arthropoda; class Insecta; order Lepidoptera; family Erebidae; genus Lymantria; species Lymantria monacha. The sequence continues at coordinate 30,816,044 of LR991093.1, forward strand.
ATGCAAAAATAATATAATTATACAGGGTGTAAGGGGAGCGCTCCCGAAAACAAAGACAGGTAACCCTACTAGTCCTACTTGTAATGATAGGCTAGAAAAAAAAATCGATACGGATGAAAAAAAAAATTTTCACCACGCGAGGTCGTTGAACTCTTGAACAATGATCGTGAGTTTTGAATAGATTGCGTCTTTTCTCATCTGAGTATAGTTACGCATTTTTTATCGAGTTATCGTTACATGGCACTGTCCTAATACGATGGAATGTGAAAAAAAATTAAAAATATTTGTGAAAAAAAAAAATTTTTTTTAACCTGTTCGATTTTTTTTCTAGCCTATCATTACAAGTTGGACTAGTAGGGTCACTTGTCTCTGTTTTCGGGAGCTGTCCACTTCCAACCTGTATAATAGGAAAAATAATAAAAACCTATACTACATAGGTTTGTTTAAATGAGATTTGGAAAGTCATACAATAATGGCACTCGCTTATTTTATAGAAATTTAACGCGTTGTTCAAAACTAAAACATATTTTTACAATAATTTTTATATTAATGTTGTATTTATCTGCAGTGTTCGTGTTTAAATGTCAATTAGAAAGTTTGCATTCCACTATTTTGGTCAATGTATTGTTTAGCTTTAAATTCTATTTATGAATTATACAATAAATGTTAATTATAGTTTTATTTAATATACCTGTATCCATTTTCAACGAGGATCTAGTTAATGCCCTATTTGCACAGAGTAGGTTATTATATAACTATAAGTTAACAATAAGGACCTATGTCTTATAGTTATACTAACTTAACCTACACTATAGGTATTTAATTTTGAGCAATCATTTTCCAATGCATTCCCTCCACTATGGATTATATGTTCCATATACACTAGTCACAAAAATTAAGGGATATAAAAAAAATTCCAAATTTTTGGGTTATTTTCAACGAGCTGTAACTCCGAGGAAAATGGTCCTACAAAAAAAATAAAAAAAGTATATTGTACCTCCAAGTGTTTAGTTTTGAGATATGACTATAAAAAAATTTTGTCATGTCCAGGTCCGGAGAAATCCTAAGAAAACTACCAAAAAAAAATTTTTCAAATTTATTCTCGTCTAAAAAAAGGTCCACGGGCTTCAAAAAAATTTTTTTGATTGTTTCGTTCAAAAACTCTTTTAGAGAATTTAATACTCTTTAATTTGACGTATTCAAAAAGCCTGTACAACGATTTGTCGCGGAGTTATCGTCAATCAAAGCAAAAAAGATCTTTTTAACTTTGATAATCAATATCTCTTGAAATAATGACTGATTTTTTTTTTTCAAAGTTCTTAAACAGTTAATCTTTTTGATCAAAAAAATAAAGATTTTAGATAGAAAAAAATTTTTCCATTGAAAAAATTAATAAAAATCACAAAATTGCTCATAATGGTGATTTTTGCAAAAACAAAGAATTTGAAGCTTCGGGGCACAATGAAAAAAAAATCGCAGCGCTTTGAATTTTTGAGGGATTTTAGGGGACACTTTGAGGTTAAAAAATTACCGACGATATCTTTCGTTCATCCATTTTATCCAAAGTTATACCAAGTTATCCAAATATCCTTAATTATGCGAATTTTTGTCTTTTTTTCAGTGCGAGTTTTCAATTCAAAAATTTTTTTTTCTAATAGATGTTTACATTTTCTTATAGAGAATATTGTGCAGTTTTCAAAACCTTCCTTCAATTTTCTATACAATCATCATTTCCGGAGTTATTGATTATCAAAGTTAAAAAGATCTTTTTTGCTTTGATTGACGATAACTCCGCGGAAAATTATTGTACAGGCTTTTTGAATACGTCAAATTAAAGAGTATTAAATTTTCTAAAAGAACTTTTAAACGAAACACTCAAAAAATTTTTTTTGAAGCCCGTGGACCTTTTTTTAGACGAAAAAAAAATTTGAAAAATTTTTTTTTGGTTGTTTTCTTAGAATTTCTCCAGACCTGGACATGATAAAAAAAAATTTATAGTCATATCTGAAAACTAGACACTTAGAGCTATAATTTTCTTTTTTTATTTTTTCTGTACAACTATTTTCCTCGGAGTTACAGCTCGTTGAAAATCACCCAAAAATTTGGATTTTTTTTTATATCCTTTAATTTTTGTGACTAGTATATGTCAACTCTTAGTTACATATAAATAGCGACCTAGGCCAACTCCACCTGTTGTCGTTTAGTCAATAATTACATTCCTAAGCAGAGGGTTGAAATTAGACAGGCGTTCGGTTATAAAACTATTGCCAATAACTTGCAATATGTACTCTTATAGAACTTGATAAGAGCATGAGAATGATGATGGCTGCTCTAGTTAACTCGTGCGCGAGAGCTGCCTGTGGCATCTGGTCCAGTATACAATTTTATATAAAAGAAATAAGTTTAATGGTTTAAGTGCCGCATAGGTTGATAATGTAACTTTTCGTAAAGATATTGTTTTGTTTAAAGACGATGAAGTTAATTATAAATGTTTATTTTTCAACAAAAGGCTTGTATGTTATACTAGCTTTTAATTGCGGCTTCGATCGCGTTGAAGCCCTTAAATAAAAATCAAAGATCATACATTCCAATAGAACTGAATCAATGTAGTCGAGCATTTAAAAATTACTACATACAATGAAGTTACCTTCCGTATTGTTTTTTATAATAAGTATCCTATGTCCTTTGTAATACCTCGAAGACTGTGTACAAAGTTTCATGATAATCGGTTAAGTAGTTTTGATGTGAAAGCGTAACAAACAAATTTACATTCACATTTAAAATATTAGTAAGGATTTTATTAGCCTACATAAAAAATATAGCGCATGTGTGAGGGCAAGACGACGAGAGTGACGCCTCTTGTTTATGCAAGAGTGATACATATCTGTGATATCTTTCCATAAAATTCGTGGGTTCTAAGAAATAAAACAATAAAATGATTTCAATTATTTTATTATAATAAATGTTCAAATTGTTATCCATTTGCATTAATATATCATATCATTTGATAAAACGCGTATTACTTCTGGAATTCGTTTCTTCTACAGCTTCTGGGACCCTTCGGCGGTGTTGGGCAATAGGTCCAATAGACTTTGAATATACTTTTTCCTTCAAACAAGATTCAGGTTTAAAGACCGGGGAGGCCATGGAATTGGTCCAACGTGCCCAATCCATCGGTCATGAAATTTCTGATTGAGGTACTCTCGCACTGGACGAGTGTATTGTGCAGGGCAGGCATCGTTTTAATACCACATTTTCCTCAAAATATAGAGTGGTACATCCTCCAGAAGATCTGGCAAATAATGTAAGAAAATTAAATAACCTTAACCGTCTATGTTATCCAGTAGTTCATAGAGTCCAATAATCACGCCATTTAATATGCCAATTCACAAGTTAATTATAAATAAGTACTTACTGTGATATATCTTCACGCATAAGATGTGGATTTTCAATCATGCAAATTATACAGATTTAAGTAGTGATCTCGCTTGCAAGTAGTTTCATCAGTCTATACAATTCTTTTCAAGAATTGTGGATCGTCTCTTCTTTCACACAATTCGACTCGACTGGGATAATTACGACATAAAAGAGTTAGCACTGGCAGAACATGATATAGGTGAAAACTGTGGCGGTTCGAAACGCTATGTGCAACACTTTCGGGTACTTCTGTATTCGCCTCAGTGGCACGTACGGATATGCTACGTCTGACATTTTAAATTATTAGTAAAACCTCTGCATTGACGTAGAGTCTAGGTCTATCTGCGTTTACGGTTGACGGTCGATATTGCATTTACCTGCACATCCAATTAAAAATAACCGTCGCCAAAACTAGCTCATTTGTCGCTATAGCACTTAAAAATATCGTAAAGGTCTATTCACCCTTTTTAGGATAATACTTAATGTTTTTTTCTTTGACATGGATTTTTTTTTCACTATTGTCAAGTTAGTCACCTATCAACTACTCGCTGTTAAATGTTGAATTTCGGGACAACCTGTATATGAATCTGTAATTCAAGTTTTCAGTCAAAGATTGCTTTGATTAGCTTTGTACGACACCCATGGTGAAAATAACACAAGATAAAAACTACAATGAAATAAAAATAAAACAAAAAATAGTTTTCAGAAAAATTTAATCGCGCTCCATTCGCACTCAACATACAATCCAATAATATTTCCAACATACAAATAACATTCACAAAAATATTTGAAGTCGTGGATACAGAAAATATTTCCATCATATCGTCCACATCATTTACACCATATTAAATTAATATTTTTCAAAAAGCATTTTTTTTTCAATGAAGCTAAACGCATAGATATGTTTTGTTTTACTTAAACACTACTTTATAATTTATATAATTTTATAGTCAATGAAACTCCTTACAAATCCAATAAATCATACAATAGTCGATATATATTATACTATACAGACAGAATACTTATTACGCGTAGTATTTTTATAACATTCTATGGCCGCAGTTGGCAACACTGGCAAAATAATAACAATATATACAAAATGTCTTCCATTGCACATTGATCGTAATATAAAAAGGTTAGTTAAAACTAATTCATGCGAAAGCAAACAAATTTACATGTATACGCAGACATATAAAAAAATACATTTTTACAAATACTTTCTTGATGTCCAAACGAATGGACGATGTCAAATCCAAAAAATGTAGGAACCATTTGTGTAATCTTTTTTTTTTTATCAATTAAAAAACAATGCATATACGATTCACATCTCATAACGGGCGTTTAAACAATTAAAACAAATAGAATTTAAAAAAGAATCAGTTATTATTTTATTCATTTCGATGTTGGATACTTTATTAATTTAGCCGCGGTCATGCTGCATGTTCCAGATACCGATGTGAAAGTAAAAATTCGTTAAATTAATTTCAACTTTTTAAACATTTTTAAATACTCTATTTGCATTAATTGACTTTACATTTACAGAACTGTGGGATTAATAAAATTCCAGTTAAAACATTATCATTTTTTTGAAATCCAATTTTATCGCGGCACATTTGTGATTAAGCTTCAGCTACAATACAATCGCCGTTTAGTTTCTATTCCGTCAATGTTATGAACTATTTTACAATAACAACACATCACACGTTCCAGTTAAGCCGTTACACACTATTGTCCGTATAACGCGAACAAAAATCACAAATACTATGCCGTACACACGCAGCCATTGAATTATACAACATATGACTTAGATTCGTAGCCTTTGGCGTCACACTTTTGCCCGTTTTTCACCATAAACACTTACAATTTAGGTAACACCTAAGACAATTTGAAAATCTATGTAACATTATTTAATTATTGACGTTACGTATCATATATTCAGTAGTGCCTTAGGTATTTCCTAAAAGTTAGATGTTGAAAACGTGCACGAGACACAGTAATGTGTCACTGACTTAACTTTAGCACATAAGCGAACATAAAATAATTTATTTACAATTTGAGCTGTTATGTAGGTATATACATTATATATTTATAAGTATAAAATCTAATTTTAACATTTATATGATGCCATGAGTATTAACAGAGTACTGGAGGGGGCTACTCTTGACACCCTCACTCGATTACTCGAAGAGTAGCAAACTATACAAATTCGATTTCGACTGTGATTTATCGAATTTCCAACTTGAAAGCGACACTAAACCATTGGAATTGATTTCAGTAGATTTTGCCAATTATTAAAAATAAAATCTTTTTTTTTTAAATCCATGAATTTGATTCTAAATTTTTTTTATTAAAAAATATTCCATATTTTTTACTGAACTCGTATTCCAATGGTGCACTATTGCTGCCGTCAAGAGCAACAAACTATACTCGTTCTAAACCAATCTCGATTTACCAAGTATCAAGAGTAGACCTGCTGCTCTCATTCCTGTGATATAAAACCAACTGTTCCAACTTCCACGGAGGTCTCTCTACTTAAGATTTAACATTATTGTGCATAATATACTTGGACCACCAACACAAGCTATAACCAACGAGGGTCTGGTCATATGTAGGCCAAAACCCTTGCAGTAATGTACTTCCTCCACCGTTACATAGGGGAGGTAGACATACCGCACTCACCCTATACATATTGGGATAAATATAATAATTGATACGAGGCACAGTTCCATCGCCATTTTCTCTACAGAAATATTTCATTTAGTCAAGCCTTATAAGTATAAATAGTCCCGTCGTTTTCACTGTTTTAACATCCTGGGTGTGTGAGGCGGGATCGCCCAGTTTTGGGGATAGGGTGATTTGCCCAGGGTTGGGCGTGGGGCGTCTCACTGGCGTTCAGTCGTTGGGCCCGAAGAACTTAGCGTGAAGATCTGATAGCGGAATGATTTGCTCATCGCCCAACGCCGGTTGTTGCTCAGCCTTCGACTGTTCTCGGAGGACTGGAAGCAAGTGGAGAGATTACTATAATGTTTAAACTTAATTTCCATTTACGCACCAATTTTAGGCAGGAGTCCTATAAAATACATCTACAAATGTATTGATGTCCACTATGAGAAATGGACTCCTCCATTATAGGGTTCTCACATTAATAATGTGCCCTCCGCTTACAATCATGACTATTTTAAGTCATGATTGTAAGCGGATTGGTGATAATAATTGATGTTATAAGTTTTCCAGCATAACACTGGTGCTAATTTCTATATATTTTATTTCTATATAGTTCTACTGTTATTTCTATAACCGGCCTTTGTACTTTCCTCGGGAAAGGTGATGAGACGATTGCATTTCTATCCGCAGTTCTACATAATTTAAAATTTAACAATAATCAAGTTTAGTGACATGATTGTATGCATTCCCAGTTTTGAATCTAGACGAGAAAACGTAGCACGGAAATTGCAATGGTGCTGGATGGATGAAAACGTCTATATTTTATTTCTTCAACTGAAATAGGTTCTACTTTTGGGCACAGTTTTACTTCTTTGCAATGATGTAATCCACTTACTAACTACGGGATATCCCTTAGCTTACTTGTTAAACGTTATATACTTAATAATAAATGCCATAAAAATGTTGATGTTACATTTATTATTTAATCCTACATTACTTCGGGTTCCATCAACATAACTACGTCCTTTGTAAGACATAGGCTTTAATACAAAAGCAGGCTAATGCCATAATTACTACGTCACGCATACAGATTAGCGCAGTCGGTATTATTATAAGTTTTTCACGAGAACGCTGCTGCCTATCCATCGGTACTCCAATAGCCGACTTTAATTAATGAAATGGCGTTTGGGCTACGAAAATATGTATATAAAGGCAGCCACTTCATATTATATAAACGTTTTTTTCAAGTTTGTCTTTACCATATAATAGAAGAACCCCATGACTAACAGTTGTAATGTACAACTGTCAGTCATAAATAAATACAACAAAATATGATAATTGCTTTCCAAGAAATATATGTAATAAATTAAAGAGACATGAACTTGTTTTATATACAGGGTGGAAGTGGACCGCTCCTGAAAACAGAAACAGTTGACCCTACTAGTCCTACTTGTAATGATAGGCTAGAAAAAAAATCGATTCGGATGGATTTTTTTTTACAACGAATTTTAGTTTCATTAATTAATTTAAATTAATTTTAGTTTTTTTCACATTCCATCGTATTAGGACAGTGCCATGTAACGATAAGTCCATAAAAAATACGTAACTTTACTCAGATGAGAAAAGACGCAACCTATTCAAAACTCACGATCATATGTTCAAGTGTTCAACAACATCGCGTGGTGAAAAAAAGTTTTTGTCTTTTACCAGTCTTTGTTTTCGGGAGCGGTCCCCTTCACCCTGTATTATTTTGATTTTTACATGCGAATCTTTATTTTTTTACCGCTATTGTAATTAATTAGTACAATTCACCAATATCTACCTTACGCGTAGTTGTTGCAAAAGACGGTTAAGTGATATAATATGCATATAACACCTATGCAAGAAGGAAAACTTGATATAAAACTCTTTACTAATTCGTCTGATAGTGTAGTATGGTCAATTCCACTCCTAATACGTACGAGACTCTAGTAGTGGAACGTATAGGAACTGATTGATGATGATGATGAAGTACTTTTTATAAATAAATATTCGATTTTACAGTGAAATGCAATTACATATTGTTTAAACTATAGCTTACTATATTAATAATTAATTAATATTAATAATATTAATTAATAATTAACATTTTTTAATACATAATTAACATTTTCATTCACATGAGATCTAAAATGCATAGATTTTTAATATATTTCAAAAATCAAATTTATCATATCAAATAAAACGAATCTCATGGATTTCATTGCGTTTGTATGAGTTTTATCAATAATTAAAACATTGGAATACAATAATTGAATGTGTTATCATAATTTTAGAAATTAAATTTTAGTTTTTTATATGCAATTAAAATACATGACATCAATTTCACTTTTCATAAGAAAGATGAATATTAGGAGGTATTTTGATTACCATATACTTATGGCTACCGTCATAATATGAAAAAAAATAACCTGTTGTTATGAACAAATTTGTTGATACCAATTACTAATTAATTAATGTATTCTCATAAGATTAGTTTATTATGTAATCATGTGTTGTACGTTACCTTGCCACATCTGCAGTAGTCTGTTATAGTGATTGGCGCGGTCGTGACGCTTGAGTTGTGTGAACACGTGCACTAGGCCACGATAGTCGTACTCGAGACCCGAGTAGCGCTCACCGAACAACTTCAAACCTACACGTTCACATTTCATATTAATATTACAGTTTATATATTTTTATCAGACAATGCCCTGCACTAAGGAACTAATCCTTGTATTGCGGGAGACTTTACAAACATATAAATAACGGACACAAATTACATTCAAATTCAAGACAACAATTTATGTCTCGCAGATAGCGTTGTTTTGTGTGGGGATCGAACCTGTGATATCTGAAGCGGTAGATCAGTATTTTAACCACCACACGCACATGCACGCGAACACATATGCATGCACATCTAGATGCGCACGCAAGCACATACGCGCGCGCACCACGCACACACAAGCACACACACACACAGACGCGCACGCAAGCACGCACACAGACTCGCACGCAAGCAGACACACGTACGCACTATAATTGTATTTATTGTTATATTACTATGTTAAAATGTCTTACTGATCGATATAGATCTGAGGTATAGTTTCTCGGCGGCGCAGTGCATATTCATGTGATAGTTGTACAGTGATGCCAGGTGACCGATGCTCAGTCCCACTTCGTAATCCTCGGGGCCGAGCAACTCCTCCTTGATAGCGATCGCCTTCAGGTGCATCGTCTCCGCGTCCTATAACAACACCATCATATAGAATCAAAACCTGTCCAAAATTATATATTTTGTTTATTTTTTATTTATATCAAGAATTTTATCATTATAAGCAGTTGGTAAATAAATAAAATTTGGACAATTCTAGAGAACAACCGGCTGAATTTTACCTTCTCCTGTTGAATATAAATAGTTTAAAATATTATACCTGGAACTTCTGCATGCTTTGATAAAGTCTACCAAGGTTGCCGTAATGTTTGGCGGTTTGTACGTTCTTCTCGCCGAACGCCATCATTGACAACGCCAACGCTGCCTTATGTAGAGCCTCAGATTCTTCTAGAAGACTTGGCGCTGAAAATAGAAATATAATAATTATTAATAGTAAATATTATTAATAATTTTACTGTGCGGTAGCGACTACGAATTCTACCAACCCTTACTTTGCTCGTGGATGTCGTAAAAGACGACTAAGAGCCTTATAACGACTTGAGCCAACTCCATCTGTTGCGGTTTGGCAACAATTACATTCTCAAGGTGGGTTGACGTCTGGCAAGCGGCCAGTCATAAAACTATTGCTAATAACTTTTACAATATGCACTATGATAGAAGAGTACATATTGTATCGAGCCCAATTAATTGGGATAAGAGTAGGAGAATGATGATTAATAGTGAATAGTATAGTGTAATAGTTCAATGAAATAGATCAACCATCAACAATGAAACTCATGAACAAATTTAAGAGAAAACTATCCAATGTTGGAATCAAATCCAAGACTGGGTGAAATTGAATTTCTTATTCACCACACCCTATCTCGCCCATGGAAGTCGTTAAAGATGACTACGGAATATGAACTATAAATATCAATATAGTTTATATGTCTGTAACTGTCTGAGCAACACATGGTAGGTACACCCTCCTGTTATGTAGGAGGCTTCAACTCAATCATGGGACATGTATGAGCTAATTAATATAATAATATTTAGTGTTCTGTAATCAATAGAGGCATGATAATTGTACTAACAGTTCATATCATGTCCGGCCGGTGTGTCGAGCGCTATCTCTTCCAATATAAGCGCCTTGACGCGCTTAGCGGACGCTAACAACAGGTGATCCGGAGGTACCAGGTTCTGTAAACACATATAGCAATGCTATATAATATTTTATCTTATCCGTGGGTGATCATAAGGGACGACTAAGGGATATAAAACACATAACATCTATGTCAGAGAATGAAAACTCGAAACAAAACCCTATACCAACACGTCTGACCAGCGTGGTATAGTTGGTCAATTGCCCTCCTATTATGGAGGAGGCTCGAGCCCAACAGTGGGACGTACATGAGCTGAGATGATGATATAATATGATGTCAGCGTTGCTAAGTTTTTACTATTAATCATGAACTTTCTTAACAATTATTTAATGTTAGGGAACATACTCATATCACATGACCCATTTTTTACTCCTATCCCCTCGATGACCATCCGTAGTATACGCCAATATCTCCCCCTGTAGTTTTCACGAAGTAAGTCATTATTGTGAATAACATTTTCTTTTTCTAAATAGAAGGTTAAAAAAAGGTTGATGAACAAATTTAGCTCGACTAATTGACCAAGACCTAACCCCAATCCACAGAATTGTGACCAAGCGTGGTATCTCTAAAGACCCCTGTCCGTAAATTATGAGATAATGATCCAGTTTTATCTGCCTTGCTTCGATGTTGTCTGCATACTATATCAGGGAACTAATTATTGTCAGGTTGTATTCTTAGTCCTTTCTCACGCGGAAAATATATAATATACGTACCTCTATAATTTTAATAGCGTTCTCTGCATGTCCTCTCGCTTGGTAGAATCTGCCTGACGAGTATTCGAGTACATATAGCGCGTACGCGAGATCCTCCTGTGCGGTTGCCACGTGCAGACTGCTACTACCGAACACGCCCTGCAGCGTGCACAGCGCCTCCTGATCGACAATAAACACAGTCAATTAACAGCCCATTTGGAAGGCAACCGATAGCTACATCATTATCCTCTCAGCACATATATGACCCACTAATGAGGTCAAGTCTCCTGCATAGTGGAAGGGAAATTGATCTATATATAATTAATAGTGATAAGGCCGGGCCACATTTGACAGTTTTCTGTCTACAGCCGCAGAAAATCGATATAGCAGCAGTGGTAATGTGCTGTTGCGCTTCGTTCGGTGAGCGAGAGAGCCTCATTTTTGGCTGGATTTGGGGTTTTCATTGGTAGGCAGTAGTCTAGCTGTACCACTGATATTGCAAAGATCCACGGACGGCAGTAACACTTACCACCAGGTGTGCTGCTTGCTCGTTTGCCACCATAAGCAATAAAAAAAAAACAAGCTAGTTAAAGATTTTATTTTGGATTCCTTGTTTTGTATTGACGTTATGTTCGTGGTAATAGAAGGTCAGTTTGCTTCCCCATTGCTAATTAGACTGACCACCGGTACCGATGCTTTGACTTAGGTAGTCAAGTTCTAACACCTTTGTTGCTCTCATCTCAGCTCATATATGTCCCACTGTTGGGCTCGAGCCTCCTCCGTAATAGGAGGGAAATTGACCTACTATACCACGCTGGTCAGACGTGTTGGTATAGGGTTTTGTCACATGAGTAAATAAACGTACAGAGACCAAGCTTCTAAGGAGCGAGTAAAATTGTTACCTATTCTGATAGGGTTGGCACATGAGGATGAAAAACTCTTTACCATATTTACATACATACCATACCATATTACACTCTTTCTAATTAATTCGAATTTCAAATTTAAACAAACACGCACGACGCGATGCACAGCGAGCGGTGAATGAGCCCTTTGTTTGAGCACTGGCCGAACCAGCCTAAACAGGTTTCGTTCCGTACGTGACGAGCCACCAGTGCTCACGCACACACGCGCATCATACTTGTAGTGATGTACCTACCGTGGCACGGTTGTTTGAATGTTTGTCTCTGTACGTTTATTTACTCATATGGTTTTGTTTCGAGTTTTCCGTCTCTTGCATAGATGTTATATACGTTTTATATCCCTTAGTCGTCTCTTACGATCACCCACGGGTAAGATAGGGGGTGGTGAATTGTATTCTTACTCCGTTACCACACACTTACTTTGTTGCTCACTTAGGCGGTTTCTGCAACTCCCCCCAGACGGTAAGGAGACAGTAAGGTTGTCAATCAACACACATTGCATTCTTTGCCCGTTACCACATGGATGAAAGAATGTAAGTATACTCGCCTTGTATACAGCGACGCTGTGCACTATGGAGTCCACATTGAGTAGGTAGAAGCCGAGGTCGAGCAGTGCAGCCGCATAACGTGGGTGCGCCGGTCCGAAGGCGCGTCGTGCCAGTGCTACCGCATGCCGCACCAGCTCACCGGCCGCCTCGAAGCGTCTCTTGACCACGCACGCCTTGCCACAAGCCCGTAACACTTCTATTGTAATTCTGAAAGACGTAACATTACTCATGTTTATACAAAGTTTATCGTGTCTACTAAACGATTGTTAACCTTTAACCATGTAAAGGTTGACAGATGACGATGATATTGATACTGAACTAATGTGCCAATGACATGAGTTCATTTTCTATGCAAGGCACTATTTTACGCGATTCACAGATGGTTGTTTCACGTCTGTGTGTTATTTGTCTGCGTTAATTATATGTTTGTAAAGTCCCTCGCAATACAAGGATTATTTCCTTTGTGCAAGGTTATCTGAGTAGGGTTATCTGAGTAATATGTGTCCTGCAATTATGTTTGTATTGTTCCCCGATTGCAAGGATTATTGCCTAAATGCTATTATTTTAGCAATAATCCTTGTATTATACATATATCCTTGTATTATACATACACAACATTTACAAGGATTATTGCCTAAATGTTATTATTTAAGCAATAATCCTTGTATTATACATATATCCTTGTATTATACATATATCCTTGTATTATACATACACAATATTTACAAGGATTATTGCCTAAATGCTATTATTTAGGTAATAATACACATACATACATACATATCATCACGCCATATCCCTTGCAGGGTAGGCAGAGAGAACAGAGTGCCAGAGAACTCTATCTCTGCATACTTCACTCTTCCTCAACATTCATAATTCTCTTCATACACGCTCGCCGGTTTCGGAGACTCTTGACTCCACCTTCCTTCAGTACATGACCGATCTGGTCTAGGTAGGTTAGTCTCGGTCTCCCTCGGTACCTACAACCTTCCACTTTCGCATTGTATATCTTCTTAACCAGACGTTCGTTCGGCATTCTTTCCACATGTCCGAACCATCGGAGCATTCCCTTTCGCATCTTTACACCAATACTCTCTTTCATACCTACCTCGCTCTCTTGCGTCGTCGTTACGAATGCGGTCGGTCAGCCTAACTCCACAGATTTTCCGCAGAGATCGCATTTCGACCGCATTAATTTTACTTTCATACTCTTTTCTGCATACCCAACTCTCGCTTCCATACAATAATGTTGGGACAAGCACTGCGTTATGTATTGCTACACGTGCCTTCTGGCTGAGGTGGTGGCTGCCGAGAAGTTGCCCCAACGCTCCGTTCACTCTATTTCCCGCATTCACTCTTCGCTCTATATCAGTGGTGTACCTTCCATCTCGGCTAAATCCACATCCAAGATATACAAATTCATCCACTTGCTCTAGTACATCATTACCTATTGTTACTCTTACATCTGTTCTGGTTTCATCTCTTTCAAAGACCATTATTTTGGTTTTGCTCACATTCACGCGTAGACCCCTTTTCTTACAATCATCTGTCATTGTGTCGACTAGGGTCTGCAGGTCAGTCGCTGACTGTTCCAGCAGGACTGCAACATGCAGATGTTTATGCAGATAAAGCAGAGCAGTGACCACTGAGTCGCCCATCTGGACTCCCACATTCATATCGTTCAACCTTTGGAGACATTTATCCAGATATATGATAAACAGCCTGGCTGACAGAACGCACCCCTGCTTAACGCCGATATTGACGTCAAACTAAGGCGACATTCCATCATCCAGCCGCACACAGGCTCTACATCCCATGTAACTGGACTGCACAGCCTGTAGCAGTTTACCGTTAATATCATACTCCGGTAAAATGTCCCAAAGTTCCTTTCGTGCAACCCTGTCAAATGCTCTCTCCAGATCCACAAAACTGCAGAAAACCCTCTGACCTAGGGCCAGATGCTTCTCCACAATGTTGCGCAGAGAGAACACTTGATCCATGCATCCCCTTCCACTCCTGAAACCTCCTTGCGTCTCACACAGTAAACCATCGGACACCATCCTCATTCTCCTTTCAATAATTTTACCATACACTTTTGTTGCCAAACTGGTCAAGCTTATGGCTCTGTAATTTGCGCAGTCATAACGTGAACCCTTGTTTTTAAACAAAATAACCAAAATATTCACTCCATCGGCTTAACACGTCGTGTTTGTGTAAGAATGTCTCCACCTTTAGACCTTATTTTATTCATTCTGAAGGCTGACCAACCACCCCGAGACTTCTTCACCTCCCTCCAAAAGAGTTTGGTGTTACCCTCGAAGTTTTTAGTCAGCCTATCTTCTGCACTCATACTTGCTCTATCACGTTTCTCTTTCACTAAGGCCTTGGTGTCATTCTTACATTGTCGATATATTTCTTTCTTCTGTTCAGTCATACTGTCATTCAGATTCAAAGAAGAGACATAGTCCAGCCACGCTTTCTTCTTTTGCTCTACAGAAGCTGCCACTTCCGCATCCCACCATGCATCACCATTTGTTTTACTATGCTTCTTTGAACTTCCACATACTTCTTTCGCTGTATCTACCATACCATTTAGGTAATAATCCTTGTATTATACATATACAATATTTACAAGGATTATTGCCTAAATGTTAATAAAAAAGGGTGTTATCTTAGAAAAGAAAGAAAGAAAAGTTTATTATGATTACATAAGTAGCGTATTGAAACATTTATCTAAGATATGCATAACAAAGGAATTATTTAGGCGAAATTAATATGCCCGTTTAGTTACAGTACGGGAGAAAATAGAGTATGTTATAAGCTTGAAGCTTCGTTTTGTCAAACATTCACGTGTCATATTATTAAGCCTAATAAAGTAATTAGGACATCATATGAAACTATTTCAATGTTATTTGCATGGCTACCCGCGAATTTTCTAACTGTTGTATGTCACAATATAAGGTTAATCACGTCCCATTTTGTCAGGCTAGTAACGTGTTATTAGTCAACATATTCATCCCTCATTTTGTCGCCTTTTTATTTATCATGTATATTGTCAGGCTATTTGCGTGTTTATGAACGGCAAATCATGCGTCATTTAAAACGAGTAATCGCAAGTCATTTAAATCAGAACGGTGAGAATGATTGGCACATTCAACACTCGACGAGTGGCAATACTGCAGATAGTCCCATGTCATCCTACTACATGAATAAACCAGACCATAATCAACACAAACCAAAAGGTTAACCGCGTCACAAAATTGTCTTGGTGTGTAATGTTAGTAAGGTGGTAGATAGAGTAATTACTTGGGTGGTGTGTGCGGAGTGAGCAGTTTGAGCGCTGCCATGCTCCACGCGAATGCACCGTTATAGTCGCACCGTACGAAGAACAAAGCGCTGAACTCCTTGCAGGCGCGCGCCGCCAACGCATCAGCGCCGCGCCACGCAGCTCCGCACCAATCGCATCGGGAGGAACCGCTGACAATCAAACAACATCACATATAATAATACACTAAAGGTAATTTTACGTAACTACTTGTAATACATTTTTTACGCGAATATATATTCAGTGTATGAACTCAGGGTATTCTTAGCAGCAGAATGCCCGAGTTCGAGTCGCGCAATATGTTCCGCGTGTGCCTCTCGTATAAAGGTCAGGCTCTTTACATTGAGATAAGGCCGGAGGTTGGGGGTGGAGGATAGAATGTGATCAACTTAATCCCCTTCCACTGCAATAGGCAAACGAGGGAATGGTGCGGTGTTTCAAATTGCACTCCTCTAATTAATTTTTGCAATCATTGTTATCATCTTCTTGGCTGATAAACTGCGTGCGGTGAGCATCGTTTGGATAATGGGTGAATTATAGTTTCATTAATAGATTTGTAAGATTTGTAAATACTTTAAATATTTATAATTTGATGAGGAATACAGTGGCAAACTAAGGATGATAAGGTAAGTAGCAACAAATGCGGGCTACCCCGACCGAGACTTTGATCTGCTTATATCACGAGACTTTAATTCGGATATGCAAACCTTTAAGAGTTAAACCGTCTCTAAACTATTTTCCAACATTATTATCATTATTTCACGTCCCACTGCTGGGCTCAAATCTCCTCCACAATGGAAGGGAAATAGCCCATTGAACAGAACAGATCACTTAATGTGGATATGGTCGATGGTTTGGAGTTCGAAGCCCTTGTATATGCCCTTGAAATAATTCCTATAAATATGACGTAGTGTCCTCATGACAATATCAAAACCACATCATACAATTCGGCACCCTTTTTTCCTACACTTTGTACCTTTAGCTGGACGGTAGGGAGGATGAAAATAGCTTAGTAATATTGCCTAATAAAAAAGGTAACAGAAAAATAAAAAAAAAACATTAAAGTAAGATGCAACTTACTATATATCATGTTCATCTTCATCGTGTGTACCAAGTGCCTGACTACAGACGCTGGTGATGTCAATGGGACCTTCAGGCAGTTTCGCCGTCACATCTTCGGGCAGGCCCAGCAGCTGTAACGCGAACGAGTATGTCTCAGCGGCAGCTGGGAAGCAGCAGTATGCTGATTGTGTGTTCAATAACCTGTGGAACAAGAGAACAATCTTCAACATCATCATGAAAGGTGTCACCCACAAAGTAGTTCCCTGTAAACGCTTGGCAGACGAGGTGGTAATCGAAGTAAAATGTTATACGTTTTCCAATAGATAGCGGCAGTCCACTCTCCTGGTAGGCCTTCAACCAATTTTCACTATTCCTATGGGAATGTATGATATGGCGACAATTACATTCCTAACTAGTCGCCACACGAGGAGTACAGTGTCATCATAAGCGTGACTGCACCCATGGTGTAGCGGTTAAGATACCGACCTGTACCGTGCCAGTCCATTCCTACGCAGGACAATATTTGATGTGATGTACAAATTGTTGTTCTGGAGTCTGGGTGTAATTTGTGTCAATTAATTGTATATTCGTAAAGACCCGCGCAATACAAGGATTGGTTCCTTAGTGCACGGTCGGCCGTCTCTATAGAGGAAAAAAATATATACAATGAATCATTTTAAACAGTTAATTCTTCCTTTTTAGTACTGTATGGTTAGAATCCGGCTATACCCTCCGAAGTGCCGGACTAACAGGCTCTGCGACCTACCTGTCTTATTTTCGGAACAGATTCTTTGAATGCGATGGCCCAATTCTTAGCCCCTCCGTTATAT
Organism: Lymantria monacha; assembly: GCA_905163515.2. NCBI lineage: Eukaryota > Metazoa > Arthropoda > Insecta > Lepidoptera > Erebidae > Lymantria > Lymantria monacha. The sequence continues at coordinate 30,833,840 of LR991093.1, forward strand.
CGTTGTTTGAAATTAATGAACATGATTACCTATGGCAGCACTCGAGCGTAAGTCTCTTGTAGTATGTAGTTTGTGGCTGCGACTGGCAGAGGTCGCGACAACGAAGCAACACCCGCTCTGCGTCCGCATACCAACCGGCCTCGTTCAGGAAACCACCTGAAATAGTTAAAAATCATAATTAAAAAAAAACATGCCCGTTTTTTGATCCCGTCCAATCTTTCGACTCGACAGAAGGTCCTACGTAGTGGCGCTCCATAATCTGTCGTATTATCCCCTCTCTGCTTATTGAGTGGACCACTAGAGTACGTCTACAAACACCTGCCTAGTTTAAATCGATATCTACGGGCTACCTATGGGAGTGCTGTATTGTGGCGACTATGAATACAACCAGCCCTTACAAAGCTCACGGATGTCGTAAAAGACGACTAAGAGTTTTAAACCAACCTAGACCAACTTCATCTGGCGGGTTGAGCATTTTACCCCCTTCAGTGTTCCAAAAAAGTAAAAAAATTAAACTTCAAAAATGACTCCCGTTACCTGGGGCAAACTATTATCTAACGAAAAATCTTTGTTTTTTTTTTATTTCAGATGATCCAGCACCAAGTTATGAGGGGCACTGCAATTGCTACCATTGTACTGTAATCTATAATATTTCTTCTTGAAAATTTCATACAATATTCTTCAAATGTCATACTTTAATATTTTATCTGTGTCGTCACAAAAAAATTACCGATCCCTTTAATAGAATCCAATTACTACATACCTATATTAAGCACGAATTTTGAAGCAACATATTTTGATCCTACACAAATTACAAAAGCGGTGAATCTTTATATTTCTATCATTTTTATAGTATCATCAGTTGAGACAGCTTAGCTTATTGAACAAAATCTCGATTTGCTACTAAATAAACTCTTATAATACAATTCACCACCCTCTAAGAGTAAAATACACGTGGGTGATTGTAATAGACGACTAAGGGATATAAAACGCATATAACATTTATACAAGAGATGGAAAACACGAAACAGAATCCCATAGCAACACGTCTGATCAGCGTGGTACAGTAGGTCAATTGCCTTCTCATTATGGAGGAGGCGCGAGCCTAATAGCGAGACGTATGAGCTGGGATGATGATGAATGAAACTCTTATAGTGTCTTACACAACATCTTCGAATCAGTAATCCCTTTAGTACCCCAGGATGTCAAAGCTGCACGGGCCTACCACTATAACGACAAGAATATATTTTAACCTTGCAAACGAAACTATTAGCATAGTTAATATTGTATAAAATACAATAACAAAAATCCGGTTAAAATAATTGTGTGCAAAATTAACAAAAAATAATAAATAAAAACTTGAGGAAATTTCCAAATATAACATTTGAGAATATAATGATTATATTATTTCAAAAACAACATTAATTTATTAAGTTTCATAATTCTATTGTTTTCTAGAAACATATTAATTAAAATAGAGAATTTGTTTGAAAATGCCCTTGAATTGTTTGAAAATGATTGAACAGCAATCATTAATGTACTCAGAGTATTATTACAATCATTTTTCTAATCACATTTTTTTTTATTATTGCTGTGTGGTAGCGGCTACGAATACTATCAACTATTACTTTGCTCGTGAATGTCTTAAAAGACAACTAAGAGGTTTACATCGATTCGGTCAACTCCACCTGATGCCGTTCGATCAAGTTACATTCCTAAGTAGGATTGACGTCAAGCAGACGGCCAATCATAATACAATATTTTTTTGCAATATGTCCTTTTTGCGTCTATCCCAAACTATTGCGGCAACCCCAAGTAATTGAGATAAGAGCAGGAGGCAGGAGAATGATATTTTTTTTAAATTAGAAACCTGACCTGATCTGATCTTAGTATAAAGCTTAATATCAGATTTTCCTTTTTCCTCAATAATGTTATTGTCAAGTCCATTCCCTGGTCTGTTACGACACTGCCGCGAAAAATATACATTGTATTCTTAATTCAACATAAGCCGTATTAAAAAAGTATCAATAATACTTAAATATAAAAGTCCTCGAACGACAAGTATCTATTGTGAGTTGTTTCACTAATATTTCTATAATGACATAGCGACGTGGGCGTTTAAATGCTCCAACAATTTTTAATGGACGTGGGTAGTTCAGGGTGACGGGCATATTTCTACCTAATAAAATTGGAGGATTGCTTCGTAACTCTACAATAATATAAAATTTAATAATTTCAAAGAACTCGAAATAAAAAAGAAACAACAGATACTCGTTTACAAAACGTATCCAATGAACCTAAACTTACAATTAGTACCTTTACTAATAGTTGCCTATTTTATTCATCAAGGGTTTCATATCATGGTTATCATATTAGCTCATATATACCCCATGTTAGGCTCAAGTCTCCTCTATAATGGGAGAGAAATTGATCTACTATACCACGCTGGTCAGACGTGTTGGCATAGGATTTTGTTTTGAGTTTTCTTTCTTTTGTATAGATGTTGTATGCGTTTTATATTCCTTAGTTGTCTCTTATCGATAAGGGTAAGATTAGGGGTGGTAAATTGTATTATTACACCGTTACCACGGAAAAATTCATATATCAATAAAACAAATTACAAAATAATATTTTAATATTAATTAATAAAATAGCCAGATCTAAACCGTAATCAGATGAAGAATCACAGAGCACACTTTTGCACTGCACATAAAGAAATATATTGTTATAATTGCATGCTTAAATAATAATCCGCCAAAATAACTTACCCAGCCTTAGGCCGAGTTGTATGAGTGAGTCTTTGGTGCGTGTGCCGGCATCACACTTGCCCAAATAGCTGGTCGCCAGCTCTGTGGACAGCTTTGACCCGTGCTCTATTACTGCCTGTAAATCATTACAAACATACATATTAGCGTCATGTACTCCAAATAAAATCTATGCTACTATAATAAAACTGAAGAGTCTGTTTGTTTGATTGAATTAATCTCAGGAACTAAGAGTTGAATATAGAAAAAAAATTGTTGGCCCGTTTATCGAGAAAGGTTTTTATAAAGCATGTGATAGGTTGTGACATACAGGTAAAGAGTAGACTAGTAACAACGTGACATTTCATGTAATAATAATGTTTGTTAAGTAAAAATTGTTGTCACAAAAACTGTCGTCGTAACAATTTCATTTTAAGTGTTCATCATCATCATCTCAGCTCATACAACGTCCCACTGCTGAGCTGGAGCCTCCTCCAAAATAGGGTTATATTTCGAGTTTTCCTTCTTTTGCATAGACATTATTTGCCTACCAATCCTTCAGTCGTCACCCACGGTCATAAAAAGGGTCGAATAGTATTCTTACTCCGTCACCACACGGAATTTAAGCGTTTATTAAAGAATTATGTACGAATATTATTGTAAGGTAATAAATGGATTAATTAAAGACGTAGACTTGAAAGTTCAAAATAAACATAGATTAGTAGGGCATCTGCGCCAAACTGAGGAGGACATCTAGTTATCTAAATATGTATATAAACAACCCAATACAATATAGCAAGAATGATATACAGGGTGAAGGGGACCGCTCCCGAAAACAAAGACAGGTAAACCTACTAGTCCTACTTGTAATGATAGGCTAGAAAAAGAAATCGATTCAGATGAAAAAATTATTTGTTTTTCACCACGCGAGGTCGTTGAACTCTTGAACATAAGATCGTGAGTTCTGAATAGATTGCGTCTTTTCTCATCTGAGTAAAGTTACGTATTTTTATGAAATTATCGTTACATGGCACTGTCCTAATACGATTGAATGTGAAAAAAACTTAAAATTCGTTGTGAAATTTTTTTTTTTTCATCCGAATCGATTTTTTTCCTAATCTATCATTACAAGTAGGACTAGTAGGGTCACCTGTCTTTGTTTTCGGGAGCGATCCACATCCACCCTGTATACCAATTTAATATTCTTTATGACTTAATTTTGCCCTTTCCCTACGTGTATTTTCTGTGTGGTGACAGAGTAAGAATACAATTCACCACTCCCTATCTTGCTCGTGGGTGTCGTAAAAGACGACTAAGAGATTTAATATGCATACCACGTTTATACAAGAGAAGGAAAACTTAAAATGAAAACCTATACCAAAAGTTTGACCAACGAGGTATAGTAGTTCAAATTCCCTCCTACTATGGAGGAGGCTCGACCCCATCAGTTGGAAGTATATGAGCTGAAATAATAATTTGATACTTATGTATTTTGTTCGTCATTGTGGTGTTATCGGACGGACGACGCGCGACGCGACGCTGCGTAGGACGAGCCCCCACTAGGTGGACTGACGACATTACAAAGGTCGCAGGAAGCCACTAGATGCAGGTGGCACAGGACCGTTTCGAATGTGGGGAGACCTCTGTCCAACAGTGGACGTTTACGGGCTGATGTATGGATATATGTATTTTGTTGTTATTTTTGTAATTTTTACCTGGAAACATTGCAGTAAAGGCAAGTGTGAACCAGCGAACCGCATCAACCTCTCGAATATGTCCAACTGGGACAACTCAACGCCCAAGATGCACAGCCGTTTTTCCTGAAGCATCTGTAAATAAAAAATACATATTATTATTTTTTAATCTTATTTCATTTTATTTATATTCTATAGACTGGTGTTAAAGATATTTCTTGAACGTCTCTGGCTAGTTAAATTTAATATAATCAATCTTAATATATATAAATTACGCGTCACGTTATTTGTCCGCGATGGATTCCTAAAGTACTCAACCGATTTTAAGCATCAAATTTGCACAGCATGTGTAGTTTGATCCAACTTAAAAGATAGGATAGCTTCTATCACAATTTACAATCGCAATATTATTTTATTGCAAATTATTTGACAGTCACAATTATCTGTTATTTCCAAACGATTCTAACAGATGGCGGTATCTGTTGACTGGATTGAGCAAGTATTTAATAGATGGCGCTATGTTAAACGTACAAACGTTTTATATAAGCTACAATTTAATAGCATAACCACCACGTGTTACTGAGGCTACCTCAGCCACAGTTACGCGTGGCCGAATCTGCTAGTTGGTATATATAATTTAACTTAATTTAAGTTCACATAATATAAAGAAGTGAAGTTTAACATTGTCATTGAATGCGATTGAGATAGGTCAACGGATCATGGTAATAATGAGTTACAAAATAAATAAAATGTAAGAACCAAAAAGTTACATTAAGAACAGCAACAGTGTATAGCGTTGTTCTGGATCAACAGACGGCAACATAATATAATGGCAATATAGTATGTCAACGCACGCATTACGAGACTACAAGAAACCAAACATTGTAAAAAGCAAGTAATGTATACAGCAACTTGTTAATGGCGGCTATTGGTTATAAGCGTATAGCGAGAAATAAGATATTTTTTAATATTATTTTATCTTTAAAGAATTGAGATTTAGTATTTCACATGCTAGATTTCTAATAAAAGCTTTGTTCCAATAGATCTGTAAGAATGGATTTTCAATATAGATGTGGTAGGTTGTGAAAATTATTTATTTTTCGCTTGCTAATAAATTTGAAAATTATTTTCCTGTCTTCAAGTATGCTAACAAGTAACAAGGCCTGAAAAATTTAAAACGCTAACGAGAGTTGTATTCGTGCTATTACGCTACTTAATTCTAGAATTAAGTCAAAACAGTATTAATTTCAATATTATTCTATTGAAATATTATTGTTTCAGATTCAATCAAATTCAGATTATTAAGCTAAAAGTTTATTCTACTAAAGACTTTTGGATACATTAGTAATGAATATTAAATATTATTAAACATTGTTAAAAAATATAAAAGAAAACGTCAAGATTTTATTTATTGCTTTTGGTTTATTGGTTTGGCAAACGAGCAAGCAGCACTCCTGGTGGTAAGTGTTACTGCCGCCCATGGACCTTGGGCCGCTGCCTACCAATACAAACCAAAAACCCACCCAGTTGGGCTTCCGGCTCTCTCGCTCACCGAACGAAGCGCAATAGCACATTGCCATTACTCAGGCGTCGATCTTCTGCGAGAGTGTGGTCCTACCACTATTTAAATTGTAATTTATATACGATATAGATTTTGCAATCACGCGAGTGACCTTTTGTAAAAGAATAATATTATAAAAAAAATCTTTGATCGCTTATTATTTGTACCAGAGTTGAAACAATGTCTCTGTACATTCCGCGGTGTCATAGCATTCACAGTAAATAATTACATTGTAACACTTTGTGGCACTTTCTGAGCACTTGCTTTAAGTGTTTACATTCAATAATAGTCTATCACTATATTGTTGAAACGTACAAAGTATAGTAGTTGCTTCAATGATAATCTCATTCATATATAACGATTTACGTATTGACCCTTAACGATCTAGACATACCGTTATACTCGCTATTAACAACTTTGTAAAATATACATCTTGAACTAATTTTTTTATGAAAATATTCATTTTTATATACGTGCTTATTAATTGTGCTTTTGCCTTTTGAGCGAACCACTGTCATCGGCATTACCTCTGGTGAATTCATATTTAATTAAGCAGGGACGATAATGTCATCATTCATCATTATCTCGCTCTTATCCCAATTATTTGAGGTTGACGCAACATATACTCCACTTCCTTTGTACATATTGCAAAAGTTAGCTTTAGTTTTATGACCGGCCGCTGGCCTGACGTCAAGCGTTCTTTGGAATGAAATTCTTGAACAGACAGCGCCAGATCGATATAAATGTCTTAGTCGTCTTTTATGACATTCACGAGCAGAGTAATGATTAGTAGTATACGTGGCAGCTATCACGCAGCAACTGGGGAACAACATAATATAATTTAGGGACAATAATATAAATGTAAAAATAAATAAGCCAGTTCCATTCCATTACCGTATTATTCCCTATTTAAGATCCATGTATTTAGGTTATCAGTTCGGCTGATTGGAAAAAAAGCTATTAGTAACGTTTCGCATACAGACACCGACCATAATTCAAATTATTTAAACACTTTTATAACAGTTTTCGTTACGGTTTCTACTATATTGTATCAACATTCGTTCATTTTGCTAAGGAAGTTTGAAAGTTGCGCCAGTGACGGAAAAGTTAAGGAATGAAAGATTCTCATTTTATGGACATGTGATGAGACGGGATGAAAGTAATGTTGTGAGGAAAGTTTTAAGTATGAATGTTTGATGGCTTAAGGGGTAAGGAAAGACCGAAGAAAAGATGGATGGACTGCGTGAAACATGACATGGATAGACAAGAAGTGACCACAAAGATGACGTGTGATAGAGTTGTATGGAAGGAGAAGACATATTACGTCGACCCCAAATAAATTGGGATACGAGCAAGATGATGATGATGATTCGTTCATTTTGCTGATACACAACTAAATAAAAAAGAAATATAGTAATGTTAACAGCAGCAAATTATTTAATAGTGGTAAGAACACACTGTTGACAGTTTTCTATCTACAGCCGCGGGCCGGTCCGTCCGGGGTAGTACCACACTCCCGCAGAAGAGCGACGTCTGAGTAATGGCAATATGATATTGCGCTTCGTTCGGTGAGCGTGGAAGCCGGAAGCCCAACTGCGTTGGTTTGTATTGGTAGGCAGCGGCCTACCTATACCCTTGATATTGCAAAGGTCCATGGCCGGCAGTGATACTTACCATCAAGTGTGCTGCTTGCTCATTTGCCACCATAAATAAGTAATAAGTCGGATGTCCCTATATAATACGATATCAATCTAGAAATCATTAGAAAATATCGCATAGAACTATCTAATCTGTAGACCTTGAAAGCCGATACAAACAATTGTAAGCCATTATTGCAATACAAAGAATCACCGTCACAATCTCCCCGTAGAGGGGGGTGGCTATGAGGAGGGTACAAAGTGCATGGAGGGAATCAATACTTAGTTCCATTAGTCAGGCAACTATCTCACAATTGGCCACAGCAACGATATTAATTTCAATCAATTGCCGAGGCTTCCAGTAATTGGATATCAAATCATGTGACTACCTACTGAATCATTCGAAGTGCGTTCACCATTTGTGACTTGAGTGTTACTTTGAAGCGAAGTTTTATTACCGGGAGCTTAAACATTGCCGCTTTCAGTACAAGATAGGAAATCGTCGCTATATTTACAGGGTTAATGAATTCCAATATTTATCCGATATTACACGTTTGAAATAAAACTATTTTTAGCTGAGCTGTGTGGCAGCGGCTTCGAATACTGCCAACCCTTACTTTGCTCGTGGATGTCGTAAAAAACGACTAAGAGCTTTATAACTACCTAGGGCAACTCTATCTGATGCCGTTTGGTCAACAATTGCATTCCCAAATAAGGTTGGCGTCTGACAGGCAGCCGGTCATAAAACTATTGCCAATAACTTCTACAATATCTACTGTGAAAGAAGAACACATATTGTAACGACCCCAAGTAATTGGGATAAAAGTAGGAGAATGATGATGATGATCATTTATAGATTAATTCATATAGATTATTTGTGAACTGAACACACAATGGTGTAGTGGTTAAGGTGCCTTAAGAACATTTCATGCCAGTATCATAGTTTCGATTCTTGCATCAATACTTTGTGCGATCAACAAACTGTTCTGAGTTGAGAGTTCTGAGTCTGTATGTAATTTATCCCCATTATTATCTTTGTAGTCATGGCAGAATCCCTGGAGGACCTTAGCACCATGCTCAATGACCTCAGCAAGGTCTCCCAACTAGTAGGGCTGCAAATGAACATGGACAAGACGAAAATCATGTCTAATGCCCATGTCATTTCTGTACCGGTCCTGGTTGGGAATGCGATTCTCGAAGTTGTCGATCACTATGTTTACCTAGGACAAACAGTTCAATTAGGTAGATCCAATTTCGAGAAAGAGGTCAGCCGACGAATCCAACTCGGCTGGGCAGCGTTCGGGAAACTTAGGAGGATCTTCTCGTCTAATATTCCGCAGTGTCTGAAAACAAAGGTTTATAACCAGTGTGTGTTACCAGCGATGACTTACGGCACTGAAACGTGGTCTCTAAATGTCGGCCTCATAACAAGGCTCAAAGTCGCTCAGCGTGCTATGGAGAGGGCTATGCTCGGTATTTCTCTACGTGATAAAATCCGAAATACGGAAATCCGTAGAAGAACGGGTGTAACCGACATAGCCCTAAGGATTAGCACGTTGAAGTGGCAATGGGCAGGCCACATCGCTCGACGAACCGACAACCGTTGGGGAAAAAAGGTTCTCGAGTGGCGACCACGAATCGGACGACGCAGCGTAGGACGACCCCTCACTCGGTAGACTGATGACCTCATCAGGGTCGCAGGAAACCGCTGGATGCAGGTGGCACAGGACCGTTATAGATGGCATTCTCGTGGGGAGGCCTATGTCCAACAGTGGACGTTTACAGGCTGATGGATGGATGGATTATCTTTGTAAAGTCTCCTCGCAATTATTTCCTTAGTGCAAGTGGTCTTTGAAAAAAAAAAAATTCGCGCGCCGATACAAACACGATTGTATCTTGTATGCTTTGTATGGTACACATGTTTGAATAAATAATGATTTATTATTATCATATTTATACAATAATGTCGCGACATAATTTTGACGCATCCATACGATAGGTACATAACAATAACAGAAACGTACCGTACACACTTAGTACATAAATAGATTATACATTAACATTACGACAATGAGTCTATTAACACTGACAATTATATTTCAAATAATATTAATTGTTTGCTATTGGCGTCTTTACAAAATAAAATCTAACAAAATAAAAAAAAAACATATTTTGTTTTAGCAGGCTATGGTCTGGGCACACGTTCTTCTTTCCGTCGAATGTGAAGAGATGGCGGCAGATTGATATAAAGCTCTTAGTCGTCTTTTACGACATCCACCAGCAAAGTAATATAAGTATATATAATAAAGTTTAAAAGTGGTAGGACCACGCTGTTGACAGTTTTCTGTCTACAGTCGCGGGCCGGTCCATCCATAGTAAGTAGGTACCACACTCTCGCAGAAGATCGACGTCTGAGGAATGGCAATACGCTATTGCGCTTCGTTCGGTGAGCGAGAGAACCGGAAGCCCAACTGGTGGGTTTGGGGATTTTATTGGTAGGCAGCGGTCTAAGCCGCTATTATATATACTATATTATACTATATATTATATATACTATATTATACTATATATTGCAAAGGTCCATGAGCGGCAGTGACACTTACCATCGGGTGTGCTGCTTGCTCGTTTGCCACCATAAGCAATAAAAAAGAATAAAAAAGTAAGGGTTGGTAGTATTCGTAGCCGCTATCACACAGGAAATATTATAAATATAAGATAAAAATGTAATTATTAGCCCATGGTGATATGTGCAGTAGTTCTCTCCTAAGAAACGTCACAACAAGTCGCTACAATCACAAACTCAAGTCTACCAAGTGTATTGATCATGGCACTCCCCTCTCATTTGTGGGGGCCGACCTACGTCGAACAGTGACCGTTCTTGCTATATTCACGGTAAGATAGAGGATAATCTACTTATATATTCTCATTTAAAATATTATACGACCATAAAATAAGTTACATAAAATTTTAATGACGACAGGACAAGTCATAAAGTTGGTTGTTAAACGTTCAAAGATCTATAGCTACATGTAATAACAACCACGAAATGCTCGGCGAAAGGTTTGTTCGTTCTTGCGATAACTACGTTGAGAAAACGCATCCAATCCGCGTAGGAGATAAAGTAATACCACTTTAATCAATAAATACATGATCACCAGGCTGACCGTAGAACAAGTGAACTTCTGTACGAATTAACCAGTATTCTTCCAGTATTATTTAATCTAATACAAATATTAATATAAATGTAAGCACAAAAATTATATGTACAGTGACTACATAGATGGCGTAGTGGTTAAGATACCGACCTACCGCGCCAGTGTCATGGGTACGATTCCTACGCGGGACTACACTTTGTGCGATCAATCACAAACTGTTGTCCTGAGTCTGGGTGTAATATGTCTGCGTTAATTAAATTACTGAAATTTAGCATTTAATATGCTTAATTATTTATAAAACCCGCTTACGAAGCGAAAAAAAGACTAGTGGCAGCACGATTGGGCCGGAATCCCAATAGGCGCGGGTTCGAATCCCGCTTGTGACATCATTTTTCGCTTCGTAATCGGGTTTTATATCTGCGTTAATTATGTTTGTAAAATCCCCCCAATACAAGGATTATTTTCTTGGTGCAGTGTGGTGTTTACATAAAAAGTACTCGTCGATAAGTATTGCACACCGATCTTTGAAAAGAGATAATCGACTAATTTAGTCTTCATAGAATGCTATCCCTACAGCACACTACCTGTATGACGTCGCACAAAGCACTGACGATCTACTATATATTGGGACCTGCTAAAACTATTACAAACTTTTAGGTTTTAACTAAATTGTTGCGGTTTCAGCAGCTCTACGTATCTATTTTTCATTGTACACAACTGCACTCTCTCGTAATTGTGCAATGACTAGCAGCGTCACAAAGGTAATGTACGACAGAGACAACGCTCTACATTGTAGAGCGTTGTAAAGTCTACAAAGTCGCAATTAGCCGATTCCCTTTTATTAAAAATCGATGTACCATATTTATTGGCAGGTACCTACTCTGTACACATATTTATTTCAATTATGGTACCACTTGGGAAATTAAAGCAATAACAGGTCATTTGACAGATCATTTTAGAAGTTCATTAACTCGCATAATAAGATGCCGGCCGCCGCTTGTGAGCTCTGGTCCAATCAGAACATTTTGTATAATATTGTCATAATTTTCACCTATGCTCAACAGTGGACGTAGATAGGCTAGTAGAAGGATGGAGAGTATCTTAAGAACTACTAATCCGATTTCAACACCACCCGTATCATGGACATTAGTTGTTATACAAATCTCTGAGGCTCTGAAGAGTCACTAACTGTTTCTACTTTGTACTTTTCGAAGGATATAAGCCTGGCTGCATTCGCATATGTATTTGAAGCAACGAAAACGTCATGTAGGATCAATAGGTTGATGAATGGATAGGTTATATTTCACTATTGCCTTACGAGGTATATTTACGCCATCGAAAGTGTTTTCACAACATTACAACGGCTAAAGTTCAAATTTGTATTAAACATGCGACGGCAATGCATGTCTAGAGCTGTTTATCTATATATTTTTATAAATATACTCGGCACAAATCATAAACATCTAATGGTTGTTGTTACCACCTGTCAAACATCAGCGAGCCGGTTAACTATTAACCAATAAAAAAGTCAACGGTCCAGCGCTCGAAGCAAATTTTTGCGATAAACAAGCTACCGATTTAAAAAAAAAAACACTAAGTAAAAAAATTAATAAGCATGAAAATTATGCAAAATCCATTATTGGAATAAACTGCAAGAAATAAGAAATCTTTTTTTGAGTTCATTATCCAGTAGGGTGGTATGGGGGTGCATAGTTACCCATCCACATAGCATCACATCAACAGTTGAATGTAGGTCTCCCCAAGAAAGAATAGTGTAATATTTGGCAAACCGTTTAACGAACGCAGATACCATTATATTATTCCTAAGAATGTTAATTTCTTGGTTTCTTAAGCTGGTTTTTATTATTCCCACAGAAAACGTAAGTTTAGTGATAAATCGTATTCGGAATCTACCACCACACGAAGGATGTCTGACTGTCTGGCACCTTTACCTGACTTTAGTTTGTCAACAAGTTGTAAAAATTAAAATGGGAGTCATACGACTTTTTTGGATAGAAGAGTTTCAGACCTGAACACTCTATCTCTGACTCCATCTGCCAATAACATAAATGGTATGTTTAGGAGTCCGATTGGTGATTTAAAACCGTACACCGAACACACTATTCTAAACATTTTTATCGTTATCAAATTTTGCACAATATTACGGCAACCTTCATGAATTCGACTCAAACATGGATGATTTGATGGTTTTTCTTCTGACTTTAGATGTTTTTTAAATTGAAATGATGACTTAGCAATATATTATATTAAATATCATCTCTCAAAAATGTTTTTCATGCAAAAAAATGCATCGAGAGAATATAGTAAAAAAATGATTTCAGTATCAATTAACTCAACAGATTGGCAAAGCGGGTAAAACTTAATACAAACAGCTAGGCTAAGGTAGCCACTTAAATTAATAAAATTATATAAAATGATTATATTTTGTTAGCGTTATAATTCGTTTATATTGCGTTGTTATATTTATATCCTATTCTTTTAATATATCCCAACTAAACGTACATGTGGATGATCATTAAATAATACGAATGGTATTTATTTTTTGCAATTGTTCTCAAATTCATAAATTTTTATTTTTGCTACCTATTATCTTTTCTAAATAAAAAGCAGTGAATAAAAATAACTCATCATTCTCATAATCTTATCCCAATTACTTGGGGTCGATACAAAATGTACTCTTTTTTCATAGTACATATTGTAAAAGTTATTGGCAATAGTTTTATGACCAGCCGCCTGCCAGACGTCAACTCTCCATGGGAATGTAATTGTTGACCAAACGGCATCAGATGGAATTGGCCCGTTATAAGGCTTTTAGTCGTCTTTTACGACATCCACGAGCAAAGTAAGGGTTGGTAGTATTTATAGGCGCTACCACAGCATATGAATAAAAGTAACTCCTTAAAATAATCATTTATGACTTAAAATTTTAATATTCGTCAAGTCCTTAATATAATATACCCCGAAACAAACAGACAAAAATTTAAAAATATCTTATTATAAGTCACACATATACTAACATCGCATATGTTAGTATATGTGTATCAGTAAAAAAAAGGTTATTTTAGCATTATAAACACTTAAAATTTATTTATTTGTTAATAATAAAAAAACTTCAATGACGCTGATGACTTGTTGGAAGTGATATAGCTGACCGCACTGATGGCGTAATGATTTCAGTAGCGACCTCCCATGCCGAAAGCCGTGGGCCGGAGGATCACGCAAGACAATTAAAACTTAACAAAACCCTTGCGTTGATTATTATCAGCTATTTTTTTTTTTCATTTATAAATACGACGCAGCACTAAGGAAAATATCCTTTAAGAGACTTTACAAACATAAATAATCAACGGTGTGTCCGTTGATTATTTATGTTTAATTACACCCAGCACAGTTTAATCGCACAAAGCATTGTCCCCCGTGGTAATCCAACTCACGACAATCTGTGGATAGCTACGCCAACTGAGCAGTCTAATGTCAAACAATCAATTGAAAAAATGTATATCTTAATATACCTATATAAATTACAAGTCACGTTGTTTGTCCGCGATGGACTCTTAACGTACTTAACCGATTTTAATCAAATTTTCACAGCATATGTAGTTTGCACCTCATTGTAGTCGCAATATTATTTTAATGCAAATTATTTGTCTATTATGTGACAGTCACCATTATCTGTTATCTCCAAACGATTCTAACAGATGGCGGTATCTGTTGACTGGATCGAGTAAGTATTTAATAGATGGCGCTATGTTAAACGTACAAACGTTTCATATAAACTACAATTTATTAGCATAACCACCACGTGTTACTGAGGCTACCTTAGCCACAGCAACGCGTGACCGAGTCTGCTAGTTTTATATAAAATTAAATTTTGGTTTACCTGTTGCTATTAAATTTAATACGTTTGCATTGTGACGATAACAACTTGCAACAATTTCAAACACTTGTACAGTAAAAACTATTCGGTTTAAATAGCTCACGTGCAAATGGATTATAATAGCAACGATCTTGAGACGAATTGTATACTTTAAATAAATAATTATAAAGTTATTAAGTTCGGCAACTTAGATTGTGTAAATTCTTATACTTAAATAACACTTAGTATGTTATTGAAGTAAAAACTTCTTGTGGCATCGCACACAGATTTTTCGTAGACTATAAGAACGGTTACGCACTACGTCCGATCCGAATCCGATCCGAACCCGTGAAATCTATATATCTATATATATATCTACCCGTGGATCTAGAAAACTCGGACCGAATTCGGATATTGCTTACGCACTTGTCCGATCCGAACCCGTGAAAATATGGGTCTAGAAAACTCGGACCGAATTACATGATTTTACGCGGAGCCACAAAAGAGTGTTCACGTCACAGAAATATTTCTGTGGTTCACGTCGTTAATCATGAGTCCTTTAAATCGACGTCAACTTCTGGCAATACTACGTACAATAGTACGTACGAAGAACGTAGACGTACGTTCATACAAATAATTTTATGGCTGCATCGGTCCGTCAAAAATCATCTCCGGCATGGAGACTCTAGAATGACGGAAAGAAATCGGATGACGGAGATCGGATGTAGTGCGTAAATTACCATAGAAATAGTTCTACGGCTACGACGGACCATATTTTCACGGATTCGGATCGGATGTAGTGCGGAACCGCTCTAAGTGAGGCTGATCCGTCACACTTTCGGGGGAACTCGGGACCGCCGAGTGTACCCGAACAAAAAAGATACAGTCAGCTGCTTTTCGCTACTGTATCGCCGTGTTTACTATATTCAATTTATATGTAATAATTATTATCATTAATTATTATCGTTTCTTATAGTTCTTTTAAAAGTTATTAATACGTAATAATAATTATTTTAAGAATCATTATTTGGTTTACATTGTAAGGTTAGTGTATGTAGTTAACGGTTTATCGTACTAATATTATATAATGAAAAAACATTAAACATTATATAAAACATTTTTTTCATTGTTTTATTTCAGTTTTAAGTTTTCACTTCTGTCGGCAGTACTTATGAATGACTACTTTTTATTCTTTTTTTTAATTTCTTTGTACATGATGGAGTAATACCACACCTTTTTTGGACGTGGGTGTCGTAATAAACGACTGCAGGAGACATATCGCTTGCCCAGAAGAATAGTGACACAATTCAAAAAAGTTAATTTTTTCAGGAGGGTCAAAATAAGTATTTCCTTTTTTTCAGCTCGGTTCAGCAGCGATTCCAAATGCAGGAACGCCATTATAATATCCTTGAGAATGACAATGAAGAGTTGATAGGGAGACCTTATAATATTAACACCCCTCTATCAAAAAGGTAAATATAATGAAAATTGCAATTTTTAAAGTTGTGATACTATTCTTCCGGGCAAGCGATATGTAGATAACATACATGCAAGACAAGGAAAAATGGAAATAGAATCTTATACCAAACTGTCTCGACTAGCGTAATTGATGGAGACTCGAGCCCAACAGTGGGACATATATAAACTGAAATGATTTTAATAATATCAACATATGTTGATATTAAAAAACATCCACGATATATCATTACCATATTTGTTATCTCAGCAGTCGCTATAACCAATATATATATATATATATTTCTTCTGTACGTATATTTGTCTTTTAACTCCATCAAAACGACAGGACCTATTTCGATGAAATTTTGTGTGTATATTTCTTGGATTGTTTGAAAACATAATTGGATCCGTTAGGATCCGTTAACATTACAAGTGCTACTGTTGCGAACAGGACGAAGTCTGCCGGGTACGCTGGTACATATATAAATGTGTGTATATTATACATATGTATAACGCTTCGTATATTAATACATTAGCCGTACAAAGATGTACTCCAAGGTCGGTACAGTTCGCCCAACACTCGCCAACAATCGCATCACACGTAACACATTGATTTGTTAATAAAATAAATCGTGATAACGTTGTTATTATTTTGTATTGCACACACGGTGCAATGGATTTAATGTCGTCATTTTGTATTGTGGGTTGTCGTTACAATACTGTAGAAGGACAGTTGTTTGTATAATCCACATACAAATGTTTGTTATGAGTTATATTTGTATCTGTTGATCTTGTTTTTGAAAATCACCCGTTTAGTACGCTGTATAGGTGCAAAATAGTGTGCGAAATGTGAGGATCACAGACTCTCGTCTTGATACTCTTAGTTAATAGTCAATTTATGTGAGGTTTTTAACCGACTTCAAAAAAGGAGGAGGTTCTCAATTCATCTGTATTTTTTTTTATGTTTGTTACCTCATAACTTTCGACTGGGCGAAGCGATTTTAATGATTCTTTTTTTATTTGAAAGCTGGTGCTTCCTGTGTGGTCCCATTTATACACTAAAGATACCGACACGGGCACCGATTTCAAACCGATAGCACATACAAATGATAGTATTTTAAGTTATTGCACGCCTCATAAGCGAAGCGTTGAGGTCTTGCTCTACTCTCGACATATGAAAATCAAGCACTTTTCAAACATAAAAATGATTGTAATTTTCTCACATTGCACTTATAGGATAATATTATAATATATATGTCAAGATAAAACATTCGTTTAAACGTATTTGATATTTTTAAAAAGCAATTATTTTGTTTAAAGTAAGAAAATAGTTGATTAAAAAAAATATTCGAAGACGTCGGAAAAAATATTTTGTATCTAGCAGGATCACGACCGTAAAAATGAATGTATCGAAGTTTTTCTTTTATTAAAAGCTTCATAATCGCAACGCGCTGTTTCCTTTCGAAAATGGCTTGGTAATTCATTGTCGTTTAATTGCAATTAATAAAAAACTAAACTGCTTAGTCTTTAGTGTATGTATACCTTATGAAAATTGCGTTCGTTTACATTTTTTGTTCGTCCATTCGGACAGGCAAAGGAAATAAATCCCATTCAGCCTATACAGCTATGTTTAGCTCTACGTCGAAAATGGCACGAAATTTCAAAAGTATTACTTTTCTTTCATTACAAGCTTATATTTAGTTTTACCTGTCCCGTTGTCTGTAATCAAATCTTGCAAGTTAAGTTTGATCCACTTCCCGGTTTCAGATTGAGCTGAAATTTAGCATGCATTTATAAATCGGATGACAATGCAATACTATTGTGACATAGAGCTGATCTGATGATAGACCTGGAAGCTGGCCATAGTTACTCCGTAATTAAACGACGCAACCCTTTCGAGTTTGGTCTCATTTGATTTGTCTTGATGATTACTTTAATACTATATGGTAACCAGGGTCTGACGATGGACCTGGAAGCTAGCCATAGAAACTCCGTAATTAAGTGACGCAAACTCATCACGTTTAGACTCGTTTGATTTGTCTTGTCGAGTACTTTGAGACTATATAGTTACTAGGGTCTGACGATGGACCTAGAAGCTGGCCATAGGAATTCCGTAATGAAACGACGCAACCCCATCGAAATTGGGCTTATTTGATTCGTCTTGGTGAGTTTTTTAATACTATATGGAAACCAGGGTCTGATCATCGACCTGGAAGCTAGCCATAGGAACTCCGTAATTAAACGACGCAACCTTATCGAGTTTAGGCTCCTTTGATTTGTTTTGTCGAGTACTTTGATACTATATGGTAACTAGGATCTGATGATCGACCTGGAAGCGGGCCATAGGAACTCCGTAATTAAACGACGCAACTCCTTCGAGTTTGGACTCGTTTGATTCGTCTTGACGAGTACTTTGATACTATATGGTAATCAGGGTCTGATGTTGGACCTGGAAGCTGGCCGTAGGAAAAAGAAGGTGCTAAATGTTCTTAATCATACCATCAAAATGTAACACGCTTTTATTTATAAAATTGAGACTGTGATAGAAACGGGAAGATTTAATAATTATGTTGTAAAGTTTTCGTGTTAAAAATATATAATTATGTATGATATGGAATTATTTTGTAGTAGACGAAGAAGCTTAATTATCGTTAAAGGTTACAATGAACTTATAAAGTGTTATATGCCTTATTAGAGTTAATTTATTTTTAACTTTTTATTTTATTTTATTAGCAAATAATAAAAGCTTGTTTTTAAAAAAGGCTTTTTCTTTAATTGAATTTTTATTTCTGGCATTGACTAATAGTAAATGATAAATAATATAAAAATTATGAGGCGTGCACTTTTGGATTTTCCAAATTATATTTTGTACTTTTCAGTTTTTGAAGTCGGTTTTTTTACGACGTAGTTTTTTTTATAATAAATAAATAGTCAAGAAAACCTTTATCTCTTCGAATGCCCTACAATTTATATCTATCGGGCTACAGAGATTTATTTGGTTAGAAAAGAGACTTGTATTTTAAAAAGTAATTTATTTTTATATACTGTAGTGTTAGGGCCACACAACACAGTTGACAGTTTTTTTTCTAAAGCCGCGGGCTGATCCGTCTAATGTAGTACACTGTCGCAGAAAATCGTCATCCGAGCAATAGCAATGTACTGTTGTGTTCCGTTCGTTAATTGAGAGAGCCGAAAGCTCAACTATCTTGGTGATTTGGGGTTTTCATTGGTAGGCAGCGACCTAGCTGTACCCTTGGTAGTAAGAGTTCATTCAAGGCCACCATATGCAAAAAAATCTAATCTCACTACGTCGAAAAGAAAGCCTGAGTCTCGCATATGCAGTGATGATGAAATTTTTGAATCTCACATAATAGCAGGTAATTAGCAGCCGTTATACCTCGGGGGGCAAAGATCGACTTCCAGCCGTTCACATTTTCACATTGAACGCCCAAGCGGTCACATTACCTTATAATACTGTATTTCCGTGTGGTGACGGAGTAAGAATACAATTCACCACCCATCTTACCCGTGGGTGATCGTTCGAGACGACTAAGGGATATAAAACGCATATAACTTCTATGCGAGAGAAAGAAAACTCGAAACAAAACTCTATGCCAACACGTCTGACCAGCGTGGTATAGTAGGTCAATTACCCTTCCATTACGGAGGAGGCCCGAGCCCAACAGTGGAACATTTATGGGCTGAGATGATGATGATGATGACTGTATTTACCTCGCACTAGTAACACATTTCTCCGAAATTTCACCTACTGCCGGTTGAACGGAGATATAGCTAAGAAGCACCTATAAACACATCTGAACAATTAAGACTCTTGATCCCAAAGAAATGTGCACCGTAGGTAAAGACGAACGAGTATAAAAATACAATTTTTCTTTAAAGACACCATCCTGCACTAGAAATATAATCTTGCGAGGGACTTTACAAACATATAATAAACACAGACAAATCACACCCAGACTCAGAACAACAGTTTGTGGATCTCAAAAAGTATTGTCCTGCGTAGAAATCGAACCCACGGCGCTGGCACAGAAGGTATCTTGATCAGTACAGTCTAGAAGTTGTTACAAGTAATCCAATAATATCCGTAAATAATACATCAATGATATATTTAATACAAACTTATTTATTATCACAGTTGTTATGCTAACAATCTTTATTTTGTCTGATTCGTCACTATTCATGGTCACAATTCAGGCTCTATGGTTCAGCGTTATTTTTTATAGCCTATAACATTTCTTGACCAACGGACTAGCTAACAGAAAATAGTTTATTCAAATCTAGCTTCTAGTTCCTAAGATAATCTCGCTAAAACAGCTTTATTAAATGAAATAGCTGTGTCAGCAGTTTCGTTTGCGTATATTAAATAGATAGGTAATATGATTGTTCTGTATGAACAACCTAGTCATCCCGAGACATTTATAATAATATTAATAGCATTCGCAACGAATCAATCACCATTTTTGTAACAGTTGCCACGACAACGGCGTCTGCATAGGACGGTTGATATGCAATGCTATCAAACTTTGCCGGCATCGCTAATTTATAACCATTCCTCGATACATAGGGCATATTAAATAATAAGATATTTTGGTACCCAAGTTGTAATAATAGACCAGGGTAGAAGCCTTTAAAAATAATAAAAAGTGAAATAAAATAATAGTAGGATGAAACCCATTAGAAAAGGAGGAGAATATTATAAAAATGAAAGGAAAAATAATTTACGGGCGATCTGAGGTCGGGAAGGGTATGGGGGTGAGTTTTTAAGGGTAAAAACGGTTTTTCTCGATTTCCGGCAAAACTAAAAGTCCTATCGAAAAAAGTCAAATGGCAAAGTTATAGGTAATAAAAAGATCTAAAACTTTTGTATTTACACTTTTTTCACATAACCTCAAAATTTATGTGAAAAATTCAAAAAACCAAGTTTTTGGTTTTTTATTTTTATCTTTTACAAAAAAAATTTTTTTTTAACGAAATTTGGTGAAAACTTACCTTTTTATGTCCCAAATACGCTGTAATTTATTTAATAAAAAATATTTATTTTTTCACCTTATTTTGAATTAATATCGAAAAAGCACTCTAATTTTCAATCGAAAATTCACCCGTCAAAATACCAGCTTTTTTCAAAAAGTTGGTATGTTTTCTGTTCGTTGAAATCTCTACTTTCCGATGGTGAAAAAAAAAATATGTTACTATAGTAAATCTTCTCAGAAAATCCAAAAAATCGAAAAAAACTCGAATTCGAAATTTTTTTTTAATTAATATATATAATTTTGAGCTATTTATTAAAATTTACACTTTAATTACTCGAAAAACGTTAGATTACATGTTTCATTGATAAAAAAAAATTGCAAATCAAAATATACTACTATAATTAACAAACAAATAAGTTAATAAAATTAATATTTAATAAGACATCTACAATATTTGGAGAAAGTTGTCGAATCTTCTTTAAATTATATGCGTAGATGCCTATTTATAACTATTTTAAGATAAATTATATACCTGAGTGACCTACGAAAAATTGTAGTCCATCAAAAGGTATTTCATGGAGAAGTGGAGAAGGGGCTAGGCGGGTCTGGGTCTTACTACATACATACCTACGGATCGTAATCGGATTTTATAAATAATTAAGCATATTAAATGCTAAATTTCAGTAATTTAAATAACAAGGTTGTGTCATCGTTTAATACAATTCTAACTGTAAAGTTTGAAGTATTAAGCCTATAACAATGTGTAAACATTGTCGGGTAGATAGCACACCGTCACCTTAAGACGTAAATACAATACGAAAATGAAATTTGCATGTCCTACAATTAGTCGCGGTAGTGTAGTGGCAGCACGATTGGGCCGGAATCCCAATAGGCGCGGGTTCGAATCCCGCTTGCGACATCATTTTTCATTTCGTAATCGGATTTTATAAATAATTAAGCATATTAAATGCTAAATTTCAGTAATTTAAATAACAAGGTTGTGTCATCGTTTAATACAATTCTAACTGTAAAGTTTGAAGTATTAAGCCTATAACAATGTGTAAACATTGTCGGGTAGATAGCACACCGTCACCTTAAGACGTAAATACAATACGAAAATGAAATTTGCATGTCCTACAATTAGTCGCGGTAGTGTAGTGGCAGCACGATTGGGCCGGAATCCCAATAGGCGCGGGTTCGAATCCCGCTTGCGACATCATTTTTCATTTCGTAATCGGATTTTATAAATAATTAAGCATATTAAATGCTAAATTTCAGTAATTTACATACCTACTATTTCGTAGCAGCTGTTACAATCGTTAGCCTAGCCAGTATTCGAAATACAGTACAGTATACAACATCGTTTATAAAAATACACGTGCACGCTGAGTTTCTTGAAGATAATTGTGACAAGTTTACTTAAAAAAAAAACTTTTCGAATCTGCATAGGAATGTAAATACTATCTCTATTTTTATCTGTATCAATCAACTCAAACATAAAAATAGTAATATTTTCTTTAAAAAATAGTATGCTTAACGTAACATAACCTAAAGATTAAAATTAAATGATATTTTAGTATAAGATTAAAAAATAATAATCTCCTTAATTTTGCACAAACAAATTTAGTTAATCCCATGAAAAAAAAATTATTTCGAAATACATAAAAAATATATTAAAAATCTATAAAAATATATAAAATATATATCGTAAATATATTTTTAATAACAAACTTTTGGCCGATTTTCATATATATTTTATACATTTCAAATATATTTCAGATATATTGAAAATATATTTTTTTATATTTTTAGCTATGTTTTTTATGTATTTTAAGATATATTTTGAATATATCTAAAACATATTTAAAGTATATGAAATATACATGAAAATCGGCCAAAAATTAGTTATTAAAAATATATTTACTATACATATTTTTTATATATTTATACATTTGTTATAGATTTTGAATATATTTATAATATATTTTTTATACATTTTGACATGTATTTCTTTAATATTTTTTTTTCATGGGGTTATACTCATGATAAAATAGTGAAGGCATTATTAATTCGATTTTGTCTTTTCAGATTTTCGAATTCGAGTTTTTTTTGGATTTTTTGCATTTTCTAAGAAGATTAACTATAGTAACATATATTTTTTTTCACCATCGGAAACTAGAGATTTCAACGAACAGAAAACATACCAACTTTTTGAAAAAAACTGATATTTTGACGGGTGAATTTTCGATTGAAAATTAGGGTGCTTTTTCGATATTAATTCAAAATAAGGTGAAAAAATAAATATTTTTAATCAAATAAATTACAGCGTATTTGGGACATAAAAAGGTAAGTTTTCACCAAATTTCGTTATAAAATATTTTTTTTTGTAAAAGATAAAAATAAAAAACCAAAAACTTGGTTTTTTGAATTTTTCATATAAATTTTGAGGTTATGTGAAAAAAGTGTAAATACAAAAGTTTTAGATCTTTTTATGACCTACAACTTTGCCATTTGACTTTTTTCGATAGGACTTTTAGTTTTGCCGGAAATCGAGAAAAACCGTTTTTTACCCTTAAAACCTCCCCCCCATCCCCTTCCTGACCTCAGATCGCCCGTAAATTATTTTTCCTTTTATTTTTATAATATTCCCCTACTTTTCTAATGGGTTTCATCCTACTATTATTTCTTTTGGTTTTATAAATTATCGACCCTGGTCTATAACTAAGAATAAGCACTTTAAAAAAATATTCTCTGGCTTTATAGTATACTAGCAGACCCGGCCACGCGTTGCTGTGATTAAGGTAGCCTCAGTAACACGTGGTGGTTATGCTAATAAATTGTAGCTTATATGAAACGTTTGTACGTTTAACATAGCGCCATCTATTAAATACTTACTCAATCCAGTCAACAGATATCGCCATCTGTTAGAATCGTTTGGAGATAGCAGATAATTGTGACTGTCAAATAATAGACAAATAATTTGCAATAAAATAATATTGCGACTATAAATTGAGATGGAAGTTATCCTATCTTTAAGTTGGATCAAACTACATATGCTGTGCAAATTTTATTAAAATCGGTTAAGTACTTTAGGAGTCCATCGCGGACAAACAACATGACGCGAATTTATATATATTAAGAAGAAGAAGATGTGTACGGGTTATTTTTTTAAGGGTACCCAAAATTTCACAGGAGGTTCAGATTCGATAGCATAATTGATTATTGAAATAAAAACATATGATTTTTTTAACAAAAAAATATTTTTCTTATTCGGTGAATGCCTATATGCCACTAAATTTGTTGCTAATATGTAAGTCATTCATTTTATAAACACGCACACACAAAAATATAAGCGCTCACGATAAAACAAAATTAGGTACCTAACTTTGATTCCTTTGTCGGTACGGATCGGATCGGCATTTCGTCGAAATCGTAATAGTCTTCCCGCCTCCCCTTGCAACACTTTCCCCTCGTAGACCGACCTGCGCGTCCGCAGCGCTAATTCGCCATTGATATTTTGGCCGTGACCTAATTAGCAGCACGTGTTAATTGTTTTATTGTTTATCTCCCACAATGGCAGATCAAACAAGATATTCTAATCGCGAGTATTATAAGATGGTACGGTGCTACATATTAAGTGGTAAAACTTTACGTGGTGCGCAAAGGGTCCGTACTTTATTGAAGACCGATTGACTGGCAGTAATTATCTGGATATGTTGCGAAATGTGATTTCCGATTTACTAGAGGACGTACCTCTAATACTGTTAAATAATCTATACTTCCAACATGACGGTGCTCCACCCCATTATTCGAGTGCTGTGCGTGAGTATTTAAACACTGAATATGGGAATAGGTGGATAGGTCGTGGGGGCCCGATACCGTGGCCTCCAAGGTCACCGGACCTTACACCATTAGACTTTTATTTGTGGGGTGAAATTAAGAGACGTGTTTACGTTGAAGAAGCGCAAAGTTATGAGGACCTTCGTAGTAAAATCATTACTGCATTTGATGAAGTGAAAAGTGCTCGGACACAGATAATGTTAAAAAACAATTTAAGAAGGCGTGCTCAGCAGAGAGAGAGAGTGCTCATTTCTTTCAACACAAAGTTGAAAGAAATGGACTTCATTTCGAACAATTGTTAAAATATCAGTGATAGTGTTTTTCCTGGGACTAAATGAATAGGTAAGTTTAATTGTTGTAAATAGTTAATTCCACTTTTTAAATACGCCTTAATAAATACGAACATTAGTATGTGGTTTTAAAATAATAAACTGGTATTTTAATTATTTATCTGTTTATTATGACGCGTGACGGTGCTAAGCCCGTTAAAAGTATGAAAGAAAATTGGAATCTTAAACTTATTTACTATTTTACATGTGTGTGTGTGTGTGTAGAAGTGTAACAGTAGTGTGGTGTCGATAATTTCTAACATGTACTTGTGTGCGTTAGGGTGATAGTTTCTTGATCAATGGCCGCGCGTAACAAGATTAGGTTGTCTATAAATCAGGAATATTTTAGATATTTTCAAATGAAAATAATTAGGTAATTACTAGTGATTTTAAATATTTAACATTTTTAATATAACATTATTTATATGTAGAACATCATAAAAAATTTGGGTACTCTTAGAAAAAAAACCCCAAGATAAATAGTTAATGAAATTTCTAAGAAATAAGTTATATATACCTACTCACCCACCCTAACACCACCACAAACCAATAAAAAGTAACCTTCAAAGAAAAACAAACATCCGGTATTCATTCAGTGACGTCGCAAATGCAGGATAACAGCGTCTGAACTAATACGAATTTATTGGCGATAAGGTATGGTGCGGGCGGCGACCTCGACCCGGTCGTGCTCCGGCGCAAGACGCGCGACAATTGCAACACCACTACGCATTGTGCAACATCAACGCTCAAAGGTGAAAGGTGATAACATTATCTCATCATCATCTCAGCTCATATACGTCCCACTGCTGGGCTCGAGCCTCCTCCGACATAAGGGCAATTGACTTACCACAATGGTTAGCTGGGTTGGTGGCTTTTATTACAAGTTTTCCATCTCTTGCATAGATGTTATAAGCATATTGCAGTCTTTTACGATATTTACGTCCAATATTCTTACTACGTCTAATAATTACTCATTCGTAAGCATCCAATTCAGGTGGTGAAAGATTGAAAATACCATTCACCACCTCCTCTCTTGATAGTGGAAATAGCAGATTAAAGATTATGATATGCAGATAAATTCAATGCCGGAGATGTAGAACATGATATTTTAAAACTCCACGCCAATCCGTCTGCTCAGCTTGGTGTAGTAGGTCAATTGATCTCCCTTATTTTTGCGGTGGACTATGGAAGTGGTCGCGCCCCGCCAAATCGGTCCGGGGCGACGGAAGAGGCGGCGCGCAACCCCATAGACCCAGCATGTAAACACCTCTCTTCGCCGTGCGAGCGGGCTACCATTGTGGAGGAGATCTGGGCAGAGCTCTTGATCCTCAACGGCAAATATGCATTAGATGAGAAATTGTTAATCATCTTTACTTTAACGATGATAAAGCGCTGAAGTTGTGTGACTAACACACTCATTGCAGACCAGCCATTGACATCACCTACAGTGACAAGTAATTAATAATCAACCGTGCAATATTAAGTCACATTAGCTGAATAGCCTAAGTCATCATCATCTATTTATTATCGAGCTTTGAATTCTGTCGTGTGGTAATGGATTAATAATGGAATTCTTTGCCACCATTTGCCTGTGAGAAACGTAAAATGGATGAAAAGATTAAGAAAATAGTCAGCAGCGTTCGTCTAAAAATTGTATAACACCTTACTGCGATAGCTAATACGTTTAGTAGTCCACCTATCCAGGCAGAAACATAACAAATACTTCATTTTTTTAAATTCTGATCTCTATTTTTCTATGGTAAATTTATATACTTTTCAAATTCAAATTAATTTCTTATGTACCCTGCGAGGGCATTTACATACTGTCAGTTTTAAAACTTTCTATTAATCGATTAAACTACCACCGGATCGGAACATAATTGAGAAGATCCGGCAAGAAAATCAGCGGGTTTGTCTATTTCTGACTATTTAAAAAAAAATGTACAAAATGGTTTGTAATAATAATTATCTCCAGTGTGATGCCCTTCGAACCCCGATATAATGTAAAATTTAAATACAACGTAAATATTTTATATATTTATTTTAGTACGTAGTAATATAAAAAAAAAGCTGGGTTTATATTTTAACGATCTAATTTCATCTATTAAATATCTTAATAAATATATAATTGATATAAATATATAATTATGTATGTACTACGATGAAAAATACATGATAATTTACATGTAACAAAGTTGTTATATCGAACCATTAGTTTACCTTGAAAGGTAAAGCGTTTGCAATATCTGGTCAATCACCTGGCCAAAGCAAGATTTATGTTCAAAGCAATACTTTCACAACAATCCAGCGGAACTGTCCTTGTGGAGTTCAAATGCGATGCGGAACGGTTATTGCCGTCGTCTACCGGCGCGGCGCGGCGGCCGGCTGACTAACCAACCCGGCCTTTGTCTCAACAACAATGTAGGTTTCTTATGTCCGGCTATTATGTGTATTGTTTCATAATTTACTAGCTGTAATACCAGTTACAAAAGTGTTACAATTTTCCACCAGTCTTCTACTAATTTCTGGTAACTACACCATTTGATGATGGAAAACAATGTGCCATCAAACCTTACTTTCACTTGTGAAAGTAGGTAATGAAAGATTAATAGTTTTTACTAGGAGAATACGCAGCAGTACCATACGACCGTATCACCGTGGAGAGCTGCAGGCCATTCTCTAGGTGAGACTCTTAGCCAATTTTTACCACTCCCACGGACAAGTATGGCATGGTGACAATTCGCTTGCCCGGAAGAATAGTGTCACCACTTTAAAAATTACAATTTTCATTATATTTCAATTTTTGATGGTGGAGGGGTGTTAATATTATAATTAAGTTCTCCCTAGTAACTCTTCGTCGTCATTCTTAAGGATATTATGCTGACGTTCGTGCATTTGGAATGCTGAACCGAGCTGAAAACAAGGAAATACTTATTTTGACTCTCCTGAATTTTTTTTTTTTGGATTGTGTCACTATTCTTCTGGGCAAGCGAGTTGTAGACGGGGTCACAGGTATAGGGTGTTATGTGGAAATTCGTACCACTAGTCAGCCCAAATGGCAATGGGAAAGTTTTGGTGGCGATGTGTACTAAACATGGCTTGTCAAGAAAAGATATTGTTTCTTATAAATATGACGATATGTCTATTTAATATGATACGTTGTTTATAACCACGATTCATATTAAATAGACACATCAAGTTGCAAAAAATTTACGAATTCAATGTTTCTTGCTATATGTCAAATATCTGCTATACATATATCAGCTGCGTATAGCATTATATGCAGCTGATCCAATAACATGGGACGTGTCCTTCGTTGCGTGGGAATGCTGACGTTATCATCATTTTTCTTTTTTTTTGTGTGACTTAGTTGTTAGCCTCAGGCGTTATCATCACTGACCGTGCCGAAGTATATTTAAACTTACAACGGCTCAGCCGTTGGCTGTTGAGCCGTTGTAAGTAAACAAGTTCCCATATTAACTTTGTGTTTAGCTTATGGTCTGGTCACACTGCATACAATCTGCCCGTTGAAAACTTTTGGCGGACATATGAAAATATCAATTGTCTAGTAATTTGTATTGTAATATTAAATAATTTTGTTTGTATTTTATGTAATACAATACAGAGAAATTTATGAAATGTAGGGAATGTAATATAACAGTGATTATAGCCTAGAAATACACGTAGTATTTATAGCCTGCCAAAATTCCTAAAGAAATCATTAATTAGGTTGTCAGCATGAAGCGGACGAACTGTTATTATGAATTAACTACTCAATATGAAGAAGTGGAATATAGCTATAAGTTATGATGAAAATTGTACAAGACTTAGTAATATTCAGATGAATAAGCTAACAATGTATTCGATTGAGGGACAGCCTATAGTCATGAATAAATATTATTAAGAAAAAATGTGCCCGTGCCGACGTAAAGTTGGCTTGCGATTCGACACCTTGTCGTATTATCTCTCATCACCAACCGATCCTTGGCCTCAGTACCCATATTAAATTAAAAATAATAAATGAGCTATCTAATTTTCATCTATTCCTATTTACATATATGTATATATTGAAATGATCACCTGTACTTCCGCAATGTAACCGGTGACGATCTCGCGACGGTAAAATTAGAACACTTGCCAAATATTCAGTGACGATTGCAAACTTCAAACGAAAGTGGAAGGTCGAATATGTATGCGTAATATGTTTACAAAAAAAGCGCCCTCTAGAATTTTAGACCCGTGAACCTTTAAGGAACATACTCCGGACGAAAAATATTAAGTAATTAATTTATTGTAGGAACGTGGACGACTGTGAATGAAACAATAGCTCTTTATATACATTGTCAGTAATTTTATAGGTAAGAATTAGTTTTAAACAGGTTTTCGAAGTCTTTAGAAGCTAGCATCTATACATTGCTTTATAAAGCAATCATTTGATCAAATCGAAGTGTATTGACCATGTAGTGTTGAGAAAATCTGTCAAGGTTTTTTTGAAGTAACAGATCTGGGTGGCAGAACCTGAATATATTTATATTGTTTGCGTATATCACAATTTTGAATAGATAAATCAAGATTGAAAATCTTTATAAAGATTATAACAAAAAGTCCCAGTACTAAAACTTGTTAGAGTCCAATTTATCAATCTGCTCTGATACCTCTGTATACTACACAAGAGAACTTTACGATTCAGGTTATTGCGTCCACTTTATATATTGCTCTCTAACCATACATCAACTTCAACGAGCTCTCTCTCTACTGGTGCATACTAATCCATCACTACTCTCAACCACATTGGCAGGGCCTCCAACATATTACTCCAGTTATTGGTTACGTAAAAATTCATTGACAAGCGGTCTGCGGTAATAACAAAATACAAGCAGAAATTAAAAATCTGGGTGGACTTTATTTAATTACAGGGATGGCGACGTAGTCAACTACCGAGCTCTCGTGTCAATTCTCGTGACTTCGATCCTAGCGAAAGACAATTCTTTGTGAGATTTACAAATTATTTTTCTAAGCCTTGGTGAAATTTATTTTAATAGTTTCTTTGTGAAGTCGCAACATTTTTTTAGACTAGGACGCTGGCGCATCGGTTGGTACAGGCGCGAGTACCTACGCCTGATGCCGCCCTAGCTGAAGCCGCGGGTGACTGGAACGGGGCGAATAGATCGCGCAAGGACGAGCCGGAACATCGATAGATGGTACCCGAACGTCAAGGCTTCGGCACCAGTGATCAGCCCAATAGCGATGGGGAGGCAATATGATTGGATATGGGGCCGCGCGTCGCCGTTTTGTCACCTCGGACGGAACGGACAGCGTGTGACTGACAGTTTAAAAAAATAATACCGGGGTGATCTTGGTGTCTTAAAAAAAGAATTAAATAAATATAATTATCATTTTAAACGACGAAGTGTGATTATTTCTTTGAGAATTAATATGACGATATTCGATTAACAATATGAGTACAGTGACATGTTGTTATTCTCTTGTTCTACATACGCTGTCGTTTACAAAACCAGCGCAATTGTAGTAGGTGGGTACAACGGTGGGCGTGCGTGTGCCGACGACCTTGACCCGGGCCAGCTTGCACAAGTGGCTCCGGTCAACGCCACCGCAATTGGACGTGTGCCGTGAAACACTGAACTACATTCATGTCTGATTAACACAACCATTGTACATTTATTATTCATTTACACGCTGATTCCATTATACTTCCGAACGTGTTAGCACAGATTATACTGTTCAATTCTTTTTTGTGGCAGACAGTCTATACACGTTTCGCCCAATCTCTTGGGGGCGAAGGAAAGCGGCGTGCATGGCCATAAACATCTATACACCTTTCTCTGTATCGGTAAGTGGACGGGTGGCCGGTATTAAATCCTTGTCTTCAGTGGCCCATCCAGTAGTTTCTCTTTTGATTACCATCTGATACCGGTCCATCTATCTATCAGTCTATTGACATCCACTGCTTGATATGAGCTTTTCTACGAGAGGGATCAATGCCAATATGAATATAGCAGATGGATTGGAAAGATGCCTTCCAGGTTTATAGCTACCGATTCTCCTCATCATTACCTTGCTGTTGATTACTTGGGGTCGACGCAATATGTCCTTTTCTTCCATTCAATCCTATCCGATGTCATCTCTGCGTTCACTCCCTTTCTATTCATATCATGCTTCACGCAGTCCATCCATCTTTTCTTCGGTCTTCCCTTACCCCTAAAGCCTTCAACATTCATACTTAAAACTCTTCTCCCAACATTACATTCATCCCGTCTCATCACATGTCCATACCAAGTCAGGCTTTCACTTTTCAACTTTTCCGTCACTGGCGCCACTTTCAAACTTCCTCTTATATACTCATTTCTTACCTTATCCATTCTCGTCAGGCCACACATCCATCTTAACATTCGCATCTCTGCTACATGCAGCCGTCTCTCATCCGTCGCTTTTGTAGCCCAACATGCTGACCCATACAATACGCCAGGCCTTATTAAGGTTTTGTATATTTTACTTTTCAATTTTAAGGGTACTTGAGAGTCAAATATGGTACCTGTAACCTGCCGCCATATCATCATCCATCCCGCGTCAATTCTGTGCTTCACCGCACGATCCAAGTCGCCATTGCTATCGATTCTCCTAGTGACCATAAAGGCGGTTTTTAGAATTCACGCTATTACGAATATATCTATCTTTTGATTGATGCTGTGTGGTGACTACGTGACCGCCTTCACGACTATGGCTCTCACTATCTACACATACTAACAACGTTGCTCGTGGGTGTTGTAAAAGACGAGTTACAGCATTATATAAACCTTGACCAAGTCCAGCTGATGCCGTCTGGTCAACAATGCAGTGATATAACAGTGCATTTACAAACGTTTTATTATTCCATGATAATTCGCAGAAGATAACATTAACAGTAAAATCCGTTCTTAGCTGAACTTTATTCGGCGAAAGGAGTATTCCTACAAAATTTAACATCTGTAGGCCTTATGGTTCCAGGCCGGGCGGGCTACCGAAGACAAAGATAGGGCACTGGTGGCCCGCTCGCACGGCGAAGAGAGGAGTTGCACGATGGGTCACGTGCCGTCTCTTCCGTCACCCCGGACCGATTTGGCGGGGCGAGACGCATCCATAATCCAACGGAAAAAAAAGGCCTTATGGTTCCAGAGATATCGTGATGAGTCAATACATAGGTGGAAATCTTTTATATATATATATATATATATATACACCGTGGAATCTAATTGGCTGTTTTCCTGAAACGTATGTACTCAGTTAATCATTCTTAATATCCCCACATAACTAAAAACATAATACATTGAAAAAAAAAGTCTGATAAATAGACGTTCTTAAGTTTGTCTGATATGCAACGGTATTGTTCCCAACATGCCCTTTTTTTTTTTTTTTTTTTTTTTATTGTTGGGCTATGGGTGCGTCTCGCCTACGACATAGCATTCGAATTAAATCGCAATAATAGGTAAAAAGAATATTTAGGCATTGTAGCTCGTAGCCCGCCCGCGTCCCGCACGCACCCCTTGCTTTTGATGCGCCCGAGCCGCGCGACCTTGGTCTATGTTTTAATAGGTCAGTTTGCAATTTTTTGCCAAACGGCTTAGACGTATATCATATGTTTATAACAAATCCCGAACGCGGGTGCTAGTAAGTGCGAAAAAATGACAAGTCATTACCAGTATTCTGACGTAGAGTGGTTAGACATGGTTCGTTTTTATGCGATTGCTGGAGACAACTTGGCGAAGGCTAGATGCCTGTACGCTCAGCCAGAACACCTGGATTCTTTACGCAGATGTGGCATTATAAATCCGCCTGTGCCTACAACAGCGATAATTTTATCAGCCACATAACGCCTACTAACCCATAGGCAGTTTTGAGTGCTTACACGTGCTCAGGCTAGAGGTAGGTGTCGCCGACATTCTGCTCGATTAGAAGAAGAAATTCTTGAGAAAATGGAGGCATGGTTTTAAAGTAATTAAAGAAAGTAGGTAACCAAGGTAAGAGCATTGACCGTAGGTTTGATAGCTACGGTCGATGCTCTCAAACGACCGTAGGTATAACAAAATTATTAGACAAAACATGTTACAGTTATGCAAAAATGATATTTTAAGGAAACGTCCGGGGGATTGCAAATGACTAGAATTTATGTTTTTATTTTATTGAATAAATGCTATATTATGGTTCTATATCATTAACTGAGTATATACGTTACGGGAAAACAGCCAATTCGATTCCACGGTGTATATATGTATATATATATATATATATGTATATATATATATATATATATATATATATATATATATATATATATATATATAAACAATAAAAGGTCAAAGAAAGTCATCTATAATTGAATGTTTGCTTATATACGTGTAAAACAGGAACCAACAACTTTTATGTCAATATTTCCTACATCAAGCCGTTACATATTTTTCATATTACCTCAAGTATATTGTTTGCAGTATGATAAAGGCGCTGATTGCTTGATAGTATTATCACTGTCACACATACAATGCACGAGGTACTAACATTTATATATTAAAGTTGAGATGAAACAAGAATTATGATGCAAATTTGATTTGATTGAACAGATGGCGTAGTGTTTAAGGTACCAATTTAACATGCCAGTCATGGGTTCGATTTCCACCCAAGACAAGACTTTGTGCAATCCACAAGTTGTTATTTCCAGTTTGGGTAAATTATATGTTTGTATATTCTCCCTCAATACAAGGATTGGTTCCTTAGTACAAGTTGTTATCTTAAAGAAAAAAGGAACAATTTATATTCAAATGTATAAAGTATTTAGGTATATTGGTGGACGGATCAAGCATACAAGGATACCAAGGCGTTCTCAGGAGTTTCGTATGATACGACTGTATATGGAAGCCAACATATCTGACCAAAATCATCATCTCAATTCCTTCCCACTACTGGGATCGAGCTTGAAAATAAATCAAGATTAGAATAATTATTAGGATTATGAGGATACCGAAGCTATGGCTGACGAACGGTGAACTAATCCACGATACAAGTGAAGCTACACGGGGAAAATGAGGCTGGAGAGAAAAAATAAACCATATCTCGATATAGGTAACAATTATTACGGCGGAACGCAAATTTGAAGGTATGGATACAGTGCCAATGAGACTACACATATGGCCTAGTGGTTAAGATTTCGACCTACCGTGCCAAACATCATGGCTTCAATTCCCACGCAAGACCATAAAATTATGACCTCAACTCAGAGTACCAATTAGTAGATTGGATCCCTTATGTAGGACAATTCCAAATACCAAAGTAAAGTGTGGGTTGTAATTGATTTTCGTTTAATTTTCGTAAAATGTACCGCACTACGGGATTATTTCCTAAGTCCATCCATCCATCAGCCCGTAAAAGTCCACTGTTGGACATAGGAACTTTTAGGCACAAGAATGCTACTCAAAACAATCCTGTGCAACTTGCATCGAACGGTTTACTGCGAACTTTCTTAATGTCGTCAGTCCATCTAGTTTTGTCCTGCGCTGTTTGTTTTTTTTTTTAAATAAAATATCCTTAGTATTTTATAAATAAAATAAAATGAGAGTTATTATTTTTATCATGTTTAATACAAGAGATTGGTATCAAAATTATTTAACAAACATTGCAGGTGTAAAACCTTGAAACGACGTAAGAATATTACATTCATCGTCGAATTACGAACTATGTTTTCTCAAAACGCGATGGAGATTCCCCAGATTTATAAATAACACGCAGTGTTTATAATAATAACATCGTTACTTTTAAAAGTTTCGTATGCTATTTCTTATAGAACTGTATAAACCGATTTTCTTTAAATAAACATAATATGAAGATTTGGTATAAAAGATATTTTCTGGATGCCGTTAGTTGTATGTATTATCAAAACTGATTTAATAGTATTAAAAGTTTTGGTTATACGTCTAACTATAGTAATATATTTTTTTTATTTTATACGGAGTATTTTATATTTCGTATTATTTTATTATTAACAATATTTTATCCGTGTGGTGACGAAGTAAGAATACAATTCACCACCCCTTATCTTACCCGTGGGTGATCGTAAGAGACGAGTAAGGGATATAAAACGCATACAACATCTATACAAGAGAAGAAAAAACTCGAGACAAAACGTTATACCAACACGTCTGACCAGTGTGGTTATAGTAAGTCAATTTCCCTCTCATTGTGGAGAAGGCTCGAGCCCAACACTGAGACATATATAAGCTGGAATGATGAATGATTTATTTAATATTTATATTAAATAATTTATTGTTAACTGTGAAAAAATTGTTGGTTGTACTTTTTTTTTTAACCATAGCACTGTTATTAGCATAAACAATTTACTTACTGTACAACTGTGTGTTCTCCAAATAAATAAATGAAAAAAAAAAATAATCATAAAAGTACATTACCGCGTGGCGACAGTATAATAACACAATTGCCGCTACGCTTTACTTACTTAGTCCTTAAAATCGGCTGAGGGTCTCGGCATAAAAGTAGACAACAGCCGTCTCTGCGGAAACGTATAACACGTCATAACGGTTGCCAATCAGTCCAACCAAAGATGTCAATTATGGGACAGTATAGCCTCATTTGTGGGCGAGATCTTAGTCCGACAGTGGATGATCAAAGGTTGAATGAGGTACTATGACGAAGAACGTTATAAGATCATATACTAATAACATTCTTTAAGATCGTCTATCACACATGAAATTCATGAATGTGTCATGAATATTTATGTCATATCACAAGATTGATACATACATTATAATGCTGTGATAAGATGCTGTTATCGTTATGTTTCATCACTTTATCAACCATTGATAATAGAATATTATCACTAAGCATCGGAAGCTTCCAACATAACAGTGATTTCATAATATATATTATATACTATAGATAATACTTTATATATCAACCCGTCTGACTAGCTTAGTATATTAGGTTAATTCCCCTCTCACTGTGGAGGAGTCTCGAGCCCAGCAATGGGTCTTTTGTAGGCTGAGACGAGATATATGCATATCATCATCAGCACAGCCTATATATAGCCCACTGTTGGGCTCGGGCCTCCTCCTTAATGTGAGGGCAATTAACCTACTATACCGCGCTGATCAGACGTGTTGGTATAGGTTTTTGTTTCCAGTTTTCCTTCTCTTTCATAGATGTTATATGTGTTTTATATCCCTCAGTCGTCAGAAAAAAAAAAGAAACCACTTCTGTCATTAATATATATATAGATATTAAAAACTATGAGATATACTCATCAGATGTTTTGGATATGTTCAGCTTAGAGACTTGGACAACGTATGTAATTAATATAAACAATGTAATAAAACAGGATTTAAAATGTATGAAAGTAAACAAAAAGAGCTATAATAGTGACTTAATTAAATTCGAAATTATAGGTGAGATACTAGAAAAATATGAAGGCTGGATATGGTTTCATACAGATGGATCAAAAAGTGCAAATGGTCAAGGCTCGGCATATTGTAAGAACAAAGGTATATCTGCTATGTACAAAACCTAGGCAAGTGCTTCAATTATGACTGTAGAGCTAGTTGCAATCCTGAAGGGTTTAAATTGGATTCAAAATATAGAAGGACAATGTTTTGTGATTTTTACTGACAGCAAATCTGCTTTGCAGCATTTGGCTCGATGCGCCTCTGAATACAGAGGTGTTTCGATAGCCTACAGTATATTAAAAATATTGAGAGAGATTTGCTTCAGTAGTAAGAACGTGATGTTGCAATGGATTCCCTCGCACATGGGTGTACATGGCAACGAGGAGGCTGATAGACTGGCAAAATTAGCTATACAACAAGGTATAAATACAGATATTAAACCGCATTACTCTGAAATAATTAGTTTCGTTAAGGACATTTGTTATAAGAAATGGAAGGAGCAATTTGAAGAAATATCAAAAATTAAAGGAATTTGGTATAAAATTATGCAGTCTCAACCCTCTCAAATACCTTGGTTTGTTAAGAATAAATTAACCAGATTACATGTAATTATAGCTCATAGATTACGTTCTGGACATTTTCCAACAAAAAAGTTTGCGTACCTCATGAGGAAATCTGATTCACCCAACTGTGTTACCTGCGGTGTTGTGGACGATGTTCAACACTTGTTGATGGAATGTGTCCAGAACCAAGATAAAAGAGATGAGCTGAGGAAAACCTTTTGTCTTCAGACATCGGATGTTGGCATTGTCCAAACTATTTTGGCGGAGCCAGCATCTGAGGCTGCGAAGCAATTGTGTGATCTGGCTGTGCATCGCGGCAATTAATTGTAATGCATACACATATTGTTTTCTTAGTTTTAAGTGTTTGTATATTATGTTTAGGGTACGATGGAACCTACATATTCATAATGAATAAAAGTCCCCAATAAATTAAAAAAGAATAAAAAAAATATATATCCCTCAGTCGTTTCTTACGATCACCCACAGGTAATATAGGGGGTGGTGAATTGTATTCCTACTCCGTCCCCACACGGATATATATATTAATTTTAAAAATGTTTTTGTCGCTTTGAACTATCTACCAAAATACTGAATAAATTCATAGATGGCATAGTAGTTAATATATCGATTTACCGGCGCCAGTGCTGGTGGTTAGATTCGCACATAGAGATTATTCTATGTGCGAATACTCTGCGCCGGGCTGGGCACGGACGTTACGGATTCGATACACCGCTACAGAATCCGTGGTCGACAGCCGGCGACGATGGGAGAGCATATGATAGCTTATGAGGTCAAACGGCTTTCGTCACGCCAGAAAAGAAAAGAAATGGATATTCACAAATAGTAATATTAATCAAAATATGCAATTTAAATATAATATATTAGCATATATATAATTCTCACTTGTATGAAACTAAAACACGTGTTGAATGTAGAAACTAAAAAGAGGTTCTATTTCTATTTTGTTGGTAGCCTTTTTTCCAGACTTAATAAGCTGTTGAGCGGCCAACTTCAATCTGTTACTTTTGTGTTATAGTGATGCGCGCGCAACTTAAAATTTCATTGTAATATTTTTTCATAACGCGCCTAAGAAGTATAACTTCAAAAATAAAAAGACACTAGAGTAGTCATCAATAGATTGGTCTACTAAATGACATTAAAAGTTAACGAAATGTGTGTTACAAATCTGCATAACACTTCGGGGTGACAAGTGCTAATACCTAATAGCTAACTATGTAGTAAGATGTATGGTGTCATGTGGGCGCCTGCATACAACTGATTATATACCTAACTCGATCACCGAGCGCTGTACATTTTGAATACTAACGGCACATTTATGTTAATTTATATAACAATTTATATATTTTTAAAATGTAATACATATAAATTCTATATCAATACATTTTTTTATCTACTTTCCAGTGAGATTTGTAAAAATTACCAGGAGAATGGACAACAATAATATAAGACAAATAATATCAACATATAATTGGGAATATTATAAGATGTAAGTATTTCAGTATCTTACTACATACATACATATCATCACGCCATATCCCTTGCAGGGTAGGCAGAGAGAACAGAGTGCCAGAGAACTCTATCCTTGCATACTTCACTCGCTTCTTCAACATTCATAATTCTCTTCATACACGCTCGCCGGTTTCGGAGACTCTTGACTCCACCTTCCTTCAGTACATGACCGATCTGGTCTAGGTAGGTTAGTCTCAGTCTCCCCCGGTACCTACATCCTTTCATGTGAATATTACGCATATGATATAAAACTATATAATAGGCGTAAGACTATGTAATAGGAGACCGCCTGTGATCATGAACGCTAAGTGTCCGTTAATGGTCAAACGAGTTCAAAGTAAAAACCAAACAAAATAAAAAAAAAATATCATTAATTATTTTAACGGTGAACAATTTAAATAAATAAGATTTACGATTCGAATACGCGTTGAGAATGAATGTATTAAAATTAAGATCGACCTTCCTTCATTCAATCAAGCCGATAGCCGAAACCTGACATAAATGATTTAAAACAAACGTCACATATGTGTGATCTGCCTAACTTCCTCAATGTCCAGTCAAAGCACTACTTACAATTCATATCATCGACACGATGTTTTACCAACAATGGGTACAAACAAGTGGTGCGGTGCTCAAAGTATGTCCTTGTGGATGGATAATCATATGATTTATAATTCATTGATATGCTCGTAACTATAGCTTTGTTTGTTCAGGTG
This sequence comes from Lymantria monacha, assembly GCA_905163515.2. Lineage (NCBI taxonomy): Eukaryota > Metazoa > Arthropoda > Insecta > Lepidoptera > Erebidae > Lymantria > Lymantria monacha. Next base: position 30,873,376 of record LR991093.1, read on the forward strand.
TTTGATGCGTGATCATTTACAGATGCAGCTGCCGTTAGTAATGTTCCAGAAGAATCCATTTTATTTTAAACTTATTCTTACTCTGGTTTAATAATAGGCGAATAAGTTTTAGCATGTAAATTGATTACGGTATAGCGTCTTTCTAGCGGCTGTTTCTCGCGTTAAGATAGCACGCGACATATCCCCGAAATTTGATTCTATGTCGCATGGTTGCCAAAAGTTAGACAAAATGGTCATTGGTTATATTCAATTAAAGGTTGTCTGTCTTGCGGCATTGCATAGATAAATTTATATTTTCTTCCCTTTCCCACCTGTTTTGGCATTAAAATTTATAAACTTTTCTGTGAGTTTTTACGTTTCAATAAAATTACTGTCAAAATTTTATTTTTCTAGTTTCAGTAGTATAGAAACAATTAAAATATAAAAATTAAAAAGAAAAAGCAAGTATCGAACTGGAGCTTTTTGGATTAGATTGCTCCATTTTCCAACAAAGCTATGTCTATTCTCAATGATAGCAGCCAAATTTGCCTTCATATTCTAATAATTTTCAAACAACAATAAAATATTTTTTTTTTGTTGCCTGAAAATGCTGACAAAACAATATTTTCTCTAAATGTAACCTATCTAAATCGATTTATCACCTCCGAAACCTCCTGCATACTAAATTTCACGGAAATCGGTGATGCCGTTACTGTGATTCTGAAAATATAGACACAAGAATTTCTCCTTTAAAGATTATTATTATATAGATATATTTTTTAATGTAAATTCTCGACATCATTATACGAGTAAGTATGTATTTAGTTGTCCGTAATTGATAATGTAAATTACAAACGTCGCGACGCACAAATAGTAGTTCCTGCTCAAGTGTGCAAGCGTGCCACCGGGTTACCGTGGAGCCTAGAATGTCTAGTATAATACCTAGGGCCTACATACACCGCGACCGATAGACGTTGTGTGAACACGACGCGACACACATTAGCACTAATCATTTGTGTACCGTTAGTCTATTCGAAATAGACCACACATATACCGGTCTACTGTGCCAAGTGTCGTAGGTTTAATTCCCATGCAGGATAATACTTTGTGGTACACTAAAGTGTAAGGATCCGGTGGTCCGCTTACTTAGCGTTTGTAATTTTGGGTAGGCCGTGACCGATTCATCAAAAAATCACATCATAAAAAAATTCAAATCCAATAATGTATTATGCATAACGAGGGCACTTATATATTATCAAAATTACATTTTTTTAAAATCAATTCAAAGGTTCTACCACTGGATCGGAATGCGGCCACAAACTGAGAAGATCCGGCAAGTATCTCAGCTCAGCATTAAGCTCTAGTTAGTGAATTATTGATATATTGAATATAATAATTATTTTTATCGAACTTGGAACATGAACAGTTTATATAACAAGTTATACGGACAAGCAGGATATTAATTAAACGAAGCTCTTAAAAATATATAACAGAGATACAATGTTACACTCATTAGCACGCTAAATAAACGGGCATAAAAAATGGCGACTGAAACATTTTGATTCAAACCACATATAAAGGACTTTATACATTAACTAGCTGCACTTACATTGAATTTTAATTTAAGAAATTTATTGTTAAGATTTCCGTGCGTCATTTTTTACCAATGGATGTCGTAAAAGACGATTAAAGGATATGATTTCGTATTATCTGCGCGATAACATTTGTACAAAAGAGGAAAATCTCGAAATAAAACTTTATGCCAATCCATCTGACCAGCATGGTATATTAGGCTCGAGACTCCATAATAGTAGGGCAAATTTACTCCTTCTTGTTGTGGAGGAGGCTAGAGCACAGCAATGGGATGTGCATATGCTGAGACGACGATGGCGATGACTAAGATTAATGTAGGATTATTTACTTTATTTATTAAAAATGTCTGTGTAATTTGAATTTTATTTACTTTACTAGTTGTATTTGCTGCTTTGTTTGCTAATACTGAGATATATACCCAACCACTACGTGATGAGCAGTCTCCGAACTACAACTTGCAATTTTTCGCAGAACTTCGAATATTGATTTGACACGTGTTTTGCATCCGAACGAGTTATTTAGAGGATAGTTGGGCTTCAAATGTACGCATTTCTTCTGAAAGCTGCTCATTGTATAATAGTAAAAAGTTGCCTTATATACTATTCCACATCGATCTTATCCTGTATTAGTGTATTCCATTCTTTATAGATGTTTGGTACATTGATTAACTGTGAGAAATTAATTGATCTCCATTCGTATCCTCAATTTCAAAATAATAATGGATTGCCGGCATGTAGTCTAATCCAAAACAAAATTTCGATAGAGTGTATCCCTTAGGAAATTGCACTATGAATAACGTCTTCTTTTTTGGAAAGCTGCGGTCTGGACACATGCTGTCCGGGGCGACGGTAGGACGGCGCGAGTATGACGAACGCTTATAGAACTTTCACTTCAAAAAGATCTTTCAAGTTTTCTCTTTAAATAATCTATGCTCCTAGTGAATTAGATACCTAATCATTAACGAGCAGCAACAAAAACGGCAATTTTTCTATCAGCTATGTAAAGGACAACCGGTTCATTAGATACAATGTAAAATACTTTTTGTTACAATGATGTATTACCATACCAACTTACGAATACACGATAAGAAGAATACGTATATGCATTACTTATTAGCCAGCTGTGTGATAGCGGCTACGAATACTACCAACCCTTACTTTGCTCTTGGATCTCGTACAATAAGAGCTTCATATCGACCTGGGACAACTACATCTGATGCAGTTTGGTCAACAATTCGACTGCACAGATGGCGTAGTGGTTAAGATACCGACCTTCCGTGTCAGTGCCGTGGGTTCGATTCCCATGTAGGACAATACTTTGTGCGAACCACAAAGTGTTGCTCTGAGTCTAGGTGTAATTTGTCTGCGTTAATTGCATATTTGTAAAGTTCCCCGCAATACAAGGATTAAATCATTAATTATGGATCAAGACTCTTTAGTATTTTTTTGTCTGTTGTTTCTTGTCATCTTCGTTCTCCTACTCTTATCCCAATTACTTAGGGTCGATACAATATGTACTCTTCTTTGATAGTACTTATTGTAAAAGTTATTGGAGTTTTATGACCGGCCGCCAGCCAGACATCAACCCTCCTTGGGAATGTAATTGTTAACCAAACAGCATCAAATGGAATTGTCCCAGGTCATTATAAAGCTCTTAGTCGTCTTTTACGACATCGGCGAGCAAAGCAAGGGTTGTTAGTATTCGTAGCCGCTACCACACAGCATGTGTCCGTTATTTCTTGTCATTAAAAAGAAAAAAAACTTACTTATGATGTTCCCCTATCTGAAACTCATCACTTACACAACTTCCCGTATGGTATCAAAGCAGTTGGCGATCGCGTTATCGTATTTATCTCCTCCATACCACCCAGTTATAATCAACACGAATATTTTTATTACCGCCATCTTATCTGATGTTTAGCTGTTTAAATATACTCAAGACTCATAAATAAATTAGTATTATAAAGGAAGTTGACTCACTATCGCATTAACTTTTTTTTTGTTATATTTTGTTTAAGCTTAAGTCATATTGAGGTTGCAACAAAAATAGAGCAATGGTTGATAGCGTTATGAACTGGGACACTCTCGTCGTCTTCTTCGAGGCAATGTCTCTCGAAAGTAGGTAGCAAGGTGAATCGAGAAGGAGACTGAGGCCATGAGTGGTCGGATCGGGGATTATTTGTTGAGAATCAACTACCTCAATTGTCGATAATAGACAATACGGCACACTGCCTTTCCATTGCATCCAAAGGTTGGATCTGGGTGTGATGAGTATTTGCCCGTTAAAAAAGAAATCCAACCTTAGAATGTTACACATCCATATTTTATAAAACCATAAAGCACTCGAATTAGATATTCGTTATTATTATTATATTCGTTATTATTATATTGTTAGTATTATTATTACATTTTACATATTTTTTATTCGTTAATATTATTTTTTTCAACTTTTTCCCTAAAGTGGTAAATTCCACACTATCATGCGGACCTTAGTCAAGCACAAGAACGGTAATTCTAGACGTCTATAGATAGGAATTTTCTGACAATTCTGTGTTTAGAATAGTTGCTTTTTGTAATGTGATGTAATATTACAAAACAAAAAGTAACTGCACAATGTGAGTTAATAAGCCTACCAAATTTATTATTATGGTAAAACTTTTTGATGTGATATTTTTTTTAAAGATTTTAGAACACCCCGCACGAAAAATCAATTCCCGATGTTGCTTTATAAAAAATACAATCAACGTTCACCAAAAACGCAGACACAAACGTATGCAATTTCAATAGTGGCAGGGCTACACTGTTGACAGTTATCTGTGTACAGCTCGGTCCGTCCGGGGTAGTACCACACTCTCGCAGAAAATTGACGTCTGAGTAGTGGCAATGTGCTCCTTTCGGTGAACGAGAGAACCGGAAGCTCAACTTTCCGGGTCGGTTTGGGGTTTTCATTGGTAGGCAGCGGCCTAGCTGTACCCTCGTATTGCAAAGGTCCATTGATGGCAGTAACACTTACCATCACGTGTGCTGCTTGCTCATATGCTTCCAAAACCCATAAAAAAAAATTGCCTTCAAATCTCTATCAGCTTTATTATTTCAGTTTTCCTTCTCTTGCATAGATGTTATATGCGTTTTTTATCCCTTAGTCGACGACTGTGGTGATTTAAATCATCCACAGATAAGATAGGGTGTATTGTATTCTTACTTGATTACCACATGGAAAATCACTATAATTTTGTTTATCTTAGGATGTCGTCAGAATTTCTAAAATTGTAAAGGTGTAGCGTATACAAAAAAAAATAATAACACACTAATAGATAATTCATAGTAATGAGAAAGAATACAAAAACAATAAACGCTTTAATATTCGTTTACTGTCTGTACTTGTCATGTTTTTTTGTTAATATACGCCACGTGCAAATTGTTACACGTGTCACGAAGGACTGATTATATTAAAGCCTAAACTCTTTTTTTCTATTATACGGATAAAAAATATTCGTCAAATAAATTGTAAAGCGATTGAATCAATCGTACGTCACAACAAGATCAATTGAAAACCAAAGTCAGTCTTCCACTGAACACACATTTTTTTTTAAAGATACCCATCCTGCGCTAAGGAAATAATCCTTGTATTGCGAGGGACTTCATAAACGTGAAATTAACGCAGACAAATTACACCCACACTCAGAACAACGGTTTGTGGATCGCACAAAGTACTTATATACAAATAGCTTAGGCAAAAATTTAATCGGGTTGAGAGCCCTCGGCGCTCACCCACAGCCCGGGTAAAGTTGTCATAGCCATCTGAGGCTAACAACTAAGACGCACACAAAAAAAATAAACATTCTGTATCAAACTGCTTCTACACGGGCTGCTCATATATGTCCCACTGTTGGGCTCGAGCCTCCTACATGAGAAGGAAATTAACCTACTATACCACGTGTTGGTGTAGGATTTTGTTTCGATTTTTTCCATCTCTTGCATACCTAGATGTTATATGCATTTTATATCGCTTAGTCTTTTCTTACGATCACCCACGAGTAAGAGAAGGTGTGGTGAATTTTATTCTTACTCCGTCACCACACGAAACTACTTCTATAATAAGCCTAAAACATATTCTGTATCAAACTGCTTCTATAACGATATAGCTTAAACGTTGTTGCATACGTAGACAGTCGATTCACTTCTTTCTATTATGCTTTGACAAAGGGACACATTCCTATCTCTCAATACGGTATGTACTTATGACAGTAGGGCTGCGATTTATGTATATTACAATAATCTATTATTATTTTATTTATAAAAAACATTAAAGGAATGAGATGACATCATCGCAGTCCCATATTATGCCATGCATAAATGAATTTCCCGCGGCATGAAAAATAAAAAAGGAAATATAAAAAAATGTATAATAAAACAATTTCTGAAATAAATCTATTTTTACGAATTTTATCGCGTTTGACTTTGATTTTTACTTTCACGAGTTTCCTAACAATTTTCAGCATTTCATAAACATAGATGAGTGCTCAGGACAATCACTAAGACATCGGTGGAGTCGATCGCAATTAAACTATAAAGAGTTTACTTTGGTTCATATTATGCTGAAACCCTAAGTTAAATATCCTTAGTTTAAAAAAATAAAAAACACAAGATATTAGCGAAAATCAAAACTCTTTCTTGGCATCGGATAAAAACTAATGGCGTTGCTATTTTTTTTTATTGCTTATGTAGGCAAACGAGCAAGCAGCACACCTGATAGTAAGTGTGACTGCCGCCCATGGACCTTTGCTATAACCAAGGCTATAGCTAGACCGCTGCCTACCATTACAATCCCCGAACCCACCCAGTTGGGCTTCCGGCTCCCTCGCTCACCGAGCGAAGCGCAATAGCACATTGCCATTACTCAGACGTCGATCTTCTGCGAGAGTGTGGTACTACCCTGGACGGACCGGCCCGTGGCTGCAGACAGAAAACTATCAACAGTGTGTGTGGTGTATCGCGGTGTGGTAGGAACCACTAATAAATCTTATAATGCTAATCTGCTAATCTAATCTATCTAAATAAATCTAAAATGCTAATCTGAGTATCGAGTTTTAGTACAAAAGTATACGTTGTTTTGTGTATTTTTTTGCGTAATAGGTTCTAAGGTTATTAGGGCGGTACACAGCGACGTCAGCGGCAACCCTGCACCGTTATACAAACAAACGATTGCACAACAACAACCTATTTAAATAGGAAATTGTTCTGTATCGAGGGCGACAATACATTTTACTGCATCGTATGATAACACTCGGTACACGACCGCTGTGACATTTGAACTCAAATTCAACAACAATTTGTAAATAGGTAAATATACTCAAGAAATTATAATTAACGGAATTTTTACCATGTATTTTATTTTTACGATCGCATTCGTAACAACGACGTAAGAGAGCGAGTAGGTATGAAAGAGAGTATTGGTGTAAAGATGCGAAAGGGAATGCTCCGATGGTTCGGACATGTGGAAAGAATGCCGAACAAACGTTTGGTTAAGAATATATGTATACAATGCGAAAGTGGAAGGATGTAGGTACCAGGGGAGACCGAGACCTCACCTACCTAGACCAGATTGGTCACGTACTGAAGGAAGGTGGAGTCAAGAGTCTCCGAAACTGACGAGCGTGTATGAAGAGAATTATGAATGTTGAGGAAGCGAGTGAAGTATGCAGAGTTAGAGTTCTCTGGCACTCTGTTCTTTCTGCCTACCCTGCAAGGGATATGGCGTGATGATATGTATATATTTTATTTTTCCGTGTGGTGACGGAGTAAGAATACGATTCACCACCCCTTATCTTACCCGTGGGTGATCGTAAGAGATGATTAAGGAATATGAAACGCATATAACATCTATGCGAGAGAAGGAAAACTCCAAACAAAACCCTATATCAATATGTCTGACTAGCGTAGCATAGCAGGTCAATTTCCCTTCCATTATGGAGGAAACTCGAGCACAACATTGGGACATGCATTAACTGAAATGATTTTATTCTTTACGAGTTGCAGATATTTAGGCACTATTGTAAGCGCCATAATCACGGAAAAACTGTTCAGTTCCGAATGATTGCTATCTGTATTCAACATTAGGTACTTTATAAAATATTTTTTTAATTTACTGTCACGAGAGGAATCAGCCTCCCATGACCATGACCGCTTGTAAAATGTTGGAAATTCGGACAATTAAAAATCATATACAAACGCGAGACAATCCGTAAAAATAGTTTTATTTCAAATGTGTAATACTCGCGTTAACATCAGAATCATAACTATAAAGTTTTTACTGCTCTGTATTCTCTAAGGTTTATATTTTTCTTCGTTAACATACATACATACATATCATCACGCCATATCCCTTGCAGGGTAGGCAGAGAGAACAGAGTGCCAGAGAACTCTATCTCTGCATACTTCACTCGCTTCCTCAACATTCATAATTCTCTTCATACACGCTCGCCGGTTTCGGAGACTCTTGACTCCACCTTCCTTCAGTACCTGACCGATCTGGTCTAGGTAGGTTAGTCTCGGTCTCCCTCGGTACCTACATCCTTCCACTTTCGCATTGTATATCTTCTTAACCAGACGTTCGTTCGGCATTCTTTCCACATGTCCGAACCATCGGAGCATTCCCTTTCGCATCTTTACACCAATACTCTTTCATACCTACTCGCTCTCTTACGTCGTCGTTACGAATGCGGTCGGTCAGCCTAACTCCACAGATTTTCCGAAGAGATCGCATTTCGACCGCATTAATTTTACTTTCATACTCTTTTCTGCATACCCAACTCTCGCTTCCATACAGTAATGTTGGGACAAGCACTGCGTTATGTATTGCTACATGTGCCTTCTGGCTGAGGTGGTGGCTGCCGAGAAGTTGCCCCAACGCTCCGTTCACTCTATTTCCCGCATTCACTCTTCGCTCTATATCAGTGGTGTACCGTCCATCTCGGCTAAATCCACATCCAAGATATACAAATTCATCCACTTGCTCTAGTACTCAGTCGCTGACTGTGCCAGCAGGACTGCATCATCTGCATAAAGCAGAGCAGAGACCACTGAGTCACCAATCTGGACTCCCACATTCATATCGTTCAACCTTTGGAGACATTTATCCAGATATATGATAAACAGCCTGGCTGATAGAACGCAGCCCTGCTTAACGCCGATATTGACGTCAAACCAAGGCGACATTCCACCATCCAGCCGCACACAGGCTCTACAGCCCATGTAACTGAATTGCACAGCCTGCAGCAGTTTACCGTTAATACCATACTCCGGTAAAATGTCCCAAAGTTCCTTTCGTACAACCGTGTCAAATGCTCTCTCCAGATCCACAAAACTGCAGAAAACCCTCTGACCTAGGGCCAGATGCTTCTCCACAATGTTGCGCAGAGAGAACACTTGATCCATGCATCCCCTTCCACTCCTGAAACCTCCTTGTGTCTCACACAGTAAACCATCGGACACCATCCTCATTCTCCTTTCAATAATTTTACCATACACTTTTGCTGCCAAACTGGTCAAGCTTATGGCTCTGTAATTTGCGCAGTCATAACGTGAACCCTTGTTTTTAAACAAAGGCACGATGACTGCGCTATTCCAGTCCCCGGGAACCATTCCCGAGCTCCAACATAAATTGAGGAGCAACAGGAACGCCTCCCGGACACAGGAGCCACCAAGCTTGATCATCTCGGCAGACACCATATCAATGCCCGCTGCCTTACCATTTCTCAAACTTCTTATCGCCCATTCAACTTCATCCATACTGATGCCATCGGAGGACGCCGTCGCCGAATGCTGATCTACTAGACCACATGCGACACCGGCGCCAACCGTAGCATCCGCATACATATCGCCAAAATATTCACTCCATCGGCTTAACACGTCTTGTGTTTGTATAACCTTTAGACCTTATTTTATTCATTCTGAAGGCTGACCAACCACCCCGAGACTTCTTCACCTCCCTCCAAAAGAGTTTGGTGTTACCCTCGAAGTTTTTAGTCAGCCTATCTTCTGCACTCATACTTGCTCTATCACGTTTCTCTTTCACTAAGGCCTTGGTGTCATTCTTACATTGCCGATATATTTCTTTCTTCTGTTCAGTCATACTGTTATTCAGATTCAAAGAAGAGACATAGTCCAGCCACGCTTTCTTCTTTTGCTCTACGGAAGCTGCCACTTCCGCATCCCACCATGCATCACCATTTGTTTTTCTATGCTTCTTTGAACTTCCACATACTTCTTTCGCTGTATCTACCATACTCTCTTTCAATACTCTCCAGCATTCTTCAATGTCCGATTGCGGCTGGCTTGCCATCGTCAGCCGTTCTCGGACACCCTCTGCATACTTTTCTCTTACACACTCTTCTTGCAACCTTTCAACCTTTATTCTTTCAAGCCCTCCGAAGTGGACACGCTCTCGCTAGTGCCTCCACTTTCTGAACAGACCACTAAATCTCGCAATAACGAGATAGTGGTCCGTATCGACTGTGGGGCCCCTGTAGGCTCTTGCGTCCAATATTTTGCTTCGGAGGCGACTGTCTACCAAAATTAAATCTATTATACTTTTCTGTTCATTCCTTCTCCATGTATACATATGGATGTCCTTATGTCCTTATGCATATCTGCCATATCCAGAACTTCCCTAACATTATCCCAAAACTTCTCTAGGTCTGATGCCACCGAGGATCCTACGGGAGCATATGCTACAACCATGAATACCTTGGTGACACCAAGTTTTATACGGACCCAAAGAAGTCTGGGATCATACATTCCGTAATCCTTCACACCTGAGGCCAAGCGAGAGGACAGCAGTACTCCTACCCCCATGCTGGCTCGATCGCTCTGTGGTACACCAGACCACAGAGCCATCCCGCCACCAGGAAGATCGCAGGCGTCGCTGCCCCTTCGCTTGGTCTCTGTTACACAGAGTACGTCTAGCTGTTTGTCCGCCATGACGGATATCAGCTCGTGCAACTTACCTTCCACACAACCTCTTACATTCCACGTGCCCACCCGGCACTCTGCTCTCCTCGACTCGCCTGACTGGGCAAGGCGTGATGGGTGGCGGCCCCCATCGTCGCAACTGCCGAAGTTCGTACCGACGAGGGCGGGTCGGTACGCGTCGCCTCCGGGGGACGCCCTAACCCGCATTGCGGTACGCATTTCGAGCCGGATTAGCAGTCTAATTAGACTGGCAGGGGACGCGAACGAGCACGCTCCGGACTATGCCCCCTAACTTCGTTAACATATAGCAAAAAATTAAAATTTATAGACTAACTAGCTTCTGCCCGCGGCTTCGCCCGCGTAAAAGATTATTTTCCTAAAGTTTTTCACCCCCTATTGTTATTTTACACCTTAAGGATATTTTTTTTACAAAATTTTAATATCATATTTATTTATATCTAATCAATAGCCTAAAAATAAGTTTCAAGGTTATGGCTTTAAAAATGACGATACTTCCTTACAACTTTTCATCCCCCTTTACAACCCCTTTTTGCATTAAAAAGTAGCCTATGTATCTATGTATATATCCTTTATCAGGCTCTAGACTATATGTGTACCAATTTCATTTAGATCGGTTCAGTAGTTTTGGCGTGAAGGAGCGACAGACAGACAGAGTTACTTTCGCATTTATAATATTAGTAAGGATTAAACAACAAAATTCAAAAGAGAACTTCGTTTCATTATGTTAATATAAAAAAAAATTACATTAATGTTTAAATTACCATAATTGTTACCTAATATTTACATGTCTTTGTTGAAAATGGACATTAGCAATTTATAATACAAATTATATCACCATTGCATTATACAGATTCAACATGTTTGTATTACATCTCTACCTACTGAATTAAAATATAAAGGCGTTAGGTATTAGTTTTCAATTTTAGCGGATTAAATATTATTTCCTTAAATAATTTCGCAATCGTTATAATTGAGTAAAAAATAATTTCCTTTGAATAGTTTTGTAGTTTTTATACTGAAATAATTTCGCAACAATACAATGTATATGTTTCCGTATATTCACTATTTATTAATATACCTATATAGATTCCATTTTGTTATTTAATGTATAATTACGCTTTTTTTTTCGGCATAGCTATTTATTACGAAACAATTCAAGTGTCTAAATACTAGATGGCGTTGTAAATGGTAACATATGTGTAAACTTACAAAAAAATAACTCCATAAACAATATACAGATTTTAATACTAATCCATAAGAGGCGTTGTCGAGGTACAAGAATTTTTTTGTTTGCATATCAACCTTGATACACATAAAAGGTATTGCTTGTTTACGATTATACCTAAAGAAATGATATTAAGGAAGCTTTCCCCTTTGTTTCGTTCGCCTGCTGACGGCAATTGAAAAATAAAAACAAAATGGTTATGCATTGAAATATTAAAAACTAATGCAACCATTATTAAAAATTGTCAATAAAACTTCCTTTTTAAAGAAAGCGGTCACGCATGTACGCAGTTAAGTGTTTAAAACGTCAGAAAATTAGAAATCAAATACAAACGAGGTGAAATCCGTAAACATGGTTTTATTTCAAATATGTAAAATTCGCGTAGACATTAGAAATCATCATTATTAATCTTTTGTTTAATACAAACTTTGTACCAAGATTTTCGTTGTATTGCGGGGGGGGGGGGAAACTTTACAATTATAATTACCAGACACAAATTATACCCAAAATAGGCAGGGCCTGCTTTACTTATAGTGCAGAGGGTGCGGTGCACCCGGGCGCCGGGTGTTAGGGGGCGCCGAGAGCCGCTCGGGACACATAGAGCCTCTCTACTGTAACACTCCACACGGAGCGGGCACACCGAACGCAGCGAGTGCCTAACCATCTATAAACGTAGTGGGTGCGTTATTTGACAGGTTTGGGTAGGTTGCTTTGTAGCCATGCTCACTGTCACTTCATAATCCGATCGCATTTACCTGGTTTCGTGTCAAAACAACGAGACTAAGTATGCGACAACGCATTCCAGCGAGTTTAGTCGAACGTGTTGTAACTATCAACCTATTCCGTTTTGTTCACGCATTTTGATACAAAAGGGCGCCAGGTTATTGATTGCACCCGAGCGCTACATGTGCTAGAGCCGCCACTGAAAATAGGAAGAAAAATTTGTGATTCGCAAAAGTCGGTATCTTAACCATCGTGTCATTTGTGCAGTCGTGACATTACATTTATATTAAGGACAATAATCCATAGATTACATAAATCCTGAGCTGGGAGTTGAAATTATTAAGCACGGGAGGTCACTTATTTATACCACCACTTACTACTTTGGAATCAAGGTCAATAAATATATAAATTACCGTAATGGTACCGCGGCCATGACGATCAGTAGAAGGTGTTGTTTATTTACCTGAAAATAAAAAAAAATACATGTTAATATAATTAGCACAGATGTATAAACTATTTTTTTTCGGTGGACTATGGATGCGTCTCTGCGTCTCGCCCCGCCAAATCGGTCCGGGGTGACGGAAGAGGCGGCGCGTGACCCTATAGATATAGACCCACCGTGCAACTCCTCTCTTCGCCGTGCGAGCGGGCCACCAGAACCCGATCTTTTTCTTCGGTAGCGTGTTTTATATTGCCCTGGACCAACTTCACCTGATGGCGTTTGGTCAACAATTACATTACCTAAAAGGGTAGACGTGTCTGGCAGGTGACCGGTCATAAAACAAGAGATGGAAGACATATTGCGTCGACCACAAGTAATTGGGATATGAGGAGGAGAATGATGATTGTCCAAGTAATATGTAGAAATATAACAGACTCATATTTGTTAAACTAATAAAAAGATAGGTAATTTCAATCTCTATGCTTATTACTAAGATTTCCTGATATTCAAATCCGCTGTATCGCTTTATATATTTAAAAACTAAAACATACAACTGCCGAGGTAATAATCCAATTTCAGATCGTGACTTCTGAGTCTAAATCTTCGACTATTTTGTTATCAACTGTCCGACAGATAGTGAAGTGTATGTAATAAATAAATACCGTGTCAAGTATCGTGAATTCGATTTCCACGCATCAAAACTCTTTATGCTATTAGGATGGCATGATTGATCTGAGTTTGGGTGTCATTTGTGTCCGTTTATCTTGTATATTTGTTGGAAGTCACACTCAATGCATAGATTTATTCTTTTTTGCGCTGTCTAAAAGAAAATATTAATAGGTAGCTAGAATTGCCGAACGATGCTCAGTTAACGACAATAGTCTCGCCAACTATTACGTGGGATTAAAAATTACAAGTCGAAGTGTGGGTGATACACCAATGCTTACTTACCCCTCAAGCAATAAATGCGTGAAAATATAAATAATATTCAAACGAAACGTCGTAAATTACAAAATGGCGGAGATAAAAAGGTTTGACGGTGTTTATGTAAGCGGGCGAAAGTGATAATTCGCAGCGCTTCGACCGCGGCCCGACCCCCGCTCTTTTTAAGGAGAAGCCCTCATGATTAGATAATTTATATAAACTAGAAACACAATTATGAATGAACTAATTTTAGAATACGTATGTGTTTATTTGTTAAATCATTATGAGAAAAGGGGCACACCTAATTACAATCTTAAGTAATGTGTGATGGCAACAGGGTTCAATTAACAATTAAGAGTTTCAAACCTTCAATATGCGTAACCATATCTGAAACCGGTATAATGTTATTTAAATATCAGTATCCAGAGACTTCATCACCAACTTCCCTACTAAATATCAATATATCATTAATACCATTAAGGAAATCGGCAAATATTAATTATTACTGTAGGAAAACAAAACAATTTGAAGCAATTGTTAGTGTTAATAAACATATAGTTGTTTGTATAAAAGTAAATATTTATATTTTATTGCTTATAGTGGCAAACCTGATGGTCAGTGTTACTGCCGGCCATGGACCTTTGCAATACCAAGAGCATAGCTAAGCTACTGCCTACCAATATAAACCCCAAACCCACAGAGTTGGGCTTCCGGGCTCTCTCGCTCACCGAACGAAGCGCAATAGCACGTTGCCATTACTCAGACGTCGATCTTCTGCGAGTGTGGTACTACCCCGGAGGGACCGGCTCGCGGGTGTAGACAGAGAACTGTCAACAGCGTGGTCCTACCACTATTAAACTTATTATATTTCATGTTTATTCATATCATATCGATACATAAGCTCATTTTAAGCTCTATATTGGGTTTTTATTATTACTAGTAACGATGAAAGTTAAAAAAATCAAAGTGTCTTTTTCTTCGTCGTCCCTTAACCATGAACGCTGTAAAGTATTCGAAACATCGGTAAACTAAAAATCAAACACAAACGCGATAGAATCTGTAAAAATACTTTCATTTCTAATGTGTAATAATCGCATAAACATTGGAAATCATTGCGTTTATCGTAGTTGCTTAATCAAATTCGAGTGGTATATTGATGTCAAAAAAAATGTCTCTCTTATAGAGACTAATACTCAGCGTCAGGAACTGGGACGCGGTCGCATCCTTCTGCGAGGCAGTAGTCTCGCGGAAGGAGGCGGCGGAGCGCGTGCGCGAGGAGCGTCTCCTCGACGACGCGAGCCGCCGCCGGCGACTGGGGCGGCGCAGGCGCGATTACCTGCGCCTGATGCCGCCCTAGCCGAGGCCGCGGGTGACTGGATCGGGGATTTAGTCCGTCACCCGCCGAGAGGCCGACCGCGTGAGGAAAGACCGACATCCTACCCGAGGGGGGGACGTCGGTCGAGGAGAGGGTACTCCTCAGGGGTATTCCGTCGGGCCAACCACTGACGTCAAGTCACTCTGCTCCGGTGGTTGGCCCAACGACGAAGGCGACGTCACGGGTGGGTTACGGGTGTGCATGCTTACGCCCCTCTGTCACCCCGGACGGAGTGGTGCGAGGAGTGTGCCGACCGTAACCCGCCCCCAAAAAAAAAAAAAAAAAAAAAATAGAGACTAATACTAACTACATCCCTAAAATTTGACACATATTATTGTAGTAATAAAATTAAATAATTCGCTATGGAAAAGGCTCGAAAAGAGTAGTAATATTTTGTTAATTAACATTTTCGTCTAAAATTATACCGTACCGCAAAAATCTTCTCAAGATTCAGCAAAAGATTAATGGCCTCGTCTTATTGTTTAAATCATTTACTTGTATAGGATAAGTGGGACATATATACATAAACCGATACAAAATAACGACATTTATTAAGAGAATATAAAAAAATTACAGCAATCATCGCCTTAACAGTTATCTACTAGAGAAATTCACCTTGAAAAGCGAAAGCTACACATCACATTCCCTCGCCATCATTTCAATACAACCAGTTTAATACACGAACAGAGAAAGGGGGTCTCAAGGTAATCATACGACCGTGGACCGTTTAGAACTCATTGTTTGTATACGTTTAGTTCTATTAAAAGCACTCATTTCACGATTGCACTACCGGTATTGTAGCTATGGATAACATTATGATATTTATGTACAAAGATAATAATAATTTTGCAATATGGTGGTTGCTATGAATACTAATAACCCTTACATTGCTCGTGGGTGTCGTAAAAGACGAATAACAACATAGACTTGGACCCACTTCATCTGATGCCGCTTGGTCAATAATTACATCTCTAAAGAAGTTTGATGTAAGGAAAGCGCCCGATTATAAAACAATTGCCAAAACTATTTTTTTCATTGCCAATAGTGACAGACGAGCACATCTGATGTTAAGCTTTACTGCCGCTCATGAAGCTCTGCAATACTAGGGGTATCCTATCAATCAAAATTCACCCAGAAAGTTGGGCTGCCGGCTCTCTCGTTCACCAAACGAAGCGCAAAAGCACATTGCCATTACTTAGACGTTGTGGTACTATATCAGACAGACCGCAGCTGTAGACAGAAAACTATCAGCAGTGTGGCCCTATTACATACTAAGATCTTTGTAGACCTGGGCTAGTCCCACCTGATGCTGTGTGGTCAACAATTATATTCCAAAAAATAATACAAATCGTCCATATTGTGTCTACCCTTATTTGGGATAAGAGCAGAATAATAATGACACACATTTAGCTACTAAATTATATGGTACTTATTGTACTTGTACATAAATGATTAATTAATATGTTCGTTAATTAATTTATTATGATATTCATATATGATATTCATTAATTAATTTATTAATTATATACATTGATTTATAATTAAAAGGAAAACGCAATGTTAAAACATAAATGGCAACAAATTATTGTCTATGTACGTAGAAGCATAGAGTAAAGTTTTACGACGTTGTTTTGTCAATTAAAATAACTAACGTCATTGGAATTGCTAGAATATAATAGTACTGTGATGTATTGCTATTTTTATTACAACTGATTTGACCCGTTCGACTTCGTACGGCCGTTAAATATAAAAAAGTTGAATAACATTTACTATTATTTACCATTTCTTCCGTTAAGTTTTATCACTTGTTGGAATAAAAGTTATATTAGAATAAAAGTTGGAATAAAAGTTATGTTAATAACTATAAATATGATTACACAAAGTATACTATGATTGCACAAAGTATTCTCTTCCATGGAGATCGAATCCGCGATACAGGTTAAGAGAGGTACAGTCAAAATTCATATCTATAAAAAGTTAGTTGGACGTTATAACATTTATTTTCGTTCACTCATGTATAATAATATAAAACTCTTATCTATGACGTTAGTTATAATGCCGTATTTGTGTGAATATTTGCTTGTATTAATTAGTCTACATTTTAAATACTGCGGTAATGTTATTGCATTGTTAAGAAATGTCTAAGCGATTTAATGAGGCATTGATACAATGTACTGACCTGGGCTTGGGCTGCAAAAGCGACGGATGAGAGACGGCTGCATGTAGCAGAGATGCGAATGTTAAGATAGATGTGTGGCCTGACGAGAATGGATAAGATAAGAAATGAGCATATAAGTTTTGAAAGTGGCGCCAGTGACGGAAACGTTGAAAAGTGAATGCCTGACTTGGTATGGACATGTGATGAGACGAGATGAAAGTAATGTTGTGAGAAAAGTTTATAGTATGAATGTGGAAGGCTTTAGGGGTAAGGGGAGACCAAAGACAAGATAGATGGACTGCGTGAGGTATGACATGGATAGAAAGGGGTGAACGCAGAGCTGACATCGGACAGGATTGAGTGGAAGAAAAGGACATATTACGTCGACCCCAAGTAATTGGGATAAGATCAGGGTAATGATGATGATGATACAATGTACTGACCAAAGTGGATGAACAGCGTGATATGGATGGCTAGTTTCTCTCATCCGGAAGAGGCTCACGCCCGATAGCAGCATGTATTATGATTTTAGAAGAGAAAGAAATCATAAGCTCAAGTTAGGATTGTTTCCATTATCCAATAATGGAATATTTAACCAGTTACATTAGCCAGTACTATTAAGAATTTTTCCGTATGATGACGAAGTAAGGATACCGTTCACCGCCTCCTATTCTTCCCGCGGATGTCGTAAAAGACGACTAGGGGATGTAATATGTATATAATATATATTCAAGAGATGGGAAACTCGGAGTAAAATCTTATACCAACCCGTCTGATCAGCGTGGTATAGTAGTTCTTTAATTACGTGAGGAAGGACGTCCTGCGTGGGTATTGAATCGAACCCATATCACTGGGACGGAAGGTCGTTATTTTAACCACATAGCCATCTGTGCAGTCAAACAATATTGTATTGTTAATCTTAAAATCCACAGGGTAAAACATTATTATAACTAATATCGTTAAAAATTGACCTCCAACTTGAATAATAATATTATTTCATAGTTATATACAGAATGGAAGTGGACCGCTCCCGAAAACAAAGACAGTTGACCCTATTTTTTTTTTTTATTTCACCATTTTTTTTTAGTTTTTTTCACATTCCATCGTATTAGGACAGTGCCATGTAACGATAACTCGATAAAAAAATACGTAACTATACTCAGATGAGAAAAGACGCAATCTATTCAAAACTCACGATCATATGTTCAAGAGTTCAACGACCTCGCGTGGTGAAAAAAAAAATTTTATTCATCCGAATCGATTTTTTTCAGCCTATCATTACAAGTAGGACTAGTAGGGTTACCTGTCTTTGTTTTCGAG
This sequence comes from Lymantria monacha, assembly GCA_905163515.2. Classification (NCBI taxonomy): domain Eukaryota; kingdom Metazoa; phylum Arthropoda; class Insecta; order Lepidoptera; family Erebidae; genus Lymantria; species Lymantria monacha. The sequence goes on from LR991093.1 coordinate 30,892,108, forward strand.
AGCGGTCCCCTTACACCCTGTATATATAGATATATATACACGACAATATATTATATATTTATTTCTCGATATTTATAGATATACAGATAAAAGTTTCAGGGGTCAATATGTTATATAACGATTGCCATTTTGTATAAAAACCAATAAAATCCTACATTTTAATTAATATGTTTTGATTAAACAGATAGTGTATTGGTTATAACACTGATGTACCATGTCAAGTATTTCGGTTCGATTCTCATAAGGACAATTGTTAGCGCCACCTAGCGGAAAGTCGCACTTAACCGGCCCAGCACGAACACTCACTGCTAGCAACTCACGTTTCATACAATAGGTACGCCATTTTTAACGCATGTAATTAATTCGCAATAAATCTAATTCAATTAAATCAATCCAACAATTTTATTTGTGTTCCTGCATGAACAACAATACTTTTTGAGATTCTCAAATTATAATTAGTATTTTTTTTTTTTACAATTTTTGTACATTCACGTAGTTTAGGTATGTTCCCTTATAAGTTTATATAATCGCTCGCAGTACTAAGATAATCCTCACTGATAATATTATTTTTAAATGCTTTTTGATAGGATTTATGTAGTGGATATGCCATACGCAATAATAAGACCTAACACATATTCAAGAAAGCCGAAGTGTCGGGGCTAGGCAACTGGAAATGATCAGCCGGGGGGTCGCGAAAGTTTTAATACTTACATAGTTATTTAAAAGTAAATAGGACTAAAAAGAATGTTGAAATCGATTGGTTTTTGGACTGGCCATGGTCTGGTCACACCTCGCCTAAACCGTCCAGAGCGACAGAAGGAACGCTGTGTTGTACTATAACCTGGTGTATTCTACCTCTCTATAGCCAATTACGTTGACTATAAATACACAGTCCTTGTTTTCAGTAATTCATTCTCAGATTAGCTGTGCCACCAGCTTCGTTTGAGTGGATTACCTATTTTAATGCTATCGTTTCGTTAGAACACCCACGTTGTCCCACGATATTAGTACAATAACAATATTAATAATATCTATGATAAATCAATGATAATTTGTTGTTATCTAAGATGTTGCCACGAAACCGGTGCGTGGAACGCTTGACGGCCATTATGTGTGTTATTCATTCTATTTGACAACATTTATAGAGACTGCTTTGTTGCAGCGGTATGTATGCATTCCTATAAACTTTTCTATAAACAGGATAATAGAATAAGAATTTTCGTAATCCAATGAGTAGTTCTTAATATTAGCGCATTCCAACAAACTTTTCAGATTTATTTTATAATTGTAAGGAACGAACCCATACCACGTGAACTATTTTATTAAATTTTTAATAGTTATTATTAGCTAATAATTAGTCTATCAATACCCACTGTGTGTTCAAAGGTATCAATAGCGTGATACACATGGAACAACCCTATATAATTCATAGTTGTTATAATACAGGAAAATTACCAACAATATTTTTACAGTAAAGTACACAGACACTGCAAATAGGAGTGGGCCGATTACAAGGGGAACTCCACATACGTTTATGGGTATAATTATATTGTTGATGTACGGCGAAAGGTCAAATTACAACAACAACCTAAATTTATAACATAAATTGAATAGTTTCACGTCCGTGTGTTATAACGTTGCTAAACTGAAAACCAGGGCCAGAATTCTGCCTGGGAAATGTTAAGCTAGAACTTTTTAGTACAGTTGCTGATATACTCGTACACTGGAGCTAATTTAGTAAAGAAATATGTAATAATAATACACAAACATGCCAAGTATCTTGCCGGATCTTCTCAGTAGCGGTTACGTTCCGATCCATCATCATTCTCCTACTCTTATCCCAATAACTTGGGGTCGATACAATATGTACTCTTCTTTCATAGTACATATTGTAAAAGTTATAGGCAATAATTTTATGAACGGCCGCCTGCCAGACGTTAACCCTCCTTGGGAATGTAATTGTTGACCAAACGGCATCAGATGGAGTTGGGCCGTTATAAGGCTCTTAGTCGCCTTTTACGACATCCACGAACAAAGTAAGGGTTGGTAGTATTCGAAGTCGCTACCACATAGCTGCGTTTAGGTTACGTTCCGATCCGGTGGTAGTTTATTGGATAAATTGAAAATATTAAAATTGACAATATGTAAGCAGGGTTTATACATAATAAACGAATTTAAATTTGACACGAAATTTATATTTTTTTTTTGTATCGAAACGTCATATCTGTTATCATATATTTTTTTTAAAATTTCAATTGTATATACCTACCATATATGTTTCGTGGTTCCTGTCGCTGAATAAAATAATTCCTTTCTTTTTTTCACCCTTCTTTTTCTTTTTTTTTGCGTTGGACTATGGAGTACTTACTATCTTTCTTTCATCCTGGGAGACACGTATGTGAGTCTGTAGTATTTATCATCATCACGCACAGAGTATAGTAGTGACGACAATATACAAACCAATTGTATCATCATATATCACCCACCGGTCATTCACAATCATACGATCATAAACTTTGAAGTTCGTTGACATATGAATCATTTGTACTAACTCGTCTACATGCACAACGGTACCCCCCACAGTAGACTATGTCGACACGACACGATCTGAACACGTGAAAGTCGTTTCAGTTTATTATAATTTAACATAGGTATATCAGAAATAATAAGCCTTTATTTTTTTTTTACACAGAAAGGGGTTGTCCATTTTAAATTTCCGCCGAAAAATTGCAATGCATTAATCAACCATCGTATCGGAACGCGACCACAAGCTGAGAAGATCCGTCGAAGTTTATTGAAACTCAACGGGTTGTTCATTCAAATCACTGAAATTTTTAGCATTTAATATGCTTAATTATTTATAAATACCCGATTACGAAACGTAAAATGATGTCACAAGCGGGGTTCGAACCCGCACCTATTGGGATGATTTTGATGATGTTGGGGCCGGATGCCCAACCGTGTAAGTGGCAGCACGGTTGGGCCGGATTCCCAATAGGTGCGGGTTCGAACCCCGCTTGTGACATCATTTTTCGTTTCGTAATCGGGTATTTGTAAATAATTAAGCATATTAAATGCTAAAAATTTCAGTAATTTGAATAAAAAGGTTGTGTCATCGTTTAATACAATTCTAACTGTAAAGTTTGAAGTATTAAGCCTATACAATGTGTAAACATTGTCCGCTAGATGGCATACGTCACCTTGGAGACGTAAGATATAATATGAAGCGAAATTTGCATGTCCTAAAATAGTTCACGATGGTGTAAGTGGCAGCACGGTTGGGCCGGATGCCCAATAGGTGCGGGTTCAAACCCCGCTTGTGACATCATTTTTCGTTTCGTAATTGAGATGTTAATTTTTAAATTACTTTTTTTTTGTTTAGTCAAGTATTAGCTCCAGTGTAATGTTCTTCGAAATAAGTAAAGGGTTTTTTTTATACAAATCATAATACAAAACAAAGAAATGATGACCAGATCCCAAGCTCAGATTAAATACAGAAGATACAAATAATGGCCTAGTGCAGACACTGTGTGTATGAATTTGATATTAACTGATAATTCAATATTACCATCATAAAACCTTCTTACATACATACATACATATCATCACGCCATATCCCTTGCAGGGTAGGCAGAGAGAACAGAGTGTCAGAGAACTCTATCCTTGCATACTTCACTCGCTTCCTCAACATTCATAATTCTCCTCATACACGCTTGGCGGATTCGGGGACTCCGACTCCACCTTCCTTCAGTACTTGACCAATCTGGTTTAGGTAGGTTAGTCTAGGTCTCCCGCGGTACCTACATCCTTCCACTTTCGCATTGTATATCTTCTTACTTAAAACCTTCTTCTATGACGATAACGCAAAAAAAAAATCCTTACATTTTCTGTCATGTATTTACTACGCCCGAATTTCGTTAAAATTTCTGCGAAAATATGAAAGTTTAGACGTAGTATGAAGTACAGTCATATGTCTGTACTTCACGCGTCTAAACTTTCCTAACCTAACCTAACGTATAAATATTGTATTTAAAATTGGACTGTACGGTAATAAAAAAATATAGTAAGAGCCCCCAGACATTTGTATAGATACTTCTTGCCGACTAAACCTGCTTTGATTCTCTCAAAAGAGTGAAATTAATCTAGCACATCACTCTGGCCAGATTGGTTGACCTAGTTTTATTTTGAGTTTTCCTTCTATTGCCATGCTATTATTGGCTAGGTTACCGCCTTTAGTCGTTACCTGCTCACGGTAAAGAAGAGATGGTGAACTGTATTTGTACTTGGTCACCACACGACACACTAAGCTAACAATTACATGATTTAAAATATTACCTTATAAGAATTGACTAGTCACAACCAGCTAATTATTGAAACTACAGATAGACCTTGTACTTTTACATAAAAATAATATATTAATGGCTAAATTTGACACTCTGCAAGTCATAGTTATGTATAATATTAGTCCTCATTTTGTTGACTTTAATGGTTGACGAGAAAGCAGCACACATAATGGTAAGTGATAACTAGACATGGATCTCAGTAATAGCAGGTGAACAACCATGTCACTGCTTTCCGTTAGGTGCGGTTTGGGTCTTCGAATCTCTCGCTCACCAAACGTAAAGCAGTTACGAATTACTAATACAGACGTACCATTTTCAGCGAAAGTGTGGTACTGCTACGAAAGACCACGCTTATGAAACTATCAGCAACGTGGCCCCCCTAACACTTATAAAAATGCTTATAAATATCTCTCATAGAAAGATGATTTAATAAACAATTCAGATATGATTGATTGATTTGATATTCAAACATTTCTGAATTAGATTATAAATATGATATCAAGCACGTAAATATGATAAATAAAATCATAATTACCCCCACAGAGTACATTCATCATTATATTAACAAACACTCGAATGGGTTTTATAATAATGAAATTATAATGCTTTTAAATAATCGACTTTCTTTCTACATAATTCGCATGTATTGAATTTTGAACTATGTTATTTAGATATTAGAGTATATGTTTCGCATACAATAGTTTTGTACGATTCAGACGGCCGGTTTACCTTCACCTAAAATGCTAATCGCTTTAGCGGTAACAGCCGCCAGTCAGTAAACTAACGGTAAAGGACTGTTTATAATATCTCGCCACATCAAATTTGCTGGACCATTATAGCACGCCTGTGCTTGATGACATTTTTTTTAATTTCTTTTTTTTATGTTAGAGATTAGTCACGTTTTAACTATGATGAAAAAGGTTATTATTCTTTTTTTTTATTGTCACGTAAATGTTGCTAGCTTTGTGAAGAATTTGAATCGTGATTACCTTCGCTTTTTTTTTATAACGGCTCAACACTAGGCGGCGTATCCGCGTACCCATCGCCAGAGATTTAATAAAATACTACCGAATAACATTAATATATTTTTTTCTATCATCACCATCTCAGCTCATATATGTCCCACTGTTGGGTTCGAGCCTTCTCCATAATAGGAGCGTAATTGACCTAGTACACCATGCTGGTCAGACGTGTTGGTATAGAGTTTTGTTTCGAGATTTCCTTCTCTCACATGGATATTAATGCATTTTATATCCCTTAGTCGTCTCGTACGATCACCCACAGGTAAGATAGAGTGTGGTGAACTGTATTCATACTCCGTCACCACACGGAAAGTTTTTTCTATACTTATTAAAAAATCAAATTCACCTTCATGAATGCATTAAACTATAATTATGTAGCTAAATAAGTACCTATGTATCTATAACATAACCTAAAAACCTCACTTCACGCCATAACCCACTTCTAGAGTTATTAATAAACAGCTTTCATCAAAATGCGTAACTTGTAATGATAGAATAGATAGGTACGTTATTATGAAGCCATCAAAATTTTGTATAGATTAATGCTGCAAATAACTACACAGATGACGTAGTGGTTAAAACACCGACGTACTTCGCCAGTGTTATGGGTTTGATTCCCACACAGGATACTACTTTGTGCGATCCGCATATTGCTCTGAATCTGGGTGTAATTTGTGTCCGTTAATTATATGTTTGTAAGGTCCCCCACAATTAGGGTTACCCACCGTACTATAATATATAGTATAGTGCTATATTTCGGGTCTGCGTACTATACATACTGCGTACTGTTGGAGAAATATATACGTACGTAAAATACGTACGCAAAAATACTATATTTTCAACACAGGACGAAATCTAACAATTTTTTTCAGTTATGAATTCGAAATGCCGAGAAGAGAGAAATAATTTGGAAAATCCAAAAGTGCACGCCTCATAATTTTTATATTATTTATCATTTACTATAAGTTAATGGCATAAATTAAAATGAAAGAAAAATACTTTTGAAATTTCGTGTCATTCTCGACGTAGTGCTAAACACAGCTGCATAGGCTGTATGGGATTTCTTTCCTTTACCTGTCCGAATGGACGAACAAAAAAATGTAAACGAACCCAATTTACATAAAGTATACATACACTAAAGACTAAGCAGTTTAGGTTTTTATTAATTGCAATTAAACGACAAAGAATAACCAAGCCATTTTTGAAAGGAAACAGCGCGTTGCGATTATGAAGCTTTTAATAAAAGAAAAACTTCGATACATTAATATTTACGGTCGTGATCGTGTCAGATCCAAAATATTTAATCCGACGTCCTCGAATATTTTTTTAATCAACTATTTTCTTATAATACTTTAAACAAAATAATTGCTTTTTAAAAATATCAAATACATTTAAACGAATGTTTTTTCTTGACATATGTATGATAATATTATCCTATAAGTGCAATGTGAGAAAAATACAAGCATTTTTAGGTTTGAAAAGTTCTTGATTTTCATATATCGAGAGTAGAGCAAGACCTCAAAGCTTCACTTATGAGGCGTACCTACAATAGAAATAGTATCTCATTAATGAAAAATTACCTTTTGATTTACATTAATCTAAAAATTGAATGTAATAAAGCATATCACACTTTTATTTCAGAGAAAACATTGTTAAAAGATGAAAAAGTGCAAAAAAAAAATATAATTTTTATAAAAATAATTAAGTAAAAAATATGTCTATTAAAAATAATAACTATTAATAATTTTCTATTAAATACTATATTTTTTAAACGTTCTAAATTTTTATAGCTTATTATGCAAAGTATTTTGCTGAAAAAATGTTGGCAACCCTACCCACGATACAAGGATTGTTGTTATCTTAATGTTGTCTTTAAAATAAAATTAAAAATATGCCTCAAATTATAAATTTTCTTTTTTTTAAGCGAGATATATTTCAGCTGCATTATTTCTGGTGGTCTAAGGCGACAGAAGATCAGCGACGGTCCTCATGAACCGCGGTGTTCCACTTCCATATCCATCAGCTTGTTGACAACCACTGTTGAATATAGATCTTCCCATAGGTGAATAGTGTCGCAATCACCTTAGCAGGTTGATGTTCAAGGTGTGATGAGTTTCCTACAAGTTATTCGTGTGGAGACGAAAAGGAATACAATTCATCACCCCTTATATTGCTTGTGGGTGTCGTAAAAGACGAGTAAGGGATACAGTAAGCATATATAACACCTATACAATACGAGAAAAACTCGAAATTTAACTCTGTATTAATTGAGGCTGCTAGAGCCAGAGTGGCCCAACTGCATTTTTGCAACTTTTAACCTAATTGCAGTTTCGTAATCTAAAAAATATATCCGTGTGGTGATGGAGTAAGAATACAATTCACCACCCCCTATTTTATCCGTGGGTGATCGTAAGAGACGACAAAGGGATATAAAACGCATATAACATCTATACAAGAGAAGGAAAATTCGAAACAAAACCCTATACCAACACGTCTGACCAGTGCGGTATGGTAGGTAAACTTCCCTCCTATTACGGAGGAGGCCCGAGCCCAACAGTGGGACATATAAGGGCTGTGATGATGATGATGATGAATCTAAAAATGTTAATCTACAAAATCACAGTGGCCTAAAATTGTTTACAAGCTCTTAACAATAGATGACAGTACAGGTACATTTTCGGCTTATATTCAAACCGATTAAATTAAATTTGAATTCCCTCCATATTGTAAAACATGGTTCTTGTAGTTAGGCCGCTCTGGTTCTAGCAGCCTCAATTCGTCTAACCAACGTGGTAAGTAGGTTAATTTACCGACCTTAGGTTCGTCCCTAGCATTGGAACGTGTATAAACTGAGATGATATCTACAAGTAAGCTGGCATTGCCGCCATAAATTTTCAAATATATAAACACAACAGCTGTGAAATCAGAAAAAAAAAAGTCAAGGTTAAACGAATGGTTAAGGAAAAATCTGGCACTTTATATACGATATAAGGTTATATCTGTATGGATAAACAAAACATCAACATCATTTATATACAAATAAATAATGACGTAATAGTATACACGTCATACGTACGGCCGTGTGACTGTTAATTAATCAAACACGACGTATACTCTAACAGCACTTATCTATTTAAACAAACTCGGTGTGCGAATAAAGCTTTTTCTTTCATGGTTTTACTTAAAAATACATCACATTAGCGTCATCATAATCCTTCTCTTATCCATGAAAAAGGTTTATAACTAGCAGCCTGCCTAACATTTTTTTTTATTCTTGGTGGCAAACGAGCAAGCAGCACACCTGATGGTAATTGTTGTTGCCATCCATGGACCTTTGCAATACCAGAGTATAACCAGGCCGCTGCTTACCAATGATAATCCCAAACCCAACCCGAAAGTTGGGCTTCCGGCTCTCTCGCTTACCAAACGGAGCACAGCAGCACAGTGCCACTGCTCAGGCGTCGATTTTCTACGAGTGTGGTACTACCCCGGACGGGCCGACCCGCGGCTGTAGAAAACTGTCAACAGTGTGTCCTACCACCTATAAAAACCCTCTTTGGCAATATAATTGTTGACTAAATAGCATCAACTTAGCTGGTTCATGATATATCGCTCCGTTAATCTAGTCTTTGTCTTTTAAGCTGACCAGCACCATATTTAACTTCAGTGTTCCATTCAACGACTATTTTTTTAGGTTCTATCTCTACCAATAAAAATAATAATTGGAACTTTACTGACGTATTAATTACAAAACTTCGTCATTGAAGCTATAACGAAATCATTTATTTTTTTAAAAGACAATCTTGCTCTAATTAGTACTACTACTTACAACTGCAGCGTAAAGTACAAACATATAATTTAAAAAAAATACACCAAGACATAAAACAATCATTTCTATATCGCACAAAAATGTCTTCATTATGGTGATGTTTACTCACGACATACGGCGCAAAAGACCACTACTCCACTTATGCAGAGTCGTAAAAAATAAGTTTTGTATTTTAAAATCAATCATGCAAATGTTGTTGCATAATGTTCCAAGGGTTATAAGTATTTAATTTAATTTTAAATTAATGAATTTGACACAAAGGTACATACTACATAATTTCTTAGTTACAATTCTAACTTTGTGGGTAGCCTTTGTGAGAGAACTGGTATCTGTACTAGGATAATGATCCTGTCTAACAGATTATCAGGTCCCCCCCCTTACACGTAACAGTATCTTGTGTATTAGAAATAAGCGATAAGTAGTACGTTCTTAGAGTAAACAAGAATGATAAGTATGTATCTACAAATTTATAATGTAAGTTTAAGTAAATGTCTATATGTAGGTATGAATGTATGCGCGTATGTATTTGGACGCATAAGTGTGTATGTGTGTGTGCTTGGGGGTGCGTTTGTTTACATGTGTGTGTAAGTGCGTGTGTGTTTGTGTGTGTGTATAAGTGCGTGTGTGTGTGTGTAAGTGCGCGCGCGTGTGTGTGTGTGTGTATAAGTGCGTGTGTGTTTATGTTTGTGTGTGCTATTTGCATAGGTCATTTAAATGAGTGTTAATGTTAATTTCGAAATTAGGATATTGTAACTATTAATTTTTCAGTCTCTTCATATGTTAAATTTTGAAGCCATTTTGAAATTATGCGTCTACACTTACTTTTTGGAGAGGAATATATATTAAGAACTGAATTAATCCGATTATAAAGGTGGATACCCAGAAAACAGTACGATTTGTGTGACAAACTAAGTTTATATAATACTGGTGGGCATATTCTATTATTGCGGCGCCTGTGTGCAGAAGGGTTGTAATGAAGCTCAGAATGTTTCTTAAGTACAGTGTATAAAATATAAAGCTGGCGCACCGTAGGTACTTGACAGCTTTGGTACAACTCTGTAGTAGGATGATAGAAGGGAAGACAGTTAGCCATTTTTAAAACGGCTCTTTGAGCACGCTCAAACGGAAGAATTATTGTCTTGCCTGCTCCACCCCACACTGTTATGCAATAAGTCAGAATCGACTGACATAGGGCAATGTAAGTAGTTTTTAATATTGACTTATTTGCCACATGTCTAAGATTTTTAAATATGTAAATTAGTTTCCTAACCCTTGACGTTAACATGCTAATATGAGCCCTGTAATTAAGATTCTTATCCACTACTACACCTAGATAAGTCGTGCTATTTACTTTTTTGATGTCAGGACAGATACATGAATTGTTTTCATCAGTGTTACAAACGTGAGCAACTATGCGGTATTCAGGTATATTTGTATTGATTAGAGAAATGGGCATGTATTTTGTTTTCTCCGCATTAAGGGCCAAGCAATTATTAGAAAGCCATGCAGTTACGATATTGAAACCAGTTTGAGCATATCTATGTACATCATCCCATGAATTTGCACTAAATACAAGAGCTGCATCATCTGCGTAAGTTAGAATTTTCCCATGCGATAATTGAAGATTACACAAATCATTAATAAAAGTTAGGAATAATGTAGGTCCCAATATACTCCCTTGTGGTACACCGTACTCTACTTTCAAATTATCGCTCACCGACTTATCAATTTTGACATATTGAAAGCGACCAGTTAAATAGCTCTGAAAAAGTTGAAGTTGAGGACCTCTTACTCCCATTGCTTCCAACTTTTCCAGTAGAATTGGTGCAGATACTGTGTCAAAAGCTTTAGCTAGGCCCAGAAATATCGTAAGAACTTTCTTTTTTCTTCAAGTTTACTAATTATATGATTCGTTAGCTCATGTACTGCATCATTAGTTGAACGGCTTGCACGAAAACTATATTGAAAGAGTGACCATAAATTTTGTGATTATAAGTATTGTTTTAGTCTATTGTTAATTATTTGTCTAGTATTTTTGAAAAAGTTGGTAAAATAGATATTGGTCTATAATTGCTTACACAGTTTCTGTCTCCACTCTTATGTATGGGATGAATTAGGGATTTTTTAAAAGACGAAGGAAATGTACAATTATGTAATGATACATTGCACACATAAGCGAGTGGCTTAACTAATGTATTTACATGCTTTTTTTATCAATTTGCTAGATATAGAATCATATCCAGCAGAATGATCATTTTTTAAATTCATAATCAATCTCCGGACCTCATTTTCATCCGTTTCCAAGAGCACGAAAGAATTAAAGGGCTTAGGAAATGCTGGACGTTCCAATAAAGGGACTGAGCCAGGATTTTTATTGATCGATTCAGCTATATTTTTACCAATACCCACAAAATAACGGTTAATTATATTTACAGATTCAATGGGATTATTTGAAATTAATTCGACTCCAGATTGAGATATTTTTTTAGTATTAGTTATGGTTTTGATGACATTCCACAATTTCTTATTATTACGTTGATTATTTGTTAAAGCTTTTCTTTCGTACTCATGCTTTATTTTCTTTAGGAGAGAGTTAGAAAAGTTACGATATCTCAAATAGATGATTTTATCTGTTTGACTATCTGGATATTTTCTCATTTTAGCGTGAAGTCTATCTCTATTTTTAATGCATCGTAGGAGACCGGTTGTGATCCATGGTTTTAAAAGTCATTTGCGGCTAGATACCTTCTTTTGGAAGGTAGAAGTGGTATGTATACCATTTATAGACGTTACGAAAAAGTCCGTAGCCTGATTCACATCATTCAAACTATAAATGTGCTTGAAATCAAATCTCGACAATTCTCTGTCAAAAGAGACAAAGTCCAATTGGTTGACTATTTTGTAGGAGTTAGAAGGTCGACTATTTACCATTAGACTCAAGATTACGGTATAGTGATCGGTAACAGTAGTTGGAGATACAAAGCACCTAGCTGGGTATTTAGTTTTAAGAATGATGTGATCAAGACAAGTTGCGGAGTGGGTTGGTAGATTAAAACCTGGAAGCATACCATGTGAGGCCAATAACGTGAGGTAGACTTCAGTTCTAATATCATGTGACGTGGGAGAGATATCAATATTCAAATCACCTGTTAAAATTATATTTCTGACTGATTTTAGAGACATTAATAATTCATTTAAAGATTCTAAAACTGTATTCTGTTACCTGGTGGCCGATATATAGCAATTATGATGGCATTTACATTAACTTTAATTATTAAACGGCGTCCAAAATTGTATGCGGTTCCGAAATTAAAAAGTTGTGTGTTGATTTGTGGTAAATAACTACACCCTCGTTTTGCGACTGATTGTTTTGAGTAAATGAGCAATTATAACCTTCAATGATAGGCAATATACGGTTGCTAGGCAACCAGCATTCTGTAAATATTATTATATCCCAATCAACATTCGCGCGACTTAATATAGTGTGGAAATTGTCAATGTTTCGTTTCAAGCTTCTTATATTCTGTAATATAACATTCAGAGCGAATATATCACTGAAGATAAGTTGGTTGCAATCATCTATATTACAAAGGGAGCTATCCGCCACAGATATGCTATCCAAGTCGTAGTTTAAATCTATATTATCGAATTTAAATTTTATAAAGGAAAGATGTTCCTACCAATTGAGTATTCGGTATAAGGTATACCATACAGCTGTGATCTGCCATATAATGGAGACTCGGCATATTATAGATCTGAGTCAGTGATATTTCTAAATGTATAGTAAGATAATACATTCGAAACTTGACAGTACATCCTTGCAATAACTCGGTTACAGTTATGCCAAGAAAAATAACATTTACAGATCTTAGTGTTATTGTAATGTATTGAGTAATTAGGATGTAGATATTATATAGGCAATGATTACACATTTTAATTAAAATTATTCTAAGATAAGTTAAATATATTGTACTGTTTATATTATTATCATATAAGTTGCGCAGATGCATGTCTTTGTGACTATTGCGCAACCACGGTTTGTTACATAGTTTATATTTATGGTGAATTAATATTAAAATACTAAATCTCACCGACAATTTACAGTATAAATCTTTATATGCTCCTAAGCTCAAATACATATAACTAATTTTGGTTAGTTTATTATTTATGTTATCTCTATTAAAGTCGTAAAAAAAGTATTGCATATAAATATTTATAAATAAAATATAATTTAATTTATCTTTAAGTATATGATAAAAATATTTATTATTATAATTGTTTTTAGGTACGTTACTATTTATTGTATTTTTGATTAAATTATAGAAATGCACCATAACACAACTAAATGTAATGGAATACCGGATATTTCTAGTATAATATACATCAGAAAACTGCATATGAAAGTTTTTTATGTTTACAATAACTTGGCAGATATTACTTACTATAATATTTATAAGCTTACAAAATATCTGTAAATATGTGTGTAATATGTGGATTAATAGAATGTTCAAAAAGACCTGAAGGCGTGTGTGTACAATTATTGTTTTTGTGTGAACTTGCACGTGAATATGTTTTGTTAATATAATAGCGATAGTGTACGTATGATTTGTGTGTATAATGTAGGTATAACAGCGTATGTATAAAAAATTAATATAACAAATATTTATAATATGAAAGCATGCCGTATAACAAAAATAAATTATCAATAAATTAGAGTAAAATTAATATGAAGTAAATAGTAATAGCATAGTCAAGAAATTGATTTCAAATCATTAAGATCAGATTCGGTCTTTATATGATATGCAGGAGCTCCCTCTTTCTTGCGTATTAATACTTTTCCATTAACGGTCCAGCAAAATTCATAACTCTTTCCTTTAACCTTTTCTTAGTTCCAGACAAGTAGATTTTTGCTGCCTATCCAAGTTTTCGATCTTATCCTCTAACTGCTGAATATAAGCAAGAGAATTCTTACGATCGGCTCTTAAATTGTCGAGCTCCTTCATAAGGTTGTCATATTTTTCAGACACAAATTCTACAATGGCTTTTAAAGCTGAACTTAACTCCTTTATCTCATTTACAGTAGTCAGCAGCATAAAATGTTTCTCGTTCTGTTGTTTTTCGAATCTACAAAACATTTCCTTCATCTCGGTCATAAACCCATTTACATCATCAACTTGCTCATATTTACGTTTCCGTATAAGCAATAAATGCCGTTCAATGGTGTTGGTAGTTCAAGGATGTTGACCCACGCCACGATGTGCCATTGCGCTCAACATTTAGTTCGATGACCTAGTTGTTTTGTGACCGATGTTTTGTCATCATCACCAGTGACGAAAAAGTTAAGGAGTGAAAGGTTAACATGGTATGGACATGTGATGAGACGGGATGAAAAAAATGGTGTGAGGAAAGTTTTAAATATGAATGTTGAAGGCTTTAGGGGTAAAGAAAGACCAAAGAAAAGATGGATGGACTGTGCGAGGTATGACATGGATGGACAGGGAGTGACTGCAGAGATGACGTCTGATAGGACTGTATGGAGGAAGATGACATATTGCGTCGACCCAAGTAATTGGGATAAGAGTAAGATGATGATGATGATGGTTTAATAATAGCTAGGATTTGTGTGACTTAGTTGTTAGCCGCAGATGGCTATGGCAACTTCGCCCGAATTGTGGGTGATCGTTGAGGGCTGTCAACCCGATGGTAGGATTTGTCAACAGATAGCAGTTTATATTCTTCTAAATATTTTCTGAATTAGGGTATAAAAAGGTGGATGGATTTTGTGAAAGTAGTAAGTTGTGATTGCAGATATGACGGTTGATAGAAGTTTATGGAAGGCAAGAACATGTTACTCCGGCCCCATTTAGCGTGGGATGAGGGCATGCGAATGATGATGATGAGTTCAAGGCTAGAAATTTTCAGCAGTTAGAGTATTGAAAAGTAAGTTTTAAACAGTTTTTTTTTATAAAAATGTACATTTTCATATATTTATTTATCAGTTATCATCAGAGGTGAAAATAATATTCAAAATGGTGCGTCAAGATTATTAATGTTGACGCAGTATTATGGGAGAACTTTGTAAACGCTAAAGAAATCTTTCAGAAATAATATATGGAGACGATTATATCATCCTATTAATATTAGCTCCTAATATCGGTGTCAGTAGATAAACCTATCATCTAGATAACATAGAATGCCTATCGGCGTTGTGATGCTTGTGAAAGCCATTTCGAGACTAACCGCTGCCGACAAGCAGGAACGGTGTATTGATCCTATCAGATAGCGGCTCTATTGCCGTTTCACCTGAAGGGCACTTATCCGTACAATAAAAAAGGATAGCATAGAACATTGTTTAAGTATATACTTACAACTGCAGCGGTATTTTACGGACTGCCGACAGATTACAGCTATTGCCATCTTACCTCCAAATGGAATCATGGCATCCTTAATTTACCCATCATAATCATCATTCTCTTCATTCTCTTGCTCTTATACTAATTACTTCGCATCGATATTGCACAATTTATTGACAATAGATTTATCACCGACCGCCTGCCGGACGTCAACCCTACTTGGGACTGTAATTGTAGACCTAACAGTATCAGGACGATGGTGTTGGCCAAGGTAGATATAAAACTCTTAGTATTAAGGGTTGGTAGTATTCGTAGCCGCTATCAAACAGAGACATCCTTAATTTAGGCCAATCTTATCAATGTTTCAGATATAACATCTTCCATCATCATCTCAACTCATATATGTCCCACTGTTGAGCTTGAGCCTCCTCCGTAATGGGAGGCAAATTGACCTACACTACCACCTATACTGGTCAGACGTGTTGGTATAGGGTTTTGGTTAGTTTTTCTTCTCTTGCATAGATGTTACGAGTAAATGCGTTTTATATCCCTTAGTCGTCTCTTACGATCAGCCACGGGTAAGATAGGAGGTGGTGAATTACATTCTTACTCCGTCACCACGCGGAAATATATACTGCTAATAGAAATTAATATATTATAAAATGAGTACATATAGCTTCGACCCCAAGTAATTGGGATAAGTGCAGGACGATACTGTGAAATTAATACTCACTGCCTATATCTCTAAGAGTGCCAAAATAGCCGTGATTTTATGTACGAATATAAAAAAGTATGTTATCTACATAGCATCAACTATCAACATAAGGAAGCTCCGGTACACGTGTACAACCATAGCTTGAATAACGGTGGCGGGTGACACATTGTATTTCAATAATAACATTCCTTGTTCCTGTAGCTATATGAGTAATGTGGAAAGTCCTAACCAAGACGGCATTATTGCAACATCATGCAATTAAAAACCATTATATAGTATGAAATAATAATTCTTCATTGCCATCCTCATGGCCTCCTTGTCCTTGTCACCTTGACACATTTCATACATGTTCGATACAGAATTCTTCTTATACAAATAGGGAAAATCAACGTCAGGTCGGCACCGATGATAGCAACGAGTTCACAGCTCTGCTCTGCTCAGACCGTACAGACCTCGAGCGTGTGCTGCACCGTGACCTCATCGCAGTCGCAGTGATGACAGGACGGTGTCATCTCCCTCTTCACGACCGTGTGCACTACACTTGTACTTGCCAAAGCAATAATGCCACGTGAAGACTTGCACCAGTCGAACCGAAAGGACCTCGTGCTACCCACCCAATCACTCCATCAGCACCCGCCGCAGGGACTCGACGTTCCGAACACCGAACCTAGCCTCTGCAGTCAGATTGCCTAATGCCCCCTGCCAGTCACCCCGCCAGACGGTCATCTCGCTGAGCGAGACATTGCTGCCCCCTTCCAGCGTCGCCGACACCCGGCGGTAAAGTCCGGCGAGCATCTCCGTCTGCGGAGTTCCGGCCAACGAGCACGCTGCTGTCGCCGCCAAGCAGTAACCGCGTATGGATGACCCGCCATGTCTCTTTGTGGTAGCCACAGGAGAGCCCTAAGTCGGATGGTTAAGGACCTCGCCCACACGGGTGCACCGTACAGGGCTATCGACCGGACCACCCCGTGTACAGTCGTCGGCACTACGCGGCCGCGATGCGATAATATTAATATGTAGTATTTATCGTTTTAGGGAGACTCATAATGTACTTCAATAGAGACTGATGAGTAGATAGATGCAGTTCGTTAGTTTGCAAATAATATACACAAAATGCAAAACATTGAGGATACAGGATGTATTTAATGAAAGGAAAGAAGCGACCTAGAGTTTTATTAAAGTAACTACAATAAACTTACAATGTACGTGGCGCATACATTGTAATGTTAATTGACTATTCTTGGCTGTCTACACCACCGAAATATATATATTAGGTGATACCTAAGACAATCTACATAAGACGCAAAATGAATGATTGATTGGTGTTACATCATTCAATATATATATATATAAAAAATTCAAACTCCTCGTACCACAAGTGTAATTTAAAAAAAAAAAAAGGAATAATAGACTTTTATTATGGCAAAATAACACTAAGTAAATAAATTACCGATTTAGTAATAATTATTAAAATAATAGAAATCATGCAAAGTGCCTAATAATTGTCACCACCCGGATCTAACTCAGCAATATGTTGGCTACAGGTAACCAACGCTGTTCTTCTGTTAATACTGCATATAATACATATATTAAAAATAATAGTAAATGTAGAAGAAATTATAAATAATAATATTAAATTTATTAAGAAAAATGATATTCCGTGTGGTGACGGAGTAAGAATACAATTCACCACCCCCTATCTTACCCGTGGTGATCGTACGAGACGACTAAGGGATATAAAAACGTATATAACATCTATGTGAGAGAAGGAAAACTCGGCACAAAACCCTATACCAACACGGCTGACCAGCATGGTATAGTAGCTCAATTTCCCTCCCATAATGGAGGAGGCTCGAGCCCAACAGTGGGACATAAATGAGCTTAGATGATGATGAAGAAAAAAGAAATTTACAGGCCCATTTAAAACACTCAAGAACTTAAATTACTTTCACCGAAAATTCAAATAAATAATCATTTAATTTATAATATTCATAATGTTCATACAATGTCTTATGTATTAAGCGTTGAGAAATAAACTATTATTATGTAAATAAAAATACTATTAGGCATTTAGTTTCACAAAAATGCATTGTACGTTTCATTATTTTACATTGTTAGAGAAATGAGGAAAATTTACAGATAAATTCGAATCGAAAGCATACGTACCTATCTACTTGACAATGATAATATTGATATCAAAATTGCGATCGATAAAAAACAAACCAATAAGAAACTGAACGGT
Source organism: Lymantria monacha (assembly GCA_905163515.2). Lineage (NCBI taxonomy): Eukaryota > Metazoa > Arthropoda > Insecta > Lepidoptera > Erebidae > Lymantria > Lymantria monacha. The sequence goes on from LR991093.1 coordinate 30,910,612, forward strand.
TACAAATGGATGTCGGGTATATTTATACATAGCATTTTTTATTGCTTATGGTGGCAAATGAGCAAGCAGCACACCTATTGGTAAATGTTACTGGACCTTTGTAACACCAGCGGTAAAGTTAGGTCGTTGTCTACCTATAAAAACCCCAAACCACCTAGAAAGCCGGGCTGCCGGCTTTCTCGCTTATGGAACGAAGCGCAATAGCACACTGCCACTGCTCAGACGATTTTCTACGAGTGTGGTACTACCCTGGACGGACTGGATACTCTAGATAGAAAACTGACAACATTATGGCCCTACCACTATTAAGCCAATACAACGACTTGGTCAAAGTCGCCGAGTAGCTGAACAGAAACTTTCTATACGGGAGTTCTGCTAGATGTAACAGTAATGGACGGCATAAAGGTCACTGATGATAAAATTACCTATAGCAGATTACATAAAACTACCTATAATGTATCGAAACGTACGTAGATATAGTACATCAACAAGGAATTCCTTCCAAGAATTGAGCTCTTAAACCACTGAAGTGATCGGTACCGGTAAATCATTTGGCGGTGCGGGATAATGAAGCAGGTTATGGGGAAACACGCCACACTCTTTCATTGCTCATGACGTGTGGGATGTGACCAGAACGCTGAATGCAATACTAAATCTTCGCATCAATGTTAGAGCGGGTTGGGTATAAAACCAAAAAGCCAACATAAGGGAACAGTTCGAAAATCGAAATTATGTATTTAAATAACCGCCATACACACGTTAAAAAACTACGAACGTAGTTGCAAAATTGGTTAAGTCTGATAAGATTAAATAGCTTATGTATTCAAGTTGCAATCAAATCCATTCATGTACTTCAAAAAAGCACGGTCTATGGAAGTAGAGCAAGGACCATAGATGCAGAATGAGGATGGGAAATGGCAATGTGCTGCCATTATAAATTATAAAGCCTAACATCCTTCAATATAAAAAGGATTTTAAATTTAAAAAGCAAATGTCCAACCTGCAAAATAACAAATTTCACTTTCTATTTGACGATCATATCTAAAAGTAACGGTGACTCAAGCAAATAGTAATAAAAAACTAAGTAAACATTAAAAAATTCATAGCATTTTTGCATTCGTAAATAGGCAATATTTTCGCCGCAAAAGAATTACAAATTCCATAGAGTGCTTCTGTAAATATTTTCTTCACAATCCAAAACATTACGACGACAGTGAAAGGTGATATGTATGTAAATTATTTGTCTATAATTTTAGAGAGTTGGTTTACATTCAGAAATCATTGGCACTAATTTATTAAATATTGACATGCATCAATAACTTTTTATAAATTCTCATCTTCCTCTTTTTATATATTGGCAATCGAGCCATTGTTGCCAGTGTCGAGTTATAATTATCTTCACGTTCTTAGTATCTTCAGGTTAGTCATTGTCCGTTAGTAAGTCAAATCGTCACCTCAAAAGTGTTATGGCCACACTGTTAATGGTATCTTGTGGGAATTTTGATGGAAACGTTGTAAAGCACTTTTATATGATATTCATTACATCCCAGTAGTTCCGCCGCATCACATTACATAAAACGCCATCAAAATTATCTAATATAACACGTTAAAACACTAAGATATCGAATATAATACAAGAGCACTACATGATGTTTTAAATTCTGGCCAAACGTTCTTATAAATTCTCATATCTACAAATTAAATATCATCATCATCATCATCATTCAGCCTTTTGCCATCCAGTATTTTTTTTTTGGAGTTGACATCCCTCATACTTGGCCACAAAGTGTGGTCATGCTCTGCCCGCAACCAACGACTCCAAAATTAAAAACATTTGTCTCATATTTCATATTTATTTTACATATCATCATCATCTATATCTCAGCTCATATATACTCCACTACTGGGCTTAAGCTTCCTCTAAAACGGGATGTAAATTGACCTGCTATACCACGCTTGTTAGACGGTTTAATATAAGGTTTTATTTCGAGTATTTCTTCTCTTCTAGTGATGTTATCTGCTAGCATCCCTTAGTCTCTTTTTATGATCACTTTTGAAAAAGATAATATGTAAATCACCTACTAAAAGAAAATTGAAAAAAAAAACAATTAATAAAACTATGTAAACAGTTTAATGGGTGGGCCGTTCTATAATGGCTCTTTCATTTTCATTAAAAAATATGATGCCTTAGGGTTAGACGATTGGGGGATGGTACCCGAAAGGGTAATCCCGTCGGGCTGGCCACGGATGCTTAGGAAGCGGTCCCAGTGGCTAGCCCAATGGCGATAGGCAGGTAATATGCAGGGTTATAGGGCCACAGGTCGCCCCGGACGCAGAGGACGACGTGTGTCCACATCATAGCCTACTAAAAAAAAAAAGCGTTAGGCGATTATTGCACAAACGAAGTAAAACAATTTTTATAGAATTCGTCACGTTATAATTTCATTTTTACTATATTGTTCGGATAATTTTTATTAATGGCTCATGTTTAGGGGGCGTTCATTTATTATTTCCGATGAATATTGCGAATTTTTGACTCCCTCTTAACCCCTCGTAAGTCAAATTTTCAAGCTGCTTACGTAAAACCTTTCAAAACTCACACTCGTGTAAGAAAAAACATAAGATCTGATCGATCCCCGACTAAATTATCTTACGTAATAAACGAATGGCCGCTTACGGGCACATGGATTACGAAGGTAAGAAAAGTAATAGATTGCTTTAATGGTAGGCTCATGACAGGCAGGTGAAAGATCATGAATACCGATTTAAAACGCAAAGATGTTATACCAATTTGGCTCGTTAGTATATTGTGATAATTTCATGTAGTTAGTAGAAAAATAAACAGTTCGATTCGCTTAAAATAACAACCCATGCACGGAAGTCGAAAGTCATTGAATTGTAGCCAACATGTCGTCTACAATGGCAATTCAATTTGTTTTTATTTAATTTATCCCTTAAGCTTTTACATAGTTGAATACAACCGTTTAATCATTAGGATTATTTATTTAATCGTTAAGTTTTAAAAGATTACATCATCGATTGTTGCTTCATCGGTATTTCTTTCAAAATTTGATGACTGATGATTTTAAACAGTTTTTTTACAAGTGAACTTATTTTCAGCATTGGATAAAAAAATGGAAGAATATATAGTAATGTCAGTGTTCTATTTAAATGAAATAAGATTTGTTATCTGGAAATAGGAGTCTGTTACAGATAAATGAAAATGAATTAGTATTCAGACGGCAGAGTACTTTCGATCGGACTGCGGGTTCACATTACAATTGACTTACCTTTCGAGAATAAAATTGGAGAGTCGGTCTTTTAGATGGGTTAACTTATACATATTTTAAAAATTGCGACCTTATAGTTAACCATTCACCTTTTTTTTTATTTTAGCCCACACACGTTCCACTTTTGGACTCGAGGCTTCTCCACAATAGGATGGAAATTAATCCACTATATCAGACTCGGGTTGGTATAGGGTTTTATATATCGCCTTATTTCTCTTGCTTAGATGTTACCTGCATATTATAGAGGAGGCATAGGGGGTGGTGATTTGTATTTTTACTCCACAGGGAAACTTAACCTATAGGTATGTAATTTAATTAATTTAAATGAAGATTTATATTTATTTAATAGCTACAGCAAACCACTTATTTGCATTTTTGTACAATATAAGAAATTTTTGAAATTAGCGTATTCTCCGCAATCTATTCTTTTATAGGATTTTCATGTGCAATATGAGCTGGTATGCATACATACACATACATATCATCACGCCATATCCCTTGCAGGGTAGGCAGAGAGAACGGAGTGCCAGAGAACTCTATCTCTGCATACTTCACTCGCTTCCTCAACATTCATAATTCTCTTCATACACGCTCGCCGGTTTCGGAGACTCTTGACTTCACCTTCCTTCAGTACATGACCGATCTGGTCTAGGTAGGTTAGTCTCGGTCTCCCTCGATACCTACATCCTTCCACTTTCGCATTGTATATCTTCTTAACCAGGCGTTCGTTCGGCATTCTTTCCACATGTCCGAACCATCGGAGCATTCCCTTTCGCATCTTTACACCAATACTCTCTTTCATACCTACTCGCTCTCTTACGTCGTCGTTACGAATGCGGTCGGTCAGCCTAACTCCACAGATTTTCCGCAGAGATCGCATTTCGACCGCATTAATTTTACTATCATACTCTTTTCTGCATACCCAACTCTCGCTTCCATACAGTAATGTTGGGACAAGCACTGCGTTATGTATTGCTACACGTGCCTTCTGGCTGAGGTGGTGGCTGCCGAAAAGTTGCCCCAACGCTCCGTTCACTCTATTTCCCGCATTCAGTCTTCGCTCTATATCAGTGGTGTACCTTCCATCTCGGCTAAATCCACATCCAAGATATACAAATTCATCCACTTGCTCTAGTACATCATTACCTATTGTTACTCTTACATCTGTTCTGGTTTTATCTCTTTCAAAGACCATTATTTTGGTTTTGCTCACATTCACGCGTAGACCCCTTTTCTTACAATCTTCTGTCATTGTGTAGACTAGGGTCTGCAGGTCAGTCGCTGACTGTGCCAGCAGGACTGCATCATCTGCATAAAGCAGAGCAGTGACCACTGAGTCGCCCATCTGGACTCCCACATTCATATCGTTCAACCTTTGGAGACATTTATCCAGATATATGATAAACAGCCTGGCTGACAGAACGCACCCCTGCTTAACGCCGATATTGACGTCAAACCAAGGCGACATTCCATCATCCAGCCGCACACAGGCTCTACAGCCCATGTAACTGGACTGCACAGCCTGTAGCAGTTTACCGTTAATACCATACTCCGGTAAAATGTCCCAAAGTTCCTTTCGTACAACCGTGTCAAATGCTCTCTCCAGATCCACAAAACTGCAGAAAACCCTCTGACCTAGAGCCAGATGCTTCTCCACAATGTTGCGCAGAGAGAACACTTGATCCATGCATCCACTTCCACTCCTGAAACCTCCTTGTGTCTCACACAGTAAACCATCGGACACCATCCTCATTCTCCTTTCAATAACTTTTCCATACACTTTTGCTGCCAAACTGGTCAAGCTTATGGCTCTGTAATTTGCGCAGTCATAACGTGAACCCTTGTTTTTAAACAAAGGCACGATGACTGCGCTATTCCAGTCCCTGGGAACCATTCCCGAGCTCCAACATAAATTGAGGAGCAACAGGAACGCCTCCCAGACACAAGAGCCACCGAGCTTGATCATCTCGGCAGACACCATATCAATGCCCGCTGCCTTACCATTTTTCAAACTTCTTATCGCCCATTCAACTTCATCCATACTGATGCCATCGGAGGACACCGTTGTCGAATGTTGATCTACTAAACCACATCCAACACCGGCGCCAACCGTAGCATCCGCATACATATCGCCAAAATATTCACTCCATCGGCTTAACACGTCTTGTGTTTGTGTAAGAATGTCTCCACCTTTAGACCTTATTTTATTCATTCTGAAGGCTGACCAACCACCCCGAGACTTCTTCACCTCCCTCCAAAAGAGTTTGGTGTTACCCTCGAAGTTTTTAGTCAGCCTATCTTCTGCACTCATACTTGCTCTATCACGTTTCTCTTTCACTAAGGCCTTGGTGTCATTCTTACATTGCCGATATATTTCTTTCTTCTGTTCAGTCATACTGTCATTCAGATTCAAAGAAGAGACATAGTCCAGCCACGCTTTCTTCTTTTGCTCTACGGAAGCTGCCACTTCCGCATCCCACCATGCATCACCATTTGATTTTCTATGCTTCTTTGAACTTCCACATACTTCTTTCGCTGTATCTACCATACTCTCTTTCAATACTCTCCAGCATTCTTCAATGTCCGATTGCGGCTGGCTTGCCATCGTCAGCCGTTCTCGGACACCCTCTGCATACTTTTCTCTTACACACTCTTCTTGCAACCTTTCAACCTTTATTCTTTCAAGCCCTCCGAAGTGGACACGCTCTCGCCAGTGCCTCCACTTTCTGAACAGACCACTAAATCTGGCAATAACGAGATAGTGGTCCGTGTCGACTGTGGGGCCCCTGTAGGCTCTTGCGTCCAATATTTTGCTTCGGAGGCGACTGTCTACCAAAATTAAATCTATTATGCTTTTCTGTTCATTCCTTCTCCATGTATACATATGGATGTCCTTATGTTGGAAAAAAGCTGGTATGATTATTTAAAAATATCTTTGTTAATTTTCTCTTCATTAACGTGTGTGACATGAAGTTCCATTGCAAAATGCGTATCAGCTTAGGTCATATAGAATCACAAAAGAATTCTATAATAGGGTATTTACCTAATATCAAAATATTAAATTATAATTTACTAGCGGCCCGACCCGGCTTCGCACGGGTGAACATTTATTTATTAAACATTTTGCAATAAACGTACAGTAAATGCAGGACATACCTAAATAATAATGTATTTAGCAATAGTGTATCGCTGGCTTCCCTTGGGTTGATGTTTGAAAACAAAATGAGTAAACAGAATAAATGACATCAACTGGTAATTTTTAAAAACATTTCACTGAGGTTTAGAGTATACTAATAATAATTAGATACATTATATACCTACTATTACTGTATAAGTACTGATTATCACATATTTCATAGAATAAAAAATATAGCATCCCGCTAAGTTTTTTTTACATTTATTTTTCCTTTTTGATTTATATTTTTTATTTATTTTAATGTAGTTTTTTTTATTTGTGTATCATTTCTTTATTCAAGTACATCTTTTATTTTAAAGACTTTTAAATTTTATTAGATTTTTATTTTAATTTTCAATTTTTACCTTAATGTTTCACTATACACTATGTTAGCAGTGGTATTTGTAGATGCCAATAAAACATATTGATTTTCAGGAGACCCTACTCGAGAAAGTGCAACATACATATAGTTGGCCATGAGAAAAGCACTCTTTTCTTAGATCGATGCCAACCATAGAAAAAGTTTGTCCCTGGGATTTATTTATTATAAGGGCAAACGATATCTTTACAGGAAACTGTAATCTTTTAAGAGATATAGGACAATCCGTCGGTATCATCGGGATCCGCGGAAAGTGAGCAAGTTGTCCAGCCGCGGGGCCGGTGATGATAGTAGCTACAATCACATTGTCTCGCAATTCCATAACCAAAAGTCTTGTTCCATTACACATATTGGGAGGGCTTAAATTTCTCAGAGCGAGCCGCGCGGCTACCTATTTCATAGATGTGCCCCTCTCCTGCACTCCGCCCCCGCCGCACCGGCGCGTCACGGCGGCGAATTAATTTCATTTCAATTTTATTAAACTCGTAATATCTTTCGAATGGAGTGTCCGATTTTAATAAAATAAAAAGTTATTAATACCTGTAGTATTTAAAAAGCCTTGCTTGAGAAATCATTTATTTAGGTAAGGATTAAGGTAAAGGTATAAATAACTTGGTCTAATTATGGTCGAAATTTCTATTAAATTTTAAAATGTTAAAAAGTAGTTAGAGTGACATAACTACAATAGTTAGACACATGCTATCGCGACATTTTTTGTAGATATTGATATGTTCTTTAATATTGTGGAACATTTTTGGTTCTATTATCAATAGTTTTCGCAGCACATGCGATGAAAGATATTTTATGGGCGTTTTTTTACACCTTGGGTAACATTATTGTAATTTTAGTAGGGATCCTTATATTTTTCTTACAATTAAAATAGCCTATTATTCAGTGATAATGTTGCATTCAAATGGTGAAAGAATTATTTAAATCGGTCCAGTACTTTTTGAGCCAATTCATTACAAACATACATACAAACCTTTCCTCTTTATAATATTAGTATAGATAACTAATATTATTTTATAAATTTAAGACAAATATTCAATACTAATTAAAAAAAGTACACGATTAAAGATATTATAAGTTTTTGAAGTTATTAACGTAGGTATATTCTATCCCTATCTTGCACAACAATGCTTATCAACAGACCCTGGATAGTATAAAGATCGCGAATGTTTACGTCACATCATGCGTATTGCTCTCTCTGTCTAATCATTAATATTAAAATATTTGTAACTAGCTCAATACGAAAATAAATATCACAAGGTTTTCAAAGATGGATTTATTTGTAGCTTGTATTATGCCCATATTTTATTAAATAATCAACATCCCCAACAAACAGCACATAAGCGAAATCTTAGCAGTTATAGACAACTGTAGATAACTATAATATCTAATAGCAAATAGACATATTGACTAGTACATTGTGTAATGGCGACATCAGGTTATGTCGTTGTACTAACCGTGTCCAATAATGTTCTACTAACATAGACTGTTGAAGTATCAATCAATTAGGCGCCTATTTCAATTCGTTGCCACATAAGTCTATTAAAAGATTTATACACTAAAGTAGCATTCGTCCACGTAGAAATTATCTGTGATGATGAAATATCATCTCAGGTCATACACGTCATTGTTAGGTTGGAGTCTGCTCCAAATGGGAGAAATATTTACCTACTATACCACGTTGGTCCGGCGTGTTGCTATAGGGTTTTGATTTGAGTTTTCATTTTCTTGTATAGATGTTATATGCGCCTTATATCCTTTAGTTGTCCCTTACGATCACCCACGGGTAAGATAGGTGGTGAATTTTATTCTTACTCCGTCACCACACGCAAATTATAACCTCGTTAAATATAACTTTACCATTTGTGAATAAACCAACTGCAAAATTATCCAAAAATGAATGGTGAATTAGATGTAGTTCGTCAACATACGAAAAACCGCAGTCTTGGTGTTGCAGGGTGTAACAAAATGGCGGTCGCAGAAAGCCTCGTTCCAATACCTCTAAAAATAATAATACTTTTCCTTCCTTTCGTTTTAACCAACACCCTAGTTACAATGAATACACCTGACACAAGTGGACGAAAGAACATGATGTCGAATAACTATTGAATTCTTGGACATAGGCATTATTACATTCTTTATTTTTATTGTTTTTGGTGGCAAACGAGCAAGCAGCACACCTGCTGGTAAGTGTTACTGTGGCCCATGGACCTTTGTAAAACCAGGGGTATAGCTAGGCCGAAAACTGTCAACAATGTGGCCCTACCACTATCTGGAATTTTTGTGTTTATTAGCGCTATATTCGGGAACATTCCAGAATATTCGTGATTATTAGGGCTGCTACAGAATAATAACTCAAACTACCTACTACAAATAATGTTAACCTCGGTAAAGTTTACATGTAATATTAAGGGTGTAGATTGTTGGCCTGAGATCTCGATTTCGAGCGACCGCAGCGCCAAAGTTTAATGTAACATCCGACGGGGCGGATGAATGACCTAGAGAGCGTGATTTTCAAAATGTTTTGCAACAAACGTTCCAGGTTGAGAAATTGTTATTGAACTTGAATATTTACAGCATAACAATAACGTTGAATTTTTGGAAACTAGCTGTTGATTCTTTTTAATAGATTAATAAGAGTAGTTGAGACACAATTTTTATGTTTTTCTATCATTACATTACATAGTATAAAACAAAGTCGCTATCCGCCGTCTGTCTGTCCCTATGTATGCTTAGTCTTTAAAACTACGCAACGGATTTTGATGCAGTTTTTTTTAATAAATAGAATGATTCTTAAGGAAGGTTTATATGTATAATACATGCATAATATAGTAGAGAAACGCTGATTAATTTAGAGGTTTCTAATGTGATGTCGTAAATAAGCACATTTTTTTGCGCTTATATTGCAAACGTTGGCTGAACCCTACGAGATAGACCAAAATAATGTACTACAGTATTATCCATCTTAAAAAGTTCAACAAAAAAGTCCACGATGGCATATGTCTATCTCTTAGGGATAACCCACCATAACCATTTTTTATCCTCTACTAAAAAATGATTATTTACTAAGTGATTTTATACAATACAGCATTAATCCTTATCCAATTAAGTACCTTAAATAAATTGTGCATTTATTATAGATCAATATGCTTTTTATAGTATGTAATTTAAGTGAATATTGCCGAAGATAGCGAAGATAGCGAGGGCGGGTTACTAGTTTATAATATAATATACAATCAAGAGCAGGTCCGGACTGACATTTTTGTATTCTACTTACCTAAAATTCCAACTATGTATTTATTTGTAATTTCACTACCAAAATTTATTCTAATTCGTAAAATATTCATTCAATAAAATAATTCCAAATTCAGTAGGAAGTGTGTTTATCTCTACGCAAGGAAATGTGCCTATTGCGTAAACTCAAATACTTACTTTTTGTTTACGATCACCTCGTCGATATCTAAAAAAAATCCTAGGGTTTTAAAAAAAATGTCAATAAATGAAACACAAGTATAAAAATGATTTGTTTACTACACAATAACAAATATGAGTCGCAATTACTCGCTATCTCAAAAGCGTGCTAGGGTTGTGCAAAAATTAGTAAATAATTCATTTATTTACTAATTTTAACAGAAGTTTGTAAATTATTAATATACTAATTAAAAGTATGTAATTAAACAATAACGAAATATGAGTTCAAAATTCTAATGTTTTTTCATTCGATTACGGATCAAGTTCTGATTTCTGCTAATTTGATGATAAAATCAATGGCTATCACAAAACCTATCAGAATGAAAACGTTACCAGCTGCCCGATTCACGTAAGTAATAAAAACCGTAGCGCAGTGACGTCACTTCGTTTTTTGCAAATTTAGCCCTTTTAACCGACTTAAAAAAAAGGAGAATTCTCAATTCGCTGTATTTTTGAACCAATTTTTATGATTCTTTACACCAGGTAACTCAGAAATTGTATAGTAATTGAGCTATTGGAAGATTTATGACAATCCAAGACTAGATAAGTAAGTGCGTTTAAAACAGAAAACCAAAAGGCGATTTCTAAGTTCCTAAGTTAAAACGACTTTTGGACTGGCGTGTTTACGTGAATCGACTGGCTGGGTAGTTAAGTTACCTGTATCTTTCAAAATCATTAGGCGTTCTTCTCTTTCAAAACACGTAAAGCTCTTTCTTTCCTCTCTTTCATAGCCTCTATGATACTGGGCGCGTCACGAATGGGCATGCTTCGTGACTGCCGAGGATCAACTAATTCTGGAATTAGGCAATCGTAATAAAACCTAACTAATTTCATTTCCATTTTCTCCTCCCAAAATTTGTCGTCCTTTTCTATAATATAAACTTTCATAGGTACAGTAGCACCAAACCAGATGCCAAGCATGCAAACGTTTCTTTTAGTAATATGTACCTGTCCCTGAATTTGGAAATACCAGTTATGATTTTTATTTATGATATAACCCTTGGAAGCCTTGTCCTTAACCCAAAAGGTATGTTTGGCCATTGCTTCATCAAGAGGCATGCCAGCTAAAGAATGTGGGCACTTAATTTCAATTAAACCGTTTGCATAAATGCCATCTGGTGTAGTACCAAGAAATTCATATTGATCGTCGACGAACAAACCGCAACCTTGTATACTAATATTCTCTTGAATTTCTAACTGTTTAATTGCGGTTTCTTCGTTTTCGATACCGTACCGTACAGCAGGCAAACTGGAGATATTACTACCATAAACGATTTTACGAACAAGAACAGCACAACTTGTGCTCTCTCGTTTTTTACAAACTTCCCCGAACGATGATGAGGTTAGTAATTTTCTCCTTGTACTCATCCACTCAGAACTACTTCTTTGCAAATGGGTCGACCTTTCAAGCTCCTCTCTTTCAGCACAAGACAACTTTAAATCGGCTAAAAAAGATGACTTGGCTTTCTCATATAATTCTGGACTCAGATCAGGTTTTTCGCAGTTTGGTCCATAGTGAGCATCTTTCGATACAGCGCTGTGGCTCTTTTTCAATCTTAATTTAGGTTTAGCAATTAAACGGATTCTACGATTACAATTTTCCACTTTCGCGATCAAAGGATTAGGACTAGATTTAAATATTACTTCATGAGTTTTACTATGAATCGATCCTGTATTAAAAGACACAACAGCAGCTGCGCATCGGCCCGCATAAGAACCACGGGAAGAATAATTTACACGCTTACCCCCTACTAATTTGGCAATCACTGCGTTAAAACTTTCAACTATATTACTTGTACAATTATGAATTAAACTTCTAGAATGATATGACAGTCTTTTACTTAAAATGTGTACCGCGTCCATTAATCCGCATCCAACAATTGCTGGAAGCAACCCAACAGGTTCTATTCGACGAGTATCAGGTCTACAGAAATACTCCTTGCAATATTGGTGATTACCAAATACGTGTTGTGGACCATTTAGGATATCTTCACTAAGATTTTTTATTTTTTCTTCGAGTGACTGATTTTGATCGCCCCAATATTTAATAGCGCATTTTACACCCGTTCTTAAACGCAAATACCTTTCTTTTAGGAATTTCCGCAATTCGCAAGGATACTTAGTGTCTTTCGACAGTTTCTCCAAGCTATTGCAGTAGTTTCGTAAAAGATGATTTTTGCATTCAATTTTCTCTACTGTTAAATTACCGTACGGTCGCGAATCTAATATTTTTTTATAAGTACTGGAATCGCCGTCTGCTACAAATTTATTATAAATTACACCGTGATCAACAATGGAACGTTTAAACCCCTCAACTATTATGGTCGATTCCATACCGGTAGATGATCCCGAATAATTCTTGAAACAACGGTGTTCCGAGGGCTGACTGTCGTTCTTTGCGGCTCGTGCACAAACTACGCAGTATTTATTTTTAACTCCAAAAAACAATACTTTATTAGTTTTAATGCCAATTATCGCAGCTGCGCCGGACAAGGCGGAAAAATTCTTACCATAAGATCTCTTGCTCCAACAACCGTCAACAGCAACAGATATTAATGGTGTACCATTTTTATCAACACTACCTATAGACACTGCGTACTCCGCTTCTTCCTTGACAGCTTCTGCCATGGAATGTGCTGCTGTCTTTTCCCACCAATCGCAAACCGTATTATTAATTTCATTGTATAATGAAGGTGACATGATTGGTAGGGCTACTGCGGCAGTTAATGTTTTTAACTGATAGTAGCTCCCACCAGATGATATGATACCAGATACAATTTGATGATTCACTTCCATTCTATCTTCTTTCTTTTCAATCAAACACACAGTAAATTTCATACTACACATACTACATTTCATGATGAGTTTTGAGTCCAGACCAACTTTTACTTCACTTATTATACTGAGGTAACTTAACTTACAATCCATTGGACCGTGGTCCCCTATGGCCTGAAGAGCTTTAAAAAAAAAAGAAACGTCTACAACTCTACGCCCAACTTCCATTTCATCCACCTTTCCTTCTTGGTCGTTTTCAATAACTAAGTAGATCCTGTAAAGAAAGATAATGGCTTGATTTTTTTTATAAAAAATAATTAAAAATTTAAAAAAGTGCAAAAGAATTAATACAATATTAGGTTCCTGATGAATAGAAATTATAATTTCTTTACGCATTAAGTATTGTTTTTTTATGACGTCACCTATTTGAAAATAAATTTTCTTTTGAGAAAGTAATTGAGAAGTATTTCGGTACTAAGGTGTTTGTCTCTCGATGAAAATAATAAATATTGCAAGAAAAATCTATAGGTAGGTATTGAGATTTTGTCTTCGCCCATCACTAACTAAGTAGTTTGTTTATTTATGTAACAAGTCTACAAGAATTACATATAACAACTTACCTCTATACAGCGCGTAGCATTGTTGCTCAGAGTCTCGGCCCCAAGGTTTTCTTTATTTTCAATACTGGAAATATTATTCATCAATATTATCCACTTTTTATTTATTTTGTACAACCCTAAGCCAGACGCTAGGCGCCTCGCGTCTGTTTGGCGGTATAGGTATGTCGACAAAGTTGCACTGTCGCCTACCTACTTCCACAATTTGATATTTAGACAATACTAGCCGACCCGGCGAACTCCGTATCGCCTTTTTTTTTTTTAAAAATCCTATTATTTTGATATTACATACAGATACTTCAATTTTATTTATCAGTATAGATATAGATAATACAAACCAATATTTACATGTTATTGTAGGTATATGTCTGAATCGGGCGATCTAAATCATATGACATATTGTATTAGCTTTGTAATGTACCCTGTTCAAATGCGATAATAAATAAGTAGGGAGGAACTTACATTTTATTCCGAGATCTTTTGGCTTTCATATTTTTATAATGCGTACAAAACTTTCTTTTCCCTGGCATGACACTCAAATTCAATCAGTCCTGCGAAAAAAATAGCCTATGTTACTCAGTGATAATGTAGCTTTCGAATGATAAAAGAATTATCGGTCCAGTACTTTTTGAGTTTATTCGTTTCATACAAAAATCCAAATCTTTCCTCTTTATAATACCTATTAGTGTAGATATTGTATTTTTTACGATTTATATCTAGTTCCATCATGGTATTCTTTCAGACATTCATTATATCGATACTTTCTACTAACTGAAAATAAATTAATTATAAAAATGTTATACTTACAGTTTTTTACAAAAAACACAAATTCACAATACGTAATTCTGCTGTCTGCAGCCGACAAGCGTGGTGTCGCGTTCACTTACAGAAAGGAACTGCCGTTAGTGACCACCGAGATTGCACGAATGAAACGAACGCTTTATCCCATACATTTGTGTATGAAAAATTTACCTTAAAATATATCTAGATTTTAGGGCTTTAAAAGAGGAAGTCTTTGTTTGTAAAGGTATAAAAAGAAGTATACAGCTATACTTATTGGTTTCTTCAGTGTTCAAAAAGTGTTTCTTTTTATCAATTTGTGTTGATTTATGGGCTTAAATCTTTAAAATACGAAGTCATGTTTTTGCATTTTTACTCAATTTTGTGCGTTTGTTGACGTTTATTATATAACAACCATTAGGTTTAAGAGTTTAATATAAGCATGAACATACTTATTGGTCTTTGATTGTAATATATACAAATTATCATTGATATCAATCATATGTAAATAGGTTAAATATGAAAAATCGTAACACTCTTTTCGGTGATTTTCACGATCTACACCCTTAAAAAAAAAAATATAATAATAAATTATTTGAGAACTGTTGAACTTATATATTTATTGGTAAATAACGGAGGACGTTTTTCCACAAAGAGACGACCTTCAGACGGAAGAACTCGAGTAACCTTTGACTCTCGTTCATGACACGACTTATAACCCCTCTATGCATCAGTTAGACAGACAAATAATGCAAATGTTCATAGTATAATAATTCAGGATTGTTATTTTAATAGTTTCTCTAAAATTTAAAGTTCTTTTATCTACTTTTTACAAGTGTGATGTTTTTATATTTAGTTGTTGGTTTTCCTGACTAGCAGGATGCGAACAATAATTTAGTGAAATTAAGGATAATAAATTCACAGTAATACAATGTTTTATATTATTCATTCCATTATATATTCATGTTTATTTTATTAATTGCTATCCAAACAACCGTTAGGCGAAGGAATTCAAATGAAATCGATAAAGAAATAAAATTATTTTTAGTGATTTTATTCCGACTTTAAAATATCAATATTTAGAATAAAAGGGCTGAATTTGATTGCGTGGAAGAAAGGGACATGTTGCGTCGACCCCGTGTAATTGGGATAAGAGCAGAGTAATTAATGACGATGATGAGAGTAAGAGGACTGAATATGAATAATCTGTTTTTTTTTGTTATCATCATCGTCATCCTGCTCTTATCTCAATTACTTTGGGTCTACGCAATGTGTACTCTTCTTCCATACCCCTCTACAAGACGTCATCTCTATAGTCTCTTCGTCTATCCATGTCATGCTTCACACAGTTAGTAATTTTTTTTGGTTCTATACTCGCGTAAATCAAAGCATACAAAACATAGAATGAAAAGCTTATACATTTTTTTAAACAAAATATTCGTTTTACCCAAGTTAATGAATCGTTTCTGATTGGCTAGCTCCATGAAGACAGGGCAGGTTACAACCTCAGCCGACCTTTTGTGATTTCGAAGAGTTTGACAAGGCGTAGCCAGACCATAGCCGACCCAAAAACAAAAGGAAGATAATTGATTTACTAAACACACATTCTTTGTCTTGTATACTCTTATATTTTCTGCTTGCTTCCTTTGATTTACTACAAATTAAATTAAACTCATCGAATTTTTGAATTTTGATATAATTAATACATTTAAGCTCTTGATCTGGAGTATATTACTTATACATATAGGCGAATGAATTATCTATATCTATAAATAAAATTGAAGTGTCTGTTTGTAATTTTAAATTAACAGCTTTTCACTAAATGCATAAAGTATATACTTACATAAAAAAAAAAATTCAATTTTTCTGTCTGTATGTTTGTTCCGGTTAATCTATGAAACAGCTGGGCCGATTTAACAGGACTTTCACTGGCTGGTAGCCGATGTTATAAGGAGTAACTTACTTTTATTTTAGAAAAAAGAAAGGGTTTGACAAAAACAAAATTAAAACCTTTGAGAGACTCCAAGGGACACCGAGTGCTGGACTCAAGCCTGGAGAAGGACATAAGCTATCTTTTTATTAACAAACAACGCAGGCGAAAACTAGTAAGGAGTAAATCTTGTAACAATGATTCAACGTAAATAGTTTTGATGTCAGCAATATTTAAAAACACGCAATATAAAAAAATAATCTACTTATGCCCATAAAGAGGTCACAGAGGTATCAAATATCAACTGTATAAACATCTTACTAAATACTTTTTATATTTACAAATCTACAATCAAAATATGACGAGTTAAAACTTTACGCAAAAGTTCAACGAACTAAAATATACCAGCGAAAACAATATACGTACTTAAAATATTGCCTTTTACATTTATAATAAAACTATTATTACGGATTCTATCGCGTTTGTATTTGATTTTTAATTTCCCTACTTTTAGAGCACTTTACAGCGTTCATAGTTACGGGAGGACTAAGTATATCACGTCCAAAAAGTCATTGTTATTACAAAAATTACAGAAATATTTGTAATGGTGACTTATTGGACGTGAAATACCTTAGTCCCTATGAAATTAAAAATCAAATACAAACGCGATAGAACCCGTAAAAATTGTTTTATTTCAAATGTGTAATACTCGCGTAAACATCAGACATCGTTATGTTGAATTTTAATTAATAATGCTATGGGTTTGTTATAATAGTATATAAAAGGTATTATGTGGACGATGTTCAACACTTGTTGATGGAATGTGTCCAGAACCAAGATAAAAGAGATGAGCTGAGGAGAACCTTTTGTCTTTAGATCTCGGATGTTGGCATTGTCCAAACTATTTTCAACCAGCATCTGAGGCTGCGAAGCAATTGTGTGATCTGGCTGTGCATCGCGGCAATTAATTGTAATGCTTATTGTTTTCTTAGTTTTAAGTGTTTGTATATTTATGTTTAGGGTACGATACGACCTACATATTCATAATAAATAAAAGTCGCCAACAAATAAAAAAAGAATAATAAAACAGGTACCTATTATGATACCATGTATGCAACTTGAATATTGGATATGAGATTTTCTTCTTTTATTTAAACAACTCACTGCACTAAGGTAATAATAATCCTTGCATTGCGTGTGAATTTACAAACACGCAATTAACACGGACACAAATTACAACCAGACTCAAAATAAGTATTATTTATTATGGATTGCAAATAGTATTGTCCTACGTGGCAATAGAAGCCACGACACCGTCACTATAGGTCTATATATGGCGTATTCCATGCCAAATCGACCACTTTTGAACCTTACCCCTTTAGATTTCGCTGAAAATTTTTTATCTTTTTCTACTCGATGAAAGATGTTTTTCAGAATTTTTTCATCCAACCCAAAAAAGGTATGAAGCTTTCAAAAAAATGGCTCTTTTATTTTCAAATAGCCATAACTCTCTCAAAAATTGACCTTTCGGGACGTTTTTTTTTTCAAAATTTTTGCTTTTAATTGAATTTTTTGAAAAAAAAAATAAAAAAAAATTAACATGATCGCTTCTATGAAATAATCGCGTTTTTTGTATAAAATCGTTATTTTTTCGAAGTTCGTCGTTCTAATTTTCTCAGTAAACTGGCTGTAGGTAAGTCTGTAATTATCATGCCCTAGGTCGGCCTAGGTAATCGATCGTATTGACGTATTAAAATTTGAATCTTAATCGTTGTAATGGTAAATTCGGACAATATATGGAGAATATAATACCTTAAAATCGTATAATTACATTAATTATGTTATATAAATAATATTTATGAAAAAAAAATTTCTGCATTTTTTATGTTGAAATTTTTTTTTTCAACTAAATAAAAAAATAGAAAAAAAATATCGGCCCTCTCTGGGATACACGAGGATAATTGTAGAATTGATTGAAGTTTTTTTTGAGAAAAAAAAAACGAATTAGAACGACAAACTTCGAAAAAATAACGATTTTATACAAAAAACGCGATTATTTCATAGAAGCGATCATGTTAATTTTTTTTCATTTATTTTTTTTCAAAAAATTCAATTAAAAACAAAAAATTTGAGAAAAAAGTGCCGAAAGGTCAAATTTTTGAGAGAGTTATGGCTATTTGAAAATAAAAGAGCCATTTTTTTGAAAGCTTCATAACTTTTTTTGGGTTGGATAAAAAAATTTGAAAAAATTCTGAAAAACGTCTTTCATCGAGTAGAAAAAGATAAAAAATTTTCAGCGAGATCTAAAGGGGTAAGGTTCAAAAGTGGTCGATTTGGCATGGAATACCCCATATATATTAACTACCTACACCATCTGTGTATTATATAGAGTATAATATATTATATTACATGTTTACACTAAGATTAAATTATTAAATCGTATATAATTATAAAGATGTATAAAGACCCGATTACGAGCGAAAAATGATTGTTACAAGTGGGATTCGAACCCACACCTATTGGAAATCCGTTCCAATGGTGCTGCCACTTACACCACCGTGAACTATTTTAGGACATTCAATTCACGCATCGTATTATATTTTCGCCTTTAAAGAGACGTGTGCCATTTACCCGACATTGTAAAGAGACGTGTCCCAAATAATTGGGATAAGAGCAAGAGAATAATGATGAGGACGGATATTAGAATAATATTATACAGGTTTCGGATTACTCGATAGTTTCGAATATTTAGTTGTTTTTTTAGGAATTGATTAACACCTTCGGCGCCAAGAATGATTGCCAAAATAATACATATATATTTTTTTTTTAATTAATTTTATGGTACCCCAAACCCAAAGCCAAAAGATTCACCCAGGCCAAGCTTTTTTATCTTTAAAGAAAAGTATGAAAATTGTGAGCATTTCTGATACACAACGACTTAAACGCAATGGACACGGTGTATCATTTTTGATACACTGGCGCCGAAGGTGTTAAAGGGAAATGTTAAGTGTGCTGATTATTATATTTGGATAGGTTTACGTTTAGGCTGTCAGTTCGGCCGGTTGATAGAAAGTCTGTTATGATGAACAACCAACCTTTCCAAAATTATTCGAAACTTATCGGATCGGATTATTATATCGGAATCGGTTACATTTTCGGATATAATGTTACATACATACATATCATCACGCCATATCCCTTGCAGGGTAGGCAGAGTGCCAGAGAACTCTATCCTTGCATACTTCACTCGCTTCCTCAACATTCATAATTCTCTATATAATGTTATATAGAGAATGTTATGGATATAATGTTCATTTCGGATATCCGATAGTTATTTTTCTTTAGACACCACGCTTTTTTTTTTGCGGTGGGCTATGGACGTCGCACCCCGCCAAATCGGTTCGGGGCGACGGAAGAGGCGGCGTGCAACATCATTAACCCACCCTGCAAGCACGTCTTCTTCGCCGTGCGAGCGGGCCACCGGTACCCGATCTTTGTCTTCGGTCTTTAGACACCACCCTAATGTAATGTTACTTTACAAACAAGCAATTAATGTAGATAAATTACACCCAGACTCAGAACAACACTTTGTGGATCTCATAGTATTGTTCTGCGTGGGAATCGATCCCACGGTACTGGCACGAAAGGTCGATAACTTAATCACTACGCCACTTATGCAGTCAGTTTAGGTTACGGAGCCCCATAACATCTCTATTTTACATATAAGCAAGCCAATAAAAAAAGTACTAAAACCCTGTTTCCATCTACAGTCATACACAAGGTGATTAGGTGGTCTATTGTTTACAACATACCACAGACCGCAAAGGTTATGCGAAACTGACATCCTGAGTTATACGAACCGCAAGCTATCGAGTTATGCATAAACCAAACCTGACGTCAACATGTATTGTTTTATCAGAATGGTCATAAGATCACAGACTAAAACGAACAATATATTTTAAAACTGCATATACAATTCTGCATACAGTAAAAGGGTGATTATTATGCCCGTGGGAGTCGAAAAAGTAAGACAATAAAGGGATATATTAACAGAATGGTCATAAGATCACAGACTAAGACGAACAATATTTTATGAAACTGCATATACAATTCTGCATGCAGTAAAAGGGGATTATTATGCCCGTGGGGGTCGAAAAAGTAAGACAATTAAGGGATATATTAACAGAATGGTCATAAGGTCATAGACCAAAGCGAAGAATATATTTTAAAACTGTATGTTAAAACAGTTTCCCCGTTTTTATGCCCATGGGATTTAAAAAGGCAAGGCAATTAAGGGATATGGTATACTGATAACTTCCACACAAGAGAAAGAGAATTAGAAATAATAGATCAACTCCTTTTGCGAAGGAGGCTTGAGCCCTGTAGTGGGTGGGACATAATTGAGCTAAGATGTAATGATATAATTAGCATTACTGGTATATTTTTATTATTTACTTATTTCGTGCGCTAAAAAGTTAATAAGTTTTTTATATTATTTAGGTACTAGTCGTCTCCCGACAGTATCCCTCTTTTCTCGATAAGTAATCACTAACATATTATATACATTCTCCGAAACACGCTGCCTCTTATGGTATAAGCTTAGAATAATAACACGTGGAAAACAATTCCACCATTTGACGCCAATAAATTGGCGTCAGAAATGTCACCCTACGGCGGTCTGTTCCGTAGTGTACAAATTTTATAGTAGTGTGCGTGTATACTCATGTAATAGCTTCGACACTAACAGAATTTTTGGCTTCACTTTTTTAAACACTTAAAGTACCGAAATTTCTTTCTATGTGTTTTTATTCTAATGGATAAGTATTATTCCGATCGGTTCCGTAGTTTTAGCTGCTGCTTTATATATAAATTAAATGATTATAGATAGATTATTATTAGTATATATTATAGATTATTGTGGAGTCAAGAGTCTCCGAAACTGGCGAGCGTGTATGAAGAGAAATAAGACAATTCTTAATGTTGAGGAAGCGAGTGAAGTATGCAAAGATAGAGTTCTCTGGAGCTCTGTTCTCCTGCCTACCCTGCAAGGGATATGTCGTGATGAAATATATGTATATAATATTATTACGTATTATTAATATAGATATGATTATTACATATTAATC
This sequence comes from Lymantria monacha, assembly GCA_905163515.2. Lineage (NCBI taxonomy): Eukaryota > Metazoa > Arthropoda > Insecta > Lepidoptera > Erebidae > Lymantria > Lymantria monacha. The sequence goes on from LR991093.1 coordinate 30,932,164, forward strand.
CATTTAATTTCTGTTATTTAACCTTTTTGTTTATTCTCTTTTCTGTCTAAATGTCGTATAAATTCTTGTATTTATTTTAATTTCAATTATCTCATTCATTTGTACCTACCATATGTGATGAATGAAGAAAATATTTAAATTCTTATAATAATATTTTCTTTCAATACAAGAATCCTTAGTGCCTGGATGTTATCTAATAAAAACTTTTTAACAAAAAAATTAACCACCGAAAAAACTGAAAAGCAAAAAATAATAAACTTTGATTTTATTGACCTTAATAACTAAGTTCTAAATCATGCTGATTGGATAGTTTGGTATAGGTTCTCATTTCAATTTTTCCTACTCTTGCATAGATGCATGTGTCTCTTAGTTGTTTTTTACAAAACCCACGGACAAGAGAATACCTCCGTATTGAATTGTATTCTTACTCTGCCGCCACATGGAAAAGTTACTTCGAAAGAATTGTTTAGTAGTCTAATACCATTTTCACACTATGGGCTTCCTTATGAAACTGGTATGGTCTACATTGGTTAGACGTTTTCAAAAATTTTAAGAGACATTGATAGAAACAATTTGTTTTATATACATATATAGAAAGGTGATTTTGCATAGCCTTATGTAAAAAAAAAAAGTAAACTGCCAATAATAGATTTATCTATACCAAAAATATTAATACTGCCTTGTTCATGTATTCTGGAAATCATTTAAATATTTATTACAAAAATAGTTAACTTTTTTCAGAAAAATACAAAATACCTTTATAAAACAAATAAAATTATGTAAATTACATATATGTAGTCAAAATTTAATATAATTTAAAAAATATATATTAGTCTATAATATTTAACTTTATATTACAACTTAATAGCACACTCTGCAAGGGCTGCTGTATTACAAGGAAAAAACTTTCTAAACAACAAAATATTATTAGGAATTTAGAAATAGGTACATCATTAAAATGAATTATCAATCTGGAATTCCCAAAAAAAAAAAATCATAAACAATATTCTATAGATAAATACATTATAAAAATTGTAGATATATGTACCATTTCCTGTATGTTAAAAAATTATATGCTGTAAATATAAGCACTATTTTCTATGTATTTGAAATGTGTCATGAATTTAATTGTGAAATTCTTAATTTTATCTAAATGGAGTGGTTATTCATAAGAACCAATTGCTTTTGAATAAATTACTTTAGAATTGTTCATCAGGTTTCCATTTGATACCATCATCGTCCAATATAATTAATGATCTTGTATTTAAATTGTGTTGTATGTATTAATGTCTGTATTTGAATGTTGAAACTCTACCTCATTTTTTTTAAAATAGGTATTCACATAGCAAATAATATATTATGCTAATTTAAAAAAAAATATATTCCAAGTGCCACGATTCTAAAAGAAGCTTCATCCATATAAATATTAATCTTCTTGCTATCAAATAGGTAGGTGTTTATATTATACTTGCAAATTTTGTTGATAGCAATAAGATATGTATTAATTTGTATGTGCGAAAAGTGATATTGACTTAAATGATAATTGTATCTTTACTGTATCTAACTGTAATCTTTATTTATGTAATAAGTTACAAAGATAGGTACAAATGCATTATTTAACTAGTGTTATTGTATTGCAAATAATGGTTAAAAAACCAATGCAATAGGCAGACATGATTTCTATACGGAATGAGTTGCTGCAGTCTTATCTAATAATCATTTTATTGCTTCACAAAGCGTCCAAAAGCAACATAATGGTTTATATGAATCACAATTGTGGCTAAATTGATATTTATGTCCACAATTGAAGAGGCAAATAACCGTATGTTTCGTAACAAAGAACGGATAAAACGGTGGATCGTATGATGGCTGCACAGCCGCAGACGCGTCTCAGTGAAAGTGACTAGGTTTAACAGTACTCACACACATATACACACTGATTACGTTCACGGTCAAATCACAAAAACGTGCCAAAATATTAACACTTAACGCATGCCTTCTTGTATCGATCTTATCGCATCTTCGTGTTGTCTCCATCAGCCAGAACAATATCAGACAATATAACGGTATTCTCACAGCCATACTGTATTTTTATCGATAAGAACAAAACGAGCTATATGTGTAGAGCATAACTTACCTTGTAGTATACATCCATAAGGATGCTATCCGGCAGCCCACGTACCACATGGATGTTGCACTTAGATTTCTGCAAATAGTTCACAATATTCGTCAAGCACAGTTCGTATAAACTATCGGGTATTTTCTTTTCGCGCACCGACGAACACGCGTCAGCCATTTTGCTCAGACAGATGAAAACTCACTCAAAACAGTTCAATTCGCTATGCAAACTGAGCTCATATGACAGTGACAGCTGTAATACGTTCCAACTTCATGTGGTTAATTAAAGACGTTGCTATTGGATGACCGTAAGCTTATTTATGAGCTTAGTTAGATTAATTTTCTTATTGGTTAGTTATATTCCGAAGATAGATTCAAATAAAGTGCTTTATTTTTCTATCTGACATCAAATTAGAACTTTTTCGAGCAGGAGAAATACACTCATTTGCAAAAAAAACGGGCACCTAAGCAATGAACCATTTCAAATGTTAATATTTCTTTGTTTGATAATTATAGGTAGTTTTATCCACACAATTTGGTAAATTAATAAGAAAATAATCGTTTTCATCAGTATTTCATAAAATTTAGATACAATTTATGGGAAATAATGCTAAACCTCGCTAGTAGTGTATATTCGCTAGTAGTGCATATGCTCATGAAGTAAAAATAAAAAAGTTTTTTTGTTTGTTTTTCTTTAATAAAGTAAAAGCAGATAAATGTTTAGTATCGAGTGTGACCCCCTCTAGCTAAAATCACAGCTTGAATTCGTCTGGGCATGCTAGCGAGTATATCCCGGATACTTGCTTGCGGAATACGTTCCCACTCCGCAGTAATCACATTCTTCAGCTCTCTGATGGTCTGCGGAGCCGGGTGTACTGATCTCACACGCCGTTTCAGAACGTCCAGACATGCTCTATGGGATTGAGGTCGGGACTTCGAGCTGGCCAATCCAAACGACGAATGCCGACCTCTTGCACATACGCATTAACATCGCGGGATCGGTGGGCGCGAGCATTGTCGTCCATAAAAATCGAGTCTTCACCTAGAGCGGCCAATGCGGGTTGTGCATGAGAAATTAGAACTTCCGTTATGTATCGATGCCCAGTCAGTGAGCCGTTTTCAATGAAGACTAACTCTGTACGATCCATTGAATTTATTCCTGCCCAAAACATAACAGAGCCCCCACCATAAGGTGTGATTTCTTCGAAACATGCCTCTGCAAAGCGTTCTCCTTGTCTTCTTAGCACTCGCCGACGTCGATCTTCACCGAACAGAGATATCCTGGCTTCATCAGAGAACAAAACCCTATTCCAATCGTCTTGAGTCCATGATTCACAATTTCTAGCGAACCTAAGCCTGTGAACTCTGTGCTCACGGAGTAATTTGGGGCCGCGGGCCGGGCGGTGACTGCGTATATTGGCAGCGAGAAGCCTCCTCCTGACCGTCCATAGACTAATATGCACATTTCTTACTTCTTGGAGGTTGTTCTTAAGATCCACATACGAAGATTTGCGATTTCTCAATGCGCGACTCACAAGAAAACGATCATCCCGTGGTTGGGTACATGGTTTTCTTCCAGAACCAGGCCTTCTCTCGACGGAACCAGTCTCCTGATATCGCTGCCAGGTCCTTTGGACTGTCGAGCGACTAACATTTAGCCTCCTAGCCACGAAACATTGGCTGCAACCCTCTTCAAGCAGCGCGATAATTTTGGTAGCTTTTACCACTTTATCTACCATTTTTGATACAGCCAAACAGCATTAAATAAAGCTTTGACAGTCAAGGATATGAAATTAATCGATAAAAATTGAATAAAAGTTATGAAAGTCGATGTTAACTTCTGGAACTTCGCGCCAAAAATGTAGGATAAAAAGGGGTTTTCTGTAAAAATGAACATCAAATGAAAAATTGAATTTAGAACGTACTTTTTTAAATACCACAGCATTTTTAAAACCGGCCAGTAACGTGTACAAACGATTGAAACCTTTTTGGTATTGTATCTTTTTAAATATGAATGAAAATCAAAACCGCCCGTTTTTTTTGCAAATGAGTTTATATGATTTTGACTTCTAACGTTTACGCGAGTAATACACATTTGAAATAAAACTACTTTTACGGATTCTATCGCGTTTGTATTTGATTTTTAATTTCTCGACGTTTTGAACAAGTGTTCTGTAAAGTTACAGTGATCATGGTCACGGGAGAACAGATACAAACGCGATAGAATCCTTAAAAGTAGTTTTATTTCATATGAATTTGAATTCTAGTTTTTCTAATCAAAGAAACGTGAACCAAGGTATACAAAAAGGCATGTTATGATCAAATTGGTAAGCAGGCGACAAATAATAATGTAGTTGCCACAGGTATGTTTACATAAGAGTATAATCTATGAGTGGTCCGTACATATGTAATGATTATAAGATAATCCATCTAGCAAGCCATTCTCGTCCACTCAGAGACAGAACTTCCCAAATGATTGATAGTACTACAAGCTACAAGCACTACGGCCGATAAACTATTTGACGATTACTGTTCGCGTAATAAGTTGCCCAATATACCTAGTATCCATTCTCTCAGTTAATTTTTCAAACTCCTACTGAAAATTAAAAGATACAAAAAAACTAACGCAGTTTCTTATTCTGTCACCACAGGGATAGCTTTATATACATATATATAATTCTTCTGCACATGACTGGTCTTTTTGTAAAGGGCTGGACCGATTTTGATATTTTTTTATGCGTGAGGTTGTTAATCTATTCTATTTTTAAACACACTTCAGGTGTGTTTATTCAGAATTATCATCTTCACTCATTTACTTTACACTGCTAAGCTCGAGCCTCCTCCAAAATAGAAGGAAAAATTATCTATTATAACACGATAGTCAGACAGGTATTATTGGGTTTAATTCTAAGTTTTTATTCTCTTGCACAGATATTATCTACATATTGTATCCATTAGTCAACTCTTACGACATCCATGGGCAATAAAGGGATGGTTAATTGTATTCTTACTACGTACGTAACCATTCTTGAACACATGGGAAGTGTTCAAGAATGGTTAAGATTTACAATAGCAGGAGACGCTACAATCGATATCTAGGCAATCAATTTTTATATTGTTACGAAACAATGGCAGTTTGTCTGTTTATACTAATATTATAGAGGCCGTATTTTGTGTCTGTTTATATGTCTGTGGTAATCCTTAGAAACACTGCAGACTGCACCTATTGAAGTCCTTCAACCATTTGAAAAGTACGATACGAGGTACTAAGATGTAGATAGTCCATCGGGGATAATGGCTATATCATCATCATCGTTCTCCTGCTCTTGACTCAATTACTTGTGGCCGACGCAATATGTACTACTCTTCCTACATACCTACCTATTGCATAAGTTATTGGCATACCTATTGCATAAGTTATTGGCAATACCTGACCGGCCGCCTGCCAGACGTCAACTCTCCTTGGGAATGTAATTGTTGACCAATCGGCATCAGGTGGTGTTATAAAGCTCTTAGTCGTCTTTTACGACATCCACGAGCAAAATAAGGGTTGGTAGTATTTGAAGCTGCTACCACACAGCGTAGATAGACCGTGACCTTTATATCGTCTTACAAGAATTGCCATAAAAGTATACGACAAAAGAAACATATCTAACATTTAATTGTTCAATGGTGGTAGTGATAAAAAAATAAAATAAAATAAATTAAAGTTAATATTTTGTAACAACCTGTTTATAATGTTTACATTTCAAACAAAAGAAGTCATACGGCATTCTGTATGATAATGATTGGCCAACGTAATTACGTTAGCCAATCACACCTACGAAGTCCACGTGGACTGTTATTCTAAAGCTTACCTACGCCTAGGTAGTACCTACACAGTACGTAGGTTATCTGGACTAGGTAGCCTATCACTCGCTACATGCGGTTCTCTTACTATTTTAATTAGTAATTATTTATAATAATTTTTAGTAAAAAATATTCCAGTAAATATTTTTTTATCCTTTACTACCTATATATTACGTGTAAATTACTCTACTTAACTAAAGTTACGATGATATTAGTCAACGTCTAACGTCTTTAAGAGTGTACGCAGTCTAAATGGCAGCAGATACAAAAAAAAATATTATCAAATCGCTCCTCTTAAAAAGTTCTATATTTTTTTAAGGGTAACTCACAGCAACCATTTTTATCTTTAAAGTTTAGATAAAAGTTTTGCGTATATTTAATTAATGATAATGTTTTAATATGTCTAATGAAATAAGTTTATTATAAAATGTATTTTTTTTTGTCCTTGCACTAATTTAAATTATTATCGTAAGAGTAATAGCGAATTAAAAACTCGCGCTCGATAAAATAATTAGGTCAATGTGCCGGGGTGTTTGTGGAGAAGAGCTGAGGTATACGGAAGGCAAGGGAGCATCACCCGAACGTGCAAACACGTGAGGGCTGATACTGGTTATCGCTTCTTGGCATTGGATAACATAAGGGCTTGAGTTTAACCCGATGGGAAGGTAGGGTGGGTTGCTAGTAATATATAAAGTAATTGAACACTAATTTGAACATAATATATTGAGAATAACTAATACAATAACACTAACATTAAACAAAACATCACCGCTACTAACTTAAAGCTGTCTACAGCGTAAATGCTTCCACTACAATATTTTGTATTCATTGCACATCATATTCTTGCCATGGCCGGTGGAACATAAAACAATGAAAAAAAAAGCAGCAAATTAAAAAAAAAGAATCTGACATTGGAATGACATAAAAGACAAAAACATTATGTAATTTTTGTTGAATTTTAATTTTAAACAATTAAATTATATGATAAATAACAAAACATTAATAACGGGAAAAATATTATTATTACAAATTCGAGTAATTTCTCACACCATATTTTAACAAAACATATTATTCAAAATTATAAATATAACAAAATGTTTCATGAATTTTTTTTTAGAATTTTCAACCAATCTCAACGGCGTCTCTCACTCGTGACAGATTGATATCCATCAGCGGTCTGTGACGAGCTGTTAAAGTAAAAATGTGACATTATTTAGTGTAATATATACTAACTACTTTACAACAAAAACGAGATTGATTATATGCTTTATATATCAATAAAAAATTTTCAACATTAATTCTAATAACTAAATAATTTTATTGGACTTATGTCATTTATTTACTACAGTATTTTTATCTACAAAACGACGAGGAAAGATGAATATATGAAAATATAATACCAATAGAATTAGTCAGGAACTTCATTTTTAAAGTTTATATAAACTATAGAGTGTCCAAGGGTTACTATATATAACAGGGTAAGTTTTTGGTGCTAATACAGTTAATAAACCAAATTCTTGTCACCTCTTAATTATTTTATGAGATATAAGGTTTGGAACATTGTAAATGTTTGCAAATTAAATGAGTAAATATTTATTATTCTCCACAAGTACATTAATATTAATTGGGTTTTTGTATGATATTTTAAAATTATATAGAAGTAAAAGAAATTACTTTCTTTCACCTCACACATTCCATTTACCAAATGTAACAGATAATTCAGTTTATTTTGTTAAATATTAAACTTATTATATTATCTGTATTCAATAGTTTCAGATTTAACCAGTCTACTAGTATTAGGTACTGAAATAATCTGTATTATTTGTCCCTATTGTATGTTGCCTATTGAGCTGAGTACTTGTTGTACTTAATGCTAACATACTTTCAGTTGAAACTACATGCGGGCAATGTTATGTAATGTGCAATGCAAACAAATATGTGGATGCAGTACAGTCTTGTATCCCAACATGAGGAGTAAGGTCTACTGCTTGCCGATGGTGAAATTGGAGACGGTCTCGAGCAGATTAATGTAGGCGGAGTGCTCGTAGGCAGTGCTGAAGTCCGACAGCTTCTGAACAAACTCATTGCTCACACCTTTCTCCTCCAGCAGATTCATTAGAAGGTCGTATAGATACTGGAAAGATGGATATTAAAATTATTTAGTTGTCACAATTGTTTAAAACATTCACCAAAATTTTGAGCCTACCATGCAATTCTATCTGATAGTAATATTACAATAATTAAATAGACTCGTCATCCCACACCTTGTGGATTCAATCTCTACGCGCTCAGTTCATTGTGCGATTCAGAAACTGCTGTTGAGAGTCCGGATATTATTTGCGACCGTTATAATTGCATCTTTGTCAAATTAATATTTGACGAATACGCGTAAGTAAGCGATATAGCGCTCACTTAAGATCGTTTTCTCGCAAACTTAACGTTACACCAAAAAAATTGCGAATCAAAGTTTCAAAGCCTGCACATAAGATTTTTCACTTCAAAAGAAACTTGGCAAATATGCAATTATTATTTAAATCTTAAATAGTTTAATAATAAAAATTCAAAAAACTGTAAGCTAAAGCTTGTAAAAATATAATTATTATTTCCTTTTTTAATTTTTTTTTTAATATTTTTTTTATTAATTTTATTTTTATAAAAAAACGTAAATATGTATGTGAAATATAGTTAATTGGTCGCAAACACAAAGTTTAAGAACAGAACTTTCAAAATAAATTACATGGTATAAATATACGATGTGATATGTAAAAAAAAAATATTCATAACAAATAAGTTAGCAAAAAAATTTTTAATATAGAAATAAATCTAAAAAAAATAACGAAAATAAAATATCTAAAAATAATAATTGTAAACACAACATCCTTGGGCATCAACAAGTATTTGCCAATAAAAAAAAGTCAAATTAAACTGTTGCATATCAATGAATATCATTCACATAGGAGAGTGAATAGATCAACTTCACATCAACGCATACAATATACCCCGATTTTGGCACCTGACCACTACATGTGTTATAGTATCAAGTGTGGCATACAAATGGGGTAACCACCGCGCAACCGGGGATCGAACCCGTGACCAATACAGTACCAGTAAAGCCTCGAAGCTATGACGACATGTTACTAAAAGGTCGAATTTGTGTTTCACTATGAATTATGTGACGTCACTATAGACAATTGGATTTGTGGTTTTTATGTTAAACCAAGTTTCCCCGGCGCACAGCGGCTTTATCCGCGTAGAAATTATGTAAATCCTCGAGCGGAACACCAATGTCAATGAATCGGTTATGGTGGACAGCCCAAATGGCTATGTGGAGCTAAATACAGGCATGCATATTGTGAGGATGCACGCGGTCCGTTCCTTGCTCGGGACGGTACGGACCGAACGTGTTTAGAGCATGGCCTGCCAAAAAAGAGATATATATCCTCTGAGCAAGCTTATTTTCAAAATATATCTTTTTAGTGAAGCTTATGATGTCTAACGTGTATGAAGAGAATTATGAATGTTGAGGAAGCGAGTGAAGTATGCAAAGATAGAGTTCTCTGGCACTCTGTTCTCTCTGCCTACCCTGCAAGGGATATGGCATGATGATATGTATGTATGATGTCTAACACACTCATTTTCGTCTTATAACGATATAATTCCTTGTAACTAACTGATAAATCGTTTACCGGGCACTTTTTTAATTTATGAATCACCTAATGGAAAACTTTGTAGATAATTGTCAAAAATCGTAGAAATCAACATACATATTATGCCACTTGTCCGAACAGCTATAATAAGTGCATACATACTATATTAAATATAAAATTATTGATATTTACCCCATCAAGTACATCACCGGCGACTGCATACACTTTGTCGTTCCACTGTCCTTTGTAGATGGTCACCTCGTCAATACCGAAGAGGTCATCTGTGTGAAGAAAGAAGTCAGTTAATATTATGCATCTCCTTAGTGAAAGGGCGAGTGACGAAGTCATGGTGCTACAGTAGGCCAAAAAATGTACCTTTTACTAAACGACTACAGACTACAGTTTTAACCTTGCCTGTTGAGACTTGGCGCATACGTGTACGTTTGATTTTTTTTAAATTGTTTTAAGATATATTAAGTAATTTTTTACTTATTCTTTAAAATAAAATGAACAAAGGATAACAAAGAATACTTTCGTGTTTTTTTGATATTTTAAACAAAATCGTCCTTGAAGAGGAAAAATTAATAATTTTTCTACATTTTTGTTATACGAAACTACATTAAGGTATAAATAAAATCTTTGCGTTGTAGGGGACGACTTCATAAATATTTTTGTTCCTTTGAAAAAATTATTATACCCAGACTCAAAACAATCATAAGCAAAAAGAATTATCCTGGGCGGGAATCGAAACACAACGCTTGACATGGGTTGGCACTTTTCTTTTTTTGCGGCGGGCTATAGTCCGGTCACACCCCGCTAAATCCGTCCGGAGCGACAGATGTAGAGGCGCGCGACCCCATAGATCCGCCTCGCAATGTACCTCTCTACACCGTGCCAATTGGTCACCGGAACGATTAGTACGTAGACTAGTACGCCATCTGTGCAGTACATTTCACCACTAATTAAGTAGGCAATAGAAAATTATCCTAAATACGTTAGTTATCTTATACTAATTTCTACTATATATTATTTAGTGAGGCAATCATAATTTTTTTTTATTTGTGCGTATAACTATGGAACTATAACCTTCCAAAAATTACTGTTACTTCCATGGTGTCTTTGAATTTATAAAAATATCCGTGTAAGCATTAGAAATATCGAACATCCTCTGAAGAAGGGGTCCGGTCACACCCCACCCAAACTATCCGGTGCGACAAAAAGAGCGACGTACAACCTGCTACTTCTCTCTGTCGGCCTTTGAGTGGGCCACCAGTACAGAGTACTTACTTGTTTGCGATGACCCATCCAACCGAGTTCATATATATTGGTAAAATAATAAGAAGAAATGTAGCTGTCCTGTTCCATACTCACGGACATTAAGGACAGTGAGTATTCTACTTAACAGCGTCTATGTCCCCCAACACTCGGCACCCAGACATGTCATGGAATTGACAAAGTCGAGCGTGGCAATTGTGTGGGGATATTGTTATACACCGCACGTTTAATACGCAGCGTCGGACTAGTCATATAGACGAGATGGCGTTTACCAGCCGAGTCCCCCTTGGATATGGCTGGCGGGCAACCAGGCATGTCGTAGGTAGAATAGGGGACCGGCGCAAGCTAAAATGTAAACTAGATAAAATAGTTTATGCAATTAGAGATTATAAAAAATTATTGAATCTGAGCAAGCTATCCCTGTTCTCTGAAAACAGATTTTGAATTGAACTCCTAATAGGCTGGCCCGATTTTGATGATGTTTTTTACACGTTCAGGTGGCTACAAGATTCGTTTAGATTGGTAATTGGATCCAGTAGGTGATGCTGCAATCGTTTTAAAGTTTTTTTTTTAAACAATTTGACCATTTGGTACTGACAATTTATGTATATTTAATCAAAATAATACTTACTGAATTCATCACCAGCAGCGGGTGGTGGTTCCTGTAGGTATGAACAGGTGAAACCAAGTGTTGTGTCTCCTCTGACAAGGTCTACCTCGAACTGGGGACGTGAGCGCATCTCGGCGAACTCCTGCTTATCGGACTGTACTTCGCCTTCTAAGTCATCGGAGTCGACTGTATGGTTCACGTTGAATGTGATTATAACCCTGTAAATAACATTCATCATCATAATCATCTCAGCTCATATATGTCTCACTGTAGGGCTTGAGCCCCTCCATAGTGGGAGGAAAATTGACCCACTATACCAAGCTGGTGACTGTGGTGAGAAGGGTCGGTATAGAGTTTTGTTTCGAGTTTTCCTTTCTTGCGTGAATGTTATATATCCCTTAGTCGCCTATTACGATCACCCACGGGTAAGGAAGTGGTGAATTGTATTCTTACTCCATCACCACACTGAAATTAACATATGTTCAATTGATAACAGTTTATTGAAGATATCTGTAGCTACTTTGTTCCATAATCGCAGTGATGGTACACAGCGAGTATTCTACTTAGCAGCGTTAATGTACCCCATACTTGGCACCCGGACGTACCATTGTAGTGGCGACGTCGAGCGTGGCAATTGTGAGGGGATACCCACTAACCATTTTCTGCACCCCTATCTTTTTTTTAACATTAGTATTTTGTAAGAAAGCAGCATTTTTTTCTCACACAATGTAAGTGCCTGATTTAGGTTAATGAATTTTTGAAGTTATACTTTAGGCGCATTCTAAAAAAATTATGAGAGTGAAATTTTAAGACTAGCGCGTCACTGTAACACTAAAGTAAAAGGTTGAAGTTGGCCGCAAATAAGATTTTTTTTTTTTTTTTGCTACCAAATAGAAATAAAACCTCTTTCTAATTTCTACATACATATCATCACGCCATATCCCTTGCAGGGTAGGCAGAGAGAACAGAGTGCCAGAGAACTCTATCCTTGCATACTTCACTCGCTTCCTCAACATTCATAATTCTCTTCATACACGCTCGCCGGTTTCGGAGTCTCTTGACTCCACCTTCCTTCAGTACATGACCGATCTGAGCTAGGTAGGATCTGATCTTGCACATGTGCATAAGTATATGCACCCATTTTTTACTTTTGATTTAATTTGAACTCAAAATAGATAATCAATTTTGTTCATGTGGTTGTGATGTAGAAAATAGGGGTAGCAACATCTATCAAATCACGCCAACATCTCAGCCAAGGATAAAAAGAAATAGCTAATCCTTTAAGGATTCTTGCGTCAAATTATTTAATTTCCTTGTCATCTGTCCAAATTGAACCAACGTTTAAGGGTTGATACTCACATTTAAAGATTCCATTACATGCAAACCAAGTTAGTTATAAGGATGTTTTGAATTTGTTTTCACACTGAATCATTTTTCCACTGTATACAAAACATTAAAATAACAAATACACATTAAAACTAAAATCAAATACTAAATATAGTTATATTGTTTATTGACTGCACAGATGGCGTAGTGGTTAAGATACCGACCTTCCGTGCCAGTGCCGTGGGTTCGATTCCCACGCAGGACATTACTTTGTGTGATCCAGAAAGTGTTGTTCTGAGTCTGGGATTTCTCTGCGTTAATTGCATGTTTGTAAAGTCCCCCGCAATACAAGGTTTATTTCCTTAGTGCAGGGTGGTGTTTTTAAAAAAAAAAAAGAAAAAAAAAATTGTTAATAAGTACTTTACTACCATAACCATCAGAAATCATTAATCTTACTGTTCATCTTTCAGTTGCTTAGTGAGTACGACTTCAGCTCCATCTCCAGCCACAACAAAGCCATCCAATTCTTTGGGCAGGGTCTTAACTTTTTGCGCCTTGCGCTCTGCTACTATTTCTTCAGTCAAGAATTCTACCAGCTCTCTTTCACCTAGAATGTTTTGAAAAGCTTGGCTATAATAGCAAATATCAATAGCTTTATATGCATTATGTAATTCTGTATGTATATATGTGTGACTGAACTCCTAAATAATTAAACTAATTTTGGTGAATTTTTGTGTATGTATTATATACTATTTTGTATATTATATACTATTTTGTAGTGATGCAACGGATCTCTGTTTCTGTTTCACGGCGTGAGGTGCGTGCGAGTGCAAAAGCGGCCAAATTACTTTTCATAAAATATACCTTACCACTACTTAATTTTGAATATTATTCAAATGTTCAGTTGCAATATTGTTTTCTATAGTAGATCCTTACAAATATTATAAATGCGAAAGTAACTCTGTCTGTCTGTCTGTTGGTCTTTCACGCCAAAACTACTGAACCAATCTAAATGAAATTTGGTACACAGACAGTCTAGACTAGTCTAGAGCCTGATAAAGGACATAGGCTACTTTTTAATACAAAAAAAAAGGTTTGTAAAAGGGGATGAAAAGTTGTAAGGACTTCTTTACAACCTTTATTATTTTATATTATATTTATTATTTTATCGTCATTTTTAAAGTCAGAAGCTTGAAACTTATTTTTAGGCTATTGGTAAGATATAAATAAATATGACATTAACATGTTGTAAAAATTTACCCTTAAGGGGTAAAATAAAAATAGGGTAGGAAAAACTTTTTTTTTTTAAAAGATAAGTAACCTTTTACGTGTGCGAAGCCGCGGGCAGAAGCTGGTTTTTGATATATCTTTTTCTAATCTAGATTTGGTGTATTTGATACTTAATAAAGAAATATACCTATTTGTATTTTTTTTTTTCATTTTATATACACTTTTCTGCATCCGGTTCCGTTTCAGCTAAAATTTTCTTTTGACATCTGTTTCCGTTTCTGGTTCCGCTAAGACACTTCCGTTGCATCACTACTATTTTGTATAACAATTGGACCCGGTAGATGGCAGTACAATGGATTAAGGATTTAAGACCTACAGAGGTGTATCTTGAGTCTGAAGGTCTAAATCCTCAACAATAAATATGAAATCTCAGACCTCTTACACATATATTGTAGGTCTAAAATTATAAGCTAATATGAAGATTATCAACAAACTGATAGTAAAAACTAAATGGTATGTGAGAAATTCTATATAAATATGTTCCATGTTTTTATGCAGGATAAAGATAGTAGGTCTATAACCCTGGATGTGACATGGACTTCATATTCCCTGAATAAGATACTGTAATATTTATATACAATAACTACAGTCGTTTAAATAGCACCAGGGATCAAGATTAGACTCTTGTTGAGAATATATCGCCGGTTGACTACAAGACCTCATTAACTGACAAATATAAAACTATAAGTTTTAGATATAATGTTTTCCCTATATCGTCTTAGGTGATGTGATAGAGGATTATGTTAAAAGAAAGCTTATCTTTCTGTAACAATATAACTAAAATTAAAAGTGGTCATAACTCATACTTTTGTATTTGTCGGTTCATGATGTTTTGCAGTAAACTGACAATATATTGTATATGAATTCATTATTGTAGCTCATATATGTACCATTGTTGAGCTGGCTCTTATTTCACGATTGGATAGAAATAGACATACTATACCATGCTGGTGAGACAGGTTGGTCGGGTTTATAGATTTATTTCAAGTTTTTCTACTCTTATATGGGCTATTGTCAATTTACGGTCATGGTGAAAAAAAAATAAAAAGTTTTTAATTAGTACAAGTTTTATTATTTTTCTTATTAGTACACGTGTATTAATCATAACGTAATAAACAAATGAGATCGTTTTTATCTTTTTAAGTAATTAGGAACATTTTTTTTAAATTTTCGACCACCAAAAATATTACAGTGACCACCGAAAAGAACAATATTATTAAAATTATCAAGTAGCAACAAATTTCTATAAAATTTTACTCATACGTTAACTTTCTATCGCCTTTTTTTAATAACTAAATCACTCATATTCCAAAAAATGTTAATTAAATACAAAAAAGCAAAGGATTCATAAGAACCACCAAAAACATGATCGGTGGTCATCTTACAAATTAAAAAATATCTTCATCGCTAGAGTCACAAAAAAAAGATGGCTTGCAAAAAGACTTTGTCATGTCGTAATTTTCTGATTTTTGATAAGTTTTTCGTAAACTTGCCAAAACAACATTGTCGTCAGAAGAATCAGTATCGTAAATCTCCTCGTATCTCCACATTTTTTTCGGCAGTCCAGTGGATGGCACATCAAATAAATTTTCATAATCCGTCTCATGGCTTTTATAGGATGCCGATTTTATTGGAATTTGTCCTATTTCATAATGAGTGCAAACAACATTTGCTGGACAGGATACACAACTCAATCTTCGGGCATGAATTATGTTAGGTTCACTTTTGTGCCATGCAATTTGGTGGATTCGTAACGTGCCTTTAAATGGTTTAACTTCAGCTTTTTAATTTTTTCTTCTATGGCTGGCAAATGAGTGTCATCTATACAAATAATGGTAGTAGCCTGAACATTTTCTTGTAAACAATTGATTAGATCTTTGATGTCTGATATGTCATGACCTAGTCCAACTTGGCGATCTGTAGTTCTTTTAAGACAGCCTCCTATTCCATCGGGAGCGCCTTTGCCATGACCACTCTCGCTGAAATGCCAATAAATCTCTTCTGCATCTAATTCCACAATTAGGTATTCAACCAGTAAAAGAAACATGTTCTTGTTTCTATACTGTGTCGAGGGTCCATCACTCAATATATGAAAAGTCTTGATATCAGACACAAGATTAGCCTAAATATGATCGATCACAGGTTTGAGATGTGCACAGATCAAGGCAGGATCGTGGCGAAGATTTTCCGATATAGTACAATAGGATTTGTGCTCAGTGGTTACGCAGTCATCTTTGTTTTTATAGTAAAATATACTTGTATGTAGGCTTAACTGTGATTTCGAGCCCCCAAAATGTGCTGACTGTACTTCACGACCATATTTACAAAGGTAATTTTCCGAAAAATCACAATGAAGAAGCCCACTTCGTTGGTGCAGCATATCTGTTTTTATTTTACGCACCACACTTGTTTGATGGAAAATATTTGCAACGTGTTGCATGAAGAGTGGCATTTTTGTTACAAGTATGTCAATTAAGGATTGTTTGTTGGTCATCGTTTTTTCTTTGATCGTCTTTTGACACATCTTTTCTTGTCCCTTAACAATAGTAGGAATCTTTTTAGTTACCCAACGCTGGTAGACTATTGAATCATTTGCAATGTAGTCACTAAACTCTACAACTTTGTCATTGCACTCTGAACATTTTCGTTCCAAACAGATTTCTTTCAAGTTTCCGTCACAACAGAGACCTTTAGCAACATCTAATGCAGTTATTTCATTTATCATTTTAGCGGATTTGAGAGCTTGTACGATTAAGTTCATATTTTCGTGCATGGCACAAAGACATGTATCTCTGGCAGATGATTTTGGGCTAATTATGGGACTGTACCTGCAGAAAGTTTTATAAGAGATGTGACTACCGGTTTCTTTCTGAAATTTAATATGTAAATTAATTAAAGTGTCGTTTAAGAGCCGAATTTGTTTTTTTTCTTTTTTCCTAGTGATTGTCTCCTTCTTTCCTGATGTAAGTCGACTGTTTTGATCATCGCTCAAAAAAGTTTTAACAGACTTTTTTATCCTTGCAACTTTAGACAAATGTTTTTTGATAGGCATATTATTATTTTCTTTGTTCTCAGATTCATTAGATTCATTCTTGTTTTTACCTGTTTGGGTTTCCTTAGCTCTGAGTTCTCTCATTCTGTACTTGGACAATTTGTTCTCAAGGGCTTGTAATCTTTTCCTTAGATAAATATTTTCAGATTTGATCATACGTCTGTTTCTTGCGGCAACAGATTTTCCTGCAGTCACTCTGGATGTAGATGATTGACGAAGCAGTGAAGTATTTGTTAGCGCAGGGCTATAAGGACGTGAAGGAGAGGTTGGTAGCGTACCTTCTTGAATGATTTCTTCAGTACGGCGCTGAATTTTCTTTATAACTCGTCGTTTTATTGCGTCTTCTCTCCATTTCTTTCTAAGATTCCTTTGTTCTCTAGCACTTAAATCTTTTATAGTTTTTACTAACCCTTGACTTTTCTTCTTATAATAATATTCTCTGTCCTTTTTTCGTTTTTGTTCTAACGCTACTGGATTTTGTTTCAATTTTTCTCTTAATTTTCGCATGGTTAACTTTTTCTGTTCGCGTCTTCGGATTTTTTTTTCTTCATCTGTGAGTTTTTCCCGCGTTTTTGCCATTTCTTGTATTACTTAATCTGAAAATAAATAAAGCAATGCCATAACAAACATTTTAGCTACGAGTGCGCTGTGCCACAATAAAACCCAAACAAGACTAAAAGCACGGTCGTATCTTTTCGGTAATCACTTGTCTTTTCGGTGGCCATCAGTGACCACCAAAAAGATGGCCACCGAATAGACAGCTTATTGCAAAATCAAGCTGCTGTGAAATATTTTGAAGTTAGAAACAAAATCACACGAAAATCTCAATAAAACCCTTTCTGTCAAATGTGCCAGCTGATTTGTTTCATTAATTAAATATTACTTACCAATTTGTCAGTGTAACCGAAAAGATCTGATGAGGTTTGACAAATAAACAATTATTGGTAAACGAAACACTGTCTTCGCGTTGATCATGCACATAGACTAAAGATGGCCGCCAAATCACGTTCGGAAACTAACTAAGCACTTTAATGTTGCGGCTGCGTTCACAGTTTAAAACTATATCGCTTTTTTAAGTCAAATTTTCAGACTACCGGAAAGACTTCGTAACTCTGTAACATGTGACAATATTAGATATTTTTTCCAAATGGTTATCGTGACAAACAAAAATGTTTATATACAATCTCAAGGATGTGTAAGATAAATTTTAACTAAGAGTTGCTTAATATATGCAGTATGTTTTGTACTATGTTAGCACTAACTAGCATTGCCCGATTCCGAACAGACCACCGAAACGGACTTTAAAGACTGAATAAAATCATAATAATTCGAATATTTTTTTTTTTTTAAAAAGAAATGTTTTTAAATTCTTTAACATTGAACTATAAAGCATGTGAACGTTGATTATTAAATTCCATTAACATTGTTTAGACATTTAACTGACTGAACAGATTTTGGAAGGTTTTTGACAATCACCCATATGTATTGTATGTATGAATTTAATAGAGGTTTATTTTGTATGATTTATTATATTTTAATATTTATGCACCTACCTAATATTAGCACCCAAAGTCCTAAGAATGTAGTAAAACAACAAAATTTGTATTAAAAATCATAAAATTATTTTACCTTCATTTATGATGTTAAAATATGAATTGAAAAAATTGTCAAGCATAAAATACTAAACAACTATATTATAACCAAATTAAAAACATACTATACCACAGGAAGTGTGCCCTACATGATAGTTAGCTAGCTATTATTTATACTAGATCACTAATTAGGGAGGTGGCTTAGGGTTACTTTTTTATGAACATTTAGATCTCTCTAGCTACATTCCCAAATACTACTAACTACTTTTAGAGTTTACGTTACCATACTGTATACTCGGTAGAATCAACTAATACTATCAACATTTAGTTTAGATATACACTACAAATTCAAAAGTAAAGTCGCAGGAGTTAGGGCTCACCAAGCGGTCTTGGTTTCAAGGATTTATCAATTTGCGTAGATACTGTAGAACTTTTCTCGTATAGGATAACTGAGGAAATGAGGAAAAATCTTAGATAAGGTTAAGTAAGACCAATATTCACATGATTCCCGAATGGTGCAATAGCATAACCTCAAAAACCCTTTTTAGAATTACCTTTAGTGTGCAAGGCCTTGAGTCCGCAACCGCAGCCACACGTGTTTGAATGGTTGTGTAAGAGGGTAGAGGAGGCCGCAACCCCATCTAACCTCTTGAAACAGCTCATGTGCCATATCCCACGAGTAAAATCACGTTTTACGGGCAACTCTGTGCGAGATATTAATGCACCGGTTAAGTTGCTATTTTTAACGCAGTTTTGTATTACTCTTTGTGCTGTTTTCACTAATCCATTCATTGTAGTGCTATTTTGTTTTACGATATTTATTGAAAATTATTTAAAATGTGACAGAGCGAAGACAAATAGAACACCGTGAAGTTCCGTGCCGGTCTATAGAAAATAGAAGTTGCCAGGCAGGATTCCATAAACAAATTATAGAATACTCGATTTAATTATGAATACAGAATACTTAATATATTATATACACGAACTTTCCAAGCAACCAATTGTAGAATTACATCGATAGAGAAGAAGTCAAGAACAAGATAACAATATTTATGAAAGCCGTGCCTTGGAGAGTAAACCGTTAGATTAGGCCAAATTAAATATAGTAACTGTATTAACTGTTATAAGTATTCAGTAAACCAATTAAAAATGTCTTGATATCCAGTTTCATATAGATATTTTGTATCATCACTCTTATCCCAATTACTTGGGGTCGATACAATATGTAATCTTCTTTCATAGTACATATTATAAAAGTTATTGGCAATAGTTTTATGATCGGCCGCCTGCCAGACGTCAACCCTCCTTGGGAATGTAGATGTTGACCAAACAGCATCAGACGGAGGTGGCCCCGGTCGTTATAATGCTCTTAGTCGTCTTTTACGACATCCACCAGCAAAGTTGATAGTATTCGTAGCCGCTACCACACAGTAATAATTAATATAGATATTTTGTATATAGAATATATAGTTATTGTTGAAGATGGTTGAGCAGTTATTGAAACTTAATACTTCGCCAGGCATTATATACTCAACCTCATTTTCGATTAAACAAAATCGTGTTAACAGTTGGTTATTTATTTCCCAATTCCCATTAAAGCAAAATGTCAAGTCAAGATTTATTGGGTATTATCTGTTTCTGTCAAATAGAGTCATCATCATCATCACAGCCCACAAATGTCCCACTGTTGGGCTCGGGCCTCCTCCGTAATAGGAGGGAAATTAACCTACTATATCGCGAATCCGTCCGATGTCCGAATGGACGAACAGAACCAAAAAAAAAAAAAAACTCTATGGTCCAAGGAGTTTTAGCGCGAATTTGGAGATGTTGTCACGCTCTTGTATTATATTCATTTCTTTAGTGTTTTGCAGTGTTATATTGAATAACTTTCCTGGTATTTTATGCAATATGGTACAGTTAAAGTGCTGAAGTGTAGTGAATATGGTATAATAGTGGTTTACGTGTATTTTCATATTTTGCCAAAATTCCCAAAGAAAACCATTGATTAGGTTATCAGCACCCGATTAATGGTAACGACTTGACTTACTGACAGACAATGACTATTAAAGCTACATAATATGAAGAAGTGATGAACAATATATGAAAAATAATTAAATAAGACTTGGCTGTATGGGCTTTGATCCCTTTGCCTGTCCGAATGGACGAACAGAACCAAAAAAAAAAAAAAACTCTATGGTCCAAGGAGTTTTAGCGCGAATTTGGAGATGTTGTCACGCTCTTGTATTATATTCATTTCTTTAGTGTTTTGCAGTGTTATATTGAATAACTTTGCTGGTATTTTATGCAATATGGTACAGTTAAAGTGCTTAAGTGTAGTGCTTATGGTATAATAGTGGTTTACGTGTATTTTCATATTTTGCCAAAATTCCCAAAGAAAATTATTGATTAGGTTATCAGCGCCTGATTAATGGTAACGACTTGACTTACTGACAGACAATGGTTGCTTTCCATTTAGTTAACAAAGAGGGACTCTGCGGTACATTGTGAAACACTGTGTAAAAGTTTAAGACTTAAACTTTGAGTCGAAACGTTGAGTCCCTCTGTGTTAACTAAATGGAAAGCAACCAATGACTATTAAGCCTCACAATGTGTGTTTTCCATTTAATACAAAATGTGACGCAGTGTTCGATAAAGCGCTTTCCATCAACGACACTGTTGAACACAGCCGTACACTGTTCGACACTCGAAAAAGTGGTGTTTGACAGATGCTTACCTACTTTCATAGAGTACTTTAAATATATAGGTACTACTTTGTTTCAATTAAGTATCATTACTAAACCTCGCAATTTATTTACGGCATTTTCTAGTAGTATTATTTGAGATTATTAAATTGAGCTTGTCTCTTACTGCTAATTAAAATTTAATAAAAATGTTCAAATGTAAATATTGCACTATTGAAGTGAGCCCTGATAATGTGGTTATGTTTATAAATTATTGAGCCAAGACTTTGTCAAGGAACTTGCATTTAAGTATACAACGCCCATAATTTTGCGATATTGATGCACTCTAGTGTTATTTTGAGACAACTAGCTGTTTCATTTAAACTTTTACACAGTGTTTCACAATGTACCGGCAGAGTCCCTCTGTGTTAACTAAATGGAAAGCAACCAATATAGGTATGCGTCCGATATATCAAAACGAATCTGAAATCGGATTTCAGTCAGAAATCGTATCGTATCGATATTCAACACTATACAAACTGATTTTAGAAAACGTATTTCGGCAGAAACTAAATCAACACATATCAAAACAAAACGACGAAAACGCAAACTAATAATAAATCTAATCATCGCGCAATCGTTTTCTATTGCTAGTTTTGCAAACCAAACCAATATTTGAAAACTTACTAACTATCTCTTTCACTCCGCTAAGCGATCGCTTAATCAGAATGAGAGAAAGCGAATTTCATTAAAATTCGCCACCTTTCATTCTAACTAAGCGATCGCTTAGTGCAGTGAAAGAGATGAAGCGAATTGTCATCTGTTTTGGATTTTGGCGGTTTCTAAGAAACTCAGAATGGCAGATGGAAACGAAACAGAATTACAAGAGTCAGGGAATAAGATCTATATTAGAATGCAACTACTTCCATGATAATATTACACAATACTTAATGATAGTAGTTTAAGTTTTGTGTTTGTTAAATAGATTTTTGAATTATGGGAGAGTTTTTGCACACTTGACCTTGGTGACACGTGCTGTGTGCGCGTAATGTTATTTTTGTGATCTCGTGAACTATATAATTAGATAGGTATTTTACGATTCAATACTATACTAACGTATGTTAGTATCATACATACGATTTGATGATAAATAAGAAATAACTATTTAATGTAAAAAGGTAAGATTTTCGCTTCGTAATCGGGATTAATAAAAAAAACCATACAAAAAAAATGTACATTATATAATATAATCATGAAATCATTGTAAATATGACGATTTTTAAATACGCAAGAAAGTTTTGTATCATATCCAAAACAAAACATTTTTGCTAGTCTAGTACTCTAGTTAAGCCTAGATAAAGCATGAAGGAAAATCGTACACCTAAATCCAATCAACAAAGAAATTATAGAAAAATATTTTGAATGCGTTCGTTCGATTGCGTTTTTCGTTTGCTACGCTAAAATAACTAAAAACATCGAATATCGATCGAAACTAAAGTAAACCCGCTCCGTCAACCGCTCTGGTAATCGATTTCTGAAATCGGTTTTTAAAATCGATTTCAATATCAGAAATCGAATTTGTATCGGTTTGCGTAAAAATCTGAAAACGCCCATCTCTAAACCAATATGATGAAATGATGAACAATATATGAAAAATAATTAAATATCACTTGGCTGTATGGGCTTTGATCCCTTTGCCTGTCCGAATGGATGAACAGAACCAAAAAAAAACTCTATGGTCCAATCATCCAATGTGTCCATCTCCATAAGTATACATCGTAGTATACGTTGATATTATAATTATAACTTATTTTAAAATAAAAACATCCAAAAGAATGCCTAGGAAACGTAAATTCGAAGCTAGAGACACCACTGTTCAGAAGTCTCCGTCTGTTGAAGTTATAATAGAAGACTCGACTACACATCCACTATGTTTGCATGGGCCAACGTTGCTATTTTCAACAGAAAAAGGCCGCTATTATGCTTGTGCCTCGTGTAGAAACAAAGAGTGTACAGTGCATATTGATGAAGAAGACTGGCAAAAGGAGAGTGTAAGGAAACGCAATGAAAAATATTATAATTTAATACCGAAAATTGATAAGGCAGCAGCGTGGAGTAATTTTGTTGAGGTTAGTTGGAAATACAAATATTAGCAGTATTTGGTGATTCTCAAACTACTAGACTTCAACATTCTCGTTACACTTATGTAATTTTCGAGTGCCTCTTAATTGCGCACGAGTTTAGTTAATTTAATTATATCACGTTGCACTCTTTTCTAGTCCTGAGAAATTTCTGATGGTAAAATATATTTGTTTAATTCTATATTCAAAATTAGATGTTGAAAGTAGATGATTAATACCTTTCAAAAGATTTAAATTTTCTTTAGTTTTTTTTTTATTATTTTCAGGTTAAATCTAGTCATTATGCTGATCGAGCATTCTGCAATAGTTGTGAAATGCTCTACACATTATCTCAGATGAAGAAGCATGCTAAGGAACATAGGCTCATTACTCCGATCACTGATGAGCAACTCAGCCGCCCTACAACATTGCTACCAATGTTAGAAAATGATTCCGTGGAAGCACAGTACATGTTCACTAAAAAGTCTATTAGTACAGTCTTTGGTATACTGAAGAATAACAATATAAGGTGATAAATGCTGAATTCTTATACAACTTTACTACACAAGTAGTTTTGGAATTGGAATTTAAAAAAAAAATATATTTATAAATTAATAATTTTTAATTAATTGTTTAATATAAACTACCTATAGTAGATATTTTCAAAACAAATATTCTTTTGCAGATTTACATACATACATACATATCATCACGCCATATCCCTTGCAGGGTAGGCAGAGAGAACAGAGTGCCAGAGAACTCTATCTCTGCATACTTCACTCGCTTCCTCAACATTCATAATTCTCTTCATACACGCTCGCCGGTTTCGGAGACTCTTGACTTCACCTTCCTTCAGTACATGACCGATCTGGTCTAGGTAGGTTAGTCTCGGTCTCCCTCGATACCTACATCCTTCCACTTTCGCATTGTATATCTTCTTAACCAGGCGTTCGTTCGGCATTCTTTCCACATGTCCGAACCATCGGAGCATTCCCTTTAGCATCTTTACACCAATACTCTCTTTCATACCTACTCGCTCTCTTACGTCGTCGTTACGAATGCGGTCGGTCAGCCTAACTCCACAGATTT
Organism: Lymantria monacha; assembly: GCA_905163515.2. Classification (NCBI taxonomy): domain Eukaryota; kingdom Metazoa; phylum Arthropoda; class Insecta; order Lepidoptera; family Erebidae; genus Lymantria; species Lymantria monacha. Next base: position 30,956,813 of record LR991093.1, read on the forward strand.
TCCGCAGAGATCGCATTTCGACCGCATTAATTTTACTATCATACTCTTTTCTGCATACCCAACTCTCGCTTCCATACAGTAATGTTGGGACAAGCACTGCGTTATGTATTGCTACACGTGCCTTCTGGCTGAGGTGGTGGCTGCCGAAAAGTTGCCCCAACGCTCCGTTCACTCTATTTCCCGCATTCACTCTTCGCTCTATATCAGTGGTGTACCTTCCATCTCGGCTAAATCCACATCCAAGATATACAAATTCATCCACTTGCTCTAGTACATCATTACCTATTGTTACTCTTACATCTGTTCTGGTTTTATCTCTTTCAAAGACCATTATTTTGGTTTTGCTCACATTCACGCGTAGACCCCTTTTCTTACAATCTTCTGTCATTGTGTCGACTAGGGTCTGCAGGTCAGTCGCTGACTGTGCCAGCAGGACTGCATCATCTGCATAAAGCAGAGCAGTGACCACTGAGTCGCCCATCTGGACTCCCACATTCATATCGTTCAACCTTTGAAAACATTTATCCAGATATATGATAAACAGCCTGGCTGACAGAACGCACCCCTGCTTAACGCCGATTTGATTTTTTCCGATTTTTGCAGATTTAAATGTTTTATATTACTTTTAATGGTTAACTATAATTTCGAAGTTGATCTCACACTATATCTAAATTTATATTAAGCTACAAATACAACAATTGCTTTGATGTTTGCTGTATTTTTGTAAATAATAGTTTTTGGAAATTATTTCATAAAACATTGAGCAATTTTTCTCTTTTAATCTAAAAATAAATTGCGCTTTTTAATATTTCATTCCATGGTGACCATATCATTTTAAGAAGTAAAGAACATGGAAAGCGAAACCATAACTTTTCCATCATATTTGTTTACATGGCTTAGCAGGTGGTTGGCAATGAATCTATAGTTACAACAAGCATTAGGTATGTAATATGTAGATGGTTATACACAATATCAAGAATTCATTCCCTGAGTTATAAAAATACCCTGAGGAAAGGGTCAGATCTTTTTGAGTTGTCTTTGAACAGCTTTCTTTACATTTAAATATATATGCTTTATAATAAAGGATTAAATATATTTCAGTAATATTCTCTGCATTGGCACTCCAACAATTCATGAGGAGGCTCAAACCCGTTCTGACTTCAACTCCATTCTGCTCGACTATGATAAGCGTCACAGACTATTCCAGCCACCAAATAAATTCATTTGGTACAATATGTTCAACAACCACATGTTCAATGGCAATGAAGATGAGAAGATACTGAAGAAATTCTTCAAGAATTCTATGTAAGTCTTGCATAATTTTTATCTTGGCTGGTTAAAGAAATATTTGTCAAAGACATCTTTTTTTTTTAAATTTTATCCTTATTGTTGTACATTTTTTGTGAAAACTTTATTGACAATTTCGGTCAAAGATGGTGATGAAATAAGAATACAATTCAAACCTCTCTTATTCGAGATTGTTATAAAAGTAGTGAGGAAGAAAATGTAACTTAAAATCAAACACCACATTTTTCTAGCATAGTGTAGTAATATGATTTCACTCTAATTTTTCACCAGTTATTTTTTTTGTCACCCTAAATATTCCTAATTCTGGTTCCCTATATATTATATATCATTATAGTTTTATAGGTTGGCTAAAATATTTTTATACAATTATAATTCTTTGATGCTTTTCTAGTCATATATATTAAAATTACATAATAATTGCATTCTTATAGGGTTATGGTATAAGAACAGATGTATCTAATCATTGTTAGTTTCTGATATTTAGGTAGTACCTATATATGAAACTTGTCATGTAATAAAACAAATGGTGTAACACCTCTGAATGTATGTAAAAAAAGAGATATGATTTTAATTTCTAGCGAGGGAGGTATCTGCATAGTCATGGACCCTCCATTTGGAGGTAGAGTAGAACCACTGGTGCAGACTATTAAAGAGCTTACCAACTCATACAGAAAGATCTGTGACATTCCTGTTGAAGGTTTATTAAATGTGCTGTGGGCATTCCCTTACTTTTCTGAGCCTTACATCACCAACATGGCGCCCGAAATCAAAATGCACGATTATCAGGTAATTTTATTTTATAATTTTGTTACTAGCTGTAATTACTAAATGTAAAAGATATCCTTCAAATATTATAAATATGAAAGTTTGTGAAGACGTTGGTATGTGTATATATTGGTATGTGTACATATAAACTGCTGCACAGATTTGGATAAAAATTGGCAGAAGTTAGTATATGTATAATTTGACTGCACAGATGGCATAACAGTTTAAGTAACAACCTATATGTTCTTTGCTGTATGTCACAGCTCCAATTCCCATGCAAGGTGCATGCTTTGATCAGTCCACAACCTCCGAGTATAGGTGTGATGTGTTAATTCTCTATCACTCATGAACTGGGATTCATTTGATTTTTAGGATTTAATATGATAACAACAAAATAAAATACACGATTTCCGGATTTTACATTTTTTTTATTATTAGAAAAGAAAATTACAAAAATAGGCAGTGTTGCTTTTAGGCAACAATGAAGTAAGAGGTCAATCTATTGTAATTAGTAGTGCTATGAAAGGTGGAAGTTTCTAATACAATGTTTAGTTTTTGTTTAACATAGCGCAATACCGCATTTCTCGCACACGTGTGTAAGCACACTTTGGAAACTTACACCTAATTTTTTTATTAGCAAGTAACATTCGAAAATCTCAACCTTCGGTAAACAAATCTCATCTTTTTGCATATCGCCATTAAGTGGTTTTTATTGGTACCAGTTAGTAAGTTCGGAATATGGGCTATAGGCAACAGTGCATGTTTAAGTAATAAAATCAATTTTAAAAAATCTGGAGTCGTTTCAATGGTTTGTTGCAACAAGCTACACTACGCTACAGAGGTTTAATTAATTTGTTTGTATTTATCATAAAGTCACTGCATTACAAAATTTATTCCTTAGTATTATAAAAAAAAAACATTAAGCCCGCAGCAAAATGTTTTTGTGGGAGGATTTTGAAATGCTGATCTGCAATTTTCGCGTGACGAAAAGTTAACCCTGAAGTGAAAAGTATTCGACGTACGGGATGTACCTGTCGTTTAAGCTTTTTTTCTCGCGAACTAAAGAAGAGTGAGACACGCTCTTCTTGCCTTTATAGTTTTGTGTAAATAAATGATAACATGCTATTTAAAACTGATAAATAATCAAAATGTTTCTTTATAAAAAGGAAAAGTTTCTCTAGTTATTTTTTATAGGCTATGGTCTGGTCCCACTCCACCCAAACGATTCGGGGTTATGAATGGGCGGCGAGCAGCCCCGTTTCTTTACCCGGAACATACTAACGTTAGCAAAATAGTAATTAATCAAATTATTTCAGATAGAATACACAAACCACAAGAAATTCCAGAACAAGATAAAAGATGGCCACAAATTTGTATCACCCATACGTTTCTTCACAAACTTACCATTGCGTACCATAGATTTATCAAATGACAGCCAATACAAGTTGTGCAACAAATGCAAATTCTTTGTATCGGCGAGTAATAATCACTGTAACAAATGTCGTGCTTGTACCAGTAAGAATGGAATGACATATAAACACTGCGATTTGTGCAAACGTTGTGTGAAGCCAACATTTTTCCACTGTAAGGAGTGTGAGAAGTGTTGCCAGCAGAAAAATCACATATGTGGTGTGGTAGTAGAGAGTCAGGTGAGTTTGAACATAATTAATTCATTGTTCTGCTCAATCAACAAGCATTGGTTTTATTTTTTTATGTTAGACTTTTGATGTTGGCCTCGGATGGCTGATAAATCCTTATGTGGGGAACTAGTGGTATTTACCACTTGCAAAAGGTACTAAAACATTTAAGCAGCTGGATCCAAATGCACAACCTTTGGGTATGACTAGTGACTTAATTGGACTCAACCTCCAACTTCTTGTTATAGGGTTGCCGCAAATTTGCCAATAATGTGGGGAATTAAGGGAAACAACATTTAAAACTCTTATTATATGTACTATAGTCATAGTTTCATCTATCTATAATCACATAAACGTCCACTGCCAGCAGAAAGGGAATGCTGATTCAACACGCTTGACTAGTGGGCAGGCAATTGCAATTTGTATTATCAAATATCTTAGGATTATTAACACAAATTAATCCATACATCAAGGGTTATAAAAATTTGACCTGATCTGCATTCAATATTAACATTGTTTAACTTTAAAAAAATGTCATTCTGTTGCAGTCATGCTTCAATTGTCAAGAGAAAGGCCACAAGCGTGCAGACTGCCCACAGCTGCAAGAGCAAAGAAGTAAAAAGAAACGCAAAAATGCATAGATTAAAAACTAAATATATTTTATAAAATAAAATATTTATAAAAAACACTTTACATTCTTTAATTAACAATTATTATTATCAAATCAACATGATTGCATTTATTATATTTATAAAATCAATGTCATTACGTACAATTAAATTAAGTAAAAGAAAATATTGTAAATTATCTAAATATCATTAAACATTTTTATGTGTTGGCAGCAACTCCAATACCCAAATAATCACAGAGCACTGGAACGAAAAATAAAAAGTTAAATTGCAAATTAGTTATGTGGCGAACATGCAATGCAGTTTCGGATCTGGATATTAGATTATCATTATACCAGTTTCAGATTTGAAATAATTTCGGATCATCGGACATGGAATGGGCTGGCATTGCGTATCGGTTCAAATCTTATTTTAATAGTTTATACATACTTGACATTTATCTTGTTAAGTATTTGTTGTGTTCCGTCATATCGCGCTTCGGCCTTAGACGCCTGTTCAAGCCAAGCCTGTCGTACGGCCACCCATCTCATACAATGGGATGCTAAAAGCTGCTCGCGGCTCGGTGGTGGTGCTTCCCGCTATAGTAACAAGTACATAACTAGTAAGGAGCAGTTTTTAAATTATTTAATTTACATTACAATATATGTTGTAGTATTGGTCGGGTTTCCTTTAGAGAAATCGAATAAATTTATTTGTAATTAATACCATACTAGTTAGATGAGTCGGTGTTATTGTGAGGTCGTGTCATGATGACGAGACTGACAGTATCACTTATTATCATTGAAGTACAATTACAATGTTATATGTACAATGCTTAATATTAATAGTTTGTGATCGCGAACACTGGCAAAGTAGAGAATGTGAATACATTTTTTCAATAGAATCCAAATTTCCCGCGCCATTCCATTAGACGTAGAAGGCAGCAGTGGTAGTTAGGCTACCGAAGACAAAGATCGGGTTCCGGTGGCCCGCTCGCACGGCGAAGAGAGGCGCATTGCAGGGTGGGTCTATGGGGTAGCGCACCGTCTCTCTCCCGTCGCCTCAGACCAATTTGAGCGAAGCGTGACCACACCATAGCCCACCGCAAAAAAGGCAGTGGTAGTTAAGGCGGAGTTTTCTCATTAAGGTAAAGTCTCAACAGTTGATATTGGATTTTGTTTCAAGTATATCTTTTACAGATGTGTGGTCTGCTTATATCATCTGGTTGATATCATCTTTTACGATATTCGCTGGTAGTCAAGGATGATATATAGACCATTACTCCATTCTGTCACTGAACGAAATATTAAAAATGATATGAGTATACTAGCAACTACGAAAGAAGTGAAGCTTTTGTATTACATGGAAACACTTTAATTGTTCATCAATTACTTTTAACCGACTTCAAGAAAAGGAGAAGGTTATTAATTCGACTAAGTTTTTTTTTGGTTGTTACCTTAGAACTTTCGACTGGGTGAACCGATTTTGATGACCTTTTTTATATAAAAGTTGGTGCTACCCGTGTGGTCCCATTTCAATTTGATCAAGTTCTGACAATGGCATCCATGAGAAAACCATATAAGTCTTAAATGCAATTTTAATGATGTATATATAGCACTAATTGTCTTTATCATTTATTTACATAAAATTATGAAAGCGGGAAGAGCTTGTCACATTATTCGATATCTAAACGCAAGCAATGTTCACACACCACCCGACACAGTGTTCACAACTCTCACCCATCTCTTTTCTGTCACAAAATTAGTTTGTGAATCAAATTTTAAAGCCCTTACGAAAAGTTTCAGTTCAAAATTCTCCTAATTTAATAATACCGTGTGGTGACGAAGTAAGAATACAGTTCAACACCCCCTAATCTTGTGAGACTAGTTGGTACAGGGTTTCATTCGAGTTGTTTCTTGCATAGATTTTATCTCCAACTCAAATTCATTTATTACATATAAACTCAGGTTAGGCTGACCGACCGCATTCGCAACGACGACGTAAGAGAGCGAGTAGGTATGAAAGAGAGTATTGGTGTAAAGATGCGAAAGGGAATGCTCCGATGGTTCGGACATGTGGAAATAATGCCGAACGAACGTCTGGTTAAGAAGATATACAATGCGAAAGTGGAAGGATGTAGGTACCGGGGTAGACCGAGACTCACCTACCTAGACCAGATTGGTCACGTACTGAAAGAAGATGGAGTCAAAAGTCCCCGAAACCGGCGAGCGTGTATGAAGAGAATTATGAATGTTGAAGAAGCGAGTGAAGTATGCAAGGATAGAGTTCTCTGGCACTCTGTTCTCTCTGCCTACCCTGCAAGGGATATGGCGTGATGATATGTATGTATGTACATATAAACTGGGCTAGGAGAAATTGCGTATTGTCAATTTTAAAATTTTATATTAATCCAATAAACTATCATCGGATAGAGACAAGACTGCTATTCAGGCGATCCAGCAAGATACTTAGCGGGTTTGTTTATTTATATATTCTTTAATGACTGTTTTATAAAAAAGACTAGGTTCTTGAATTTAAAGGCAATATTCTGAAATTTTCACGACCCTAAATTTTTTTCTGAAGGTTTAAACCACGCAATGTATTACTAGGGGTGAGACGGGGTTAAAAAAAATGTGCTTGCGTACAAAGTACACATATCAGAAGTGAAACTTTGGCAAACTAACTTTTAAATCTCGTTTACATACATCAACCAATAGCGTGTATTCTCTCTCTCTGTCTATATATATATATATTTCTATCTCACTGTCTCTCTCGTGTCGCGTTTCATCTGTAAAAATTTTATCCTCATGCGCGCAAAGAAGTTTCTCTTCAAAATAAATATGGCGTGTAACGGAAAATGTGACGTAGAAATAAAGATGGCGCGTAACGGAAAAACGTTTCAACTTTTTTTTCTCAACTAGGCAAAAACTACTACTACTACTACTAGGCAACTAGGTAATTGTTACCCAAACAATTACTCAAGCACAACACGATCAAACAATAACAACTGCGCAAAGGCGACTACAAATAGAAACATTAACCGAGCAGCAGATAATAGCAAATGGCGAAACGAGCACACCAGGGTTAAGAACACGCCCAGTGGCCCTGTTCATGTCCACCAACAGCGAAAAATTAGGCATAGCTTTCTGTCATGTGGACGGCAAAAATAGGGTGTCCATATCACCCGGACTAGCTGTTCTATTAAAAGGAAGCACTAGCAGAGCATCTCTAAAAGCCTCTAAATTTAACACCTATAGCGCAATAAAATTAGGAAACATGGAATGTCGGCTAATACGGGCTCATAACAAAATCCTGCTCGTATTCGACAGGAATGCCGACAAAACCCAGTTTGCGCAAGAAAGGTGATCTCCTCCAAAATATCGCAAAAGATAGCGAAGAAAACATCAATACAATCCCCAAAAATATCAGTGTGGATGTAATGGCGATAGGCTTCGTCAAAGGAGAAGTCGCGGATTATATGGGGTGCATCATGACCTCAAAACACCACAAGGTGATAACTTATGAGAACAGAGGCCAAGACATGAGCTTCTTACTCGCTCCCCCATCTACCAACACATCACAATCCGCGAGCAATGCCGGAAACGCAGCCTCTACTTCAAGCCAAATAAACCCTAACCCGCCGGAACTAGCTACGCCTCAGCGCAATGACGAGCAAAACGACAATGCGGAACACAAAAATAACAAAACAAGTGGAAAAACAACAAAATTCAGTACAGTAAAAGCACTCCTAAATCCACTCCTCACCGCCATCATCAGCAAAAACGGCGAAGAAAAAAGTACGATGCGACTGACATCAGCACTAGAGGCTTTTACCAGAGAAGAACATGACAAATCCACAAAAAAAGAAAAATCACAAGCAAGTACAAACGCTAACAAAGGTATTGTTAAGCCACCCAACTACCGACCGGTGAATACAACGATGGACCTATATATAAATGCCTTCCTCAAATACAAGGCAATCTTAGAAGGCACAATCATCATCAAAGCCTTGACTGCCAGCAAGATACTTGAAGCTTACCACCACCAAAGCGAAGGTTTGCTGAAAGTCAGACTCGAGGAAGAAGAGGCCACCGTTTACAACAACAAGACAGGCGATGTCATGGCGGGTAAACCTATCTCAACCCACATGGCGGCTTTTAGTGCCACCGGAGGCTTCGTAGACCTAGATGAAGAAGCTACAAAGGAGACTGGTAGAACCATATTCCACACCCCGGAACACGACCCCATCGTAGTCACCGCAAAATTTACCGAGATCTGGCTCACGGAAAAAATCTTACAACGAGCCAGAGATTTGGAGGCGAGTGCATGGGACCTGCCAGACAAGATCACCCTGGTAAATGGAGTCCCAGGATGCGGCAAATCGACCTGGATTGTGAACAATTTCAACCCCACACACGACGTCGTTCTAACATCATTGCTCAAGGCAAAAGACGACTTGAAAAATAGGATTACCCAACGCATGGGAGAGAAAGCGGCAAAGAATGTTTATACAGTGGCATCGGCCCTGACAAACGGAGTCAGAACGAGCAAAAACCAAGCGCTCCATCGACTCATAATCGACGAAGCGCTCATAAACCACTTCGGCTCCGTGGTCTTGTTAATGCGCACTGTAAAGGCCAAAGAACTCCTCCTTATTGGCGACACTAACCAAATACCTTTCATTGATCGGGACAACCTGTTTAAATTAAAACACTATAAACCTCTAACCACACCATCGGCAACACAAGACAACTGTTGTGTACGCATCGGTGCCCCATGGACGTAGCATATGCCCTTCAGAACAACTATAATAGCATATACTCGTCAAATAAGATCATCAAAGCCCTGAACATATATACATACGCCGACGCTGTCATACCACCAGACCTTCCTGAGACACTATACCTGTCGCACACCCAGGCATAGAAAGAAATCCTCAACGAAAAGGGATACGGCACCGGTGAGGGCTCCGAACTGCGTACCACCCACGAAGCACAGGGACTCGGGGCACCAAATGTCATTATCATCCAGACAAGAGACACAGTGCAAAAACTACACAACAGTATCCAACATGCCGTGGTTACCATCTCCAGGCATACTAGATTCTGCACCTACTACACAGACACCCGTGAAGATGCCATCTGGAAACTCATGAGGAAGTCTATAGATCAGGACCCAAGTACTATACTGGAATACATTAAAAAGATGGCAATAAAACATAGAGACCAAAGGGTAATACAAGAGCTCAGATTGACATTACAATAAAGGTAATGACTTCTAATGTTTACGCGAGTATTACACATCTATCTATATATTATATATATATATATATATATATATATATATATATATATATATATATATATATAAGAGATTTCCACCTATGTATTGACTCATCACGATATCTCTGGAACCATAAGGCCTACAAACCTCAAATTTGGTAGGAATATTTCTTTTGCCGAGTAGAGGTCAGCTAAGAACGGATTTTACGAAATTATATCCCTAAGGGGGTGAAAAAGCAGTGCAAAGTTTGTATGGGAAAACGTGATTCCTTGGTCTAAACCACGGAGCAAATACAAAGAGGAGCTGTTGTAATGAATATTTTCTATGAAACAATGCGTGTCATTTACAGGGGGTGAGGGGGACGCTGCTAATGAAGAAAGTGAGACAAGTAATAGTACTTGTCTCACTCACTCCTTTATGTCCATCTGCCGGCTATTAGCACAACTACTAATTTCGTATATTGTATGCAGTTGAGCTATCTTGCATTAGATGTCAGTAAGTGTATAGTATAACAGGGACGTACTCAGAATTTACCTATATCAATGAGTGCTAATTTTTTTTTATTTCGAAGATACAAACAAATCTTATTAGCTGTTTGCTCTATTCAAATACAAATGTTTATAATCAAATAATTCTGCATAGCCAATAGGTGTATGACTACTGTTTTAAACCGCAAATTTCTTTATAAGGCTTGTCAGCATTGTTAATAATTTTATGAAAAATCCATCTTTTCTTTACTGTCATTCTGATAAACTCAGAAGTTTAGAAACCTTTTTTTTCTTCATATTTGTGTCCTTTTCATACGACCAAATAATACAATTATTTGTTTGGGTTTCTAACAAATTGTCGAATGAAAGTAGTTGGACTTTTAGTAAATATGTTAGTTACACGGTATTATTTCCTTCCTTTTTGTCTTTTCCATATAAAAAAAGAATCAAACCACTCTATTAAAATAAGGCTTTATACAATTGATAATGCAACAATGGTGTTAATGACCAAGACATGTAAAAGAGTATTTCAAGCGAGCAGACCAGCCCCCCCTGGTAGCAGCCGTTTGATTGACGCATGGGCCATCTAAAACTTAGCCATGCCAAAGGTAACTTGAAGACCCGGTCTTCGACGCCACCACCATTTTGGATATTTTTGTGACGTGCTCAACCTCGTTAATCTTATCAGGAAATTGCATCGAGTGCAATTACATTATTAATAAATAAAGGAGAAAGGGTGACATTGGTTCCAATAATAAAAATGAAATACTCTTTGGTATCATATATTTCTTGAGTTATACCTAGTCTTGCCCTAAATACTGTAACAAAGAAAAACCTTTTTCTATTGCAAAAAATATTTATGACTTTTACAGTGTTAGTTTAATACATAAATATAAAACAATTTAAAATATAAAAAGCTTGTTCAAAGTGGTTTCTATTGGCTGCAATACAGTCCTTTAAATCTTCATTGTTAAAATGAGAAGAACAAATCTTTGTATATTTCGTAGGAGTCCAGTTTTTCTATTAATTTTTGAAATCCATTGCTTCTAACATCGTCATTGACCGGTATTCTAAAACATACAAAATTTACAGTTTAATTATAATAGGTTCATTTAAAGTAGTGTAAAAACTATTTTTCTTTGATGAAAAATCCGAATGTTATAATTATATTCTAATTACGACCCTGGATTTTTGACACTTTTATAGTTCTTCATAGTTAACGACAGCTGGCGTATTGCTTACAAAATAATTATTAACTACATATAAAACTCATATTTTTGTTGAGGTGAACGGCTTTGGGTATAAATTTTAATACTCATGGTTATTAGTTATTACAATAATCTTAATAGTTTGAACTGTATGTGCTTTTATTGTTCTGGGTCCTATTACGAAAAGTGGTGCCATCTAGCGTTGAGTAAAATTATTTCTGAACATGATACCGTCAAAAGAACTTTCTAGAAATTATTTTGATAAATTATGAATAAAAATACTTACAAATGGAATGTGATTCTTTACATAGCATCTGTACGTTTATTGGAGTAGTTTTTACATGATAAAACACAATACTTCATGGTTTTCTTCGTAATAACATAAAAATACACCAAAAATATAATTTTATGTACCGTACGAACACCGTCAGCGACGATATAAGACTAATAGGCCACGCCTACTATTGATGTTAACGTGATGACGTCACGGCCTAGTTGATAATCACAGTGCACAGTTACTTAGGCCGTCTCCTCTTTGTATTTGCTCCGTGGTCTAAACTATTTCAAATTTCGCATAAACATTCTTTAACAGAATTGATGAAAGATGTGATTCATATTTTATTGAGATTAATCTCCTAACTGGGTTAAAAAGGGGTGGAAACTTATTTTAGGGGTGATTGGCTTTAAAGTTGATATCAATACTTCTTAGTGATTTTAATTTAAAAGACATTTTATTTTGACACATGTTTGAAAACTCAATTCGATTATATTCAAAAAACCGGCTAAGAGCGACTCGGAGTCGCGCACGAAGGGTTCCGTACCATTATCTATAAATGGCAAAATAATCATGTTTGTTGTATGGGAGCTTAAATTCTCTATTTGTTTTATTTTAATTTAATTATTTATTTCTAAAGTGAATATATTACTAAATATTCTGTGAATATTTCAAACGTCTAACTATTTTTGTTATCAATATCGAGCAAAAATGAGCAAAAAGATTACCTTTGTTGTGTGGGAGCCCCCTTAAATATTTATTTTATTGTTTTTTAGTATTTGTCGTTGTAGCGGCAAAAGAAATTCATCATCTGTGAAAATTTCAACTATCCAACTTTTACAGTTCATGAGAGCAACCTGGTGACAGACAGGCGAAGCAACGGATGGACAGCAGAGTCTTAGTAATAGGGTCCTGTTTTATCTTTTGGGTATGGAACTCTAAAAAGGTTGATGCCACATAAACGTTCTTTTTCTTCTCTTTGTGTATTGGCAATCAGCTATTTATACGAGATATTGGTGCCAGTGTAAAGTTATAATTATTTTTACGTTTTTAGTCTTTCAGGTTAGTCATTGTGTAAGTCAAATTGTCACCATCATCAACAGTGCTATGGCTACACTGTTAATGGTATTTTGTTTGAAATAAAACTACTTTTACGGATTCTATCGCGTTTGTATTTGATTTATAATTTTGGATCAAAATTTAATATCTTATAGGGTAGATATAAATAAATTTCTGTAATAACAATGACATATTGGACGTAAGACACCTCAGTCCTCCCGTGACCATGATCACTGTAAAGTGTTCGAAACGTCGGGAAATTATAAATCAAATACAAACGCGATAAAATCCGTAAAAGTAGTTTTATTTCAAATCACAATAAAGACCAACAATTCATACATGGAGTATAAGAAGACATCATCACAAGTTCACAATAAACTAATAACGAAGAATCTCTTTAAAAATACATATAAACCATCATAAATGTATAATATCAAAGCCACTTCAAGAAAAATTGAATTATATAACTTCAACATAACGACTAAAATATACAACATAAAAAAGGCACGGACAAAAGTCTGTGGACCAACAATTTATCTAATAAAAAAAAAACTTTTTTCTCACATATGTCGATAAAAAGTTTGACTTCAAAAATGCTAAAAAAACATTACGTGATCCATGGACGATCCAAAGGGTGCTGCTGAAAAATAATTAAACAAACGTGGTTACTCACATAATTCAAATTTATATTGTTTTTGTTCGCGTTAATTTGTTCCGGTAGCAACGATGGTATCTTAGAAACAGGAGCACCTTCCGGGCCCGGTAAATCTATGCTTTCTGAATAAGTTTCTCTTTCCGAGTGAGTTTTGCTGTAATAGTCATATTTAATATGTTACATTAATACTTTACAAATCCTAGATCTATACAGATAATTAAATTGTAATTAAGTACAAAATTCACTTTAAAACTTTTAGAATATTTGACGCCACTAAATTGGTTACAGAAAAGTCATCCTACGCCGTAGTGTGCAAGGTCATTATATTGATTTATAGTAGTGTGCGTGTATACTTGTGTAATCACACTAACAAGGTCTTTGGCTTCACTCTTAATCACTTAAAGTACTGAACTATCCTTTTGTGTTTTTATTCTAGGTTAAACTATATATAAATAATCATTATCTCCACTTTTATACTTCACATTGCTGGGATTGAGACTCCTCTAAAACAGAAATTAAACTACTATACCATGCTGCACAGTTGGATTGGTATAGGGCTTTTTTGTTGAGTTTTCTTTTTCTTTGTTATATGAATATTATACTCTTAGTAGTCTAATATGAGACCCATCGGTAAGAAAAGAGATAGGGGAAATGTATTCTTATTGTCACCAGACGTAAAATTATTTTTAAGATTTCATAACACTATTTTTTGTGTGGTGACCGAGGAAGAAATCACTACTCCCATTATTGGCCATGGGCGTCTTAACAAAAAAACGATTAAGGAATTTAATATGCTGATAAAATTTATGCATATCTGTCATATTGAAAACTAGCTTTTGCCCGTGACTTCGTCCACGCAGAAGTCATCTCTGACAGAGTTAACTACAAAAAGCAATGCAAGGTGTTGAAGGTTTGCCGCTAGGACGATGATTAACAGCGTCAGAAACTGGCATGCGGTCGCCGCCTCTTGCGAGTTAGTTGTCTAACGGAATTAGGCAATAGGGTGGGTCCGAGAGAAAATACTCTAGGTTGACACGCTCTGGGGTACGATGCCAGAAACCTCCGCGTGGTGTACCCTGGGTGCGGGCGACAGTCCCCCAGATCCCTCTGTCGAATTGTCGCCCGTAGCGAATCTCTGGCGCGAGGGGGGGTTCCCCAGCGATGGGTTGAGCCCCAATTCGCTCCTGACCCTCTATTTGTAGAGGGTACAGGAGGCGAAATTTCGGACGGGCCCGGTCACTCATTCATTTGAGGGCTGGGCAGGCTTATGCCACCGCCGACATATCGTAAACCTGATATCTTGCTTCAAGACAAGTTGTCGTGAGGCGTAGTATCAGGAACGAGGGTCTTGGCTTAACCGCCCGGACCGCGAGGAAGACAACCTCTATAAAGAGTTCGAATCAACATTCGAATTCGGAAATCACCCAGAATCTTAAGTTCTGGCGTGCGGCGAGAAGATGCATGGCAGATGGGTTGTTCTGTCGCTAGCACGCTCCAGCCAGGGTACCGGCCGACCCCCTGGTTGGTAAATGTAGGCTTGCCCGGGTACAGGGATCTCTGCCCGGGTCGACGGTTTTTCTCCCATGCTCGTGGGAATTGATATGGATTTGCCTATTTTACTCTCAAAAGACGGGGATCCTACGGATTCCCACTCTACGGCCTTGCTAAGCCAACAGAAAACTGGCACAAACGACGCCTCGTCCTCAGGACTCGAGGCGTCCGCCGAGGGCCCGGCACCATCACAGGAGGCCCCAAAGACGAAGAGGCGTGGGAGACCCCCGAATAGGGGGAAGGCTTCCGGCGCCAAAAAGCGACAGGCGGAGCGGGAGGAGCGGCGGGCTCTCAGGGAGGCTGCCACCGCTGGACCCCAAGATGATGGCGGCGGATCTACTGCAGGGCCGTCAATGGACGAGGGCGACAGTAGTGTCGCAGAGCCGTCCAAAGATGAGGGCAGTGGATCTGCCGATAAAGTGGATGAGTGCGGTAATTCCGCGGAGCCGTCCAAGGAGGTAGGTGCAATACTGACGGCAAGGGAGGAGGCCCTCCCCTCGAAGGTGCGAAAGCGCCCCCTGAACAGGGATGGCAGCTCGGGCGCCGATTCCGAGGGGAGTGTTGTCATCATGCCTCCTCCCAAGGTTCCGGCCTCTCGCAGAGGGCGAGGGGCCGTGGCGTCGGGTCGGGCGACCCACTCCCCAGCCGGCAGAGCAAGTGGAGGGGCGGAGGCTCGTAAGCGGGCCGACGACGAGGCGGCCGCCGCGAGGGTGCTGGAGGTGTTGTCCGGCATCCCTCCCACAGAAGTGGCGACCGCTGGCGCCCGCGCGAGCGGTGACGCCCTGGACATGGAGGCCCTGCAGGCCGAAAACGCCCGCCTAGGTGGCGAGGTGTCAGGCCTGCGGGCCCAGAACCGCCGCCTAGAATCGGAGCTGGGCGCGGTGAGGAGGGAAAACCGGATCCTCACCAAGGACGTGGCCGACCTAAAGGCGCAAATGGCGCGGCTTATGCCGCCTGCGCCACCTGCGTCGTCGGCCAATGCCGGCCGCCGAGACGTCGCCGCAGCCAAGCCGCCCCGAGGAGCTGGCAGGCCAGTGGTTCCCACCGCGCCGAAGAAGCCTCCGACCGCGGAGCGTGCGCCGCCGACCAACACCAGTGCCAGCACGCCAAATGTCGCCGTCGTGGAGCAGGCCCCGGCAGAGGTCCAGCCGGCAACACCGATCCCACTGCCTGCGGCGGGGGGCGTGTCGGACGAGGCCTTGCGCGCCATTATCGATACCGTCGGTAATATGGTCAATGCGCGCTTGGCCGTTCTGGAGGCAAGGCTGCCTCCGGAACCACGTGTTCGGCCGCCTCTCGCCGCGGACAAGCGGCCATATGCGGCACCAACCCCCGCCCCGCTACGCTGTCAGGGTGGCCGCGTGGGGGGGAGCTACGCCGCAGCCGCGGCTGGGCCCAAGCCCAAGGGGCCCGCTCCAAAGAGGAAGACGGCACCGGCTCCTGCCGGACCGCAGTCGTCGCCCGCACCGACACCGCCGGCGACGACCCGCGCACCCGCGACTGCGCCTTCCGCGCCTGGCACGCCCGCTGCGCCCGAACAGGGTTGGCAGGTGGCCGAGCGCGGCAGAAAGAGTCGCGGGCAGAGGAGGAGAGCGGCGGCCAAGCGCGCCGCTGAGGTCGTCGCCCCCCAGGCAGGAGCCGGAGGAGGCAGCAGCAGGTCGAAGAGGAAGAGGCCGCGCAAGGGGCTCCGGCCGCCGAAGACAGCCGCAGTGGTGATCACTGTGCTGCCTGAGGCGGCAGAAAGGGGCCTCAGCTATGAGGCCGTTCTGAGGAAAGCCCGGCAGGAGCTCGACGTCTCCGACATAGGAGGCGTCGAAGCCCGGACCCGCAAGGCCCGGACAGGGGCTCGGATTTTGGAGTTCCCTGGGGCCGAGGGCACCAGAACGGCCGATAGCGTGGCGTCGAAGCTACGAGGTCTGTTCGCCGAGGAGGGTGGCGTCAAAATCGCCAGACCCGTAAAGTGCGCCGAAATGCGCATCGCGGGTTTGGATGACTCCGTGACGGTGGAAGACATCCGGGAGGCCATTGCCTCGAAAACCGGGTGTCCCATGGACACCGTCCGGGTTAGCGCCATCCGGCCCGGTCCGGGCGGCGTAGGTGCCGCCTGGGTGCAGTGCCCAGTGGAGTCGGTCAGGCAACTGGCCGACTCAGGCAGGCTCCTCGTGGGCTGGAGCTCAGCGCGAGTCACCGTGCTGGAGCACCGGCCTGCGAGGTGTTTCAAGTGCATGGCGGTCGGGCACACCCGGCCAACATGCACTAATTGCTTTGACTGCGGCGGACTCTGTTTCCGCTGCGGTCAGACTGGGCATATGGCGGCATCTTGCGCCGCCCCGCCCCACTGCCCCGCGTGTGCGGCGGGCAATAAGCCTGCCAAGCACCGCATGGGCTCTGGGGCGTGCAGACCTCCGGCTTCGGCTCCAAAGGGGCGGAGCGGCCCTTCGACTCCGGCCGCTCCCACTCCTAGCGCGGCCCGATCGCCCGCCGCAAGCCAGGAGGTGATAATGGACACAGCCCATTAATGGCTGCCCAGTCCACTCACCTCCTGCAGGCCAACACCAACCACTCCGCCGGTGCGCAGGATCTACTCCTGCAATCCATGGCGGAGTGGTCGATCGGTGCAGCCGTAGTCGCGGAACCGTACGTCGTGCCTGATCGCCCCAATTGGGTGGTCAGCCGGAACGGAACCGCGGCAATCGTCACCTCCACGCAGCGGCACTTCCCGTCCTTATCCCTCTTGGATAGGGGCGAGGAATTTGTCGCGGCGGATTGGGGAGGGGTCACACTGTACAGCGTTTACCTCTCCCCTAACAGGAGAATGGACGATTTCGGGGCCTCCCTCACCACCTTGGAGGCTTCGATACGGCGACTGGCACCGGGCCTCGTCCTGGTCCTGGGGGACTTCAACGCCAAATCCACGGCGTGGGGGTCCCCGATGACGGACGATCGCGGGCGGGCGATCGTGGAGTGGGCGGCGTCACTGGGCCTCTGTGTCCTAAACAGCTTCGCGCGCAGGGCCCCCCCCTCACCGAGACCCTCCAGCCCGACCTCCTTCGTAGAGTGGTCGAGGAGCTGTTCCCGCGGCAGTCGGAGCACACGCCCCCGGTCATGGCTTCGCCAGATCACGACCGGGAGGCCGTCGAGAGTGTTCCGCCCGTGACGGAGTCGGAAGTGGGGGCAGCCGTGGCGAAGATTCGTTCCGCCACCACGGCCCCCGGCCCGGACGGAATCCCAGTCCGGGTGTTGACGTTGCTCCTCGAGCATCTCCAACCTCGCCTCAGGCGACTGTTCAACGCCTGTCTGACGTCTGGACAGTTCCCTGAGTGCTGGAAGGAAGGGAGATTGGTTCTCCTGCCAAAGCCGGGACGGCCCCCGGATTCGCCGTCGGCCTACAGGCTCATTGTGCTTCTGGACGATGTGGGTAAGCTGCTGGAGCGTGTCCTCGATGCCCGCATCGTCCAGCACCTGGAAGAGGTGGGGCCCGATCTGTCGGACGCTCAATTTGGGTTTCGAAGGGGGCGTTCGACCATCGGGGCCCTGCTACGCCTGAGGCAGACGGCCGCGGAGGCTGTCGCCGACAAAGGAGTGCTGTTGGCGGTGTCGTTGGACATCGCCAACGCCTTCAATAGTCTGCCATTCAGCTGCATCAGGGAGGCGCTCCGGTTCCACGGAGTGCCCCTGTACCTCAGGCGGCTGGTGGCAGACTATTTGGAGGGGCGCAGTGTTCTCTACGCGAGCCCCGCAGGGGACATTGTGCGGACGCCCATGTCGTGCGGTGTTCCGCAGGGGTCGGTTCTGGGGCCGACTCTGTGGGACATCGGTTACGACTGGGCGTTGAGAGGGAGTTTCCCCCCCGGGCTGAGCGTTATTTGCTATGCTGACGACACGCTCGTCACAGCCCGGGGCAGGACATTCGAAGAGGTGGCGAGCCTGGCCACTCTCGGCACCGAGGAGATGGTCAGGCGAATCGAGGCGCTGGGGCTCAGGGTGGCCCTAAACAAGACGGAGGCCCTTTTATTCCATGGGCGCCGTGTGAGGCTGCCCATCGGCGCCTCGTTAGTCGTCAACTCCATCCACATCAGTATCCAGGCCCATATGAGGTACTTGGGTCTGGTGCTCGACGGGCGATGGTGGTTCCGGGAGCATTTTCGTCAAATTGCTCCCCGGCTGGTCGGCGCGGCGTCCGCCCTTTCTCGGCTCATGCCGAATGTGGGCGGACCCAGTTTTCAGGGCCGACGGCTGTATGCGGGGTGATCCGCTCAATGGCCATGTACGGCGCACCCGTGTGGGCGAGGGCTCTGAACGCCCAACTCAGGGCGGTTCTGTGGAGGCCACAGAGAGTCATGGCGGTCAGAGCCATTCGCGGGTACCGCACGGTGTCGACAGAGGCGGCGTGCCTATTGGCCGGGACACCCCCGTGGGACCTAGAGGCGGAGATGCTCTCCGACCTCTACCGGCGGGTTACCTCAATGCGCGAAGAGGGTGGCTCCCCATCGTTCAACGAGATAGCCACCTGGCGCGAGGACGCCCGCCGAGAAGTCATCGCCCGTTGGGCTACGCGGCTGGAGAGGCCTAGATACGGTGTTATTACCGTTGAGGCCCTCCGGCCCATACTGATGGAGTGGATGGAGCGGCAGCACGGAGTCCTCTCTTTCCGGTTGGTGCAGGTCTTGTCGGGGCATGGTTGCTTCGGCAAGTACCTGCACACGGTCGTGCGGAGGGAGTGGACTCCGTCCTGCCACCATTGCAGTAGCGACGAGGACACGGCGCAACATACGCTCGAGGTATGTTCGGGCTGGGACGGGCAGCGCCGTGACCTCGTCGCTGTCATCGGTGCCGACCTGACGCTGCCGGCTGTTGCGCGAGCGATGGTCGACAGCGTCAGGAATTGGGACGCGGTCGCCGCCTTCTGCGAGGCTGTCATCTCGCAGAAGGAGGCGGCGGAACGGGCCCGGGAGGATTCCCGTGACCCGGACCGCCGCCCGCGGCCGGGACGGCGCAGGCGCGAGTACCTGCGCCTGATGCCGCCCTAACCGAGGCTTCGGGTGATCGGACCGGGGAATTGTCCGGTTACCCGACGTGAGGCCACCGCGTGAGGACGACGCCTCGACGGCGAAAGCTGTCGGGGCGTTGACAGGAGAGGAGCCCAAGAGGGCATACCGCCGAGCGGGCCACCGAAGACAAAGATCGGGTACCGGTGGCCCGCTCGTACGGCGAAGAAGAGGTGCTTGCAGGGTGGGTCAATGGGGTTGCGCGCCGCCTCTTCCGCCACCCCGGACCGATTTGGCGGGGTGCGACGTCCATAGCCCACCGCAAAAAAAAAAAAAAAAAAAAAGGTTGACACGCTCTACCGTCCGGCTTCGATTCGAGATGATACCCGGTTGCGATGGCCCACCCGCACAACGTAGATGTACGTGTACGACGCGCGTGTTTCTATATACCATAGCCGGTCACTAAAGAAAAAGGTGGTTCAAAGTTCTATTCATTCTACAAATTATATTGCCATTAATATATTATTTACGGTATGACTATGGAATAAAAATATAATTATCGCCGCCACCCTTTATTTGACTGTTTTGTTTCACCAGCAGAGTTGCGACCTCGTTAGATATGATTTATTATTTGAGTTATAGAGTGAACATTTTTGAAGCTAAACTTAACCTGTATCTTAAACCATTAGGCAAGAACACTGGTCGCCACAACGGTACTGTGCGGGGTTGATGGGGAGGGAGAGAGAAACACGTGTTTATTTATTTTTACCGAAGAATATTTGTACGTAATTTGAAAAAAAAAAATCGATAAAGAAATTTTCTCCTCATACACACTTTGTCGCTTTGTTATACCCCCTTAGGGGCGGCATTCATAAAATCCTTTCATATTGAATCTCTAAAATCTAAATCATAAATAGAAACGTGCTTCAAAATTTAAAGTTTCTAGCTTTAATAGTTTCGGCCTGGCGGTAATGAGTCGTTCAAGCCGCTTCACAGGCCTAATTTACACAACCAGAGGGTGAAAATTGACAAATGCCGGATGCCCTAGAATATTTGATTCGACTCGTAATTTGAAAAGAATCAATAAAGATTTTTTTTCTCCCCATACAAAATTTGCCACTCTGTTCCACCCCCTTGGTATAATTTCGTAAAATCCTTTCTTAGTAAATCTTTACGTCATAGAATGAAAGCTCTGTCAACATTTCAAGTTGCCAGCTTCAATAATATCGGCTTGGCGCTAATGACTTAATGAGTCGTCCAACTCGATTTGCAGGCCTAATTTATACCCCCAGAGGGTGAAAATCAACAAATGCTGAAACACGTGTTTATTTATTTTTACTGAAGATAATTTGTACGTAATTTGAAAAGAATCGATAAAGATTTTTTTCTCCGAATATTTTTTAAATTGACATAACTTTTTTATTTATACACTAATTGACATAAAATAAAGCCTAAATGTTAAGTGAAGCTTACCACAATATATTAGTGAAAACCGCGTCTAAATTGGATAAGCCGTTTCCGAGATTAGCGTGCACAATCGCACAGACAAACAGACAAAAAATTTAAAAATCATTGTTTTGGGTCCTATTAATGTTGATAAAGGTCCCAGTATTATTTTTCTCATATATCTTTCATGTACAGACAGCGATCCGTTACATATCCATCCATATCCGTACATTTTTATTATATGTATAGCTATCAAACATTCATACCCAAAGTCTTTATAATTGGCCTTCGGTTGGTTAGCAATCCAGGCTCTGCATATGGGGTATAGTGGTGAACTTTCATTGAACTGTGACAGGTCTACACTTCTGTCAAATAACTTCAGTACATACGATTGCTGTTGCAGAGATCTTCTCCTTAATTTTAGTTTATCTTCCCCGTCAGAATCCTGCTCTGGGCTGGAAAGAAGTTAAAATTGATTATAATAGCTACTAAACTGAAATCTGCACATGAAGCATATCAAGCAAATAGAATTGGTGAGTCATGCAGCTATATATTTTACATGAACCATTTGAAGCTATTTTTGACCCCTTCATAACTCCCAAGACTATTGTACATAAACAGACCAATTTTGGACCCACTATATAAATTTGTGTCCTAAATCCTATAAACGCATCTTAAATGGTTGATTAGATATTTTAATGACTGACTGACTGACATGTAGTTGAAAAACCTAAGCCATTTCTAGGCAGGCTAGAAAGTTTAATTTTGGCATCCAGCTAGGTCTATCTAAAAGATAAATAAGAATTTAATCAAGATTTATTAGGTAAAAATTAGCAGCTTGCATATTTATAAATGCAAAAATTTTCTTTTTACCAGGAGAGTAAGTTCCAGCATGGAAGGTTGTTCCGTTGCTTTTAGAGGCACTTTAATACCGACTATTTAAGAAAATTACTTATAAATAATTCTATAATATGTAAATTGACAATATCTAAATATAAATAATTAGACTATGAAAACTTAAAAAGTCATAATAAAATAAATATGAAATTATGTTTAAAAATTA
The DNA here is from genome assembly GCA_905163515.2 of Lymantria monacha. Taxonomy (NCBI): domain Eukaryota; kingdom Metazoa; phylum Arthropoda; class Insecta; order Lepidoptera; family Erebidae; genus Lymantria; species Lymantria monacha. The sequence goes on from LR991093.1 coordinate 30,979,146, forward strand.
CTTAAAAATATTGTGAGTTCTTCTAATAAATATATTTCAGGATTATGTTGGCACCCATTTAGATCTCAAATCATTTGTTGGTGAAGTTGTAAACCACACAATAATTATAATATTGAACTTGGCAACTATTATCATATTCATGTTTGATAGCATAATAATAACAATTATTAAGAATTTATTATTTATTGTGGGCATAGGTTAACATTAAGTTGTACATAATTGGTAAGGTTCTCTATGTCCTGCTACACTGAGCATACAATATTATCGATTTATTATAAATATGTCATTGATTAATTAATTTATCTTATTATTTAAAAGTCATCAATATTATAATAAGTCTTATTATACTCGTTCCAAACTCGTCCATAAAATTTTATGAATAGAGCTATTTACGGCATATTAATGTATTTGTTGGGTAATAATTAAGATATATAAATATTATTGGGCAGTTTATATATTTCTCTGTTCACTTGTTTCAAAGTTAATAATTGCGTATAATGAAACAGTTACGTCCTAAAGCATGTGTCAAAAGTAAAATAAATGGTTGGAACGAGTATAATTAAGAATGTCTGTAATTTTTTTTTTAAATAAGTAAATTTGTCGTCTTCAAAATATCAACAGGTATTTTATTAAATATTCTTGTTGCCATTCCGAAAAAGCTTTTGTCTAGCATTGCTGTTCTGTGAGGTATAGCAGGGATTTTGAAATAAATGATAAAAGATAATAGAAAAATATTTATAAAAGCACTAACATTTCTTCTTTGAATGGAGCCTCTTCATAAGAGGAATCAGAATCTTCAGCTGCGGGTTCTAAGACATCCATCAAAGCCCCTTTTAGCCGTCCCCGAGCTGTAGTCACTTCTGAAAGTTTACAATCTAAGCTATACTATACGAGAAACTAGTCTACTCATCTAGTAAAATACACATGTAACTATTAATATTATGGTCTAAAATTAAAAGTCTGAGGATGAAAAAAAAAATATTTTTCTCTTTATACAGCAACAAAAGTCGCAGCATTGGGACTGAGGGCAGCAAAAGTCGTAGGACCACGCTGTTAACAGTTCTCTGTTTACAGCCGCAGGCCGGTCTGTCCAGGGTAGTACCACACTCTCGCAGAAGATTGACGTCTGAGTAATGGCATTGTGCTTCATTCGGTGAGTGAGAGAGCTGGCAGCCCAGCTGGGTGTGTTTGGGGATTATGATGGTAGGCAGTGGTCTAGCTATACCCTTGATATAGCGTAGGTCCATGGGCAGCATTGACACTTACCATCAGGTATACTGCTTGCTCGTTTGCCACCATAAGCAATAAAAAAAAGCAAGTGAAATGTAACAACTGAAATGGTAGATAGCATTACAGTGGTCTCTATTATGTTGTACTATAATTAATAGGTCAACTACTTCGTTAAGGCATAAAAAAAATATTGAAAATGAAATTGTTAAATTTATTCAAGGAATTAAAGGTGGCAACATTTATTAGTATGAGTTGTATTGCGAGTTTTGGCGCAAATATGGAAATGTCATATTACGGTCTTGTATTATATTAATTTATTTAGTGTTTTGTAGTGTTTATATTGAATAATTTTGCCTGTATTTTTTGGAATATGATGCAGTTGAAGTGTTCAGCACTTCGTGTAGTGAATATTGTATAATAGTGGTTTACATGTATTTTCATATTTTGCCAAATTCCCAAAAACATCATTGATTTGGTTATCAGCACCCAATTAATGGTAATGACTTGACTTACTGACGGACAATAACTATTAAGGCTGCACAATATGAAGAAGTGATAAAAAATATAAGAAAATATTAAATAAACTTGGCTGTATGGGCTTTGATCCCTTTGTCTGTCCGAACGGACGAACAAAAAAAATGTGTTGTATTGCAACCTGTAATGTGTAGGTGTTTATAGTATATATTCCAAATATTTGATAACGTCATAACGAAAGGCAAGGCATATTAATGGCTATAGCTGGGTGGTATCATTTACCACAATGCAATGTAGCTATTTAATAGAACACAATTTCCACTGTACAGTAGTATTCATAATACTTATTGATGATAAGATACTTTTGCATTAAAGCAGTAATAAATTATCATTGGTTTGGTATCATTGGAATTTAAATCATGTCTTATGCACGAGTCTCATAGTAGCACTTACATATTGTCAGTTTTACATTTTGTTCAAAATAATCCTATCACAGGATTTGAATGTGAGCACAAACTAGGAAGATCCGATAAGAAACTCAAGCTCGTCATTTTTAAAATTTAATATTTTAAATAAAATTGTATGTACACATGTTTAGTATGTATCAGATACAGTGAGATGACCTTCAAGTAAGGATGCATTTATTATTTAAAAATAAAAAAATCTATACCACATGACCACACTGCACAAGTGGCATCTTATCACAAGTAACAGAGCAGCCATTTTGCCCTTGAACCACATTCGAGGGATCTTTTTCTTCCCTACTCCATTTAAATACCTTGAACATTCCGTATCCATTAATACCTTGAACATTCTGTTTCCATAGATATGATGATAAGTATTAAAAATATGGGCATAGAGAAATTATATTAAAATGCAATTAAATTGGTAAAAATCATGTTATTTCACATAATTATTACAAGTTTCAGAATTAACCAAATGAATGGATTATTTAAGCGCCATTCTTAAAGCAAAAACTTTTTAAAATCTTAACACTACAACATTAATTCAGAGGATGGGAGATTGGTAGATATAATTGCATTAAATTATTAAACAATTCGTCTTGCAACATCTTAAACATGTTTTTTATAATTATACGAACAAAATAATTGAGTACTAATGAGCAGCTTAAAGTGATTTTTCCTAAAATTACCTTTAACATCATTATCCCTGCTATTTGGTTTTAATCTGTTTTTTATTGGTGTGAATAATCTTCTGCGTTTAGGCATTGCGGACACTTAATTTAATGACACCGTCCAACAGTTCAATTTCCGTATTTAGTTCGTTTTGAATATGTAAGTCTGCTAAAATTCTTCTTCTTCTTAGTGAATGGCCTCTGTGAGTGATTAACCACAATTTCGCCAATGTCAAGTAAAATAAGTTTAAAAAATTATAATAAATTTATATTTTAGTCGTCAGTCATGTCGGTTCATTGTCTAAGTCCTTAAAAAAGTCTGCTAAAATTATCACTGTAGCTATTATGAAATAGTGGCCACAGATAAACTATAAAACTCAAAATATGTCAATTCGTCTGGTCTGCATGGCTTGATATTATTGGTTGCTTTCCATTTAGTAACACAAAAGGACTCTACGGTACATTGTGAAACACTGCCAAACACAGTGTAAAAGTTTAGTTACTAAACTTTTACACAGTCAAAAGAAAAGTTTAGTTACTAAACTTTTACACAAACACTGCCAAACACTACACAGTGTTTGGCAGTGTTTCACAATGTACCGCAGAGTCCCTCTGTGTTACTAAATGGAAAGCAACCACTATCTCCTCGTCCTACTTCTGCTCAATTAATTCTCTCTCTTGCCTTTACTCCATTCATAAATATTTTATGTAAATAGATTAGTCTTACTAAACTCAAGTTTTAATATGTTTTTATTGCTATCTGTGGATTAAATAGCGATAAAGTTTACGTTCCTAATAATATCACTTTAACGATCGTCTGATGTCTTTTCTTTATAATTTTGTCTTTTTTCTATTCTTATCCTTCTTTTATCCTTCACCAATCTCAATTCAACATGAGTTAAAGTAAGTGTCATATGAACCCGAGAGTTGCACTATTGACCATACCGACCAACAAGATTTGGAAGTATCGAAAGGCAGAGTTACCGATTATCAAGATCTAAAGGATTTAATACATTTAAATCCTTTAGATCTTGATAATCGGTAACTCTGCTTTTCGATTAAAATAATGGCCTTTGAAAGAGATGAAGCCAGAACAGATGTAAGAGTAACAATAGGTAATGATGTACTAGAGCAAGTGGATGAATTTGTATATCTTGGATGTGGATTTAGCCGAGATGGAAGGTACACCACTGATATAGAGCGAAGAGTGAATGCGGGAAATAGAGTGAACGGAGCGTTGGGGCAACTTCTCGGCAGCCACCACCTCAGCCAGAAGGCACGTGTAGCAATACATAACGCAGTGCTTGTCCCAACATTACTGTATGGAAGCGAGAGTTGGGTATGCAGAAAAGAGTATGAAAGTAAAATTAATGCGGTCGAAATGCGATCTATGCGGAAAATCTGTGGAGTTAGGCTGACCGACCGCATTCGTAACGACGACGTAAGAGAGCGAGTAGGTATGAAAAAGAGTATTGGTGTAAAGATGCGAAAGGGAATGCTCCGATGTTTCGGACATGTGGAAAGAATGCCGAACGAACGTCTGGTTAAGAAGATATACAATGCGAAAGTGGAAGGATGTAGGTACCGAGGGAGACCGAGGCTAACCTACCTAGACCAGAGCGGTCATGTACTGAAGGAAGGTGGAGTCAAGAGTCTCCGAAACCGGCGAGTGTGTATGAAAAGAATTATGAATGTTGAGGAAGCGAGTGAAGTATGCAGAGATAGAGTTCTCTGGCACTCTGTTCTCTCTGCCTACCCTGCAAGGGATATGGCGTGATGATATGTATGTATGTATGTAAAGAATTTAATTTGCTAAGGAAAACTATAATTCTAAAGACTTCTTCGAGGCGCTTTACTTGGACATTAGCGAAATTGCTCCTACTATGCAGCAGAAGCCAAAGTGATAAGAAAAAAAAAAAAGATATTACGATCTAAAATATATTATAATTATTTCCTTTAAGTGCTGATTTAGAGGCATAAAATAAGAAAATATTATTAAAACAAAAGATATTTGAATTTTATCACACTACTGTTAGTATTGCACTGATATATTAACGATTTGTTATTCGATATCATTCCTATGTACATAAGTAGTTCACTATATAAAATAATCCGACTTTTTGTAAATTAGCATTACACCTATTTACTCCGACTTTATAGCCTCCTATGAAGGAAAAAGAGGTTGACAAATTTTTTGCAAATGTTCAAAGAAACGTAATAGTAAATACGGTTGCAAAAAACTTTTTTTTGGTCACTAGCGTGAGTTACTAGGTACTACTTTGCTTGAATTAAGTATCATTACTTAACCTCGCAATTTATTTACGGCAATATGCCGTTTAGTATTAGTATTATTGAGATTATTAAATTGAGCTTGTCTCTTACTGCTAATTAAAATTTAATAAAAATGTAGAATGTAAATATTGCATTATTGAAGTGAGGCCTGATAATGTGGTTATGTTTATAAATTATTGAGCCAAGATTTTGTCAAGGAACTTGCTTTGAGGTATACGACGCCCAGAATTTCATTCCAATAGGTGTGGGTTCGAGTCCCATGCGTGATATTAATTTTTTTCACTTAATCAAGTTTTTATAAACTATTTGAGTTTGTTCATATTAGAATGTTCAAAGGTAGTCTACATCAAAAAGCCAAGTCAATGCTTTTAATATAAAACTGTATGAACGGCGTATGGAACTGTTCCCCGGGGCGGCTTTACTTATAGTGTAGAGGGTGCGGGCGTTTCAATTTAATAACTTTACTCTTTGGGGTGCGGTGCACCCGGGCGCCGGATGTTAGGGGGCGGGGCGCCGAGAGCCACTCGGGACTCATAGAGCCTCCACTGTAACGCTCCGCACGGAGCGGGCTCAACTTACGCGGTGAATGCCATTTATAAACGTAGTGGGTGCGTTATTTTACAGGTTTGGGTAGGTTGCTTTGTCGCCATGGTCATTATAATTTCATAATCCGATCGCGTTTAACTGTTTTTGGGTCAAAACAACGAAACTAAGCATGCGACAACGCTTTCTAGCGAGGTTCGGAATTCAGTTGAACGTGTTGTAACTATCAACCTATTCCATTTTGTTCACGCATTTTGATACAAGAGGGTGCCAGGTGATTGATTGCACCCGAGCGCTACATGTGCTAGAGCCGCCCTGACCGTTCCTCTGCGAATAAATTTAAGATAACAAATCCAATATGTACGTGATCCAGTGACAAAATTAATGTGTTCGTAGAGTATTTAAACAAAATTAAACATACAATTATTATAAGAAGGGCAATATGTTCTTGCCGTGTTACTCATCAAAATGTATGCTACTATATAGTACATTTTTTTTTTAAATTAATTGAACTTTTGAAAATAATTTGATCCATAAAATATTGAAATGAACTATAGTTCATAGACATATACGTAGAGAAAGACGATGGTTTCTGTTGCAACTTATTTCATTTATGATTTATATCGATCATTTATTTATCAATTGAAAACTATTGTTTTTCTGAACCTAATAAACTATTGTTATCTATGTAAAAGTGGTCGCAATTAGCGGTTGATGGTTGTTAAAAATTATCTATAGTGAGAAGAGTTGGCGCGCTACATGAGTATAAAAATATTCCTCTGTATGATGTCCTCCCTGCCTCTATTCCTCGTCCTGTTAACTTGTCTTACTTGTTGACTCTGGTCCATACGCCATTTGTTAGAGTCCTTTACAAATTCATCTCTCGAAACAATATTAAGTTATAGATTATAGTTATTATCATTTTTTATATTATACATATGATAATCCTCTATTTAGTCTTGATATATAATGTTGTATATTTATTTCATGTGTACTAACATCTACTAACAACTTGTGACGTCTTTTTCAGCCCACCCAAGAGAAACCATTGCTAGAAGACTGATCAATTGTCGTAAATACTAGATTTTTTAAATCTTTAATTTTCTCTCTTCACCTTGACATTGGCAGAATCATCGGTCGTCGATGGAGTCAAACCTTTTATATTTTTTAAAAACTGAACCGAGTATAAAAATATATATTATGGTTTGTTTCTATTTATTTCACCAGTTCTAAGACTCTATAGTACATACTATATAATAGATAGATATCGTTTATTTATTCACTTTAAAAATATTTTATAATTTATAGTATTTTAGGAAAATAACTAAAAGACAAGGTTCTGAAGTTTAGAGCCAGTTTGACAAGAATTTTAATTGTCAAAATATATCTACTCCCTAGTCTCCATGCCCTAGCTAAGGCTAGCAGGCGCTCAGGCAGCTATGTCAAAATAATTGTTACCTACCTATTTTAGCTGGGTATATACGAATACAAAAATAGCGATATTGGAATTTTGCAAGGCTTGCTATTGGTTTGTGTATATATATTTTAATAAACACTAAGTCGGGCATCTATGATTTATAATGGCCACAACAGCGTATGAGCATGATGCAGATGGTACGTAATATTATCAATAGACACAGTAACTGAATAACAAATTTAATTATTATTACAATTAGAAATTTCGTTTAATATTTTTTATCTAATAATATTTATGTAAGCTTTCCATATTTTTGTTCAGTCAATAAACAGCTGTCTACACGGTGAAAGTGGAATGTGAGAAGTTTCTAAGACATTTTTTTAAACTTCGCGTCAATTAAGACATTCCAGGTGTTTTGCTGGCTATTGATTGCATTAAGCACTATTTATCCGTATCATCACGCTACACCGTGTAAGCAGAATATAATTTATATTATAGAATTTTTAGAGAAAGTAGTATTCAAATGTGATATTTTATTCTACTTTTTTTTAAATGTATGTTACAGGGTGTAAATTTATCCCGGCGACTCAGCGTCCAGATGGTACTTGGCGAAAGCCTAGACGAATCAAGGATGGCTATGTACCTCAAGAAGAAGTTCCGTTGTATGAAAGTAAGGGTAAACAGTTTAAAGCTCGACAGAGTACAGGCTTGCCTGTTGGTCTTACACCAGAAATAGTGGCTCAAGCACAGAATAAGAAAAAGAATAATGGGGGTGTTACACAACCCATTCCTGGTATGCTCATTAATGTGGACAAAAAGAAGAAGAAAAAGAAGACAGGTTTGTCATCAACTATTCACTTTCAGTGTATATTTAAAACTAAAAGATATATGTCACCTTCTAATTCTTACTCCAGTTGCAAAGCTAATATGGGGTTTATGCGTCTTATTAGAATATATATATTCCGATTGGTTTAGACAATACATTGTGGAAATCCATTACTATATTGAAATGGAGGAAAGAAAGGTTGATCCAACACTATTCCATGGTTAATCCAATATACTCCCAGAAATCAATAAAAAGTCTATATTTTAAAAAGGAATGTGCAATATGATCAAGGTAGAATAGGATATAAGGAATGTACGTGATATTCTATTCCACCTTCATCCTATCCCATATTCTTTCTTTTCTTAAGGTGGTTAACCAAGGCAGTAGTTAACTTATGATTGGATGCCGCTTGTTTGATCTGGTCCAGCCATAATTTTTTTTGTTTTTTATTTTGAGCAAAGATGTCTATCCTGGTTCAAAGGACATCACTTTGGTGCTAATACTTATCAAAGGCCTTGCATACAATTTTTTTAAAACATGAATTTGTCAGATCTTAGTTTGCGGCATTGTTCTGTTACGGCAGTTATCAAATTAATTTTTAAAATATATAAAATTGACAATATATTAGTGCCCCTGTACAAGTTATATATAACAAATTATTTGATTTAATGGCAAAGAGGTTAGTCTCTTCCTTCCTTCCATTTTATAATGTATTTTTTTGTTGTGTGTAACCCCATACATCCAATAACAATCCATCAAAGAGTGCACTGTGATTCATTCTTTTTCAGATTTCATCAGACAGAGCAATGCATATACCTTAATCAAACTTTATATGTAGTCTGCCCTCAAACAGAAATGATCATATGTTTTTCTTGCTTATAGGTGCTGATGAAGCTGCTGACAAACTTGCCAAATGTGCAATACAAGAACCAAATTTCTCAACTCCTAGCCCCGGAGCCCCTAGTATACCTACCACAGATCCTGCAAAGAGGCTCAGAAATTTGAAAAAGAAACTACGAGATATTGAAGCTCTTGAAGAAAAAGTAAAATCAGGAGCCTCCAATAATCTCGACAAAGATCAACGAGAGAAATTGTCTAAAAAGAATGAGGTGATTAAAGAAATAGAACTGTTAGAAAAAAATTGTGAATAATATGTATTGGATTTTATTTTGTGCAATGAAATTGTGTCTGTGTTTTGAATGGTTGAATGAATATATTTGTGTTGTGTGCAGAATGACTAAACATTCATTTTATTATAACTTATTTACAGTATCTTTTATGGTATTAATTTTACCCATGTGTAGTTAAGATTATTACAATCTATGAGACAGACAGTAGTGATTGATTTGAAGTCAAGCACGCTTAGTAGCTTTGGCAAGTAGTCTTATTTACATAGCATTTTCTACTACCTATTTAAAATCATGTTTATATTAAAAAAACACCTGTATTTTTTTTATTGTTGTGTATTATGTATATTTCTTTCAATACTATCTCTTTTTACTGAACAATTCCATTCTTAAGCTCAATTAAAAGTAGATCATAAATTAATTAGCTTCAATATAATTGACATAGGTAATATATGGCAGAAATCCATTATTAATTAAGTTCAATATTTAATATTATATACATAACAATCTTGTAACACTATATTACATGTATGTCTTTCTGTGTGGTGATGGAGTAAGAGTACAATTCACCACCCCCTATAAGCCCGTTTTACATTACCCGTGGGCGATTGTAAGAGAGAGATATAAAAAACATAGGTATTACATCTATGCAAGAGCAAGAAAACTCGAAACAAAACGCTATACCAACATGTCTGACCAGCGTGGTATAGTAGGTCAATTTCCCTCCCATTATAGAAGAGGCTCGACCCTAACAGTGGGACATATATGAGCTGAAATGATATTATGGTAATTCCTGTATGGTGTTTAATTAAGAATACAGTATCACCAACCCTCACTTACAGTAGTCCCAAACACTATAGCAATAGTCATCGACATGCTAAAAGAAAAAGCTTATCAAAATGTAACAATTATGGTAAAATAGTTAAGAGTGAATCACCATTATAAATCCACCAAATTTTCCTTACTGCTATACTCTACCATAACAAAAATTGCACAAACTAGTTGCATAGCCATTACTCAAAACGAAGATGTTATGAGTGCTACAAAATTTCAAATAAATAAAACTTGGTATGTATTTGAAAACAAGCATTTATTCTAAATGATATAGCTAAAATGTAATTATCATTTATACCCGCCTCTCAAAGAATGTATTATAAAAATATGTATGTATAATTTGAAATTATATTCCAATGCCTTGCCAAAGTAATATTAGCCATTTATAGATGTTACAACTGTGAGTTTAGCTCATTTGGTTACTTCCATGGTATTCAGTTATTACTTCTTAGCCTGCAAAAAAGGACAAGTATAGTAAACAATCAGTTCAAAATCTAATATCTGCAAGTCATGAACAATATAGTAAAGTAACTCTTATTTCAGCCATAAAAGGTAAAAAAATAATTCGGATGTATTTTGCTAAATTTATGTGATTATGTTTAGCGAAATGTAATAAAAAAAAATATCATTCATAAGCAAAAATGAAAGGTAAATATGACCCCTAATATTTTAATGATATAAATGCAACACACTGATATAAGTTAAATAGATATTTAGTTGATTGAACAAGGTTACAATAACTGGTTTTAAAAAAACCATGGAAAATAACATCAAATTGTGGTAGTATATTGTTGGATTTAAATTGAACATTATGTACTTACCTATTTACATACTAAATAAATTCATTTCTTGCTTGTTGTCTCGCATATTTACCCAAACAAGCAAGAATTCCTATTACAGCGATTCCAATACCTAGAATTGTAGCTAAAAAGTCACCAAAATCATATCCTGTCGCAGCCTCGACATTAGTTACGGCTAGCAGCGTAAAGAGAAAAGTACACAACACGAAATTATTCATTATTAAAGATTTAAGATTATGAGAGATAGTAAGCACTTTTAAGCAGAGTTCGTAATTTTGTTACAGATGTTTTGAAGTACCTGCTTAATTATTGCTTACGTAAATACTTAATATTCGGCGTTTAAGCGTTTATAAACCAGTATTTCATCTATTATTGGCAGTATTGCGTAGTATTTACCTACAACGAGTTTTTTTTTTGGTTCTGTTCATCCATTCGGACAGGCAAAGGGATCAAAGCCCATACAGCCAAGTCTTATTTAATTATTTTTCATATATGTTCATCATTTCTTCATATTATGTAGCTTTAATAGTCATTGTCTGTCAGTAAGTCAAGTCGTTACCATTAATCGGGTGCTGATAATCTAATCAATGGTTTTCTTTGGGAATTTTGGCAAAATATGAAAATACACGTAAACCACTATTATACCATATTCACTACACTTCAGCACTTTAACTGTACCATATTGCATAAAATACCAGCAAAATTATTCAATATAACACTACAAAACACTAAAAAAATGAATATAATACAAGAGCGTGACATGACATTTCCACATTCGCGCCAAAACTCTCCCTACAATGCATTGACATAAAATCATTTTCATTTTTTCTATTGATATCTCTATGCTACAATGAGTATGAAATCTCTACTTTACGTTATATTCTGGGGGGGCACACTCAAAACATTACTTATTTTTACTGACCGTCGCGCCGCCTACAGATTGCTTGTACAAACTTAACTGTTGCCATTTTGTCCTGCCTGTCAAACGTTTGACAACTGAGAATTGTTATTTTTGTTCCTAGCGTAGGTACTTATTGTCATCGATCTATTTTCGGTTATTGATATTTTTCTGAAAATTATCTCAAGTTTCAATGTTAGGCTGATATTATTATTGTTTAATTATCAGCTGATATGTTTTTTTTTTATATTTTAGGGTATCTTTCATAGTAAAAGAAAATTCTATGTAATTACACATACACATGTAGATATGTACATATATTACTTCAACTTTAGTTCACCGCCTAAACTCTGGGTGGCAGCACTTTCCATACATGCATATTTTATCATCGAGTTGCCACTCTTTTTCAATTTAATAACTTTACTCTTTGGTTATATTTACTTACTCTGTAGTCTGTGTCTTTGTGATAGAATTATGGAGGGTAAAAACTAAGGAGTACCATCTCAGTGTATTAAGAAGTGTCCATTGAACGGGAGCAAATTAAGGTGGCGCTATAGTAGCAAGTGGAAGAATTTTAAAAAGAGCGCCACAAATTTCATAGGTTCATAGGTTATTATTTATCAAATCACAGCTGACTACGTAACTCAGCACACTTCACTCTGCTTATTACTGCTACATTCATATCATTTCCACTTGTAAACAGCAAATTATTGTTCGAACACTCACCGAAATAGCGCTAGTGTAGCGATTTTAGATTTGACCTTGGCCTTTAATTAACAAAAACACAAGCAAGAGTCAGTGATATTCGTAGCCCACACGGCATTTCATATATTTTGCAGAATAGTGACTTAGGTTTCACGATATAAATATAAATTACTTATGAGATGATAATGAGGTTGAAGAACTTACTCGACTGAAGTTAATTTGTAAAGATTCTGTAGAACAAGTGAAGGCTCCTAAACCAGTTAAGACCCGAGCCAGTATTGTACTTGGTAGTAACACCTCAACGAGTGAAAAAAAGCGGCATCGGAGGTAGGAGGAAGGGATTCCAATTTAACCCTGCCACTGCCTGCCATTTTTTGAATCCTTTATAACGGAGCTCGTTGGGATTCGTACAATTCGTGTCACCTGAAGCCTTGCGATACAAATTTAAAATGAATTGTTCGCCGTTTGAAGCGAGAGTTATTTTGTCTGCTTTAGCTTGTAGAAAAACTTCAGTAAGAGAAATCAAATCCGGAGTATTCTTCGATGCGCATTGCTTTGATCTTGCCTAGGACAACCTTCATAGGACAACGGTTACCCCAGGTATACGAGAGTCGAGGAACAAATGTCCCTTACCCGCACTAATGCAGGCACAGTGCGTCCGTGAATACACGTTGCGACAGTGGCGCGGATTTCGCTCGGTAAAGTAACATATAACTCTGAAGGTATTGGCATTACAGAAAAAAGTTTAAGAAAAAAGTTGTTTATAAATAAAAGATCTACACTTTAGATAATCGGTAAAGTTCAATAAAATTGAACGGTTGGGGAGAAAATGGCGAAAAATAAAAAAAAGGGAGGAAAAAAGTAAATTTTTTTTCCTTTCGGAAGCAATAAGTTGAAAAATATTGATAAAAAAAAAGTTTTAGATAAAAAAGTTAGTAAATTTAATTTAGAAGAAAAAAGGTCTCCACAATTTTTTGCCTTACACTAGCCGTTCTTGAGATATCGAATTAAATGCGTTTTCATCGAAATGACCTTGAGCTGATCTCGCCAGAATCCTTCAAATTGGAATATATGCTTAGAATACACCCCCCTATCGATCCTTCATAATCCCAAACTACATAATTTTATGTTTTTTTTTTCCATTTTTTTTCGTAATTGCACTGGACTATTATGAAGATCCAAAAATGAGAGCAGTGCCGCTTTTTGTAAAGTATGTAATAACAGTAGTTTTGTGACTTTTTGTTTTTAAATAACATGTAAACTCAGTGAAACATAAAAAAATGTGATTATTCTGGACAGTCGTCGGTAAGAGACTCTTTTTACTTATGTTGCTCTAAAAATACTTGTAATGTAGTTAGTAAACAATTCACATCTGTATGTAACATAAGACAAACGTCTATAACTGAATAGGTAATAAAAGATGAAATTAAAATGTGTATGTTTCTGGCAAAACATAATTTATCATTTAGAGTTATGGATCATTTGAACGAATTACTTAAAAATGTTTCCATGATTCAGTAATTGCAAGATCATTTTTATATATTTAAATTTTACGCCATCAAAAAATATGGTTAAGATAGTTCAAAACTCTATAGTTCTATATAAAAATGTGGATAGAACTTAGAATTTTTTTTATTTGAAAATATTGAGTTGCGTTTTTCTCTAGTACACATTAAAACTTATCTATTAGCAGAATTTTAACATTTATTCCAAAAATAATATCAGATTTTTAGCAGAAATTAAATGAGTAGCTAGCATAATGATCAATTTAAATCTGGCCACACTGTACGTGAGTTTGAAATTGTTCTATGCGTAAGCTTATATTAGTCTGTGGTTATTCTGTTGTTTATTTGTTGTGTGAGTATTTTTTGTTATCACCGACGACTATTTTTTGTTTCCTAGATACCGATCGACGCTTGTTTTACTAACCATGTGTAATACCCACGGAGACCAGTGATATAATTAAAATGTTGTATGTAGTTAAATGTTGTATTATAATAAAAGAAAGCACTATAATAAGGTAAACTGCTGTTTTATTTGTTTATCTTTAAGAGTCTTTTAATAATCTTCAGTTGTGAAATCAATTCTAAAAAGTTTTTACTTCTGAAAATTACTTAGAAAATTTATATTAATTTTAGTGAATAATTGAATCCTCCCTAGCCCAGGAGGCCGCTCTCCATTTACACCACTTATCGACAGATGGCGTCTGTACCTGAGCTTTGCTGTTGCCTCTATACCAATATATTTAAAATACTCTATGGTTAAGACTCTGTACGCGATTTAGGAGTGCCTTCTTGGCTTTCTTGCTAACAAAAGCCATGCGCGTCCAGTTGCGGAACAGTTCTTCTACATAGCAAATAAAATGTGATATTTTACTCTAGCAATCATTACGAAACAAATGTCAATGTGATTGTCATCGTCGTTTTTCTTTTGAAGTTAATTAATTTGTTTTGGAAAGAAAATAGGGACATTATTTCAATATATGCTAAAATAAGAGCAGAATAAAAGAATATTATAAACTTAAAGTCCCGCAATAACACTAGGGACTAGTGTATATACTAAACAAGTAACCTTATTTATCTAATGGAAATACAACTCTAGCGGGGTGTTATTATTGGCATTTAGTGATTTATAAAGCATCAATATGAGTTATAATTCAGGCGGAGGTGGTAAAGGATTTGGTTTTGCTGGGTTTACGATGCCAAAACGTAATCCGTCGAATGTGTCGCTTCATGCCGTACCTCCACCAACAACGCCGATGCATGCTGTTCCGCCACCTACCGGCTTGTCGAAGCAAGGATATTCCACTATGAATACAATCACGCAAAACGCAGTCACAGGCAACTGGGGCACTCTGGGAAAGAAAAGATCTAAGACTGAGGATGAGTGAGTGTATTCATGGTTTAGCTTTTTGAGGTTTTATACTATAAAAATTAGACACTCAATCAGATACTACACAAATTATCAGACTATACATCTGATTATTTGTGTTTAAATTCCTTATATACACCTAACAACATATTCTTACTTATTAATATATATTGGTAGAGTGGTCATCAAACTACTTTGGCCACTAAGTAAGAAAAAGATTATAACATCATCTTTATCATCCTGTTCTTATACTAATTATTCATGGTCTACTAGACTACTTCCTTTGTACATATTGCAAAAGTTATTAGCATTAGTTTTATGACTGGCCTGCAACACTTCAACTTTCTTTGGGAATGTAATTGTTAACTAGAAGACATCAGGTGGAGTTAGCCTAGGACGATGTAAAGCTCTTAGTTGTCTTTTACAATACCTATAAGTAAATTAAGGGTTGCTACCACACAGCACCATAAAATAGACAAGAAAATATAATTTTTATTTGTGTGACTTAGTTGTTAGCCTCAGATGGCTATGACAACTTTACCCGGACTGTGGGTGAGCGCTGAGGGCTCTCAACCCGTAAGAAAAAATTATGTACACATAACTGCTTTTCAGACATTTTACCAATGGTGGTAAACACTGCTGGGCAAAAATGGCTTTTAGGTAGTGACCTGGCTGTGCCCAGGTCCATGAGTGGCAGCTGTTACCACCGGAAGGGCTGCGTGCTTATCTGTTACTAAAGACAATAAAAAAAAAATACTTTCAATGTTAATTTATTTCCATATTATTAATGTGTAAGTTATCTAATTGATAATGGCTAAAACCGAAGCTATTGGTGTCCTTTGTTATCAAAATCCCTCATTTCAATGGTTACATAGTTATTTTGTCTGTGTCAATTTGATGTAATCATCTTAATGATATGGGATGTGTTGTAGTCAGTGGGATTTTCCATAGCATTAGTTAGCATTGTGTTATTTAACTTTAATTTTGTTATAGATATTTTGATGAGGACGATGAACCTGCAACACCAGCTTTGGCTTATATCCCAGCTCCTGGCAGTCCTACTGCAAATGCTGCTTCAAGCTCGGTACAGTATTCATATAATATATTATAACAAATTAAAAAATAATCAAGTGACAGGTCCCTATGTAAGGACATACATTTGTTTCAGTTACTATGGCATAGAAGTAGTGTCAACATTAATTCTATAGATATCACTAATATTGAGTATAGTAGTGGTTAGAAGGGATATTATAGTTTTAATTTTCATACGAATTATTGTATTATAGTTATTATATTGTCCATCATCATCATCAATTCTTATCCTAATTACTTTTGAGTTGACTTAATATGTGCTCTTATTTTATTGTACCTACACATTGCATAAAAATTTGCAGTTGTTTTATAACTGGCCACAGTCATGATGTCAACTGTCATCGGAAATATAATTGTTGACCAGATGGCATCAGGTGGAGTTAGAACAGTTCTATGTAAAGGTCTTAGTCATCTTTTGCGACACCCACAAGCAATTTAAGAATTAGTTTCCACATCATAGTAACTGTATTATATCCAATTACAAGATAATAAGAATTCATGTCTGCCATTTGCTATCACTTTGTTTTCGCCTGAGTGACATTATATGTAAAAACATAATTAGATGTAAAGCTTTGAGGATTGTGGTTGAGAGAATGTCTGATGCTGATGTTTGTCATGAATGTGCTATCAAGAAGATTTTTACATATCTCCACCACCTTTTCTGTCCACTATGGGACTCAAGCCTGTTCAATAAAGGTTTTACACATTATGATTGCCATGCTTGGCAGGCGGGTTGGTGATTGCAGTTTATCTTTTAAGATGCCCAAGATTACCAAAAATGATTACCAGCTGAATAGGCACTCTGTTACTGCCTATACCTCTAAATATTCTCACTTTTTAGGACACAGACAATAAATTTGGCGTACTATTATATGTTGGTGTAAAGGTTTGATATAGGATTTTAATTCAAGCCTTTCTTCTTCTGCATTATCTGCTTACTTTCTTAGTGGTCTTATAAAGGAAAGGAAGAGAGAAGAGCAATATATGTCACAGTAGGGAAAATGCTTTCTTTTTCCTACTCCATGGTGGAAGGGAATTAACCTATTGATCACGCTGGTCAAACGAGTTGCTATATCGTTTTATTTCGAGTTTTCCTTCACCTGCATAGGATATTACCTGCACAATCCCTTAGTCGACTTTTACGACACCCAAAGGCAAGAAAAGGGGTTGTATATTGAATTTTTCTCTGTCATTACACTTATGCCTTAGTGAAACTGCTGACATTCCCCCGAATCAAACACTGAAAATGTTTCATTAAAATCATTGCCGCCTGGCGTGTTTTTACCCTTTAGGGTAAATACACTCGTCGAGCTGTGTGGTAGCGGCTACGAATACTAACCAACCCTTAGTTTGCTCGTGGATGTCGTAAAAGGCGACTAAGAGCCTTATAATGACGTTCACCAACTCCATCTGATGCCGTTTGGTCAACAATTAAATTCCCAAGGAGAGTTGGCGTCTGGTAGGCGGCCGGTCATAAAACTATTGCCAATAACTTTTACAATACGTATTATGAAAGAAGGGTACATATTATATCGACACCAAGTAATTGGGATAAGAGTAGGAGAATGATGACATTTGTCGACGTTCAGACAACAAAGCGCTGAAAAGTTGCTCTGACTCGGTTTACCTCACTGCGGATGTTAGTGTAACTCCTAGCCTTGGTATACAGGTCTTATATTGCCTATTGAGGAAGCTATGCCGCTATTGCCTGTCGTTAAAGTATTTGATTTTTGTGCATGCTTATATTTTAAAGCAGTAATATGTATTTATAGGCTGATCAAGATGACGAGGAAGATCCTTTGGATGCATACATGGCTGGCCTCGAGCAGCAGGCTGCTAAAGACTTGGTTGCGAGTAAAGAGAATGCAGGCAAAGAGGATAGTGGCCGCGGTGCTAGAGGTGACATCGATGAGATGGATGATGAAGAGAGCTACTATAAGTAAGTATTTAAGTTAATCACCAGTACTCTATTGTTAAAATTTCAGCAATACTGCTAGACCTAAACCAATTTTATTATCAACTCTTGCAGAACACATATTTTTAAGTATATTTAGTGCTACTTACTACTACTTCTTAAGATTAATTTATTATGGTTTATTTTAAATTTTTATAATTAAACTAGGTGACCCAATAGGTATTATTCTGGAGAATACTTGAAAAATTAAAAAAAAATTGATGATGATTCCTTTAAATCGATCGCCATCTGGTAGATTGTTAATCTAAACTATTCTTGAACGCTCAGGTGGATTACACCAGAGCATTCACAACTAAATGTCATCAAAATCGAAAAACTGTTGTAAAATATTAAATAATACCTGAATAAAAGTTTATAGATTCATGCAAATCTTAACTAATATTATAAATGGGAATATTATGGTAATGTTGAATTAAAACCGCTTAATCAATTTAAAATATTCTTTCACCATTCGAAAGTTACAATATTAGCGAGTAACATAATATATATTATTTCCGTATTCCCACGGAAGTAGGCACTGCATGGGTGACACGACGAGAAAATACTAGTAAATTATAGGGGTCTACGCGTGAATGTGAACAAAACCAAAATAATGGTCTTTGAAAGAGATGAAGCCAGAACAGATGTAAGAGTAACAATAGGTAATGATGTACTAGAGCAAGTGGATGTATTTGTATATCTTGGATGTGGATTTAGCCGAGATGGAAGGTACACCACTGGTATAGAGCGAAGAGTGAATGCGGGAAATAGAGTAAACGGAGCGTTGGGACAACTTATCGGTAGCCACCACCTCAGCCAGAAGGCACGTGTAGCAATATATAACGCAGTGCTTGTCCCAACATTACTGTATGGAAGCGAGAGTTGGGTATGCAGAAAAGAGTATGAAAGTAAAATTAATGCGGTCGAAATGCGATCTCTGCGGAAAATCTGTGGACTAAGGCTGACCGATCGTATTCGTAACGACGACGTAAGAGAGCGAGTAGGTATGAAAGAGAGTATTGGTGTAAAGATGCGAAAGGGAATGCACCGATGGTTCGGACATGTGGAAAGAATGCCGAACGAACGTCTGGTTAAGAAGATATACAATGCGAAAGTGGAAGGATGTAGGTATCGGGGTAACGGGGTAACAAATCGGTCATGTACTGGAGGAAAGTGGAGTCAAGAGTCTCCGAAACCGGCGAGCGTGTATGAAGAGAATTATGAATGTTGAGGAAGCGAGTGAAGTATGCAAAGATAGAGTTCTCTGGCACTCTGTGCTCTCTGCCTACCCTGCAAGGGATATGGCGTGATGATATGTATGTATGTAAATTATATTTTGTAAATAAATAGGTAATATTTAGCCTTATATGTATAGGATATGATCGGTAATTAGATACGTTTATCGATCGATTTTCCCGTTCGTTAATTACATATCTGTATACTCCCACCGGAGTACAAGAATTATTTCCTTAGTGCCGATAATAAATGATGATATTAAAAGTAAATAAGTATATATATTATACATATGTATTATAAATGTATCACAGATATATGGAAGAGAATCCTCTAAACAATGGTGATGATGGTTCAGATGTGGAAATGGAGTATGACGAAGATGGGAACCCTATACCTCCTCCTAAAAAGAAATTCATAGATCCATTACCACCTATAGACCATTCAGAGATTGAGTATGAGCCTTTCGAGAAGAATTTCTACACCCCACATGAAGATATAGAGAATTTGACACCACAGCAGGTTGAGGACCTGAAACAGAACTTGGGAGTTAAGGTATTTGTTAATACAATAAGTACAGATTTGACTGCATACATGGCATAGTGTTTAAGATACCCACCTTACCGTGTTAAGAGTCGCGAGTTCAATTGCTAAGTAGAATAATATTTTGTGTGATTAACAAATTGTTCTGTCAGGGTGTAATTTGAGCCTGTTAATTAAATTTTTGTATACTTCCTCACAAAAATCATTTTTTTTAGTGTTATATGATGTTTGTGCAAGTAAAAATCATTTTCTTTTTTTTTAGGATTTATCTCGCGTTTATATATGTGATTTTTAATTTTACGCCGTTTGGAACACGTTACAGCGTTCACATAACGCGAGGTCTACGCTGTCTCACGTCCAACAAGTCTCTAGTTCTTATTGCAGAGATTTATATTCATTTACTATTAAATAAATATATTAGAGTATTAGTTATTAAAATTTTTCCCCAAGTTTTTTTTTATATAAATGCATTGCCCGTACAAAAAGCAAAAGATTCAATATAAAAATATTATATTCTTTTTGGTCAGTGATTATTAAACATTAAATTTATGATTATCATCATATTATGACGATTTATTATCTATTAAGCTACCAACCGATCGGAACGCTGTCACAAGTTCCGGCAAAAAAGTCACAGAGCATAATATTATTTATGAACTTTTAAGAGGCGGCTTACTAAAGTTGAATAAAATGACATTGTCTATTATCGTGGGTCGAATTTATATATAAAGTGCTCACAGTGTCTTGCGATCTTGTGGTGATTTTCTTTATTTTATTTTTCCACATAATTAATGCTATTTTTCGTGATCACGCAATACAGGGATTATGATGCCCTCAGTGCAGGGTTCTGACTTATAAAAAAGGTTATATTAAGATTTTAACACCAAGAGACCAAACATATATATTTTTGCTGAGTATAGTGTCAATGTCCTTCTGATGACGGAGTAAGAATACAATGCACCACCCTCTATCTTGTCCATTGGTGTTTTTAAGTGACTAAGGATTAATTAGAGAGAGAGAGAGAGAAATTAAGGAGAGGAGAGTGTGTAAATTACAGAAAATTTGTCATAAAACCTTATGTCAAACCACCTGATTAGTGTGGCATTGTAGATCTCCCATTGCGTAGTAGACTGGAGTTATATGACTGGAGCGTAGGAGACTGGAGCTATATGACTGGAGCGTAGGAGACTGGAGCTGTAGAATTTATGTAGGCTGAGACGAAGAAGATATTATCAATATATTCTAAACAGTTTAAATGCTATTTTCTGTTTACTACAGATCTCTGGTCCAGACCCACCACGTCCAGTGAGCAGTTTTGCTCACTTAGGGTTCGATGAGCAGTTGATGCGTGCGATTCGTCGTTCGGAGTACACACAGCCAACACCTGTACAGGCTGCTGGAGTCCCTGCTGCTTTGTCTGGAAGAGATCTTATTGGTTGGTTATCTTTTTTACTTATTAATAGCGGAAACAAATGCTAAATGTACAAATTTAAAAACAATAATATAGAATTCCTTGAAATCGATTGCAGTGCCATTTACTAAGGTCCAATTGTCAATCTAAACCATTCTTTCAAGAATGTAATTGTGGTGGTTATGACAATATCCCACCTGGATAGTTCTACGACCAATAGTGGACGTCGATAAGCTGATGGATAGATATAAAAGTAGTACTGAACAAATATTTTTTTTGTGGTTGACTGTTTGTAAATTGCACATAAATTTGTCCTATCAATTTCAAGAAATTCGTAATGATAAACGACCTGATATAATAATCTGTTATTCTTCCAGGTATCGCTCGAACGGGTTCCGGTAAGACAGCTGCTTTTCTATGGCCGCTGCTGGTCCATATTATGGACCAGAAAGAATTAGCACCCAATGATGGGCCTATAGGCCTTATACTTGCACCCACAAGAGAGTTGGCGCAACAAGTAAGTATGTCGTAGAAACAAATATATAAATCAGAACTGGCGCAGTTTGACCTTAGGGCGAAATTAGGATAGAGGTAGACTGCTTAAAGGCGAAGCGACGACACGTTGTACCCAAGGAAAGGACCACTGAAAATACAGTTTCTGTATTGGTGGTCTATCAATCGGTTATGATGTTGCCCGCCGTCTCGTCCACCATCTTGGGCGGTTTGAACGTGAGTGACTGGCTCATAGTTTGTCCACTCGAATAATAAATAAAAGATAAATAAAAACAATTGGCCAAGTGCGAGTTGAACTCGCACACGAAGGGTTCCGTAAAACTAAAAAAAATATGTGATGTAACTAAAATTTAAGGTTTTCGGAATTTTTCCTTTATATATGCTATAAATCGTTGCTTCATGCGAAATTTCAAGATTCCAGGTCGACTGGAAATACCCTTTAGGTTTTGATTCCCTTGCGAGTAGTTGCGTGTTTGAAAATATGCGGCTTAAATTGCTGTTTCTTTTGATTGCGTTGACATAGAAGTTTGATTTTGGTACAGCTTAAAGGTCTTATAACAAAGGTCAAAAAACAAAAAACGAGATAGACTTCATCTTGTCGGACAAACGACATATATTTAATGATGTCTCAGTGATCAGCAGGATTAAAACTGGGAGCGATCACCGAATAGTACGAGGCTCATTAAATATCCATACGAAAGTCGAACGGTCACGCTTGATGAAGTTTACCCTCCGACCTACACCTGTCCAATACCAGAACCTCGAAAGCTTTCAACTCGAACTACACAATCGCTTCCAATGTCTAGACGAGTGCGAATCTCCGAATGATATGAACAACAGGTTCGTGGAAACTGTCCACGCGGTTGGGTCGAAGTTTTTCAAGGCTCACCGCGCCAATAGACCTAAAAAACTTTCTGACCAGACTCTCAGGCTCATGGAGCGGAGAAAAGAAATGACAGTACAGTCTTCAGCCGATTGGTCCGAACACAGGCAGCTTAATAGGCAGATCTCCAGGTCTGTGCGTCGCGATATTCGCCAATTTAATACGCTCCGTGTTAAAGAAGCGATAGAGCGGAATCGTGGCTCAAAAGTGTTCGCACAAGATCTGTCTATTGGGCAAAGCCAATTGACTAAGCTGAAGACCGATGACGGCACTGTCATTTCATCCCAGGGTGAGATCTTGGGAGAGGTCGAAAGGTTCTATGGACAGTTATATAAATCATCCCGAAGTCCTGTTGTCGGCTTGGTCCAAGATCCCAGATCCAAGCTAACTCGGCACTATACCGAAGAAATCCCGGACATTAGCTTGTGTGAGATCAGAATGGCTCTCGAACAACTAC
This sequence comes from Lymantria monacha, assembly GCA_905163515.2. Classification (NCBI taxonomy): domain Eukaryota; kingdom Metazoa; phylum Arthropoda; class Insecta; order Lepidoptera; family Erebidae; genus Lymantria; species Lymantria monacha. The sequence continues at coordinate 31,002,384 of LR991093.1, forward strand.
GAAACGGTAAGGCACCGGGAGATGACGGAATTACGGCAGAGCTACTGAAGGCAGGCGGTAAGCCGGTCTTAAAAGCCCTTCAAAAGCTATTTAATTCCGTTATCCTCGGGGGCGACGTTCCAGAGTCGTGGACCGGGAGTGTGGTGGTGCTGTTCTTCAAGAAGGGCGACAAAGCTCTTCTAAAGAACTACAGACCCATCTCACTCTTGAGCCACGTCTACAAGTTGTTTTCGAGGGTCATTACCAATCGACTCACGTGCAAGCTTGATGACTTCCAGCCGCCCGAACAAGCTGGCTTCCGAAAAGGCTATAGCGCCATAGACCATATTCTCACGCTTTGGCAGATTATCCAGAAGACCGAGGAGTACAATCGGCCTCTGTGTATAGCGTTTGTGGACTATGAGAAAGCCTTTGATTCAGTCGAAACTTGGGCGGTGCTGCAGTCCCTTCAGCGGTGCCAAATCGACCATCGTTATATAGAAGTGCTGAAGTGTTTGTATAGGAACGCCACAATGTCAGTCCGTATCCGGGATAAGAGTACGAAACCGATCCAGTTGCAGAAAGGCGTGAGACAGGGAGATGTCATCTCTCCGAAACTGTTCACCACTGCACTGGAAGATGTCTTCAAGCTCTTAGACTGGACCGGACTAGGTATTAACATTAACGGCGAATACATCACTCACCTTCGATTTGCAGACGATATCGTCGTTATGGCAGAATCCATGGAGGACCTTGGCACCATGCTCAACGATCTCAGCAGGGTATCCCAACTGGTGGGGTTACGAATGAACATGGACAAGACGAAAGTCATGTCAAATGCCCATGTCATTCCTGTACCGGTCCTAGTTGGCAATGCGATTCTCGAAATTGTCGATCATTATGTTTACCTTGGACAAACAGTCCAGTTAGGTAGATCCAATTTCGAGAAAGAGGTCAGCCGACGAATCCAACTCGGTTGGGCAGCGTTCGGGAAACTTAAGAGGATCTTCTCGTCCAACATACCTCAGTGTCTGAAAACACAGGTCTACAACCAGTGTGTGTTACCAGTGATGACTTACGGCACGGAAACATGGTCCCTAAATGTAGGCCTCATAACCAAGCTCAAAGTCGCTCAGCGTGCTATGGAGCGAGCTATGCTCGGGATTTCTCTGCGTGATAGAATCCGTAATACGGAAATCCGCAGAAGAACGGGTGTAACCGACATAGCACGAAGAATTAGCACGCTGAAGTGGCAATGGGCTGGCCACATCGCTCGAAGAACCGACAACCGCTGGGGAAAAAAGGTTCTAGAGTGGCGACCACGTACCGGACGACGCAGTGTAGGACGCCCCCCCACTAGGTGGACAGACGATCTAGTTAAAATTGCTGGGCGTCGATGGATGCAGACGGCACAGAACCGCACTCTGTGGCATACCATGAGGGAGGCCTATGTCCAGCAGTGGACGGCGATGGGCTGAAATGATGAAAGGTCTTATAGATCTGAGTATTTGATATGAATTTCAATATAATAAATACCTCTTGTGTGTAAAGGGGTAGTAAGTTTAAAATTATTAAAACTATTTTTATTATATGATGTAATTAAAATTATACGATTTTTGCAATTTTTCCTTTATCTGTGCTGTAAGACGTTGCTCCGTACCAAATTTCAAGATTCTGAGTTCACGGGAAGTACCCTGTAGGTTTTGATTCCCTTGCGAGTGACGAAAATTTGCGGCATAAACGCCTGTATCTTTTGATTGTATTGGCTTAGAAGTTTAATTTTTTCACAGTTTTAAGGGACAGTAGACTTGAGTATTTGATATGAATTTCAGCTTGATACCTCCACGAGTTCCTGAGAAAAAGGGTCTTGACAGACAGACAGACGGACAGACGGACGGACGGACAACAAAGTGATCCTATAAGGGTTCCATTTTTTTCTTTTGAGTTACGGAACCCTAAAAAAGACATACGACACTTCATATATTTAGTTTCCATGCTTATTTCATCAATGTTGCTAGATCTCCAGCGAATGAGAGTCCATATAATTTCGCCCCACATAATATCAGGACCGGGCTGATTCTAATATTATCTCTATAGAAAATGTCAGCAGCAGTTTGTAATGTTCAATGTAGCTGAAGTATGTATTAACTATGAATAGTCGATAAATATTCTTTTTGTTTTGTTTGTTCGTTCGGACAGGCAATGGGAACAAAACAAAACCCATACAGCCAAGACTTATATTTCACAAATTATTTAACACTTCTTTATATTGAGTAGCTTATTCATAGTCAATCCCTCCATCCCTTCAGTAAGTAAGTAAAGTAAGTAAATGGGTGCTAAAAATCAATTTAATTTTGACTGTGAATAAAAATACATGTAAACAACTATTACATTACATTCACTACGTTTCTTTGTATTATAATATTACATAAAATACCAGAAAAATAATCAATATAACACTATAAATCATAAAACAAAATTAATATATATTGCCTTGTTTTTTTTTAATTTATCGCACATATGGGCAGGCTATAGCCTGCCCATATGTGCGATAAATTAAGTGGCGATAAATTAAGTGGATAAATTAAGTGGTCAGTCGACCTTGATAGTCACAGTCCGTCAGTAAGTGATGTCGTTACCATTAATCATTTGCGCTGATAACCAAATTAATAGTTTCGTTGGGGAGTTTGGGAAAAAACGAAAATACATGTAAGGCACTATTATAACGTATTCACTATACTTCAGCACTTTAACTGTATCATATTCCCTAAAATACCAGCAAAATTATTCTATATAACACTGTCAAACACTAAAGATATTTCTTTTAATTTTTAATACAAGAGCGTGACATGATATTTTCAAATTCGCGCCAAAACTCCCAAAAAAGCCTTGTACACAAATGCCAAATAATTTTTTTGTTGTTGCTAGATCTACATGGAGGCAAAGAGATTTGGCAAGGTGTACAACATAAGATGTATCTGTTGTTATGGCGGTGGCTCCAAATGGGAGCAAGTCAAGGCATTGGAAGGTATATATTGACGTTAATATAACTCATCAATATCTCAGTTTATATATGTCCCACTGCTGGGGTCGAGCCTCCTCCACAATAGAAGGGATTTTCGAAGATATCCATTTCTTTGGGAGGAGAGTAAAGACGATATAGATATTCAAATTACTGAAATTTAGCATTTAATATACTTTATTATTTATAAAACCCGATTACGAAGCGAAAAATAATGCCACAAGCGGGATTCGAACCCGCGCCTATTGGGATTTCGGTCCAATCGTGCTGCCACTACACCACCGTGAACTATTGTAGGACATGCAAATCTCGCTTCGTATCATATTTACGTCCTTAAAGACGTAAATATGATACGAAGCGAGATTGCGCAGTGTTCAGTGACACCGTCTTCTACATCAGACCGACAATTGAACTATCTAACGAGACCCTCTTAAGGTGTTATTATTTTTATTTATCTATTTGTAGGTGGTGGTGCTGAGATAATAGTGGGTACACCTGGTCGTGTCATCGATCTGATCAAATGTAAAGCGACGAACCTACAACGTGTTACATATTTAGTACTCGACGAGGCGGACAGAATGTTCGATATGGGTTTCGGTAAGATAAACTTTTGTTGATTTTGTATTTTTTATTTTGACTTTGACTACACATTGTAGTCACCCAATTGCCGTGACGATTGTGGTGTTAGTCTTCCTTTGAAGCTTAGGTTCAACAGTGGATGTGGATGGTCTGATGGATGAATGGTATGTCGAATTGTATGATGATTTACACTTTTAGAATTGTGTCTTTTTAGGATTTATACATAATATTTGGTTATTCTTTTAAATAAATAAACATCTAAAACCGTATACCGTAAGTATCCTGCGTGTGAATCAAATCTATGACATTAAGCATAAAAAGTAATTATTTGGACTATACTATGCTATCTCCGCCTTCAGAAATTTAATTTGAAGTCCAGGAGCTCTTGTATTATATTCAATATCTCAGTGTTTTAATCTATTATATTTAAGTAATTTTGATGGTATTTTATGTAATTTGAAGCGCAGGCAACAGTCTACGTTGTAGGGAACGTACTGAAACTACATCAACTGTTCAAGGGTGGCAACGGGGTCTTCAATAATATCACGCTTGGTAATAGGAGCGGGGTTAGTAGTGGCAGATTTGCGTCACGTAGTCGGTCAGTTTTTTTAATATCCTATTTGCAAATGATTGAAAGCCATAATGACTTACTTCATAACTTCATGAAGACTAGAGGGTGAGGGGATGTGTTAGTGTATACCACGAGTGGTCACTAAGGAGAGGGAGGGGGTAAAAAATGTTAAAATGGGTCACTTATTATAAGTAAACTCTCTTATCTGAATCATAAATGTTATTTAACTTCCAATTAACATCAAAGAAATAATTTTATGTTATTGTGTCATTTATATTGCTTTAAGTGTCACTTAAAATTTAGCCGTGAAAATGTATATAAGAAGTTTAACCGAGATCTATTTGTTTGTAGTCAGTTTTTAAGATAATTCTTTCCCTCTAGAGCCACAAGTGCGTTCCATATGCAATCACGTCCGACCCGACCGGCAGGCGCTTCTGTACTCCGCAACGTTCCCGCGTCGTGTAGAGCGTCTCGCCCGCGACGCGCTCCACGACCCTGTCAGAGTTCAACATGGTGCCGCTGGTGAAGCCTGCGACCTGGTCCAGCAGAATGTCAAGTAATAATTTTACATATTTCTCTCTTTTTTTAAATTATATTTATTGCTAACTATGACCACAAGATTATTTATCCGAATATCATCTCAGCTCATATATGCAGCTCATATTTTATATCAATGTGTTATTCCACATTAAATTTGCCCTTATTTCTTATCTTCTACCACTCGATTTCGACTGGTGGTGATATGTTCCCAAATATTTGGAAAGTCGCTAAAATAGTTCCTATACTTAAAAGTGGAGCAGCTAAAGATGTATCAAATTACCGATCAATATCTATTTTATCTACATTTTCTAAAGTTTTTGAAGCTTTAATACATCCATTTTTAAAACACCATTCTAATAATATTTTGGTTAATGAACAACATGGTTTTGTAAAATCACGTTCCACAAGTACTAATCTTGCGACTTACCATAACGAGTTAGTCGAAGCAGTTGATGCGGGTCTACAAGTAAATGCAGTATATATGGATTTTGCAAAAGCGTTTGACAGGGTTAGTCATAATATCTTGATTAGAAAGCTTGCTTTATCTGGAATAGGAGGTCCCGTTTTAAATTGGTTAGATTCTTATTTACAAAAAAGACTACAGTATGTGGTTATTAAAGGTTATCAGTCTTATCGCTATTCTATAATATGTGGCGTACCCCAAGGCTCACATTTAGGACCTTGGCTTTTTAATATATATATCAATGATATAATTTCTCAGATAAAATTCAGTAGTGCTTACCTTTATGCAGATGATCTAAAATTATGTAAAGTAGCTAAATGTCTATCCGACTGTGAATTTCTTCAAAAAGACCTTGACACTGTGTACAGCTGGTGTGTTGCTAATGAAATGTCCTTAAATGCTAATAAATGTAATTATTTTATATTTTCACGTAATCGTAACATTTTTGATAAAGGATTTCATATAAATGGAGTAAACATTGATCAACTATCTGTTATAAGAGATCTCGGTGTAGTCTTTGATTCAAAATTAACCTTTATTCCTCACATGGATAATATTATTGCAAGATCTAATAAAATGTTGGGCTTCATTATACGTAATGGCAAACATTTTCGTAAACCAGCTACTAAAATAGTTCTTTACAATGCATATGTTAGAAGCCATCTTGAATATTGTAGCATCGTATGGTCACCGCATTATAAGATTCATCAGTTAAGGTTCGAACGCATTCAAAAAAGATTTATGAGGCATATTGCATTTTCTTGTAGACTACATAAGCAATTACCAACATACTTAAACAAGTTAGCTCATTTCAATTTATATAGCTTAGAAGTCCGTAGAAAATTTTCAGACCTAGTTTTTCTTTTTAAATTATGTCGCAACTACATCGATTGTCCTAAACTTTTACAGTGTATTAATTTTAGTATTTCGCGCAGATTGCCAATTCGGGCATCTCGCTTCATGAACTTGCTGCACAAACCCTATAGCAGAACCAATTTAAAACAATATGCAATAATTTCTAGAATATCAACAACGTTCAATTCAATTGGAAGTGAAGTGGATCTCTTTAATGATTCACTTCATAAATATAAAAAGAGTGTTGTCATCACTAAATTCCATTTAACTCTTTCAAATAATTAAATTATATTAATCATTTCAACTTTTTTTTTTCTTTCTTCTTTTTTCTTTTTTTTATAATGAAGAATTAGGATTTATTTTGTTTCTTTCTTTTTTTATAGTTTGTTTCCGTAATTTGTTGCCATTTCTGTGCATGCTGTGATAGCTTAAGAATTGAGCATTTAGTTTAATTTTATGTTATATTTATATTTTAATATCTACAATGTATCAATTACTAGCTATCCTAAAAATGAATAAATAAATAAATAAAATGCCCCACTGTTGGGCTCAAGTCTCCTCCATAATGGGAGGGAAATTGACCTACTATACCACGTAATCCTAATCAGACGTGTTGGTATAGGGTTTTGTTTCGAGTCTTTCTTCTCTTGCATAGATGTTATATACGTTTTATATCCCTTAGTCGTCTCTTACGATCACCCACGGGTAAGATATGGGGTGGTGAATTGTATTTTTCATTGTATTTAAATTTATTTGTTTTTGCAGAATATTCAACAAAGGAGAGGACAAATGGCCGTGGTTACTTAAGAACTTAGTAGAGTTTCTATCGGCTGGGAGTGTTTTGATATTCGTCACCAAAAAGGTAATGCATAACTGGGCTCGAGCCTCCTCTATAACAGGAGGAAATTTTTCTCCTATACAATGCTGGTCAGACCGCTTCTTATAGTTTTATTTTGTGATTTTCTACACATGCATAGATGTTATATGCATTGTTATATCCCTAAGTCGCCCTTTACGACATCCGCTGGTGAGATAGGATAGATTTATAATAGTAATAAGGAGTAAAAAATGTTATCATACTAGACTACAATGACAATTATCCCACGCAGAACAATACATTGCATGATTCGCAAATTATTGTTCTGAGTCTGAGTGCAATTTTGCAGTTCAAGGATTACTTCCCCAGTACATGTAGTCGTAAAAAGGAAAAAAAAGATATTTACTTTGGTTTTTTGTTATTTATGAACGGTTCTTGTGTGGTAGCGGCTACGAATATCACCAACTTTGCTCGTGGGTGTTGTAAAAGGCGACTAAGAACTTAACATAAACCTGGGGCAACTCTGATCAACCTGGGGCAAGGCTGATCGATCGCATTCGTAACGACGACGTAAGAGAGCGAGTAAGTATGAAAGAGAGTATTGATGTAAAGATGCGAAAGGGAATGCTCCGATGGTTCGGACATGTTGAAAGAATGCCGAACGAACGTCTGGTAGAAGAAGATATATAATGCGAAAGTGGAAGGATGTAGGTACCGGGGGAGACCGAGACTAACATACCTAGACCAGATTGGTCATGTACTGAAGGGAAGTGGAGTCAAGAGTCTCCGAAACTGGCGAGCGTGTATGAAGAGAATTATGAATGTTGAGGAAGCGAGTGAAGTATGCAGAGATAGAGTTCTCTGGCACTCTGTTTTCTCTACCTACCCTGCGAAGGACATGGCGTGATGGTATGTATGTATGTATGGGGCAACTCCATCTGATGCCGTCTGGTCAACAATTACATGCTCAAGGAGGTATGACGTCAGACAAGGGGCCAGTCATGAAGATATTGCCAGTTACTTTTGCAATTTGTGCGGTTGGAAGAGCAGCATTGCGTCGGTCACAAGCAATTGGAATAAGACCAGGATAATGATTAGAATGTAATATTGTTTATTGCAGTTGGAAGCGGAGCAGACGGCGGCCAATCTTGGTGTGCAGCAGTATGATGCACTGCTTCTACACGGTGACATGGAGCAAGCCGATAGGAACAAAGTAATAACTGCATTTAAACGGAAAGAAAATAACATATTGGTTGCCACTGATGTTGCAGGTAATTATGTGATCATCATCTCAGCTTATATACGTCCCACTGTTGGGCGCGAGCCTCCATCACAGTGGGAGAGAACTATAATAACATTGATCAGGTGGATTGGTACAAGGTGTTATTTCGAGTTGTTCTTTTGCTATGATGTTACAGTAATACCCCGCTTTACGCGAGGGATACGTTTCGTAAAAAACGCGTTAAGTGAAATTCGCGTATATCGGGGTTTATGATTTAATACAAAAATAAATATACAAATCATTTGAATCAATCACTTTAATTCTAAAAACACTTTATGCAGTACATATAACATGTTTTTTTTTTTACGAAAAAATACATCTATTGTCTAGCGTTTCTTTTACGTTTTTGTATAATACGTTCATAACACCCAACACTGTTTTTAATTGTTTGACAGACGGTCAAAACGCGGTCATCATCACTCTCTATGCTCTGCAATGTGTCTAAACCGGAATAAATTTTTGAAAGAGCATTTTGTATTCGGCTTGAAGATAAAACTCTCTTCTTTTTCTTGCTCATCGTTAATGGGATTATTCTGTAATCATTGCTGTCAATCTTCATTGCTGAGAGGTTCGTGGTGCGTTGCGTTGCTACAAGTTCTTCGAAATCCTTTACCGTGACATCTTCAAGTTTATCATGACTACGTTACGTACATACATATTTATTCTTACTTATGAATATGTATGTATATAACGTAGTCATGGACTGAAGTCGCGTAATTCGAGGCATTTTAACGCGAAATTTGAAATTCGCGTAAAAACGAAACCGAGCATAACGGGTTCGCGTAAAGCGGGGTATTACTGTATTTATTTGTATTCCCTTAGTCTTCGTCTTTTATGATCACTCATGGGTTAGAAATGTCATGTTGGTGTATTTCTTGTTGTTATTATTTTTGTTTGCGGATGGGTAAGTAACTCACTTGCTGGGAAGTAGTAACTTTTACTCATGGATCTTTGCAATAAAGGGGGCATAGCCTTGTTATTACTTACCATAAGTAAGGGATTGTGCCTATGGATGTTTCATAAATGGCCTTTACGAAAAAGAAAATCATGCATAAAATAAAACTAACTTCATAAAGTAATATTTTATGATAACAAATATTTTCAAGTAAAAAAACATATGGGGGGCCATCATTATTGTAGTGGATCGTAGGTCAACGAAGTATTGAGAATAATTTAACTGGTCAGATCTTGATTAAATTGAAATGTGAAAAGGGAGGTTCCTTTGTTTTATAAAAAAATCAAATAATCATCGAAATCGGCTCCCCCTATAAAACAGTTCTGAGGTAAGTAAGTACAAACAAAAGATTTCAGGCGGATTGACAACATTCTCTTTCTTTATTTGAAGTCGGTTAAAAATAAATACACCTATGTTGATGTTGGTAGCTCGAGGTTTGGATATCCCCCACATCCGCACCGTAGTCAACTATACTGTGGCAAGAGACATAGACACCCATACGCACCGCGTGGGCCGTACTGGACGTGCCGGGGTGCGAGGACAAGCGTGGACCCTATTAGCCAGGGATAAGGACCGGGACTTCGCTGGACATCTGCTACGGAACTTAGAGGGCGTGCAACAGGTTCGTAATGTCGTATTTTACACACGTACAAGAGAACTATGTATATAAAGTTATTGTTTTTCAAAGATGTTTATATTGCCAATATGAAAAATATGATACAATAAAGCACCGATATTAATGCTTGATACATCATCATCATCATTTCAGCTCATATACGTCCCACTGCTGGGCTCGAGCCTCCTCCACAATGGGAGGGGAATTAACCTACAATATCGCGTTGGTCAGACGTGTTAGTAAAGGGTTTTGTATCGAGTTTTCCTTCTCTTGCGTAGGTGTTATATGCATTATATATCCCTTAGTCGTCTCTTACGATCACCCACGGACAGGGGGTGGTGAATTGTATTCTTATTCCGTCACCACACGGGAAATGCTTGATATGCCTAAAGGAAAATCTTTAATTCCTCTAATGATGAAAAATAATTAAAAAAATAATTAAATTTATGTTTCATTAAAAAAAATATGAATCCTTGAACATCTCGGAAAGAGATGAATTAATTGAAATTTAAAAAAAAACACGTCGAGAGAGTTTATTAGTTAGAAACCAGGTAACCTTAGATTTGCCCTTAAACTTCAATTTCAAGGTTATTTTTTTTAACTTTGTTTTTTTAAAATGAGAACCCCTATTTTTGACACCGGCAATCGAAAGAGCCGCCGAATTTTTTTATTTAACACCACCTTTTTTTTTTTTTGCTGTGGGCTATGGACGTCGCACCCCGCCAAATCGGTCCGGGGTGACGGAAGAGGCGGTACTAAGGAACTACCACCACCCTGCACTAAGGAAATAAACCTTGTATTGCAGGGGACTTTACAAACATGCAATTAACGCAGACAAATTACACCCAGACTCAGAACAACACTTTGTGGATCGCACAAAGTATTGTCCTGCGTGGGAGTCGAATCCATGGCACTGGCACGGAAGGTCGGTAACTTAACCACTACGCCATCTGTGCAGTCACGTCAAATTCACGTACAGATATGTATCAAAGTGACTCCTGGAAGTTCCTGGGTTTCCATGAAAATTTTATAAAGTCCCATATAAAAGACAATCTTTATTTTTTGGGGTCAGGCTGTGTGTGTTGTTTTCATATCCCGTCGTACATTAGCTCACTATCGCCTTGTAGGCGGGCCACTAGGTATGCGTCCGATATATCAAAACAAATCTGAAATCGGTTTTCAGTCAGAAATCGTATCATATCGATATTTAACACTATACAAACTGATTTTAGAAAACGTATCTCGACAGAAACTAAATCAACACGACATATCAAAACAAAACGACGAAAACACAAACTAATACAAATTAATCATCGCGCAATCGTTTTCTATTGCTAGTTTTGCAAACCAAACCAATATTTAAAAACTTACTAACTCTTTCACTCCGCCAATCGATCGCCTAGTTAGAATGAGAGAAAGCGAATCTCATTAAAATTCGCCTCCTTTCATTCTAACTAAGCGATCGTTTAGTGCAGTGAAAGAGATGAAGCGAGTTGTCATTAGTTTTGGATTTTGGCGGTTTCTAAGAAACTAAGAATGGCAGATTGAAACGAAACAGAATTACAAGGGTCAGGGAATAAGATCTATATCAGAATGCAACTACTTCCATGATAATATTACACAATACTTAATGATAGTTTAAGTTTTGTGTTTGTTAAATAGTTTTTTTGAATTATTGGAGACTTTTGATGCACACTTGACCTTGGTGACACGTGCGGTGTGCGCGTAATGTTATTTTTGTGTTCTCGTGAACTATATAATTAGATAGGTATTTTATGACTCAATACTATACTAACGTATGTTAGTATCATACATACGAATTGATGATAAATAAGAAATAACTATTAAATGTAAAATGGTAAGAAAAAACCATACAAAAAAATGTACATTATATAATATAATCATGAAATCATTGTAAATATGACGATTTTTAAATACGCCAGAAAGTTTTGTATCATATCCAAAACAAAACATTTTTGCTAGTCTAGTACTCTAGTTAAGCCTAGATAAAGCATGAAGGAAAATCGTACACCTAAATCCAATCAACAAAGAAATTATAGAAAATGTTTTGAATGCGTTCGTTCGTTTGCGTTTTTCGTTTGCTACGCTAAAATAACTAAACCCATCGAATATCGATCGAAACTAAGGTAAATCCGCTCCGCCAACCGCTCTGGAAATCGATTTCTGAAATCGGTTTTTGAAATCGATTTCAATATCAGAAATCGAATTTGTATCGGTTTGCGTAAAAATCTAAAAACGCCCATCTCTACCGGCCACTGGTATTCGGTCGTTAACATCGGTGGCCCATCCGACAAACAAAACTTAGAAATAACTTCGAAATGGAGGTCAAAATCAAAATATAAGGTCACCACGGGATTCCTAATTGAGAATCTACATTGACGTGTTTTGCTCTGTTACGTAGGAAGTACCCGAGGAGTTGATGCAGCTCGCGATGCAGTCGGCGTGGTTCCGCAAGTCGCGCTTCAAGAAGGGCAAAGGGAAGAACTTAAATGTTGGAGGCTGCGGACTTGGGTATGTGTTTCTTTTCACAGCTTTTTATTAAATGAGCTATTTGCTTCGTCTGCCATACTTATCGTGCCAAGTGTCACGGTTTCCATTCCCAGGAATTGTTTTGTACAATCCAAAAATTCTTTTTCTAATTCTGAATATAATTTGTATTTGTTAATTCTGTTTGTAACGTTCTCCGCAATAAAAGGACCATTTCCTTAGTTCAGTGTTTTTTTTTGAAAGGAGCAAGTCTTTGATGGAAGATATAAGTGATTTCGTTTTTTTTAGTTACAAAGAGCGCCCGGGTCTCCCGCATAAGGAAGAGCCATCGCCAGCGGCCGCCATAGATAAAGCACAACATGGACCGGTTACCGACAGACTCGCCTCTCTCAAAGCCGCATTCAGATCGCAATATAATCAGGTAAATATATTATCATCATAATTTTTATCTCACTGCTGGGCTCGATCTTCCTCCACAGTATCCTAAGCAAATAAATAAATAGGAGGGAAATTGACCTACTATACCACGCTAGTTAGATGGCTTGGTGTTGGGGTTTATTTTGAGATTTCCTTCTCTTGCATGGATGTTGTATGCATATCATATGCCTTAGTCATTTTTGACGACACTCTCGGGCAAGCAACGAGGTGGTATATTGTATTCTTACTCCGTTACCACACGGTAATTACAAACACTAACGGACCACCAAATGACACATGCTGCTGTGTTTTCCGTTCTTTGGTTTTAAATTGACTCAGTGGTTCCAAATAGTCTGTTTAGTTTTAAATTGACTCAGTGGTTGCCAATACTCTGTATGATTTTAAATTAAATTTTCTTTGCATCCAGTTTACAGCATCCTCGGACCACTCTTGGGAGCAAACAAGACCAGTAATTCACCCTGGAGTGAACGAGCCCGCGTCGCAATCCGCCGAGGAGAAGGCCGAGCGAATCAGAAAGAGTGGCAAGAGAAGTCGGTGGGAGTAAAACATGTCATTAGAGAAAAGATGAGAATAGTATATTAATAAAAAAATGGTGGATTTTAATAAGAGTGGAGAAGAGATTGAGTAGGCATGAATAAGTATGATGTGAATAAAAATAAGTGGATAATAGTTTAAATTTTTAAACAAAGTATCATTTTAGTGATGACAGCCTTAGAAAAAAATACACCGTAACAATAGTAGATATAAACTGGTGATTCAACGGAATTTTTTGTTTCTATAGCACCTGCGGCACTTTGCAGATTTGTTAACTCTATTTCTCCTTCGTAATTTTTATAAGGGAAATGAACTTGACGTCTGAGGGGAGAATGAAGTTCAACCTACGATGAATTTATAATTATATGTTAGAATCTATGTAACATAAAACTTACCGCTACTAAATTTTGAACTTACCTTTTTGTTTGTATTAACCTTTTGAACGTTTTGACACAGTTCTGTGCACGCCTCTTAAACCGTCTTGTCACAGAACTGTGCCCGTTTCTTTTTAACCACTTTTAATCCTTTCGGTCGCTGCGCCAGACGACGTAATTTATTTTGGCGCCCTCGTGACATTGAAAGGTTAAAACTCTTGCGCATAAGTTTTCAACATCGTTTCCCCTAAAATTTACATTATACATTTATTTCCGTTACCATACTTCCGTTATTACATTTCTGTCGCATCGCTAGTTAAAACCAATATTTTGTCGAAATGAACTTAGTTAAACTCAAATGCTTGTTTGAGTTTGTTTGTTATGTTATTACGTCTTAACCACTCAACCGAGTATCATGAAATTTTGCATACACGTTGTTAAGTGTACTAAAAAAACTATATACTGTTTGCCATCTACTAAAAAACTATTGTTTCGGATTGATACTAAAAATTCAATATACATTAACACGAGCGAAGCCATTGTGAAAATCTTTTTTTTTATATCTATTTCATCCATATCGTTTAATCTCAATAACATTACCCTGAATGTTTTTCATGTTAAATAAAAATAATAGCATAATTTGTTATATACTTAGCTTTATATACTTCAGTTATGTATTGAATATAACGTATATTTTATGTATACATGACGTGGGGACCTGTGATAAAGCTGAAACGAAGGTTCAAGAAAAAGCTCTTCAAGTCCTTCACGCCGACCTGCTTGTTTCTTTTTTTAATTTAAATTCAAAATCATTTATTTTAATGACTTCTAATGTTTACGCGATTATTACACATTTGAAATAAAACTACTTTTACGGATTCTATCGCGTTTGTATTTGATTTATAATTTCCCGACGTTTCGAACACTTTACAGTGATCATGGTCACGGGAGGACTGTGAGGAGTCCACCCGTGATTTTATTTCAATCATTTTGTATAACCTAACCATTGAGTATATTCGGTATGAAATGCAAAGGGTTTTGTCTATTAAATTTTTATAAATTTGTATAGAACTTGTTTAGTATGAATTAGCTCCAGGGAGATAAACTTCGAGTCACCAGATAATATAAAAGAAAATCTCAAATACAAAGGACCAGAACCCACAAGTGGCACTCGATCATGAGTTAACTATTAGACTAGCCGTTACTCTCCTCAACCTCATTCGACGGCAGGTTGAGATTCGCTATCACGTAGCACCGGGTATTGTGTGAGCTAATTATTTCCTTAACTAATTGTTTCCTGCTAATTGATCGTAGTTGGTTTAAGTTTCGTAGGAGATGCTGGCAATTTTCCTGGTGATCTCTCAGCAGGTTTTTGCTACTCCCACGGTAAAATAAGATAATAACATATTGTATACCCATCATTACGCGGGTAGATAAATATTTTTTTTAATAACTTAATTTTAAGATATAAGACTATAAAAATTAATAGGTAAAATATAAATGACTGCTGTTGTATTTGAAAATATTTGTTTTTTTTTGTACCCACTATGAAGGTGGGTAATAATTTGACCAGTATGTATGTTAATTTTTTTCTTCATATCTTCTAAACTATCATATTCAATGCTATTATGACAATGAGTTGTTTCAAGCGTCTTGATCATGCATTGATTAAGGCTATATCACCAGATGCGAAATTCAATATGGCGCCCACTAGAGGACATAGAGTACTGAATTAAAAAAAAAAAACACTTAAATGAATATTGGCTATCAAATGAAAGGGCTTAAGTAGCACATTTTAGACAGAATTCAAATTAAGAGCGCCAGTACTGAGACACTACGACCGTATCGCTATGATTGATATTCTAATTTAAAAGGTCCATACTATCTTCTCAGTCCATATTCGTCCCTTTAATGATAGATCATCAGCATTATAGCCCATGTTCGCCCCACTACGGAGTTCTAGCCTGCTTCAGAATAAGAGGGCAATTGACCTACTGTACTCCGCTGCTCAAACGGGTTGGTTTAGGGTTTTATTAGGGGTTTTCCTTTTCTTACACAGACCTTATATGCATATTATATCCCTTAGTCGTCTTTCACGACATCCATGGGCAAGACCACCACACGGAAAATGTATGTCAATGGTAGAAATATTAAAGTATTATACCATTCTGGCAAATTCTAGTTATACGTCTTGCTATTATATTTTTATTTCAAATTTCTTTTCCCTTGCTGTTATGTTTTTTTATCTATAGCCCTCAGTCGTTTTTAAGAAAAATCCTTCGGGATAGTAAGGGGTCGTAAATCTTACTCCGTCACCATAGACAATTACACATTATTAAAATACTATTGAAGAGAGAGAAATTATAATAGTGAAATTGGATTGTTGACTACTTTAGTGGTATTTATAAAATAGACTAAAACTATAATATGTAAAAACAATATAACATTTATTTTCAAGCGTTTAATATTTATTAAATAGTAAGAGTGAGCAATACAAACATTGTAACGTCAGAAAGAGATACAATATGGTCCTCTCTCATAAATTCAAAAGCTTGTGGTGTATATTTCCTCGTTATTATTACGATTTTTTTGTTAATTTTAGAGATTTGTAATAATATTATGCATAGTAATATTTTTATATTTTCATTGTAGTCAAAAACAGATGGTTGTTTTTAAAGTCCCTTTATGGATGATGATGATATATATGATTTTACGTGATGACGTTATAAGAAAAAATTGATGAAAAATTGCATACTTTTATGAATTGAACAAACAATGGAAACCACATTAACTTTTCACTTCACTTTATAAACAGTTTACACTTCAAATTCCAGAAATTTAACACGTCAAATTCTTAAAATGTAAGAACGCTTAGGTCGGTCGTGGCTCTCTATCGCTTGTTCCGCGCTCTCGCTTGCACGCTCGGTTCTGGCGGTATGTGACACTATTTAGTGCGTGCAGCCGGCGTTCATCGATTTATGCAATTCAAAACCTCACTTAATTCTGTAAACTTGTTGACTATATACTGACTATTTATTTGCTATTGAGAGAATGACCTGTATATTGAACGATTTCATTGAAAGCAACCAACAATATATTTTACAAGTAAAAAGTTTAAGTAAATATTTTTATGTAAATACAAATAAAATGCTACTGGTTGAATGTTTTGGTTTTATTTATTACGTGCATGTACACACCGACATCTTTGATTGTTTAACAACACTCGATATGACAGATAAGTACCTACTAAAACAACACTGACAAGAATCACGCTGTCAGTGTGGTTTTAATACTTATTTTTCGTATCGAGTGTTGTGAGTTGGATCCCCGCGCAGGATTTCTTTGTGCGACCTTGGAGGTCGCATAAAGAAATAATAGAATGTAAAAAAATCTAAAAGCAATCAAAAATCCTAAAAAAACCTTAAACACCCTAAAAAATCTTAAAAGCCCTAAAATGCTAAAAAGTTCTTGTATGTAGCTTATTCAACATCACGCTCGAAACTGTCCAGCATCTCCTATCGACTCAAGTCCTTGGCATGACGGATAGCCAGCCAAAAGGCGAACCGCGCACTGCGGTATGCTTCGCAACGTTGAACTTACTATTGGGCATCGCGATGACGCGGACGACGGAAGTGTAGGATCTTCGAGCGCGTAACACGCTGTTCGGAGAATCGCCAGCTCCTGGGACCACCAGTGGACTCCATTCTTCTGGGCCGGTCATGGGGCATGGTGGTATCGCAGATATGCGTTCACTCACAGCGAATGTGGTTAATCTCGGCATCCATGCCTTTCACTAAGGGCGATGAGGACAGCTACGTATGAACGATGCTGGTTGGATAGCGTCTCTACCTCCTTCAAGACGTACCAGCTCTTTACACGTGCGACATTGGGGCTAGCGAACGTTGAGTCTGCTATCGTCCGGCCTCGATGCCACCCACACGTATTCACTAAGCCCTATTCAGTAAATAGAACCTCAATGAAGCTGGTCATTCCTTGCCCGTCCTCCGCGATCGTCCATCTTGGGATACTCCCATGCCATAGAGACGCCGTTGATGTCCCCGTTTCCAATTGATGATGTGATGCCAATCGCCGTATCGATGTCCCCAAGTTGATGAAGAACGTCCTGAAAACCGCCACACTCTCCAGTCCACGCTCACTCGCTCTATTAATTTAAAACTGGTGTGGATGGCCCTGTTACTGGTAAAAACATTCGGATCCAAATAGTTCATTTTAAACGAAATTAAATTGTAAAATTAATATGGCTGTATATAATCTTGTTCTATTTCCAATAAACATTAGAAACTAATATTAGAACAAGTTACAAAAGGGCACACAAAACTCTAAATCATGAAAGCACCTAATTCAGTAAAGTTTTAGTTGTTCGATGTAGATTAGAAACTCGCAACAAATCTATCAGTATTCACACAATCTATTCACCGGCGAGTTCGTGTCAGTAGACAGTTAAAGGAATAGATTAAAACTTAGTAGTGATTATCGCACCACGCGATGTTATTTGAGCACTATCGTTTCATCGTTTACAAGTTTTGTTCAATTGTACGCAATTAGTTTTAACGTTATTCGTTGATTTAGTGGTTAATTCTAACTGCTGTCCTGGAGCTCTAAATATGGCAAGATAGGGGGGGGGGGATTGTATTCTTACTCCGTCACTACACGAAAGCGCCATTAAGATAGGGTTGGTGGATTGTATTCTTACTCTGTCACTACACGAAAGCGCCATTAAGATAGGGGGTAGTGGATTGTATTCTTACTCCGCCATTACACGAAAGCGCCATTAAGATAGGGTTGGTGGATTGTATTCTTACTCTGTCACTACACGAAAGCGCCATTAAGATAGGGGGTGGTGGATTGTATTCTTACTCCGTCACTACACGAAAGCGCCATTAAGATAGGGTTGGTGGATTGTATTCTTACTCTGTCACTACACGAAAGCGCCATTAAGATAGGGGGTAGTGGATTGTATTCTTACTCCGTCACTACACGAAAGCGCCATTAAGATAGGGGGTGGTGGATTGTATTCTGACTCCGTCACTACACGAAAGCGCCAATAAGTTAATCATTGCAAATCAACGTTGCACTGTAGCATTATTGCTGAATGGACACTATATTGGCTCTTATTACTTTTTTTTGTATTGTAACTATTATACAATTAAGATTAGCTATTATTTTGAATCTTGTTACATATTCTATTCCATTTTACTTACTGTAATATTCTACCTAAATATAAGCTAAGTGTCAATAAAAATATTTATCTTTGTTTATTTCTGATACTTCTTTATTACTAAATTAATTCTCAATAGCATGTAGGGAGAGAAGAAGAGAAGACATTCAGACATTATATTAAGAAGAAGTCACAGATTGGATCCTCCAAGCAAAATATTAGATAGGTATACTTTATTTTTTGTTTTACTCTATACAACACCTGCACTAAGAAAATAATCCTTATATTGCGGTAGAACTTTACAAACATATAATTAACGAACACAGATTACACCCAGACTCAGAAGTCTCTCATCCGTTTGAGGATAGTACGAAGTCTAATCCTACGTGAGGAATAGAACTTATGATACTGGCACGGTAGTTTGGTATCGGATGAGAATAAGGCGATGTGTAGCCTCATAACCTATCGTATTACTCTTCATTATCATGGTGGATCACCGTGTCAAGAAATCGGTCCCGGTGGTCCATTCAAATGGCAATTTTTGGAACGGCGCATCCTTTCATCGTCATGGATAGTTTAGGTAACGTGTGACCACATTAAAAGCTTGTGAAAAAGGAGTGTAAGAGAGCTCATCATAGTTTCCCTTACTTACCTTCTGATGTTCACATTCTGACAAAAAAATACATTTAAGCACTTAACAAGCTGACGTCGCGGTGTTATATCGTTTAAGATACCGACCAAGCGTGCCAGTGTCATAGGTTCGATATATACATTTATAATACTTTGAGCGATCCATAAATTGTTGTTCTGGGTCTGGGTATTCTTTGTGTCCATTAGTTGCGTGTCTGTAAAGTCCCCCATGTAACGTTTGTTTTAAGGAATCATCACTATTTGGTATATAGCCTGACGAAATAGAAATGCGGTCGAAATGCGATCTCTACGGAAAATCTGTGGAGTTAGGCTGATCGATCACATTCGTAACGACGACGTAAGAGAGCGAGTAGGTATGAAAGAGAGTATTGGTGTAAAGATGCGAAAGGGAATGCTCCGACCGATGGTTCGGACATGTGGAAAGAATGCCGAACGAACGTCTGGTTAAGAAGATATACAATGCGAAGGATATAGGTACCGGGGGAGACCGAGACTAACATACCTAGACCAGATCGGTCATGTACTGAATGAAGGTGGAGTCAAGAGTCTCCGAAACCGGCGAGCGTGTATGAAGAGAATTATGAATGTTGAGAAGCGAGTGAAGTATGCAAGGATAGAGTTTTCTGGCAATCTGTTGTCTCTGCCTACCCTGCAAGGGACATGGCGTGATGGTATGTATGTATGTAAATAGAAATGATAAATAGCGTATAGATAAAACATTTAGTAAAATAGTATGTATTAATTAATTAGTTCCAAATATATAATTTAAGAATACAAATAAAACACAGAATTAGAAAAATAAATTGTTGAACGTACATAGAATTGTCCTGCGCGGGATTCGAACTCATAACGCTTGGAGCAGGAGGTCCCTATTTAAACCAGTCTGCCATCTGTGTAGTTATATATGTGTGGGCGAAAACTGGACTAAATTTAATGAAATTTTCAGGTAACGTTTAGGTTACACTAGAGAGTAATTAAGTTTGGTAGCTATCGGATCAATAAGAATCCTTTTTCTTTATAAAAACCCGATTACGAGCGAAAAATTATGTCACATGTGGGATTGAAACCCACACCTATTGGAAACCCGTCCCAATGGTGCTGCCACTTACACCACCGTGAACTATTGTAGGACATTCAATTCTCGCATCGTATCATATTTACGTCTTTAAGGAGAGTAATCGGTTTTTATAAATAAACATGTTAAATGCTAAAAATTTCAGTAATTTGAATCCTTTTTCTTTTTTTGTTCTATTACTGAAATATAGCATTTAACGTGCTTGATTATTTATAAAAACTCGATTACGAGCGAAAAATGAATGCCACACATGGGACTAAATATAGGATAAAGATAACATAATGACGATGTTCGAATGAAGAGAAATAAATATTTATAAAAACTTGATTATGAGCGAAAAATTAATGTCACATATGGTACATATATTTTTCGTTCGTAATCAAGTTTTTATAAATGTTTATTTCTCTTCATTCGAACATCGTCATCATCCTATCTTTATCCCAATTACTTATGATCGACGCAATATGTACGCTTCTTCCATCCGTACATATTGCAAATAGTTATTAGCAATTTTTCGTGTGGTGACGGAGTAAGAATACGATTCACCACCCCTTATCTTAACCGTGGGTCCGTAAAAGACGACTAAGGGATATAAAACGCATATAACATCTATGCAAGAGAAAGAAAGAGGATCACGTCTGACCAGCGTATTATAGTAAGTCAATTTCCCTCCCATTATGGAGGAGGCTCGAGCCCAACAGTGGGACATATATGAGCTGAGATGATGATGATTATGATTAGCAATAGTTCAGCAGTATAATCGAGTGTCTGCCTGACGTTAACCCTCCTTGGAAATGTAATAGTTAACTTGACGACATCATAAGGAATTGGTTTATGTCGATGTCTTAGTCATATTTTACGAGAACAACTAACGATGTAAGGGTTGGTAGTATTCGTAGCCGCTACCAAACAGCAATACATATATAATAATATAATACCATAACATGCATGTATGTACGTGTGGTGTAAGTCTGAATGATAAAATTACAAATAAAGTTATAAGAAAAGGGTATACTGAGGTGGTTTGGCGATAGAGGTAGGTCAGGATCGTGGTTTCTAACAATCCGTAGCCTCTGACTACCTCTCTGGGAAACAGGCATAAGGCTATGGATTGTAATATATTATGCAAAGCGGACAAAAACAGCTAGTTATTAATAATAATATTAAAAGAAAGTATTTATCAATTAGTTTGATATTTATAATCTTACAACATCAAACATTTCAGTATCAAGATTATTTAGGTCGTTCGGTTATACTGATTATTCTGAAACTTATTCATATTATGTCAAAAGGCAAGTTGAACGTTTTAGCTGAATGGTTGAATGCGTTGTCATTATACAGGTAAAGGCAGAAGGTTAGGGCGACGATTAACTTTGGGATGACGAAGCGAAATATTAGAGTAAAATATTTTATGATAAAAATATGTTTGAATAAAATTATATCGGTGTTATTATTATCTCTACTCAGCTCATATATGTCCCAATGTTGGGCTCGAGCCTCCCCCGTAATGATAGGGAAATTGACCTACTATACCATGCTAGTCAGACATGTTGGTATAAGGTTTTGTTTTTAGTTTTCCATCTCTTGCATAGATGTTATATGCGTTTTAAATGCCTTAGTCGTCTCTTACAATCACCAACGGGCAAGATATTGATGAATTGTATTCTTAGTCCGTCACCACACGGAAATTAGTGTGAATACTTACAATACTGTAAGTACCTTTATTTATTGGATAACATTTTCATTATAGTTTTAATAAATATGATATTTTCACAAAAAATTAAATTATTTTCTATGTTTTATTTCTCAGAACATGCTTGTTCTAACATGTATTTACTGTTAATATTTTCATGTAAACAATGATCTCATAGCTAAGAAAAGAGATACGAGTTTGAATATTAATATTTGTATAACTGAGTTAGTGAACTATATACCTATAGATATTAAGTTTATTAATGTTTAGTTGCTCCATGCAACCAGTGAATAACGAGCTGTTCTGTTGTTTTCGTTTCATATAAGCTTTGCTTATCAAGTCATTCTCAGTGTCAGTGAATTGTTATTCTTTTGAGAATTAAATGTCTTAAACCATAATACAAGATGAAATATAAGACAGGATAATCTCAAACTTTATCACTACCATCAACTTGTTAGTAGATCAGCGAGGTCGCACAGCTACGAATCTATCTTTTCGTAGCTTAAAACTGAATAAATAACTCTTAACTGTAAGTTTTCCGTGTGGTGACGGAGTGAGAATAAAATTTATCACTCCCTATCTCACTCGTGGGTGATCGTACGAGACGACAATATAAAAATGCATATAACATCTATGCGAGAGAAGGAAAACTCGAAACAAAACCACCAACACGTCTGACCAGCGTGGTATAGTAGGTCAGTTACCCTCTCATTATTAAGGAGGCTCGAGCCCAACAGTGAGGCATATATGAGCTGAGATGAGATGAGATGTAAGTTACCAGAGATGATATATCGTATTGAAACATGCTCTTTACATGTTGGTCTCACATTTTAATGTGAGGCTTTAGCCCAAAGCCTCTCAATGTGCTATGGAGAGGATTATTATTCGGGATTTTCTGAGCGATCAAATCTGGAATACGGCAATCCGTAGAATGGCTATAATATAGACATAGTCCGAAAAACTAGCACCCTGTATTGACGATGGGTAGTTCATATTGTCCGACGAATCACTAAAAAAAAAGATATGTTAAAAGACGTAGGGTACCGTCTAGTATAAGTGGTGTGTGATCATACTCAATGATGTTCTCGTGGAGAGATTTCTATTATTAAGCAGTGGACGTCTACAGGCTGATAGATAATTATAGATATTTGCCGAAAAGTGATGAAATTCTCTTTTGTTCGGAGGTGTACTAAGAAATTTGCAATGCTTTCAGCCTACTCCTTTATATTTATAAAATGAATAAGTTGTTAAAAATCATTCGTCATTAAAAATATTTTGTAAAAATTTGGACAGTTTTTGTAATATTGACTGAAATATTATTAAATATTATTTTATTTTACATTTTTAACTTAGTTCGACAAAAATTCATCCATGAAATTATCAAACCTTTTTGTATTAGTTGATAATCAGTAGAGAAATGCGAACGGCAGAAAAGAACAACTGGACATTCATCGGACAGACATAATAATATGAAAGCAGCCAAACTGAAACAGAAACGCTTCGCGTTCGACCGGTCAACAATATTTAAAATTATCATCATCATCATCATCTCATCAGCTCATATATGTCCCACTGTTGGCCTCGAGCCTCCTCCTTAATGGGAGGGTAATTGACCTACTATACCACGCTGCCCGCTGGTCAGACGTGTTGGTATAAGGTTTTGTTTCGAGATTTCCTTCTTTCGCATAGATGTTGATGTTGCACGGGTAAGGTAAAGGAGGTGGAATATTTAAAAAGCATAAGAAAATGTAGAATTATTTTTCTGACTAATACTTCGGAAAATACTTTATCATTGCACCTCCTCTACGCCCCGAGGGTGTAAGTTACCTAGATAAGGGTTTGTGTGGAGATTGTAATTTGAAGCGAAACTGCTTCCACTAAATATTTTACTATGTACCAACCTCTAAACATTCTCGCTTGCATATTCATTCCTTAGCTTCAGCATAGATAAATAAAAGTACCTAGTTAATAAAGAATGTTAATTCCAATAAAACTGTTTTCACTTGTCCATGTTGGCTTAGAGAATAAATTATTTATCTAATCATATCTGGTAATAATAATTTACTATTGGTGTATTAAGAGACAAGTAAGAGGCGAAAGCAGAGGCAAGCAAATATGGAATAAAGCTTTAACCTACTCACCTTACCTCAGTATGTTTTTTTTTTTTTTTTTTTTAATTATTTTTTTTTATTGCTTGTGGTGGCAAAC
The DNA here is from genome assembly GCA_905163515.2 of Lymantria monacha. Lineage (NCBI taxonomy): Eukaryota > Metazoa > Arthropoda > Insecta > Lepidoptera > Erebidae > Lymantria > Lymantria monacha. The sequence continues at coordinate 31,026,723 of LR991093.1, forward strand.
GAGTAAGTAGCACACCTGATGGTAAGTGTCACTGCTGCTAGGCCACTGCCTACCAATAAAAACCTCAAATCCACCAAGTTGTGTTTCCAGCTCTCTCGCTCACCGAATGAAGCGCAATAACACATTGCTATTACTCAGGCGTCGATCTTCTGCTCAGTGTGGTACTACTCCCCCCCAATTAGGGGTGTCGGGGATAGAATGTCAATAGACGATCTCTCCGGCATCCCGTAAAAGCGCGGAAGGGACCGCTGTTAAGTTTTAGTGGGTATTCCGGCCGTCAATCTCATGGCCGGCGAGTCCCACACACCCCCCCGTCTATCACTGGCGGGGGATGTGCGCAAAAGCATTTCCTCAGCGATAACAAAAAAAAAAAAAAAAAAGTGTGGTACTACCCCGGATGGACCGGCCCGCGGCTGTAGACAGAAAATTGTCAACAGCGTGGTCCTACCACTATTAATATAGTATATATTATACTATTACTACAGCATAGTATAGATATATTTCCTCACTCATTGTGTTCGTGCCCCAAAATAGCAACATTATATACTGAGAAGCATCGTTTTCATCCTGATGAATCTCCTGCCCTCGTGCTAAGTAAGACTCGTAGAACTAGTGATTGCGTGACCAAATTTATACCGAGCAGATATTAATATAAACTCACATAGAGAATTTCTACGGACATATATCGTACAAGAATAAACTTATGAAAAATATCGAGTCCATTGTCCATTTAAACTATAATTCTTATTTTTCTTTAACTATATACGTCCCACTGCACATGGACCTCATTTAGATGAGGCGAATTGTTACACCACGCTTTATTATTTTTTGTTGACTCTGAGTCTGTGGTGGCGGATACATATACTACGAACATTGCTCGTCTGTGTATTAAAACACGACTAAGGACTTTACATCGACACTGGTCAACTATATTTGATGTCGTCTGACCATTAACAATCTCAAGGAGTGTTGACGTCAGGCAGGCGGACTCATAAAACTATTTCGATATACTTGATGGAAGCTTCGACCTTCGATATATTGCTTCGACCCCAAGTAATTAGGATAAGAGTCAGATGAAAAGGCTTTATTTTTTTTCTGTTGTTCGAAAATGTATTTGCATAATCTCACTGTCTGTGATAGCATATATTTCATTTAGGAATCACTAATATAAAATGCACCAGAATGTCCATTAAAAATATACATAGAATGGATGAATAAAATATACACAATTTGACCGTATCAAATTAGACCAAAAAATAAGAGTAAAGCTACATAAATTCCCAACCAGCTGAAAATCAGTAACATTGTTTAAAATATTATTAAAAATAAAATTTAAATGTTGCCCATCTTTCCCCTGTACGGAAAAAAATTCAAGGTCAAATGTTAAAAAAAAGAGTTTTTCACCATTTTCTGTAAAACAGTAAGTTCTATCATAAAAATACTTCAGACAAAAATTGTAGATCATAAAATTATCTACAAAAAATGTGTCAATACTTTTTTCCTACAAGCCACCATTTTTGAGATATAACGATTCAAAAAGTTGTAATCGTCATAATATGTATGTACGCCACGTATATACATCTCTACAATTGGAATATATGTTAAAATATGTTTCTATCGGTCGTTGTAACTTACACTTATAATATAAAATGTACATAAGTTATAATCATAAGAATATCAGGTAAAATGAAACCCAGTCCCTTAATTTATATGTCATTTTAACATTGAGATATCTGTCACAGAAAGACTTCTGGTAATGGTAGACACCATTTACGATTGTCTCGAAAAGGTAGATTTTGATATTAACAACTCAGTTGCTGCTCATCAACATCTTTTTAAGGTATATTACCAAGTTCAAGAGTGGCATGGTTATCAGCTAGACCCTAGCCTCAGCCAGACTAGAGTTGGCAGTTGGTCAACAATTCATTAGAACCAGTCCAAACTTTATTTCCACCTGCGCCGCAAAAACTGCTGAACACATTTTTTTTGCAACTGCAGAAAGGGGGCATTGCTAAATGTGGTTGCAAAAAAGTCGAACTGTTTTGTTCTCTGGCATGTACACATTGTTAAGGCCGGTCTTGCTCTAATATTGAATCAACAACAGTGGAGGATCCGTTTGATTCCAACGAGGCGACATGCGATACATCAGCGATGCTAGCTTTCCGCCGTCGATATAGACTGCGTTGATAGCGATCAACGCAGTCTATATCGACGGCGGAAAGCGAAAACGTAGTAGTCCACAAAAACGAAAATGTTCACCAGAGCCAAACAACTGTTTCACTTTTTTTCAAAAAATCATAATTAGCGTATTTTTTAACGTAGACCCATGATTTTTGGATATTAGATTTATTATTTTTTTCTAAATATAATTTTTACTCTCAAATCTCATTCTAATAATTATTTATCAAAATTTTGTAGACTACGACATTTTGAACTATTTTTACAGAATGTTAAAACGCTGTAATTGCACTATTGAGTTGTATGGAGCGGGGTCAAATGCATTTTTTTAAGGAAAACGAAAACGTGGTAAGCAACATTATTCGAACTAAGGCTGCCCAACTGTATGTTGTAAACGTAGTTATTCCATGAAACTAAGATCTAAGATATAGAATAGGTGTAAACTAAAATAATTGCTTATTTGGGGTAAGACAAAATGTATTACACGTAAAGCGATTTAAATTTGACAGAATATTAAAACGTAGAGTTCAATAAACAATACACTACAAATTATATTACAAATGTAAAAACATAATAAGCTTAAAAAAAACAAAGTTAAAAATAAAAGAATGTAAATTACTGGAAATTAAATTACTTAATTTACTTAATTACTTTATCTTTAACCATAACAGATGTCATATCTTCTGCTGACTACACACCAGCACGGATAACAGGTAGTGGTTGAAGCCGCTCTTAGGTCATCTGACCATTGCTTGTTCCGTAGCAGTGCCCCTATTGCGAGGCTTTTTGGTCATGTTCGATCAGCTGGCGATCTTTTTGTATACCTGATACATCGTTGGCCATAGGCCTTGGAGGGCAAGTGTGAGGCACTAGCATTCAGTCTAGATATCGCAAAAGCGTTCGACAGGGTCTGGCATAGGGCCGTTTTTTCGAAGCTACCATCATATAGAATCGCCGAAGGACTTTGTAATTGGATGACCAGCTTTCTGGATAGTCGTTTCTGTTAGTCGGAGCATAAAATTAGTCATCGACGGCTCCTGCTCCGGCCATGATGATGCTGGTGTACCATAGGGCTCGATGCTCCTCGACGTTGTTTATCCTGAATATCAATGACTTGCTCTCTATAGAGAGTATATGTTGCTATGCGGATGACAACACGGGTGACGAGCGATACACCGAGCATCAGAATGTCCCTCGGAGTATGTTACAGGAAAGACGGGCTCAACTTGGGTCTGAAAATGAGTGCTCTTTGGGGCGAGCCTCGGAACGGGGTGAACGGAACTTAGTCCAGGTCAACCCCACTAAGACACAAGTTTGCGCTTTGACTGCGAAGAAGGAACCGTTTATCATGGCGCCTTACTTCCAAGGAGTAACTCTCTAAATTTCCGAGAGTATTGGGATTCTCGACGTCGAACTATCGTTATACCGTCGAATTATTTAATTAATTAATATTCAGGATGAAGATGAAGAAGAACAAGAAGATCAAGAAGAAGAATTTGTAAGTTACGACTCGGACGATAAAATTTCACTACTTTTTTTAACTTAAATTGCTTTTATCTTTTCCATCTCTGCTAATATCCATTATTTTGCAATAGTTACAAACTAAACAGGATTACAATTGACCCGTAGAATAGGCCTACTGGGAAAACCACGATAAAAAAATGCACTAAGTACACTACCTGATAGGTGGCGTGAAAACGTGTGCATATTATGACGATTACAACTTTTACAACTTTTTGAATCGTTATATCTTTAAAGCGGTGGCTAGTAGGAAAAAAGTATTGATATATTTTTTGTAGATAATTTTATGGTCTACAATTTTTATTTGAAGTATTTTTATGATAAAACTTACCGTTTTGCCGTGCTGCTCTTGACATAGGAGTAAGAATTCCTTATATTCTGTTCCATCTTGATTCTATCAACTACGCCTGTTTTTCTTGAAGTGTGCGGTTGATTAGCTGTGGGAGTTTTGGCGGCAATATGGATGCCATGCTCTAGTATCATATTAATTTCTTTAGTTTTGTAGTGTTATATTAAATAATTTTGCTGGTATTTTATGGAATAATGATATAATTAAAGTGCTGAAGTGTTTTGAATATGGTATAATAGTAATTTACGTGTATTTTCATGATCTGCTAAAAATTCCAAAGAAATCATTAATTTCGTTATGAGCACCCAATTAATGGTAACGACATGAATTACTGACGGACAATGGCTATTAAGGCTACACAGTATGAAAAAGTGGTAAATAATATATGAAGAAAATTAAATAAGGTATGATTGTATGGGCTTTCTTCCTTTTACCTGTCCGAAGGCATGAGCACAACCAAAAAAGAAAATTATTACCTGTGAGAAATTGGTGGGTCTCCTTTCTTTCCCTAGATTCATTGCACTAAAAGATTAATAATAAAATATAATAAGGGTAAATTCCAAGGTATTCATCATTACACGGTCCCGCTAATAGGTTTTTAATATCGCTATAGCTAAGGACCTACATTTGGAAGCCAAAGTAGTTGCGATAAGCCGAGTGGCGCAACTGATAAACGAACTACTCTCTGTAACCTATTTGCATATTTTTAGGTTTAAATTTATTTAAAAAAAAATATTTGCATTTAGTTGTTGTTTTAATTGACTGCACAAATGGCGTAGTGGTTAAGATGCCGTGCCAGTGCAGTGGGTTGGATTCTTATGCAGGGCAATACTTTGAGAGATTCAAAAAGTTGTTCTGAGTCTAGGAGTAATTTGTCTGCGTTAATTGCATGTTGGTAAAGTCACCTGTAATACAAGGTTTATTTCCTTAGTGTAAGGTGGCATCTTTAAAAAAATACCGAGAAGGTAATATAAAGGTAAAATAAATGGAGCATTAATTTGTGTGGCGACAGAATAAGATTACAATCCATCCCCTAACTTGCCGTGGGTGTCGTAAAAGATGTCTAAGGGATATAATATAATAATATATAGCATCTACGTATGTTTTTTTTGTGGTACAGTAGGTCAATTTTCCTCCTATTGTAGAGTAGGCTTGAACCCAGCATTGGGACTTATATGAGCTGATCATGATGAAGAAATGAATACGTGTTGCCGGGATAGGAATATTTTACAATACAATCATCATCTGAGCTCATATATGTCCCATTACAGTCCCAGTACAGGATTTAGTTTCGAGTTTTTCTTCTCTTGCATAGATTATAAATGCGTTTTGTGTCCCTTAGTCGTCTTTTACGTGCCACGGGTAAGATAGGGGATGGTGAATTGTATTCTTACTCCATCATCACACAGAAATAATGATATAATAATACAAATTACAGCTAAAATTCAACGAAGTACTTACAGATCGGATAAAACATTGGCACATTTATGAGGTCATTCTTAAGCTATTTATCGTTTCGATCCTGTTCTAGAATTAATTTTGAAATAAAATTATTTTCAAAAATGTATTAGTTCTCGCAATGTCTATAAAATATATAATAAAATATTGGAATGGTTATTACAAAATTAGGTATATGATACTAAATAAACATGGAAATATATATGTGAAATATATATGAAGAAACATACATACATACATATCATCACGCCATATCCCTTGCAGGGTAGGCAGAGAGAACAGAGTGCCAGGGAACTCTATCTCTGCATACTTCACTCGCTTCCTCAACATTCATAATTCTCTTCATACACGCTCGCCGGTTTCGGAGACTCTTGACTCCACCTTCTTTCAGTACATGACCGATCTGGTCTAGGTAGGTTAGTCTCGGTCTCCCTCGGTACCTACATCCTTCCACTTTCGCATTGTATATCTTCTTAACCAGGCGTTCGTTCGGCATTCTTTCCACATGTCCGAACCATCGGAGCATTCCCTTTCGCATCTTTACACCAATACTCTCTTTCATACCTACTCGCTCTCTTACGTCGTCGTTACGAATGCGGTCGGTCAGCCAGCCTAACTCCACAGATTTTCCGCAGAGATCGCATTTCGACCGCATTAATTTTACTATCATACTCTTTTCTGCATACCCAACTCTCGCTTCCATACAGTAATGTTGGGACAAGCACTGCGTTAGCAATGCGTGTAGCAATACAGCTACACGTGCCTTCTGGCTGAGGTGGTGGCTGCCGAGAAGTTGCCCCAACGCTCCGTTCACTCTATTTCCCGCATTCACTCTTCGCTCTATATCAGTGGTGTACCTTCCATCTCGGCTAAATCCACATCCAAGATATACAAATTCATCCACTTGCTCTAGTACATCATTACCTATTGTTACTCTTACATCTGTTCTGGTTTTATCTCTTTCAAAGACCATTATTTTGGTTTTGCTCACATTCACGCGTAGACCCCTTTTCTTACAATCTTCTGTCATTGTGTCGACTAGGGTCTGCAGGTCAGTCGCTGACTGTGCCAGCAGGACTGCATCATCTGCATAAAGCAGAGCAGTGACCACTGAGTCGCCCATCTGGACTCCCACATTCATATCGTTCAACCTTTGGAGACATTTATCCAGATATATGATAAACAGCCTGGCTGACAGAACGCACCCCTGCTTAACGCCGATATTGACGTCAAACCAAGGCGACATTCCATCATCCAGCCGCACACAGGCTCTACAGCCCATGTAACTGGACTGCACAGCCTGTAGCAGTTTACCGCTAATACCATACTCCGGTAAAATGTCCCAAAGTTCCTTTCGTACAACCGTGTCAAATGCTCTCTCCAGATCCACAAAACTGCAGAAAACCCTCTGACCTAGAGCCAGATGCTTCTCCACAATGTTGCGCAGAGAGAACACTTGATCCATGCATCCCCTTCCACTCCTGAAACCTCCTTGTGTCTCACACAGTAAACCATCGGACACCATCCTCATTCTCCTTTCAATAATTTTTCCATACACTTTTGCTGCCAAACTGGTCAAGCTTATGGCTCTGTAATTTGCGCAGTCATAACGTGAACCCTTGTTTTTAAACAAAGGCACGATGACTGCGCTATTCCAGTCCCTGGGAACCATTCCCGAGCTCCAACATAAATTGAGGAGCAACAGGAACGCCTCCCAGACACAAGAGCCACCAAGCTTGATCATCTCGGCAGACACCATATCAATGCCCGGTGCCTTACCATTTTTCAAACTTCTTATCGCCCATTCAACTTCATCCATACTGATGCCATCGGAGGACGCCGTTGTCGAATGTTGATCTACTAAACCACATCCAACACCAGCGCCAACCGTAGCATCCGCATACATATCGCCAAAATATTCACTCCATCGGCTTAACACGTCTTGTGTTTGTGTAAGAATGTCTCCACCTTTAGACCTTATTTTATTCATTCTGAAGGCTGACCAACCACCCCGAGACTTCTTCACCTCCCTCCAAAAGAGTTTGGTGTTACCCTCGAAGTTTTTAGTCAGCCTATCTTCTGCACTCATGATGAAGAAACAAGTGTACTAATTTTAGTATATGAAGGCAGAATTAATATTTATCATATCATGTTTACATACATATCATCACGCCATATCCCTTGCAGGGTAGGCAGAGAGGACAGAGTGCCAGAGAACTCTATCCTTGCATACTTTTCCGTAGCCCACCGCCAAAAAAAAAAAAAAAAAAAAAAAAAAAAAAAAAAAAAAAAAAAAAATCCATTCTTTGCCTACTTCACTCGCTTACTCAATATTCATAATTCTCTTCATACACGCTCGCCGGTTTCGGAGACTCTTGACTCCACCTTCCTTCGGTACTTGACTTATCTGGTCTAGGTAGGTTAGTCTCGGGCTCCCCCGGTACCTATGTCCTTCCACTTTAGCATTGTATATCTTATTAACCAGACGTTCGTTCGGCATTCTTTCCAGATGTCCGAACCATCGGAGCATTCCCTTTCGCATCTTTATACCAATACTCACATATATACACATCATGTTTCCTTTCTGAATTAATAAAGTACTGCTAAGAAAACAATTCACCACTCCCTATCTTACCCGTGGGTAATCGTAAGAGACGACTAAAGGATATAAAACGCATATAACATCTATGCAAGAGAAAGAAAACTCGAAACAAAATCCTATACCAACACGTTTGACCAGCGTGGTATAGTAGGTTAATTTCCCTGGATGATGATGATGATATACTTTGAAGACGCTGTATCGATAAGTTATTGCAGATTTTAGAAGCTACATAATTGGATCTTGTGACAATGAAATCTGCTGCAAGAATTGCCATCTGTTACAGTCTCCCCTCTATCGTCTACCCACTCAAATTTAGAGTGAAAGTAGGTAACTACCTAGTTTCAAGAAGCAAACTTGCTTCTTGAAACTTAATTTTCTGGTCCTGTATATCCCACTTTTTGGTTGATTGTGCTCCGGTCACATCTCGTCCAAACCATCCGAGGTAGCGGAAGGAACGGTATGCACATCTATAATCTGCCGTATTATACCATTACCCAACAATCAGAGTAAAGCTGCCATAGCTATTTGCATCTAACAGCTAGGTTATACTGAATCCCTAGCCGAGGCACCGGGTGATCGGACCGGGGAATAGTCCGGTTACCCGGGAAGAGGCCACCGCGTGAGGACTCGAGAGGAACCCGCGAGGGTAAACCGCCGGTCCGTCCACCGAAGACAAAGATCGGGTACCGGTGGCCCACTCGCACGGCGAAGAGAGGAGTTTGCATGGTGGGTCTATGGGTTATACAGAATAATCAGATTAATAAATGTTTTAAAGCATGTTTTTTTTTCTAGCAGTTTTATTATTTGTTTACGTCGTTATGTCAGTATGTATAACGACTTACTCTACTAACATACTCGTGATAGCACCTAATAATGATGCTCCAATCACCAAGCCCATTTTCTCACATCGTATATAACACACGTTTCGCCAAATAATGGAGTCGAATGGTTGTGTACATTTTAAATAGAATAGCCCGACTCTTGCCGAAAAACCTAGTCTACATCATTCTCGTTGAACCATTAGATTTTCATAAACATCTAAAACCTTTTAATAATTATGCCACTAGAATGTTGATGGAAATTATGCTGCGTAGTAACGGCTACGAATACTTTTCGTTTTGTTCACGCTGTGGAAATGCATTTACCCACTATCCCCCGCCGGTGACAGACGAGGGAGTGTGTGGGACTCGCCGGCCTACTTCTCGACCGAAATACCCACTAAAACCACAGCGGTCCCTTCCATGCTTTCACGGGGTGCCGGAGAGATCGTCTATTGACATTCTGTCCCCGACACCCCAACGCTAGGCCATCTGGCCACGTCCAGTCGACCATCAAGGCGGTGGGAGGAGCTGCGCGTAACGGCGCCTCCCCCTCTCTAGCCACCGTCTGCGGCGCTAGTTTCGCGTTGCCGCTCTGCGGCCTCCTTCGAAGAAATGACCACCTTGGAGAAAGAGGCCATCGACGACCAGCACCTGTCGCTATCAAACATCTTAGATATGATGGTCAACAACGACAGGTCTAACGGCTAGGAATACTGCCAATCCTTACTTTGCTCGTGGATGTCGTAAAAGACGACTAAGAGCCTTATAACGACCTGGACCAACTCCTCCTCATGCCGTTTGGTCAACAATTGCATTCCGAAGAAGGTTTGACGTCAAGCAGGCGGACGTTCATAAAACTTTTGATAATAACTTGTGCAATATGTACGGGTATATAATGCTTCGATCCCAAATAATTGGGTTAAGAGTAAGAGAATGATGATGGAAACTAATAATCAGCTTAGTCATTAATATAATCAGGTTTTTAAAATTTAATTTAATCGATTTTTTTTTTATATATTTATTTGAAATCGTTTTAAAAATTGTATTGTTGTGGCAGTTATTGAAATACTAGTGCTATATGCAGCATAGATCACATAGATTGAAGATATATTGTTTAACAGGTATATACACTGTTTTTCGAGGCAAAGGGAGGAGAATTATTAAGAAACGTTTATTAATAATTTCATTCAAATTTGCTTAGACGTTACAGGTGGAATAGGTATTAATGTTTCTGCCTAGTGATGATAATAAAGTTTATCTTTTATTTATATAAACGATCCTTTTTTACAAATTGTTTTTTGATTACTAGTTCGTTATTCGTTAACAAAATACAGACAAGTCTAGAAATTGTTAGATGTAGCGATAGCTATTCGGCTGAGTAAATTCAACGTATGACCTTCAAAACTATGTGACGTAGTTTTTAATTTATTTGGAGGCAATTATGTGTTAAATTTTTACAAGGTAATTTACAGATATAAAAAAAATAATAAACCAAAAATAACAAAATTATTAGTTAATTTGACTGTGAAAATATCAAAACACTTTTGAAAAAGCCTATATATACGGAAAGTGGACAACAATAGCTAAAATAATAACCTGCCCGTCCTCCAACACGCCATGGTTACAATAGAGAATGACAACGTAAACATTTTGCCCGAATACCAAACATTTGTTGTTAGGCGGCTGTGTGCTGAGGCGCCTGTGCCTCGGGAAAATAAACTTTGTGTTTTGCGCGCCAATTTTGACCGCTATGGAATTTAGTTTTCTATTGAGTAGTTTCGTTTAAAAACAAGGTAATTATTTGTCTTATTATTTGTATTTTTTTATGTTTTAGTTATTTATAATATGTAACAATGGCATTAAAAGTTAATACCATTTTAGTAAGTTTAATTTCAAGGTAATTATTCTTGCAATTTTATTTTTATTTCATTGATAGATATTACATTTTAAATTACATAATTTATTAGCTACTGTTCTACATTTTTATTAGCAAGGACATTGGTAAGAGAACGAATATGTCGAAACAAAAATACGCCTTTTAAAATACCTGAATAGGTAGGCAGAGTATGTAATTTAAATGTATATAAACGTAACTACTTATATACTAAAACTTCGAAACTCATTAAGAGACCTACCTCACCAGCGTCAACAAGTACAGTTATTTAAGAATTAAGTATATAAATTAACGTCGTTATGGTTCATAGTTGCAAGTATTACCTTCTGTAAATAGAGACTAGTTCATTTAACCTCAAGTTTAAGATTTTGCATTGTCATATTGTGATTTCACTGTTGTTTGTTTATCAACAAAATAAACTTCCGTGGAGGTCTCGTTGATAATTAAATTCGTAGTTAGAGAGATGATTATATTGTTAAAGATTTGAAGTTTATTGCATAGTTTAGACGTCGTCCATATATATACATAATAAAGTTTTATTTATAATATCTCGAGTGCAATTCCCAAAATCATCTCAGTTCATATATGTCCCACTGTTGGGCTGGAGCCTCTACATAATGGGAGGGAAATTGACCTATTATATCAAGCTGGTCAGACGTGTTAGTATAGGGTTTTGTTTGGAGTTTTCCATCTCTTGCATATATGTTATATGCGTTTTATATCCCTTAGTCGTCTCTTACGATCACCCACGTGCAAAATGGTGTGGTAGTGAATTAAAATTCCCAAATAGGAGCATTTTATATGCGTTTAACAAATGGTTGTTCTGATTTTATGTTCGTTTATTGAATATTTGTTTTTAAAGGATATATTTTTAATGTGGAGTAGTTGTCTTTACATAAGCAAAATAAAATTATTTTTTTAATATATTCTCGAGTCTCTAATCATTATGACTATCAATAGTATTGTCCCCGGTTCTAATAATTCGAGTTCTGTTCAATAGGACAATAAATTACTATGTAGATCTGAAAGTACCTACTAGTGCAAATTGGTTTAATAAAATATATTTTTAAAGTCTTTTCCGTGGCAGCCGTGAAAGCGTACCTGATTGTAAGTGCTAACTCCTGATCATGGATTTTTTAAAAAGTAGGATAGTCAGCTCCTTCGCTTAACAAATAGCAGCGTAATAGTTATCTATCACTGCTGACATCGTTTTTTGTGGAGGTTATACCGCAGACGAACTGATTCTGCCTGCAGGTAGAAAATTAAAAACTTATTTGCGAGCAATAAACGATTATTATTCGTAGGATTTCAGCCTGCATCTATTTGGAATCTGTTCCAATCATATTGTCAATTAGAGTGGTGTAGGTAGGTACGTATGATAACTATTTTTCCATAGAATTGTGACTCAATTGTGATTTACGGGTGACGTTCCAATTGTTAGCATTGTGACCTTATCACTAACTATCTACTATACAAACTAACTAGTATATAAAACGAAGATCATCCTAAACAATGGTTCTATTATCGTTTCAGCTAATTGACGACCCAAGTGTATAGTAGCCAACCTTTCCTCATTATGTGGGAAAGTCCCGCAATTATGGTTGTTTTATAATAATTAGTTAAATGCCACCACAAAAATGCTATTCCCTCTTGAGTGTAGGTGATATGTCGTATGTGGTTAGTGGCATATCCTTTTAACTATTTTATTAAAGTAAACATCGTTATTCTATTGCTCTTTTTCCAATTGCTTGAATTCGACGTAATATGTACCTCTCGTACTCTCCTTTTTGTACATATTGCATAAGTTATTGGCAATAGTTTTATGACCGGCCGCCTGCCTGACGTCAATCCTCCTTGGGAATGTAATTGTTGAGCAAACGGTAACAGGTGCAGTTGGCCCAGGTCGATATAAAGCTCTTTGTCGTCTTTTACGACATCCACGAGCAAAGTAAGTGTTGGTAGTATTCGTAGTCGCTACTACACTGTACTTATTATTAAAATTTCAATCGTTATTGTACTCCATAATGTTATAATCTTAATTATTACGTTTTTGTAAGAATTATATACCTCGTAGAGCACAGCAGGAATAGGAGAAAGGAACATTTTTATAAGTTATTATAATTTTATTTTTTATATAGGAATACTACCAACCCTTACTTTGCTCTTGGGTCTCGTAAAAGACTACTAAGACACTTTTACAATATGTACTATGAAAGAAGAGTATATATTGTATCGACCCCAAGTAATTGGGATAAGAGTAGGGAATGATTATTTACTAATTTATACATAATGCAATTATTGTATATTACTCATATTATAATTATTTTACTATTATTATGCTACAAGTTGGTGTAGGTATTATTTTAATTATTATATGAATCTAATTAGCGATTTACGTATGTACTCATACATAATTATATATTTAGTTATTTTATAGTTATACGGAAATGTATTTGAGAAGTATATAAAAATAGGTAGGTTTAAGTTGAAATTTAATCCTTCTATTTGTGGATATACAGAAGTGAATACGGAGATGTCATCTGATAGGGTTATGTGGAAATGTATAGATGATGATGTAAATTATTATTATTATTCTTTTATGCTTAATTTCGATAGTATTTGATGGTATTCATTTTGGAGAATCAGCACACTTCACTGCGTCATTGTCCGCAATATTAAACAATTTAATCGTATCCCTTTTTCGTTAATACAGGTCATTCTTTCTACTGGCTTAAATTTATTTAAGAATTACCCTGAGGGTAGAAGACATCACTAATTCCCTAGGTTAGTAAGTATGCTCTTCTATACTTATAGTTACAATCATTTTGCTTTTATCCCAACTACTTGAGAATATACACAATGCGTACTCTTGTATCATATACCGGGTGTAACAGAAAATGGAGCAGCTGGTCAGAAGGGTGGTAGGTAATGATGGTAGGAACACATAACAAAAATTTGAACGAAAAATATCAAGTCATTGACTCATCAGCTGTCTCTAAGGCGACACTTGTCCTACTTATAGCGAATGTAATCATTGATTTATTTAGGTTCTAATTAATATTTAAGAAAGTATGAGTATGTAGTTAATTAATTAATTCATTAACGAATCGACATTTTCCCTTCAAATTTTTATGTGTTCCTACCATCATTACCTAATACCTACCACCCTTCTGATCGGCTCAACCATTCTTTGTTACACTCGGTATGTATATAACGCAAGAGTGTTGACTATAGTTTAGTACCTAACGTTAATTATTCTTGGAAATATTAATATCGATTAGATGCAATCAGATGTAGTTCGCCCTGGTCGATGTTAAACTCTTATTCGCCTTCTACGATATTAAAAAGCAATTTAAGCGGTTGATATGGAGGGATAACCTTCTCATCATCATCATCACAGCCCATACATCTCCCACCATTGGGGTCGGGCCTCCTCCGTAATGGGAGGGAAATTAACCTACTATATCGCGCTGGTCAGACGTGTTGGTATAGGGTTTTATTTCGAATTTTCCTTCTCTTGCATAGATGTTATATGCGTTTTATATCCCTTAGTCGTCTACGATCACCCACGGGTAAGATAGGTGGTGGTGAATTGTATTCTTACTCCGTCACCACACGGATAACCTATATAAAAATAACCTTCTATTAAAATGTCATAAAGAATATCCCTCATTACTTTATAAAGTTGGTCACCTTACGAAGACTTAATACATACAATAAGTGACAAGTCATTGCACGCGAACACTATTTTTATTTACGTATTTTTTTTGTTCCACCAGTAAGGTATCTTTGTATTAGCATATTTACGTCATTTAGGTAAAAACCATGGCCTTAATTCCCATATAGCCATGGCGGATGAGTCACGGTGATATAACAGTGACGAGATAATACCTTAAGGTAGATAACGGAGATTAAAGGATGCTGGATGATTAGAGATTACTCTATTAAAATGTGTTAGGGATTTATGATGGCTACATTGTAACTGATCGTGTGGTGATTAAATAGGATTATCCATTCCTTTTCCGCGAAGGTCACGGAAGGTAAGATGATTGAGGAATATAAGCGGGTAATATAATTGCTATTTGCCATGTATTAATAATTCGTCGTTCGTTCTCCTACTCTTATCCCAATTACTTGGAGTCGATACAATATGTACTCTTCTTTCATAGCAGATATTGTAAAAGTTATTGGCAATATTTTTATGACCGACACTTGTCAGACATTAACCCTCTTTGGGAATTTAGTAGTTGACCAAACGGCATTAGATGGAGTTGACTCAGGTCCTTATAAAGCTCTTAGTCGTCTTTTGCCGACATCCACGAGCAAAGTAAGGGTTGGTAGTATTCGTAGCCGCTACCACACCGCTAACACAATATTTTTTTAGTAGTGTTGTTAAAACACTATTTCTTTCTTAGTGGGTGTTGTAAAATGCGAATCAGTTATATTAATATCTAAAATGATTGCAAAGAAAGAAAAGTCGAAAAGGCCCATCAAATTCGTTTAACTAGTGTGGTATTCGGTCAATTTTCCTTTCATTATAGAAGATTTTTGAGAATAAATATAGTGTATACATATACGAAAAAATAAAAAGGAAAAAAGAAAGAACATCACTGCAAGAAAAGCAGATCTTAGAGCTGTTCAACTAGTTAGGTATAGCAGGATAAATTATGCCTTGAGACCATGTGACCAGAACTAGATTAGGCTATTTGCAGTTTATACCTTTCAAATTACTGAAATTTTAGCATTTAATATGCTTAATTATTTACAAAAACCCGATTATAGATTACAGAAGCATTTTAAATGCTAAATTTCAGTAATTTGAATAACAGAATTTTTATATGAAAAATAAATAAAATGTTTGTCAAAAAATCTCAAAATCTAGCTTCTTCAACGCCATCTAGCAGTTCAGTAATGAAGTTCCAACCCTGAGTATTGTAATACCGTTGCACTGTATTACCGACGGTCAAAAATAAAAATAGGGGATCAAAAACTTTATGAAAGTAACCTTTTACGCGGGCGAAGCCGCGGGCAGAAGCTAGTATGTAATAAACGAACAGAAACTACACCCAGATTAAGAACAATAATTTATGCATCGCGATGGTAATGAACGAACAGGATATTCAACCAGTAGCAAAATAATAATTTACACAGTAACGAAGTATTCTTAGTTATATTAGTTCATAACATAGATCAGTGTAATATAACGACTGCTATTACTGACTACAATGCGTGCTCATTCGTTACATATTGTGATGGACAGGCAGACGGCAGACACTAAATCATTTATATGCGCCATTAATAACAAATTTGGACGGATAATTACGTTTCGAGGTTTGTTAGGCTTTATAAAAGAGCTGTGCTAACAGTTTAGTTCATGTTAATAAAGAAGTACTTAATGTTATTATAACTTGTTTGAATGCTCACATCGTCCTGTAGTTTGTGGTGTTTCTGTGTGGTGACGGAGTAAGAATACAATTCACCACCCCCAATCTTGGCCATTGGTGATCGTAAGATACGACTAAGGGATATAGAACGCATATAACATCTATGCAAGAGAAGGAGAACTCGAATCAAAACTCTATAATAACACGTCTGACCAGCGTGGTATAGTAGGTCAATTTCCCTCCCCGGAGGAGGCTCGAGCCCAATAGTGGGACATATATGAGATGATTACATCAATCATCATTTTTGTTATAACAGAAGTTGTCATGCAACGGCGACTATCTATTAAAAATTATTGTATGATCGATGTCCTCAGATATATTCCCTAATATGTATATAACTCGTACAGTTACAGATGACATCGGCCACGGTCACCTGTTCGCATGACCGGCGGTATATAATACATTTCCGGCGGAAGTGCGACACACGGCGCCATTTTGTTGTCGGGTCACATTGTGCGCCCGCGCATACCGTGTAATCGTATTACACAATCGATTGTTGTTCGAATGGCTGTGTGATTAGGGGAAATCGATTCACAATATCTAAAGTGTACTCATAGTACATTGTGTGCTGATGGGATAAGAAGATAATTGTCGCCAACTCTTACTTGTCCGTGAGGGTTGATTTTCATGTGATGACGGAGTAAGAATGAAATTCATCACCTCCTATCTTATCTGTGTATATATACACAGATAAGATAGGACATATTCAGATAATATCTATGAAAGAGAGGGAGAACTCGAAATAAAACCTAGCCTATTAGTTTGACCAGCGTGTTATTATTGTTATTTAGCGGTAGGGTCACGCTGTTTACAGTTTTCTGTCTTTCCATCCGAGGTAGTACCACACTCTTGCAGAAAATCGACGTCGTCTTTCGGTGAGCGAGAGGGCAACCTAACTTTCTGGGTGGGTTTAGGGTTTTCAATGGTAGGAAACGGTCTAGCTGTACCTCTGGTATTGCAAAGGTGCATGGCCATAAGTAACACTTACCATCAGGTGTGTTGGTTGCTCGTTTGACACCATATGCAATATAAAATTATAGAAGTCATCCACGGCTACTATTGTTCCTAGCTCAGCCGAAGGGGAGATAATGCTAGAACCTACTAAAAAATCTATTACGTTGGGCTTAGTTGTAGTAACGGATTTAGGTTCGATGTCGCCCTAACCCCAAGTATAACGCCGTTATATAGGGAGGCACGTGGCCCCATCATCTACCGTATTCCCTCCCCATCGCATTAGGCCGGCCACTGGATATAATAATACCTTAACGAAGACTTTGTTAGTACCAATTTGTTAGATATTTTAGCACTTACATAATTTATCATTTTAACAAAACCATTTTACCTTTAAAATTTTGTTATTTTAAGATTGCAAAGGAAAAAAAGATTCTAAAAAATTAGGTCTTATAGAGAATAAAAAAGGCGATTTCAAATTTTTATCACTTCCAAAATTTTGGTGCCTCTAAAATTTTTCCGCCTAAATCCGTCATTGCTCAGTTGTTTACATAGAATAGTTAGTGAATTTAATGCTTATGATTTTGTTTCCATCCAGCAGTGATGGGATCTGGTGCATCAGGCTTGGCCAGTGAAACGCCAGGCGGTGATCTGCGTCTACATGCTTCTGGACTTCGTTTCTCAGTCAATCAGCTTAGATCACTTAATTATTATATAGATACACTTTGGGAAGAGGATCAGAAAAGTGAGTTTTTACATAATATTTGTTTTTGATTTTTAGAAGACAAGATCTTAATCTAACAAGTCTTAAAATATTTTTTTATATCACGGAGGATTTTACAAATATACAATAGTGTGTGCTTTCGTTTGGTGACGGACTAAGAATACTATTCACCACCCCATATCTTACCCGTGGATGATCGTACGAAACGACTAAGGGATATAAAACGCATATAACATCTATGCAAGAGATGAAAACATGGAAACAAAACCCTATACCAACACGTCTGACCAGCGCGGTATAGTAGGTTAATTTCACTCCCATTACGGAGGAGGCACGAGCCCAACAGTGGGAAATTTATGGGCTGTAATGATGATGATGATGACAATGTACAGAAACAAGTAACAGCTAAACGTAGAGTAATTATTTGTGTACGTCCATTGTAAAATGCACAAATAAATGTACAGTGTAAAAATCGATCTCAGGACACTTGATATGTGACACAATTATTTAGGATACTTGATATGGGACATAGTTATACTCATATGCACGATTTCATTAGTCTACAAAGTTTGTGGCATTTCTTTTTCAGTCTTCTTCAGCTTATAATTTTCACAAATGGGCACCAGTCTTTATTATGGGAATTGACCCACTATACCACGCTGGCAAGACCAGTTGATATAGAGCTTCCATTAAAATTTTCCCTCTCGTCCAACAATGACATATTTTTGCCTAAAATTCTTATGCCTAGAAAACATGAATGACATCTATATTTTAAGTGACACATGAAGTAATTGAAACATTAATGTTACATATTAAATAATAATTAACATCAATGAAACATTGATATAGATCGGCTTAGATATTAACTAGATATTAGCTAGATTGGCTTAGGACGGAGTAAGAGGGCAATTCACCACCCCCCTCTCTTGCCCATGGGTATCATACAAGGCGATTAAGAGATATAACATGCATATGGCATTTGTGCAAGAGAAGGCAAACTCGAAACAAAACCCTATACCAACACGTCTGACTAACATGGTATAGTAGGTCAATATACCTCCCGTTATGGAGGAGGTCGAGGTGTTGGGTTCGCCAACAGTGGGACATATATAGGCTGAGAGGAAGAAGTATTAACTAAACTTTCGGTGTCATTATAAAAAACGGACATTAGTCATCTTTACAATTCCTTAGGTAATTAGGTGAATTATATTCATATTCCGCTTACTTATTGAAGTAATTTTATGTTTTTAAGTTTTGGCTCGATAAATGTGAGAGAATATAAATCAAAGATATTTAGAGTTTTTTTTTTAAATAAAAGACAATGCAACAGCATATATAATAAACTGACACAAATTATATTCAGAATGAAGAACAGAATAGCAATAATTTATGGATTGCACAAATTTATCATCATCTCTCATTATATCTCTTGCACTTATCCTAGTTATTTATGGTCGACACAATATGCATTTTTCCATCGAACATATTGCAAAATCTATTGGAATTAGTTTTAAGACTGGCTGGAATTAGATGGAGTTGGACTAAATCGATAAACTCTTACTTGTATTTTAAGTCACGCACAAGCAAAGTAAGGGTTGGTAGTATTCGTAGCCGCTACCACACAGCATATCAAAGCAAATCAAATAATTTATTATGCATAAGCCTAACTTACATATTGTCAATTCCATATTTTTTTGAAATAAATCTACCAGCGGATCAGATATCGGCAACAAACTCAGCAGGCTCGTAATTTATTAAATTATATATTTAAATCAAAATGATTTTGATATTACACAATGTCAGATCAGAACTTGTATATCTCAATTGAATCAGGAACTTGTATATTTATTTTACTACACCATATGGGCAGTCGAGTTTCAAAACAGTACACAGTACATAGTTTTAACTATGTAAAATAAGGGACAACAAAAACAATATGCTTTTAATTCAAAGTTCTAAAAGTATGTTTTTACTCTGTTTTATTATTCAGGTCGGATATCAACAGAGTTGGAGAGTGCTGTAGAGAATGTTGTTCAAAGGATAGTGGATGGTGCCGGCCAAAGGGACCCTAGATTCAGATGTTGTCACCTAGTCGCATTACATAGAGGAAAGAAGGTAAATGAATATATAACATTGTATGTATCTTTTTATCAGCTTATAAGTGCTACTGCTGGGCTTAAAACTGCTCCATAATAAAAAGAAAATTGACATAATATACCACGCCGATCAGATAAGTTGGTATAGCGTCGTGATGGCCAACCAATCAAACATAACTGTTAGTCCAGTCGATCATGGCAGGGCGGCGATAATTGCGGGTGACTGGATCGGGGAATTAGTCCGTCACCCGCCGAGAGGCCGACCGCGTGATGAAAGACCGACATCCTACCCGAGAAGGGGACGTCGGTGGAGGAGAGGGTACTCCTCAAGGGCATTCCGTCGGGCCAACCACTGACGTCAAGTCACTCTGCTCCGGTGGTCGGCCCAACGACGAAGGCGACATCACAGGTGGGTTACGGATGTGCGTGCTTACGCCCCTCTGTCACCCCGGATGGAGTGGTGCGAGGAGTGCGCCGACCGTAGCCCACATCCAAAAAAAAAAAAAACGGGAGGTGTCAAGGGACACCCGGATGGAACGAAGTTCCTTTCGATTAATTAGTGAAGAAGGTGTATTTTTATTTTATTACGAAGAAAATCATGAAGTGTTGTGTTTTATCATGTAAAAACTACTCCGATAAACGTTCAGATGCTATGGAAGGAATCATATTTCATATTGTGATATTTTCCCAATATTGAAATCTACATTAAATATTGAAAGCGACAAATATGACTATTTAGATAAGAATGAACTAAATACTATAATTCCGCGTGGTAACGGAGTAAGTCGAACGCATGAAGCTACATTTGATCTCTATGGGTCAACTGACCCCTCTCCCTTGCTCCCCCTTGGCGAAGCCCTTGACCCCCCGTACCTGTGGGAGATCATAAAAGATGACTGAGGGATAAAAAACGCATATAACATCTATGCAAGGGAAGGAAAACTCAACTAAATTACCTTATACCAACACATCTAACCAGCGTGGTGTAGTAGGTCAATTTCTCTTCTAGTGTGAAGGAGGCTCGAGCCCAATAAAGGGACATGTATGAGCTTATAATTTAGGATATATTGGCTTCCACATAAAGAGTAAACTGTCGCTATTTTTTGTTCAGAACTATTTATGTTACGTTATCTTCGTGTGAATTCTACATTTTAGGTAGCGCTCGCTAATGTAATTCAGATGGCAAGAATGATAACTATTTCTTAATAAAAAATAGGTATTATTGTAAATATTAAAAAGAAAAAATAAACTAAAAAGAAAAATAAAGCTCGTCTCTAAAGTAACTTGTTATTTTTGTTTATTATTATAATTGACATTTTACATATAAAAAAGAGTGAATATTAATTAACAATTGAATTTAAGATTATGTAATATTTAATTATTTAATGTCACACTTATGTTAGACAGCTATCGATGTCATACGCACGCACACACAAATGAATATAGAATAGCGGCGTAGTATCACGACATGACCACGTTTGCCTTAGTACCTACCCAATGTATCATTTCCAGTAGTCGACACAATTTTACTGCCAAGGCGCGCAAAAAGATGTTTCACATCACAAACTTTCAATACCTATCTACTCTATATCTACAGGTATAGTATGTTATTAACAAATCGATAGTGCTGTTAAAATACAACAATCATCAACGATGACTGCTCTCACGCCTTTACTTGTGTTCGGGTCACACAATCGGCGATCATAGATTTTTTGCCATATTTCTGTAGATCTGTAGTGCGCCCGGTTGCTGCCTGACCACAGCACTGTGCACTCTTATTGTCCTAACGTTTGAAATATTGTACCAAACGACACACGGTAAAAGGAAAAAAATATGTACTTTAAATATCGAAAGTAATAAAAGCATTTGTTTGCATAAGAATCAATTCCTTACTATAAAATGTGCATCGACAATAAATATCAAATTATTTTGAATTTTTAATTTACTATTTTTATTATATAATTTTTTTCTGCCTTAAGCGATTTTTATCGTTATATTTTAGCCAATTTGCAAAATATCTTTATAAATTATAGCCTATGTGTTATTTTGAGGTGCAAGCTATATTAGTATAAAGTTTCATCAAAATCCATTCGGTAGTTTTTACGTGAAAGAGCAACAAACATGTTCACATCCATACTCGTACATTATTACAAACTTTCACGTTTATAATCATCATCATCACAGCCCATAAATGTCCCACTATTGGGCTTGAGCCTCCTCCGTAATGGGAGGGAAATTAACCTACTATACCGCGCTAGTCAGACGTGTTGGTATAGGGTTTTGTTTCGAGTTTTCCTTCTCTCGCACAGATGTTATGTGCGTTATATATCCCTTAGTCGTCTCGTACGATCACCCACGGGTATGACATGGGGTGGTGAATAGTATTCTTACCCCGTCACCACACGGATTATCACCACACGTTTATAATATTAATAGGAAATAGGATATATAATTCCACTAGACTACCAAAACTTTTGGGCCCCGAGCTCGAACGCGAGCCGGCCGCGCGGCGAAACGAAATTAATTTCGTTGCGCATTATTTTGATTTTGCTATATCTCTTAAGGTATTGATTTCATTTGCATGGTCTGAAGGAAAAAAATTATCTTCATGAAATGCTCAAGCCAACTAATGTATTTAAAATGATAAGGATTAATACAGTATTTGTGGAAATAGCTTTTCAATTATCGTTTTATAATAGGCCATTTTTTAAAGTATTAAAATGGAGATAGTATGTTATCCTTAAGAGATAGGCATATACCATCGCGGAC
Organism: Lymantria monacha; assembly: GCA_905163515.2. NCBI lineage: Eukaryota > Metazoa > Arthropoda > Insecta > Lepidoptera > Erebidae > Lymantria > Lymantria monacha. Next base: position 31,049,530 of record LR991093.1, read on the forward strand.
TTTTTTGTAGGCCTTTTTAAGCTCTATAATACTGTAGTACTTTATTTTGATCTATTTCGTAGGGTTCAGCCAGCGTTTGCAATGTAAGCGCAAAATAATGTGTTTATTTACGACATCACATTAGAAACCTCTTAAATTATCAGTGTTTCTCTACTACATTATGCATATATTATACATATAAACCTTCCTCTTGAATCACTCTATCTATAAAAAAAAACCGCATCAATATCCGTTGCGTAGTTTTAAAGATTTAAGCATAAATAGGTATATAGGGACAGAGAAAGCGACTTTGTTTTATGCTGTATCGTTACAACTTTGTTGTGTGTCGGTAGTAATTTTTTCCGTCTAGCCCCCTTTCGCAACGCGCGATAAGGAACTTCGTTCCAAAAAGGGCGGCGATAATTAATCACCTAAAATCTTGCAAAATTTTACCATTTTCTGATAGTACATATTCTCTCTCCTTTACAGGGATCCATCATACAGAGAATCCATCCATCCATGGATGGATCCTCTTTCCTTTACAGTAGGTTTATTTTACCTTAAACGTTTCAATAAATGTGTAAGTCGGTAGATTACACAGGTTTTCATAAGTAATCTTGGATGTTTTCAAGTAGACCACCGTTGGTATAGAGTTTTATAATGAGTTTAGCATAGATGTTATCCGAATATTATATCCTCACTAATCTGCTTCAATTCTCTGAATGGTGGTACACCAGGAGTACACTACAGACTTTTAGCTTACGCTTCACCAATTTGATCCAATAAAGTATGAACATAGCCTTCTCCTTGTAATTTTTTGAATTTTTATATTCACATGTTGTATATTTGCCCCGTCAATCTGTTCTCATTCTTAGTTTTAATGCTTGCCCAAACTATCTCAGCCATAATTTTCTGCCGTTCAATTTTTGATTCGGTTAAAAAAATTACGTAAGTACATATAAAACGATGATCGCTGTCAGTAAAACGCCGGTTGTTATAAAATATTGGTATTATAAACAAAGTTAGAGGTAAAATATCAGTCATGATCGCACAATGTTACAGCTGATTTAAACTAAGAAAGAATGTTATCTCAGTTCATTGTCAGGGGCTTAGTGTTGTACTGCATTAACATTTCAGCGAAAGATGTTTCAAGTTTCTGTTCAAATAGTTTCTTAGCTAGTTTAATCTGTAGAACTATCTAGAACACCTACACTGTTTCAGAGTTCGCAGGTTAATGTTCTAGACATATCAAGAGCGTTTCAACTAACAAATTCTGTGTTTGAGTGTATTTTATATTTATTAATTATTCATAGTACAGAAGGATTACGTAAATTTTATTAAAAACAATACTTTTTTGGAGGTTCAAATCAACTTCCTTTGAGCGTCCACTTCCGTTTTGCATTGAAATGATGACCTCATTTTTTTTTACTCCCAACGCAGTCAAATGAGTTATAATATAATGAATGTACTAAGAATTAATTATATACTATACATTTTATGATTAATTTATGAATTACAATTCTCATTAAGTTAAGATTATTTGATTTTTCGACTTGTACTTGAATAAGCAGAGATATATTAACATTTCGCTGTTTAATATATATATACGTACTCATATGAACCCTGTGGTTGCTGTGTGATGGCGAAATACTCGTGTATGAATAATACCAACCTTTAGATTACTTGTGGACTTAAAAGACTACTAAGAGTTTTATATTGCCTTGGGCCAATACCTGATGCCGTTTGGTTCACATTGGCCATGGAGGGTTAAAGTCAGGCAGGTGTCCGGTCTTTAACCTAATGGCTTCTTACTGCACCGTCTACCAGGCTGAGTGACTTCACCAGGTGTGCCATCCTCAGCGACTCCAAAGCAGCATTGGACACTGTTACTGACCTTCCTCTTCACCCATTAGCACTAGATACCCGGCATCATTTAAATTCATGCTATAATCAGAACAAAGTCATCTCACTCTTTTGGATAAAATCTTATGTCGGTTTAAAAGGCAATGAAAAAGCTGATAGTATTGCCAAATCAGCGGCACTTAACCCTGAAACACACAAATTCCCTATCTCTTTCGGCAAATATATAATCAGACAAAATTCTAGTAAAGAATGGAATGACAGGTACACCAACACAAACACCGGCAACACTACCAAAAAATTTTTCCCCAACACCATTATGGCTCACAAAACACTAAAAAACATCAAAATTGACAGCACACTAACACAAATATTCACGGGCCATGGAGGGTTCTCCGATTATCTTGTTCGTTTTAAATGTAAGAAGAACCCTCTTTGCTCCTGCAACACCGGCGCCACAGAAACAATAATACACATAATCCCAGAATGCCCGATCAACAATAAGGACCGATTTAACTTAGAACAGGAGACTGACATTACAATAACTGAAGACAACTTCCCACAACTTCTGACTGACGACGACACCAGACAAACATTTTTAGACTGTTGTAGAAAAGTCGCAAACATTGCCATCAAAAGAAACAGAACAAAATAACACATCCATACACTTACACATCGCATCATTACACCACCACATTATTTATCTTAACATAACTGTTAGGATAAGTTAGGTTTTATATACAGATGGCACTGTTCTAGTATAAAAAGTTGTAGACTTTTTCTATCACTTATTTATTTTCCTCTATTTCTATTTCATATCTTTAGCCTTTATTTCTTTTTGCTTTCTTTACTTTTAATAAAAAACCCTCAGCTTTATTTTTCTAACTTTAAATTTATATGTTATGCTTATTCCTTATTATGAAATTCTTGTTTTCTGCGTACGTATGTGTTTGTACTTTATGTTCTTTATTTATTAATTTAAATAACACTATTTATAAATTCTTAATATATTATTATATAAAATATAATAATGACTTATTTCTATTCTCTTTGTTCTTTTCTATTTTTTATTTTCTGTTTTATATATATATATATATATATATATATATATATATATATATATATATATAATAATAACAATAGTTAATATTACTCCCTCATTATCTAGTTTTAATTTCCTAAATTGTATCATTTATTTCCTTTCGCTTCACTTAACTTTCTTTACTTCTAATAAGAAACCTTTATTTTATTATTTTTCTAACTTTAAGTTAACATGAAATGCTCTTTCTCCTACCTTTTTCTATTATTTATGTTCTGTATTCTATTTAACATTAATCTAATATTTATGTTCTTTATGTACTTCAGTGTTTGTAATTTCTGTTCTTTCTTTCTCACTTTCTAACATTCAATTTAAAAGAAATAAAAATATTGTAATAACTTTGTATAAACTTTGTATAGCTATCATAATTCAATACACAACTCAACTTAGTACATAATATTCTCTATAATTTTAATTATTTATAATCATTTTGTTTGTATTCAATGCGAAAGTGGAAGGATGTAGGTACCGAGGGAGACCGAGACTAACCTACCTAGACCAGATCGGTCATGTACTGAAGGAAGGTGGAGTCAAGAGTCTCCGAAACCGGCGAGCGTGTATGAAGAGAATAATGAATGTTGAGGAAGCGAGTGAAGTATGCAAAGATAGAGTTCTCTGGCACTCTGTTCTCTCTGCCTACCCTGTAAGGGATATGGCGTGATGATATGTATGTATGTACTATTACCACGACTCCTATACACTATTATCGCTATATTATCATTATTCCAATTACTAATTTTATTATTTCTATTAATTATTTTACTCAACTCTACTACGTCTATTATTACACTCTACTACACTATTATTCTTAACTTTATCAATTTTATAGTATACACTAATTAAGGTCCCTGATTATGTCAGGGGAGATAAAAGCCCAAATAAGATAGCTTGGACAAAAAAAAAAACATAATGCCAAATCTATTTGCAATATGTACGATGGAAGGTGAATACATATTGTGTCGACCACAAGTGATTGGGATAAGAGGATAATGATAATGATGATGTATGTATATAAAAAACCATTTCTTGGAAGTTGTCTTGGCGGTATATTGATGGATGGAGAGATTAATTACAAGGTGATAGGCTATTAATACAGTGTATCCCTTGCTTTTCTCGTAGCAGTTGTAAAAGTCGGTCATAGAAGCACTGGGTGATAATGAAGTAAGAAAACAATTCACTATTTTCCTTCACGCAAGTGACGTAGAATATAACGATGACGGAAGCTCGAAAGTTTGGCATAAAAAAGATTGTATACCAACCAGTCGGAGTTATTCGGAGTAAGTAGGTCAATTTGCCTTGAAATGTATGATCCAATAGGAGAGCGTATATGAATTAAAGACCAAGGATAGAAGACGGGTTTAACGCTGACCACTGAATTCAGTTGGAGACCTCGTGCTCTGTTGACGCTATAAATAATTTCTCCAAATGACTTTACAGATTGTTGTCCAACTCTGGATTCGGTCTAAGCACTGCATGATCAGGAGTCCTATTTTTGAACAACTGGATCATTAGCCTGCTCTTTTCTGAATTAATTAAGTTTACGCAATATTCTTTTTCCACCGTACATATTGCAAAAAAATTGTCTATAGTTTTATAATTGGACGCCTGACATCAATTCACCTCGGGAATATAATTGTTAACCAGACGATATCAGACACAGTTGTCGCCGATCGATGATAAGCTCTTAGTTGCCCTTTACGAGATCCACGACCAATGTAAGAGTTAGTAATATTCGTAGTTACTACCATAGAATAACCACTGGACTAATGAAACAGTTTTAATCAATTAAAGTGCTAAAATTCTTATTTATTTATAAATATATATTTTAACAGATGCGGTCGCGTTCTTTGGAGTATTTGGTAACATTGGATTCACTGCCACCTTTAAACGGCAGTGAAGAATGCCGCCTGCAAGATGGACCCGTTGGTTATGGGCGTATACGTCTTTCAGGAAGAGAGGCGGATAAATGGGAGGAATTCTTAACCCCATCTGGTAATTTGTGCAGGTTAGTTAGATCAATTTTACCTGTGCTGATTGACTAATGTTACAATTCATAAATAATCTATTTTTTTTCTGTAAGTGTGGATTGAGTTAATAATATTATTGCAAGAAAAACTTGATAACAAAAATATCTAAAACCGTTATTTGGTTATTTGGACGCAAAGGGGTTATAGTCCTCCATTTTCCCTTAGATTGGTAATAGGATGTGAAAGTGATGAAGACGATTCAGAATTTAGAGAGCCTCAATTCTTTACCGAATACTAACAGAGATTTCATATTCTGTGTGTCTCTATATATATATATATATATATATATATATATATACTTATATACTTAGTGAATCAGCCTCTTTATATATATATATATATATATATATATATATATATATATATATATATATATATATATATATATATATATATATATATATATATATAAAGAGGCTGATTCACTAAGTCAAGCTCGAGTCACAGCTACTAAAACTAAAAATATAAAATGTTGACTATAGCTTCTTTTTGTGATGAGGCTTGTTGAAAAAGGATTTTACGAAATATAACGCTTAAGGGGTGAATCGAAATATTAAAGTTTCTATGAGATGAACAAAATCTTTTATCTTTATCTTTAAATAACGCACAAATACACTTGATTAAAAATAAATAAACACGTGTTTCAGCAATTGTCCATTTTCATCATTTAAGTACGTAAAATAAGAGATTAAATTATGTGTTGATACCTTTACTTGATTTGATGAAGGAGGGTTATCAATATGCTTGTGGATGGGCGTAAGAACCGTAGGAGACCCAAAAAGAGATGAATGGATTGTGTAAATGAGGATATGTTTATGAAAGTTGTGAGTGCAGATATGATGGCTGATAGAAGATTGTAGAAGGCAAGAACGTGTGCCGACCCCACTTAGCGTGGGACGAGGGCAGGCAAATGATGATGTCCTTTGCTTGATTTCTCATTAGATTTTAAATTAACATAAATATGTATTAGTATGTGCGTTAACCTATTTATATAGATACATACATATCATCACGCCATATCCCTTGCAGGGTAGGCAGAGAGAACAGAGTGCCAGAGAACTCTATCCTTGCATACTTCACTCGCTTCCTCAACATTCATAATTCTCTTCATACACGTTCGCCAGTTTCGGAGACCCTTGACTCCACTTTCCTTCAGTACATGACCAATCCAGTCTAGGTAGGTTAGTCTCAGTCTCCCCCGGTACCTATATCCTTCCACTTTCGCATTGTATATCTTCTTAACCAGACTGTTAATGTTTATATTTATATAACAGAAATAAAATAGAATATAAAATATATAGTTTGTAGACATATAAGTTATGTATAGGTACCTCAAACACCCTGTAAAAAGTTTGAACGTCAAAAGTAACGAACCCTGCACAAAGTCCGAACTAGGTGGAAAGTTACGAAGTCACGACCAAAAGCTTTTATTTTATCAAAATTCAATCCATACTCCCCATGCTATTATCGCCACGCTTGACAAGTGGAATGACTATCACAGTTATTGTTACAAGCTACCAGAGAAGTGTTACTGCTTGAAGTTTTTTGATCCTTCTATTGGTTTTTATGACTCCTACTGGAACTACTTTTTATGTATCGGTCACCTATTCTCATTATACATACATATCATCACGCCATATCCATTGCAGGGTAGGCAGAGAGAACAGAGTGCCAGAGAGCTCTATCTCTGCATACTTCACTCGCTTCCTCAACATTCATAATTCTCTTCATACACGCTCGCCGGTTTCGGAGACTCTTGACTCCACCTTCCTTCAGTACATGACCGATCTGGTCTAAGTAGGTTAGTCTCGGTCTCCCTCGGTACCTACATCCTTCCACTTTCTCATTGTATATCTTCTTAACCAGACGTTCGTTCGGCATTCTTTCCACATGTCCGAACCATCGGAGCATTCCCTTTCGCATCTTTACACCAATACTCTCTTTCATACCTACTCGCTCTCTTACGTCGTCGTTACGTTCTCATTATAATATATTAATATTCATAATTATCAGTATGGTGTCGGAGTGAGAATCCAATCACCATCTTCTATCCTGTCTGTGGGTATCGTAGAAGACGTCTAAGCGATACGATATACCTATCAAATCAGTGCAAGTATTACCCTGGTCGACTCATTTATGGCTGCGGATGGAAAACCGTCAGCAGCTTGGTACCACATACCACGATAAGATAATGGCTATAAAACATGAAAGTGAATGCAGAGAGCGCATGTGTTTTTTAAAACTCATTATTAATGACTAAGTCATTAATATTAGTTGTGGTGACTGATCCCCTTATTATGATGGGTTAAGAATACAATGTGTCACTGTTTACTTTCTTGTGGGAATTGCAAAGAGCAGTTGTGAGATAGTCAGAGAAATGGACAGCGGCTATCTTCTGATATAACTTATAACATGAACTCTGATCGTCAACCTAACTTGACAGTCGGTTATGGTACTTTATATGGATAGGCCTATGTCCCCTAAAAAAATTGATAGATTAATTAATGGGTGGATGGCATTATTTTCTTGCAGAGATAAAATTTTGGAGCGTTGGGTTGAGTTGATCGCCCGCGGGGCGCATTCTCGGGCAGGAGGCGGGTCGCGGGTACTATGCGCGCGGGCAGCGTCGCGAGCTAAACCGTATCAGTACTGCTATTTGGAGAGAGGTCAGTCCATTATACAGTTTTATATTTTTTTGACTCTTCATCCTGCATTAAATAACTAATGATTGTTTAGTGGAGGCTTTAAACATACAGGAACAAGTTTTTACTATTATCACGAAATTGTAATGGATTGGGGAACAATCTATTCTCGATCCGTAACCGTACGAGGGGTACAATAAATTAAACTGTTTTTACAGATTTCTGATTGTCTTGTCTGACATTTAAAATACTTTACGAGGGCTTGATTCTTTCATAAACCTAAAAACAAATAAAATCATTATAATAATAATATATAGTATCAGAAATGAAACTTTGGCAAACAATTTTTTAAATCTCGTTTACATACAACAACTAATAGCGTGTACTCTTTCTGTCTCTCTCTCTCTCTCTCTTGTGGCGCGTTCATCGTGTCGCGTTTCATCTGTAAAAATTTTACCCTCATGCGCGCAAAAAAGTTTCCCTTCAAGATGGCGCGTAACCGAAAAATGTGACGGTAAATTTTTTCCAACGCCGGTATAGAAGTTTCACTTCAATACTTCAAAATTGTTTAGATGAATCAATGTGCTGTTTGGTAGCGACAGAATACTACCAACCATTACCTCGTTCCTGAATGTCGTAAAGGCCACTAAGAGCCCTAAAAATACCTAATTAGAACGTCAGAACGAGAGGCGGCTGGCTATAATACTAATAACTTTTGAAATAAGTGCGATAGAAGTCGAGTACATATTTTGTGGACCCCAAGTAATTGGGGTAAGACTGAACGAGAATATAATTGCCGCCACACCATATTTCTTTGTGAGATTCGAAAAATCAATTGAGATTAGTTAAGAGAATAAACAGCAGCGTTCTGTTGAGAAACGCATAATATTTGAATGCGATTACAAAATTTGACGCCAAGTGTGATAATTATTTGGCATTCTGTGTGCCTATGTACCTATATATATGTGTACGTATCTATGTGTATATGTATGTGTATGTATATTTAAGAATTAATTTGCTTATTTATTATTCATAACATCTTACATTTATTCGTAGGATCTTCTGATATTTATTATAATATGTATAAAGTGTGCCGTGGCGGCCCGTGCTCAACAAACTGGTTGTGCCTGAAAACCAGCGCTGTAGCACCTTCGGTCTGCAACTTATGCTGAGGTAGAACCTTTTTGGTCTACTACAGTGTGGTGAAATATGTTTCTGTTATCCTTTCTATTTTTTTTTTTCCTTAATATTATTTTTGTTAGTGTTTTTGTAATTGTTAATAACCATGCTATAGAACCCAAATAAATCATTTTCTTTCTTTCTTTCTATGTCCAGTAGCGAGTCCGCTACTTTCATGGTTTATAGCGGCAAACGATCAAGGAGTACACCTGGTGGTAAGTGTTGCTGCTGTTCATGGACCTTTGCAATACTAGGGCTACTAGGTCGCTGCTTACCAATCAAACCCAATCATAAAGTTGGGTTTTTGGCTCTCTTACTAATCAAACGAAACGCAACAGCACATTATCATTGCTCAGACATCGATTTCTTGCGAGAGTGTGGTACTACCTACTAACAGGACGGACCGGCCCGCGGCTGTAGACAGAAAACTGTCAACAGCGTGGTCCTGCCACTATTATATAATAATGATGATCACATGTGTAATAATATCACGAGTATTAAATATCAGAAATTATTATAAAATATTTTATTCATTAAATAAAAACATATTTAGTATAAAAGAAAGGTTCTCGAGTGATAACCACAGATCAGATGACGCAGCGTAGGATTACCCCCCACCAGGTTTACTGACGACCAGTGGCGGACTAACCCCGTCAGAGGCCCGGGGCGGCAAAGATGAATGAGGCCCCCCCAGCTTTAAAAAAAAAATGTAATTTTACAAGCTTTTTTTGGAAGTGCAACTTCTTTGCGCGCCATGAGGATAATTAAAAATTTTTACAGATGTAACGCAATATTAGTGAGACCGATTGAGAGAGAGTGAGAAAGGGCGAACATACCATGAAGCACAAGCCATGGAGCGAGAGTAGGGAGCAAGCGAGTGAGATAGATCGAGAGAGAGAGTGTGATAGATCTAACATCGCATCACGAACAGTGCCATGGAGCGAAAGGTGGGCGAGAGTTAACGAGAAAGATTGAGAGAGAGTAAGATAGGGGGAACGCCGCATAACACACATGGCTATGGAGCGAGAGGTCCCTCATCTGAGACTGAGAGCGAGAGAGTAAGGGAGATCGAGAAAAAATACACGCTATTGGTTGATGTATGTAAACGAGATGAGAGAGAAGCGTAAAGAGAACGAGAGACTGGTACAGATCTTGACATAGCATGGTTGCTTTGGAAAATACCTGCACACAGTCGTGAGCAGAGAGAGGACACCGTCCTACCACCACTGCAATTGCGAGGAGGACACTGTGCAGCACACGCTCGAGATCTGTGTGGCCTGGTCAGAGCAGCCCCATGAACTCGTCGCAGTAAACGGTGCCGACCGATGACGAGCGATGCTTGACAGAGTCAGGAACCGGGACGCGGTCGCCACCTTCTGCGACAGTCGTCTCACGGAAGGAGGTGGCAGCACGGCTCCGAGAGAAAAACCTCTTGTGTAAAATGCTTTACCACCGGTGCCTGGGGCGGCGTAGGCGCAAGTACCTGCGCCTGGTGCGGCCCTAGCTAAGACCACGGGTGCCTGGACCGAGGAATAGTCAGGGCATCGAAAAGGTATCGTACCCGAAAGGGTAACCCGCCGGGCTGGCCACGGATGGCAAGGAAGCGGTACCAGTGGCTGGCGTAATGGCGATTGGGAGGGAATACAGTAGTTTATGGAGCCACGCGCTGCTCTTTCGTCGCCCCGGATGAAACGGGAGGCATGTGTCCGAACCACAGCCTACCCAAAAAAAAAGTATAGAAAGCCAGAATTGTATATAGGTTAGAAAGCTAAAATCACAAACAGCCGGTAGGAGCAGGCTTGCTCCTGATCTTGTATCTAGATTTGCTTTTGATGGATCTTGAAAATGTTGTGTCGGCTGTAGTGTTTTGATCTTGATGAAATTATGAAGCTACTAAGCACATTTTTAAAGTCTAGTTTATGATTTGATCAGGTGAACGCGTAGGCATTTGGGGGCCCCCCAAGACCAGAGGCTCGGGGCGGGACGCCCCTTCCGCCCCCCTGTTAGTCCGCCACTGCTGACGACATTATGAGGGTCGAAGGAAACCTTTGGATTCAGGTAGCACATGACCCTTTTGAGTGAATTTCTCATAAGGAGGCCCATGGAACATCTACGGGCTGCTAGAAATTTGACACTGGTGTGAGTTTAGAAATAGCTAATGGGAATTTCAATGCATATATTTTTAATGCTACAGCTGTATAGTTACAATAAGCGGTGATGCGAGTGTTTCATACAAAGCATTCAACGTTCACGTGAACTTTGTCAAAGTTTTAATTAAAAGGAAATTTTCCCAGCCACGCGCTGAACCACAACGAGGAGCGTATCGTTGTTCTACGCAATTTTATTAATTGAGATTTAGACAGGCTATTAATAAATATGGTCTTTATGGCTGCTTGTTTTTGTTTTAAAATTTCTCGGCTTTAAAAATTATAAAGGACTAAACAAAGTAACTTAACTATATTTAGTCACCCGAATGCAAGATTCAAAGGAATCTATGATCGGTTGTCACTTGTAAGATATGATCCAGCCATAATCTTGAGTGAACAGAAGTGAGCGGGAAATTGCAATTGAAAATATGGGATAGGTATCATCAAAGTTAATATTATATCATCACCATCACCATCATTTTCCTACTCTTATCCCAATTGCTTGGGTTCGATACAATATTTACTCTTCTTTCATAGTACATATTGTAAAAGTTATTGTCAATAGTTTTATGACCGGCCGCCTGCCAGACGTCAACCCTCCTTGGGAATGTAATTGTTGACCAAACGACATTACATAGAGTTGGCCCAGGTCGTTATAAAGCTCTTAGTCGTCTTATACGACATTCACGAGCAAAATAAGGGTTGGTAGTATTTGTAGCCGCTACCACATAGCAAAAGTTGATATTATATATATAACTATATATATATATATATATATATATATATATATATATATATATATATATATATATATATTACCAACCCTTACTTTGCTCGTGGATGTTGTAAAAGACGACTAAGAGCTTTATATCGAGCTAGGCCATTTGGTCAACTATTGTATTCCCAAGGAGGGTTGACGTCAGGCAGGCAGCCGTTCATAAAACTTCTGCCAATAAAGTTTACAATATGTACGAGTACATATTGCGTCCACCTCAAGTAATTGAGATAAGAGCAGGAGAATGATGATGACATAAAAAGAAGCTAGTTAATCAACTCATCAACGAAATTGAATGAATTTTGGCCGATAATTTCATTCCAAAACACAAATAATGAAAATAATAGACAACGGAGAATTCATGATTTCTACGTATACACAAAAAGTAGAAAGCAGTAGTACTAGCTACCGCTTTCTTTCTTAATAAAAAATTATAATGATACATTTCTTTACTAAGCGTAATAAATAATGCTTTCCAAGACATTTATGAGTATTACCAACGTTCAGGCTTGCATGATGATGAGCGTTACATCTGCGTCTTACCGCTCGCTAAATAAGAATAACACTAAATATGATTAATATACTCATATCTTAGTGCCCCTACTACTAGCGAATAGTTTGTTAGCTGTAGTCATAGAAATCGTAAGAATGCAACAGTCGACTCATTTTTTCTAATATCATAGAAAAAGGAAAACCTGGTAAACGTATATTTTTTTATTTCTTATGGTGGCAAATGAGCAAGTAGCACATCTGATAGTTAAGTGTTACTGCCGCCCATGGACCTTTGTAATACTAAGGGTATAGCCAGACCGCTGCCAACCAATACAAACTTCAAACCCACCCAGTTGGGCTCCCAGCTCTCTCGCTCACCGAACGAAGCGCAATAGCACTTTGCCATTACTTAGACGTCGATCTTCTGCGAGAGTGTGTTACCCCGAACGGACCGGCCCACGGCTGTAGATAGAACTGTCAACAGCGTGGTCCTACCACTATAAACATCTTATTGAAAAAGTTTTTATTACTTTTTTAGAATGTTTTCATGGACACTGTAAAGTGTTTGAATATAAAGATTAAATTGATACAAGCGCGATTAAAACCGTAAAAAGAAATTTATTTAAAATATTTATTATAATGTTTAACCCCTTCGGTGACGATTCGGGCAGCTGAGATCCAACTTTGTTCCAGCGTGGTATTTTGAAGATCCCATTCTCTATTAAAATAGGTTACATATTATGGGTAGCTTCCCTAACATAGATGTACATACATGCATATCATCACGCCATATACCTTGCAGGGTAGGCAGAGAGAGCAGAGCGCCAGAGAACTCTATCCTTGCATACTTCACTCGCTTCCTCAGTATTCATAATTCTCTTCAAATACGCTAAGTATAAGGTGATCGAGGGACATAAGTACGGTTTTTCTGTAAGAGAAAGATAACTCGAAACAAAAGGCGTCTGGTCTAATTAATTCCCTCTTATTGGCTAGTTAGTAGGTTTGCGTTAAAGGCTCAAAGATCTTTTGATTTAGATACTGAATACAAAAATGATTCAAACTCAAAAAGATTGTGTATTATAGAATTATTAAGATTATCGTATGATTTCTGCTATGCGAGTATCCCACATATAAAATAAAACTATTTTTACGGATGTTATCGCGATTGCGTTTTTGATTCTTTTGGTTAGCGATGTTTTGAAGACTTTTGAACGTTTATAGTCACGGGAGGACCTAAGATATTTCACATCCAACAAATTACTGTTAGGTTAGTTGATTATAGGAGCTTTTATCTACTCAGTACAAAAGAAAATAGAATCATTTTCTTTGCGCTATTTCTCCTGTAACCATGAGCGCTGGATGTCTATTGTTTTCGAAATGTGGTGCAATTAAAAATCAAAAGCCGTAAAAATAGTTTTATTTCATATAATTATCGGACTAAGGATATTTAATAGAATAGGTCGTATTAAATTTTTTTTAATGATTATGGTGGCAAACGAGTAAGCAACACACTTAATGGTAATTGATACTTTCACTTATAGGCATTTGCGATACCAAGGGTATAGCAAAGCCGTTCCCTATCAACCCAAACTCACCCAGAAAATTGGGTTTTCGGTTCTTTCGCCCACCGAAAGTAGCGCAACAGCGTATTGATCACTGCTCAGACGTCGATTTTTTACTAAAGTGTGGTACTACCCCGGATGGACGGGTACGCAGCTCTAGACAGAACATTGTCAACAATGTGGTCCTACCATAATGCAATTAAATTACTATATGGTTTAAGCATTCATAGTAGGTACAAAATTCTGCATATTTCATTTATTCATTGTGCCTGTACAGTAACCGAGTGCTTGCCTTTAATTTATTAAAAAATGTAGGTCTTCATATTTCACTCTTGTCCCTCGCTTCTTTTGTGTAGAATATTAACATCATATATTAGGCTTTATATTAAATAAACTAGTATTACTTGCAGTGCCGCTTGTACTTCATGCATTTCGGCAGAAGTTTATAATATACGAAAAGCATTGTTAAATCATATTTACTATACTTTAGTATTTTCTTCTTTTACATACATACACATACATATCATCACGCCATATCCCTTGCAGGGTAGGCAGAGAGAACAGAGTGCCAGAGAACTCTATCCTTGCATACTTCACTCGCTTCCTCAACATTCATAATTCTCTTCATACACGCTCGCCGGTTTCGGAGACTCTTGACTCCACCTTCCTTTAGTACATGACCGATCTGGTCTAGTTAGGTGAGTCTCGGTCTCCCCCGGTGCCTACATCCTTCCACTTTCGCATTGTATATCTTCTTAACCCGACGTTCGTTCGGCATTCCCTTTCGCATCTTTACACCAATGCTCTCTTTCATACCTACTCGCTCTCTTACGTCGTCGTTACGAATTCTTTTTACATTATATAAAATGTTACCTAACAAATTTATTATAGATTTTTTTTTTTTCTTTTTTTTGTGTGACTTAGTTGTTAACCTCAGATGGCTATGACAACTTTACCCGCACTGTGGGTGAGCGCTGAGGGCTCTCAACCCGAGATTATTGCATCTTAACCTAGTGGTTATATACGGATGTATTTATCTGGGTGGTGGCGGAGTAAGAATATAATTCCTCATCCTTTATGTTGCCCGTGGTTGTCGTAAAGACGACTAAAGGCTATAAATTATAATGTGCATATTAAATCTATACAACAGAAGAAAATCTCGAAATAAAACCCTATTAACCCGTCTGACCAGGGTTGTATAGAAGGGAAATTTTCTCTTACTCTAGAGGAGGCTAAGCCCAACGACCCTAGCAGTGAGACGTATAGGAGCTGAGATGATTATGAGACGATTTTAACCATTACGCTATTCGCGATTGAATGATTGCCATTTCATACGCCAATCTATTTTAACAACTCATAATTTATCTTTAACAATATCATTCGAGTCGAACTGGGTTTAGTTTTAACATATATAAAATACTAGCTTCTACCCGCGGCTTCGCCCGCGTAAAAGGTTACTTTCCTAAAGTTTTTCATCCCCTATTTTTATTTTACCCCTTAAGGGTAAATTTTTTACAAAATGAAATTAATGTCATATTCATTTATAGGTATCTAATCAATAGTCTAAAATAAGTTTCAAGCTTCTGGCTTTCAAAATGACGATACTTCCTTACAACTTTTCATCCCCCTTTACAACCTTTTTTTGCATTATAAAGTAGCCTATGTCCTTTGTCAGGCTCTAGACCATCTGTGTACCAAATTTCAGTTAGATGGGTTCAGTAGATTTGCCGTGAAAGAGCGACAGACAGACAGAGTTACTTTCGCATTTATAATATTAGTAAGGATTTATTAAACTTAGTCCCAAGTTTCACACCTGTATTATTCGCTTTGAAAACGAAAACCAAGTACCAATATAAATAACAAGGAAAATATCTAAATAATGGTTCAAGGTTGGCCTTAGAAATTCGAATTGTCCTTGATGATATTTGAGGCTATATTTTATTGGGTTCCACGTGTAAGGGCTTTAATTATATTTACGCCAAAATTTTCGGTAAAAACCAAAAGACTGCAAGACACTGTGAGCATTAATTGTATAGATTTGACTCACGATCATATTTAAATATTATTTAATTCAGCTTTAGTAAGTTAAGAGCGAGTAGGTATGAAAGAGAGTATTGGTGTAAAGATGCGAAAGGGAATGCTCCGATGGTTCGGACATGTGGAAAGAATGCCAAACGAACGTTTGGTTAAGAAGATATACAATGCGAAAGTGGAAGGATGTAGGTACCGGTGGAGACCGAGACTAACCTACCTAGACCAGATTGGTCACGTACTGAAGGAAGGTGGAGTCAAGTCTCCGAAACCGGCGAGCGTGTATGATGAGAATTCATACATAATGTTGAGTTGAACATTCATAATGTTGAGGAAGCGAGTGAAGTATGCAAAGATAGAGTTCTTTGACACTCTGTTCTCTCTGCCTACCCTGCAAGGGATATGGTGTAATGATATGTATATATATGTATGTGTTTAGTAAGTTAAAGTGGGACCGCCTCTTAGGAAGTCAATGATTAGTATCATGCCCTCTTGAGTTTTCTTGCCGGATATTTTTGTGTAGTCGCATTCCGATCCGGTGGGAGCTTTATAGGTTTGTTAGTTTTATTTAAAATAGTTTAGTATCATAGTAAAATAATTACTATAAATTTACCAGACAGACTATAAACTACTTATTTTTTTTTCATATAGAATCATTTTCTTTCTGTACTGGTAATGAATTTTTATTAAAATGTGGGTCAAAATAACTAATTCTGTAGCGGGTAGATATAAATTATTGTAATAACTATGGTATGGTGAACGTAAAACACTTTAGTCCTCCCGTGACCATGACAGCGGTAAAGTTAACAGTGTCGGGTAGATGGCACACGTCTCCTTAAAGACGAAAATATAATACAATGCGAGAATTGAATGTCATACAATAGTTCACGGTGGTGTAAGTGGCAGCACGATTGGAACGGATTTCTAATAGGTGTGGGTTCGAATCGCACTTGTGACAATCATTTTTCGCTCGTAATTGGGTTTTTATAAATAATTAAGCATATTAAATGCTAAATTTCAGTAATTTGAAGCTGTAAAGTGTTTGCAATGTCGGAAAATTAAAATGCAACGCGATAGAATCCATAAAAATAGTTTTATTTGAAACGAAACTATCTAATTATGGCGCTTGTGTTTCAACCACTGCTCATCACAACTCATATAGTTGTGGGATTGAGCATCTTCTACGATGGTGGAGAAATAAATTGCCATGCTAGTCAGACAAACATAACACCTAGTCAGACATATCACGCTAGTCAGATGAGTTAGTAGTTTCATTTTGAGTATTTATATTCTCATATAGATTTTATATGCATATCATATGACTAAAAACTCTTTTACATCACCCACCGGCAAGGAAGTGGGTGATCATATGTATACTTAATCCTTCATCACACGGAACAAATTATTCACGTAGTCAAAAATAATTTAATAGATAATAATAAAACCTTGAAAATGTGCTGTATAATAATGTTAGAAATACTTAATAGTTGTGGTTTTTTTTACACAATCTCAAGTCAAGCGAACCGCACAGTACCTAGCAATAAATACTGCATATTGAGCCTTGAAAAGAGACAATCGACTAATTTCGTAGAGCATTGTCCCTGGTGCACATAACCTGTATCACATTGCATGAAGCACTGACAGTCTGTTGTGAAAAATTATCGTTATCGTGGGATTAGAATCAATCGTACTATCACTTAGAAAAGTGTGAGCTGCCATATGATTAATATATCAATATATCAATTTGTGCTTCGTATTATTTTGTTGTCTTTATGTATTATTTGTGCTATCTATCGGACGACGATTACACATTGTACCAATTTTATACTCTAACTTTTCTGTTAGAATTGTATTATAAATAACCTTTTTTTTATTTTTTTTTTATTTTGTGGTGGGCTATGGCGTAGAAGAGACGGTGTGTGACCCTATGGGGTCACCTACTGCAATGCGCCTCTTGGTCGTGCGAGCGGACCACCGGAACCCGATCTATGTCTTCGGTCGCCTATTATACATAACTTAGCATGTTCAGAATTAAATCTTAATAATTAACATAGTTTTATGTTATATATTATAAATATTATAAATATGTTCATTATTTGAAGATTTTCGATACAGTATGTCATATTGTAATTATTTGTGTGGTGTTGGTTATTATCAAATAATACAATATGTTCCTACACCTTATTTACCCATGGCGGTGTTGTAAATAGGCTGACAGATAACTAGAGTAGTAGGTGATAGCGCTATTTCATCTAGATACTGTTATAAAATCAATTAATTTAGTCAATATTTCTTGTAATTGGTTTGGCCAAAAATATTCAACGGTTGGAAGAAAATAATAGAAATTATATCACATTCCTCAGACGAGTCGGCGTAGGGTTTGGTTTCAAGATGTCCTTCTCTTGTATAGATGTAATCCATATATTATCGTAGTTAGTTGTGTTTTACGACATCCACAGGCAAGAAAAAGGTGGCCACCGAAGTCATAAATCGAGTACCGGTGGTCCGCTCGCACAGCGAAGAGAGAGGAGTTTTACGGTGGGTCTATGGGGTCACGCGCCGCCATTCCGTCACCCCGGGCCGATTCGGCGGGGCGAAACGCATCCATAGTCCACCAAAAAAAAAAAAAAAAATGGCAAGAAAAAGGTGAATTGAAATTACTGAAATTTAGGATTTAATATGCTTGATTATTTATAAAAACTTGATTGAACGTGAACTGTTGGTGTAAGTGGTAGCACGATTGGAACGGATTTCCAATAGATGTGGGTTCGAATCCCATATGTGACAACCATTTTTCACACCTAATCAATTTTTTATAAAGGTGAAATGAATTCTAACTCCATCATCACACAAAAACTTGCCGAATTTAGTCGCTGACATAAGCTAGTGGCTTTATATAATACCATATATTACGACGATTCAAAAGTTACCCGATTTGTGCTTTACACTTTCGATTTGTTTTTAATTGAAAGCGCCTAATTTTTTGTACGTTTCTACGCGTAAATGAACAGAGTAGTTTCAAAAGTGATTTTTCAAAGTTATAATAGTCTTTATGATTGAATTGAATTGAATATTAATATTATGACATACATTTTAAGTAATCTTACAGTCCCAATTGTTTAACTTTTCTTTAAATTGTATAGATCTTATGGAGAAGGGTGATGAGTTAAGAATATAATTTCTTAAAGCTTCCGCCTGCGGTTCATGGCAGTCACAAAAATTGGCTAGGGCATCAATAGAGTGAGGGTGACGCCCCGGCAGTTAGCTGGGTCGTCGACGGGGGATGGTACCTGAAAGGGTAACAAGCCGGGCTGGCCACGGATGGCAAGGAAGCGGCACCAGTGGCCGGCCCAATGGCGATGGGAAGAGAATAAAGTGGGTTATGGGGCTACGCGCTACCCCTCCGTCGCCCCGGACGGAATGGGCGGCGTGTATCCGGACCATAGCCTATCAAAAAAAAGGACATCAATAAAACGAAAAAACAAATAAAAACAAGTTTTATGACAAACAGTTCAGTTAGGTACATCTAATTTATAGAAAGAGGTCAGTTAATGAATCCCATTCGACAGCATGCGGAAAATTTAAGAATATCTTCTCAAGCAATATAGAGTCAAAGTTTCCAGTCAAGTTGTCCAGGAAAGTGCTGCCTCCAATTTTCCTAGTGAAATCTCTCTCTAGTCAGCCAGTTTTTATGACAGGAAGTAAGTATGACATAAATTATTTTCTTAACCAAACATCATGCAGGGATTATTATAAATGGTTCCGGGAGCATTTCCGCAGACTCGCTCCACGGCTCGTCGGCGCGGCGTCCGCCCTATCATGGCTTATGCCGAATGTGGGCGGACCGAGCGCTACCTGACGACAGCTGTACGCAGGGGTCATCCGGTCGATGGCCCTGTACGGCGCACCGGTGTGGGCGGGATCCCTGACCGTCCGACTCAGGGCTCTTCTGTGGCGACCACAGAGGGCTATGGCGGTCAGGGCCATACGCGGGTACCGCACGGTGTCGACGGAGGCAGCGTGTCTGTTGGCCGGGACCCCTCCATGGGACCTGGAAGCGGAAATGCTCGCCGGTTTGTATCGGCGGATGTTGGGGGTGCGAGCGGAGGGCGGTGTGGTCTCCTTGAGGGAGCACACCGCCTGGCGCATCGACGCCCGCCGCGACATCATTGCCCGTTGGGCAGTCCGGCTGGAGAGGCCTCGGTTCGGTGTGCGGACCGTGGAGGCCTTCCGGCCGGTGCTGATGCAGTGGCTAAAACGGCGGCACGGAGTGCTCTCCTTCCGACTGGTGCAGGTTTTAACGGGGCATGGATGCTTCGCCAAATACCTGCACACGGTCGTAAGGAGGGAGAGTACACCGTCCTGCCACCACTGCGATTGCGACGAGGACACGGCGCAGCATACGCTCGAGGTTTGTGCCGCTTGGGCAGAGCAGCGTCGTGAACTCATCACAATCATCGGTGCTGACCTGACGCTGCCGACCATCGCCAGGGCGATGCTCGACAGCGTCAGGAACTGGGACGCGGTCGCATCCTTCTGCGAGGCAGTAGTCTCGCGGAAGGAGGCGGCGGAGCGCGTGCGCGAGGAGCGTCTCCTCGACGACGCGAGCCGCCGCCGGCGACTGGGGCGGCGCAGGCGCGATTACCTGCGCCTGATGCCGCCCTAGCCGAGGCCGCGGGTGACTGGATCGGGGAATTAATCCGTCACCCGCCAAGAGGCCGACCGCGTGAGGAAAGACCGACATCCTACCCGAGGGGGGACGTCGGTCGAGGAGAGGGTACTCCTCAGGGGTATTCCGTCAGGCCAACCACTGACGTCAAGTCACTCTGCTCCGGTGGTTGGCCCAACGACGAAGGCGACGTCACGGGTGGGTTACGGGTGTGCGTGCTTACGCCCCTCTGTCACCCCGGGCGGAGTGGTGCGAGAAGTGTGCCGACCGTAACCCGCCCCCAGAAAAAAAAAAAGGGATTATTATAAATAGAGAATATATAGATAGGATATTCAAAAATTAATTAACACCTTCCACATATACCAATTTGCTAATGTACTATAAGTTATTTAGGCTAGTTTTCGGTAATCCATTCCTCTATCATCACCATCACCATCATCATCTCAGCCCATATATGTCCCACTGTTGGACTTGGGCCTCTGCCGTAATGGGAGGGAAATTAACCTACTATACTACGCTGGTCAGACGCTATGCCAACGGGTTTTGTTTCGAGTTTTTCTTCGCTTGCATAGATATTATAATAATAATAATAATAATAATTTTTATTTCAGAGTATAGAGCTCCATATTTTGTTAGTAACAATAAAAACTTAAGAACTAGTGTTAGTAACATTGACATAATTACCTTATAATGTATGAACAAAACTAACATACAACTGTTGGTCGTCCGAACCTGAGGGTGTCTACTTAACTGCATGCAGTCGTATCCAACGCCTCAGGATCGGCGATTCCCACCAATCAGCCAAACCCTTTATTATGTTATTGGGGCTGCCGCGCATACGACGCAATAGCGAGGCGCTTCTCTTGCGCATAACGGCCGAAAAACTATCTACGTTCGCGTCAGCAAACATGCCGGACGCGCTACAAAAACGCGACAGCCCCAACAACACCCGGAACGTGTTATTGTATTGTACACGCAGGTCACTGTATGCCTTCTGCGTAAAGTTCACCCACAGGCTGCACGTATAAAAACTTTGACAATAAGCTTTGAAAAGCGTGACCTTTACTGGGGTAGTGCAGTGAGCGAACCTGCGGGCCAGCATACCGCTTCGAACAGCCAGCGACCCGCGCTCCCGTTCCAAATCTGTATTATCCTTGAGGTCCGCCGAGACCCAGTGGCCCAAGTACTTAAATTTGTTAACCATATTCAGAGCTGTACCACATAGCATGACAGGTGGTATAGTACTATAACATTTATTGCCTGCTTTAAATATCATGAGCTCACTCTTGGTTGCATTATATTTGAGCCCGTGTGCCCCGGCGTAGGATTCACATATTCTGACCAATTTCCTCAGGGCCTTGATTGATGGGCTCAGCAACACCATATCGTCAGCATAACTTATATTATTAACACATATACCATTAATGTGACACCCTATACCTGTGCTGCTGAGCTCCCCGATCAGACTGTTCATGTATAGGTTAAAGAGTGCCGGAGAGGTCAAGCCCCCCTGCCTCACACCGCACTCCAACCTATACTCTGTCGAGTATGTGTCTGCCCACTTCACTAGATTTATTTGATTATCGTACCAATATTTAAATAACATTATCACCTCAGCGGGTACACTTGTATCACGTCGCAATTTAGTCCATAGAATGTCATATGACACCATATCAAACGCTTTCGATAAATCAAGGTAACAGGCATATACTGGTGTTCTCCTAAGTGTATAATACTGTACAGTCTGCTTAAGGCAAAATATAGCACTGTCAGTAGAAAGACCAGGCCGAAATCCAAACTGTGCGTCATTAATTAACACATGCTTATCGAGTACACGCACAAGCAGACTGTCCAGTACCTTAGCAATTACAGTTGCCAATGAAATAGGTCTATAGTTCGACAGCATAGACGAGTCACCAGTTTTGTTTTTAATAATCGGTACGACAATAGTGCGCATCATTTTTGCAGGTATATAAGAATGCCTTAAACACAAATTAAAAAACATACATAAAACTCGTGGTAGATGGTTACCAGCGTGTTGCAAGTGTTCGATGCTGAGACCATCGTGCCCAGGAGACCTACCTCTCGTCATGTTTTTAATAGTAGCATTAACCTGTTCCACGTTAAATGTTGCAAACTGCTCGCGGCATACGGTTTCAGAATCGAACCCAGGCAACGACGTCACACGTTCTAATGGCGATTGAACTCCAAAGTGCTCACAAAATAGGTTAGCAATATCACCCTGGTCATGCACACCCGCTATACTCACGGGAGGACTCGGTCTATAATTTAATTTATTGGTAGATTTCCAGAATTTTACGAAATCTTTATTTGAATGGTGTTTGGCTAGTGTATCCATTTTTATTTGGTTTTGATGAAACTGACACCATTTTAATTTTGATTTAAATTTCTTTCTAGAATCACACATATTATTAAAAGCTATTCCAAAAGTGGGTTTACCACACTGCAGCCAAAATTTATAATAATAGCGAGCCCTCTCGTGAGCATTATGTGCGTGTTATATCCTTTATTCATCTCTTACGATCACCCATGGGTAAGACAGGGGGTGGTGAATTGTGTTTTTATTCTGACACCACACGGATATACTTCTATACTAATATGATTAAGACCGACATCCTACCCGAGGGGGGGACGTCGGTTGAGGAGAGGGTACTCCTCAGAGCTATTCCATCGGGCCGACCACTGACGTCAAGTCACTCTGCTCCGGTGGTCGGCCCAACGACGAAGGCGACATCACGGGTGGGTCACGAGTGTGCGTGCTTACGCCCCTCAGATGGAGTGGTGCCAGGAGTGCGTCGACCGTAGCCCACCCCCAAAAAAAAAAGAAAAATACTAATATTATTAAGCTGAAGAGTTTGGTTAAATCTCAGAAACTACTGATTTGAATTGAAAATTTTTTAGTGTAAGATAGTTTATTTATCGAGGAAGGCTCTAGGATATATAACATCACCTTACGATCAATAATAGCGGAGCATCAATGAAAATTGTTGCAAAAAGGTCAAAATATTCTTTTTGAGAGGTTGCGCTGTACGATATGCCTATTATCCGCTCTCTTTTTTATGTGACGCAAACGAAATTCTTCAATTCAATTAGTCTTACATACATCATCATTCTCCTACGCTTATCCCAATTACTTGGGGTTCCATACAATATGTACCATACAATATGTACCATACAATATGTACTTTTCTTTCATAGTATATATTGTAAAAGTTATTGGCAATAGTTTTATGACCGGCCGCCTGTCAGACGTCAACCCTCCTTGAGAATGTAATTGTTGATCAAACGGCATCAGATAGCGTTGGCCCGGGTCGTTATAAGGCTCTTAGTCGTCTTTTACGACATCCAAGAGCAAAGTAAGGGTTGGTAGTATTCGTAGCTGCTACCGCACAGCTAATTAGTCTTACATACATGAGTATAAAAGAAAGAGTAGTAGATCAATTTCTCATCTATCCTCATGGAAGCTAGAGCCCAACAGTGGGACATATTTCAACTAAAATGATAATTACATTCAAGAATTATTTGTGGCAATAAAAATTACTTTTATTCTCCAAGGTTCATCAACACTGAGTAGTACAGACCGTCGTCTGGCGATAGTGGAAGGAGCGGCTTGGGTTATGGTGCGGGTAGGAGCTGGTGAGGCGGAAGCTAAGTTGATGCTGGGCACTAAGGTGGAGGGATGCAATGCTGCAGCATATACCGCCAGAATTCCTCTAACTCATCCATTAGCGTTATTACATTATACAAGTGCTCAGGGTGTAAGTTGCTTTTTTTTTTATCAATATATGACAATTTTTTTTATCACCCCCTTCATTTCCCCTGGTTGTACGGGCAACTCAATGAGATCCACTCGTGCAATATTCCGCAGTATCTAAAAATAAAGCTATGCTATCAGTATTTGCTACAAATGTGTGTTACCTGCGTGTACTTTTAGTACTGAAATGTAAATAAAATTATGAAGACCTATATAGCAAATATTGTATTTCTAATAATACAGGGTTACTATGCGGTAGCAGTAGGCCCACCATCATCCCTGGTGTGCGGAGACAGGAACTCCACTTGGCAATTATGGCACCCATCTCTTGAAGCGGAACTGGATGCTCATTGTTCTGAATTATCGACGGTGGCCAGGGTTGCGGGTGCATTGAACAACCTCGTTGATAAAATGAGGGAAGGAGTTTATCAGGTGAAAATAAAATAAACCATCACATATCATTCAAATCATTTATGTGATAATAATAATAATAATTATTGTTGATTGGACACAGGGTGTTTTAGGTTTATCAAGAGAGAGTTGCTGCTCACTCTCCGAAGCTCTTGGCCAGTTTTTTAAGTAAGGATGACAATAATTGTATTCTTATCCGTGGGAATCTTAAAAATCGGCTAAGTTATTCTACCTTACCAGGTGTCTTACCCGCATAGCAGCTTTATTTGAAAATGTATAATACTGCACTGAGGTTGCTAAGCTGCTGATATAGCGTAGAAATTACGACTCTAACTCCTCATTTAAGTGGAAGGCCTACCCCAAGTTACTCACAATTATTAATATCATGTAATTCTAACTCTAAACTATATATTAAAACTTGATTACAAGCGTAAAATGATTGTCACACATGGGATTCGAACCCGCATCTATTGGAAATCCTTTCCAATCGTGCTACTACTTACACCAGCGTGAGCTGACGTATGACATTAAATTTTCAGCTCGTATTATATTTTCGTCTTTAAAGGAGACGTGTGCCATCTACCCAACATTGTTTATGTGTGACATGACATATATGACAATCATTTTTCGCTCGTAATCAAGTTAAATACTAAATTTCAGTAATCTAAATTATATATCTCGTTTATAAATACCCGATACGAAACGAAAAATTATGTCACAAGCGGGGTTCGAACCCGCACCTATTGGGAATCCGGCCCAAGCGTGCTGCCACTTACACCATCGTGAACTATTTTAGGACATGCAGATTTCGATTCATATTATATCTTACGTCTTCAAGGTGACGTATGCCATCTATCGAACAATGTTTACACATTGTATAGACCCAATACTTCAAATTTTACAGTTAGAATTGTATTAAACGATGACATAACCTTGTTATTCAAATTACTGAAATTTTTAGCATTTAATATGCTTAATATGATATAGATACGAAACGAAAAATTATATATCTCGTATTGTCTCCAGGGCACTCTTCGTGTGTTAAGTCGTTATGCGGTAATGTGCGCAATACGTCGGCGTTTAGATCGCTGTGGTGCTTACACACATTCCGCTGCAAGATGCTTCGTGTCCTCACACGCTTCACATCATTTACTGTTGATATTGGACTCGTGAGTACACTGAAGAATTTCGTATCAATCTGGCGGTTCATTCATCTTTTTTCATCATTATCATTCCAGTTAGTGTTGCCCAAATGCAAGACCAAAACTCGCTGCAAGAGTCTCGCAGTGCTCCCTTAGACAGAATTTTACGATTTCCTTGGCAAAGAAAGGATTGACAACATTTTATATTCTTAATACCAACACGGGAAAATAATTTGATGTTATTTTAAACAGTCTCATGATAGATAGGTGTGATTATAGCACCACTCCCGTTAAGTGGTATGTACCTAATTATTGATAGTCGTACAGTTAGTGCCACTAGATGAATGTAATTTCATTAATTTTGTTGAATTATTCATTTTTATCAAAACAAGTGTGTTATGCTAACAGCGAGACTTGCAAGACTTGCGAGACTCGCAAGATTCTTGTATTTGGGCTACAATAATTCCAGCTCATGTATTTAGTAATTAATAATGTAGCGGGTAGATATAAATCTCTGTAATAACAAAGATTTGTTGAAAGTGAGACACTTTAGTACTGTCGCCATCATGAATGCTTAAATAGCGCGATAAAAACCGTAAAAATAGTTTTTAACCGACTTAAAAAACTGAAAAGTACAAAATAACTTAAAATACTATCATTTGTATATGCTATCTATTCATAGGTTTGAAGTCGGTGTCGGTGTCAGTATCTTTAGTGTATGAAATTCTTACAGTAAGTAAGCTGTTTATAATTTTGCTTAAGGCTTGGCACCGAATTTAAACCTATCAATATATAACACGTACAAATGATAGTATTTTAAGTTATTTTGCACTTTTCAGTTTTTGAAATCGGTTTTTTAAACGTATAATTATTAAAAAAAATATAAAAAAGATTTTTAAATTAATTTTTTTTATATGTACGAGTCTGTCATAAGGAACTAATGTGGACCGCACAAAGAATTGTATTGCATGGCCAATGAAGCCGCGTCACTTAGCATGGTATCTTAACCACTATGCCATCTGATTTTGGAGAGATCACTTTAGAGAGATCTGTGTTCAACAACGAACTTCGATATGGTGATGTAGACATCAAATAATTGAGATAACAGCAGGATAATGATGATATATGCTTTTATCACCAAAGTTTATCGCATATTTTTATCGCATATTTTTAGTTTCGTGTAATGGGCTCTATTTATCTGATTGGCATGAAAATTGACTGGGGTTTGTCCAGGGGACAGGTCAGTATTTACCGAAGACAAAGATCGGGTACCGGTGGCCGCTCGCACGGCGAAGAGAGGAGTTTGCAAGGTGGGTCTATGGGGTCACGCGCCGCCTCCTCCGTCACCCCGGAGTGATTTGGCGAGGCGAGACGCATCCATAGCCCACCGCAAAAAAAAAGAAAGGGTAGGGGAGGGCCCGTACTCTTCAGCTTCGATATAATAATGATATTCGTGCAGGTTATACTTGTTATGTGAACGTGGCGGTGTTGCCGGGTATGTGTACCCAGTGGAGAGGGGCTCTATGGTTAGACGTGGCGCGAGAGACGCTGATTGGTTATTTGATGCTGCCTGTGTGAGGAGTTGCTTGCAGCAGCTGCAACATGTTGCCGGTAAGTTATATTATTTCTTACTGAATGTTTTTGTCAATCAATATTTTCAATCCTTGAGAACAGTTGCAGTTCCGGCAAACAACAGTGGTCTACTGGAAAAATACTAAAAACCTGGTTGAATACAAATTATTTTCGTTTTCACAGGTGAAGACATACCATCAACTCCTCCAGATGCTCTCGAAACAGCATTATTGAGTCGTTGGGAGAATCTAAATAGGGAAGCGAAGGCATCAGCTGGTTCTCCACCGATGTACTCCCGCAGACAATTTAGGTACCTGTGGAGGGTAGCTTACGAACTTCTTACGTATAAGGCAATGCTTACACATGTAAGTATAGCTAATGATTTGAGATAAAACTAATTTTACGAATTTTATCGCGTTTGTATTAGATTTTTAATAAGCCGATGTTTCGAATGATTATAGCGTTCATGATTACGGGAGCACTAAGGTGTCACACGTCCAACAAGTCGTAGTTATTACAGAGATTTATATCTACCATTTACAGTATTAGTTCCTAAATTTTAAACTATATTTTGATGCATATACAAAAGCCAGGAACAAAAGAAAATAATCTTTACTTCCTTACTAATATTATAAATGCGAAAGTAACTCTGTCTGTCGCTCTTTCACGTCAAAACTACTGAACCGATCTAAATGAAATTTAGTACACAGACAGTCTAAAACCTGACAAAGGATATATAGGCTACTTTTTAATGCAAAAAAATATTGTAAAAGAGGATGAAAAGTTGGAAGGAATTATCGTCATTTTTTAAGCCAGAAGCGTGAAACTTATTTTTAGGCCATTGCATTGGTTAGATATAAATAAATATGACATTAATTACCCTTAAGGGGTAAAATAAAAATATGGGACGAAAATCTTTAGGAAAGTAACCTTTTACGCGGGCGAAGCCGCGGGCAGAAGCTAGTTTTATATATATATAAAAAAACAAATATTTTATTTAGTTATTAAACATTAAAATTATGGTAATTAGTATATTACGAAAATTTATTATTATAGAATTAATAAATGTAATTAGCTACCACCGGATCGGTGTAGAGTTGAAAGCTGTAAAGTATATGTAATATCAAGATTTAAAAAAAACAAATACAAACGCAATAGAATACGCAACAAATAGTTTTATTTGTAATAACCCGTAAATATAGTTTTATTTTAAATGTATTTTGCACGCATAAACTTCAGAAGTCATTATATTTCATTGATTTTCATAGATCACCTCCTGTCCCTGTCCCTGTTTGAATCGGTGAAACTGGCTAAGGAGTAACACTTTTCTGGGTAATTTACAACACCAATTACGATCATCACCCTCATCCACTTGATTGTCAAGCGTGATTATAGCACTATTCTCCTTCGTGAGGAGACCTATGTAGATAGTGATAAAACAGTGACAAATGTCCCAGGATGCTTGTAATGTTATGGTATTGCCTGAAATATTATTACATCATCAGTAAAATGGGCAGCTTCATTCTTCTGGGATATCAATTGTGCTCTAGTAGTTAACTCGTGATCTGGGCCAGCCATAATCTTATACATTGTATTTTACATTATATCGGGGTTCGAACAGAGCTGATACTTTCTAAACATTTTGTAATATTTTTTTATAAATAAGTTACTGTTTGGTAGCGGCTACGAATACTACCAACCATTACTTTGCTCGTGGGTATCGTAAAAGACGACTAAAAGCTCCATATCGATATGGGCGAACACCACCTGATGCCGTTTGGTCAACAATTACATTCCCAAGGAGGGTTGACGTCAGGCAGGAGGCTGGTCATAAAACTATTGCCAATAACTTTTGCAATATGTAGGAAGAGGAGTACATATTGCGTCGACCCCATGTAATTGGGGTAAGAGTATGAGAATGAAATAAGTCACTAAATAAATAGTAATAATAGATAAACCCGCTGAGTTTTTTGCCGGATCATCTTAATAGTGATTACGTTTCGATCCGGTGGTAGGTTAGGGTTAGTTTAAAATGTTAAAATTGACAATATGTAAGTGCCACAGCGAGGTTTATACCTAATAAATAATTTTGAATTTAAATTTGAATTTGAATAAATATCTTGAATCGCTTATCATTCAGTTAGCATTCGCCTATTAGCAAAGTGCACCTCTAGATTTAGATATAGTGATGCGAGGTGAATGTTAAGATAATATTGAGTGCAATTTCAGTTGAAAATCTATTTGAATTATTCATGTTAAATGGTTTTAGCTAGACGAAATTTGCATGCCTCTTAAATATAAATGGATTAAATTGTCTTGTATTGACTGTTATGGTACTTTTAGTAATATTTATCTTTGTTATGAAGAGCTCTGGCTATGAGTTGTGTTACAATTAATAGTAAATTTACATTTTTATTAAGTAATATATCTTAATAAGACTTATATTTATTTATTGAAATCTTAGCAAAAATTGTCATCATTGTCAATCATATATAAAATTGAATTCTATTCGAAATATCTCTTTTTGGCTTTCATGCAGTCTTTTATTCTGTATGGCTACGAATCTATGGTTTACTTATTCATGAGAAATTTAGTCACGACTTGTTCTAAATATTTCTTCTAAGCAACTGTGGTGTGTCATTTAAAGAAGGCGATGTTTTCTAAATCCCATAATTTGCAGTCCAAGGTAATTAGATTTGGGTTAGATGATGGTCATTCTTCAACTCTTATAAAATGCCGAACAATTTTAAATCAAGCTTGGGTAAAACTACCCAAGCTTATATATTCACGAGCTGCTTATATATTCACTAAATTTACGAGGTGTAAACGCACCTCGTGAATATAAGATTGTTATAGAAAAAAAAACCGATTGACTGACATATCAACGCTGGTCTTAAAATAATAAATTCATCATTCATCATTACAGCCCATATACGCCCCACTGTTGGGCTCGGGCCTCCTCCATAATGGAAGGTTAATTGGCCTACTATACCACGCTGGTCAGACGTGTTGGTATAGTAAATTAACTTATAATTTAAATATTATATTATATTAAAATAATAAATTGAGACACTTGATGGAGAGTTGGCTAAGATAAGAGCGTGGAGCAAATGTCATGGACTCCTGGTAAACCCCTGTAAAACACAGGTGTCTATTATAGGCAGTAGTTGGTTTACGTCAAGAATCGATTATTCTCAATTACCCCAAGTCCTCTCTGATGACACAACTATTCCGATCAGTGAGCAGGTTAAGGATTTGGGAATAATTATTGACGCTAATTTAAGGTGGGGGTCCGTAATTGCAAGAGGTAAGGAGAAAAGTGTTTGTCTCTGCGGGAATTCTGAAAAGGCTTCAAAATTTTCTGCCACTAAAATTACGCTTGCTAATTGTCTATTATTATCCATTTTAGACTACGCTGATGTTAGCTACTTGGATCTTGCTGAATATCAACTAGACAAGCTCGAGCGTCTCCAAAATCTTGCAGTTAGATTTGTATTTGGATAACGCAAATATGACCATGTTACACAGTTTCGGTAGCAGCTCAAATAGTTACCTATACGTCTTCATCGGGACTTTCATATTCTCTCTCTTTTATACAGTGTATTATTTATTTCTTCAACTCCTTCCTATCTTAAAGCTCGTTTTCAATATCTTCATGATACGCATAATAGGAATTTGAGGTCATCAGATAATATGAAACTGAAAATGCCACTGCATTTTACATCTTTGACATTACATTTTTGAGAAATCATTCACAATCACGGCGGTACGTCCGTGGAATGAACTCCCGCTAGATATAAAGCGCTGAAAGACTCTAGCCACATTTAGAGTAAAACTTAAAAAGCATTATCTAAAATTGGTCAGTTAGTATTTGCTATCTACTTTATTACATAACCTAAATTTTATTTATTATTTTTATGAAATTCACAATTTTTGAGCTATTAACGTTATAATATTTATTTTATATACAGGGTGAACTTTATGTATGGGAACACCTGAAAATCTCGAGAACTATTGGATATATCGGAAAATGACCCAAATAAAAGTTTCATGAGAAGGAACGGGGAACTCGAATCAAAGCTCAAATTTGACCTTGGGCATGACCTTCACCCAAATTCGAAGGTCAACTTTGTTTTTTTAAATAGGAACCCCTATTTATGACCTCGGATTCGGAAAGAACGGGAAATTTTACGTTTAAAACCATATTCATACTTCATTTTTGAAGGTAGTAAGAAGGTCGCTGGAAACGAAATTATAAAAAAGGACCTCATATCAACTGATTTTCACACTGGAACACCAGGATATCTCGGTAAATACCGATTTTTCAAAAAAATGTTTGAGGCAAAAGTTTCATGGGAAGGAACAGGGAACTCGATTCCAAATTCCTAACACATTTTTTCAAAAAATCGCTATTTACCGAGATAATCAGGTGTTCCAGTGTGAAAATCAGTTGATGTGAGGTCTTTTTGTAAGCGACCTTCCTACGACCTTAAAATAAAAGTATGAATATGGTTTTGAACGTAGAATTTCTTGCTCTTTCCGAATCCGTAGTCAAAAATAGGGGATCCCATTCAAAAAAACAAAGTTAACCTTCAAATTTGGGTGAAGGTCATGCCCAAGGTCAAATATGAGCTTTGATTCAAGTTCTCCGTTTCTTCTCATGAAACTTTTGTGCTGGTTATTTCCCGATATATCCAATAGTTCTCGCGATTTTCAGATGTTCCCCTACATAAAGTTCACGTGGTATATTTATCTATGTGTATATATATATGTGTACGTATGTGTATGTATGTATGTGTATATTTATATGTATACGTATGTGTTTACTTATATATTCTATACATAGTTGAGCAGCACACCTACAACTACCGCTCTTTCCTAACATGTTTCCATCCAAAGGTTGCCTGGTAGAAATCGCTTTTAGCGATAAGGCCGCCCATTGTACTATCTCCACTTAGAATTGTTATTGTAAATGTATCACTTAGGTGTGCAATAAAGTATAAATAAATTATAATAACATATTTATCATATATATCTTTAGAATAATTGCGGCCTAAATAAGTTTGTTGTTTCTTTAAGGAAAACCATAGCAATTTCCGCGCGAACTTGATTCAAGCTACATCGTTGAATCAAGAGTCTATTGAAGATTTGATTCATATCTTAGCCATCATGTTGGATCAGGCTAGAGACTTGTACCTGAATAATTTCCATGCGAGGAGTGTAGGAGAGTTTGATAGAGAACTGTCAGCATACAGGTTAGAGTGTATTTTATATATTTTTCTATTACTAATGAACAACGAGCATGCAGTACACCTGATGGTAAGTGCGACTGCCGCCAATGGACCTTTGCAATATCAGTGATTTAGCTAGGCCGCTGCCTACCAAGTAAAACCCGCCCAGAAAGTTGGGCTGTCGGTTCTCTCGTTCGCCGAACGATGCGAACCAGCACATTGCCACTGCCAAGGCGTCAATTTTCTGCGAAAGTGTAGAGACTACCCCAAGTGGATCGACCCGTGGCTGTAGACAAAACTTTCAACAGTGTGACCCTTACCACTATTAGATTTTTAAATATTATTAGATATTATTTTTAGATAGATTTCCTAGTATATTGAAAAGGAGAAAGAAAAGACGAATAAAAAGTAGTTAAAAAATAAAAAAGGGAGGAATCATCAATGTGATAACCCTAAATAATGTTTACGATTACATTATATCATCAACCTCTTTATTTGTTGTTGAAATTGTAAAAATCAGCTAAGAGAATATTAGGACTATGCTTGTCAGGCGTAAAGGAGATTTCATCTTTATGGGACTTCCTTATTATACCTATATACGTCTACTAGTGGACGGTGATAGAATACTGGATGGAGAAAAGGGACGAGGGAGGGCAAGCAGATAATATTTACAAGAAAAGGATGATTCAATTAACCTTGAGGCAACCCCATCTAACCAGTGTGCTATATTAGATCAATTTCTCTCCCATTGTGGAGGAGACTTAAGACCAGCAGTGGAAAATGATGGAAAATATATCTATTTTTTCGTAGTAAATAATAAAATCTAAGAACAACTTTATAAAACTAATCAAATATCGACAGATCAAAGAAATGGAATAAACTCAAAGACTATTACGATGCATCATCAGCCTGTCTCATTGACGCAGTACGACGAGACCCAAACCTTCAACGTGAAGATCTAAAAGACCATTTAGTAATAATGAAATGCATAATAAACTGGCTTTACAAAGGCGCAAAAGATGATAAGAAATATCTTGGACCAGTTCTGAAACCGTATTTGGACAGTCTTTTTGCGACTTCTAACAAAAACGCTTGGTTTTTGGATGATTTTGATTTGAAAAAATGTGGGAGTGAATTTGATGGTTTGAAGCAATATTGTACGGGAGTTCATGATGGGACTTTAAATATTTGCATGGGCCTACTCGATGCTGCAAAGAAATTTGCATGGGCAAAAACTATGGTGGATTTTGTTGACCGCTTTCGACATATTGGTGAGTATTTGAGACTTATATCTTGATGAGAACACTTGTATGAATACTTCGTACTGTTAGTTTGGGATTTATTACATATATAACTGCAACCTAATCTAAAGTAATAGGGATTAGAGCAAAATCACAATATTTATCTAGCTGTTGTTTAGTCAAGTTTTTTGCCAGTTCAATATGGATTTCTTAGAAATATATTATTTCAGCAATAGGCTACGTTCTTTTAACTATGAAAGCTAAACCAATAAAGAACAAAACCAATATAACTTGATCTGACATCATACACGGCTACTCGTATATCTATCAGAAAATCACAGCTTTCAAAACACGAAACCAGTATTTCAACATCGCAAGCTTTCAGATCAAAATTTCACGACCATTTTGCAATGCGGCCGAATATTTTAGCATTTTTATACAACCAGAATATTTGATCTGTGGATGTTCTTACGTTTGTAGTATTCTGTTTAAAGAATCGAGGTCATGATTCGCTGGGTAGAAGTTAATACCAGTTGTGGCCGGATGTATAAGGAATTAGAGTTACTGGATGAGATGTCTCTTAAAAATAAAACATCTTTATCAGCACTAGCTAAAAGTTTCCTATTTTTGATTTATTGTCTTTGGTGGGAGACAACTTTCTATGTAGTTGCGAATACGTCTACTATCAACCTTTACATTACTAAGGGAGGTCATAGAACAGGACTAAGAGCTTTATATGGAGCTAATTCTATTGGTATCGTCTGAATAACAAAATCCCAAATAGGGTTAAGTTCAGGTCATAAAACTATTGCTAATAAGTTATGTAATAAGTACGATGAAAGAGGAGTACATATTGTGGCGATCACAAGTAATTAGGATAAGAGGAAGATGATGACAGTGGCAGTTTAATCATATTAGTACTAGCTATGAATAATATTTATCTATTATAATGTCATTGAAGCAGCTCCTCTGATGGTAACTACAGCTCATTTGAGTCATGCTCTAGTCCAGTCACATCATACCTAGATCATCCGAGACGACGTAAGCTACGCAGTGCAATCTTTTAGCCTGACGTATACTGTCTCTCTATTGCCATTTAGGCGGGCTATTGGTACAGAGTTCTTATCTTTGGTGTTCCGTCTGGCAGGATTTAAATCTGGCTTGTGTAGTATTTTAGTCTCATCTAGTGGTTATGTATTGTTGTGAAAGTTTCAAACTGTGGCAAGTTGCAAATCCCACTAAGTTCTGCATACGCTGTGGTGAAAATCTGTGGCGAGTTTCGGCGATCATAGTTCCTTAACTAGATCGTACAGCGTTATAGCTTAGCATAGTACTAAAGATTTTTGTAATTCACAAACTTATCAGATATCAAAATATCTGAGAAATGAAATAAAGATTATGATTATCCGATTCAAAGAATCGTAAATCTTAATCTTTGTTTTGTCGTTAATCATAATCTTTATTACATTTCTCAGTTTAATTTTTTTTTGTTACTGACATTGTCAAATTTATAATTTCTAAAAGTGAGAAGTGGAAGGATGTAGGTACCGGGGGAGACCGAGACTAACCTACCTAGACCAGATTGGTTAGGTACTGAAGGAAGGTGGAGTCAAGAGTCTCCCAAACCGGCGAGCGTGTATGAAGAGAATTATGAATGTTGAGGAAACGAGTGAAGTATGCAAGGATAGAGTTCTCTGGCACTCTGTTCTCACTGTAGGCAGTGTAGGCCCTGCAAGGGTAGGCCCTGCAAGGGATATGGCGTGATGATATGTATGTATGTATGTATAATTTCTATCTTAAAAGTTTAAAAAACCGTTTTTGGTTATGAGTTAAGAATATAAATATGGCATTATTTAGGAATTTTCTGTGGTTGTAAAAAGAGGCTAAGGAAGTATTAGAACTGTGGTTAGCAACCATCTTCAAATCTTAGAAAACTTTTAAGGTTAACACAGAACGCCATTTTACTATCCAAGTATGGTAATTATGACTTTTTGGCCCCTTTATGTAAATGCCCTTATATCTTGATGTGCTGGTGGATGGATGGAAAGGGAATATTTAACGAAATACTTGCAATTAAAAATACTCGTTATTAATTACGTTTACTAGAGCAACCAACTGCTTAATCTAAAGTTAAAAATGATACAGTAAACCTCAGTAATTTGGATAATAGGGTCGTGTCATCATTTAATCATCATCATCACAGTCCATATATGTCTCACTGTTGGGCTCGGGCCTCCTCTGTAATGGGAGGGAAATTAAAATACTATACCATGCTGGTCAAACGTGTTGGTATAGGGTTTTGTTTCGAGGTTTCCTTCTCTCGAATAGATGTTGTATGCGTTTTATATCCCTAAGTCGTCTCGTACGATCACCCACGGGTAAGATATGGGGTGGTGAATTGTGTTCTTATTTCGTCACCAAATAGGAAAATTTGTGCTACTTCGCGACAAGCGTGTTATCGAATAAAAAATATTTGTTAAAATATATATTAGTAGGATGAATAAGTTAAAAGTTAGAAAAAATCAGCTAAGTTTGTTTTTGTTGCAGATTTTCGTCTAGCATTCCCCATGGGGGATGGCATGGCTATCTCTTATCCTATCAAATTACCATCAAGAAGGGAGCACAGCTCAGCTCGTACCCTCACGCTTAGTAGACGGGACAAGGCAGAGGCGAAACTACGTCTTGCAAAGAGATGTGTGTTAGGCGCTTTCGCTAATGCTTTAGTTGGAGATAAACGGTAAATACTTAGATAAAAACATCTATAAGTTAAACGCTAAGTCAGTAAAATATGAATTTAATTTATTAGAAAGAAAGAAAGAAAGTATTTATTTAGTGCCACATAGGAGAGACGTTAGGAACACAGAGAAAACAACAATAAACCTTACAATTAATGAAAACACATTAATTATTACATGCAAGTCTTCATAATTATATGTGTATAAATCTATATAGCTTTCTAGGTTAGCTTTACTGGATTTTTTTTTGTGGAGATAGCTTATAGTTTAGGCACACTCCACCTAATCTGTTTGGGGCGACACAAGAGACGGCCTCCAGTCCCATAACCTGCTGTATGGTACATCTCAGCGGATATTTGAGCTGACCTGTACAGAGTCCTCCTCTATAGCAGTCCACTCGGAGGGTTACCCCTTCGGATACCTTCGTCAGTCGATGATCCAACAACATTATTAAATATGTGGGGCCTCGCTGTTGTGCGGTCAGCTTCTTTGTTAGTAGCGGACTAATCCGCGATCCAGCCGCAGACTGCAGTTACGACGGCATCAGGCGAAGGTATATAGGTCCGAAACTTACTGTACATTTTTTTTTTGAACAAAGGCGATGGGCGGCTTCCGTTTTCCCTGCCCATCGCCATTAGGTCGAATACTACGAGTAGTACTGTTTCCTTGACATCTGTGGCTGGCCCGATGTGTTACTTGCAGCCCTATTATGTAAGATCGTATTTCAGCTTATCAAAAGACAATTTTGAGCAATACCTACTATATATATATATATATATATATATATATATATCTCTCTTTTAAAGGTTTTTAACATTTGCCCTACCGAATAGTTTTTATACTTCTACAAATCAAATCAAATCATTTATTATGCATAAACCCTATAAGGGCACCAAAATATTGTCAATTTTACATATTTTTTAAAATAAATCTATCAAACAAATTAACAATTATCTTCAAAATTGTATGTTATATCGTACACCGTCTGTAAGCTTCCAATTTCACCTGCCACCCGTTGTATTGGAGGTCAAATCCGGCAGTCAGTATCACGTCGCTTCTAGTTCTGGCATTTCGCCAAATGAGATAGCCATTTTTTATTTTTAAAAGATACAATAGCCATTTCACGTAGTTTTCAATGCTTCGTAATGTACTTATAAATTATGTATTAACTTGTATATGAAGGAAATGGTGCTTAATCGGTTTTTTTTTCATCATCATCATCATCTCAGTTCATACCGCTACTAAGCTCGAGTCTTCTATATTATAGAAGTGTTGATCTACTATACGTCACCGGTTAGATGAGTTGGCATATGATTCTATTTCAAGTCTTCCTTCTCTTGCACAGATTTTATATCTCTTAGTTTTTATGAGATGAGCAAGAGAGGTGGTGGTGAATTGTATTCTTACTCCTTCATCACAGAGAAAGTAATATGTTAGTGTAGGGGCCTTTCTTTTTTTTATATTCATGTATTTTTTTTCGATACAAAAAAATCTTTTTTAGTTATTACGTTGCCTCTGATATTTTGATATCTTTATTACCTTATACCAATTTAGTAATAAAATTTAAATTTTATTTATTTGCTACAAGATAAAATGAATTGAGAGTTTTAAACGGGCGAGCCACTGTTATCCGGAGCGTCGGCCATCGTTAAAAGTTCACAACGGATTTATGGATTATTTGTGAAGCCATGACGCTGCTCGTTCAGAATTTAGTGGAAAACTTTACTTAATGAATATTACAGCAAGCATGAAAGTAATGATAGCGAAGTTTAATAAAAATACAATCGAGATACTGTTATTTTATTGGTTTTAATGACACCTGTTTTGAGGACCTTAGTCAGACCAAAAGCCACAACTTAGTTTATGAGCATTATGTTTTAAACATACATAGATCCTGTATTAAGGAAATATACTTTGTTTACGGAGGGCTTTATAAATATGATAAGGGACAATTAACGGACCCAAATTATATCCAGCCGCAGAAAAACAAATCTCCACGATTTGTACAAAGTATTTTCTGCAATCGAACCATCAACATTTGGCGCGGTATGTCAGTATCTCAACCATTATAACAGCTATATAGTGCTATAAAAATACGTACCAAGAAAATTGTGAAATATATGTATATGTTATTTATTTTATTTAACTAAAATAAAAATACAACACATTATATTTTGTATTGTAATCAGATACAAACAAAAAAAAATACTCAATTGATACAAGAAATCATGTCTCTGATTGAAATTACGTATCATAATTATAACTGGAAAATAGCAAAATTTTGGATGTTTTGGTAAAACCGTGAAAAATAGCAAAATTTTAGATAAATGCGAAAAACCGTGATTAATAGCAAAATTTTGGATATTTGGTAAAAAAAAAATTAGGGTTCTAAGACAGCTCAATTTTCATGTATTTTGATCTCGTGATTACTAATTTTAAGGGTGCTTAGGTCAGAGGCTGCTTCAAATCCGAGAAAATAGTAAAAAACCCTTAAAAATGGCAAAAACCGCAAAAAATTGCAATTATTTTAATAACAAAAAATCTTGTAATTTTTAATTTTTTTTACATTTTCAGATTTTAGACTTGTATTTCAAGTTAAAAAAGTACAAAAACGTATTAAATAAAGCTTGCAAGATTTTTTTAAAATTTTATCAGTAGCTAATATTTGGTATTTTATCGGTTTTTGCAATATTTTAGTGTTTGAGAGGAACCTGGACCAAAGATATTGCAGGTTCAGATTATGGAGATCGAATAACAAGAAAATTCTTCTCGATCCAAGACTACAAGGTATTTTTATCAAAATAATTGCATTTTTTTTTGCGATTTTTGCATTTTTAAGGGTTTTTACAATTTCTCTTATTTGAAACAGCTTATGATACCTAAGCACCCTTAAAATTAGTATTCACGAGATCAAAATACATGAAAATTAAGCTTGTCTTAGCGCCCCAAATTTTTTTTTACCAAAACATCAAATTTTCGCTATTTCTCATTGTTTTTCGAAATTTAATCGAAACTGGAGGGTGGACGGCTAAAACTGACTTGAAATTCGTATTCCACAGGTCGAAATACATGCCTGTAGATAGGTGGCGCCCAATGTACAGACCACTTTGTTTTTTTTTGTGTGCTGGTTATTTTCTGGGGTTATTATTTACAATTCAGCCATTCGTCTTTCGCTACTGGATGTAGGGCACGCACATAAATAAAATAATAGTACCGTAATTGCCATACTTGGTAGGTGTGTTGGCGATTGCCGTGAGTTGTTATACATTTCCAAGGAGCGACTTGCTGTATACAGTCTTTATGAGCACATTAGTAAATTTTTACGAACCACGCGCAAGGAATGGCGACTATAGTATTTTTTTTATTCCATTGTTACACAGGGAAAGATTAGAGCATAGCGAAAATTCTGTAATAATATAATTACAAATTGGTAAGAACGTGTACACAGTTGATTGTAACGACAAAAGGGTACGCCATTTGTCATCCCTACAGTAACGAGTGATCGTTAAGCATTATCTGCGTTGACTATGCGAGATGTATGTCTTGATCGTGTGAGGAATTGTTAGCGTTTATATAATATCTCGTTATAAATTATTTGTTCTTTATATAATACTATTCTTAGTTGAGATTTTAGCGATGTAGTATGGCGACAATTACCAGACATTTTAAATGATTTAAATACCTATAATTCATATGCTGTGTGGTAGCGGCTACGAATACTACCAACCCTTACTTTGCTTGTGGATGTCATAAAGACGACTAAGAGCCTTATAACGACCTGGGCCAACTCCATCTGATGTCGTTTGGTAAACATTTACATTCCTCAGGGGGTTTGACGTATGTACGGCGCACCCGTGTGGGCGAGGGCTCTGAACGCCCAGCTCAGGGTTGTACTGTGGAGGCCACAGCGAGCCATGGCGGTCAGAGCCATTCGAGGGTACCGCGCGGTGTCTACCGAGGCGGCATGCCTATTGGTCGGGACACCCCCGTGAGACCTAGAGGCGGAGCTGCTCTCCGACCTCTACCGGCGGGTTACCACAATGCGCGACGATTGTGGCTCCCCATCGTTCAACGAGATAGCCACCTGGCGCGAGGACGCCCGCCGAGAAGTCATCGCCCGTTGGGCTACGCGGCTGGAGAGGCCTAGACACGGTGTTGTTACCGTTGAGGCCCTCCAGCCCGTACTTATGGAGTGGATGGAGCGGCGGCACGGAGTCCTCTCCTTCCGGTTGGTGCAGGTCTTGTCGGGGCATGGTTGCTTCGGCAAGTACCTGCACACGGTCGTGTGGAGGGAGTGGACTCCTTCCTGCCACCATTGCAGTAGCGACGAGGACACGGCGCAACATACGCTTGAGGTATGTTCGGGCTGGGACGGGCAGCGCCGTGACCTCGTCGCTATCATCGGTGCCGACCTAACGCTGCCGGCTGTGGTGAAAGCGATGGTCGACAGCGTCAGAAACTGGGACGCGGTCACTGCCTTCTGCGAGGCTGTCATCTCGCAGAAGGAGGCGGCGGAACGAGTCCGAGAAGATTCCCGTGACCCGGGCCGCCGTCAGTGGCCGGGGCGGCGCATGCGCGAGTATCTGCGCCTGATGCCGTCCTAACCGAGGCTTCGGTTGATCGGACCGGGGAATTGTCCGGTCACCCGACGTGAGGCCACCGCGTGAGGGCGACGCCTCGACGGCGAAAGCTGTCGGGGCGTCGACGAGAGAGGAACCCGAGAGGGTATACCGCCGGGCGGGCCACCGAAGACAAAGATCGGGTACCGGTGGCCCGCTCGCACGGCGAAGAAGAGGTGCTTGCAGGGTGGGTTAATGGAGTTGCGCGCCGCCTCTTCCGTCGCCCCGGATAGATTAGCGGAGATTGACGTGCCGTAGCCCACCGCCAAAAAAAAAGACAGCTAGTCCTTACTAATATTATAAATGCGAAAGTAACTCTGTCTGTCTGTCTGTCTGGTGCTCTTTCACGCCAAAACTACTTAACCGATCTGAAATGAAACCCGAATGAAATTTGGTACACAGATAGTCTAGAGCCTGATAAAGGAGATAGGCTACTTTTTAATGCAAAAAAGGGTTGTAAAGGGAGATGAAAAGTTGTAAGGAATTATCGCCATTTTTAAAGCCAGAAGCTTGAAACTTATTTTTAGGCTATTGATTAGATACAAATACATATGATATTAAAATTTCGTAAAAAGTTACCCTTAAGGAGCAAAATAAAAATAGGGGATGTAAACTTTAGGAAAGTAACCTTTTACGCGGGCGAAGCCGCGGGCAGAAGCTAGTAATTCATAAATGCTTATTATAATATCTATAAAATTTTTAAAGTACATTTGAAATTAATATAAGTGTATCATTTATTTTAAGTGCCTACTAAACTTAAACAAATGATTAAATATATTATTGAGTTATTAATTCTAACTTTAAGTGTGAATGCGCATTTGAAAGACAATGATTCGGAACATCTTGCTTTCTCGTGGAAGTCTTTATGACTTCCGTTCCGTAAAATCAGTTAAAAGTCGCAAAAGCATTCTATTGGTTCATTTATAATAGTAATAGCGATTTGTAAAACCTGGAACAAAGAGGTGTTAGTGACATATTGAATCCTTAGTTCGTACCTATGTGATTTAAAACTAGATTCTTATAACAAGAAAAAAAAAAAAAAATGATATCTTCAGATCTTCATCAGAAAATTTTAGAATAAATCCCTTCAAATAAAAAACAATTTTGTAAATCCATCGGTGTTATTCCGGAATATACTTAAAAAATATAATCATCCGGATTGAGAATCTTTTACATTTTTAATAACAGTTAAATATTGTTTACTTTAAAAATAAATCTCAAGTCACAATGAAAGCCTCTTAATCAAAAACCATAACAGGAAAATCATAGCGAGCGAGCTCTAGTGTTGCTAATGAAATCCCCGCAGATTATTTGTGAAAAATAAAAATTAACGAAAAAAAATCTGTTTAAGAGGTATACCATTTTTCATATTTCTTAACTACGAATCTGGTAAAAATGGTGTACACCTTACCGTGATTAAACGAATAAATGAAAAATGTCTAATTTCACTTATTCACAATAAGTATTTATTTTATTGTGGCCCTTGTGAAAAGAATGATAATTTTGTAGTATCTGGTCATACTGTCGATGGGGAATGGTACCCGAAAGGGTAACCCGCCGGGCTGGCCACGGATGGGAAGGAAGC
This sequence comes from Lymantria monacha, assembly GCA_905163515.2. Taxonomy (NCBI): domain Eukaryota; kingdom Metazoa; phylum Arthropoda; class Insecta; order Lepidoptera; family Erebidae; genus Lymantria; species Lymantria monacha. The sequence continues at coordinate 31,092,303 of LR991093.1, forward strand.
GGTACCAGTGGCCGGCCCAATGGCGATAGGAGGGAATACGGTGGGTTATGGGGCTACGCGCTACCGTCGCCCCGGACGGAACGGGCGACGTGTGACCGGGCCATAGCCTACCCAAAAAAAAGGTCACACTGTTGACAATTTACTGTCTACAGCTGCGATCTGGTTCATCCGCAGTAATATCACACTCTCGCAGAAAATCAACATATGAGCAGTGGCAATGTGCTTTTGCGCTTGGTTCACTGAGCGAGAGAGCTGGGAGCCCAACTTCCTGGATGGGTTTTGGTTGGTGGGCAGCGGCCTAGCTGTACTCCAGGTATTGCAAAGGTCCATGAGCAGCTGTAACATTTGCCACCAGATTTGCTGCTTGTTTATTTGTCACTAGGTATAAGCAATTAAAACAATTTTATCAAATTAATTTTTCCGTTTTATTTTTCAAGTCCAAAACGGATGTCAATATCTCGACATGGAAGTAGTGATGAAGTCTTAGCTAATGTAAAGGCAGGCAACTATTGGAGAACTAGTAAACCAGATATCATTCCATCTACCTCAGTTCAGGATATTACCAAAGATAATATAGAAATGCCTAAAGTTAAGAGACGGAGCAGGCGAAATCGACCCGTAACTTCTTATGGGTTTCCAGAAATTTGCATCACAAATCAGTCAGATACGAAAACTATGAGGCGAAAATATCACACCTTGAAAAGTTTAGTGTATACAGAATCAGTAGAAAATGTAAGAACATTGAGAGAAAGGCCAAGATCGGCTGGATCAACTGTGAGGAATAAGGAGATGATGAGTCGACCTAGTATTTTGGAAACGTTGGACTTCATTAATAGCGTGAAAAATGCGTTGTGTGGTAAGTTCGTTTTTTTTCACTGTAAGATAAAGAAACTTCAAAATAAATTCCAATGCTAATATACTTTGGCCAGCGAGGGATAGTAGGCCAGGTTAGGTTAGGTAGGGTAGGTTTTCCTCCTATTGTAGAAAAGGTTCGTGTAAAATAATGTGGCATACATAGCCTATTTTTTTTTTTTCGTTGGGTTATGGACGTGGTCGCGCCCCACCAAATCGGTCTGGGGCGACAAAAGAGGCGGCGCGCAACCCCATAGACCCATCCTTTTTTTTTTTTGCGGTGGACCACGGACGTTGTCGCGCCCCGCCAAATCGGTCCGGGGCGTCGGAAGAGGCTGCACGCAACCCCATAGACCCACCCTGCGACGCCCCGACAGCTTTCGCCATCGAGGCGTCGCTCTCACGCCGTGGCCTCACGTCGGGTGACTGGACAATTCCCCGGTCCGATCACCTGAAGCTTCGGTTAGGCGCAGATATGCAGCGGCGCAGGCGCGACTGCGCCGCCCCGGCCGCTGATGGCGGCCCGGGTTACGGGATTCTTCCTGGATTCGTTCCGCCGCCTCCTTCTGCGAGATGACAGCCTCGCAGAAGGCGGCGACCGCGTCCCAATTCCTGACGCTGTCGACCATCGCTTTCGCGACAGCCGGCGGCGTCAGGTCGGCACCGATAACAGCGACGAGGCCACGGCGCTGCTCGTCCCAGCTCGGACATACCTCGAGCGTATGTTGCGCTGTGTCCTCGTCATTACTGCAATGGTGGCAGGACGGAGTCCACTCCCTCCACGCGACCGTGTGCAGGTACAAGCCGAAGCAACCGTGCCTCGACAACACCTGCACCAGCCGGAAGGAGAGGACTCCGTGCCGCCGCTCCATCCACTCTATCAGTACGGGCCGGAGTGCCTCAACGGTAACAACACCGTGTCTAGGCGTCGCGACAGCCGGCAGCATTACATGGCCATTGAGCGGATCACCCCCGCATACAGTCATCAGCCCTCGAAGCTGGGATGCACTTGAAACACCTCGCAGACCGGTGCTCCAGCACGGTTACTCGCGCTGAGCTCCAGCCCACGAGGAGCCTGCATGAGCTGGCCAGTTGCCTGACCGACTCCACTAGGCATTGCACCCAGGCGGCACCTACGCCGCCCGGACCGGGCTGGATGGCGCCAACGGACGGTGTCCATGGGATACCCGGTTTTCGAGGCAATGACCTCCCGGATGTCTTCCACCGTCACGGAGTGGCATACATAGTCTGAAGAAGTCTTACAGACTAGAAAAGACTTAAAATATTTTTTTTTTAAATGAAAATCGCTTTCTTTAGTTTTGGATAGATGAAATAGTAGTTAGTACTTTGGGTTTAATTTGAATTATTATCTTGATTTTGAATGCTATACCTTGAATTCACGCACAAAAGTTAAAATATGACCCTTGAAACTATCTTTAAAAGCACTTTTGTTAAAGTTAACAAATTTATTAAGAATGTTATTACCTTTTCCTAGTGGAAGAATCCGGGGCTTCTGATACAGAAGATTCAGCGTGGTCCCTTGAGGAAGAGTGGTTGGTAGGTCAGGCAGCTCCTTTGAATTTGGTGGCACAATGCTGTGGAGTTAATACGCTGCATCTCTCGTTGGGCGACTTGGTTCTGGCTCTGCTACACTCTGGTAAATTTACAGTAAGTAGCAAATAGAGAAACTTGGTTTAGTCAATATATATTAGAAACATGGAGAATCTGTTGTGGATTATTTAAGTTGTATGTTTAAGTTATTTCCATATGGCGACTGGGTAGTAATATCATTCACCTCCCCCTTGTTTACGACACACATGGGTGCGTGTGTGTGTCGTAACGGAGGACTAAGAGAGACGATTAGAAATAAATTATATTATTATTTGTATCTCCGATTATTTCCACGGGTTTTTCCAATTAAGAATTTACCTGGTCCTTTGGAAGGCGTACATAGGTTCATAGGTCCAACACGCAGAGGCCTTTGGAGAAATTTTATCTAAAAATTGGGAAATTATTATATTATTAACTTTTCGTGTCGAGTGTTATGAATACGATTCAGGACAATTTTTTGTTCTATCCACCAATAACTGTTCCGATGTAAGGTCCTCAGTGGAGACAGATCTTTAAAAAATATATATTTCAGATCCTGCAGGAGCTATGTTCGTTTCTGGGCGATGCAAGTGAAGGTGCACTATTCGCTCTTCATCGACTCGCAAGAGCAGCTCGTTCTAGAAGCAGTGAAAGATCTACAAGGTATTTTCACAACTATTATATCTTCATCCTATCAGCTTATCAACGTTTAGCACCGAACGTGAGCCTCGTTAATGGGATAATGTAATTCCTGAGCTTCCTCGGCTTGGCTTCCACTATTGGTAATATAAGTGAATGCTCTATTTTTCAATATGTGACAAAGAGTATTAAGAAGGAAATTAAATATCTGATGATTCATAGTCTCTCCCTTCCCACCCAGATGGTTGAGGATCTCCTCAACCGTCTTGGTAGCTAACTATTAGAGCAGCCATCTGGCTGCTCTAATAGTTAGCTCGTGAAATATGGTCCAACCATAAACTTTTATATTGCATTTGATTATATTATTATAATTATATTGTAAGAAAAGGGGTCTACGCGTGAATGTGAGCAAAACCAAAATAATGGTCTTTGAAAGAGATGAAGCCAGAATAGATGTAAGAGTAACAATAGGTAATGATGTACTAGAGCAAGTGGATGAATTTGTATATCTTGGATGTGGATTTAGCCGAGATGGACGGTACACCACTGATATAGAGCGAAGAGTGAATGCGGGCAATAGAGTGAACGGAGCGTTGGGGCAACTTCTCGTCAGCCACCACCTCAGCCAGAAGGCACGTGTAGCAATACGTAACGCAGTGCTTGTCCCAACATTACTGTATGGAAGCGAGAGTTGGGTATGCAGAAAAGAGTATGAAAGTAAAATTAATGCGGTCGAAATGCGGTCTCTTCGGAAAATCTGTGGAGTTAGGCTGACCGACCGCATTCGCAACGACGACGTAAGAGAGCGAGTAGGTATGAAAGAGAGTATTGGTGTAAAGATGCGAAAGGGAATGCTCCGATGGTTCGGACATGTGGAAAGAATGCCGAACGAACGTCTGGTTAAGAAGATATACAATGCGAAAGTGGAAGGATGTAGGTACCGAGGGAGACCGAGACTAACCTACCTAGACCAGATCGGTCATGTACTGAAGGAAGGTGGAGTCAAGAGTCTCCGAAACCGGCGAGCGTGTATGAAGAGAATTATGAATGTTGAGGAACCGAGTGAAGTATGCAGAGATAGAGTTCTCTGGCACTCTGTTCTCTCTGCCTACCCTGCAAGGGATATGGCGTGATGATATGTATGTATGTAATTATATTGTATCGTGACGAAGGGTATGATATTGGAGCTGTTACTTACCAAACGTGTTCTATGTAATCTATATCTATAAAAGAGGATGTTTGTATATATGACATCGCTAAACTCGGAAACTAATTGACCAATCGTTATGAAAATTTGTATGTATGTGTATTTTTCACGAAGAAGGATTATATTCCCATTGATGTAACTCACCACCAGGTGGAGCTGCGATATCGACTTTTACAAACAAACGAGCTGGGTTTGCTAATTTTATTTAAAAGAAATCAGTAAAAAAACTAAGTCTCTGAATTTCTTGTCGGTTATATTAAATGGCGGTCGCTTTCAGAACCGGTGGTAGGTTATTGAATTAATTTAAAGTAAATTGGAGTAAATTGCCGATATATAAGTGCCTACGTAGGGTTTTTATATAATTAATGATTTTGAATTTTATTTTTTTCATTTGATTTATTTTCGTTTTAAATATTATCAGTTCGTGGCGACTACCAGAAGCAGAAGGTAGTACAGAGGAAGCCCCTCAGAAGTATAGAGCAAGACCACCTGATTACGTGTCTGGCGATGAAGCTCCTCCACCACCCCCGCCATTACCTCGTCACTCCAGTATTGGCAGACAGGTACGACAATGATTTACTTCGTTTTTAGAAGACTAAAGCCTGTTTTTACAAAAAACATCTAAATTTTAGGTTTCCTTTTTTTATTGTTTATGGTGGCTAACGAACAAGTAGCACACCTAATGGTAAGCATCACTGCCACCCATGGACCTTTACAATATTAGAGGTATAGCCAGGCCGCTGCCTATAAATGACAACTCCAAAGTCACCCATAAAGTTAGACTGCGGGCTGTTTTGCTCACCGAACGAAACGCAATAGCATATTGCCACTGCTCAGACGTCCAATTTCTGCGAATGTGGTACTAACCCGGACGGACCGGCTCGTAGCTGCAGACAGAAAACTATCTACAGTGGTTATAATACAGTGGATTATATTATGGGGATTACGCTAATTAAGACTATCAGAGCTAATTCGAACTATGAATTTGTTCTTATCGTTTCTATAACTTTTAGAAGGGTTATCTTGTTTAGAAATTGATATTAAACTATTACTTAAGTACGTTCTCTTTTTAGATATATCGTGGAGTACATATTTAAAAAAATAATATAAAACACGAATAGATTATTTAGGTGATTTAACTAAGTATTTATTCTTCTTCATTTGGCTTAGTTATGAGAATGCTTATAACGTTGTATAGCATGATTTTTAAAATGTTTTTTACTTAAACGCTTTTGATGACATGCTAATGAAAATAGTGTAAAAAAACAGTCATCAACGTTGCTATCTGAAAATGATTTTATTGTTAATATATTATCAAATGAACTTAGAAACTTAGCTGTGTGGTAGCGGCTACGAATACTACCAACCCTGACTTTGCTCGTGGATGTCGTAAAAGATGACTAAGAGCCTTATAACGAACTGGGCCAACTCCATCTGATGCCGTTTGGTCAACAATTACATTCCCAGGGAGGGTTGACGTCTGGCAGGCGGCCGGTCATAAAACTATTGCCCATAACTTTTACAATATGTACTATGAAACAAGAGTATATATATATATATATATATATATATAGACCCCAAGTAATTGGGATAAGAGTAGGAGAATGATATTATCAAATAAACTTATATAACGGTCGAGGAATCTATATATTATAGAAGACTTCATTATTTATTTATTTTATGTAAATAAAAGTCTATTAGCCGTTTAAACCTGAGATGTAATTTAAGATGACTATATGTACATATATAGTTTTCTAAAGTTAGTTTTTATCCAAATTCTATAGAAATATTTTTCTCGTTGCGCTGTTATATTATAAATAAGCCATTTACCATAGCCTCGTTTGAAGTCCGTTTAAACGAAATGTGCTTATGCTTATCAATAAATGCTTATGTTAATAAGTTCGTTGTGTTTAAAGCTTTTCATTTAAACGGCTATTAATATTTGAAATATTTTTTTCTAGGCATCCCACCGTTACTGCGATTACTTACCTCCAAATCGTCTTCAGCTCGAGCCATCTATTAGCCAACTGTCTCTCAACCCACCTAAACCTGAGTACACCGGGATAATAAACCCTATATACGACATCAAGATCCCTAAGAACAAATTTGCAGTTAAAAGGTCGAAATCTTTAGGCAGAAGCTTTAGTTCTAGAAACTTAGGTCTAGAAATTACCAGGTATAATATAACGTTAGGTCATAGAAGTGGAAGGAAGACCAATGATGTTGTGACAGCTATTACTGGTATGACTGGTGAAACAGGTCTGGACCCGAAGAGTAATTTCTTTCAGAGATACAGTACAGCAGAAGTTGTTGGTGATTCGTATAGATTGAGCAGGGTGACTATTGATTAAATTAGAAGGCCCTTTTATGTTGATGTACGCTTTTAAAATGTATTGTTTTTTTTTCATTTTTAAACATATGCGATATATTTTAGATCTTTTGGAGAGAACATGAAAGCGTTATGTGGTCTTGTATTATATTCAATGTCTTAGAGTTTTAACGTGTTATATTAAAAACAATTTGATAGTATTTTATGTAATGAGATGCGGAGAAACTGCTAGGATTGAGTGAATACAATATAATAGTCCTTTAGAAAAGTTTTCATTTTCCACCAAATTTCCCAGAAGATACTATTTATAGTGTGGCCATAGCACTGTTGAAGGCGAAAATTTGACTTACAGGTAGTTAAGAACTAATTTGAAGAAACTAAAGGTTTATAAAACCCGATTACGAAGCGAAAAATGATGTCACAAGCGGGATTCGAACTCACATCTATTGGGATTCCGGCCCAATCGTGCTGCCACTACACCACCGTGACTTATTGTAGGACTTGCAAATTTCGCTTCGTATCATATTTACGTCTTAAGGTGACGGTATGCCATCTACCTGACAATGTTTACACATTGTTATAGACTTAATACTTCAAACTTTACAGTTATAATTGTATTAAACGATAACACAACCTTGTTATTTAAATTACTGAAATTTAGCATTTAATATGCTTAATTGTTTATAAAACCCGATTACGAAGCGAAAAATGATGTCACAAGCGGGATTCGAACCCGCGCCTATTAGGATTCCAGCCCAATCGTGCTGCCACTACACCACCGCGACTTATTGTAGGACATGCAGGAGTGGGAGCACGATTGGGCTGGAATCCCAATATCCATCAAATAATCAGTTTTACAAATAATTAAGCATATTAAATGCTAAATTTCAGTAATTTTAAAGAAACTAAAGGTGTAAAGAAATTGATAATCTGTGTAGAAAATTGTAACTCAACACTGGCAACAATGGGCTCGTATTAGATGATTGCCAATACAAAAAAAGAAGAATTATAATTGTTTTAATATATTGTAAATAAATTTTATTTATTTAATAATTTTACTTTAATTTCCGTGTGGTGATGGAGTAAGAATACAATTCACCACCCCCTATCTTATCCGTGGGTGATCGTACGAGACGACTAAAGTATATAAAAGGCATATAACATCTATGCGAGAGAAGGAAAACTCGAAATAAAACCCTATACCAACATGTCTGACCAGCGTGATATAGTAGGTCAATTTCCCTCCCACTATGGGGAGGCTCGAGCCCAACAGTGGGATACATATGAGCTGAAATGATGATGAATGATGATGATGAAATAAATACATACATATCATCACGCCATATCCCTTGCAGGGTAGGCAGAGAGAACAGAGTGCCAGAGAACTCTATCCTTGCATACTTCACTCGCTTCCTCAACATTCATAATTCTCTTTATACACGCTCGCTGGTTTCAGAGACTCTTGACTCCACCTTCTTTCAGTACGTGACCAATCTGGTCTAGGTAGGAGAGTCTCGGTCTTCCCCTGGTACCTACATCTTTCCACTTTCGCATTGTATATCTTCATAACCAGACGTTCGTTCGGCATTCTTTCCACATGTCCGAACCATCGGAGCATTCCCTTTCGCATCTTTACACCAATACTCTGTTTCATACCTACTCGCTCTCTTACGTCATCGTTGCGAATGCGGTCGGTCAGCCTAACTCCACAGATTTCCGTAGAGATCGCATTTCGACCGCATTAATTTTGCTTTCATGCTCTTTTCTGCATACCCAACTCTCGCTTCCATATAGTAATGTTGGGACAAGCACTGCGTTATGTATTGCTACACGTGCCTTCTGGCTGAGGTGGCGGCTACAGAGAAGTTGTCCCAACGCTCTGTTCACTCTATTTCCCGCATTCACTCTTCGCTCTATATCAGTGGTGTACCTTCCATCTCGACTAAAACCACATCCAAGACATACAAATTCATCCACTTGCTCTAGTACATCATTACCTAATTTTACTCTTACATCTGTTCTGGCTTCATCTCTTCAATGAAATAAATAGATTGTAGAAATTGATTTTTATTTTATATTATGATGTTGATTATCATCATTCCACCTTTTTTCGTCCACTGCTAAATGTCCTCCCTTATGGGGACGGCTATAAGGTGATAATGCCATAATAGCCGTACCTCGCAAGTGGGCTGGCGATTGCAGTAAAATGTAATTTTTCCGAGTGGTGATGGAGTAAGAATGCCATTCACCACCCCCTTCTCTTACCTGTGGGTGATCGTACGAGTCGACTAAGAGATATAAAATGCGAATAACAACTATGTGGGAGAAGGAAAACTCAAAACAAAATCCTATACCAATACATCCGACCAGCGTGGTATAATAGGTCAATTATCCTTTCATTATGGAGGATGCTCGAGCCCAACAGTGGCACTACTGCTGAGATGATGATAAATTATCTGGTTTCTCATTTTCGTTTCATAAATTACTTAATTGTATAAATTAGGAGACTAGAGTTATAAGAGCTGATCGTTTATTTAAAGACGGATAATTAAGAGATTCATCTCGCAAGCTTTCAGTACAAAGTTGCTGCGAGTTTACCGATGGGGCGATCTTCCTATAGTAACACTATCATTTCAAATTTATTTCAGACAGTCTTTTTATTGGATCAAGAATCCAGGCGTTCCATACTATATTTTATTTATATTTATTTTATATATATTATATTATTATAATATATTATATTATATATTGGCCCTCCAAAGCCCAACCATACGTCCTGGTCAACCACCAGACCCAAGTGGAGGGCGGACACGTGATAATATCAATTACTGGCACGGCTAACATGGCAATGGCAACCCAGAGAGAATGGAGACTGAAAAGAATGAAACACGTATAGGACCGCTTCCCGGGGGTGATCGCCGGGGCACGTCTGGAGCTGACGCTGGACGTCTCAGCATGCGAACCGTCAGCGGCTCTCTGCTGAACAGGCGGGCGAGAGTCGGGAGGACCGAGGATGCTACAGCCGACCAACGGGGTGGGGAGAGGGCGGACGATGCTTTGTAGAGTAGGGCTTCGCACATAGACTCTGTCGGCTTGTCTGCATCGACCACAATAGGTAATGAAGATAGACGAAGAAAGTGGTCAAACGGAGAGACGGAGGAGTTACTTTACTGTTACTTTAAAGTCCGCTTCGCGGGACCCGGCTACATTGAGAAATTATACACGCTTTTCCAAGACAGAAATCCGAATAATCCCAAAATTCGAAAATTTGATGGAAATAAGTTATCCAACCAGGCACGCAATATTATCAGACAAAATGTTATTTCACAAGAGATACAAGACCGAATAACGACAAGCAGAAGGTACACTTACACTACCATCAACAATCACAGATTATGTGTCAATTGACAATGAAAACGCAGATACAGCACCAAACATATACGCAATCACAACAAGCGCAAACACGCAACAAACACACAATTCACCAGAGCAAGCAGCTACAATAGACAAACTTACTAGTAATACAGGGGTTAACGAAGATCAGGATCCATTAATTTTGCAATTCTTACAAAGTTTAGCAGAAACCACAGAAACCACTTTAGCCGATCGATTATTCCTACCAAAAGCAAAAATAAACAATCAATTTATAGACAACTTACACACTATTAACAAATACATACCTAACCTATTGATAACTAACAACAGCCTTATATCCATAAACAATATAATATACGCAAGTGCTAAAACACTAATAATTAACAACAATCAGAGACCTTTCATGCCCAGAAATACAATAAAACCAAAAACCGATCCATCCTGGAAGAAACGTATATTAAATAAAATAGAAAAACTTAGAAAAGAGTTAGGGCAATTAATAGAAATTAAAAGAGGAACAACAACACGCAGGATGATAAACATAAAAACAAATTATACGAAAAATACAATATTAAAAATGAAAATGACCACAATAACATAGCCGAAACCATCAAACAAAAAATAAAAGCAGTAGCCGCTAGAAGAAAACGATATGAAGAAATAAGCGGCAGAAAAGAACAAAATCTGTTATTTGCCGAAAATGAACATAAATTATATAGAAGTTTAGGTAACAATAATAACTCAGATATTAAACTACCGATTAAGGAAGGAATAGAAGAGTTTTGGACGTCAATACTATCAACACCTGCAAAGTACAACACACACGCGAATTGGATAAAAGAAGTAGAAGAAACAAATAATACAATAGATACAACAGACATAGAAGAAATTACAATAGAACAAGTAAAAACTTCCATAAGGAAGCTATTGAATTGGAAGACCCCGAGTATACACAAAATACAAAACTACTACCTAAAATACCTCATTAGCACACACAAATATCTTTCTCTGTTATTCACCAAAATAATCACAGGACAAGAACCACTCGAAGAATGGTTTACCACTGGCCAAGTTATATTGATACCAAAAAATTGTAACACAGCAGAACCAAAAAATTGGAGACCAATAGCATGTTTACCTAGTATATATAAATTATTAACATCCGTTTTAGCAGACATACTGTACAGCCACTGCGATTCAAATGACATAATGTCAATAGAACAAAGAGGATGCCGACGCGGAGCTAGAGGGTGCAAAGACCATTTGATGGTAAATAAGGCAATATTGGAGGATGCACATCAATCCCAAAAGAATTTGAGTATGGCGTGGATTGACCATCAGCAAGCTTTTGATACTGTTTCCCATGAATGGCTACTTAAAGTACTCGATATCTGTAAATGTCCACCTGTGATCAGAATGTCCTGGAGTGGTCAATGCCAGCATGGAAGGTGATAATGACAGCTCGGGGCTCTCATGAGTCGATAACTACTGAATCGATTTATATTAAGCGCGGTATTTTCCAAGGGGACTCCCTCTCACCACTACTGTTTTGTTTAGCAATAAATCCTATTTCTTTTATACTTAACAAATATTAATTGAAAGGATACAAACTCAAGGATAGTTTCTGGATAAACCATTTAGTATATATGGATGACCTCAAAATTTACGCAAACAATAAAAGTAATCTTAAAGTTTTGTTAGATAGTGTAGAGATATTTACTAGCGACATAGGTATGCGATTTGGATTGGATAAATGTAACTTAATTCACATTAGGGCAGGTCACAGATTATATATATATTGTATCTGGGGAAGGACATATTCTACTAAGTCAGGAGAATTTTAAGGAACTTGAAGTAAGAGATAGTTATAAATATTTGGGAATACACGAATCAGGAAAAATAGAACACAGCAAAATGAGAGAGCAAATAACTAAAGAATATACTAAAAGAGTTAAAAAACGAATACAAACACACCTCAACGCCCGCAATATTATAAAAGGAATAAACACATATGCAATACCAGTATTACTCTACTCATTTAGAATTATAAACTACAAAATCGCCGATTTAAAGAAAATAGATACGAAAACCAGAAAACTACTAGCAATTAAATAAGCACACCAACAGAAAGCAGAGGTTGAAAGGTTATACTTACCGATAGCACAAGGTGGAAGAGGATTGATAAACGTAGAATACATGTACAAATCACAAATAGTTAAATATAAACAATATTTGAAGACGGAATTCTATGATATGATTAGGGAAATAGTACAACATGACATTAATAAGGATAAATACTCAATAATAAAGGAATCACGAGAAATAGAGCAACAATTACACTTACCACAAAACAATTCACACACAGACACAGAGATAAAACAAGCAATAGTTAAAACACAAAACACATCATGGCGAGCTAAGCAGTTATACGTACAATTCCCTGAAAAAGTATTAGATCAGGCCAACATAAACACAGAACTCTCTTTTAAATGGATCAAAAAACAACACGTATCTCCAGGAATACATGATCCAGCCCCCAGTAAAAGAAAACGACACAACCAAAATCATGTGGGGAAACACCTGTACAAACTGACATCACAGTGACACACAACAGACCAGATTTAATTTACATTGATAAAATAAATAATAAAACATTTTTAATAGATATATCACTACCATCAGACTATAACATCGGAGCTAAAGAGATAGAAAAATTAAGTAAATATCACCCTTTGAAAACAGAAATCAGTCGTTTGTGGAACACACAAACGGTTGTTATTCCAATAGTAGTAGGAGCAACAGGAGTAGTAGCGAAAAGCATAAATACATATTTAGAAAAATTAGGCACCACAATAGATATAACCATACTTCAAAAACAGGCAGCCATACACTCATCAACCATAATTAGTAAAGTCCTAGGAGATACGGTGTTTGTAAATAAAACAAACACACAAGAAGAACTCGCACAAAACGAACAATAACCACTCGTCTATTAACTATAAAAATGACATCTCACCCTCATCTGTGGATCCCACTACAGGAATCTCCACAGACCGGAGTTACAGCATATTTTTTTGTAACATTGGTTTAGAAAATCCTGATTTTCTCCAAATCTAATTGGAATTTTGAATAACTCCAATTAATTTTATCAATAAAAGATATTTCTATGTAATTCCTTACACTACATTTTTGACTTTGAATAGTATTGCGACCGTTCTATGAGATACAAAATGGGTCTACCTAAACTTAACTTTTATTTTCCGATTAAATAAAAATAAAACGCTTGCTGGATATAATATTATATATATTTTTGTACAATCTTACATAAATAATAAAATAAAAACCAAATGGCATATGTTCCAATACATTTTTTGTATACTACACCTGTTTTTTTTTATTTTGATTAAAAAAAGCCCCTCTTCAAATGTCACTTAAGTGGGTCTCATTTAACATTAGTTAATAGTAGAGTCAAAAATATCCAACCTTTAAAAAAATTATTAGAAGAAGTTGCAAAAGGAGAGTATGAAATTAAAGTACTAAGAAGCGACAGAGTTAAAATACAATCGAAAATAGCAGATTCGTACTCCACTATTTACAAAGAACTGAAAGCAAAAGGCACAGAATTCTTCAGTTACCAACCTAAACAAGATCGCAGCTTTAGAGTGGTGCTCAAAAATTTACACGCATCGACAGATAAAGAAGAAATAAAAATAGCTATTGAGGAGCTTGGCCATAAAGTAACAAATGTCTGGAACATCCAAAACTCAAGAACAAAACAGGCGTTACCAATGTGGAACATCGAACTAGAATCCCGTGAAAATAATAAAGACATATATAGTGTAAAATCTCTATTACACTGTCGCATATTGTTTGGAGCACCCAAACCTAAGCGAGTAATCCCTCAATGCACCAATTGCCAAGATTGTAATCACACACAAAAGTTCTGCAATAGAAAGCCCAGATGTGTCAAATGTGCAGGTTTGCATCACACTTCACTTTGCCTACGGAAAGGAAAATCAAACCAGGTTAAATGCGTCCTCTGCGAGGGAAACCACCCAGCTAACTACAAAGGCTGTACAGTCTACAAGGAGCTGTTGAAAGTCCGATATCCGCCCCCAATCACTCAACACAAAAGAAGCCCTAGGAGTGTTGAACAAGCACCTACAAATAAAACAACGAATAACGGCAAATCGTATGCATCAGCCACAAAAGAACTCCCCAAACAACCTACGACGCAAACCGTTAATGTCGAAGATGACAACAAAAAAACCAATGAACTCAAAGCCATTACAGAGACACTTGTTGCCCTGATGAACCAAATGCTAATTATGACCCAAACGTTAACCGATCTAATCTCAAAAATGCCATTACATTCACAACACTAAAATTAGGTGTATGGAATGCTAATGGCTTGTCAAAACACTCGGAAGAGTTAAAAAAATTCCTCAAAATGCACCACATAGATGTTTTACTAATCTCAGAAACGCACTTCACACCCAAAAGCTACTTCAGGATACCTGGATACAATATGTACCACACTAACCACCCTGACAACAAAGCACATGGAGGATCTGCTGTACTCATCAGATCCAACATCAGGCATTACGTACTACAAGGCTACTGTAAAAATTACATCCAAGCAACAAACGTCGTAATAACGGACTGGATCAGTGACATTACAGTATCGGCCCTCTACTGTCCGCCGAGATTTACTATCAAGGAAACAGAGTTTAATGACTTTTTTCAATCCCTCGGAGACAGATTTATTGCGGGAGGTGACTATAATGCCAAACACACGTTTTGGGGCTGTAGGCTTATTCTACCCGGAGGGCGAGAACTCTTTAAATGTATCCGAACAAGAAATATGAACGTGATATCGTCTGGTCAACCCACTTACTGGCCAACAGACAAAAGAAAAATCCCGGATGTTATAGATTTTTGTGTCAGCAAAGGAATCGTAAATAATAATACATCGTGTCAGAGTTGCTGGGACCTGTCCTCAGACCACTCTCCAATCATAGTAGAACTACACACTACCGCTATAGAATGCGCCAAAAAATGCGTTCTGCATAACAAAAAAACTAACTGGCCCCTATTTCGAGAGCTCATCGACAAAGCATTCCAGGAACCAGGCAGTCTAAAAACTGAAGACGAAATAACAGAAGCTGTTCTGTACTTTAACAACAGTGTGCAGGACGCAGCCTGGTCGTCAACCCCACCACTACCACATAGAGGCTCAGACAACTATGTAGCGAAACATATATTAGATAAAATAATCCAAAAAAGGAGAGTGAGGAAGCATTGGCAGCAAAGCAGAGACCCTGGTGTGAAAAAACAACTCAATCACATCAACAGACAGCTGAAACACATTTTAGACAAGGACCGTAATGACGGATTTCAAAATTATCTCACTGGCCTGGATGCTACTGCCTCCTCAGATTATTCATTATGGAAAGCCACCAGAAGACTGAAACGGCCTGTTAATGTTTCTCCTCCTATAAGAAAGTCTGATGGTTCTTGGGCACGGACGGACCAAGAGAAAGCCGAAACCTTCTCAGAACATCTCTCAAAAGTCTTTATTCCTCATTCATATGAAGGCTCTCCAGTGGATGCCGCAGAAATTACTGACTACTTGAATACTACTAAAAATACGGAGGAAATGCCCTTAAAATTGACAAGGACAGAAGTTGCTCGAATCATAAATAAATCGGACCCCAAAAAGTCACCAGGATACGACCTTATAACAAACCGCACATTACAAGAACTACCAGACTCTGGCATAACTTTTCTGACGTCATTATTTAACGCCATGTCAACAACAACTACTACTGCAGTTCTTTCCTCTGGAGTGGAAGGTTGCGCAAATTATAATGCTACTAAAACCAGACAAACAACCAGAAGAAGCAAAATCATATAGACCCATAAGCCTTCTACCCATCCCATCCAAAATATTTGAATCTTTACTGCTGCAACGAATGCTACCTATACTCAAAGAAAAAGGACTAATTCCTGACCATCAGTTTGGGTTCCGCAATAAACATGCCACTGTCGACCAAGTGCACAGACTAGCAAATAAGATCATGGAATCACTGGAGGCAAAGTCTTACTGTACTGGTGTATTTTTGGACATATCTCAGGCGTTCGACCGCGTTTGGCATGCAGGTCTGCTTTTCAAATTAAAATACGCCCTTCCAGATCACTTGTACGGAATACTAAAATCATTTCTACGACAGCGCCAATACATAGTACAAAGTGGGGAAGCACTGTCTGATCTTCGTCAAATACAGGCAGGAGTGCCACAAGGTAGCGTACTGGGTCCCATACTCTACTTACTGTTCACTGCAGACTTGCCGACATCCGAATCACTAACTACTGGTACCTTTGCTGACGATACCGCCATACTAGCTGCACATAGTGACCCAAAAATTGCCTCACAAATACTCCAAGAAGGACTAAATGACATATCAGACTGGCTTAAAAAGTGGCGGATAAAAGTCAACGAAACCAAATCAGTCAATGTTACGTTTACTCTAAGAAGAGGATCCTGTCCTCCAGTCACACTAAACAACATTGAAGTCCCACAAGCAGATCATGTGAGATATCTTGGATTGCATCTAGACAAAAGACTTACCTGGCAAAACCATATTTTCACCAAGAGGAAGCAACTTGGTATCCAAACACGAAAACTTTACTGGCTCATAGGGCGAAAGTCTCAGCTATCCCTCGAAAACAAAATACTCTTGTGCAAGGCAATATTGAAGCTCATCTGGACTTACGGGATCCAATTATGGGGCACCGCATCTCACTCAAACATAGAAATCATACAGAGATTCCAAAATAAAGCTCTACGTATGATAACCAACGCGCCCTGGTTTGTACCTAACGAACTACTACACCGTGACCTACGAATGCCCACTGAGAAGCAGGAAATCGTACGCCATACCAAGTTCTATAAAGAACGAATCCAACAACACCCAAACACTCTGGCTCGGTCACTAATGGAGAATCACAACAAAGCGCGACGATTAAAGCGCAAAATACCTCAAGACCTAATCCAATCACAGTAAATATAACTACTGTGTAAACAATGAGGATGTGACACAGGTCACATACTGAGCAAGTCAGCGACAGCACCAACCAACATACTTCTGAAGTCCCATGAAGGAGACAGATTGTAGTAAAAAAGGCTAATAAAAAAAAAAAAAAAAAAAAAAATAGTAGATTCTTAGCGCCAGGGGCAAAGAGTGTTTTGTAATCAATAAATTAAGCTTATCGCCAAGCTATTTTAAATAATGGTATGTTGTTACATTTCATAGATCTTGAGTATGAGTGTATCAAATATGACACTCATAATTGGTACAAAAAACCATGTCTCATAAAAACTAAGATTATACAGAATATATACCCAAAAGTGTTATAATTATTAATTATTTAAGATTAACATGAAACTAAGCGTTAATTCCAATGAAAAAAACTACATGTTTGGAAGAAAAATATCAAAAACCATGTTCATAAACATAGTGAAAATTAACATGTCTACTCCATGAAGGTAACATAGTATGGATACGACTTGTCACATGCGAAAAATAATCAGTATGATTTGTCTTTTATTTTCGAACTTATATATTATATATTTATCTATTGATAAGCTTAGTGAAATAAAAATAAACAACAATTGTTTTAATAACATGTTGATGAAACAAAAAAAATAGTTTTATAAAATGGTATGGAATTTACAACAAATCGTACTGAGATACCACACACTTAAAAGATCGCACATAAATATAAACACAATAACCCTACCCAGACCCTTAATAATTAAAATTAATAAAATTGCGAATTGCATTGGTGACACGACCCAGGAAAACAGTGCAGAAAACAAATCAGGTCTCGACGGCGAGGGGCAAACGTCTTCCGGGATTATATAGTATCTTTCATACGTATCTACTAATAGCTTCCAATCGGTGGCAGCTGTTTAGCGGTTGGCCTTGAAGCAGATTCTCCAGCATCCCAATGAATAGTCTGAAATATGTTTTGGCATTAAATACAATATTACAAAAGAAATAAATCAACATATTATTCACCACCCCTATGCGAGAGTAGGAAAATTCGAAACAAAACCCTATACTAACACGTCTGACCAGCGCGGTATAGTAGGTTAATTTCCCTCCCATTACGGAGGAGGCCCGAGCCCAAGAGTGGGACATTAATGAGCTGTGATGATGATGATAAATTAAAATTAAAAAAGTTATTAGAAAACGCTTAAAAAATCTATATTAAATCGATATAAATAAAAACAAATTGTATAAATTAGTCCAGCCGAAGAATTGGTGGACTATTTTTTTATATGAAATTCTTAAGTCTTATCCACATTTAGTTCAACTGGCAGCCATTTTGTGATGCAAAACACCTATCTGTGGCGAGTCCCAGAATAGGACTTCGAGTGTTTACACATCTTTGAGGTCGAAATTTTGATATTTGCGACTAAAATACACGCATTTCGTAATAATTAGACTGAAGTTCACTATAATAGCAATCTGATTACACATAATCGTTTGGTTTTTGCTAATGTTTCTGTCAATTATAAGCAAACAAAATCCATCTACAAATTCATAAAATGACTTGGCCGGTGCTTCAAAGCTTGTTTTTGACTTAAAATGTAAATAATACATCCAAGTTAGTAAATAAAATTAAATATTACTTACTGTTCCATGATGTTTTCAGTGGAAATCTTCCAAAACTAATAAAATAATGCACAAACACCGTAACTTTTATGCGCCAATCTATTGACTAGTCTCGACTGACCCGGTCACAGATAAAACAAAAAATTTCAAAATTTTTGTACCACACTTGTCCTAAAATACATGTAAGAGCTCCCTCTTAGCCCTTTCATTCTTAAGCGATATTTAATAAGTGCGAAAGAGTGAGAATTGTATTACTTGTTAAAGTAGGCTTGTGAATAAACATCGGTAGCGCACGTGTGGCGCGTCCTGTCACGGGACGCTCCACAGATGAGGCGCTTTTCACCGTGTCCTGTAGTGGGACGCATAACAGACGAAGGGATAAGCACCAAACTTCTAACAATCAGAAAATACGCAGTTAACAACAAACACTCAGGATACAAACACAACAGTTGACATTCCAGAAACAGTTAGAAGAGAAAGGGGCAGACGTAGAAATCAGACAGCTCACACACAGCATACAGCAAATACACAAACTACACATACACCAGAAGAAGAAAGCCACACGCACAGACTAGACACGCAACAAACAACGAATCTAAACACACGACAGGGCAAGACAAGAGGAAGAGGCCCCAGAGCAACATCAACAACACGCTCACAACGTACAAGAAATAGAGTGGGGAAATAGATATCTCTTTTCCCGTAGGACGGGGTATCTATAAAAATCCGACAAAAAGTCGAGTGAGAGTTTTTAGAAATATATTATAGTATATATTATTGTATTAGTGTATAAATTATATTTATTTTATACTATATTATATTGTTACTTAGGTGCTCAGCTGTGTGGTAGCGGCTACGAATACTACCAACCCTTACTTTGCTCGTGGATGTCGTAAAAGCTGACTAAGAGCCATATAACGACCTGGGTCAACTCCATCTGATGCCATTTGGTCAAAAATTACATTCTCAAGGAGGGTTGACGTCTGGCAGGCGGCCGTTCATAAAATTATTGCCAATAACTTTTACAATATGTGCTATGAAAGAAGAGTACATATTGTATCGACCCCTTGCAATTGAGATAAGATTAGGAGAACGATGATGATGATGACTTAGGGGACCATGTTCAGCCTGGCTAATTATATGGGTTAACAGATACAAAAAAACATTAATTTATATTCAATACAGTATTTGTATAGCAGCGCCATCTATCCAATTATCCTTTTAACTACCTAGAACATTAATAAAAAAAAACTTATATTTAAAAGGATGCCTGACACATTTGAGTTCTTGGTAGATATAATATAATTTATTTTTATATAAATATCGATGAATATAATTAATAAAATACATTGTAAAAACTGGTTAAAGAAGCATCAAGAGAGTGGCTGTAATACTCTACTAGGAAACATAAAAATCAAAGGGGAATCCTCAAAACACAACAGAACTTCGTTCAAAGCAAAAATCAAATATAAACGCTATAAAATCCGTAAAAATCATTTCACTTCATATAATTCTGATAAATGAATTATAATAAAAAACATTTATAATATAAAATCATGGTCACCATAACGATAGGGCGTTGTATCGAATATCGACAAATAGACGGAGCGTGTTTGTCACTTGTATCCTGTTACCGGCCGGTTACAGCTTTACACCCGGGCGGTTGGCCGGGCGAGCGATATTACTGAATAATATCAATATCTTTTGTAAGCTATACCCGGCTTTTACAGGGTTGTTGGCCGCCAACAAATATGTCGATTCGTTTTTACTTTAAGCGGTGAATATAGTCTCCATATTTATGTTTAATATAATAACTGATTCGGGTTATATTATAGGGTTATACGAATACTACCAACACTTTGCTCTTGGATGTCGTAAAAGACGACTAAGAGCTTTATAACGACATAGGTCAAATCCCTGAACATATATACATACGCCGACGCCGTCATACCACCAGACCTTCCTGAGACACTATACCTGTCGCACACCCAGGCAGAGAAAGAAATCCTCAACGAAAAGGGATACGGCACCGGTGAGGGCTCCAAACTGCGTACCATCCACGAAGCACAGGGACTCGGTACACCAAATGTCATTGTCATCCAGACAAGAGTCGCAGTGCAAAAACTACACAACAGTATCCAACATGCCGTGGTTGCCATCTCCAGGCATTCTAGATCCTGCACCTACTACACAGAGACACCCGTGAAGATGCCATCTGGAAACTCATGAGGAAGTCTATAGATCAGGACCCAAGTACTATACTGGAATACATTAAAAAGATGGCAATAAAACATAGAGACCAAAGGGTAATACAAGAGCTCGGCTTGACATTACAATAAAGACCAACAATTCTTACATGGAGTATAAAAAGACATCATCACAAGTTCACAACAAACTAATAACGCAGAATCTCGTCAAAAATACATATAAACCATCATAAATGTATAATATCAAAGCCACTCCAAGAAAAATTGAATTATATAACTTCAATTATTTATAAAATCCGATTACGAAATGAAAAATGAAGTCGCAAGCGGGATTCGAACCCGCGCCTATTGGGATTCCGGCCCAATCGTGCTGCCACTATACCGCCGCGACTAATTGTAGGACATTATTCATTTCGTAATCGGATTTTATAAATAATTAAGCATATTAAATGCTAAATTTCAGTAATTTATATAACTTCAACTTCAACATAACGATTAAAATATACAACATAAAAAAGGCACGGATAAAAGTCTGTGAACCAACAATTTATCTAAAAAAAAACGATATAGGCCAACTACACCTGATGTTGTTTGGTCAACAATTACATTTTCTATGAGGGTTGATCTTAGGCAGGCGGCTGGTTATATACTATTTGCCAATAACTTTTGCATTATGTGCGAAGAGACATATGCAACTAATTGGGATAAGAGTAGGAGAATGATGATGAATGATGATAATAACTGATTCGGTTAAATATGGATTGTTGTAGATACAAGATAACTGGTATATAATCTGCATATGGTTGGCGTATATAATTCTTACTTTTTATCATTATTTTCCTGCTCTTATCTCAATAATTTAGTATCAATGCAATTGTACTGGTCATCGAATTCATAACACTCAGCACAGCAGGTCAAGGTCGATTTAGATACCAAAATAAGAAAGTCCCTTATTTTTTTTTTATCTAAATATCTAATTAATTCTTATTTGAAATAAAACTATTTTACAAACTGAATGACAGTCCTCTTATGATTATGAACGCTGAACATTATTCGAAATGTCGGGGAATTCAAACACATTAAAAACTTAATAACATAGTTTGATTTAAAATATGTTATACTTGCGTAAACATCAAAAACCTTTACTATTTTTTATGTAAAAAAGATTTGATATAAAAAGAAATAAAAACTATTTAGAAATAAAAAAAAAATACTAAAAACCATTTTAAATTAATTGAAATTTCATCTAAAAACAACGTAATGTCATCTGAGTAGTCAAATAATCATTTTATTAAATAATTTTGTAATAGAAAAGTAATTTATGTAATGAAAGCTTATCAACGTCTTTATTGTTCGTATTCGTAGAATCACAGCTTCTACGGTTATTTCGTAGCTGTTGCTACGTAGCCTTACTACTGCTAATTGAGAAAATTTAAACAATGTAAAATTTGTTTTTATCAATTCAGCCTCCCTATGTGTCCCTCTGTTGGGTTCGAGCCTCTTCATAATGCGAGGGAAATTGACCTAATATACCACGCTGGTCGTACGTGTTGATATAGGGCTTTGTTTTGAGTTTTCCTTCGCTTGCATAGATGTTTTATGCATTTTATATCCCTTAGTCGTCTCTTACGATCACCCATGGGTAAGATAGGGGGTGGTGAATTGTATTCTTATTCTCACAGAAATTCTAATATTTCAACTGAATGAATTATTTCTGACATGTTGTTGGATATTATTTAGTACCGTGTGATGATGCGTTAAGAATATTAATGTAATATGCACTCCTCATTATAATTATGAAATGGCGGCTACGAATACTCCCAACACATTGCTCAAAGGTCTCGTAAAAGACTGACTAAGAGCTTTATAACGATTTAAATCAATCCTATTTGATGCCGTCTGGTCAGTAATTAAATTTTCTAGGGGAGTTTAGTTTTCGGGACCTTAGTCCGAAAGGTCAGTCATAAAACTATTGCCCAAACTTTTGCATGGTCAACTATGGCCGGCAATTCAGTTTAAGAAATGTAATGATTTTGATATCCGCCATTAAAGAGGCTCATGTCTGACTCAATTTTGCCAATTTAATGTTATAAATAAATGGAGACTCCATGACTACATCTTTAGTGATCTAGACCACCAAAGCGAGACTTGTAAATAAATTAACTTAGTTATTTTGGAAAACAGACTTCCATAGAGCCTTCGAAAGATCTTTATTGTAAAAGTTTATTTAAAACATGCTTTAAAATGAGATTTATAACAATAAAAAAGTCAACAAAGACATGCACAGACACTTGCACATAAAAACGCACACCTATACCCACAAATATACGCACATACACACGCATATACAGACATACACGTACACGCACGTCCATAAACACATACACACACACGAACACGTTACACTTTTTTTTATAAAAAATTTATTACGAGCAATAAATGATTGTCATACATGAGATTCGAACCCACACCTATTGGAAATCCATTCCAATCGTGCTACCACTTACACCAGCGTGAACTGTCGAATGATATTCAATTTCCGGCTCGTATTATATTTACGTTTTTAAAAGAGACGTGTGTCATCTACCCGGCAATATACATTTTAAAGCCGTTACAGTTTTTTTGTTGGATACAGAACATATGTTACCCTAAACGGCATTTATTATCTACGTGGCCATTGTGGGTAAAAATCACAGTTAGAAATATTGTTAAAGCTCGTCGTTTCTATAAATCGCCATCATAAAACACACGGAGTGGAAATAAACAGCAGATTGAACTGGCAGTAATAAATATAAACGCAATCTGAGCTCAATTGAACAATATTTGTGGTCCTGAAATGTATCCAGCTGTATCTGGACCAATTTAACGATATACAATCTAAATGCTTTGATGGCTATTGGATTAACTGTCAAGATTTTAAAGGTGTAGGCGTTTTTGTAATGGATAATGTGTTAATTCAGAATAATTTTTTTTATTGCTTATAGTGGCAAACGAGCAAGTAGCACACCTGATGGTTAGTGTCACTGCTGCCCATGGACCTTTGCCAAGCCGCTGGTCGCTGCCTACCATTACAATCCCCAAACCCACGCAGTTGGGTTTCCGACTCTCGTACACCGAACGAAGCGCAATAGCACATTATTCAGATGTCGATCTTCTGTGAGAGTGTGGTACTACCCCGGACGGACCAGCTCGCGGCTGTAGACAGAGATCTGACAGCTTTTTTTTTTTTTTTTTTTTTGTGTGACTTAGTTGTTAGCCTCATATATATATATATATATATATATATATATATATATATATATATATATAAACACTTTACAGTGTTCATAGTCACGATAGAACTAACGTATCTCACGTCCAACAAGTCATCGTTACTATAGAGATTTTGTCAGAAATTCTCAGAAAGCCGAAAACGATATTACAAAGAATTTCTCTGTTCTAAATAAGGATTTCCACAAAATTTATTTAATGGGCGTTTCGTGTAAATAATAAACTTCAGTATTCAATATCATGCTACCCGTGAAATCTTTACCTGCGCCTTATGCCGCCCTAGCCGAGGCCGCGGGTGACTGGAACGGGGAATTAGTCCGTCACCCGCCGTGAGGAAAAGACTGACGTCCTCCCCGAGGGAGGGGATGTCACTCAAGAATAGGGTAACCCTCGGGGGGGTATTCCGTCGGGCCGGCCACTGACGACAAGTTCACGCTGCTCCGGTGGCCGGTCCAACGACGAAGGCGAGGTTCACGGGTGGGTTATGGGTGTGCGTGCTTACGCCCCTCTGTCGTCCCGGACAGAGTGGTGCGAGGAGCGCGACGACCGTAGACCGCCCCCACAAAAATAAAAAAAAAAAACCCGTGAAATCTTCTTTAATTAATTTATTTTTTCCGTGTGGTGACGGAGTAAGAATACAATTCACCACCCCCTATCTTACACGTGGGTGATCGTACGAGACGACTGAGGCATATAAAAACGCATATAACGTCTATGCAGGAGAAGGAAACCTCGAAAAAAAAACACTATACTAACACGTCTGACTAGTATGGTATAGTAGGTCCATTTCCCTACCATTATGGAGGAGGCTTGAGCCCAACAGTTGAGCCTTCCGTACCCGTATCTTAATCACTACGCTATTTGTCCAGTTATACATATGCAGCTATGTGCTAATTCAATTCAGAATTAGGTCAAACTAGGTCATTATGCATTGCGGCTGAACTGGTTGCGGCTATCTATAGATTTAACTTAATTATAGTCACAGTCTGATTAATTATGATTTGGCAAGTTTATATCAATTATCATTATTTTCATTTCAGCTTATATATTTTTCACTCTTGGGCTCGAGCCTTCTCCCAAAATATATTTCTATTATTTCCAGTTTTCATTCTCTTGCATAAATGTTATATGCATATGTATCCCTTAGTTTTCTTTTTACAACATCTACGAGCAAGAAAGGTGTTGGCGAATTGTATCCTTGCTCCGTCAACACACGGAGAGTTATATCACGGCATGGTATGGGAGGTCGGTATTTTAACCACTACACCATATGTGTCAGAATTTTAAATACAATATCCATCTATTTATTATATACGTTACGTTCTGCAGAGGCTGAATTGGCAATTAAGATCTAGTTTAAGAGTTACTCACGTCTCAACATTCATATTTTTGAAAGGATTTTAACCCAATTCGGGGGGCGGGTTCGAATCCCGCTTGCGACATCATTTTTCATTTCGTAATCGGATTTTATAAATAATTAAGCATATTAAAATGCTAAATTTCAGTAATTTAAATAACAAGGTTGTGTCATCGTTTAATACAATTCTAACTGTAAAGTTTGAAGTATTAAGCCTATAATAATGTGTAAACATTGTCGGGTAGATAGCATACCGTCACCTTAAGACGTAAATATAATACGAAGTGAAATTTGCATGTCCTACAATTAGTCGCGACTAATTGGTGTAGTGGCAGCACGATTGGGCCGGAATCCCAATAGGCGCGAGTTCGAATCCCGCTTGCGACATCATTTTTCATTTCGTAATCGGATTTTATAAATGAATATTTGTGTAATTTTTATTATATGTAATCTGACAGAAAAATGTGAGCCTACGCCGAAATATTAACATTTCAAGGTCGAAAGCTCTTATGATGAGTACAAGGTCACAATAATCCCAATATCCTTCGTAAGACGTTTTTCAACTTAAATTTTTCTCATAAAACGGTCAAAAGAAGCCACCGAACAAAACCGAATTTACTCATACAAAAGTTTGTAAGCTATATTTGACGAAGGCCCTCACTATTGTTGAACGACACTCGTCTCAAGTCGTTACGAGATAACTTTAGTAATATCAGTGATATATGGATACTTGGATAGTATCCCCCGTGGCGACGGGACAAGAATACAATTGTCCTTACAAGGGGTAAAAAACGCCTGAAATATTAAATTCAAATTCAAAACTATTTAAAACCCGCGAGGCCAATTAAATGAAATTAATTCAATAAACTTTCCGTGTGATGACGGAGTAAGAATACAATTCATTAATACGTATCTTGCCTGTGGATATTGTAAAAGACGACTGAAGCGTACAATATGTATTTATGCAAGAGAAGGAAAACTGGAAAGAACCCTATATCAACACGTCTGATCAGCGTGGTATAATAGGTCAATTTCTCTCCTAGTTTGGAGGAGGCTTAAACCCAGCAGTGCGAACTATATGAGCTGTGTTCTCCTGAGAAACGGGTAATATTCTACTGTTATTACCAACTTACCTACGCTTGCTAAGAGAGCGATTATGGTAATCGCTTTAGTAAATGATCGTATTATTTATCATTTTATGGTTTACTTCCAGCAGTAGAGGCCACAAAGCTTAATGATGATGATGACAATAAGTACTATTTGATATTAAGGCTTCATTTGGATCGTTTTATGAAATAGGGCCAGCAAAATGGCACGCATTGGTTGGGCCACCGCGCAGGCAGAGAGCTGTTGGAGAGTACACCGTCCTGCCACCACTGCGATTGCGACGAGGACACGGCGCAGCATACGCTCGAGGTTTGTGCCGCTTGGGCAGAGCAGCGTCGTGAACTCGTCACAATCATCGGTGCTGACCTGATGCTGCCGACCATCGCCAGGGCGATGCTCGACAGCGTCAGGAACTGGGACGCGGTCGCATCCTTCTGCGAGGCAGTAGTCTCGCGGAAGGAGGCGGCGGAGCGCGTGTGCGAGGAGCGTCTCCTCGACGACGCGAGCCGCCGCCGGCGACTGGGGCGGCGCAGGCGCGATTACCTGCGCCTGATGCCGCCCTAGCCGACGCCGCGGGTGACTGGATCGGGGATTAAGTCCGTCACCCGCCGAGAGGCCGACCGCGTGAGGAAAGACCGACATCCTACCCGAGGGGGGGACGTCGGTCGAGGAGAGGGTACTCCTCAGGGGTATTCCGTCGGGCCAACCACTGACGTCAAGTCACTCTGCTCCGATGGTTGGCCTAACGACGAAGGCGACGTCACGGGTGGGTTACGGGTGTGCATGCTTACGCCCCTCTGTCACCCCGGACGGAGTGGTGCGAGGAGTGTGCCGACCGTAACCCGCCCCAAAAAAAAAAAATAAAAAAAGGCAGAGAGCTGTATTACGGGAGGTTACGGACCCCATAGCGCACATCTCTTATCCTGAATAGAACATAACTTTCTAAAAAAAAGCAAAATGTAAATAAAAGCGGAATTAACTGTTTCTTTTCTTCTTCAGCCCATAGCGTATGATTATCGGGCTACTTTTAATGTTAGAGTATGGTCAGACAAGTTGGTATATGGTTTTATTATAAAATGTTTTTTTTTCGTGCAGTGCAGATTGCATTCTTTATAGTCTTATTTTTTGACAACTGTGGCGTCCTTGATGGCGTTCTTTCTTCGTCACAATTAGAAAATAAATATTTTTAATGATTTCCAAAACGGGGAGCTTCTCAATTCAATTGTATACCTAACTAGTATTAAATGTATAACTTTGTCTATCAACCAATTCAGATGTTTCTTTTTTGTTGGAAAGTGTATGGTACAAGGGCAAATCCCAAGGGCGATCTACTTTAGTTTTATTGGCATTGGGACTAAAACTTTGAAGACACACTATCAAAGTCCTCAAAATCAAATAGGGAGTGCATAGCGAATGAGATATTTGTTGTTGGTTAAAGATAAAAAAATATAT
The DNA here is from genome assembly GCA_905163515.2 of Lymantria monacha. Lineage (NCBI taxonomy): Eukaryota > Metazoa > Arthropoda > Insecta > Lepidoptera > Erebidae > Lymantria > Lymantria monacha. The sequence goes on from LR991093.1 coordinate 31,120,372, forward strand.
ATTATAGGCGTTTGGAATGTCATATATGAATTTATATTAAAAAATTTTATTACTGATTTTATCGTAATTAAATTTTGTATTTCAGCTTAACCATATACGCTCCACTGTTGGATTCGAGCCCACTTCAGAATAGGAGAGTAATTGACTCACTATACTGCGCTGATTAGAAGGATTTATCTCAAGTTTTCCTTCTATTGCATAGATTTTATCTCATAGCATAAATTAACGTAGTTATGCTGTTGAAATTTACGTGCAAACGTTTACGTGCAAGAAATTGCTGTCCTGACCAAATACATGCGAGCAGCGGCCGGCAAAAAATGTATGAAAATCCATATCTGTCGTGTTTTAGCGGCCAAATAAATATACAAGGTGTAAGGGGACCGCTCTCGAAAACAAAGACAGGTAACCCTACTAGTCCTACTTGTAATGATAGGGTGGAAAAAAAACGATTCGGACGAAAAATAATTTTTTTTCACCACGCGAGCTCCTTGAACGTTTGAACATATATAACCCGCGGGCTGGTCCGTCCGTAGTAATACCAATTTTTTTTGTGGTCGACTATGGATGTGGTCTCGCCCCGTCAAATTGGTCCGGGATGACGGAAGAGGTGGCGCGTTACCTCATAGACCCACTATGTAAAACTCCTATAACGGTATACTCCATAAACGGACAGGCCACATCGCCCGGGGTACGATGTCAGAAACCTCCGCATGGTGTACCCTGGGTGCGGGCGGCAGTCCCACAGAAATTTTTTTTTTTCACTACGCGAGGTCGTTGAACTCTTGAACATATGACTGTGAGTTTTAAATAGATTGCGTCTTTTCTCATTTGAGTATAGTTACGTATTTTTTATCGAGTTATCGTTACATAGCACTGTCCTAATACGATGGAATGTGAAAAAAACTTAAAAATATTTGTGAAAAATATTTTTTTTTCATCCTGATCGATTTTTTTTCTAGCCTATCATTACAAGTAGGACTAATAGCGTCACCTGTCTTTGTTTTCGGGAGCGGTCCACTTCCACTCTGTATGTAAATTCATATCTATCGAGTATTTTAAAAATGGAACGATTTGTTTCTATAAAACATGGCAACCATATAGGTAATTTATCAGAGTTTTATTTAAATAGGGGGGCATAGTCCAGAGCGTGCTCGTTCGCGTCCCCTGCCAGTCTAATTAGACTGCTAATCCGGCTCGATATGCGTACCGCAATGCGGGTTAGGGCGTCCCACGGAGGCGACGCGTACCGACCCGCCCCCGTCGGTACGAACATCGGCAGTTGCGGCGATGGGGGCCGCCACCCATCACGCCTTGCCCAGTCAGGCGAGTCGAGGAGAGCAGAGTGCCGGGTGGGCACGTGGAATGTAAGAGGTTGTGTGGAAGGTAAGTTGCACGAGCTGATATCCGTCATGGCGGACAAACAGCTAGACGTGCTCTGTGTAACAGAGACCAAGCGAAGGGGCAGCGACACCTGCGATCTTCCTGGTGGCGGGATGGCTCTGTGGTCTGGTGTACCACAGAGCGATCGAGCCAGCATGGGGGTAGGAGTGCTGTTGTCCTCTCGCTTGGCCTCAGGTGTGAAGGATTACGGAATGTATGATCCCAGACTTCTTTGGGTCCGTATAAAACTAGGTGTCACCAAGGTATTCATGGTTGTAGCATATGCTCCCGTAGGATCCTCGGTGACATCAGACCTAGAGAAGTTTTGGGACAATGTTAGGGAAGTTCTGGATATGGCAGGAACCAGTGTACGCGTGATTGTATGCGGAGATTTGAACGGATGGGTGGGGACCAAGCGTCCCGACTATGAGGACGTACTTGGTCCGTTTGGTGATGACGCAGGTAAGCTCATAGCGGATGTATGCATGGAGAGAAACCTTATTGTGTCAAACACATTTTTCCAACATAAGGACATCCATATGTATACATGGAGAAGGAAGGAACAGAAAAGTGTAATAGATTTAATTTTGGTAAACAGTCGCCTCCGAAGCAAAATATTGGACGCAAGAGCCTACAGGGGCCCCACAGTCGATACGGAGCACTATCTCGTTTGCGGGATTTAGTGGTCTGTTCAGAAAGTGGAGGCACTGGCGAGAGCGTGTCCACTTCGAAGGGCTTGAAAGAATAAAGGTTGAAAGGTTGCAAGAAGAGTGTGTAAGAGAAAAGTATGCAGAGGGTGTCCGAGAACGGCTGACGATGGCAAGCCAGCCGCAATCGGATATTGAAGAATGCTGGAGAGTATTGAAAGAGAGTATGGTAGATACAGCGAAAGAAGTATGTGGAAGTTCAAAGAAGCATAGAAAAACAAATGGTGATGCATGGTGGGATGCGGAAGTGGCAGCTTCCGTAGAGCAAAAGAAGAAAGCGTGGCTGGACTATGTCTCTTCTTTGAATCTGAATGACAATATGACTGAACAGAAGAAAGAAATATATCGGCAATGTAAGAATGACACCAAGGCCTTAGTGAAAGAGAAACGTGATAGAGCAAGTATGAGTGCAGAAGATAGGCTGACTAAAAACTTCGAGGGTAACACCAAACTCTTTTGGAGGGAGGTGAAGAAGTCTCGGGGTGGTTGGTCAGCCTTCAGAATGAATAAAATAAGGTCTAAAGGTGGAGACATTCTTACACAAACACAAGACGTGTTAAGCCGATGGAGTGAATATTTTGGCGATATGTATGCGGATGCCACGGTTAGCGACGGTGTTGCATGTGGTTTAGTAGATCAACATTCGACAACGGCGTCCTCCGATGGCATCAGTATGGATGAAGTTGAATGGGCGATAAGAAGTTTGAAAAATGGTAAGGCAGCGGGCATTGATATGGTGTCTGCCGAGATGATCAAGCTTGGTGGCTCCTGTGTCTGGGAGGCGTTCCTATTGCTCCTCAACTTATGTTGGAGCTCGGGAATGGTTCCCGGGGACTGGAATAGCGCAGTCATCGTGCCTTTGTTTAAAGACAAGGGTTCACGTTATGACTGCGCAAATTACAGAGCCATAAGCTTGACCAGTTTGGCAGCAAAAGTGTATGGTAAAATTATTGAAAGGAGAATGAGGATGGTGTCCGATGGTTTACTGTGTGAGACACAAGGAGGTTTCAGGAGTGGGAGGGGATGCATGGATCAAGTGTTCTCTCTGCGCAACATTATGGAGAAGCATCTGGCTCTAGGTCAGAGGGTTTTCTGCAGTCTTGTGGATCTGGAGAGAGTATTTGACACGGTTGTACGAAAGGAACTTTGGGACATTTTACCGGAGTATGGTATTAACGGTAAACTGCTGCAGGCTGTGCAGTCCAGTTACATGGGCTGTAGAGCCTGTGTGCGGCTGGATGATGGAATGTCGCCTTGGTTTGACGTCAATATCGGCGTTAAGCAGGGGTGCGTTCTGTCAGCCAGGCTGTTTATCATATATCTGGATAAATGTCTCCAAAGGTTGAACGATATGAATGTGGGAGTCCAGATGGGTGACTCAGTGGTCTCTGTTCTGCTTTATGCAGATGATGCGACTCAGTGGTCTCTGCTCTGCTTTATGCAGATGATGCAGTCCTGCTGGCACAGTCAGCGACTGACCTGCAGACCCTAGTCGACACAATAAGATAAGATAAGATAAGATAACTTTTATTTGTGTAAACATGTGTAGGTAAGTTCTTAAACAATCTGTAATTAATTGGATTCAACATGTTCTGCCACTATAGGCGTACAAATTGTCATAACATTAATTGACATTAATGATTTACATTTATTATTACATTAGTATTATTTAATATTACAATATCATTCAAATATATACCTATTAGAACTTAAAAAGTATGTCTATGTCATGTAACAATTAAAATTAAAAAATAAATAATAACAATAATAGTAAAGTGAAATGTCGGACTTTTGGCGGGAATCTAAAACGTCATGTTGTGCTCTTGTATTATATTCGATATCTTAGTGTTTTAACGTGTTATATTAGATAATTTTTATGGTGTTTTATGTAATATGATGTGACAGAACAGCTGGGATGTAGTGAATATCATATAAAAGTGCTTTACAACGTTTTCGTTTTCCATCAAAATTCCTACAACATACCATTAACAGTGTCACCATAGCAGTGTTGATGGCGACAATTCGACTGACTGACAGACAATGACTAACTTGAAAAGATTAAGAACGTGAAGATAATTATAACTCGACACTGGCAAAAATGGCTCGTATAAGTAGCTGATTGCCAATACATAAAAAGAAGAAGAAGAAGAAGCTGCAACTTAACTTTGACATTGGCTTAAGTATAAACAGAGCCACAACAAAAAAAAAAAAAAAAAAAAAAAAGTGAAATGTCATATGTTCAAATAAATAAAAAAGGTACATTTATATAGCCTTGTTATTCAAAAAATCTTGAACACTGTAATATGTTCTATTGATAAGAAGGTCCTTGACTTTTTGTTTAAATGAATTTATATTTAAGGTTTTATATATATTTGGTATTTTATTAAAAAGAATGGGTGCCATACAAAATACACTCTTGCCCATATGAGCAGTTTTGGCGCTGCGCATACGAAGTCTATTATCATCGCGTCGACTGCGCTCACTGTGATCTGACAGACGGGGAAACAATTGAGGGTTCCTTTTCACAAATACTACTGTTTCCATGATAAACAGACAGGGTAGTGTCAGGATCTTATGCTCACTGAAAAATGGCCTACAGCTATCCGTAAGTTTTAAATTGAACATAGAGCGGATACAGCGCTTTTGTATTTTAAATATTATTTCCCTGTTTGTAGAGTTGCCCCAGAACATTATTCCATACCTAAGAACAGAGGCTACTAACCCATGGTATGCAGTGAGTAACGTATCAATATTTACCGTAGGTGCCAGCTTGTATAATGCATAGGATGTTTTACTTACTTTTTTACATAGAGTCTCTATATGTACTTTCCAGTTCAATTTATTATCTATTTCGAGACCAAGAAATGTAGTATTAGTTACTTCTCGTATTATATCAGTTTCGTGATGTATTATAGTTTTTGAGAATGTCATATATTTATTAAAATGCATTATATGTGTCTTCTTTAAATTAATAATTAAGTTATTGTTTCTTAACCATCTAACTGTAGAATTTATAGCATCATTAATATCACTTTCATAAATATCAGTGTTCTTACAAGCTACAGTTAATGTGCTATCGTCGGCAAAAAGAGTCATAGGATAATTGACAGAATTTGGAAGGTCATTAATATATATTATGAATAACAGAGGCCCCAGTACACTTCCCTGTGGCACTCCAAATGATATATGACGCTCATTTGAAAAGTATATCTTTTCTTCTCTAGTCTGATTATCTAACCTAGAGACAACCGTTAATTGTTTCCTATTTGATAAATAAGATTTAATTAGCTGTAAGATATTGCCTCTGATCCCATAATATTCCAGCTTCTCCGTCAATATAGCATGATGGACATAATCAAACGCCTGGGTCATATCACAGAACAATGCACATATAGGTGTTCTTTTATCCATATTAGTCATGATAGTATAGAGAAAGTCATAAATAGCCAAATTAATAGTTATATTTTGTCTGAATCCTTTTTGTGACCCACTAAGAATACCATTATTTTCTAAATATTGATATACTTGAATATAGATATATTTTTCAAAAATCTTAGATACTATAGATAACAAGGCAATTGGTCTATAGTTTTGCATGTACTCTTTATTTTCTTTTTTGTGCATCGGTTTTACTATGGCTATCTTCAATCTTTCTGGAAATACACCCTTACTTATACACAAATTTAATATATAGCTTAGATGGTGACATATTAAAGGCCCTACGATCTTAATTATTTTTGTAGATATTTCATCATGTCTAAAGCTGTTTGTGTTTTTCAGACCTGTTATTATATTAAGTATATCAGTTGGACTACATGGGCTCAATGACAGAAGATTGTAAGAAAAGGGGTCTACGCGTGAATGTGAGCAAAACCAAAATAATGGTCTTTGAAAGAGACGAAGCCAGAACAGATGTAAGAGTAACAATAGGTAATGATGTACTAGAGCAAGTGGATGAATTTGTATATCTTGGATGTGGATTTGGCCGAGATGGAAGGTACACCACTGATATAGAGCGAAGAGTGAATGCGGGAAATAGAGTGAACGGAGCGTTGGGGCAACTTCTCGGCAGCCACCACCTCAGCCAGAAGGCACGTGTAGCAATACATAACGCAGTGCTTGTCCCAACATTACTGTATGGAAGCGAGAGTTGGGTATGCAGAAAAGAGTATGAAAGTAAAATTAATGCGGTCGAAATGCGATCTCTGCGGAAAATCTGTGGATTTAGGCTGACCGACTGCATTCGTAACGACGATGTAAGAGAGCGAGTAGGTATGAAAGAGAGTATTGGTGTAAAGATGCGAAAGGGAATGTTCCGATGGTTCGGACATGTGGAAAGAATGCCGAACGAACGTCTGGTTAAGAAGATATACAATGCGAAAGTGGAAGGATGTAGGTACCGAGGGAGACCGAGACTAACCTACCTAGACCAGATTGGTCATGTACTGAAGGAAGGTGGAGTCAAGAGTCTCCGAAACCGGCGAGCGTGTATGAAGAGAATTATGAATGTTGAGGAAGCGAGTGAAGTATGCAGAGATAGAGTTCTCTGGCACTCTGTTCTCTCTGCCTACCCTGCAAGGGATATGGCGTGATGATATGTATGTATGTATTTAAATTTCGAACGGGCTTGAAAAAGAAATCTGTTTGATAATGAAAAAAAAAAAACAAATGAACTCTTTAGTAAGTGAAAAATGTTGTTCGTTGTTCGTCATGTATACAGTTCTACTTAGTACTACTTAGTTTGAATTTTCGCGCATTATTTGAGAAAAGTACTATTCAAGCCATGGCCACACCTAGGAATTGATGGACTTACGTATGCGTGCCTCGGCTACGCCTCGGCCCACAACATTTATACGTTCGTCCATCAATACTTCTTTTGCTGGCCGCTGAAGTGATGTACTATTAGTATTAAGTTAATAGTGTTATGACGTCACTCGTTATTGGCGTGTTATTTCTAGTTGTATAGCGAATTAGGGCCTTGGAGCCTATTTGATAAGGTATAACAGGCGATGTCCTGTGCTCGCACCTTGAGGTGACGGCTGGAATATTGAGTTCAACGTCACATCATAATTGACTGCAGTCCCCTACCGTCAGTGTTTTTATAATATTATTTTTTGCCTGCGGGTGCTGTAAGAGATAACTGAGAAACACGTAAAAGAAAATCTCGAAATAATATCAATTACTAAATAAAAATGAATCTAATCTAATATATATATATATATATATTGTTAAAGTATAGTTGTTAGCGGGAGATGACGTTCACAGCTTGGACTATGGATATGCACTGAGGTCTCTCAACCCGAGGTAGGAGTATTTTTTTTTATGTACATGCAGTCGGACTTCAGATGGGTTTTAAATTTGAGGCGAAATGTGGGTGAGTGCTGATGGCTCTCAATCTGGTGAGAGTATGCTAAGCGACATATATCAATGATAGTATCAGTAACTGTGCAACGAAAGTCTTAAACAAAACGTATGAAATGAAACCATAGCGAAATTCATAATATCCTATAATTCTATCATTGAGCATAGGTACTTTTTAAATATTTTGTTCTGAGTCTGGGTGTAATTTGTCTGCGTTAATTGCATATTTTTAAAGTCCCCCCGCAATACAAGGATTATTTCCTTAGTGCAGGTAAGTGTGATTTAAAAAAAACATTGAATATAACTAAATTATTATAAAATTACACCAATGTGAATTATTATCTAAGCAATGACTTCTAAATTTGTTATCAACAAAAAATAGAATACTATAAAAACCCGATTACAAGCGAAAACTGATTGTCACAAGTGAGATCCCACTTGTGACAATCATTTTTCGCTCGTAATCGAGTTTTTATAAATAATCAAGCATATTAAATGCTAAATTTCAGTAATTTGAATACAATAATTATATTAAACTATTTTGATTTTTATTATTATATTTTTGAATAATATTATTGATTATTAATTATATTATTACCTATCTTTATAAAAAGTACAAGTGAGAATAAAGTGAGTGTATATCGAATAACATTAGTGACGGCCACCAACACGTGTATCACAACAATATGCTAAGGAAACAATCACTTAAATTATTCTAAAAACGTGCCTACCTATTACATTGTATATATTTTATATATAGTATAATAATATTGATGTTATTTACTTGTGGAAAGTTTTGTTACGTAAGTAATATACATTATTACAACTTTTGTAAAAGTAGGGCCCACACTATTGACAGTTATCTGTCTAAACGCGCGGGCTGGTCCGTCCGTGGTAATACCAATATTTTTTTTTTGTGGTCGACTATGGATGTGGTCTCGCCCCGCCAAATTGGTCCGGGAAGAGGCGGCGCATTACCTCATAGACCCACCATGTAAAACTTCTGTAATGGCATACTCCATAAACGGGCAGGCCACATCGCTCGGGGTACGATGTCCGCGTGGTGTACCCTGGGTGCGGGCGGCAGTCCCCCAGATCATTCTGATGAATCCATCATCATTCGCTACGGGAGACAATCGTCTCCCGTAGCGAATATCTAACGCTAGAAGGGTCCCCCTTTTATGGGCAGCCCTGATTCGCTCCTAGCCCTCTACTCGTAGAGGGTGACCGGACGCGAATCTCCGACGGACCCAGTCACTTATTTATTTGAGGGCTGGGCAGGCATATGCTACCGTCGATATATCGTAAACCTGATCTTTGCTTGTCTTAGTTTCAGGAGCGAGGGTCTTGGCTTAACCGCCCGGATCGCGAGGAAGACAACCTCTATAAAGAAATCGAATCGACATTCGAATTCTGAAATCACCCAGAATCTTAAGTTCTGGCGTGCGTCGAGAAGATGCATGGCAGATGAGTTGATCTGTTGTTAGCACGTTCCAGCCTGGCTGCGCCCCTGGTTGGTAAATGTAGGCTTGCCCGGGTAAAGGGATCTCTGCCCGGGTCGACGTATAGTATCTCCCATGCTCGTGGGATTCGTTATGGATACTACAAAAATAAAACAATTTGACGACGGGCATCATAGCGATTCTCACCTCAAGGCGCGCGCCGCGCTCCGCAGTGGCGGGCGTCTTTCTCGCCTTGGCCGTGCCGGTGGGAGGCTTATCAGACTAGGCCCTACGCGAAATCATCGACGCAGTTGGGAAACTCGTCGATGCGCGCGTGGCCGTACTGGAGGCAAGGTTGCCACCAGAACCACGTGTTCGGCCGCCTCTCGCCGCGGACAAGCGGCCGCATGTGGCATCAGCTCCCGCCCCGCTGCTTTGTCAGGGTGGCCGCGTGGGGGGCAGCTACGCCGCGGCCGCGGCTGTGCCCAAGCCCAGGGGGTCTGCGCCAAAGAGGAGGACGGTACCGGCTCCTGCCAGACCGCAGTCATCATCGGCAACAACACTGCCGGCGACGGCTAGCGCACCAGCGACTGCGCCTTCCGCGCCTGGTACGCCTGCTGCGCCCGAACAGGGTTAGCAGGTGGCCGAGCGCAACCGGAAGAGTCACGGCTAAAAAAGGAGAGCGGAGGCGGAGCGGAGGTGTGCTCCGACTGCCGCGGGAACAGCTCGTCGACCACCCTACAGAGCAAGTCGGGCTGGAGGGTCTCGGTTTTGGGCCGAGACCCTCGAGACCCTCCACCGAGACCCTGCGCGAAGCTTATTCAGCGACGCGTGATACGGGTGACCCCATGGGTCATGGTCGAGACCGTCCAGCATCTCCTGCCAACTCGCGTCCTTGGCGAACCGGATGGCCAGCCGAAAGGCAGTCAGCGCACTACGGTACGCCTCATACAGCTGGCCCTCCCGCTCAGCATCGCGGCGGCGCCGCCGGCTGCGGGTGTAGGACCTTCGAGCACTAATGCACGCCGCACGAAGGTGCGTCAGTCTTGGGGACCAATAGTAGACCCCCTGCCTCGGAGGTAGACGCCGCAATCTGGGCATGGCCGCATCGCAGATCTGCGTTAACGCACTGCGGATGCGGACAGCCTCATCGTCCATTCCGTCCAGTGGTAGTGGTGGCGGTTACCTGAGTGCGCGACGAAGGTGGCTCCCCATCGTTGAACGAGATAGCCACCTGGCGCGAGGACACCCGCCTAGACGTCATCGCCCGTTGGGTTACACGGCTGAAGAGGCCTAGGCACGGTGTTCTTACCGTTGAGGCCCTCCGGCACGTACTGATGGAGTAGATGGAGCGGCGGCACGGGGTACTCTCTTTCCGGCTGGTGCAGGTGTTGTCGGGGCACGGTTGTTTCGGCAAGTACCTGCACACGGTCGTGTAGAGGGAGTGGGCTCCGTCCTGCCACCATTGCGGTAGTGACGAGGAAATGGCGAAACATACGCTCGAGGAATGTTCGAGCTGGGACGGGCAGCGCCGCGACCTCGTCGCTATCATCGGTGCCAACCTGACGCTGCCGGCTGACGCAAAAGCGATGGTCGACAGCGTCAGGAACTGGGACGCGGTCAACGCCTTCTGCGAGGCTGTCAACTTGCAAAAGGAGGCGGCAGAACGAGTCAGGGAGGATTCCCGTGACCCGGGCCGCCGCCAGCGGCCGGGGCGGCGCAGGCGCGAATATCTGCACCTGATGTCGCCCTAACCAAGGCTTCGGGTGATGGGACCGGGGAATTGTCCGGTCACCCGACGTGAGGCCACCGCGTGAGGGCGACGCCCCGACGGCCCGCCTTACGCGTGGCCCGCTCGCACGGCGAAGAGAGGTGTTTGCAGGGTGGGTCCATGAGGTTGCGTGACGTCTCTTCTGTTGCCCCGGGCCGATTTGCCGGGGCGCGACCACATCCATAGTCCTACCTTGGAAAGGAAAAAAAAGGGCCACATCGCTCGAAGAACCGACAACCGATGGGGAAGAAAGGTTCTCCAGTGGCGACCATGTATCGGACGACGCAGTGTAGGTTGCACCCCACTAGATGGACAGATGACCTGGTGAGAGTTTGGTGCAGGCGGCACAGGACCGCACTCTGTGACGTAACATAAGGGAGGCCTACGTCCAGCAGTGGATTTCGATAGGCTGAAATGATGATGAATGATGATGTATTAATTTTCGTAAGAAAAATATTATAAGGATTTTGTGATTTTTTAATTCGCAAAATTGAACTTGTTTGGCGATGAAAACTTATGCGGTATGTGTGGGCTGTCACTAAAATAGATCCTTTATTTCGTTCCTAACTAAACAAGTGTAGGAGTTTAATGGACAATTTCTGTTTGGAGTTAAAGTTTTGTTTATAGAGTATTTCGAATATATATCGCCAAATAACTTTACAGTTAATAATGAGTCATAATAATAGAATAAGTTGAATTAACATAAAAGTTATAAACTTACCTTATTAGGCTGACCGATCGCATTCGTAACGACGACGTAAGAGAGCGAGTAGGTATGAAAGAGAGTATTGGTGTAAAGATGCAAAAAGGAATGCTCCGATGGTTCGGACAAGTGGAAAGAATGCCGAACGAACGTCTGGTTAAGAAGATATACAATGCGAAAGTGGAAGGATATAGGTACCGGGGGAGACTGAGACTAACCTACCTAGACTAGATTGGTCACGTATTGAAGGAAGGTGGAGTCAAGAGTCTCCGAAACCGGCGAGCGTGTATGAAGAGAATTATGAATGTTGAGAACAAACACAAGACGTGTTAAGCCGATGGAGTGAATATTTTGGCGATATGTATGCGGATGCTACGGTTGGCGCCGGTGTTGCATGTGGTTTAGTAGATCAACATTCGACAACGGCGTCCTCCGATGGCATCAGTATGAATGAAGTTGAATGGGCGATAAGAAGTTTGAAAAATGGTAAGGCAGCGGGCATTGATATAGTGTCTGCCGAGATGATCAAGCTTGGTGGCTCCTGTGTCTGGGAGGCGATTCCTGTTGCTCCTCAATTTATGTTGGAGCTCGGGAATGGTTCCCGGGGACTGGAATAGCGCAGTCATCGTGCCTTTGTTTAAAAACAAGGGTTCACGTTATGACTGCGCAAATTACAGAGCCATAAGCTTGACCAGTTTGACAGCAAAAGTGTATGGTAAAATTATTGAAAGGAGAATGAGGATGGTGTCCGATGGTTTACTGTGTGAGACACAAGGAGGTTTCAGGAGTGGAAGGGGATGCATGGATCAAGTGTTCTCTCTGCGCAACATTTTGGAGAAGCATCATTATTTGCAAATATCCTTTAGTCTTCAATATGTTTACCTAGTGGTAGGACCACGCTGTTGATAGTTCTCTGTCGCCAGCCGTGAGCCGGTCCGTCCGGGATAGGATCACATTCTCGCTGAAGATCAACGTCTGTCTAATGCCGGCTACACACGCAACAATATATCATAGCGATTTCAGATTGTGCAGATAAATCGAACGTTCCTAGTGTCTCACGCGCTTGCGATATTAGATATGCGATACTATTATATTATTTATTTGCGATATCATTATATTATTATTATTTATATTATTTTTTATTATTTTATTAAGTTTTTTTTTATAAGTTATTATTGATTATTAATCTTCTTAACCACTATATCCCTGTTGGTATTTGGATCGATGGCTTTGTATTTTTCGACTAGGCTATTGTAAGCAGCATTTTTTTGTCGCGATCATGGTAATCTTTAGATTTAGTCTTCCAAAAGCAAGTTTCGCTTCTATAGCTTTCTATGAACTCTTGCAGTTGTTCGCAGTGTCCACCTCTTTCTTCTTCAGACATGTTGCAAATAGAGTGATCCGCACGTGCGCATACAAGCGAGCTCCATGAAGTACTGCCGAAGTGAGCGATCGCCATCCACACGCAACGATACAACTGTGCAAATGCAATCGACAACGATTTATCTAATTACTACTGCCACCGATGAACGATAATCTGCAACGATTTTTCATACACACGAACGACAAATCTGCGTAAATCGGTTTGCACAGATAAATCGCTAAGATATATCGTTACGTGTGTAGCCGGCATTATGCGGTTCGTTCGGTGAGCGAAAGAGCCGGCAGCCCAGCTGAGGCGGGTTCGAGGTTTGTAATGGTAGGCAGCGGCCTAGCTATACTCTTGGTATTGTAAAGGTTCATGGGCGGCAGTGACACTTACCATCAGGTGTGCTGTCTGTTCGTTTGTCACCATAAGCAATAAAAAGAAAATATTTTTGAAAAATATTATTCTGCGCAATAAAGAATAAAAAATTGTAACGTGGGAATACTATTATACAATTAAGAGAGACAAATTACAACTAAATTACGAACAAATTCACAGTAAATATTTTATGGGCTGAACAAAGAGTCTGCTTGGGTATCGTGCATTTGATACTTGGTATAAGAGGTCGACACTTACACCTCTCTGCCTTTTGAATTGACAGCTAAGTACATGAAATATTTAAAAATGAATGAAGATATTATTTTATTGCAAAATTAATAATATTATTAACTAAATTAACAATATTAACTTTCAAAAGATTAACAGGTAAATATTAAATAGATGTAGCTTAAATATTCCTAATTATTATTTGCTGTGTGGTGGCGGCTATGAATACTACCTTGGCCGACTCTATCTGATGCCTTCTGGTCAAATATTACATTCTCAAGGAAGATTGATGTCAGGCCTGCCTACCTGACTGGGCTAGTTGTAAAATTATTGCAATAACTATTTGCAATACGAGTATGTTCGATGGAAAAGAGATTGCATTCATTCTAAGTAATTGGGATAAGAGTATGATTATAACGATAACGAAATATTCTCAATTAATAAATAAACTATTTTTTATAAAAAAACTTGATTACAAGCGAAAAATCCCATATGAAATAATCATTTTTTGCTAGTAATCAACCTTTTATAAATAATCAAGCATATTAAATGCTTAATTTCAGTAATTTAAATAAACAATGTTGTAGATACTATCTACAACGGAATCACTTTAAAGTGACTTAACTTTAAACTTTTGATACTGACTGATAAGACCTTTTTATCTAGTGGATGTTATCTGTGATGCCAAAGAGATTACAATGATTTGTTTTGTGATTAAAATAGTGGAAGGATGTAGGTACCGGGGGAGACCGATACTCACCTACCTAGACCAGATTGGTCACGTACTGAAGGAAGGTGGAGTCAAGAGTCTCCGAAACCGACGAGCGTGTATAAAGAAAATTATGAATGTTGAGGAAGCGAGTGAGGTATGTAAGGATAGAGTTCTCTGGCATTCTGTTCTTTCTGCCTACCCTGCAAGGGATATGGCGTGATGATATGTATGTATTAAAATTTGTAGAAACTGTAAAAACTTTTGAGTATCATAATAAAGGGATGGAGCTTCTTAAATATAACTAACCATTAAAACTAAGGTCAAAAGTCATCCTTATCATCTTGTTCTTATCCTAATAACTTGGGGTCGATGCAATATGTCCTTTTCTGCCATACAGTCTTATTAGACGTAATCTCTCTGGTCACTCCCTTTCTATTTATGTCATGCTATACGTAGTCCATCTATCTTTTCTTTGGTCTTCTTTCACCGCTAAACCCTTCATCATTCATACTTAAAACTTTCCTCATAACATTACTTTCATCCCATCTCATCACATGTCCATACCAGGTTAAGCGTTCACTTCTTAATTTTCAATAACTGGCTTAACTGTCAATCTTTCTATAATAAAACTAAGGCCTAAAGTATGATATACTTAATAATGTACCATCTACTTCACCTCAGCTCATTTACAGTCCACTGTTGGGCTCGAGCCTCCTCCGTAAGGGAGATTAACCTACCATGCCACGCTGGTCAGACGTGTTGGTATAGGGTTTTGTATCGAGATACCCATCTTTTGCATAGCATCTATATGCTATATGCGTTTTGTATCCCTTAGTCGTCTTTCGATCACCCACGGGTGAGATATGGGGAGGTGAATTGTATTCTTACTCCGTCACCACATGGATCACGACCTATTTAAGAATAAATATTCTTTTAACAGCACACTAAGGAAATAATCCTTGCATTGCAGGGATTTTATAATAATAAAATAAACGGACACAAATTATACTGAAACTCAGAACAAAAATTTGTGGATTGTCCACTACGTCATCTGTGCAATCAATATTATATACCTCAGTCGTCTTGTACGACACCCATAAAAGGAGGTGGCGCATTATATTATACCGTCACAACGCCGGAGATTTTATTCTATCAAATATCCAAAATTCCCACCCTTGTCAGAATTGTAGAGATAAAATTAGCAATCAGCAGTAACATAGAGAAATTTATGGAGACCAACCCTTTTGTGGAGCGTAAGGTCAAGGTGAACGCTATCGCGTCTAAAGGTCAATACTATTGTATTCGAGGCTTGAAATACATCCAAGCAATACCGACTCGATTGGTTACGGATGTTTTCACAATTGTGTGCCGTTTATGCATTAGTGATATACCTTAATTAGTCTTTAAAGAAGATAAACTTAAAGATATTTTTTTTTTAAATTGAATTTGTTTCTGTAATTAAAATTTTATCATAATTATACGAAAGTTTAGTTTTTGGATTAGATTAGTAAACTGGCCTTCCCAGATTACTTATACCTTTAGTAATAATATTAACATGCTCTTAATGCCACTTCTAAACTAAATAATCAACAACCATCATCATATTGCAATTACTTGGGGTCAATACAATATGTACTCTTCTTTCATAGTAAATATACAATCGTTTTATAACCGGCAGCCTGCCAGACGTCAACCCTCCTTGGGAATGTAATTGTTGACCAAATGGCATCAGATGGAGTTGGCCCAGGTCGTTATAAGGCTCTTTGTCGTCTTTTATGACATCCACGAGCAAAGTAAGGGTTGGTGGTAATCATAGGTGTGGCGCGCTAACTGATGATGCGCGTCACACCCTAGAGGTATGTCCCGCCTGGGGGCCTCCCGTCGCCTTAACTGTCAACTGGACGTGGCCAGGTGGCCTAGCATTGGGGTGTCGGGGATAGAATGTCAATAGACGATCTCTCCGGCATCCCGCCGGAAAAAAGCGCGGAAGGGACCGCTGTGGTTTTAGTGGGTATTTCGGTCGAACCAGCTGACCGGCGAGTCCCACACATCCCCTCGTCTGTCACCGGCGAAGGCTAGTGTGTAAATGCATTTCCACAGCGTGAACAAAAAAAAAATTAAAAAAAAAAGTATTCGTAGCCGCTACCACATAGCTAAATAATCAACAACCATAGCGACTAAAGCTAAAAATTTCAAGCTAATACGAGTATATATGTTCATCCTGAGGTATGTTTTAAAAATGTCCTCAAAGTAAAAAAAAATGAGGCGTGCAATAATCTCAGAGTACAAAATACAAAAGTACAATAGTAATACATGCTTTCTGTGTAGTGATGGAATAAGAATATAATTCACTACTCCCCTTCTTGTTCGTAGTTATCATAACAGACAACTAAGGGATATAATATGCAATAACATCTATGCAAGAGGATGAAAATTTGACATAAACCTATCAGTGTGATCAGCGTCAGGCTATTTTCCCTCCTTATGTGGAGGCCAGAACAGTGGGACGTATATGAGCCGAGTTGATGAGTAATCCATTCCAATTTATTTAATACAAGTTGTAATAAAAACATTCTATGATATTTTAATACTATTACATTTTATTTCACTACTCTGTGGAGTTCCCGCGGTAGTTTAAAGTTACCCGTTTCTGTTTGACATAATATTATGTCGCTTTCTATTCTTGTAATATCGTCTTTCTGTTATATATATATCGGTTAAATAGTTTTTGGTGATATTAGTATTTTTAACTTGTTTAATAGAATAGGAAAATGTATTTTGCAATCCTTACTTGCCTATGAGAGTCGTAGAACTCGGCTGAGTGATTACCATAAGAATAGGCAGCAGAAAGGTTCAGCAGCGAACGTTTTAATAAAATTAAGTTTTAGAGAAAGATTTACATGACAACGTAAACTTGTTTAGATGTTTTTTCTTGCATAATGCGTTTGCATATTACGACGTTTTAATTATAAAAACAATGATTACGAGCCAAAACTTACTGTCACACAAGAGATTTTTCGCTTGTAATCAAGTTTTTGTAAATAATCAAGCATGTTAAATGTTAAATTACAGTAATTTGAATTTAAGGTTTATCCAAGTAATTAACTTCAATTGCCCACTTTGCCTTGTAGTTGTAAAAACCGGCACCATGACAGTAGCTATTACTACTTTTCTGGCAACTTTTAATATCAACTGTTATCCATGAAACGCCTTTCAAGCGTTTTATAGAAAACCTTAACAAGTTAAATGCATAAAACAGACTTATATCTGTGAGGCAATCGTAGTTTTTTAAAGATTTTATTCCTCATCCACACAATGTTGCTATATTAAAAAAAAGTGAGATCACGTCTACTTTTTTCGGCTGTCAGTATCCTTAAGAGAAAAGTTGTGTCATGTAGTTGTAAATCAAATATATTACGGTCACCCTTGGCTTCGTAGCGGTCCACGTTGTTAATTTAGGGTGACATATAAAATGTATTTTCTTTTACAGTGGTCAGGATGGAATGGGATTTGTTCTGTTTAAGCAAAGGTTATTAGCATAGTGACTGTTATTTAAAAAATAATACAATTTTGCTATAGGTAAAATGAGCTTTTTCTCATTTTGTTGATAATAATTAGTCAAACTTATTTATATTAAACGTTTTCTAAAGTTTACGAAATTATTACAAATATGAATCCTCTTGAAGGAATAATAATAAAATACGCCAAGTGCGAGTTATCCTCGCGCGAAGGGTTCCGTACCATTATATATATAAAAAAACCTCTTTTATTGAATGGCATCCCGCTTAATTATTTATTTTAATTAATTATATTTAATGAGAACATAAAACTAAATATTCTGTGAATAGTTAAAGCGTCTACCTGTCATCGTTATTAGTATCGAGCAAGAAACGGTAAAAAAATGAAGTTTGTTGTATGGGAGCCCCCCTTAAATATTTATTTTATTTTTATATTATTGTATTTGTTGTTATAGCGGCAATAGAAATACATCATCTGTGAAAATTTCAACTGTCTAGCTATCACCGTTCTTGAGCTGTTACAGTCTCGTAACTGACGGACGGATGGACAGCGAAGTCTCACTAATAGGGTCCCGTTTTTACGCCTTGGGTACGGAACCTTAAAAAGGAATTATAATATTTTTACAAATGATCAATTATGTTCTTAATATCCTGATGTTCTGACTATTTATTTTACCTTTCTATATTTTGTCATTTAATTATTAGTATTACGTAATTGGGCGCGCTTTGAGATTTACCAGGCGTAGGTTAAATTGTGGTTATAACGATATTGAAGAGTAATTAAAATTCTGTAATAATTTTTATACTATTTTAGGTTCTAACCTTGAACTTATTAATCATATACTCATGACTAGAACAAAGCAAGGTCTCTATATATCTATGTCTTAAGCACAATGAATTATGAGAAATTCATAATAAATACTTCGCCATAGATAATGATGATAATGATAGATAATTAAAAAAAAACAACATAAAAAAAAATAGTTCTCATTTAGCGATTATAAAAAAAAATATGTTTTTGCTAAAATGTAACAGAATTATTTCGGAACAAAGTTTATTTTTTCTTGATATATTCTTATAAATACGTGAAGAAAACAAACTGATAAATTCAATACTAGATAAAATTATCTATAAATTGTGTTGTTATTACTCTATGAATATGACACCGAACAAACGTCGACACTTTAAAAACCTATGTTTTTAAATTTCGAACGTGCTTAGATAATAAATTAAGTAGACTATGCATTGTTTGAAGCTGTTGTTGTCTCTGTCTTTTGTGTGAAGCAACTCTATTTCGCTTGTATTTTCCAGTTTACGCCTGCGCGTAGAGGCTTTTCCCGAAAGATGTGGACCGCTAGGAGCTTCATAAGGTAACGAATTTAATATGAATTTATATGAACTTTCATATATTATATAATATTTTTGCCTTTATATATAGTAATATTTTATTTCAGTTATTACATTCAAATACATATATTTTCAACAGTTGTATTTTAGATTTGTTATAATAATTATTTACTATTATATAGTGAATAGTTATTTAATAATCAGTAATAAAATAATACTAGATTAAAATATATATATAATAATAACATAGAGTTATAATGTACATAAAGGAATATAATATCTAACAATATCAGTTACGCAAGAGGGGCGGCGCAGTATACGAAGCTTCGATCGGCTGGCGGGCGATAGTCAGCCTCTGGAACCGGTGAGATCTCCCGGGCGGACGAACGTTCCGACAAAAATCCCGGGCAACGGATGAAATTCGATCAGTATCATCGTAATAATTAGAAAAAGATAATCGAACTGTCAAAAAAATGTGCATGCCGCGGTTTACAGCTATCATATTTGAATTTCGAATTTATTTATTTTGTGTTCAAGGAATAATACAGTGAATATTCCATGTACGATTGTCACCTTTGTTTTAAAAAATTAAAGAGTTTTTTTTTCTAATATATCTATATTGAATAGTACGTTTTTTTACGTTGGTGGTATCTGTGAATTTGTGATTTTATATATCGGAAAATGACATTTATGGTAAGTTGAATTTTATTATAATTAAAGTTACCTGTTTATTACTCATATAAATAGTAAATTAAGTTATAAATGACTCAATTAAAAAGGCAACAAAACAATATTTATGTAATAGGAACAATTTTTTTTTATTATTTCATTTAAATCTGATTTCATGATTATATATAGGTATTTACCCATGGGCAACAAGTAGCACCGTTGGTACTTATTAAATTTACTGCTTTTTATAATGACATGCTATTTATAAAAACTCAAATATTTTCAATGGTTTCAATGGACGGTGTAAAATTAAATGAAATTTTGACAGTTCTTATGAAACACTGAAATGTAATTCAATTGCGCTTTGTCATAGCCTAACTGGTTTATCTGATTGGGCCATCCACTTTATTGGATTGCCTTGTCAAAATTCGAACATTCTTTTTTAAAAAAATTCGTGGTCAATTTATACCTTTATATATTATATTTTAAGTTATTGTTGGCGAATTTTTGCTTTAGTATTTTCTTATTGTTACTTTAGGTTACAAAGGATTAGTCCTTCGTCATTTGGCATGTATGTTTTAATAATTGATTAGCTGCAATTAGGGGTGTCTGCTGTTCTTAAACAGATCATCATCATTATCATCATCATCATCTCAGCTCATATATCTTCCACTGCTGAGCCTCTCAACACTAGGAGGGAAATTGCCCTACTATACCACGCTGGTCAGACGTGTTGGTATAGGGTTTTATTTTGAGTTTTTCTCGTTATGTATAGATGTTATATACATATTTTATTAGTCATCATTTACGATTACCCGCGGGTTGTGAATTCTTACTCCGTCACCACACGGAGCGAGAGAGCCATAAGCCCAACTGGGTGGGTTTGATTTTATTGGTAGGCAGCGGCCTAGCATTGTAATATTGCAAAGGTCCATGGGCGGCAGTGACACTTACCATCAGGTGTGCTGCTTGCTCGTTTACCACCATAAACAATAAAAAAAAAATTAAGTTCTTATTTGAATTGCCTCGACAAACGTTTAAATCTACTAAACCACCAGTAATGATGAAGCAAGAGGCGGAATGATTTAAGTACCAATCTCTTGTGCCAAGTGTATTAGCTTTGTATTCCACGCAAGATATTTCTTTTTTGTTATTCATAAATGATTATTCTAAGTCTAGGTATGAATTATTATTCTATTTCTTTGCAGTATGATTATTTAAAATATAAATAAAAAACAAATAATATTAATATACAGGGTCCGAATTGGGAGCACGGTCGGTACTCGAGAATAGAAATATCAATCTGAATCACTTTTTATGTAATGTACTCAAAAAGTATTTTCAATGAGATAGTTACCTATTAATCTATACCTACTTTACGTGGTTGATTTTATAACCTTAAAATATTAAATCACTAAACATTTTTTTTTTGGTTCTGTTCGTCCATTCGGACAGGCATAGGGATCAAAGCCCATACAGCCAAGTCTTATTTAATTATTTTTCATATATTGTTTATCATTTCTTCATATTATGTAGCCTTAATAGTCATTGTCTGTCAGTAAGTCAAGTCGTTACCATTAATCGGGCGCTGATAACCTAATCAATGATTTTCTTTGGGAATTTTGGGCAAATATGAAAATACACGTAAACCACTATTATACCATATTCACTACACTTCAGCCCTTTAACTGTACCATATTGCATAAAATACCAGCAAAATTATTCAATATAACACCACAAAACACTAAAGAAATGAATATAATACAAGAGCGTGACATGACATTTCCACATTCGCCTAAATCACTAAACACTATTTTCATTATATTTTTTATTTTTTTTTATATATATGGTTAGGTTTGAAATCCTGTTTAAGGCTACAATATACATAGTTGGAGAGCACCGGTTTCATTATAATATTATTGGGTGGCTAAAAGGCATTATCTACCTATAAAAAATCTTTTATTGTACAGCCATACTATTGCGGACTGGGAATAATTTAAGATTTTTTTTTCCTTTTGGTTCTTGGTGGCAAACGAGCAAGTAGCACACCTGATGGTAAGTGTTACTGCCGCCCCTGGACCTTTGCAATACCAACGGTATAGCAAAGCTGCTGCCAACCAATGAAAATCCGCAACTCAACCCGAAAGTTGGATTTCCGGCTCTCTCACCAAACGAAACACAGCAGTATATTGCCACTGCTTTATGAATTATTGTGTGAATTTTTACTAGTGGCACTCTGTTGACCATTTTCTGTCCACAGACGCGGGCCGGTTCGTCCGGGTAGTACAAAACTCTCGCAGAAAATCAACGTCTGAGCAGTGGGTGCAGTTTTCTGGGTGGGTTTAGTATTTTCATTGAAGCGGCCTAGCTATACCCCTGGTATTACAAAGATCCATATGTGGCAGTAAAACCATCAGGTGTGCTGCTTGCTCGTTTGCCACCAAGAGCAATACAAAAAAAAAATCTGTCACTTTTGTAGGTACTTTTAGAGCATAATTGCCTTCGAATATATCTGTCAGAAAAGTGAGTCCGGTGCCATTACTTTAGGAATAGTTTCGAGGATTAACATAAAGAATAGCGCCGGGGCTGCTGCACCATGGAATAACTGTAATAGTCGAGATAGAAGACTTTTATTTCCCAGCTATAAAAAAAAATCGGCGAACAGGTGGGATCTCTCTTTCTGCCAGAAGATGGAGCATGTAGCAGAGGCAGATGAGCGCGAATGAGAGAAGACCACTAATTTTACATTAAATAGAACACACACACGCACGTTACCTCCATGAGTGCTGGTTGAACATCAGCACATTGACATTGTGGGGCCATTATCGCCACATTTGGCAAACATATTGTCCATAGCAGATAGATGGCATTATGAGTTTTCCAAAATGTTGCTACTGCCTTTGACAAAATAAGAGATGGTAGCACACACACACACATTACTTTAGTCCTTTAAAAATCCATTCTTATGATTTAAGGTACAGTTTTTAATTGTGGTAGGACCACGCTGTTGATGGTTCTCTGTCTACAGCCGCGGGCAGGTCCGTCCGGGGTAGTACCGCACTCTCGCAGAAGATCGAAGTCTGAGTAATGGCAATGTGCCATTGCACTTCGTTCGGTGAGCGAGACAGCCGGAAACCCAACTGGGTGGGTTCGAGGTTTGTATTGGTAGGCAGCGGCCTAGCTATACCCTTGGTATAGCAAAGGTCCATGGGCGGCAGTGAAATTTAACACCAGGTGTGCTGCTTGACCGTCTGCCACCACAAGCAATAAAAAAAAAGATTTATATAAACATTTAAAAGCATTTCTTTTGTCATTCATCTTACTTTTTTTAACAAATGTACGTGAAATAAATAAATCAGTTAGAAGTCCACCGCGACTGGACATGAATGGCATCCATTTGTTTTGAGAGAAGCCATTTTCTTTTAGAGCGACACAAATATAGCGGAATTTGTTATCATTAAGGCATATTGCTTTGTTTGTTGGAATGTGTTGGTTGTTATTTACATTTTAGAGACATTGTTTAAAATAGATGTCAAGGTATGATTATATCACAGTTTATAGCTCGTCTCATGATTATCATTCATCGTTCTCTTACACATATTGCAATTACTCGTGGTCGACGCAATACGTGCTCCTTTTCCATCGTATACATATTTTGCAAAAGTTATTGGCAAAAGTTTTATGACCAACTGTCTGACCTCAACCCTCCTTGAGAATGTAATTATTGACCCAAGGGCATCAGGTGGAGTTGGCCCCGATCGATATAAACTCTTAGGCATCTTTTACGACATCCACGGGCAAGTAGATTATTATTTCGCCTTTTTGAAAAAGTATCGTAAGATAACATTGATGGTGATCATTGATAAGCGCTGTTTTGAAATAGAAAGTAACAATCTAGAGTAGCAAGGTTATTTATTTGATTGATTGATTAAAACTATATGAAAAACGAAATATTAGCAAGAAAATGGCCAAATTTTATTAATTTTAAATAATGTTTCCTAAATAAAGATGATGAAGGATGGACAAGTTAGACAAGGTTAGGTTTTTTTTTCCTCCGCGTACTAGGATTGCCAGCATGCAAGACCAAGATGAGACTTGGACTAGTTTTGGTCTTAATCTTTGGGGATAACACTTGGTCTTGTCTTGGTCTTGTTCTTGCAGCAAATCTTACAATATATGCAACTCTCACGGTTAGAATAAAGCAACAGAGTAATTTGTTTTCAGCATATGTCATGGAAATGCATCTATTTTATACCTCTATAATAACAACAAAAAAGTAACTAGACATGTAAATTATTTACATACCGTGTTTAATTTTTTTTTATATAACCAACGTTAATTAAAGATACTTAGAAAGTAAGTAACTATTACTTGCGAAACTGGATAGGTGTGTTGTTTTAACTGCGAATATAACTAAAACTGTTTCGTGCAACGCGAAATACACAACACACTCATATAAGGAATGGGCAGTAACCGTATATAGTGAGTATGGATCTGTGCCATAGTAATCTCTAATCATAAAGTAGAATATATATTTTTAGCTACTGGTAGCTGTAGCTGTGTAGCTGGTAGCCTGTTGTTTCAAAATAATAGCTCCACCCATTCACCAGTCTATTTTAACAAGTTACACAAGGAGTGATAGTGATGATATTAATGCAATTTAATGGTATTTTTTTACACTTCTGTTTAATACAAAATGGTCTAAGCAATATTATTATACTAAATGCTTAATATTTTGATTACAATTCATCACTGTAACAGAAGGATTATCTCGAAATAATACCCTATACGAACCCACCTGACCAGCGTGGTACAGTGTGTTAATTTTCTTTCTCATTCTCGAGGAGGCTTGAGCCCAGCAGTGGGATTTATAGGAGCTGAGATGGAGATCTCGTCACACACTAGCCAAACCGTTTGAGTCAACGGAATGGTGACGCGGTATGTTCACATAATACATGTAATTCCTCTATTTTATTATTACTATTTCGCGTACCTGGACTGGTGGCAACAAAGCGCTGGTATAGCAGTTAACATTAGCAACCTTACATAAATATGATAATATTTTGTTATTTATTTATTTATAAACCACATACAACCATCATTACAGGTAGTAGGTACCTAATTCAATGGAAGTATACAAATTATAAAAAACATAATTATTAAAATCAAAATAATCTCATTAAAATCTAAATTATTAAAATCAAAATAATAAAATTTAAATTAATTTAATTAAAATATGGAACCAATATAATACCTACCTACTTACTTAGGAATGTCTAGTTCCATGTAGGTATAACCACACATGGGCATATATTAAGAATATAAAGTATTACACCATCCCTTTACCGTAGGAGAAATCTAGCTGGTAGATCACCAGGAGAATGTGCAATAACACTCTCACTCATATAATTACCAACTTACGCATTAGCGATTGTGGTATTATCACACCTTGGGAAGGCCTTTGAATAACATTGGACATCGATCGACCAATGAGTGGATTGCCCAAGTCTCATTTGAGTTAACAGCATGAAGCGAGGCTATTGCAGGCTCAGTCTAGGTCTAATTAAGTCTTACAGGGCCAGTCTTTGTCTTGCCAAAACTAGGTGGTCTTTGTCTTGATCTCGCATTTCTTGCAAAACCGAGCCTGCAAGACCAACACTATTTCCGTCAACACTACCATGTACTAGATTGATCATAACATATTGTTTTTTTTATAACGTACATATTATTACGATTCCTGTAAATAAATGTTCTATGTTTCACATTCCACGATATATTACCGCGAGGGACCACCGTCAAGATTTAGCCCCTGCAAGTTAAGCGTATTAATCTGCTGTGTGCACTGGAGATGGGAAGAGAAATTATATATTTCTGTATATTGTTGCAGAGAATTTAATCCCTCATACACTATCTGGCAATAAATGTTGGCCATTGATCCTTGGTTACTTGTGGTTGATGCAGTATGTACTCTTCTTTCAAGTATTAGGTGTACAACTTTGCCTCCGCCGTTTTGCAATAGATGGCTGTAGCGGTAAGTGGTAGTCGAAATAAATAGATCTTAGATGTCATACAATAAGCTTAGGTATTTGTAAACATATTGCCAACGAAATATTAGTCCCTTTGTGTCGGCATCATAATGTTATTCTCGATTAAACATGTCAGCTTACGAGCCAAATTCTCGTCATTTGCGGGAGGTTTTAATTTTCTGCTTTAATATGAAGAAATCTGCGGCTGAGGCTCATCGAATGCTCACAAATACTTATGGTAAGGCCGCTATTAGTGAAAGAACGTGCCGATAGTGGTTTCAATGCTTTAAGAACGGAGATTTTGATGTCGAAGACCAGCATGGCGGTGGAAGAGAGAAGGTTTTTGAAGATGCAGAATTGGAGGCATTACTTGATCAAGGCTTGTATCAAATGCAACAAGAAATGGCAGGATTATTAAGAGTGACGCAATAAGTCATTTCAAAACGCCTGAAAGTCATGGGAATGATTAAAAAACAAGGAAATTGGGCGCCGTAGGAGTTTAAGCCGAGAGATGTTGAACGGCGTTTTTTTTTTTGCTTGTGAACAGGTGCTTGCAAGGCAAATACTGAACGAATTTCTGCATCGTATTGTGACTGGGGACGAAAAATGGGTTCATTACGATAATTCTAAGCGCAGAATATCATGGGGATATCTCGGCCATGCTTCCACGTCGATGGCCAAACCGAATATTCACGGGTCCAAGGTTATGCTCAGTATTTGGTGGGACCAGCTCGGCGTAGAGTATTATGAGTTGTTAAAACCGACTGAAACAATCACAGACGATCGTTATCAAACGCAATTAATGCGTTTAAGCCGATCATTGAAAGACAAACAGCCGCAATACAACGAGAAACATGATAAAGTGATTTTACAGCATGACAATGCTCGAATCCATGATGCGAAAGTGGTCAAAACATACTTGTAAATGTTGAAATGGGAAGCGTTGCTCCTTCGGACTATCACTTGTTTCGATCAATGGCACATGGCCTGGCTGACCAGCACTTCCGGTCTTATGAAAAAGTAAAAAATTGAATCGATTTGTGGATCGCTTCAAAAGATGATCAGTTTTTCAACGCGGGATTCGTACGCTGCCCGAAAGATGGGAGAAAGCAGTGGCCAGCGATATATATATAGATAGATATATATATATACACACTATCTGTAAACTACAATAATTATTACGTTAATAGTGTCGGATGAATGGATATTAGACTGTCAGTATTAACTGTGATGTCACACATGTAGTGTGCGAGAGGGACAACTCTCCACGAAACCGATATTAGCAGATTGTCTCTTTCTAATAGTCGGTGTGCAATATTTTTCGTCGAGAATTGTACGTGAGTGGTATTGAAATAATTTCTTTTTATAAATGTTTCCTGGCGGTGTGAGTCGGGCGTGTATCATTTGGATTGTGATACCACTCAAGGTCAAATAGATTTATCAGACGCAATGATAAAGTTCATTGTTATATCATTGTAGCTGGACAATAGTAGATATACTAGAAGATCCGTGCAAACATGAACTTCGTACTGTCATAAAATTTGTTTTCTTCGTTTTCTTATACCTATTATTGCTGTGAAGTAGTGGCTACGAATACTATCAGCTATTATATTCCCAATGAGGGTTGACGCAGGCAGACCCGTCATAAAACTAAAACTAAAATGTTCTGTTATATTTACTATGGAATAAGAGTACATTTAGCATCAACCCCAAGTAATTCAGATAAGAGTAGGACGATGATGATGGCTTGTACTTATCAGTTCGTATTACAATTGCTACGGCAATTTTAGTGAAAATCATAAAGTTTATTGGGATTTGTCAACAGATGTCTAAAATATTTTTCTACATATATATTATTAATTATAGTGAACAAATTACCACTAGATGGCGTTTTAAAATGTAATTTAAAGTTATACCTAAAGTGATTTTTTTATGAAAACATTTATTTTAATATATGTAGTTCGAGATCGTCATTAGACGGGGAAAATAATCGTCAAAATATAATCACATATTTATGTTGCTACAGTACTAGGTGAGAAATTTTATAAATTCTAAACCTATGCATAAATTCTGCGGAGACACACACATATTATTATCAATTTTTACATTTTATCTTAAATTAAACCAAATAATAACTACTGGATCGGCACGCGACTGCACTGAGAAGATCCGACAAGAAACTCTTTGACCATTTCCTTTTTTACTGATTACTCCTATATAAAACTGCATCTAACCTGTTTAGTAAGTATCACCTACAGTGATGCCCTTCGAACCACAATATAACATAATTCTCTAATATAATTTAAAAGGCTAGACCAGATGCTACAAGCGGCATCCGATCACAAGTTAACTACTAGTGCAGCCATCACTCACCTTAACCATTTTGGAGGGGGATGAGAGGGGGATGTGATAGACCTGCGACTTATAAACACAACAAACACGTTTCAGAAATAATATAGTTAGATTATCTAGAAATTAAAGAATGAGTAATTATGTTCACTGCGTTAGCAATAAATCATCTTCCCACGCTAAGTGGGTCGTTACAACATGTTCTAGTCTTCTATAAACTTCTATTAGCAGACATATCTGCACTTATATCTTTCATACACATATCCTCTTTCACACAAACCATCCATCTCCTTTTGGGTCTGCCACAATTTTTTCGTCCATCTACAAACCTATTGATATATACTCATCATCATCATCATCATCATTCTCCTACTCTTATCCCATTATTATTATTACTTGGGGTCAATACAATACGTACTCTTCTTGCATAGTACATATTGTAAAAGTTAATGGCAATAGTTTTATGACCGCCCGCCTGCCAGACGTCAATCCTCCTCGAGAATGTTGATCAATATACTGCGATAGCTATATGTGGTGCCTCTTTAATCTATTTTTGCATTAACATTTTTTTTTATTGCTGATGGTGACAAATGACGAATAAGCAGCACACCTGATGATAAGTGTTACTGCCGCCTATGGACCTCTGCAATACCAGAGATAAAGCTAGGCTGTTGCATACCAATGAAAACCTACAACAGCATATTGCCATTGCTCAGACGTCGAATTTCTGCGAGAGTGTTGTACTACCTCGGTTGGGCCGGAACGCGATTGTAAACAGAAAACTATCAACAGTGAGGTCCTGCCATTATTAATCTTCGAGAAATGGATCTTCTCTTTTTACATTATTTTCTTTACAACCATTCTGTTAAACGCTTTATCCATGCTGAATAACGTACATATAAGATCAGCCCACGGCCGTTATTGTTATCAGATAAAAAAAACTTGTTCAGTTATTGTTCAGCACGATTCATTATATTGAAGAATATACTTTTGCTTTTATATCGCGTGTGTAAGTACCTTATCGATACATTATGTCGATATATAAATTGCTTTATATATCTCGTCTTTATGGCGATACCGTTAGCTACCTTTTCTCCCCAATGATTTGGTAGCTATATACATTGTTAGACAGGTAAACTACAGTAATATTACTTAAAAAAGTTATAATCATTTGCGATTATTTTGACTTTATACGTCTTTACGACATATTTTTAAAAAGGATTACATGTTAAGTGACAGAAAAGCAATTATTGATGTCCTTCAGATTGCCTTCATCCATTACCCCGTAGACGTGCAGTGTTAGATGCTGGCCTCCCCACGAGAATGCCACTCAAAATGGTCCTATGTCACCTACATCCAATGACTTTCATGATGCCATCAGTCGACCTAGTGAGGAGTCGTTCTACGCAGAGTTGTTCGTTTCGTGGTCGCCAGTCGCAGAGAACTCTTCTCCAACGATTGTTGGTTTGACGAGCGATGTGGCCGACTATTGCTACTTCAAAGTGCTAATTCTTCGAGCTACGTCTGTTACTCCCATTCTTCTACAGATTTATATATTTCGGATTTTATCACTTAAAAAAAATACTGAGCATAACCTTCTTCTTCACTATAGTGCGCTGAACGACCTTAACCTTTTTTATAAAGTCGAGGTTTAGGGACCAAGTCATCGCTGGTAGCACACACTGGTTATAAACCTTAATTTTCAAACGCTACGGAATATTAGACAAGAAGCTACTCCTAAGTTTCCCGAACTTCGAAATTTGCCTTAGGTGTCCTAACCTATAAATTAAGGTTTCTTAAATGAAAACAGCCATTAGATATTAAAATTCGTGGGAGGTTAATACTTTTCTGGCTATTGGTTTTGGACTCAAACCTACGTAGTTCGTATCAAAAGGCTCTTTGAAGTTAAATGCATATTGCTAATAATATAGTTTACCACAAAAGGAAAATATTGCTAGGAAATCTGCGATTTTGAAAGCTTTTTATGTGGTTTCAGTATACATATAAAACCTTGATTCTCAGTGCGTGTATATAAACTATAAAGCAACTAGCGACCCGCCCTGGCTTTGCTTCGGTTACGTCTACTTTCGCTACATAGAATTCCTCTCGGAGAAGGAATTTCTTAAAATCCTATTTCATCTGACCTTTACAGGGTAGAAAGAAAATCCACACTAAATGCCAAGTCTGTCTGTTTTTTGGGTTAACACCTACGCAATCCACTTTAGGGGTGGAATTTTTAAAAAGCCGTTCTTAATTAACCTGTGTATTGTAACAAAAATATGTCTATCGAAATTCAAGTCTGTGGGAGATATACATATTTAAAAAATATGATTTTTACAAAAAAAACATCACATTTTTTAAATATGTATATCAGCAACTCCCCTTGCGGGCGAAATTTCGTAAAAGCCGTTCTTAGTTGACCTTTACTCAGCGAAAAGAGTATTCCTACCAAATTTAAAGAGATATCGTGATGAGTCAATACATAGGTGGAAATAAACAGAGAACAAAAATATAGCAGATGATCTTATACTCCTTTCCTAATAATTATAGGGTAAAATAAAAAGTTACCATAGATATAAATTTATAAAGCGGTGTTTGTGGTTTTAATATGGCAATGGCTATACCTTAGCACAATTCAAAGACCAAACAATTGTTGAAATAGTGTATCAACCATCGCCATAGCATGACACAAACGGATATTGTCACACAAATTGTAATGCATCGTGTGAGCGATGGATTTCAGTTATTCGATGCAAGATATTACTATGGCTTGGAATTTCAATATTCTGCTTAGAAAATTACCATCCAATCATTTCAAATTTCAAAGTCTACGTTCATATGAGACCGTATCCTAAAAGTACATGACCTCTCTAAAGCTTAGAAATCTATAAACACCGTACTAATATAGTGCGGTGACATTCGAGCCATTTCAATTTTAAAAAGTATTTGCATTGTACCAAACGTTTATGTGACATCAACCTTTTTAGAATTCCATACCCAAAAGATAAAACAGGACCCTATTACTAAGACGCCGCTGTCCGTCCGTTACTTCGCCTGTCTGTCACCAGGTTGCTCTCATGAACCGTGATAGTTAGATAGTTGAAATTTTCACACATAATGAATTTCTTTTGCCGCTACAACAACAAATACTAAAAAACAATAAAATAAATATTTAAGGGGGCTCCCACACAACAAAGGTAATCTTTTTGCTCGTTTTTGCTCAATATTGATAACAAAAATAGGGAGACGTTTGAAATATTCTCAGAATATTTAGTAATATATTCACTTTAGAAATAAATAATTAAATTAAAATAAAACAAATAGAGAATTTAAGAGGGGCTCCCATACAATAAACATGATTATTTTGCCATTTATAGATAATGGTACGGAACCCTTCGTGCGCGACTCCGAGTCGCTCTTGGCCTATTTTTTTAATATAATCGAATTGAGTTTTCAAACATGTGTCAAAATAAAATGTCTTTTAAATCAAAATCACTAAGAAGTATTGATATCAACTTTAAAGCAAATCACCCCTAAAATAACTTTCCACCCCTTTTTAACCCAGTTAGGAGATAAATCTCAATAAAATATGAATCACGTCTTTCAACAATTCTGTTAAAGAATGCTTATGCAAAATTTGAAATAGATTGGACCAAGGAATCACGTTGTCCCATACAAACTTTACCCTGATTTTTCACCTTTAGGGATATAATTTCGTAAAATCCGTCCTTAGCTGACCTCTACTCGGCGAAAGAAATATTCATACTAAATTTAAAATTTGTAGGCTTTATGGTTTCAGAGATATCGTGATGAGTCAATACATAGGTGGAAATCTCATATATATATATATATATATGTATATAATATATATATATATATATATATATATATATATATATATATGTATATAGATTGGTTAATCTTACTTGTCATGAATATTTTTGATTCTATTATATATGTGTTTGGTATAAGTCTAAACTAAACGTTATCCTAAATCCTCCGTTAACTAAAGGTTTATTGTTTCTTATAGAATGTTTAATAGTGTCTAATATTACATTAAAATAATGGATATAAAATAAAACAATGGAATTTTGAAAAAAAAAAAAATTGTTGGAGAAAATTTGAAACTATTTGAAACAAAATATAATAATTAAAAGGTAACTAAAAAGTTAAAAATGATCTATTACCAAACTAAAATCATTTTCAAATTACTGAAATTTAGCATTTAATATGCTTGATTATTAGATTTGATAGATAGATATTTTCGTCTTTAAGGAGACGTGTGCCATCTACCCGACATTGTACAGATTGTTTTCATTGTCCTTAAATACGAAAATATAATACGATGCGAGAATTGAATGTCCTACAATAGTACATGCTGGTGTAAGTGGTAGCACGATTGGAACGGATTTCCAATAGGTGTGGGTTCGAATCCCACTTGTGACAATCATTTTTCGCTCGTAATCGGGTTTTATGAATAAAATTATTTTACATTTGACGACAGCGAAAAAAAAAGGCAAAAGAAATAAATAGATACAATAAAAACTATATTGAAAAAAGATAAATAATTATATCCATTTTATTGCTGCATATGTTATTTGTATATATATAGAACTTTATATAAAATCAATAAGCAAATAAGACCACTGCAATAGAAGAATAACTCAACACAAAACCTTATGTGAATCTATGTGACCAGCGTGGGATAATGCGAGGAACTTCTGTAATCTATCAGTTCATTGGCCCAGTTACCTTAAGCTCTCAAATCTAAGTATGTAAATACGTAAGTATACTTACGTACATTATCTGTGGTCAGAATAGAATATATGAGAAGCTTATATGGTTTGCTTAAATACTTTAGTAGAACATTATACGGTTTGTTATGAAATATTTAAGTGCGATGACGGTGTAAAAATATAATTTATCACCCATTTAGTTTGTCGTGGATATCGTAAAATCTGATTGAGGAAACATCAGAAGCATAGGCAAAGGTATCCCTGTGGAAATTTCTGCCACATACATGTATAATCTGGAATAAACTCCCTGTAATGGTGTTTTCTGAATGCTATGATATGTCCTTCTGCTAACGAAGTTTAAGAGGATTTTCTTCTCTTTAATGGTAGTGGTCTGGCAGTCTAATTTAAAATCAGTTGTGTTACTTCCTCGTTTACTGACATAGGATATAAAAAAATATCTAAATACTGATTGTCAATTCGGTTGCGGTATATCGTAGTGCAGTGTGTTTTTTAATCTGCTACCTGGAGAGAGGCTGTTCATGTGAGCCTTGTTGTCGCGTAGGTACTCAAACTCAAGAAATCACTTTTGAAAGCTCGTTCAATCGACAATGAAGGGTAATACGACAATTTCTGGGGTAGTACGTTACACATTTAAGTTTGTTAAAAATAAGGTGTATTAAAAAAAATCATTATGTAATATGTAAATTTTCACGTTATATAGCCGTATAATATAATATTACTCATAAAATAATATAGAAGCAGCAGTATGTAAAATTACTTGGAAATTCTCTAATTACCTCATTTTCCGCTGGCTTCTCATTAACCCATTCTGTTTAGTGTTCGTGTATTAATTCTTTATTATTAATTTTGAACCGTGCTCAGACTGAATCTATTACTTTGATTAATATTTTTTTTACTATATTTTATGACAATTTTCGATCCTGGTGGTAAATCTATCATCTGTTTATGTCCACTGTTGAATAAAGGTCTTCCTACGAAAAGTGAATGCAATAATTGCTATGTTTATCGGAAGCATGCTTCAAATTTTATCATAGTCATATGAATGATAATGGGAATTATTAGAAGTGGACATGAAGGACAAACAAAAAGACATCCATTTTAATATGTTTGTGTAGAATAGATAAGTGGGGAAAACAACGTCTGAAATAGAGTGGGTTGATTTGGTAAAGCTGAAGGAGCCATGGCGTAGGTGTTTTCTACGAAATGATAAAATAATAAGAAAAGGGCGATCGCGCGGGAAAACGCGTGAATGTGAGCAAAACCAAAATAATGGTCTTTGAAAGAGATGAAGCCAGAACAGATGTAAGAGTAACAATAGGTAATGATGTGCTAGAGCAAGTGGATGAATTTGTATATCTTGGATGTGGATTTAGCCGACATGGAAGGTACACCACTGATATAGAGCGAAGAGTGAATGCGGGAAATAGAGAGAACGGAGCGTTGGGGTAACTTCTCGGCAGCCACCACCTCAGCCAGAAGGCACGTGTAGCAGTACATAACGCAGTGCTTGTCCCAAAATTACTGTATGGAAGCGAGAGTTGGGTATGCAGAAAAGAGTATGAAAGTAAAATTAATGCGGTCGAAATGCGATCTCTGCGGAAAATCTGTGGAGTTAGGCTGACCGACCGCATTCGTAACGACGACGTAAGAGAGCGAGTAGGTATGAAAGAGAGTATTGGTGTAAAGATGCGAAATGTTCTCTCTGCCTACCCTGCAAGGGATATGGCGTGATGATATGTATGTATGTATGTATAAAATAATAAGAATTAAAATAACAAAAGAAGTTTTAAAATAAATAATTTGAATATGATAACAATAATAAAAATGGTGTAGTCGAGTGAATTAGGTTCGATTCTATGCAAGACTTTTTTATGCTATCCATATACAGTAAGTAGTAATTATTTCTTCCGGGCTAAGAGTACATAATCCATTCAGAAAGGGGTGAGACAGAGAGATGTCATTGAAACTGTACATTACTGCGTTGGAAGATGTTTTCATGGTCTTAGCCTGGACTGGACTTAGCATCAACAGTAACAGTGAATACACAGTCATGGTGGAGTCCCTGGATGACCTTGGCACAAGCTCAACGAACATGGACAAGACGAAAGTCATGTCTAATTTTCATGTTATTTCTGTACAGATCCTGGTTGGGAATGCGGTTGTCGAAGTTGTTGATTATTATTACGTAGGGCAAACATTCGAATTAGATAGATTTAATTTCGAGAAAGAGGTCTGACGACGAATCTGACTCGACTGGACAATGTTCGGCAAACTTAGGAGAATCTTGTCATACAATATTGCGCAGTGTTTGAAACTGAAGTTTTACAACCTGCGATGACGTATGACATTGAAACTTGGTCACTAAAGGTATAGTCTTATAAAAAGGCTGAAAGTCGCTCAGCGTGAAATGGAAGCCGTTATGCTCGGTGTTTCGCTGTTTATTAAAATACGGTTCTCAAGTGGCGACCACATATCGGACAAAGGTCTCTCCCACTAGTTGAACTGACAAAATCTCAAAATTTATAGAAAGACGTTGGATGCAAGTGGCATAAGACCATTATGAGAAGTATTTTAGCGGGATGGCCAACATCCATAGTAAAAGTCAACGGGCTGATGAATGGATGGATGATTACTTCAAAGTATCTATATATCTCCCTTCGAGTATTTCTTTCTTAAGTGCGGCCATTTGCATAACATTTGCTTTTCAGGCAAACAGTGTAAATTTGTTATGACAACACACATTTGTTATGACAGGTATAAAATCTCACGTAGTCTTGATTAAACGTGGATGTTATAAAAGCCAATTAAAGCTCTATATTAACATAATTATGCCAATTCCAGCTAAGTAAACTTTGTTTGATAATTGTGTTTTTTTTTTTTTTTATTACTTTAGGTGGCAGACGAGCAAGCAGCATACCTGATGGTAAGTATCACTGCCGCCCATGGACTTTGTAATACTAAGGGTATAGCTAGGCTGCTGCCTACCATTACAATCCCCAAACCCACCCAGTTGGGCTCCCAGCTTTCTCGTTCACCGAACGAAGCGCAATAGCACATTGTCATTACTCAGACGTCGATATTCTGCGAGAGTGTGGTACTACCCCGAACGGACTGGCTCGCGGAGCACAGAGAACTGTTAACATCGTGATCCTACCACAATTAAAGTTTAAACTTAAAATTAACTATAACTTAACGAACATTTTGTTACATCAGTACTTATTGAGATGATATGCAGTGTCAAAGTTAGGTTGTTTGTGCTTGATTTAACTTAAGTAAATGTTCAGACCACGTAGATACAGGTAGCTGGTTGTATCTGAGGTACGAATAATACCGCATGCAAATCCCGACTAGAAAAAAAGTATGGTTCAACCAGATCATGTATCTGGACCCGATCAGGATAGAATCAGGCATGCCGGATCCGGCAAACCCGATCAGGACCTGGTCTGGTCCTGATCAGGATAGCCTGATGTGAAATAACATCAAGTATGGTAAGGCATACCGGATCAGGACCAGATCAGGACCAAATAAGGATAGCCTGATGTGAAATATCATTAAGTATGGTAAGGCATACCGGATCAGGACCAGATCAGGACCAAATAAGGATAGCCTGATGTGAAATATCATTAAGTATGGTAAGGCATACCGGATCACGACCAGATCAGGACCAAATAAGGATAGCCTGATGGGAAATATCATTAAATATGGTAAGGCATACCGGATCAGGACCAGGTCAGGACCAAATAAGGATAGCCTGATGTAAAATAGCATCAAGTATGGTAAGGCATACCGGATCAGGACCCGATCAGGACAGAATGAGGCATGCCGGATCCGGCAAACCCTATCAGGACCAGGTCTGGTCCTGATCAGGATAGCCTTATGTGAAATAACATCAAGTATGGTAAGGCATACCGGATCAGGACCAGATCAGGACCAAATAAGGATAGCCTGATGTGAAATATCATTAAGTATGGTAAGGCATACCGGATCAGGACCAGATCAGGACCAAATAAGTATAGCCTGATGTGAAATATCATTAAGTATGGTAAGGCATACCGGATCAGGACCAGATCAGGACCAAATAAGGATAGCCTGATGTGAAATATTATTAAGTATGGTAAGGCATACCGGATCAGGACCAGGTCAGGACCAAATAAGGATAGCCTGATGTGTAATATCATCAAGTATGGTAAGGCATAACGGATCAGGACCCGATCAGGACAGAATGAGGCATGCCGGATCCGGCAAACCCTATCAGGACCAGGTCTGGTCCTGATCAGGATAGCCTGATGTGAAATAACATCAAGTATGGTAAGGCATACCGGATCAGGACCAGATCAGGACCAAATAAGGATAGCCTGATGTGAAATATCATCAAGTATATAGTAAGGCTTGTAGTATATCAGAACCAGAAACAGTTTTCGTAACACGAAAAAAATATCAATCAAAATTCAAAAAAGTGACATGATTGTCATATTTATGCCACGACGAAATTGTATTTGCATCAGAGGAGATTAATCTGTAATCTTTAATTAACACTTAAGGACTCGCTAATGGGTCCTACGGACCCAGTCCTTCAATGCATGAGTAATAACTTTTAAGTTTTAAAGTTTGCGACGTTGCCACTCTTAGTACCTTTCAAGGACAGTGTAATACTGCGAATGTCAGTCGTATTTGTTAGTTATTGCGCTGCGTGTGACTGCTACGGACGTAAAAGGTGCGTATGGGTCCGCTGGACCCGGTAGCGACTAAATACGTTAGTCGTTTTTTTATCATGTTTTTACTATTTATTAACCTGTTTTTTGTTTATTGCATAGAAAATGGCTACCAATAGGCTTTTGAGACTTGAGGAAATAGAAGAATATATTAATGAAGAAATAGAGAACGAAGACTGTTCTGAGACTGAAGACTACTTAGAAATAGATGCACATCAATCGGATTCTGAACAAGAAGGCGACGACGACGAGGTAAATATACAATCGCAACTTGAAATAACCTCACAGCCAAGCCAACTCATCTGTCGACCAGCACCTGATCTACGTCGTAAGGATTTAGATTGTGTTCCATTGTCAATTTTACGAAATGGGTATTATAAAGGTGAAGATAACTCTACGATATGGAGCATTGAAGAACCGTCAAGAAACGTAAGGACACGAAGTCATAATACGTGAACTTTCCAGGCCTTGTGGCAAAGTAGTTCTTTTAGCATCTACTATGCATCATGACGCCAAAATAGATGTAGAAACCGGTGAAAAAAGGAAACCGGAAATAATAACCGATTACAATACTCTGAAATGTGGAGTCGATATAGTTGATCAGATGACTAGTACATATTCTGTGTCAAGACAAACTCAAAGATGGCCACTATATATATTCTTTGGATTATTGAATATTGGCTGACTAAACGCTTACATTATTCAGAAGGCTAATTTACCTTCTGATAACTTCACGCGAAGAGATTTTATCAAAACGTTGGCTATTTCTCTGATTGAACCCCACCTTCATGATAGAATTTCTATCACGAACATTCCACAGCATATCAAAAACCGTATCAGAAACATAATTCCTGAAAACGAACCTACTACGGCATCCAATCCACTCCCGCCAATGGGTGGACGAAAAGTGCGTTGCGGTCTTTGTAACTGGAAAAAGGATCGAAAAACCAAAACTTTTGTGTTAAATGCAATATAGCTATTTGTGGAGAACACACGAAACAAGTTTGTTCAAATTGTTATAACTAAATCGGACATAGAAAATAACTAAGTAATGTTGAAGTATTATTTTATCCCAAAGAAAGATATTTAATTTTATTGATTTTCAAAGTTGATTTTTGTACGTTCTATTTTTTTTTAATTTTCAATTGTTAATTAGTATAAGTAGGTACATTGTAGCAGTTAAAGAAAAATATAAAAGTATTGTTTAAAATAATTATATAAAGAAGTTTTCACTATGAACCTTAATCTTGTCATAAAATAATGACAAAAAATCTTAAATTTTTGTAATAACTGGTCGTTTAAGAAAGTACAATAAATATAAGTATTTGATGCACTATTGTTTTTGTTTATTATCATATTAACCCTGAAATAAAGTAATTTTCACTTTTATTAATTATATTTAAAAAAAAACATAATATTATACTGGGTCCAGCGCACCCAGTAGCGAGTATGGGTGTTACAAATTAAGGCGCGAGTCCCTAAGTGTTAATCATATGTATTTAATAATAATAATAATGTTTAATTAATAATATAAAAATAATATATGTAAATGTACCTAACATTTGAAAACATAGATAGATAGAAATATTATATTGTAACAACCATTCTAACATGTATTGTTTTGGGTCATAATAAATAGATGGCGTTAGTAAAATGACGTCATTATTTGAATCGCAGTGTTAAGATTCTCCGAAGTGTAATGACATGGCCTAATATTAAATTAGTTGTTATCGAATCAGATTAAAACAGATCCATCAGGTCATGAATGAAAAATTCGGGCGACAGTTGCAGTCGTTAGCATCTGGTGGTTGCGCCATAATCGGAACGGCTCACTGGGACTCTCTATGATAAGAATATAGCACTGCATTCGGTGCCTACGTCATATTTTAATTTATATTTTTACCTATTAAACATGTTCTTTAAGATATTCATGTTTTTTTAATAGGATCGGACTGGGCGTACTCGTTTTGGATCAGGCAAGATATATATATAACGCAGATGATTGATTTGGTTCCGATCAGTAAAATTTCTTTCGGACCCGATCAGGAACGCCTGATCTGGACCCGATCAGGAATGCCTGATCTGGACCCGATAAGGTTTTCCTGATCGGGTCCAGATATATCTTTTGCGTTACATACCTTATCTGGTCCAGATCGGGCATGCCCGGTCCGGTCCTGCTAAGGAAGACGAAAAAATTTCTAGTCGGGATTGCCCGCATGTACGTGCTCTGACATTGTCAAATGCTCCCCTGACAGTTGTTATAACTGTGACGCATATTATCTCGAGTTGATTTTTTTGTTTATAAGACACGATGAACAGTTTAGTTTTCCAAGTTATGGCCTCTACGAGTACTCAACGGCCTGTAACCTCCAATAGCCATTTGACTGACCACTGGTACTGGATTCCTTGACTAAGGTGGTCAGTTTGACGCAGAGAACATCCTGCACTAAGGAAATAATCCTTGTATTGCGGGGAATTTAACAAACATAAAATTAACGGACATAATACATCAATAAAAACTTGTTTACGAGCCAAAGCGTGGGTCTCGAACCCATATCTATTGGAAATCCGTTCCAATCATTATCTGGTAGATGGCACACGTTTCCCATATGGACAATAAAATAATACGAGCCGCAAATTGAATCTCGTAGAACTCACACTTGTCTAAGTGATAGTATCATTAGAACAAATTTCCAATAGGTGCGAGTTCGATCGTCGTGTGACATTAATTTTTCGCTCGTAAACAAGTTTTTACCAAAAACCTAGCATCTGCTAAATCTCAGTAATTTGGAAAATAGATCGAATTATAAATTACCATAAATGAACCACATATCTTTAACGAAATGACAAAATTTGTTTATAAGCTATAATAATAATAAAAAAAAAATGAAGCCCAGCTCATTCGTGCTAGAGTAGATTTTTTTAAACAATTTTCTATTCGGAAATAGTACACTTACTATTGACTTTTACTATTGAATTCTACTATTGATTATTATTGACTTGCGAAATTAAATACATATCAAATTTAAAAATAAATTTAAACATGAAAAAATATTGAAATGGAAAACATCATCTAAATATACCTCATGCAGTAAATATGGCGCAATAAATAAAAGAAATACGATAAAGAAAACCATAAAAAACTTATAATATATAACAATTTTCAAAGATATTTTCTTCTTCTTCTTATATATTGGCAATCAGCTACATATACGAGCTATTGGTGTCAGTGTCAAGTTATAAATATTTTCACGTTTTTAGTCTTTCAAGTCAGTCGTGGTCTAAGTCAAATTGTTGCCATTAACAGTGCAATGGTCACACTATTAATGGTATCTTGTGGGAATTTTGATGGAAAACGAAAACGTTGTAAAGCACTTTTATATGATATTCACTTCATCCCAGTAGTTCCGTCGCTTCATATTACATAAAATGCCATCAAAATTATCTAATATAACACGTTAAAACACTAAGATATCGAATATAATACAAGAGCACCACATGACGTTTTCAAATTCCTGTCAAAAGTCCAAGATATTTTTTACTAGCAACAAGAACAATTTCGATATTAAAAAATGGCGTCATGTCTAGTTGTTACTGTTATATTGTGAGTGATATGTCGATTATCTCGCGTCTGTGCCTCGGGGGCGACAGATGGGAGGGAGATTTACTAAATAGATTTATATTCACGACACTTAAATTCTTTTCATATTATTCTATGACTATCTAAAGTGTTCTTTTTCATGTATTACTTGGTAGACGTACGTACAATAATGCCGGTTTTAATACAACAGCTACCTAGCGAGATTACTACGGCTCTTCCTAACTGTTTTAATACCTAATCTAAATTCAAATTCATATAAAATAAAAGCAAAAGGTATAATGATTTTTTAAATTTAATGGCGGGTTCGTCCGGGGTAGTAGGTACCACATTTTCGCAGAAGATCGACGTCTGAGTAATAGTAATGTGCTGTTGCGTTTCGGTCGGTGAGCAAGAGAGCCGGAAGCCCAACTGGGTGGGTTTGGGGTTTGTATTGGTAGGCAGCGGCCTAGATGTACCCTTGGTATTTCAAAGGTCCAGGGTGAAAGCGATGGTCGACAGAGTCAAGAACTGGGACGCGGTCGCCGCCTTCTGCGAGGCTGTCATCTCGCAGAAGGAGCGGTGGAACGAGTCCGGGAGGATTCCCTCCATGCGGACTCGATCCGCCGCCGGCGCCTCGGGCGGCGCAGGCGCGGATGTCTGCGCCTGATGCCGCCCTAGCCGAGGCTTCGGGTGATCGGACCGCGGGAATAGTCCGGTCATCCGACGTGAGGCTACCGCATGAAGATGACGCCCCGACAGCTTTCGCCGTCGGGGCGTTGACACGAGAGGAACCCGCGAGGATAAACCGCCGGGGGGGCCACCGATGACAAAAATCGGGTACCGGTGGCCCGCTCGCACGGGGAAAAGAGGTGTTTGCAGGGTAGGGGATATGTCTATGGGATTGCGCGCCGCCTTTTCCGTCGCCCCGGACTGATTTGGCGGGGCGCACCACGTCCATAGACCACCGCAATAAAACAAAAAGGGTGGCAGTAACACTTACCATCAGGTGTGCTGCTTGCTCGTTTGCCACCATAAGCAATAAAAAAAATATAATTAATCAGAAGAAATAGATTTTATCGTTATTTTTTTTTATTAAAAAAACTACAACTTGCACTAAGGAAATAATCATTTTACTGCAAGGGACTCTTGGAAATATACAATTATACGACATAATAAATTGCTCCCAGATTTAGAATAATAACCTGTGTATCACACAGAACATTATCCTACATGGGAATCGAACCTACGGAATTGGCCTGATACCAATCAGGCCAATTCCGTAGGTTTAAAGCCGAGCCGTCCTGAGGGTGCCTCGTTTAGAGGCGAAACACGTGTCGAATCTTTATTCGAAGTTCTGCGGAAAATTACAAGTTGAAGTTCTGGAGGGTGCTCATCGTAGGAGTAAGATTTCCTTATATCCTGTTTCCCCACCCCGTATTCCTTCCTTTCTAAAGGTGTGCAGTAAATTAATTAATATTGGGAAAGTGGTGGGTCGGTTGTAAATGAATTTGAGCTTGTCTCGTGACAAGCTACGTGTAATTCTATTCTTGTAGATAAAACAACTATGTTCTCCCTGCCTTATATGTTTTCCCTCTTGAGTTGCAAGCTGTATCCCACCTTGCTTTTAATACAATTCAATGTTGTATTATTTATATTTGGCTATTTTCAGTGACTAGTTTGCCAACCAATATTCTAAAGTATATATTCACAGAGTATTACACATAAATAAAGTTATAAGCGGTATTTTCTATTTTGTGTTCCGATCGTTCAATTTAAGTAAACCAAATGACAGATGAGCCGCCATTTTTATAATTGACATGTCAGATAAAAACATATGAGGTTACGAAAAAGCGATTGGAGATTAAAATAGGTTTTATATCGGGTATGAAGTGATTAAAGCATAATGATGATACTTTGATGATTAAAATATTTAACAAACTTTCGTGCAAACTTTATTAAGTTTGATGTCTACACTGGATAAATGTCTGCGATAAATTTGATAAAAAAATAATATTATAAATTGGCAATTTATAATATTATTCCTTATTGTTCCTTATTATATTTAGATGAAGAATGCTGTGTGGTGGGATATTGTTTATAGCAGCACATACACGTTACACTGCTGGGTTCGAGCCTCCTCCATAAGGGGAGTGAAATTGCCTTGCCACGCTGGTCAGACATGTTTGTATAGGGTTTGGTTTAGAGATTCCTTCTCTTGCATAGATGTTATATGCATTTGATATCCCATAGTCGTCTCTTAGAATCACCCACGGTTAAGATTGGTGGTAAATTGTATTCTTATTTCGTCACCACACGGGTAATACACCTCATACTAAGAAAAAAAATCAAAAGAAAGAAAGGTTTTTTCCGAAAAAAATTTTTTTTATTGATTATGGTGGCAAACGAGCATGCAGCACATCTTATGGTAAGGGTCACTGGCGCTCATGAACCTTTACAATACTAAGGGTATAGCTAGGCCGCTGCTTACCAATACAAACCTTAAACCCACCCAGTTCGGCTTCCGGCTGTCTCACTCACCGAACGAAGTAATAATATATAAACAACGTTGGATAGGTACACAAATAATTAATCTACTTAGGGATCGAACCCACGATACACGGCACAGTAGATCGATACTAAGACTACTCCATCATATGTATTCAATTTATAACCATTCGTTCTTTGAAGTTATTTATAAGTACTGAATGAAATAGGTAAAAAAAAACGCTACCGAAATTGAATTCAAAGATCGTTACACATATTATATATCTCATATAAATAAATAATACACAAAAAGAAGCCTCTTATAATAATAACTCGTTTCGCAAAACCAATAAACCCTTATAAGGCTTTCAAAGGAGTTCACAAGTAAACAAACTTGAGAGTTTTTACAAAGAGAGACTATTCTAGCTTTATTTGCGTTGAAAAAAGATATCGGAAATCTTTTAATAATTATTTAGTTACTTTAGCGTTATATGGATCTGTAACAGCTTCGAGATCTGGATGATTGAATACTAGACGTAGGATATTTTTTTTTTTTTAAAACTTCACCCTACACTAAGGAAATGATCCTTGTATTGCGGGGGACTTTACAAACATATAATTTATGCAGATAAAATACACTCACACTTAGAACAACAATTTATGGATCG
The DNA here is from genome assembly GCA_905163515.2 of Lymantria monacha. Lineage (NCBI taxonomy): Eukaryota > Metazoa > Arthropoda > Insecta > Lepidoptera > Erebidae > Lymantria > Lymantria monacha. Next base: position 31,164,530 of record LR991093.1, read on the forward strand.
CACAAATTATTGTCCTGCATATGAATTGAATCTATGGCTCCGGCACGGAAGTTCGGTATCTTAACTACTACGCCATCTGTGCAGTCAACTTGAACTTACATCTATTGGAAATTCTTCCTAAGCTTCTTCGTTTAGACTAATGTGGGTGGTAAGTATGAGATTGAAGTAATGCGTGTGGGTAATATGTATTCACTCGCAAATAACTTTTATAAATAGCCTACCATATCTAATGTTAATTAATTTGAAAAATGGCTGATTAAAAAAATCATTACAATTTATTATTTTTTTCTTACATTGAATTGTAAAAAAAAAAATCATTAATCTCCCCGTATTATCTGATTATTTATGGAAAAATTATGAAGAAATGAATTTGTTAGCATTTCACTTGCTAGTGTTAGGCCACGCTCCTGCCAGTTTCTGCAGGCATAAATGGTTTAACTTGTCCAGTGTAGTATCACACTCTTGCAAAAAATCGAAGTCTGAGTTGCCATTTGCTTGATTTGGAGAGCGACAGATACAAACATTCTTATCATTCATTCCATTTTGCAGCACCAACGGTAAATAGTGTCTTGGCTATATTATTGATTGCCATGAACAGCATTTAACCATATGTCACCAAACCTGCCCACGTCAGTTCTGAACGCGCCCTGCCGAATCTGTCCAGGGCAACGGAAGGCCGATTCCTGGTGATCATTCAGCTTCAGGAGAGTAAGAGGCGGTGGCATAGAATATTATTAATCTCTGACAACAGAATGTTTTAATTAAAAATATCTATTATCATTATCATCATCATGCCTTTATCCTAATTACTCTTCTTCCATTATATATATATATGGCAAAAGCATTGACAATGTTATTATGACCAATCGCATGCCTGAAGTCAATACTCCTTGGGAATATAATTATTGACCAGACGGCATTAGATGGAGTTGGCCCAGTTCTATGTAAAATCTTTTAGTCATCTTTTACGAAACTCAAGAGCAATGTAATTCAACATTCATCATCATTACAGCCCATCTGTGTCCCACTGTTGGGCTCGAGCCTCTTCCGTAATGGGAGGGAAATTAACCTACTATACCACGTTGGTCAGACGTGTTGGTATAGGGTTTTTTTTTTCGAGTTTTCCGTCTCTTACATAGATGTTACATGTCTTTTATATCCCTTAGTCGTCTCTTATGATCACTCACGGGTAAGATAGTAAGTGGTGAATTATATTCTTACTCCGTCACCATACGGATAATGTAATTATTCAGCCTTTTGTCTGCCACTACTAGACGTAGGTCTCCATTATAGACCATATTTCGCCACAAAGTGCAATCATCCAACGACTGCCAGCAACCTTTACCAAGTCGTTGGTCCACCTGTTTTTGATGGGGGGTTGGACGACCAATAAAGTGACGATTTATACACGATTGCCATGTAAAGATTGGTTGTTAAAGTAATAATTAAATATATCTAACGGAATCATTGTTTTGTTAAACAACTAAACTAATTTAGTTGTGTGGTGTATCGTCGAATTATATTTTATAAAAGTTTATTTGAGCGTTCGTTTTATTTGTAGTCCGCACATAAAATTTTAAATAGCTATAACGTTAAGTGATAATAACGTCGAAGTTAACGGTACAACAATTACGGATGGACATAAAATGTTTTTTTTTTTGGTTATAATTTATTGAGTTTTAAATATTTTTTTTTATTCGAGGCCTAAAGAGGTTGTTTGGATGGTTTTTTTTTAACTAATATTTTACGATATGATGTCAAAGTGAATTACTGTAATGGTATATAAATTTAGTACGTATATGATATATTTTCCTAGTTGTTCCCCTTAATTGTGTCGCAAAAACCAAATAAGGGAATATCAGATGAGTGAACAGCAGCAATCTATTGAGAGCGTTATAACAGCAACTATCATTGTCAAGGGTGATGATTGACCAACTCATAATCTCATTTTAAATAAGCATGATAACCTTCAGATCTTACATTAAAAAAAGCAGAAAATATATCTAGAGGTCAAAGACTGTACCATACTTTACTATACTCATTGCATTCCCTCCAAGTTAGGTAACAACTTGGCTACCGGTGGCCCGCTCGCACGGCGAAGAGAGGAGTTTGCATGGTGGGTCTATGGGTTCACGCGCCGTCTCTTCCGTCACCCCGGACCGATTTGGCGGGGCGAGACGCATCCATAGTCTACTGCAAAAAAAAAAAAGAATAGTGTAACAACTTGGCTGTACATCTGGTATTACTGAAGATAGTATCAGTAACCAACAGCTTATTGACGAGTAAGCAGCTCATCAAATATTATAATATAAAACCTGTTGACATATTACGTTTAAGTACAATTGACAGTAAAAAACATTTATTTCCATAGCATTCATTAAAAAAAAGATTCCCAATTGCCGCCTAATTTAATAAAACTTATTAGATAAAAAAAACACGAATTTCTTGTTTGAACAATAAAAGTAAATGGTGACGACTTTTACCTGAGGTGTGAAAGTTTAATGGAGAAAAGTTAGTTCCGAAGTCATTTAGCTACGTTCTAGGTTCTCCATGTTCAAACAGCGACCAGTGAACATGGCCGACAAAGTTTTATTGAGTGATTCGTTAACATAAAAACATTTCAGATTAGAACAGCAAGTTAACATTTTTAAATAATAATATATTAAAATATTTTTTTTCTAATAGTGGATGAAATAAAACTATTTTTACGGATTCTATCACGTTTATATTTGATTTTTAATTTCCCGACGTTTCGAACACTTTACAGCGTTCATAGTCACGGGAGGACTAAGGTGTCATACGTCCAATAAGTCTTCGTTATTACATAGATTTATATCTACCCGCTACAGTATCACTTATTAAAGTTTGACCCACATTTTATAATACAAAATCATTGTCAGTACTATAAGAGTTCAACAAACAAATGACATAAATATACACTTAAACATTTATTACTACTTATAACTTATTAACAGACTTCTACCACAGATTAGATATCACAACAGAATCCCGTCTACGAGTCTGTAACCGCTATTTATACCCGTTTTCGCCACGAAACCACTCAACCGTAACGCTAATGTTGCCAGAGCATAGTCCTTGAATCGCCACCTTCCAATGGGCGATAACATCCGGCCGTCCTGTGGCTGCATCCGTCCCTGGATGCCGTGATAGTCCACTGCGCTTGCTGAGAACAAAATTATAAACCATCATCATTTTCCGCCCTTATTCAAATTACTTGGGGTCGAAGCAATATGCATTCCTCCTCCATCGTACATATTGCAAAAGTTATTGGCAGCAGTTCTACGATCGGCCACCTGCCTGACGTCAACCCTCTCTAGGAGTGTAATTGTTGACCAAACGACATCACGTGTGTTGGCCCAACACAAGACTCGTATAATGCGTTTGAGATTTCCATGAACAAAGCGAAGGCCGATAGTATTCGTAACTAATACCACATAGCATTCGTAAACCATCATAATATACAAATAATGAAATAATACAAAATCGTAAACCATCGTTAACAATGTCTTGTCTTATCTTTCAATCTTGCTAACTCTCGTAATCGCCACCTTTCGAGAGGCGACACATCCGGCCGTCCTGTGATGGCATTTTTTTTTTTTTTTTTTTTTTTTTTTTTTTGTGGTGGGCCATGGACGTCGCACCCCGCCAAATCGGTCCGGGGTGACGGAAGAGGCGGCGCGCAACCCCATTGACCCACCCTGCAAGCACCTCTTCTTCGCCATGCGAGCGGGCCACCGGTACCCGATCTTTGTCTTCGGTGGCCCGCTCGGCGGTATGCCCTCTCGGGCTCCTCTCCTGTTGACGCCCCGACAGATTTCGTCGTCGAGGCGTCGTCCTCACGCGGTGGCCTCGCGTCGGGTGACCGGACAATTCCCCGGTCCGATCACCCGAAGCCTCGGTTAGGGCGGCATCAGGCGCAGGTATTCGCGCCTGCGCCGCCCCGGCCGCGGGCGGCGGCCCGGGTCACGGGAATCCTCCCGGGCCCGTTCCGCCGCCTCCTTCTGCGAGATGACAGCCTCGCAGAAGGCGGCGACCGCGTCCCAATTCCTGACGCTGTCGACCATCGCCCTCGCGACAGCCGGCAGCGTCAGGTCGGCACCGATAATAGCGACGAGGTCGCGGCGCTGCCCGTCCCAGCCCGAGCATTCCTCGAGCGTATGTTGCGCCGTGTCCTCGTCACTACTGCAATGATGGCAGCCCGGAGTCCATTCCCTGTGCACGACCGTGTGCAGGTATTTCCCGAAACACCCGTGCCCCGTTAACACCTGCACCAGTCGGAAGGTGAGGACCCCGTGCCGCCGCTCCATCCATTCCATCAGTACGGGCCGGAGGGCCTCAACGGTAATGACACCGTGTCTAGGCCTCTCCAGCCGCGTAGCCCAACGGGCGATGACTTCTCGGCGGGCGTCCTCGCGCCAGGTGGCTATCTCGTTAAACGATGGGGAGCCACCCTCTTCGCGCATTGAGTTAACCCGCCGGTAGAGGTCGGAGAGCATCTCCGCCTCTAGGTCCCACGGGGGTGTCCCGGCCAATAGGCACGCCGCCTCTGTCGACACCGTGCGGTAGCCGCGAATGGCTCTGACCGCCATGGCTCGCTGTGGCCTCCACAGCACCGCCCTGAGCTGGGCGTTCAGAGCCCTCGCCCACACGGGTGCGCCGTACATGGCCATTGAGCGGATCACCCCCGCATACAGCCGTCGGCCCTCGAAACTGGGTCCGCCCACATTCGGCATGAGCCGAGAAAGGGCGGACGCCGCGCCGACCAGCCGGGGAGCAATTTGGCGAAAATGCTCCCGGAACCACCATCGCCCGTCGAGCACCAGACCCAAGTACCTCATATGGGCCTGGATACTGATGTGGATGGAGTTGACGACTAACGAGGCGCCGATGGGCAGCCTCACACGGGGCCCATGGAATAGTAGGGCCTCCGTCTTGTTTAGGGCCACCCTGAGCCCCAGCGCCCCGATTCGCCTGACCATCTCCTCGGTGCCGAGAGTGGCCAGGCTCGCCGCCTCTTCGAGTGTCCTGCCTCGGGCTGTGACGAGCGTGTCGTCAGCATAGCAAATAACGCTCAGCCCGGGGGGGAGACTCCCTCTCAACGCCCAGTCGTACCCGATGTCCCACAGAGTCGGCCCCAGAACCGACCCCTGCGGAACACCGCACGACATGGGCGTCCGCACAATGTCCCCTGCGGGGCTCGCGTAGAGAACACTGCGCCCCTCCAGATAGTCTGCCACCAGCTGCCTGAGGTACAGGGGCACTCCATGGAACCGGAGCGCCTCCCTGATGCAGCTGAATGGCAGACTATTGAAGGCGTTGGCGATGTCCAACGACACCGCCAACAACACTCCTTTGCCGGCGACAGCCTCCGCGGCCGTCTGCCTCAGGCGTAGCAGGGCCCCGATGGTCGAACGCCCCTTCCGAAACCCAAATTGAGCGTCCGACAGATCGGGCCCCACCTCCTCCAGGTGCTGGACGATGCGGGCAGCGAGGACACGCTCCAGCAGCTTACCCACATCGTCCAGAAGCACAATGGGCCTGTAGGCCGACGGCGAATCCGGGGGCCGTCCCGGCTTTGGCAGGAGAACCAACCTCCCTTCCTTCCAGCACTCAGGGAACTGTCCAGACGTCAGACAGGCGTTGAACAGTCGCCTGAGGCGAGGTTCGAGATGCTCGAGGAGCAACGTCAACACCCGGACTGGGACTCCGTCCGGGCCGGGGGCCGTGGTGGCGGATCGAATCTTCGCCACGGCTGCCCCCACTTCCGACTCCGTCACGGGCGGAACACTCTCGACGGCCTCCCGGTCGTGATCTGGCGAAGCCATGACCGGGGGCGTGTGCTCCGACTGCCGCGGGAACAGCTCCTCGACCACTCTACGAAGGAGGTCGGGCTGGAGGGTCTCGGTGAGGGGGGGGCCCTGCGCGCGAAGCTTATTCAGCGACGCGCGATACGGGCGACCCCAGAGGTCACGGTCGAGACCGTCCAGCATCTCCTGCCAACTTGCGTCCTTGGCGGACCGGATGGCCAGCCGAAAGGCGGTACGCGCACTGCGGTACGCCTCGTACAGCTGGCCCTCCCGCTCAACATCGCGGCGACGCCGCCGACTGCGGGTGTAGGACCTTCGGGCACTAATGCACGCCGCACGAAGGTCCGCCAGTCTTGGGGACCACCAGTAGACCCCCTGCCTCGGAGGTAGACGCCGCACCCTGGGCATGGCCGCATCGCAGACCTGCGTTAACGCACTGCGGATGCGGACAGCCTCAACGTCCACTCCGTCCGCTGGGGGTGGTGAGGACAGCCACGTGTTCACGATGGCCGCCTCCGCCAGTAGGTCCCTATCTAGACGCCCCACAGCCCACCGCGGAAATGCGGGAGCCCGGTCCGCCCTGTGACCCCTGCTGGGGTGCCGGAGAGGGGAGACCTCCATCCGGATGTATCGGTGATCCGACAGGGTCTCCGCCTCCTCCAGGACACGCCAGTTCCTCACTCGTGGTGCGACAGCGGGGCTAGCGAACGACAAGTCCACTATCGACCCACCCTGCTGTCGCACACACGTGTTCACTGAGCCTCTGTTTAGGACACAGAGGCCCAGTGACGCCGCCCACTCCACGATCGCCCGCCCACGATCGTCCGTCATCGGGGACCCCCACGCCGTGGATTTGGCGTTGAAGTCCCCCAGGACCAGGACGAGGCCCGGTGCCAGTCGCCGTATCGAAGCCTCCAAGGTGGTGAGGGAGGCCCCGAAATCGTCCATCCTCCTATTAGGGGAGAGGTATACACTGTAGAGCGTGACCCCTCCCCAATCCGCCGCGACAAATTCCTCGCCCCTATCCAAGAGGGATAAGGACGGGAAGTGCCGCTGCGTGGAGGTGACGATTGCCGCGGTTCCGTTTCGGCTGACCACCCAATTGGGGCGATCAGGCACGACGTACGGTTCCGCGACTACGGCTGCACCGATCGACCACTCCGCCATGGATTGCAGGAGGAGATCCTGCGCACCGGCGGAATGGTTGATGTTGGCCTGCAGGAGGTGAGTGGACTGGGCAGCCATTAATGGGCCGTGTCCATCATCACCTCCTGGCTTGCTGCGGGCGATCGGGCCGCGCTAGGAGCGGGAGCGGCCGGAGTCGAAGGGCCGCTCCGCCCCTTTGGAGCCGAAGCCGGAGGTCTACACGCCCCAGAGCCCATGGGGTGCTTGGCGGGCTTATTGCCCGCCGCACACGCGGGGCAGTGGGGCGGGGCGGCGCAAGATGCCGCCATATGCCCAGTCTGACCGCAGCGGAAACAGAGTCCGCCGCAGTCAAAGCAATTAGTGCATGTTGGCCGGGTGTGCCCGACCGCCATGCACTTGAAACACCTCGCAGGCCGGTGCTCCAGCACGGTGACTCGCGCTGAGCTCCAGCCCACGAGGAGCCTGCCTGAGTCGGCCAGTTGCCTGACCGACTCCACTGGGCACTGCACCCAGGCAGCACCTACGCCGCCCGGACCGGGCCGGATGGCGCCAACCCGGACGGTGTCCATGGGACACCCGGTTTTCGAGGCAATAGCCTCCCGGATGTCTTCCACCGTCACGGAGTCGTCCAGACCCGCAATGCGCATTTCGGCGCACTTCACGGGTCTGGCGATTTTAACGCCACCCTCCTCGGCGAACAGACCTCTCAACTTCGACGCCACGCTATCGGCCGTCCTCGTGCCCTCGGCCCCAGGGAACTCTAGAAGCCGAGCCCCTGTCCGGGTCTTGCGGGTCCTGGCTTCGACGCCTCCTATGTCGGAGACGTCGAGCTCCCGCCGGGCTTTCCTCAGAACGGCCTCATAGCTGAGGCCCCTTTCTGCCGCCTCAGGCAGCACAGTGATCACCACTGCGGCTGTCTTCGGCGGCCGGAGCCCCTTGCGCGACCTCTTCTTCTTCGTCGTGCCGCCTCCTCCGGCTCCTGCCTGGGGGGCGACGACCTCAGCGGCGCGCTTGGCCGCCGCTCTCCTCCTCTGGCCGCGACTCTTTCTGCCGCGCTCGGCCACCTGCCAACCCTGTTCGGGCGTAGCGGGCGTGCCGGGCGCTGAGGGCGTAGTCGCGGCTGCGCTAGTCGTCGCTGGCGGTGTTGGTGCTGGCGACGACTGCAGTCCGGCAGGAGCCGGTGCTGTCTTCCTCTTCGGAGCAGGCCCCTTCTTCTTTGGCTCAGCCGCGGCTGCGGCGTAGCTCACCCCCACGCGGCCACCCTGACAAGGTAGCGGGGCGGGGGCTGGTGCCGCATATGGCCGCTTGTCCGCGGCGAGAGGTGGCCGAACACGTGGTTCTGGAGGCAGCCTTGCCTCCAGAACGGCCAAGCGCGCATTGACCATATTACCGACGGCGTCGATAATGGCGCGCAAGGCCTCGTCCGACACACCCCCCACCGCGGGCAGCGGGGTCGGTGTCACCGGCTGAACCTCTGCCGGGACCTGCTCCACGACGGCGACAATTGGCGTGTTGGTCGGCGGCGCACGCTCCGCGGTCAGAGGCGTCTTCCTCTGTGCGGCGGCAGCCACTGGACGGCCGGCGCCTCGGGGCGGTTTCGGAGCGGCGACGACGGCGACAGCTCCTCGGCGGCTAGCACTGGCCGGCGGCGCAGTTGGCGCAGGCGGCGCAGTTGGCGCAGCCGGCGCAGTTGGCGCAGCCGGCGCAGTTGGCGCAGGCGGCACGAGCCGCCCCATTTGAGCCCTCAGCTCGGCCACGTCCTTGGCGAGGGCGCGATTGGTCCTCCGCACTGCGGCCAGCTCCGACTCCAGCCGGCGGTTCTGGGCCCGCAGACCTGACACCTCGCCACCAAGGCGGGCGTTTTCGGCCTGCAGGGCCTCCATATTTGCGGCTGGGGCGCTCTCGCGGGCACCAGCGGCCACCACTTCGGTGGGAGGGATGCTGGACAACACCCCCAGCACCCTCGCGGCGGCCGCCTCGTTGTCGGTCTGCCTGCCAGCCTCAGCCCCTCCACGCACTTCGCCGGCCGGGGAGTGGGTCGCCCTTTCCGACACCGCGGCCCCTCGCCCTCTGCGAGAGGCCGGCACTTTGGGGGGAGGCATGATCGTCACACTCCCCTCGGAATCGGCGCTCGAGCTGCCATCCCTGTTCAGGGGGCGCTTCCGCACCTTCGAGGGGAGGGCCTCCTCCCTTGTCGTCGGAGCCGCAGCCGCAAGACGCGGCGACGACCTGGCGGCGGCGGTTTCCTGCGCCGACCCGCTAGCCTCTTTGGACGGCTCTGCGGAACTACCGCCCTCGTCCATTATATCGGCAGATCCACTGCCCTCGTCTCTGGACGGCTCTGCGACACTACCGTCGCCCTCGTCCATTGACGGCTCTGCAGTGGATCTGCCGCCGTCTTCCTCCAGTTGGGCGGCAGCGGCGGCCTCCTTCTGCGCCCTCCGCTCCGCCATACGCTTCCTTTCTGTAGGAGAAGCCTTTCCCGTAGTCCAGTTGGCCCGTTTCCGGTACTTCCTCGGCTTCTTCTTTTGGGCCTCCGTAGTCTGTGCCGGGCCCTCGGCGGACGCCTCAAGTCCCGAGGACGAGGCGTCGTTTGTGCCAGTTTTATTTTGCCTTGGCAAGGCCGTCAGTTGGGAATCCGAAGCTTCCCCGTCTTCAATATTTATAATAGGCAATTCCATTTTGGTCCCACGATTATGGGAGAAATAAACGGTCGACCCGGGCAGAGATCCCTGTACCCGGGCAAGCCTACATTTACCAACCAGGGGGTCGGCTGGTACCCTGGCTGGAGCGTGCTAGGAACAGAACAGCCCATCTGCCATGCATCCTCTCGCCGCACGCCAGAACTTAGGATTCTGGGTAATTTCCGAATTCGAATGTTAATTCGAACTCTTTATAGAGGTTGTCTTCCTCGCGGTCCGGGCGGTTAAGCCAAGAATGGCATTCGTCCCTGGATGCCATGATAGTCTGATGCGATTGCTGAGGACAAACAACGTACACAAAATTATGTCGGTATTCTGCAACTCGTGGATAGTTTGTGACAAGCGTTTAAGACACGCCTTATGCAAGGCCATTATCTTCCAAATCTTGCCAAACTATTCGTTTATATCATGGAAATCGACCAAAGATGCAAACAGCCTCTTGAGCTATTCCATCGGCAGCCAGCTCAAGACCTAGTCTGCCAACTTTGTTCGACTATTTGTATACATTATTGGATTACAAGCAAAACATTCGGCAATTGAACAAGTGTTACCCTCATCAATGTGATCACAGTTTGCATTTTCCTCTAGGCGATGCCTTTGGCCAACCCTAGTTGCATCTTAGCACAACTGACAACATTAAGACAATTATTCCTTTGATACATTGTCTGACGAGGCAACCACCTACAGTTCAATTGTCCGAAGCAAGAGCATTAACCGTGAATTAAAGAACACATTAAATCGGCTACCTTCAATAATGTATACAAACAAAGCCGTCGGAAAATGAACAAGCAAGATAGCCACTCATCAATGTGATCACAGTTTGTGTTTTCCCTAGGCGATGCCTTTGGCCAACCCTAGTTACCTGTCAACACAAACTGACAACATTAAGACAATTCTCTTTAATACATTGTCCGACGAGATAACCACTCACAGTTCACTTATCCGAGGCAAGAGCATTAGACGAATCCTGAGATTATATATACCGATACAAATTTTAGTCCATCATCCGTGTCATAACCTATAACACACTTTTAGCTCGGCCACACCTGACTTTTAGTGACTAACACGATGTCATCAATAATAAATTACTCGTGAAGCATGGTCGTCAGATAATCATTCGACGCTTACTTTGATAACATTAGAAGTTCCAGGGCTGGTACATAATGCTTGTTTTATGCCATGGGTTTGAAGACCTTTTTCATCACTGGGAATACATGGCCATTTTACATATACAATTAATAGTAAATATCCCAAGAATACAGTGTCATCCTCTTATCGGTTAATATACTTATTATCACTTCAATATTTCGATAGATCAACAGACTATTGTCATAGTATACCTTCCAATTTTTGGAATCCCTATTGCAATGCTTACTAAACAGACTGTGCATATGTACCTATGCAAACAGTTTGAGAGTGGCTTGAACTGAATGATGTTCATTAGATGAATAGTTTTGTATTACCACTACAATAGTTTTCATAACACTTGGCAATTATTGTTTCAAGTAAATACCAAGCAATCTATCCGTTAACATGGTGAGCTAGTTGGGCTATTTTACAGCATATGAATACCCACAACGTTTAATCACTCATGTTACTACTACGTCGTCAGAAATACAGAAGACAATTTTACGATTTTATACAAAATAGTAAGACGCAGTGCATATGCTTAACTTAGGCATTTATGCAGTACCTCTTTTTCATCGCGCCTTTACCGACATATACACTTTATGTAGTACCACTTTTGCATCGTGCCTTTACCGACATATACACTTTGTCCATAAACTAATCTCAGCATTTTTACCATAATCGTACAATGGATAGATCTCACCACATGTTGGACGGTCGCACCTATCCACTTCAGATCGATCAACTTTGTGTCACAAGTAACCTTCTGCAGCCACAGCGGTATAATGCGCAGATACATGGTTCATCCGACTGCACTTTTGACATACTGAAACTTATTCGGTTTGGTTAATACACTATTATTTTACCTTTCACTAATAGATTTGTATCACATTAAGATGAGCTATGTTCAATGCGTTGTCATTATCTTAGTATATAAGTATGTATACCGTGAGAAAACATACGCTTCTAACTTTATTTACATGCGAGGGTAGCATAAGAATTCCTAAATCGCAGAACAGTTATTTTATATATGCATTCATTATCATTTCCTAGTTATTGATACTCAACAAAACTCGTGTCATTTTTGTATATAAAGGAACATACGGCACATGTCTTCACCAAACGTTACAATCCATCGCTTATTTTACAATATAATCTGCTCACGATTACAATTGTTAGTAGTACGCGCTACCTATGGTTTCAGATTATCCCTTTAAATACACCATTCCAAAATAAATCCTGTATTTTAGCATACAATCATCACACTTACATATTTTACAATACAATCATCACCTTTACGCATTTTATATATACATACAGTGAATAAATACCGGGACATCCAAAATCACTTTACAATATTTAACAAATATTTTTGTACGTTACCCGCTACATGTATCCTTGCAGAATGGAGGATTTTGTGTGGGCAGTGATTCAGATTTCAGAGCACTTCTGATATAAGAGTTCAACAAACAAATGACATAAATATACACTTAAACATTTATTACTACTTATAACTTATTAACAGACTTCTACCACAGATTAGATATCACAACAGAATCCCGTCTACGAGTCGGTAACCGCTATTTATACCCGTTTTCGCCACGAAACCACTCAACCGTAACGCTAATGTTGCCAGAGCATAGTCCTTGAATCGCCACCTTCCAATGGGCGATAACAGTACAATAAGAAAATGATTCTATATATACTATTTTATATTGTTTATGATTTGTTATTATTAAACATTTAATTTAACGACAATTATTATATTGTGGTAATTTATTAGTTTAAAAAACTGTTAAGCACACATTTCAATCCGGTGGTACCGGATTGAAATGTGATCCCTCTTTTTTTTTGGTAGGCTATGATCTGAGCACACGCCGTTTGCTACGTTCTGGGAGATGGAAAGGCAGCGCGTGTCTCATAATGGCCTGGTGACTTGTAACACAGGTTTTTTAATATTAAAAAACCTACTTCAGGCACCAGTCTCTCACAAAGGTTGTTTACTGTAAAAATGTGCTTATATATAAATCACACCTAAGTAACTTTGTGAAGAGAAATAAATTATACTTATTATTATTATTATTATTATAATCCACCGTATTCCCTACCCATCGCCATTGGGCCGGCCACTGGGACCGCTTCCTTGACATCCATGGCCAGTCCGGCGGGTTACACTTTCGGGTACCATCCTCCGTCGCAAAAGCGATCACTCAGAGAAAGAGATCTGGCAAGAAAACTCAGAAGTCATATAATATTAATTATTAACTTTTGAGAGGCGACTTATTTTATCTTACTAAGAGTGTATCTCTTTCTCCGTAAAAAAATAGTTTAATTTACAAAATGTAATATTCGCGTAAACATCAGAATTCATTATGTCTGTAATAGTGGATGGAATAGCAGGTAATTTTATGTAATAAATACCACACACGAATTTCTGCAATACCACGGTATATAGGTTGGTATAAGATTTTATTTCGATCTTTACTTATCTTGATTAGATGTCATATTCATATAACATCTTTTAATTCCCGTTTTACAGCACACATGGACAGGAAAGTGATTGGTGAATTGTATTCTTACTCCGTCACTACACTGATAGTTTCAATTTAAATAACAAAATGAAATACGCTTATTAAGAGAAGGAAAATTCGAAACAAAACTCTATACCAACACGTCTGACCAGCGTGGTATAGTAGCTCAATTTTCCCTCAATTATGGAAGAGGCTCGAGCCTAACAATGACACATATATGAGCTGAGATGATGATGATGATACGCATGTTACTATATCTCTAGGCAATTACGTTTTACGTCATAATCATCATCATCATTCTCCTACTCTTATCCCAATTACTCGGGGTCGATACAATATGTACTCTTGTTTCATAGTACATATTGTAAAAGTTATTGGCAATAGTTTTATGACCGGCCGCCTGCCAGACATCAAACCTCCTTGGGAATGTTGACCCAACGGCATCAGATGGAATTGGCCCATTATAAGGCTTTAAGTCGTATTTAATGACATCCACGAGCAAAGTAAGGCTTGGTAGTATTCGTAGCCGCTATCACACAGCAATTACTTTTTACGTATACAAACTTATTTTATGCAATAAATAAAACTAAAATTACCTTAAGCAACAAAGTAAGCAGTAGCCGTGTTAAGTAAGTTACGTACGTAAGTTATCAAAACTTACGTAATAAACTGTACGATTGATCTAATTATAATAAAAGCCGTTGTAAATCTATTCGGTTTATTAACTCTCTACCTTATGTAGATTAATTTTATGGCCCTGTTTGCATTCCCAGCACTTTATTTGGTAATTTAACAGCAAGTGCGGTCACAAACTCGCCTGCTAAGCGTAATGATGATAATTGATTTGTCAAAAAACAGATTTGTTATGATTACAGTCACGATGACCACCAACTCACGATTTTTTCTCTAATTTTCAACTTTGATAAATTATTATTATATTTTTGCCGAACGAACGTCTGGTTAAGAAGATATACAATGCGAAAGTGGAAGCATGTAGGTACCGGGGGAGACCGAGACTAACCTACCTAGACCAAATCGGTCATGTACTGAAGGAAGGTGGAGTCAAGAGTCTCCGAAACCGGCGAGCGTGTATGAAGAGAATTATGAATGTTGAGGAAGCGAGTGAAGTATGCAAGGATAGAGTTCTCTGGCACTCTGTTCTCTCTACCTACCCCGCAAGGGATATGGCGTGATGATATGTATGTATGTATAATATTTTTAAAAATAGTTCATAATATAAACCTATATTCGTTACCTCTTATATAAATATCGTTTAAGAATTTGTTACAAACTTTGGGTGGACTCTTGTCTAACCCTGGGCCGTACAGCGAAACACTTTTAACGCCCACAACTGTATCTGGTTGAATTTATTGCGACATGTTTAACGATGTGTACACTATATTTTGCTATAAACAGAAAAACAATGTTTCCACTTGAAATAAAGAAAAATCTGATAATAATACTTTTATATTATCTACTTTGTTCATGCTTAATGAAAGTTCTCCTTATGGTAAATACTGTCGTAAAAGACGACAAACTTGAATTGAAACTATATACCAAAACGTGTGATCTGCGTGGTATAGTAGGTCAATATTTCATCTATCCTGATGGAGGGTCAAGAGTATAACCTTAAAAAAAATAAAGAAAAAAAAGAAAAATGGTAGTGGTTTTTGTCTACAGCTGTGGGCTGGTCCGTCCGCGATAATACTACACTCTTGCAGAAAATTGACATCTGAGCAGTGGGAATGTGCTTCGTTCGCTGAGCGAGAGAGCGGGCAGCTCAATTTTCTGTGTGGGTTTTGGGTTTTTATTGGTAGGCAGCGGCCTAGCTATACCCCTAGTATTGTAAAGGCCCATGGGTGGCAATAACTCTTACCATCAGGTATATTGTTTGCTGGATTGCCACCACGAGTAATAGAAAAAAAGTCTGTGTGTAATTTGTGTCCGTCTTAATTTATTAGTTATACATATATTTGTAAAGTCCCCCGCAGTACAAATTGTAAAGCCCCCCGCAATACAATTTGTAAAGTCCTCACAGTAAAATTCCTACACTAATTAAGCGTGGCATAGAAATCAATAACCCTTCGGTTTGAAAAAATAAAATGACCTGCGAAAAAAAGACAAGATTGATATATATTTATATCCAACATTTTTAATATTTTATTCCATATCAATACCTAATAAAGTCACCTCAGAGTATTCAAGTTATTAAGGTATAAAATAAAGTAATTTTTATGTGGCACATAACGTGAATACTCTGGGGAAATCTGTACTCGAAACGAGCCTACTTTGCACTCACTATCTAGTAATGTATGTCTGATGAGCTCTCGTACCTTTATATAATACTAAATATATATACAACAAGGTTAAACACATTCATATATGTTAAACGAGCTTGCTTTTTGCTTTATATAAATAAATCATTTACTATGAACAAGCACTTAACTAATGCTATTACTTGCTTATAGTTTAAGATCTGGCTGCTAAATCTAGCACCTTCTAGTACATTTTCGAGTATATAAATGACATATATTTTTTTCCATTTTATTATGAATTGAAATAAAACGGATTCTGTCGGGTTTGTATTTGATTTTTAATTTCTCAACGTTTCGAACACTTTATAGCTTTAAGTTGTTTACGCTTAAAGTGTTCGAAACGTCGTTATATTAAAAATAAAAAATACAAACGCAATAGAATCCGTAAAAATAATTTTATTTCAAATGTGTAATATTCGCGTAAACATTAAAAATCTATAATTATGAATCATTGAATACAGTTTTGCTAAGTGACCCATCAAAATTTGGTGCCACCGTATATTTAATTGAAATGTAATTTAAATCATTTAAGCTATGTTAAAATAAATTATATTCCAGTTCAAAGCAATCGATTTGTAAATTTTGTAAAGTTGTGGTTGCCATGGCACACTTGGCTGCAGCCTCTTCGCAGTCAGATTGTACACCGGTATTCTCTTTGTTACACTAATACTTTCATAACGTACATATTCGACTGATATATCGAATTAAAGATATTTTTTGAGCATAATAGAATCTTTCTGTAAAAGTGGCAGTAAATAAGGGTTGCTTTGTGTTAAAGATAAATTAAAGTGAAAATCGACGATTTTCTATCAGGGCTTGGTATTAGACAGACCAGCCCGCAACTGTAGACTGAAAACTGTCAGCACTATGATCATACTACCACTAAAATAATTGTTATCTGAGATACATAATATTATCTGAATTAGACCAGTGAGTATGCATTATAATAAAGTAATAACTCGTATTATTTTATTTACTTCTTATACGCCATCTTTCAGAAAATGTCCGATGCTAACTATAGCATTAATGTTGGTATTGTATTTACCAATGATACGACACAAAAAAATACAGACGATTTGAGAACCGCCTCCTTTTTTGAAGTCGGTTAAAAATCAAAGTTATTATATATTTCATACGCTAAAATTGCCCCGTGTGGCTACGGAATAAGAATACAATGGTCGCCAACCCTTAGTTGCCCGTGGAAGTCGTTAAAATCGGCTAAAAATTCACCGTCAGAGTGGACAGTGGCCCTCTGGGAAACAAATAACAACTTATTACGATCACCAACAGCCTGCTGAGTGTAGTAATTACAGCACTATCCCGTTATACGAGTGAGAGTGTGAGGGAGGTCTACGTCAAGGAGTGGATGGCAAAAGACTGTATGATGATAATGCTAAAAACTTATTTGCGGGCGATAAAATGAGCACAACATGAATGTGGGTTCGCCACATCTATACGAAATACGTCCCAACTCCGTCCCAACAATATAATTAATTGAATATGATATTGTTTTCAATTAAAATCATTGTGACAATTAATTGAATATACATACATACACATATTTGAACGCCTCAAGGGCCGAAACTGATGTACTCACATTTAAGTGTTACAACTGTATAAACCATATTTGAGCAAATAAAAAGAAATGAATTGAATAAAAAACTATCTCAATAATAAGACTCAATAATAAACGTATTAAGATAATAAGTTATGTCTGTACGTGTATAAATAAGAAGAACCCGCCAGCTAGTACTAAAATATGTATAAAAAAAATGCATAAAAATCACTTTAATACAGACTTAAGTAGTTATAGGATGTAGATAAGCACGCACGCTAACTTAATAACCTGTTGAGATCATGCATAGTGCAGCCTCTTAGATATTTATCGTTCATGCTTACTAAGAGCTTGCTTAGTACACTTATATAAAATTAACATCCTATAACTACTTAAGTCTGTATTAAAGTGATTTTTATGCATCCTGTTCGTAGTTGGTCTTGAATATATAATGTTTGTGCTAATAAATGAATAAATACTAATACCGAAAGAAATTATTAAAATACTCTAAAATCATCATTCATCATTCTCCTACTCTTATCCAAATTACTTGGGGTCGATACAGTATGTACCCTTCTTTCATAGTACATATTGTTAAAGTTATTGGCAATAGTTTTATTACCGGTCGCTTGCTTGATGTCAACCCTCCTTGGGAATGTAATTGTTGACCAAACGGCATCAGATGGAGTTGGACCACGTCGTTATAAGGTTCTTAGTCGTCTTTTATGACATCCACGCGCAAAGTAAGGCTTAGTAGTATTCGAGAATTGGCCACCTGGCGCCAAGACGCCCGCCGGGAAGTCCTTGCCTGTTGGGCGACGCGGCTGGAGAGGCATCAATTCGGACTTCGTGTCATCGAGGCCGTCCGGCCCGTACTGATGGAGTGGCAGGAGAGGCGGCACCGAGTCCTCTCTTTCCGGCTGGTGTAGGTCTTGTCGGGGCATGGTTGCTTCGGCAAGTACCTGCACACGGTCGCAAGGAGGGAGACGACTCCTCACAGCGCAGCATACGCTCGAGGTCTACGTGACCTGGGCTTCGCAGCGTTCTGCTCTTGTCACCGCCATCGGTGCCGACCTTTCGCTGCCGGCTGTCGTGAAAGCGACGGTCGACAGTGAGAGGAATTGGGATGCGGTCGCCGCCTTCTGCAAGAGCGTCATCTTGCAGAAGGAAGCGGCGGGGCGAATCCGGGAGGATCTCCTCTTCGAGGATTCGCGCCGCCGCCGGCGAATGGGGCGGCGAAGGCGAGAATATCTCCGCCATATGCCGCCCGAGCCGAGGCAGCGAGTGACCGGACCGGGGATAAGTCTGGTCACCCTTGGAGAGAGGTCACCGCATGAAAGCGACGCCCTGACATCGAGACATATTAGTCGAGATGACAGGGCGTCGACCCGAGAGGATACCCGTGAGGGTAGACCGCCGGATGGGCCACTGAAGAAAAGAACGCGTACCAGTGGCCCACCCGCAAGGCGTCGAGAGGTATATTGCAGGGTGGGTCTACGGGGTCGTGCGCCGCTTCTCCCGTCGCCCCGGACGGATTAGCGGGGGGTGACCGTTCCGTAGCCCGCCGCCAAAAAAAAAATGTAGTATTCATAGACGCTATCACACAGAGAATAAAAATACCTAAAATTTTTCCAAAAGTATATATATATGTTCAGACAAAAATTATGAATTCCTTGGACATTATCAAAACTTAAGAGGTATCTAATTTCATCATGATGAGTATTACATAATTTAAGGATTTCTTTTTTTTTTGTTTGATATTCATATCTTTGGTATAAAAGACCGCATTAAGGCATAATTATTTGTTTTGTGGGACTTTAAAAATAACGTATACCGTATTACAACGAAACTCAGTAGAATTATATGTGAATTGTTCTGCGTGGGGACTGAGCCCATAACACTCGACAAGTAAACTTGATAACACAAATCAATTTTTAGTGGTAGGACCACACTTTTGACAGTTTTCAGTCTACAGCCGTGGGCTGGTCTGTAAGGGGTAGTATCACGCTCTCGTAGATTCTCGAAGTTCAACGTCTGAGTAATGACAATGTGCCATTGCGCTTCGTTCGGTGAGCGAGTGAGCCGGAAGCCCAACTGGGTGAGTTTGGGTTTGTACGCAGTGGCCTAGCTTTACCCTTGGTATTGCGAAGGTCGCGGCGCGGCGGTTACATTTACCAACAGATATGCTGCTAGCTTGTTTGCCACCATAAGCAATAAAAAAAAGTCAAATAATTTATTATGTATATGTATTACACGGGCACTTACATATTGTTATTTTTATATTTTGTCTGAAATTAATCGCATACAATCTACAAGTGACTCTGAATACGACAGATTGCTGAGAATATCTAACGAACTAAACAGCCTCGACATTTATTAAGTTAATTCTTTTAAATAAAATTGTATAATACAACTCTTTAGTAAGTATTGCATCTTATTTGATGGTCTCCATGGATGTCAAGGAATCGATACAAGTGGTTACCTTAGTGGCCATGGGGAAGGAACCCAGTGGGTCATGGGCCACACGCCGACCTTCCATGTGATGGGCGGCGTGTGTTCGAATCATATAGCCTTTCAAAAAGTAAAAGTGTGATGCTCTTCAAACCAGGATAAATATCTTATTTGGAGAGACCCGCTCCACGTAACCACTATATCTCTTATAAATATTTATATTATCTTCTTGTAATAAAACAAAGATAAGAGCCATATCAACCATTCGTCAAACGAACGTTGTCATATTCAACGTATTTTGTTGGTATTTCAGCCTCGTAAGAAATATAATAATATTACTATATATACACGCAAGGAGCCAATAAAAAGCGGCAATTCGTGCTCAAATAGCTGTCGTTTGGTTGAATGAGGTGTCACTTCCGACGTTGACAAATTGGCTTGTGGACATACTCTTAATTCGTACGTGATGACTTACAGAATGACGTAAGTGCATTTATTGAGTTTTCAAACTGATATTTAATAAAAAAATCTGTTTAAAATGTAATTAATATTATAACCATTTTATAAATCTTTCTGTGTAGTGACGGAGTAGGAATTAAATTTATTATCCCCTATCTTAACCATGGGTGTTCGTTATAGACGAATAAGGGATATAAAATGCATATAATATAAGTAACAGAAATAAAATTCGAAACAAAACCCTATACCAACACGCCTGACCAGCGTCGTATAGCAGGGTAATATCCCTTCCATTTGGAGGAGGCTTGAGCCCAATAGTGGGACGTGTATGAGTTTAGATGATATGATGATGATTATTTAATTATGTACATTTGATGATAAATTAAAAATGTACCTTTTTGCGGCAGGGTTAAAAAAATTTGATTCGCAAGTTTGTTTATGATTACCGCCGGGCCACCGAAGACAAAGATCGGGTTCCGGTGGCCCGCTCGCTTGGCAAAGACAGGCGCCTTGCCATCGGGTCTATGGGGTCATGCGCCGCTTCTTCCTTCGCTCCTGATGGATCTGGCGGGGTGTTATTTGATCATAGCACGCGGCAACAAAAAAAAGTTTGTTTATGACTAAAAATTCGCGAAAAAAACAGCTTATATAACTTGAAGTAAAAAAAAAAACTTGCGACGAATGTAAATACGCGACATTGCTTGTGAACTTGAGAAGAATGAAATATACGGTCTTCTTACTTTTGTAATTTTACGTAAACAAATTAATGATATCAATATATGCTATACAAAAGTGATTGATGAAATATAATAAATAGTAAAATGATTTCCTGTAATATAAAAGTTTTAATTCTATCATGTGTTTTTACGATATAGTTGATCTAGTATATTTTTTATAAAATCTATAACTGGGACTAAAGAATAAGGTGTTTAAAAAAATGCAAGTAATTAACTTGTGTCAATTATTATAGTAAAATCATTTTACTAATTAACTTATATCACTTATTTTTGATTTGTATTAAAACCAGATAGTACAAAATATAATCTTGCGTGGGTATCGAATCTATGATTATCATAGCGCTCGTACTTAGACCACTATCTATGCAGTCGATTCTTTACTTTGTTGTGAAAGCATAAAAACCAGCTAAAGAAGTGAATCAAATGAGTGGATAATAGCATTGTTTTGGCAAAGTAAACACATATCGATAACTCACCAACGGCTACCTGTGACTGCCAATTGTGACGATTATGCCTTCCTACCTTCGTGAAGAGACTATTTTCAATAGTAACATAATTCAGTATGGTGGTAAGGCTGCACTGTTGTCAGTTTTCTGTCTACAGTCACGGGACGGTCTTTATTTTTAAATAAATGATAAACCGATTTATTTATTCATTCAGTATTCTTTATTGTCTATGGACGCAGATAAGAATTTGATGATAAATGTTAGCTGTTCTAGCCTTCCTTTAAGCAGATCATCAACATCTTGCTCTTATCCCAATTACTTGGGGTCGGCGCAATATGTCATCTTCTTCCATACGATCCTATCAGACGTCATCTCTGTAGTCACTTCCAGACTATCCATGTCATGCCTCACGCAGTCTAACCATGTTTTATTTGGTCTTCCTTAACCTCTAAAGCCTTCAACATTCATACCTAAAAGATTTCTCACAACATTACTTTCATCCCGCCTCATCAGATGTCCATACCATGTCAGCCGTTCACTACTTAACTTTTCCGTCACTGGCGCAACTTTCAAACTTTCTCTAATGTGTTCATTTCTTACTTTATCCATTCTTGTCACACCATCATCTCAACACTCGCATCTCCGCTACATGCAGTCATCTCTCAGCCGTCTCTCTTCTACTTCCTTTAAGCAGATGTTGTCAATAAATTAATTAATTCCGTAATAATAATAATAGAATAGTTGCATTAATGTCATTCTAAAATGTATCCTTGAAATGCATATTCTGTAAATGGGTCTAATAGTTCTCGATACTTGCATATATAAATGAAGATAGTTACAAAAGTGGGTCAACAGACAGGGTCAGATAAAGAACATTTACAAACCAATTGCGTCTATCACACTGACTCGACTGTGGACCTTCATATCACTACATCATTTATATTTGAAGTTTTGTTATTATTCTGCTGTTATTGATAATA
Source organism: Lymantria monacha (assembly GCA_905163515.2). Taxonomy (NCBI): domain Eukaryota; kingdom Metazoa; phylum Arthropoda; class Insecta; order Lepidoptera; family Erebidae; genus Lymantria; species Lymantria monacha. The sequence continues at coordinate 31,186,808 of LR991093.1, forward strand.
AAATCTCGTTTGTGATGTAATATTATTTATGAATATATCTAGTAACTGGATTAGATTTAATTTATAAAGTATTGATATATATAATTTCCGTGTGGTAACGGAGTAAGAATATAATTCACCACCCCTTGTCTCGCCGGACGATCGTGAAAGACGTCTAAGAGATAAAATATATAATACTATTATAGATTCTGCCCGCGGTTTCGCCCGCGTTAAAGGTTACTTCCCTAAAGTTTTTCATGCCTTATTTTTATTTTATCCCTTAAGGGTATTTTTTTTACAAAATTTTAATGTCATATTTATATCTATTCTACTATTAATAGCCTAAAAATAAGTTTCAAGCTTCTGGCTTTAAAAATGACGATACTTCCTTACAACTTTTCATTCCCCTTTACAACCCTTTTTTGCATTTAAAAGTAGCCTATGTCCTTTATCAGACTTTAGACTATTTGTGTACCAAATTTCATTTAGATCGGTTCAGAAGATTTGGCGTGAAAGAGCGACAGACAGATGGAGTTAATTTCACATTTATAATATTAGTAAGGAAGTAAGGATAACATATATGCAAGAGAAGGAAAACTCGAAATAAAACCCTGTACCGACACGTCTGATCAGCGTGGTATATTAGGTCAATTGCCCTACCTAGTGTGAAGGAGGCTTGAACCCAGCAGTGGTATGTACCACTGTATATAAGCTTAGATGATGATGATAATATAGTTATAACTTTTAGGTGAATTTTGTTAAGCGTAGCTGCATTTTTAAAATGTTGTTTTTCGTTGTTTTAGGTTTTTGGAGTCCCAGTGAGCATTTGAAAATATGAATACATTGAAAATGTTCTGACATTGAAATAATGAACGCCTAATTCAAGAATAAAATGACAAACGTTAAACTAAAACTTATGTTCTTCCTTTTGAATTCATTATTAACTGCCGATATTGTACATGCAAGGCCATATTCTAATACCAATGCAACTGATATTGTAATAAAGTATGCAAATAATAATACCTTCAGTTTACCCATTGATCCTGATTCTGATACTCTTGTCGTCGCTACTGACGAAGAGACCAGAGCCACAGACAAGAGTTCAAAGACAGATATGCGTGCAATGGTTAGCGCTGAACAAGATAGAGATGAAGCTTTTTCTCAAAAGACTATGAAAGATCAGAGCAAAGTTCTGAAAATACCAAGCGCTGATGCAGATTCTTTTGAAAAGCAGTTGAACATATCAAGTAGTCTTCTTGAAGACATAATAAATTCCGAAACAGACAGAGAAGATACGATAACAGATATACTTTTTAGACCCGAATCAGAATTTGCAGAAGATATACCACGGTTTGAATTTTTGATAGCCGCAAAGGTTAACGAGAGTGAATTTGGTAATAGGAGTGTTAGTGAGAGTGAGAAAGACAGAAACAATAGTGATGTGCTGAAGAAAGTGGACTATGTGGAGCTGGTGGAGGTGGATAAGCCTTCAAAGGAGAACCGGAGTGCTTATATGCTGAACATAACTGTACACGAAGTAGAAAATGATTTGGCTCCGGATACAAGTGAGTATCCCAATATTTACTACCTATATTAACGATTTAAACATTTGTGATGTGATATGGAGGTAGTGCTCCATCTAAGTGTATTTTTTATGCTTTTCTTACCATAAATGTAGGTAGATGTTTATGTATTATATATTCTACAGGCCATTTCTCAATTCCCATAATAGAGCTCAAATCTATTGCCATATACTTTACGAAGTTTAAGGCTGCTGATAATTGCCTAATGAGAAACTTAATAACATTGAATTTGCTTAACCTGAAACCCTATGTTCATTCGAATAAAACCTTGTTGTTATTTATCAACGTGTTAGTATATATAATAGTTAATTGAAGTGGCAATGGGCAAGCCATGTCGCTCGACGAACCGACAACCGTTGAGAAAGAAAGGTTCTCGGGTGGCGATCACGAATCGGACGACGCAGTGTAGGACGACCCCCCACTAGGTGGACTGACGACATCATGAAGGTCGCAGGAAACCGTTGGATGCAGATGGCACAGGATCGTTATAAATGGCATTCTCGTGGGGAGGCCTATGTCCAACAGTGGACGTTTACGCACTGATGGATGGATGGATAGTAAACATAATGAAGAATAAAGGAAAACATAACTAAAAATATAAATCCAAGTTTATTTACCTATACAAGACATCATAGTACAAGTAATCTATATTAATGGTTAATTATAAAGGGCAGATTAGCTGAAAGTCAATGAGCCGGATTAATATATCGAAGGTTAGCTGAAACAGGGATCTATTACATCCTAAGATAGCATAAACCTTAGGTCAATATTTTCTTCTGTACTAATAACTTCTACTTTTCAGTCATGGGTACATAGCCCGTAGTAAGTATTAGTTATAATGGAAGGGATATTGAAATTTGAGAATTTAAGGAAAAGAAAATTCAAGGTGATGTTTGCTGGGAGTCGTTGGATGCGGGTAGCATAAAACCGTACTTTGTGGCGAAATATGAGGGAGGCCTACGTCCAGCAATGGATGACAAAGGGCTGAATGATGATGATGATGATTGAAATGAACCTATATTAGCCTATATTATACCATGAAATGGTACGATATGGTTTAATAGTTTGTCACTATCCAGACCGGTTAACATAAGTTTTTGTTTTAGGTTTATAGTCTCTTTATTAATTTAAATTTCTCTTAGTAATCTCTTACTCTATTTACTCGTATTATGATAATTATAACTAATTTATCATTATTCGTATTTTGATTTTTATAACCATCATTCTCCTACTTTTATACCAATCACTTGGGGTCGATACAATATGTACTCTTCTTTCATAGTACATATTGTAAAAGTTATTGGAAATAGTTTTATGACCGGCCGCCTGCCAGTTGCCAACGCTCCTTGGGAATGAAATTGTTGACCAAACGGAATCAGATGGAGTTGGCCCAGGTCGATATAAAGCTCTTAGTCTTTTACGACATCCACGAGCAAAGTAAGGATTGGTAGCATTCGTAGCCGCTACCATATAGGTAAATTTTAATTTTTATAATCATTTTTCTGAAATTATAAAATAGCTTTTAGAGGGTAGGCTAATTAACCCTCCAAGGGTAAGCTAATTAATATTTTTTTTTAGCGATGAAATTTTAATCACAGTGAATTGATTTTCTTTGGAGAACATAAACTTTTTTATTGTGCAAACATTTGTAGGGCGAATAATGAAATACTTTTTCTGTATAAGGATTCAAACCTAATCATTGACGTAGAGTCAAAACGTACCGTTTCAATTTAAAAAAACTATATTATTAATTTAGTTATGTTATTACTGCTAAAGTTTTTGTGTACTATTTGCTATCTCATAATGATGAAGCAGTAGAAATTTGAAATGTTAAAAAGTATAAAATCGGTATTAATTTTGAGTTACGATAGTACTAGTACCTCAACACATTCAATGCCGACCACTCGGATCCGAATGGGGCGGGGCTATAGTTGCGGCGCCTCGCACTCGGATCCGAGCGAGCATCCCGCTCATTTTGTAGTAGTAGGATCCCAGTGGTCGGCACCCAGCATGCTATGTGCCGACCACTCGGATCCGAAATATGTGTTTTTTATTGAAATAATAACAATATACATTTATCCATATTTTAAAACATTCATATGTACTTAATCAAAATTCGCCTTAAAAAGTTATTGCACCCGGCAATTATCTTTATTTATTTTGTAGGCAGTGATTGGGTTAAAAATAATTTCGGGTCTTTTATTTTCCATAATGCATTATAAAAAAATATAGGTAAAGTAATCTCACAAATTTTATTTTATATACGAAAAACATCATTCAAGTAAGTCAAACGATTAATATCGAAACCCGTAGAAGACTCGTCTACTGTAAAACTGGTTTATTACAGAATAAATTGGCTTTTAAAACCAAAAGCAAAATGGGTTAAATTAGGTCACCGGCTCTATATAACTGCTTTGACTTTTGTTTTAACAACATTTTTTGACATATTAGCGAGCCTTTTGTAAAATATATATTGTTGACACTCAAAGCGAATTTATATTCAGTACCCGAGGGATACCATCAAAATGACCATTCAGCAGAAAGGTTGAACGAGACTGAGGGAATAAAAAAGGAATTAATATAGCCAATTTGTAGGGTTAATTCCATCTGGCATTAATATAGACCTAACATTACACTATGTTTTCAGACTGGTAAATAGCAAATATATTTTCAGCATACACGTTTTAATATTGTTGTATATAACTTACATTGTCGACATAAAGTGATGGGCACACAGACAAAATTTCATTAAAATTAGTTGTGTAGTTTTGTATTTTAATGCAAACATATATTATAAAGGTTAATAATACTAGCAAAAAGCTTTGTGAGGGCTCGCGTAGTTTTTCTAATGGGTAATAACTTTTAAGTTTTTTAAAATTTGCAGTGTTGTTAACTCTTTGATTTTCTTACAGATGGCGTTAGTAATACAATAACTTTCTATCAAATGAATACAAAATAGTAAATGTTATTTTTTTTATTGATTATAAAATTAACTTTTTTTTTGACAGATAATTACATAGATATAAAGTTAAATTACTATGTTAAAGCACAAATCTATAGGCGTGATAGTTCTTCAGTAAAGTGTACCACAAAAACGCTAAAGTAGTGGAATAGTGTTAAGGTTCGCTTCGGTCGCTCTGATTAATATTATTAATATAAAATAGAAAATATTTTAAATTAATATTTTATTAAAGTAGAATTTGCGTGGTTTAAATTTATCTGTTACACGAACGTTTACGTCTTCCCCAAAATGGATGCCTGCCGGATCAAATGACTCAATAATGAAACTATAATTAATTTGGTTATCTTAAGTATAGAAGAGTCTTTTACACTGCAAATCTTCACTACCGTAATCAAGAAACCGCATAATCTTATTCATTGAATTTCCAAATTAATTGCAACTAATTATTAGTTACTTCATTAACTAACTACTTGGTATTAAAGTCACGTAAAATGAACGTTTGCAAAATTGTAGCAACGTGAATTTCAACGTGGCTTCGAGATAAACCGGCCCCATGTTGGGCGCCAATTGGACCAATGCCCGGATCTGACTTGTCCGGCCCAAAGAACAAGAAAATTGAGTTATATCAACCTTATATTTGTTAAAGATAGAGTTTGAAAACACAGATGTGTTGAATTTTAGTTTATTTCAGTTGCTCAAGGTGCATAAAATCACTATTTGTTCTTCATCTAAAAAGTCTTTTAATTTTGATTTTGAGTTAGAATTAAATTCGATGAAAATTATATTCGTGTGTTATTTAAGTATTTTTATTGAAAATAATACTTCCAAAAAAAATCAGCCAGTAGGTAATATAAATGTAATATTCCTCATATTATATTATACATGATAGAATATTAGGGTATATACCCTTAGTATCCATATACCAACTCTATATTTTTGTTCCCAAACTTTTAGAACGTAAAGTCAATTAATTCTTAAGCACTCACGAATTGGCATTATTATTATTGAATATTTGCCAAAGCTTTTGAACTTATCGGGTTCATGAAATTCCCATTGACACGGCAAAAAAATGGGAGAGCATTCAATTTAATCCATAATAAAAACTTTAATATTTTTTATTTAGCCGTAGTTTTTTTTAAGGATTTGCTAGGATAGGAACCTAGCAAACCCTTAAAAAAAACTAACATTTTGTAATATTTTTATCGTTTACGTTTGATTCTAATAGCTCTAAGTATATCAAGTTACCGTTGCTTTAGAATGTGTAATTGTTAAGTCTTATTATATTAAGTGGTGTGGGCATGTGACCTGTCGCAGTTTTATCTGTGTTCTCAGGCTTTACAGACGTGCAGACACTGTTCCTGGCTTGCTTCGGGACGCTGCTGCCGCTTCTGGCTGTGCTGTTTGCAACTCTGTTCATCAGGTGAGGAGAACTTTCTATTTTTTGTTTTTAATCTTTACTAATACTAGGGCGTCAAGCAAACTTTGTGTTGCCTGAACGTAAAATCTATCTGAATGAACGAAGTTTGTCATAAAAGTAAAATATTATTAAAAAAGTAACCAGCCAAAATAAGTTCATACATACATACATATCATCACGCCATATCCCTTGCAGGGTAGGCAGAAAGAACAGAGTGCCGGAGAACTCTATCTCTGCATACTTCACTCGCTTCCTCAACATTCATAATTCTCTTCATACACGCTTGCCGGTTTCGGAGACTCTTAACTCCACCTTCCTTCAGTACATAACCGATCTGGTCTAGGTAGGTGAGTCTCGGTCTCCCCCAGTACCTACATCCTTCCACTTTCGTATTGTATATCTTCTTAACCAGACGTTCGTTCGGCATTCTTTCTACATGTCTGAACCATCGGAGCATTCCTTTTCGCATCTTTACACCAATACTCTCTTTCATACCTACTCGCTCTCTTACGTCGTCGTTACGAATGCGGTCGGTCAGTCTAACTCCACAGATTTTCCGTAGAGATCGCATTTCGACCGCATTAATTTTACTTTCATACTCTTTTCTGCATACCCAACTCTGGCTTCTATACAGTAATGTTGAGACAAGCACAGCGTTATGTATTGTTACACGTGCCTTCTGGCTGAGGTGGTGGCTACCGAGAAGTTGTCCCAACGCTCCGTTCACTCTATTTCCCGCATTCACTCTTCGCTCTATATCAGTGGTGTACCTTCCCTCTCGACTAAATCCACATCCAAGATATACAAATTCATCCACTTGCTCTAGTACATCATTACCTATTGTTACTCTTACATCTGTTCTGGCTTCATCTCTTTCAAAGACCATTATTTTGGTTTTGCTCACATTCACGCGTAGACCCCTTTTCTTACAATCTTCTCTCATTGTGTCGACTAGGTTCTGCAGGTCAGTCGCTGACTGTGCCAGCAAGACTGCATCATTTGCATAGAGCAGAGCAGTGACCACTGAGTCGCCCATCTGGACTCCCACATTCATATCGTTCAACCTTTGGAGACATTTATCCAGATATATGATAAACAGCCTGGCTGACAGAACGCACCCCTGCTTAACGCCGATATTGTCGTCAAACTAAGGCGACATTCCATCATCCAGCCGCACACAGGCTATGCAGCCCATGTAACTGGACTGTACAGCCTGTAGCTGTTTACCGTTAATACCATACTCCGGTAAAATGTTCCAAAGTTCATTTCGTACAACCGTGGCAAATGCTCTCTCCAGATCCACAAAACCGCAGAAAACCCTCTGACCTAGAGCCAGATGCTTTTCCACAATGTTGCGCAGAGAGAACACTTGATCCATGCATCCCCTTCCACTCCTGAAACCTCCTTGTGTCTCACACAGTAAACCATCGGACACCATCCTCATTCTCCTTTCAATAATTTTACCATACACTTTTACTGCCAAACTGGTCAAGCTTATGGCTCTGTAATTAATATGCTCTGTAAATAAGTAATAAAATAATACCCAAAAATATCACAGAAGAGTTTTTTAATAGTCAAATTATTTATGAATTTATATTTTTTTTTTCATCCATGAAATATATTGAATGGAAATTATTAAAGTGTGCGAAATAAATCTGTAAGGTATTGGAAAAATAAAAAAAAAACTTTATCAATAGTTGTAGTTGGTAGTTTAATATCTGATTTTATATTTATCAGTCTTGTGTTATACTTATTTCTGGTGCTTGTAAACTTTAAAAATTACTTGTCAAATTATTGAGAAATAGATATATTATATTTTATTATTATTTTATTTATTTACACTTTATTGTACACCATATTATATACAAAGTAGAGAATTATTATGACTAAAGTAAGTACAATGGGCGGCCTTATCGCTAACAGCGATCTCTTCCAGGCAACCTTTGTATGGAAAAAAAAAACTAGCATACAGAGAGAAAGTGGTAGATTATGGTGTAATAATAATAACATGCATTTATATATACATATACATACACATACATAATATATATAATCACAGAGGTACATATATTTAAACAGTAGTACAAACATAACTCTAAATATAACAATATAAACTAATATATAAATAAGTAACATGAGAAATGCGTAAATTATAATTTCATATACAAAAAGTCCTACATTTTTGAATAATGCTTGCGTATTATTATATTTATAACTATAGCAAGCGCTCAATTAGATTGCGGTTTAAACAATTTTTTTTTCAACAAACTCTTATAATTATATTTCGTGTGAATAGGCGGGGTAGGAATAATACTTTTTCTTTTAAAAGAGAAAAAATGACATTAAATCCTTACTAATATTATAAATGCGAAAGTAATCTGTCTGTCTGTCGCTCTTTCACACCAAAACTACTGAACTGATCTAAATGAAATTTGGTACACAGATGGTCTAGAGCCTGACAAAGGACATAGGCTACTTTTTGATGCAAAAAAAGGGTTGGTAAAGGGGGATGAAAAGTTGTAAGGAAGTATTGTCATTTTTAAAGCCAGAAGCTTGAAACTTATTTTTAGGCTATTGATTAAATATAAATAAATATGACATTAAAATTTTGTAAAATATTTACCCTTAAGGGGTAAAATAAAAATAGGGGATGAGAATCTTTAGGAAAGTAACCTTTTACGCGGTCGAAGCCGCGGGCAGAAGCTAGCAATATATAATTGAATATCGGGTAATTTAACAAATACATAAATAACGGTCACAAATAATCCATTAGTCCATAAACGTCCACTGTTGGACATAGGCCTCCTCATGAGAATGCCATACAGAACGATCCTGTGCCACTTGCATCTAACAGCTTCCTGCGACTCTTAAGATGTCGTCAGTCCAACTAGTGAGGGTACAAATAAAATCCGGTTTCAAAATTATCTTCTATGGACCACATAATAAATTGTCTTGCTTGTGATTGAATACACGATAGGTAGTATGAGAGATAGCTACTTAGATCACTCCATCTGTGCGAGTATTGTATGTCTGTATATTATAAATATACTTGTATAGATTTCTTATACAAATTCCCCATAGATCTAAGGGGTTCAGTAATTTGATAAAGCGCTTCGGCAACGTGATTACGCTTCCCGAAGTCCATTAGGTCTATTGTATTAACCTCATTGTCTCAATATCTGAGACCAAAGGTCGACCACATATATACACACAAACATACTCGTTGGATTAGTAGGTATAACTATGCGATCACTGATCGTGAAGTATAATGACTTCGAGCCTTGGGTCGGCAAAAGTATTAATTAGATTTTTTTTTAGATAATATCTTTAATAAAAGGATGAAGTGTATCTTATCATTATCATCACAGCCCATATAATATATTATGTCCCACTGTTAGGTTCGGGCCTCCTCCGTAATGGGAGGAAATTTAACCTACTATACCACGCTAGTCAGACGTGTTGGTATAGGGTTTAGTTTCGATTTTTCCTTCTCTTACATAGATGTTATATGCGTTTTATATCCCTTAGTCGAGTCCTACGACCACCCACGGGTAACATAGGGGGTGGTGAATTGTATTCTTATTCCGTCACCACACGGAGAAGTGTATCTGATTAAGGATAATAAGTTCACTTCCTGTTACAAATCTAGTTGTCTCCGCAGTTTTGCTAACATAAAATATTAACATATTATCCAGAATTGCCATGATTTGTTTTATAATAATATTCTTAAGTAATAATTGAATACATACATATCATCACGCCATGTCCCTTGCAGGGTAGGCAGAGAGAACAGAGTGCCAGAGAACTCTATCCTTGCATACTTCACTCGCTTCCTCAACTTTCATAATTCTCTTCATACACGCTCGCCGGTTTCGGAGACTCTTAACTCCACCTTCCTTCAGTACGTGACCAATCTGGTCTAGGTAGGTTAGTCTCGATCTCCCCCGGTACCTGCATCCTTCCACTTTCGCATTGTATATCTTCTTAACCGGACGTTCGTTCGGCATTCTTTCCACATGTCCCAACCATCGGAACATTCCCTTTCGCATCTTTACACCAATACTCTCTTTCATACCTACTCGTTCTCTTACGTTATCGTTACGAATGCGATGGGTCAGCCTAACTGCGAAGCGATTTTCCGTAGAGATCGCATTTCGACCGCATTAATTTTATTTTCATGTTCTTTTCTGCATACCCAACTCTCGCTTCCATACAGTAATGTTGGCACAAGCACTGCGTTATATATTGCTACATGTGCCTTCTGGCTGAGTTGGTGGCTACCGAGAAGTTGCTCCAACGCTCCGTTTACTCTATTTCCCGCATTTACTCTTCGCTCCATATAAGTGGAGTACCTTCCATCTCGGCTAAATCCACATCCAAGATATACAAATTCATCTACTTGCACTAGTACATCATTACCTATTGTTACTCTTACATCTGTTCTGGCTTCATCTCGTTCGAAGACCATTATTTTAGTTTTGCTCACATTGACCCATAGACTCCTTTTCTTACAATCTTCTGTCATTGTGTCAACTAGGATCTGCAGGTCAGTCGCTGACTGCACCAGCAGGACTGCACCATCTGCATAGAGCAGAGCAGTGATTACTGAGTCGCTCATCTGGACTCCCACATTCATATCGTTCAATGTTGGGAGACATTTAACCAGATATATGATAAACAGAATGGAACGGAAGTTGCCACTTCCGCATCTCACTATGTATCACCATTTGTTTTTCTATGCTTCTTTGAGCTTCCACATACTTCTTTCGCTGTATCTACCATACTTTCTTTCAATATTTTCCAGCATTCTTTTATGTCCGATTGCGCCTGGCTTGCCATCGTCAGCCGTTCTCGGACACCCTCTGCATACTTCCTCTTACACACTCTTCTTGCAACCTTTATTCTTTCAAGCCCTAGCCCTCCAAAGTGGACACGCTCTCGCCAGTGCCTCCACTTTCTGAACAGACCACTAAATTTCGCAATAACGAGATAGTGGTCCGTATCGAATGTGGGCTCCCTGTAGGCTCTTGCATCCAATATTTTGCTTCGGTGGCAACTGTCTAGCAAAATTAAATCTATTATACTTTTCTCTTTATTCCTTCTTCATGTATACATATGGATGTCCTTATGTTGAAAAAATGTGTTTGATACAATAAGGTTTCTCTCCATGCATGCATCCGCAATGAGCCTACCTGCGTCGTTCACTCTCTTATCACCAAATGGACCAAGTACGTCCTCATAGTCGGGACGCCTGGTCCCCACCCATCCGATCAAATTTCCGCATACAATCACGCGTTCACTGGTTTCTGCCATATTCAGAACTTCCCTAACATTATCCCAAAACTTCTCCAGGTCTGATGCCACCGAGGATCCTACGGAAGCATATGCTACAACCATGAATACCTTGGTGACACCTAGTTTTATACGGACCCAAAGAAGTCTGGGTTCATACATTCCGTAATCCTTCACACCTGAGGCTAAGCGAGAGGACAACAGCACTCCTACCCCTATGCTGGTTCAATCGCTCTGTGGTACACCAGACCACAGAGCCATCCGCCACCAGGAAGATCACAGGCGTCGCTGCCCCTTCGCTTGGTCTCTGTTACACAGAGCACGTCTAGCTGTTTATCTGCTATGACGGTTATCAGCTCGTGCAACTTACCTTCCACACAACCTCTTACATTCCACATGCCCACCCGACACTCTGCTCCCCTTGACTTGCCTGACTGGGCAAGGCGTGATGGGTGGCGGGCCTCATCGCCGCATCTGCCGATGTTCGTACTGACGGGGGCGGGTCAGACAAGAACGCTTAGGTCGGTTGTGCCTCTCTGTCGCTTGTACCGTGCTCCCGCTTGCTAGTTCACGCAGAACGTGACACTTTTTGTACGTGCAGCTTGAGTTCATAGATTTATAAGACGTTGTCACGTCCAAACTTTATTTTCAGTTATTAAAAAGTAATATTAGCAATTTATAAGAATAGTAACGATAAATAGATTTTATTGGAAAACTATTTACGTGCTTGAATCATTATCACCTATGTACTACTAACCTATTACATAGCAGAACCCTTTCACAGTCATAAGGGTCCTCTGTTAACATAAGCAGTTAAATTCTCCATTATACTCATTTGAGCGCGCACAATAGATATACCTTAACGAGGGTAGACTAGTTTGATTATAAGTCCCAGTTTGGGCGCCAATATCTATCGACAAAGAAGCACATGTGTTCAGTAACAAGCGACCAAATTGGAGAGGTCCTCATCTTATTAAGGTAAAAACCTTCCGGGAAAAGGTACTGTTATAAATTAGATTTGGTGCGAGATCGTTAGGATTACTTTGAATGTACAGTTTATTTCACTTATTTGTATGAAAAAAGATGGAATTGATATATTGTCAGTACATTATAATTGACCAAAGGACTCAAGTAACTTTTGCTAAGTTAAAGTTGCGTAAATCATCTTTAGTCTATAATCTATAGTCAGCTTTGTATTGTTGGTGCCTAGGTCTGCAAGCTGATGTATGGCCATATATAAATTACCATAAGATTCACCATCATCAACATCCTACAATCACATCCCAATTATTTGGGGTCGATCCAATATGTCCTCTGCTTCTGTATAACCTCATCAAACATTTCTGCGATTATCATATGTCTCATTGTTGGACTCAAGGTTCCTCCATAATTGAAGGGAAATTGACCTACTATACCACGCTGGTGAGACATGTTGTTATAGGGTTACGTTTCGAGTTTTCCTTAAATCTACGATCACTCCATGTCTATCCATGTCATGCTTATACATACGCGGTCCATTCACCTTTTCTTTAGGCTTCTTTTACTCATAATACCTTCAACATTCATATTTAAAACTTTCCTCACAACATTACTTTCATCCTGTTTTATCACATGTCCATACCATGTCAAGCGTTTATTCCTTAACTTATCCGTCGAAACGATTCATCTTTCTTTTATTTTTAAACGTTCGTACGACCGAGTTATGAGGATGTGTCCTCATAGCTCGGTTATTCAATGGAAAGCAATTAAGCTAGCTAATCAATTTGTTGAGTGCGTTTGACTGCGATGCTTATGAAACAACATAAACGTCCAATTTAACCTCTTGAATTTCGACTTTACCGATGATATTAATAATAAAAACTTGGAGTGTATTTTACCTGATACGTAGTAATTTACGTGCTGGTATCAAAATAAGAATACATTCACCACCCTCTCATCTTACTTTTGAGTTTCGTAAACCATGACTATGGGATATAATGAACATATAAAAACTTTGCAAGAGAAGGAAAACTCGAAATAAAAGCCTATACCAAGTTCCTAGTGGCGTATAGTTAAACAATTTCCCTCCTATTGAGTAGGAGGCTCGAGTACAGTAAGGCGTATATTAGCTGAGATGATGATTAAAAAGTAAAATATACTATTACTAAATACAATAATTAAATACAATAATTAAATACAATAATTAAATACAATAATAAAATACAATAATTAAATACAATAATTAAATACAATAATTAAATACAATAATAAAATACAATAATTAAATACAATAATAAAATACAATAATTAAATACAATAATTAAATACAATAATTAAATACAATAATTAAATACAATAATTAAATACAATAATTAAATACAATAATAAAATACAATAATTAAATACAATAATTAAATACAATAATTAAATACGATAATTAAATACAATAATTAAATACAATAATTTTCCGTATGGTGACGGAGTAAGAATACTATTCACCACCCCATATCTTATCCGTGGGTGATCATACGAGACGACTAAGGGATATAAAACGCGTATAACATCAATGCGAGAGATGGAAAACTCGAAACAAAACCCTATACTAACACGTCTGACCAGCGCGGTATAGTAGGTTAATTTCCCTCCCATTACGAAGGAGGCCCGATCCCAACAGTGGGATATCTATGGGTTGTGACGATGACGACGACGATGACGAAATACAATAATTACTTTTATAGATTGTGTTTTTGTTAAACAACAAAATCACAATCTATAAAATTATTACATTAGTTAAACAATAGTGGTAAAACCGCACTGTTGACAGTTTTCTGTCTACAGCCGCGGGCCGGTCTTTCCGGGGTGCCACACTCTCGCAGAAGATCGACGTCTGAGTAATGGCAATGTGCTATTGCACATCGTTCGGTGAGCGAGAGAGCCGGAAGCCCAACTGGGTGGGTTTGGGCTTTGTAATGGTAGGCAGCGGGCTAGCTATTCCCTTAGTATAGCAAAGGTCCAAGGGCAGTAGTGGCACTTACCATCAGGTATGCTAGCTCGTTTGCCACCATAATCAATAAAAAAATGCAATGTATAGATATACGATACGCAATACATGCATATACATATATATATATTTATATATATACATATGTATATATATAAATATATATATATGTATTTAGTAGCAACACCAAACCTTATTCTCCGATTTTGTTATTATCAAATTTTGTAGAAGATAGTGCCGAAGCATATGGTAATATTTACCAAAAAAGTAAGTTTTCAATTCTTAACAAACTTAAGCTCAAATTGAACGCTGTTTTACAAAAATATACAAAAGAACCCAAACATTTTATCAGTGCCGAAACTGAATAATAAACTGACAAAATGATGTTAAAATTTAATCAAACAGATGAAATAAAATAACTTATAAAGCTAACCAAATTGTAGAGAGCTAAAAATTCTACATCTCTCCGAAGTAAAATTAAGTCGCACTGAAATGAATTCAGTGCAAAGGAAACTGGCAGACAGCCAAGCGTTTTATTGAATACTCTAGAGCGGTTAACTTTGTATCTCTTCGTTTCTTGTTTTGATCTAACGTAAACTAACTTTGTAAAGTAAGGATAAATTGCCAAGAAAACTAACTAAAACTTCTAATATATCAATACTAGATACATGAAAAGCAGTAGTTGCGTTATAAATGAAAAAAAAATAAAGTGAGTTTTCGATTCAAGTTAAACTTCTATAACATTGTGAACGATTAAGTTATATTTGAAATAAAACAATTTTTATGGTTTCTATCGTCTTTGTATTTGATTTTTAATTTCTCGATGTTTCGAACACTTTACAGCGTTCACGATTATAGGAGTACTATGAACTCATTCGGTAAAACTAGTTTTATTTCGAATGTATAATACTCGCGAAAACCTCAGAAATAATTGCGATAAGTTAAAGTAAATAAAATGTATTAGAATTCAAAAAGTACATATTAATGATAATATTTACGAATAGTAAATAATATTTATCAAAATATTCAATTTAAATCTCAAGTCTAAATGCTCAAGTCCCGTCGTGGGACGTATATGAGATATCGATATTGAGATGGTGATGTAGAAATTTAAAAAAAAAAATCGTTGTCTGTGCAGGTGTTTATGCCGCCGCTACTGTCCAACATTCTGCAAGAAGCCCTCGGGTTCATCGGTATCGGAGAGTAGCGACAAACAAGACCCCAATAATCAGGTTAGTCAGTTATTTTTCTAGAAAAATCCCTTATTCGTGTTATCACGGATTAATAAAACATTATGAAACCACTTTTTGTATGAGTGTGAAACAAGCCAAGGAGTTAAAATATACATCACTCAGTTCATATATGTTCTGCTGCTGAGCCCGAATCTCCTTGAACATGGAAGGGCTCTAAACAGATTAGACTGTTTAATATATGGTTCTATTTCGACTTTACCCTCTTTTATATAATTACTATTTGCAAATATGACCTATAATCGTTTTTTACGACACCTACTGATAAGAAAGTGGTACACTTTAGTTAACTTGGTCATTATACAGGAAAAAAAATAAAAAAAGGACATTTAATAGTGTTAGGACCACGTTGTTGACAGTTTTCTGTCTACAGCCGCGGGCCGGTCCGTCCGGGGTAGTACCCACACTCTCGCAGAAGATCGGCATTTGAGTAATGGTAATGTGCTATTGCGCTTCGTTCGGTGAGTGAGAGAGCCGGAAATCAAACTGGGTGGGTTTGGGGTTTGTGTTGGTAGGCAGCGGCGTAGCTATACCCTTGGTATTGCGAAGGTACATGTATGGCAGTGACACTTACCATCAGGTGTGCTGCTTGCTTGTTTGCCACCTCAAGCAATAATAAAAAAAAACACAAAACTACTGTATAAATAAATTCAAAAAGTTGATTTCTATTCATTTATTTAAGCGCTTAATGAGTGAATTTGTAAAAGATTTGCCGTAATAGATATAATTAAAAGATAAATAGATAATTGTTTAAAAATGCATCGCTATGCGATAGAATAATGTTAATAAGTCATATATAGTATGTACAAAAGTAGACTAATACAAAGTATTATGTGTTTTCTGTGTTATGACTGAGCAAGGAGGAATGTAATTCATTTTTTCATCGTGGATATCGTAAAAGACGATAAATAAAAGAAAAACATCATTGTAATATTGAACAAACTCGAAATAAAACTTTTAACCCATTTGCCTATCCAGGGTGAGTGATGGATTTAGTGTTGATGGTACCCTTGGCTCATGTTAATATAAGGCTCTTATATATAATAATACTTTAACAGAAAACCTTTTTAGTATATATTTGTTAGATATTTTAATTTTTTTTATTATTTACATGATTAATCATTTTAACAAAAGAATTTTATCTTTTAAATTTTGTTATTTTAATATTTTATAATCAAAAATTTAACAAAAAAACTGACTAGTAACCAGCGCATTAATTTTGTTATTTTTTTTTTATTTGCTTATGGTGGCAAACGAGCAAGTAGCACACCTGATGGTAAGTGTCACTGCTGCTCATGGACCTTATCTATACCAAGGGTATAGTTAGGCCGCTGCCTACCATTACAATCCCCAAACTCACCCAGTTGGGCTTCCGGCTCTCTCGCTCACCGAACGAAGCGCAATAGCATATTGTTATTACTCAGACGTCGATCTTTTGCGAGAGTGTGGTACTACCCTGGATGAACCGGCCCGCGGCTGTAGACAGAGGACTGTCAACAGCGTGGTCCTACCACAATTAATTGAAATGGAATATCGCTGGAAGCACTAGCTTTCAAAGTGGAGTCAAGAGTCTCCGAAACCGGCGAGCGTGTATGAAGAGAATTATGAATGTTGAGGAAGCGAGTGAAGTATGCAGAGATAGAGTTCTCTGGCACTCTGTTCTCTCTGCCTACCCTGCAAGGGATATGGCGTGATGATATGTATGTATGTATGTATGCACTAGCTTTCAAATAAAAAAAACATCAAGATCTGTTCACCCAGTTGAAAGTTCTGAGGTAACAAATATAGTCGAATTAAGAACGTCCTCCTTTTTTGAAGTCCGTTAAAAAGGAAAAAAAAAAGAGTTCGAGTCTGGAGTTAAAAAAAAATGATTTCTAATTTTCGCACCTTCAAAATTTTGGCGTCTTTAAAATTTTGTGGCCCTAGGCCTGGGACTTGCAAGCTTAAGTCTGTTTCTTACTAGGATCGTATAGTAGAGCAATTTCTCTTGCACTTAGGATGTTCATGATGTAATATTAGAACGTATATGAGCTGAAGAAGACCGTATTTTTTATTACAAATTAAAACAAAATATAATTATTTAGTGTTTTAGAAAAAGGGGTGCTATAAGTGAAATATTAAATAAACCATTCATTGGTTGGTATGAACTTTATTTAAAATTTTATTGATATAATACAATTACTGTACAATTTATTTTGGATATTTTATATATTTTATGTTTTTTTTTTATAACTGCTTTTGGTGGCAAACGAGTAAGTAGCACGCCTGATGGTAAGTGTTACTGCCGCCCATAGACCTTTGCAATGCAAGGGGTATATCTAGGCCGCTGACCACAAATGCAAACCCCAAACCCACTCAGTTCGGCTTCCGGATCTGTCGCTCACTGAACGAAGCGCAACAGCAGATTGTTATTGCTCAAACGTCGATCTTCTGCGAGAGTGTAGCACTTCCCCCCGAACCGGCAGACAGAAGACCGTCAACAGCGTGGTCCTACTACTAATAAATTTCATATATTTAATCTAAAGAAGAGGAATTATTAGACGTTTGTAACTTTGAAATTAGATTTTAATTAATAATTCTGCCTCTATACATTATAAAAGATATTGCAAATATAATTGGACTGAAATCCAAATTTAAAACAGTAGCAAACAATGAAGTAAAGCCCCTAGAAATTTGTTATGTATATACTCAACGATTAGACCCGCTTTAAGTTATTTTAAACGCTGGGCCACCGAAGACAAATATAACATAAAGACGGGTACCGGTGGCCCGCGCGCACGGCGAAGACAGGTGTTTGCAGGGTGGGTCTATGGGGTTGCGCACCGCCTCTTCCGTCACCCCGGGCCGATTTAACCGGCTGATATAACATTCAAATGTAATGCAAAATTTATGGCTGGATCAGATCCCACAAGCGTCACAGAGTCATTTTCAAGACACTTCAAAAGCTAGATAGATATCTTTCAAATATTCGTGCATCGTACGATAAATAGATTTACGAACATATCAATTGTCAAGAACTACAAAAATCGGATACGGCCGCGTGTTGTTACAACAAAAAGACTTAATACTATAAAAACCGAAATTTGCCAAAGATAATAAAAAAAAAATATCGCGAGAAATGACTCTTCTCGCTAGGACTCTTTCGCGTAAACTGACCTGATGGTGCTTATCATCCAGGATATGCTTTAAATCAATCCCTTTTTTGTTAAAAATAATGGCTTGATCATCTCCAATATGCAGGTAAAGAGCACAGAATTATTATTGCCATTGGCATAATTGAAGAGCAAAATGAGAAAGTATGCGCTTATAGATTCGAAGGAGCTTCACAATTGATCGGAAAAGTGTAATGTGTGTATTTATTCTCAATCAGTCATGGTTTGTTGGATGATGTCACATCAAGTACAGAGTCACAGAGCTTCATTTTAAAAAAAAGTTTGCAAACTTTAACCAAATAATATCGAGGGACGGTCTTTGATTATATTAGGAAAGCTCTGGGTAATACGCTTTTTTACTTTTGATTTTCCTGAACTACAAAAGCTTGGCTTAAGAGCTGATCTGAAACCCACAGACTACAAATTATGATCAGTTTCAGAAGGCATGGCCTAAATGACATGGCAGTATCGAGTTGTATAAGATATCTCTAAAACAATCAGAATAAAGCTTTTATATCAATAGTATCCCACAGTATTAGTAGCCACAGTGATTAAAGATGAGATTTAAAGCTACATATAGTAATTTCGAATCCTTTTATTTTTATTTATTGCCGAAACTTCAATAAATAAATATATATAAGTTTTATTAAGATTACGAGTACATTCATTTATAAAATAATAAAGCAGTTACGAGGACTGCAGACAGAAGTGAAAATTTGACCGATGAGAAAAAAAGCGCTTATGGGTGACCATACCATAGCCAGCCGTCAAAAAACTATTACAAACTATTGAATAATTGACAATATTTAATAAAAGCAATTATTACATATAAATTGAATATAGTAAACAAGGCGACACAGCAGTGTTGAGCAGGTGACTGTATCTTTGTCGTTAGGGTACAGTCGGCGATCCCGAGTTCACCCGAACGAGCCTTTCATCTCAGAGCGTGACGGATTAGCCTCACTTACAGCCTACGAAAAAAATCTGTGTGCGGTGCGCCAAAAGAAGTTTTCACTTCAAAATTAAATTGCATTTTTTATTTTTGTAACAGAACTTATGGCCATACTAGGTATTTTAACGACGGCTATAACGATTAAACTTATAAAATTAGCCATGTGTAAATATTAGCAGTACTATTACAAATATTTAAGGAGGTTGAATATTACTTACCCTTTGTCATTTTTGCATTTACTGGAGTAGGGTTGCTCTCAAAACATTAATTAATTTGGGATGGGACTGCTAATAAGTCATAGCACTCGATCCCGATCCCCAAGAGTATCGAAGAAATTGACAATGGGATCTTGTGGTCAGTAAAGGTATGGAAGGGGCCGATAATGGGAATTCTATGTTGTGGTTAGACTAATGGATATTCGATGATAGTCGACCGTGTAATTTAATAATTTCTCTTTCATCTCTCATCGAAGATTAAACCTATTGAATAATTATTAATGTACTGTCGTAAGATTACTTTCAAATGCTACACAGATGTATTGGTTAAGATACTGATCTTCCGTGCCAGTGTCGTGGGTTCGATTTCAACGCAGAATAATTCTTTGTGCGATCCAAAGTGTTGAATTTGTCTGCGTTAATTATACATATATTTGTATAGTCCCCCGCAATATAGTGAATATTACTTTAGTGCAGGGTGGTTTTTAAATTATAGAAAAAAATACCAAAACATTTAATAATTTTTCAAATAATCTTAACATATATAAATTACGCGTCACGTTGTTTGTCCGCGATGAACTCCTACAGTACTTAACCGATTTTAATCAAATTTGCACAGCATGTGTAGTTTGATCCAACTTAAAATATAGGATAGCTTCCATCTCAATTTATAGTCGCAACACTATTTTCTTGCAAATTATTTGTCTATTATTTGACAGTCACAATTATCTGTTATCTTCAAACGATTCGAACAGATGACGGTATCAGTTGACTGGATTGAGCACGTATTTAATAGATGGCGCTATGTTAAACGTACAAACGTTAAATATAATCTACAATTTATTAGCATAACCACCACGTGTTACTGAGGCTACCTTACCCACAGCAACGCGTGGCCCGGATCTGCTAGTAAATATATAAAAATTAGAACATGTGAAAAAAAAACGTTTTATAATATTATGGATTGAAAGAAAGAAAGAAAAGTACTTATTTTTTATTAAAAGGATTAATATTATAACTGAGAAAGTTTTATCCGTGTGGCGACGGGAAAAGAATACAATTGTCGTCACCCCTTACTTGCCCGTGGGAGTCGTAAAAACCGGCTAAGGGTCACACCGGGAGAGTGGGCAGCGGCTATCTCCCGGGAAACTTCATATCATCTACCGCGTTCGCCAATCCATCTGCCAAGCGTGGCAATTATGGCATTATTCCCCCCCAAAAAAATAGGTCTAACGCAATAAAAGTTTCGGCCCCCAGTCACAGCAGTCCCGCTGTTCCACGGGCTCATTTTGGTAGCGTGCCTGTTAGTAGCGGGGCAGGGGGTGCTAAGAAAGCGGCCACAAAGGAAGTGGACCTGGATTAGCACTGAGTTTTTAGTGGATCCACCACTAAAAATGAGATAGACTTCATCTTGACGGACAAACGGCAAATATTCAATGATGTCTCTGTGATCAGCAGGATTAAAACTGGGAGTGATCACCGGATGGTTCGAGGCACATTGAATCTTCGTACGAAAGTCGAGCGGTCTCGCTTGATGAAGTCTATACTCCAACCTACACCTGTCCAATACCAGGACCCCGATAGCTTTCAACTCGAATTACATAATCGCTTCCAATACGTCAGGTCGGCACCAATGACAGCGACGATGTCACGGGGCTGCCCGTCCCAGTCCGAACATATCTCGAGCGTATGTTGCGCCTAATGCAATGGTGGCAGGACGGAGTCCACTCCCTCCACACGACCGTGTACAGGTACTTGCCAAAGTAACTGTGCCCCGACAAGACCTGCACCAACCGGAAAGAAAGCACTCCGTACCGCCGCTCCATCCACTCTATCAGTACGGGCCGGAGGGCCTTGACGATAACAACACCGTGTCTAGGCCTCTCCAGCCGCGTAGCTCAACGGGCGATGACATCTCGGCGGGCGTCCTCGCGCCAGGTGGCTATCTCGTCAGACGATGGGGAGCCACCCTCGTCGCGCACTGAGGTAACCCGCCGGTAGAGGTCGAAGAGCATCTTCGCCTCTAGGTCCCATGGGGTGTCCCGGCCAATAGGCATGCCACCTCTGTCGACACCGTGCCGTACCCGCGAATGGCTCTGACCACCATGGCTCTCTGTGGCCTCCACAGAACTGCCCTGAGCTGGGCGTTCAGAGCCCTCACCCACACGGGTGCGCCATACATGGCCATTGAGCGGATCACCCCCACATACAGCCGTCGGCCCTCGAAACTCAAAGTCATGGAGAGGAGAAAGGAAATGACGGTACAGTCTTCAGCCGATTGGTCCGAACTCAGGCAGCTTAATAGACAAATCTCCAAATCTATGCGACGCGATATTCGTCGATTCAATACATTGCGCATTGAAGAGGCGATAGAGCGAAATCGAGGCTCCAAAGTGTTTGCACGAGATTTGTCTATTGGGCAGAACCAAATGACTAAGCTGAAGACCGATAACGGTACTGTTATTTCATCCCAGATTGGGAGAGGTCGAAAGGTTCTATGGGCAGTTGTACAAATCATCCCTGAATCCTATTGTCGGCTTGGTCCAAGACCCCAGATCCAAGCTAACTCGGCACTATACCGAAGAAATCCCGGACGTCAGCTTGTACGAGATCAGAATGGCTCTAAAACAATTAAAGAACGGAAAGGCACCGGGAGATGACGGAATTACCACAGAGCCCCTGAGGGCAGGCGGCAAGCCGGTTTTAAAAGCCCTACAGACGCTGTTTAATTCTGTCATTCTCGGGGGCGACGTTCCAGAGTCATGGACCAAGAGTGTGGTGGTGCTGTTTTTCAAGAAGGGCGATAAAACGCTCTTAAAGAATTACAGACCCATCTCACTCCTGAGCCACGTGTACAAATTGTTTTCAAGAGTCATTACGAACCGACTCGCGCGCAAGCTAAACGACTTCCAGCCGCCCGAACAAGCCGGTTTCCGAAAAGGTTATAGTACCATAGACCACATCCATACGCAACGCCAGATTATACAGAAGACCGAGGAGTATAATCGGCCTCTGTGTCTAGCGTTTGTGGACTATGAGAAAGCCTTTGATTCTGTCGAAACTTGGGCAGTGCTGCAGCCCCTTCAGAGGTGCCAAATTGACTATCGATATATCGAAGTGCTGCAGTGTTTGTATAAAAACGCTACTATGTCGGTCCGCAACCAGGATAAGAGTACGAAACCAATGCAGTTGCAGAAAGGCGTGAAACAGGGAGACGTTATCTCTGCGAAACTGTTCACCACTGCGCTGGAAGATGTCTTCAAGCTCTTAGACTGGACCGGACTCGGCATCAACATCAATGGCGAATACATCACTCACCTTCGATTCGCAGATGATATCGTAGTCATGGAATAATCCCTGGAGGACCTTGGCACCATGCTCAATGACCTCAGCAAGGCCTCTCAACTAGTAGGGCTGCAAATGAACATGGACAAGACGAAAATCATGTCTAATGCTCATATCATTTCTGTACCGGTCCTGGTTGGGAATGCGATTCACGAAGTTGTCGATCACTATGTTTACCTAGTACAAATAGTCCAATTAGGTAGATCCAATTTCGAGAAAGAGGTCAGCCGTCGAATCCAACTCGGCTGGGCAGCGTTCGGGAAACTTAGGAGAATCTTCTCGTCTAATATTCCGCAGTGTCTGAAAACAAAGGTTTATAACTAGTGTGTGTTACCAGCGATGACTTACGGCACTGAAACGTGGTCTCTAAATGTCGGCCTCATAAAAAGGCTCAAAGTCGCTCAGCGTGTTATGGAGAGGGCTATGTTCGGTATTTCTCTACGTGATAAAATCCGGAATACGACAATCCGTAGAAGAACGGATGTAACCGACATAGCCTGAAGAACTAGCACATTGAAATGGCAATGGGCAGGCCACATCGCTCGACGAACCGACAACCGTTGGGGAAGAAAGGTTCTCGAGTGGCGACCACGAATCGGACGACGCAGCGTAGGACGACCCCCCACTCGGTAGACTAATGACATTGTGAAGGTCGCAGGAAACCGTTGGATGCAGGTGGCACAGGACCGTTGCGAATGGCATTCTCGTGGGGAGGCCTATGTCCAACAGTGGACGTTTATGGGTTGATGGTTGGATGGATGAGAAAGTTTTTTTTTATTTCTAGTTGTGACAAACAAGCAAGCAGCACACCTGATGGTAAGTGTTGCTGCCGCTCATGGACATTTGCAATATCAGAGATACAGTTAGGCTGTTGCCTACCAATCAAAACCCATCCAGAAAATTAGGCTTCTGGTTCTCTCGGTAACAAAGCGCAACAGCACATCACCACTACTCAGACGTCGATTTTCTGCGAGACTGTGGTGCTATCCCAGTCGAATCGACTCGCGATTGTATTTAGATAGAAAACTTTCAACAGTATGGCCCTAGCAACGAAATTATGGCTTATAGCTATTATGACTTAAAACTAGTAAATTATGGCTTATAGCTATTATGACTTAAAACTTGTAAATTATGGCTTATAGCTATTATGACTTAAAACTAGTAAATTATGGCTTATAGCTATTATGACTTAAAACTAGTAAATTATGGCTTATAGCTATTATGACTTAAAACTAGTAAATTATGACTTATAGCTATTATGACTTAAAACTAGTAAATTATGGATTATAGCTATTATGACTTAAAACTAGTAAATTATGGCTTATAGCTATTATGACTTAAAACTAGTAAATTATGGCTTATAGGTATTATGACTTAAAACTAGTAAATTATGGCTTATAGCTATTATGACTTAAAATTAGTAAATTATGGCTTATAGCTATTATGACTTAAAACTAGTAAATTATGGCTTATAGCTATTATGACTTAAAACTAGTAAATTATGGCTTATAGCTATTATGACTTAAAACTAGTAAATTATGGCTTATAGCTATTATGACTTAAAACTAGTAAATTATGGCTTATAGCTATTATGACTTAAAACTAGTAAATTATGGCTTATAGCTATTATAACTTAAAACTAGTAAATTATGGCTTAAAGTATTATGGCTTATTATATCAAGTACAACAAATATTCTAAAATTTTTCAAGGGGTAAGTAAGTAACGTATAAGTAAGTAAGAACATTACATACACACACATATAATCATGCCATATCCCTTTCAGGGTAGGCATAGAGAACAGAGTGCCAGAGAACTCTATCCTTGCATACTTCACTCGCTTCCTCAACATTCGTAATTATCTTCATACACGCTCGCCGGTTTCGGAGGCTCTTGACTCCACCTTCCTTCAGTACGTGACCAATTTGGTCTAGGTAGGTGAGTCTCAGTCTCCCCCGGTACCTACATCCACTTTCGCATTGTATATCTTCTTAACCAGATATATATTACATACCGATATTTAGAGTAATAGCAATGTGTTACTGCATATCATTTGATGAACGAGAGAGCTGTGTCTCAACTCTACGTTATAGTACCTACGCGGGGATTCTGATATTACAGATTGCCATGTGCGGTAGTTGCCAATTACTATCAAGGGGACTTCTTGTTGGTCTGCTACCAAAGACAACAAAAAAGAAAATAAGGTATTCATTGATAATATATATAACGGTTACAGTTTAATCATTCATCATCATTATCAAACTGCTTTTATCCCAAATACTTGGGTTAACGCAATGTACTCTGTTTTCATCGTACTTATTGAGAAAAGTTTGAGCAATAGTTTTACGAGCTTGCCTTGCCTGCTTGACATCAATCCCTTTTGGGAATGTAATTGCTGACCAAATGCCTTTTTTTCTTTTTTTTTTTGTGTGTGACTTAGTTGTTAGCCTCGGATGGCTATGACAACTTTATCCGGGCTGTGGGTGAGCGCTGAGGGCTTTCAACCCGAAATCAAATAGTATCAGATGGAGTTACTTTAGGGCGATGCAAGGCTCATAGTAGTGTTTTACAACATCCACAAGCAATATAAGGGTTGTTAGTATTCGTAGCCGGATACCACATAGTAGATAGAGAGTGGTAGAATAGCTATTCTACCACTCTTGTCGGACGTGTTACAATACAATAGTGATTTTGTGGTTTCTCTGCATTATTATTGCCTTTAGTGGTCTCTAGTGGTCTTTAAGGTTTCTTCGTCCTTGAGGATATCCACGGTTAAGAAAGAGGGTGGTGAATAATATTTTTATTTCATTACTATACAGACGAGTAAAATATAAGGCTGATGATTACCAATAATAAATATTCATTATTACGTTTATTTTTAATCCAGGCGCTTGAAATGCAATATGCATCTGAGTCTGGGTCAAATCTCGATCTGTGAGATGAGTTTATAAATACAGTTAAATTTATATTAAATTCATGATTTATCATCTTAGCTCATAAATGTGCCAATGCAGGGCTCGAGGCGCCTCTACTATAGGAAGGAAATTGATCTTAGATTTTCATTTTCTTGGAAGTAGAATTAAATCCTATAAATAAATTAATAATATCTAAGATCATAATTTCAACAATACCTTTATTTTTTTCTTAGGGTTATGGCATGGTTACTAGGACCTTTAAGCCTTATCTTTGTTTATAAATTAACTTCTGTGCTCAATACTTTCTGAGCATCAAATTACATAAAATGCCATTAAAATTACTTAATACAACGCGTTAAAACACGTGAGATATTGAATATTATACAAGAGCACCACATGACACTTTTCCTTTTCCGATAAAACGTCAATTCAATTGAAGTCTCTGTGAGGTGGGCAGAGTAAGAATACAATTCGTCATTTTTATTGCTCGCGAGTGTCTTAAGATATGTATAAGGCATATGATATGCAAATAAAGCTATGGAAGAAAATAAATTCTCAAAGTGAAACCCTATACCAACCCGTCAAACCAACGTGCTATGGTAGGCCAATTTCCCTCCCAATTTGGATTGATCGAGTCCAGTAGTGGAATGTACCATATATGAGGCAAGATCATGAAAACAATTGGACAAAATAAAGTTTTTTTTTTATTTGTGGCTTATATTTATTGATTTGGGGTAGACGAACAAGTATATCACCTAATAGTAAGAGTAAAGTAAACGTTTGCTATACCAATGGTTTCGAGGTGTAATATCGAAAGGTGGGTTTTGGGCCTCCAGTACTTTGACTCAACAAAAAAAAAACAAATTTAGTAATAAAATGTAACTAATGAGGCATCGATTTTCTAGGAGGGTGTGGTCCTGCCCCGGACGAACCGACCACCCATCTATGATCGTAGACAAAAAAACTGTCAGCCGCGTGACCCTACAAAAAGAAAGTTTTAGCGTCCCCAATTGGGTATAGGCTTCCTTCAGAGAATAAATACAAACCTCAACAGATAGTTCAAGAATATTATATTACTTTGGGGTAGCCCGTGGGGAAAACATGGTAGTGTTTACTTACTCTGTAAAGAAAAGTAGCTAAACAAATTTCTACGAAGTTTGGCGGAATAGTGAAAGTGCCATGTGGCGGCCTTATGTTATATTCGATATATTAAATAAATTTGATAGGATTTTATATAATGTTATGTAGAGAAAATGCTAAAGTGAAAAGAATATGATATAATAGTGTGTATGTAAAATTTTACGTATGTTTTCGATTTCTATCAAAATTCCCAGCAGTAATAAATGTGAAATGCACGGACGGCGTAGTGGTTAAAATACAGACCTAACGTATCAGTGTTCAAGGTTCGATTCCCACGCAGAGTAATACTTTACGCCATCAACAAATCGTTGTTCTGAGTCTGGGTGTAATTTGTGTCCGTTAATTATATGTTTTTAAAGTATTAGTTCCTTAATGTAGGGTGTTCTCTTAATAAAAAAATATTGAACTATCGAAGGCCATGATTTCAGTGACTGACGGACTATTACTATAAATGAAGTCATAATCTGTAAATAAAGACTTGGCATAAAGGTCTTTGTAACTATTCCATAAAATTTATTAAAATAACAAATTTCTGCTATAAGCTACATAGAATAGTTTTACGGCGCATTCATCTAAGGGCACTGTACGAACTTTATTAAGTCATAACCACCACTAGTAGGTAGACGTCCTTAAGTTACTCGACACGTAATCGCTAATCAAGAACCTTTCGTACCCCCACCCTAAAAGCATATTACTTTAATAATATTAAAGTAAATTGTTCATTTCAATGCTATTAAATTTTCATCTAGCCTAGTTTATTATTAATATATGCTTATAACAAACTTTCTTTTTTAATTTTTTATAGTCCATAATTTTATGAATAAATAATAAATTTACAACGTGCTGACGGAAAGTTTGGTGTGACATTTGCGTGTAATAGAGTAAGAATACAATTCATCACTTCCTATCTTACCCGTGGATGTTGTAAAATACAACTTAGGGATATAATAGACATGTAACATCTAGACAAGAGAAGGTAAACTCGAAATAAAACCCTATATCAGTCCATCTGAACATTGTGGTATAGTAGGTCAATTACTCATTTTTGAGGAGGCTCGAGGGGGGACGTATATATACGTCAATTTATATGTAATAATTATTATCATTAATTATTATTATCGATATCCAATAGTTTTTAATAGTTATTATTTATACGTAATAATAATTATTTTAAGGATCATTTTTTAGTTTACATTTTGAGGTTAGTGTATGTAGTTAACGGTTCATCGTACTAATATTATATAATGAAAAAAACATTAAACATTATATAAAATATGTTTTTTCCTAGTTTTAAGTTTTCACTTCTGTCGGTAGTCCTCATGACTGCTTTTTATTGTTTTAACCTGCAATCATAAATAATCTACGTCGTTTCAGATAGTACCACACTCTCGTAGAATAACAATGTCTAAGTAGCAATTAGCTTTTACTATTTGTATATATAATAAAGCGCCTGATTAATTAATAGTTAATACAGTGGTGTGTATTGCTCATATATATTTTGCAGGCACTCACCAGTTTTTTTAATTGTCTGAAATTACTGGGTTCTTGCTTATTTTGAACTGTGTAAATTAGATTTTTTTAGCTGATTCATTTTTTATAGCTGATTACTTATTCGTCTCATAAAATTTAGGAGCGAGATGTGTGGTGATTTGTATTCTTACTCTGTCATCGCATGAATTAATAATAATATAATAATATTATTGATATTAATTTATATTTATTTAATTGTGGTAGTGCCACGCTGTTGACAGTTCTCTGTCTACAGCGGCGGGCCGGTCCGTCCGGGGTAGTACCACACTCTCGCAGAAGATTGACGCCTGAGTAATGGCAATGTGCTATTGCGCTTCGTTTGGTGAGCGAGAGAGCCGGAAGCCCAACTGGGGTGGGTTCGGGGTTTGTATTGGTAGGAAGCGGCCTAGCTATAACATTGGCAAAGGTCCATGGGTGGCAGTGACACTTACCATCAGGTGTGCTATCTGCTCCTTTGCCACCAAAAAGAAAGGAAACATTTGTTCTACGATGCGAAAAATAAAATTCTATAACCTAAAATTGCAGTTTTCCTATACGAAAATTGTTATTCAATCAACAAAGTCTCTTAAAAAAAAACAAAACGCTCAAATATGATTCATGTCACCCTTTCAAAAATAACAAAGTTGTCACTTCCATTCACTTCACCGTAGGGCATTATGAGCGTAAATACAATTCACACTCTGCTACCCTTACAACTTGTGACGTCACGGCGATGAGGATATACCTCCCCTCAGGGAGAAAGGGGATCGTTTGGAGATGATTTAGTACCCTTCATGTGTATTCCATATACATCTTTCAATAATATAACTACTGTTTTGTTATGCTTTGTATTGTTTCTTTATGTATGTTTATTAAACTATTTCATCATTTTCCTGACCTTGCATCTATGGAAGTTCTTTATTGAAATTTTTTGACATCCATTGTCATTCTGATCATGTCTTCTCATATTTTTTTCATTACTGGGCTGTAACCTCATTTATTTTTTTGCCTTTGGTGGCAAAGGAGCATGCAGCACACCTGATGGTAAATGTCACTACCGCCCATGAACCTTTGCAATACCACGGGTATAGCTAGGACGCTGCGTACCATTAACAACCCCAAACCCACCCAGTTGGCTGCCGGCTCTCTTACTCACTGAACGAAGCGCAGTAACACATTGCCATTACTTAGACGTTGATCTTCTGCGAGAGTGTGGTACTACCCCTTTTTTTTTTTTTTTTTTTATTGGTGGACTATGGATGCGTCTCGCCCCGCCAAATCGATCCGGGGTGACCGGAAAGGCGGCGCGTGACCCCATATAGACCCACCGTAAAACTCCTCTCTCTTCGCCGTGCGAGCGGACCACCGGTACCCGATCTTTGTCTTCGGTGGTCCGCCCGGCGGTTTACCCTCGCGGATTCCTCTCGTCGACGCCCCGACAGATTTCGCCGTCGGGGCGTCGCCCTCACGCGGTGGCCTCGCGTTGGGTGACCGGACAATTCCTGTGTGGTACTACCCTGGACGAACCGGCCCGCGGTTGTAGACAGAGAACTGTCAACACCGTGGTCCTACCACTACTGAAATAACAGAACTAAAATAGCTCATACATAACAGAAGGGAAATTGTCCTACTATGCCACGTTAATCAGACGACGTTGTTATATTTCGAGTATTCCTTCCCTTGCATAGATGTTATATACGTATTATATCCTTAAATCATCGTTTAGAACATCTTTTAATTATTCATCTCAGTACATATAAGTTCCACAGTTGGGTTTAAGTCACCTTCGCAATAGAAGTCAATTTGATCTGCTATACTATGCTGGTTAAACGTATTGATATAGAGTTTAATTTTGGGTTTTCCTTCAAATGTATTTTCTATGCATATTGTATGCTTTAGTCGTTTTTTACGACATCCACGGGGAAGATATGGGGTAGTGAATTGTTTTCTTACTCCTTTACCATATAAATTAATTTTAACTATTATTAAATGAGAACTAGGAACGGTAATCTATCATTATCTTACGGACAACACACACCAAATACTTTAAATGAGGAAATTAGTCATATAAATTCGCAATAAATAAATTCATCATTATCATCATTATCTCAGCTTATTTATGTCCCACTATTGGGCTCGAGCCTTCTCCATAATGGAAGGAAAATTGATCTACTTATACTACGCTGGTCAGACGTGTTCGTATAGAAATTCTTTAAAGTTTTTCATCACAGGATAAGGGGTGGTGCATTGTATTCTTACTCCATCAACACACGATACGAAACACCACCAACCGAACGGAAAAAAGATTGGATATGAATATATCACATTATTTTAATCTTGTAACCAAAAAGATTTATTCTGATGCATACGCTCGAACAACGACCGTTTAAAATCGGACACAGAGGCATAGGTCAATTTATCACCGCCTCTCTTTAATGTACGCGCTGAAAAGAGATAGATTTATAGCCAGAAACGGCAGCCAAAAATGCAGTTAAATCAAGATGGTGATCTATCATACGATATTTTAGATTTTAATCTTTTATTTCTGTTTTATTCAGCTAGCGCAAATCGCTACCGAATGTCTCTATTTTAGCTTAGGGAAAAATGCTTTCATATATCCGTTCTCTTATGCAGGTTGCATTTCTTAACCCATTCAGTGCCTATGAAATAAATAAAAATAATATGTAGCTGGGTGCCAAAACTTTTTAAGGCGAATTTTGATTAAGTAAATATGAATGTTTGAAAATATGGATAAATGTATATTGTTATTATTGTAATAAAAAAAATAGATAAAAAAAACTCATTTTTCGGATCCGAGTGCGAGGCGCCGCTACTATAGCCCCACCTTACTCGGATCCGAGTGGTCGGCATGGAATGTGTCAATAAATTTTCTTGGGATTTTGTAAGCAACTTCGAAAATAATATGGAATTTCGATAATAATATTGGAATAAACAACCCTTGTTATAGGAAGTCAAGTATTGATCTAGTGACGTCATTTGTACAACCAGATTTCATCACAGTAACTAGGCTTGCTTCAATAATTGTAGAGTAACTCTGTTGACAGTTTTCTGTCCACAGCCGCGGTCCGTTCGGAGCAGTACCACACTCTTACAGAAAATACATAAGGAAAGGAATGAAATAAATAACTTTCTTTTTATTGCTTATGGTGACTGACGAGCAAGCCGCACACCTGATGGTAAGTGTCACTGCTGTCCACGGACCTTTGCTATACCAAGGGTATAGCTAGGCCGCTGCCTACCATTACAATTCCCAAACCCACCTAGTTGGGCTTCCGGCTCTTTCACTCACCGAACGAAGCGCAATAGCATATTGCCATTACTCAGACCGTCAGACATCGATCTTCTGCGAGAGTGTGGTACTACCCCGGACGGACCGGCCCGCGGATGTTGACAGAAAACTGTCAACAGCGTGGTTCTACCACTAATAAGTGGTAAGACCACGCTGTCGGATCTTTAGAAAATTCTCTGGTCTACATATTATAAAACAATTTCCACTACTATTTCGAAAGAGATGATCTCTGACAGCTTTTTGGCTGTCATAAACATTTTTATAAGTTCATTATTTTTAATATAACTCAAATCTTAATTAATATATTTTAGATAATACAAGAGGGCTTAATTAACTAATTGCGTGGCAATTCATGGCGAAATTAGAAAACGAGAGCATATTCAGACAGATATGTACTTGGAATATTCAGTATATTTTTATTTTCACATTAATGTCAACCTTTACAGTCGCTGTATGGTGGCAGCTACGTATATTACTTTCATTGCTGGATTGCTTGGATGTCGTAAACGACGACTAAAAGCTTTACATAAACCTGGGGCAACTCCATCTGATGCCGTTTGTTCCACAACTTTGCAATTTTTTTTAAAGAATACAACCCGCCATTAAGGAAATACTCCGCGTAATGCGGGGTACTTTACAAACATATAATTTAACGGACACAATTATTACACTCAGACTCAGAACAACAATTTGTCGATTAGAATGTATTGTCCTGCATGGGAATTGAACCCACGGCACGGTAGGTCGGTATCTTAATTACTTCGCCATGTATGCAGTCAATTACAATTTATACAATTACATTTTCAACGAGGTTTGACTATTGCTAAAACTTTTGCATAGTACCTAGTAGAGTACATATAATTCTACATATTGCATTGTCCTCAAGTAATTGAGATAACAGTATCATGATGATGATGATTAATGATTCATCACCTCTTTTTTACCTATGTGTATCTTAAAACTTGACTAAGGTATATTGAATTTTTTCATTCATTTCAGCTCATATATGTCCCACTGATGGGCTCAAGCCTCCTTCCTATTGGAAGGAAAATTTACCTACTATACCGCGCTGATCAGACGTGTTGGTATAGAGTTTATTTCGAGTTTTACATCTCTTGCATAGATGTCATATGCGTTTTTTATCCTTAAGTCGTTTCTTACGATCACCCACGGACAAGATAAGGGGTGGTGAATTGTATTATTACTCCGTCACTACACGAAAACTAAGGTATATAATATGCATAAAATATAAGAGAAGAAAATCTCAAAATAAAACTCGTCTGATCGGGATGGTAAAGTGGCTCAATTAAAATTCTATTGTGGTGTTATTTTCATACCAGTAATAGGATTTATATGAGCTAACATGATGAGATAATGACGGTAGATATAACTCAAAGAATAAATGTATGACGGAATGTAATATTTCTATAAATGGTGAGGGATTGGAACGGGTGAAAGAATTTATATACTTGGGTGTACTGTTTACTAGTGATGGTAAAAATGATGATGATGTTGAAAGACGAGTTAATGCTGGCAATAAAGTGAATGGGGCATTGTACGCTTTTATGAAGAGTAGGAATGTGTCTAAAAAGGCACGCCTAGCTGTACATAGGGGAGTATTAGTGCCCACTCTCATGTATGGTAGTGAAAGTTGGATTTGGCAGGGAAGACATGAAAGTAGAATAAATGCTGTAGAGATGAGAGCTCTTCGTAGTATGTGTGGTGTAAGTCTGAAAGATAGATTTAGGAATAGTGTTATAAGACAGCGCTGTGGTGTGAATGAAGAAGTAGCGGCAAAGATAAAAAAGGGAATGCTGAGGTGGTTTGGCCACGTGGAAAGAATGAAAGGTTGACTAAGCAAGTATACAAAGCGAATGTGAGTGGGACGTTTACAAGGGGAAGACCACGTCGTACCTTTCTGGATCAAATTGAAGATGTATTGGCGAAAGGTCAGGTTAAGAGTACGCGTAACCGTAGAGCATGCATGAAGACTGTGATGAGTGTGAATGAAGCGATGGAGGTATGTCAGGATCGTGGTTTGTGGCAATCCATAGTCTCTGCCTACCCCTCTGGGAAACAGGCGTGAGGCTATGTATGTATGTAGATATAACTCCAATCCGCCTCTGTGTATAGGGACCTACGATTTAAATTAATAAAAGCATGAATTGCTTTAAAGATTGGTGCTGCCATGGATTGCTTCAAAGCGGCTACGAATACTACAACACTTACTTTGCTCGTGGATGTCGTAAAAGATGACTAAAAGCCTTATAACGACCTGCCAACTCTATCTGATGCCGTTTGGTCAACAATTACATTCCCAAGGAGGTTTGACGTCTGGCAGGCGGTCGGTCATAAAACTATTGCCAATAACTTTTAAAATATGTACAATGATAGAAGAGTACATATTGTATCGACCCCAAGTAATTGGGATAAGAGTAGGACAATGATGGATTGCTTTAAAGATTCAGTGAGTCTTTGCTACTTTACAAATGTTTACTTTTGATATTAATTAAAACTGTCCTTTGAATATAATAATTTATTATTATTGCAATAGGTAATTTAGGTAATTTAAATGAGTTAGAGAGAATATTGCCGTATGGTGACGGAGTAAAAATACATTTCACCACCCCCTATCTTACCCGTGGGTGATTGTAAAAGACGACTAAGGAATAAAATATACACATAACATCTATGCAAGAGATGTAAAACTCGAAACAAAACCCTATACCAACACGTCTGATTAGCGTGGTATGATAGGTCAATTTCCCTTCCATTATGGAGGAGGCTCGAGCCCAACAGTGGGACATATATGAGCTGAAATGAATGAAAAAAGTAGTAGTAGTCCCATATAATTTCTTAGTCAAGTTTTACGATTAAAATATTCATATAAAATCTATGCAAGAGAAAGAAACACGAAACTATCATATAACACGTCTGACCGGCTTGGTGTAGTAGGTTAATTTCCCTTCTTTGTAGAGGAGGCCTGAGCCCAACACTGGGACGTATATGAGCTGTGATGATGATGAGATGTGGATTCAAAGCTCACCTGTGGTAATAATGTTTCCTTAGCAAACTAAGATTTTATAAATAGCACGTCACAACTCAGTAATTTAAATAAAAAAAAAATATCATAATAATAATTGTTTGCACGTTGTCGAAATTATGTTGTAATTATTCTATAACACTAATGTCTATATTATGGAAATGAAATATTAAATTTTCATGTAACCTTGTTTGTACTAAGAAGATGATAATCGCATTCTTAGAAGGGTTAAAGACCTTCTCGACACGTAGAAAACTGGAATTCGTTCAAACTGAACGCGCCCATAAAATTTAAAATGTTAACATCGGCCAGCCGAAATTCTACCTATATAAGTCTACTGAACTCTAGTACTTACGAATAATGATCCACACACACAGACACAAATCAACACACACACGTACAAACAGTACTCACACTAATGTTAAACCAATACAGACATAAGTTGCAAATAATATTCGTTTAATAAATAATAGTGTTGCCTTTTCTTCATTACTTTATTAAAGTCTATTAGACAAGCTTTCCCTAAATGGAAAATGCTGTAATCGGGATGTTTGGCTTATATTACAAGTTTATTAGAGAAAATATCGCTGACTCTCTTTTTTTTAAATATTTTTTTTTATGATAGGACTTTGAAAATGTAATTAACAAAACATTTTGTGTGGTGATTTACTACCGCGTAGAGTGGCAGTGTTTCTTGCCTTCGGGTATTGGAAAGGAGTTAGACAAACGCTCCTCTCATTTTCCTAATATGTAAATAAATCTATACAGCGAAAACTACTGAACTGATCGGAATAATACTTATACAATAAGATGCAGCGTGTTTGCAAGAATGTATGAGATATGTTGGTCATTACCTATCCAGAAGTTCGGGAAGAGGGTGGGGACAGCTAGTGTTTAATAAACATAATCTATGTCACTTAAAATTGTTTGATGGATAATTAAAAGAATTGCCTTTAATACAATAGTTTCACTTCTGTTGTATGTTTTGATCGTTAATCTGTCGTATTACCATCTCCATCGCTGTCTAAGTTGACCACTGGTTCTAATTTTTTGACTTCGAGATCTCGCCCATTCTCTCGATCGGTTTTTGCAAACCTACACAAAAGTGAAAAGAATACTACATTACCCAAATATATTTTATAATATATTAACAGCAGAAATAACTTTTAGAATCAATTTTTTTTTATTTTAGAAATCATCATCATTCTCCTACTCTTATCCCAACTACTTAAGGTCGATACAATATGTACTCTTCTTTCATAGTACATATTATAAAAGTAATTGGCAATAGTTTTATGACCGGCCAGACGTCAACCCTACTTGGGAATGTAATTGTTGACCAAACGGCATCAGATGGTGTTCGCCCAGGACGTTATAAGGCTCTAAGTCATCTTTTACGACATCCATAAGCAAAGTAAGGGTTGGTAGTATTCGTAGTCGCTACCATACAGCATTTTTTCTAAGAAAGTACACATTTAAAAATATTTAAAGGTCAGATCAGGTAGAAACTAAAATGTTAAAACTTTTGACCCTTTTTTCGTATTGGGAGATGAACTTTGTTTCGGATCGTAAGTAACTTGCAATATTTCTTATTAATATTGTTGACTACCTATGCCTGCTGCGTTGCTCGTGTAAAGTAGGTTATGCAAATTAATTTATCTTTCAGTCTTTTCTGTACGCCTGATAGCGCGTATGCGAAATTTCTTGACGATCGGGTAAGCAGTTAAGGCATGAAAGTGTAATAAACAAACAAGCAAATTGATATTCATCTTTATCTCAGCATTTATTATACGTCCCACTGCTGGGTTCTAGCTTTTCCACGTTGTCTTTTTCACCATTATGACCAAAGCCCGACCCTCACGGGCTTAAAGAAATTAGGTTACTACGGAGTACTCGATTTAGTATGTAAGATTTTTACCTTATACTAACTTAAAGTTGAAATCTTACATATTTCGCCGAGTAACGTAAAAACATGCATCATATTTTAGTATATCAACTATGTAACACAAAATTATTGCCAAAATTTCCCTTTGCCCTTTTTACGTAAGTGTGTGCGAGATGCAAGCGCAGGCACACATATACATTTAATACCTGCATTTAACGTCGGTGTGTGGGTAAGCCGGTTTAGCAAAGTACATTTTTAGGGTACCCATACATTGCTATACAACTATAAATAGTTTAATGAGGCCGAAAGAATTTTCGTGGATTATTCGCCGTCACAAAATGGAGGCAGTAATTTTTGTCAAGATGGCCGCCGAATATCTCTCAGCGGTTAACGAAATTGATATGAGATTTATTTTTTTATCATATATATTATTAGAAAACTTTAAAAAAAAAACAATACGTCAGTCTTTACTTTCCGTAAAAAAATCCGGCTGTGGGCCATTACAATAACAGGCAACGATACTCTTTCTCTTGGGGACCTCAACAGCTACGATTGCTAAACAGCCTGCTAAACTTATGGCAATACAGGACTAGGAATACGAAAAGGGTACTATGGTAGGTACGATGAAGCAAAGAAGGTGTATTATAGTTTGGTTATGCTCAATGAAAAGGCTTCTCCTTGCGGCAGCTAAGTGGAGCGTGTTCCTACTCTACCTAAAATATGGTTGAAGAAAGTGATAGCTGCCCTAATAGTTAACTTAGTGGCCAATTTTCACAATACTTTGAAGAAAAATAATATAATGGTTTTAATTGCATCAATCATACTGAAGCTAACACTTGCAGTAAAAATTTATTTTAAAAGAACTAACGTAATTATGATACCCGTTTAGTTTTTTTTTTTTAGCGCATGTTTAGGAGCGCAACGACCGTAGTTCGTTCTGGTGGTAGATTATTTAGACGGTGATAGATTAATTTCAAACAAAATATAAAATTGACTATATGTATACAATGATTTGATTTATTTTTTTTACCATACGATCTACGTCTTTGTGTTACCAGCACTAACATGATAGGGAAGTCACTGCATAGTACTGCCTCACTCTCCGTGACCTGAGTGGAGTAGTGCCCTTTATTTTATTTTTTTGCGGTGGGCCATGGAGTGGCCACGCTCCGCAAAATCAGTCCGGGGCGACGGAATAAGCGGCGCGCAACCCCATAGACCTGCCCTGCAAAGCGCCTCTCTTCGCCGCGAGCAGGCCACCGGTACTCGATCTTTGTCTTTGGTAGTCAAGTAGAGTAGTGCCCTAAACTATGCCTATTTTCTCTTCCATTTTCATTTCATGGCGTGATGATTTGCGGTTGCGGTTACGTGTCTGCTTTTGACGATATACCTTATCTAGCCTTTTTTAAATTATATTTCTTTTTAAAAATTTACCAATATAATCCCGTAATTGTGGATATGTCCAACGTATCTATTAATATCCATAAAACTCCGTGTGGTGACGGAAGAAGAATACTATTCACCACTCCCTATCTTACCTGTGGATGTCGTAAAAGACAACTAAGGGATATAATATCCATATAACATTTATGCAAGAGAAGGAAAACTCGTAATAAAAAAAACTCTATACCATCTTGCATGACCAGCGTGGTATAGTATGTCAGTTTCCCACTTATTGCGGAGGAGGCTCGAGCCCAGCAATGGTACGTATATGAGCTGAGATGATGAAGATCCTTTAATAATAAGCAAACTGTTGTCATAACGCTTTATTCTAAAGAATATGTATGCCTTTAGAATATATCTATGTATAGTAAGAGATGACCTCTTTCTTTGCTGTGTGACCGGTTGAAGGATTATGAAGAAAATTAGTATAAGCACTCTCATAAGTACTGTTGCTGCTATATAGTAGCTACGAATACTACCAACTCTTGCATTGTTCGTGGGTATATTAAAACACGACTAACAATCTTACATTGACCTGGTTTAATTCCATTTTTGACCTGTATAGTCAAAAATTACATTCCAAAATAATATTGACGTCAGGCAAGCGGCTAGCCATAAAATTATTGTCAAAACTTTTGCAATATGTACGTTGGAAGTAGAGTATATATTGGCATCGATAACAATTTGGATAAGTGTAGAACAACGATGATCTTCTTGTGGAAACTGATAGCTGTATAATAGAATAATTGGAAAATGGATACAAGATTATTACCTTTATCGAATACAGTTCCAATTTCTGTAGTGCTACTAGAATCATCCATTCATCAGCTCGTACACGTCCACTATTGGACATAGGCATTCCCACGATAATGTCGGCATTACTGAATGTCAATGGCATTCACGACATATTGCGACTTTTAAGGTGTCTTTTTACTGCCTGCATCATGAAAATTTGCAGTATCAATGGTACAGATGAGGCACTGACTTCTAACTAAAACCCACTCATATTTTCGGCTTCTGGTTCTCTCACTCGCTGAAGAAAGCGTAACAACAAATTACCATTTTTAGGTTGTAAACATAAAACTGTCAACAGTGTAGCCCTTTTTTTTACGGTGGACTATGGGTTGCGTCTCGCCCCGTCAAATCGGTCCGGGATGACGGAAAAGGCGGCGCGTGACCCCATAGACCCACCGTGCAACTCCTCTCTTCGCCGTGCGAGCAGGCCACCGGTACCGGTATCTTTGTCTTCGGTGGCCCCAATAGTGTACCCCTACCACTTTTTAAATCGTCAGTTTCTCAACTATTGTGGATGAGTCTCGAGTCTAACAATGGGAGGAGTATTAACTGAGATGATGATGACAATGATACCCTATTTACCTCTTCTTCACCTTGAAAAAAGCAAATGAGGTATTTTAAATATATATTTTGTTATGATCTCAAATGCATTCCTCACATTTCGCCACAATAAAGACGTACCAATCACTATTGTTCACAGCTTCATACAAATCTCAACCTGAATAAATTGCAACCAAAAGTATTATAACAATCGGCAAACTTGAAAATAAACTTTATAGTAATACCATTAAGAATTATGTTTAATTATTGAAACTGTTTTTAAATTTGTAAATCACACCACCAGTGTCTTTGTTACAGTGTTTTGGGGGCTAACGGTAATTCAGGTTCGTAAAGTTCTATGTGTTAGCCGCGGCTATATACGGATCCGTTTTCTTATATATCACTTTTGAGATGAACCCGCTGAGAGATTGAAAACGCGTGTCAAACTTTGTAAGAACATGGAATGTTTAATGTGATATTTTATTATTATCATGAATTCGTTTCGATTTTGGCAATTAGTAATTGCCGTTTGATGATTGAATAAAAATATATACAACCACTGCCTGTCTTGCGTGTAGGTTTCATAAAAGATGACTAAGAGATATGATATACAGATATCATATAGGCAAGAGGAGAAAAATTCGATTTGAAACTTTATGCCAACTCTATGTCTGATCAGCGCAAATAGTACGTTAATTTTGCTTAAACTGTGAAGTGGATTCTTTGTTCTAGTGAATCCTTACTTTGTTCGTGGATGTCGTAAAAGATGACTAAGAGTTTTATATCGAACTGGGTCAACTTCACCTGATGTTGTTTGGCCAATATTTATATTCTCAAAGAGAGTACACGCAGGCACGAGCGCAGTCATAAAATTATTGCCAATAACTTTCGCAATATGTATGATGAAGAGGAGTGAGTACATAATGCGTCAATCCTAAGTAATTGGGATACGAGCAGAAGAGTGATAACAGTGAAGGGTATTTAAACCCAATAGTGAGCTATAGTATATGGGCTAAGAAGAACTAGAATTAGCAACTAATATGAGCCATATTTTGTCATTGAAATGATCTCGTTCTCTTTAAAAGTAACTGCCAGTTAGTTGGATGTATTCAGCAGGGTTGACGTTTTAATAGTTTACTGAAGAATTGTGAATATATATGTAAAATAGCAACTTTTCAATTATTGTTTTGTTTTTTATTTTGTTTTTTTTAAAAGACACTTCCCTGCACTAAGGAAAATAATCCTTGTATCGCGGGGGACTTTACAAACATGCAATTAACGCAGACAAATTACACCCAGACTCAGAACAATACTTTGTGGATCGCACAAAGCAATATCCTGCGTGGGAATCGAACCCACGGCACTGGCACGGAAGGTCGGTATCTTAACCACTACGCCATCAGTGCAGCATATTTTTTGTGGGTAGTCGTGGACTTACATATTTCAAGGAACCATTGACTCGTCTGAAAAAAATTATGTCGTATTAGATATTCTGGAGGCAGATAACAGTTTTTCTGTCAGAAGACTTTATAAAGTATAAATCCTTATATATTATATAATATATATTATATAAGTATATATCCTTAAATAACAACTGATAGTTTATTTTAAACTATGTTAAGTTCTTGAGGCTTTAGAAAGTGTTACTCGTACCTGAGTACTGGTTTATAAATTACTTTTATGCGAAATTTACCCACACACACACATTTTTCAATTAGATTTGATTGACTTTGGTTCATGAACTGTCTTATTGGTTGCATAATATATAAACAATTGCAGTCTCAGGTTTGCATTTTGTATCGGATATAATGTGACACTTTTTTAACCGACTTCCAAAAAAGCAGAAGGTTATCAATTCGACTTTTGTCACCTCTAGATAAATCGATTTTGATGATTCTTTCTTTATTTGAAAGCTGGCAGTTCTCATATAGTTCTTTTTGAAATTTCATTAAGATCTGACCAATAGTTTTTGAGTGATCTTCAATAAAATGTACTTGACGATCTCGACTTTCTGAAGTCATTTTTTTTAAGAAGTTTTTAATAATCCCATTACGATATATACCAAAGGCAATAAAAAAAAACGTATGAAGAAAAGTATTTTACATAACGATATGTTCCTATATATCGTTACATAAAACATCTATTTATATCTTTATTTCAATACAAAAATATGAAATATCGGTAAGAAAATTTTACAAAGACCAAAAAGAAAGGGTGGATTCAGCCATAGGTTAAATACTACCCATTTTATACAGCAATTAATCTCTCAGTGTACTATTTTATTATGATATCTACTATTCAACTTTTGGATATAAGAATCGCGAAGAAAACATATAACATAATCGCTTGTTTGGTGATTTTTGCCATCGCAGTTATTAGTTTCCTTAGAAAGTATTGCTTTCTTATTATCCTGGTTCATTGACCATTCAGCCGGTTTTTATAAGTCGCATGCTAAAATAAAGGGGCGGATATCCATTGTGTTCTTACATCGTTACTTAGTCGTGATAAACTTATCCGGGAATGATATTAATACTTTATTATAATTATATCAGCTCAAAGATGTCCCACTGTTTGGATCGAGCCTCCTCCACAGTGGGAGGGTAATTGTTTTATTACTTGCTGGTTAAACGTATTCGTAAAGGATCATATTTCGAGTTTTCCTTGTCTTACATATATGTTATATGTATACTATTCTTATTCCATACGGAAGCGAAACATTTCCATTTAGTTTCACATTTTCGTTAAAAATCATGTAGTATCCAAGCATTTTTGTTTTATATTTAAAAAAAAAAGTTAATATATCTTTTAAATATCGCTAAAGCGCTAACCTTTAAAATAAAACAAAGGCTTGGTTAGTCGTATATAATTTTTCCTTGTACATTACCGAAATGTAAAAATATTTTCAAGTCATAAAAGCTAATAGCTTTTTGTGTGGTTTCTTATACGTGTATTTTTTCTACGAAAACATTTTAAGTAGCATTTTTATTGTGTACTTGAATAGGTATTATGGGTTCAAGTGCCTTTTGCAAATTTATAATGCTATAATATAATTGAATTATTTAATTTTCGTTGGCGTACTACAACTGAAAATACATTAAAATTGCCTATAATAAAGTTTAAAGTTAGCAACTATTGTGGCAGTTAATCTATATCTATAAAAGAAACAAACTCAGAAACTATTTGACCAATCGTTATGAAAATTTGTATGTATATGTATTTTTTTCACGGAGTAGGTATAGGTTTACCCCATTTACTCGCCACCGGATATATCGACATCTACAAACAAACCAACTGACTGGGTTTACTAGTATTGTATAGAAATGTAGGTCTCCAATTAATAACTGATACTATAGCGGGCACAGAAAAACTATGCAATAACGATTATATATTGGACGTCAAATATATTAAATCCTTCCCTGACAATGCATGCAACAAAATATTCAAAACATCGAAAGATATTTTTTTATTTATTGCTTATGGTGGTAAACAGTAAGTAAGTAGCACACTTGATAAAGAAGAGAAGATAAAGGTAGAGCGAAGTTAGGTCGCTGTCTACCACCCTAAACTCTCTGGATATTTAGGCTGCTGGCTCTTTCGCTTATCGAACGAAGCGTAATTGCACATTGCCATTGCTAAGACGTGGATTTTCTGCGAGAGGTACTATCTTAGACAGACCGGCCCGCGGCTGTAGACAGAAAACATTCACCAGTGTGGCTCACATATAAAATTATACAAAAGGCGATATAATTCGTAAAAATAGTTTTAATTTAAATATAAAATCCGAGAAACTTCTTTTGTGTTACATAAGAGCGATAGTTGGGGTCGTAGACACCTAAAAAGGGGAGCAAACACAACGGAAGCTCTAATGAAATATATTTTTCCCATTTTTGTTACATTTTTCATTGATGCTTATCTCGTCTAAGTCGTAGTGTGATGTTACATATAATCTTCCTCAATAAATAGGCTATTTAACATTAAATAATTTCATAAATTGAATCAGTAGTTTTTGAGACTGGCACGTACCAAACAAACTCTTCAGCGCTATTCATACTGTTGACAGTTTTATGTCTATAGCCGCAGGCTGATATGCCCAGGTTAGTACCACACTCTCGCAGAATTCATTCGGTGAACGAGAGAGCTGGCAGTCCAACTTTCGGGGTA
This sequence comes from Lymantria monacha, assembly GCA_905163515.2. Taxonomy (NCBI): domain Eukaryota; kingdom Metazoa; phylum Arthropoda; class Insecta; order Lepidoptera; family Erebidae; genus Lymantria; species Lymantria monacha. Next base: position 31,230,674 of record LR991093.1, read on the forward strand.
GGTTTGTGGTTTTCATTGGGAGGTAGCGGCGGTCTATCTACATCACTGGTATTCCAAAGGTCCATGTGTGGCAGTAACTCTTACCATCAGGTGTGCTGCTTGCTCGTTTATCACCTTAAGCAATTAAAAAGAATCTAAATTTAAAAGAAAGGCTAACGATCACTTAAAAAAAAATCTCAGTTCAAATTTTAAGAATTTTGGTGTTTGTTTATCGTTTACTTTAACGGTGAAGGTAAACGTCTTACGAATAAAGAAATACCTAAAAAATTTTATCGATGACATGTGAAATCCTTCAATATGTAGACAATTGTAATATAAGCTTTGCTAGTCTGAGAGGAGAACCATGTTTAAAAATGGGACACCAAAACAAATAATGAAAATATTTATAATACTGTACATATATTTTGATGACAATGCACAAATGGCGTAGTGGTTAAGATAACTTTAAGTACCAGTGTCATAAGTTCGATTCCCACGCAAAATAATACTTTGTGCAATCTACAAATTGTTGTTCTCATAAAAACCCGATTACGAGCGAAAAATGGTTGTCACAAGTGTTTAATGTGTAAACATGTCGGGTAGATGGCACACGTCTCCTTAAATGATGAAAATACAATACGATGCGAGAATTGAGTATCCTACAATAGTTCACGGTGGTGTAAGTGGCAGCACAATTGGAACAGATTTCCCGGGTTCGAATCCCACTTGTGACACTTACCATCAGGTGTGCTGATTGCCCGTTTGCCACCACAAGCAATCAAAAAAATTCAAATACAAATGCGATGAAACCCCTAAAAATAGTTTTATTTCAAACGTTTAATGGTAACAGCTGTCAATTAAGATTTTTTTTATATAACTTTGCCAACGGAGTCGTGCTGATATGGGTACTGGTGGGTTTTTCAGTGTAGTGACGGAATTAAAATACAATTCACTACCCCCTCTCATATCCGTGGGTGTCGTAAAACATGTCTATACAATATGCATACAACATCTCTGCAAGAGAAGGCAAGAACGTGTTGTGCCGACCCCACTTAGCGTGGGATGAGGGCAGGCAAATGATGATCTCTGCAAGAGAAGGAAGATTCGAAATAAAACCCTGTATTAAATCGTCTGACCAGCATGGTATAGTAGATCAACTTTCCTCCTATTATGGAAGAGGCCCGAGATCAGATTTTTTTTTTGGCAGCGAACTATGGAATTCTCGTGCCCCGCTAATTTTATATCTTTTATACCTTTTATACCTTACCCTTTTAGCTTTTATATCTTTTATACCTTATGTGTACGACATTCATACTTGCCTGATGATTGTGTAAAGAGGGTTGTTGTACCAATAATTAAGAACAAAACGGGCGATCAATGTAATTCATCTAATTATAGACCCATTTCACTGGCCACAACGGTGGTGAAAGTGTTGGATGGTTTGCTTGATCGTGTATTGAGTGAACACATAGCGCTAAACGATGCTCAGTTCGGTTTACAGCCTAGGTTATTCACAGAATCAGCGATACTCTGCCTTAAGCACACAGTCCGGTACTACACTGACAGGAAAACACCAGTATATGCGTGTTTCCTGGACCTCTCCAAGGCTTTCAATCTGGTGTCGTATGATGTACTATGGAGGAAGATGAGAACGACAACTAGCCTCCCAAATGAGATCATTGAAATTTTTAAATATTGGTACAACAATCAAATGAATGTGGTGCGATGGTCAGGTCAGCATTCCGATGCTTATAGGTTGAAGTGCGGTGTGAGACAGGGGGGTTTAAGTTCTCCTCGCATTTTCAACTTGCACATTAATGAGCTTGTCGAGGAGCTAAGTAGCGCCGGCGTCGGATGTTCCATCGATGGTACTTTTGTAAATAATATAAGTTACGCGGACGACATGGTGTTGCTTGGACCCTCGATAGGTGCAATCAGGAAGCTCCGCGGTATATGTGAGAAATCTGCCGTGGCACATGGGCTCAGATACAACGTCAAGAAGAGTGAATTTCTGGTCTTTCAGTCAAAAGGCGTTAAGACGAATACCGTACCGCCTCCATTGCTGGCTGGTGTTCCTTTGGCTAGAGTTTCTCGCTTTAAGTACCTGGGCCATTGGATATGTGAGGACTTCACAGATGCCGAGGACATTGAGAGGGAACGTAGGGCGTTAGCTGTCGGAAGCAATATGCTGGCTCGCAGATTTGCACGAGGAGAACTGCCTTCTGCATCTGACCCTTGACCCAACCACCTAACGCGAGCCTCGAGAGATGTTGGTCGAGGCTCTTGGCCATTAAGCCATTGACTGAAACAACTATCGGTACAATGATCGCCGAGTCCACATCCCACATGACGACAATCTCGTGAGCCAAGTCCAGATATTTAACTTGTTTATCTTTCTCAGCCTTCACGAGATTCTCGTCATGTGGAACGGTAACGTCGACTATCATTGCACGACGCTCTAGACGATCTATCACCACGATATCAGGCTTGTTGGCTACAATAGTCCTATCAGTGATGATAGATCGATCCCAGTACCATGTGACATGACTATTTTCGAGAACTACTTTTGGTACATACCTATAGTACGGCACTTCTACGTTGACAAGTTTGTACCGCAAAGCAAGTTGCTGGTGGATTATCCTGGCTACTTGATTATGTCTGTGCAAGTACTCGCCATTAGAAAGACTAGAACAGCCGGAAATGATATGCCTGAGGGACTCACCTGGTCGGTGGCATGCACGTCAGATGTCGGCCGTGCCATCCCTCAAGATATATTTCCGGTAGTTCTTGGTCATTATAACTTCTTCCGCAATTGCACAGACAAAACCCTCAGTCTCTCCGAAAAGATCGCCGAAACGTAGCCAGGCTACTGAGACTAAACTGTCTACTTCGGGACCATTTAGGGCCCTGTAGAATCTGCCATGCAGCTTCTTGCTCTGCCATACATCCTTGCGGTCGTTGGTACTTAGTACTATAGGACTGCACCAATTCTCCTTAGCCAACCGAAGTGGGGTGAGTCCACTATCCACTGCGACCACATCACTATTATCATTATTATTATTATAATCCGTCCGGGGCGACAGAAGAAGCGGCGCGCGACCCCATAGACCCGCCCTACATGTACCTCTCCACGCCGAGCGAGTGGGCCACCGGTCTTTGTTTTCAGTGCGCTCGAGCCCAGTAGTGGGATTTATATAAACTCCGCTGATGATGATGACAAAATTCACAATTTTTATAAAATATTTATTTTTGTAATTTATTAAACTATACGCTTATTTAAATTGAGTAAGAGATTCAATAGTTATTATCCGTGAGTAAGTCAAATCGTTATTAATAATTGGCGGCTGACAACCATATTAACCGTTTATCTATTAATTATGGTAGAACATCAAAATACACATACAAATCTGTATTACATTACATAAAATACCAGCAAAATTAATAAAAGATACTACGCGTTTTATAAACATTAAAATATCGAATAAAGTTTTAGAATGTTACATGACATTTTAATTTGCCCGCTAAAACTGCTGTCAATAATGAAATACTTTACCAAAGACAAAGAAAATCCTCCTGTATTGTTTGTGAACCCCACGCGCTTTCACTGGTAAGATTAACTCAAAACTCAATATTTAAGGCAGGCTACGGGTGACACAACCAATTATTATCTTCCATATTATTATATTTTCTTTGTTAGAAATTCTCTTGCAGTATTGTGTATCTAAATAAATATTATTTGTACATTTTTGTTATTTAGCCAGTTAATGAAAGAAATCTGAGGAAGAAAGAAACTTGAGACAGTTATCGCCATTCGCTTTATTGAATAAAAAAGTAAACATTTATTTAACTCGATTGTTGAATCCGAAACTGTCTTTTTAGGTATGCCATTTTTTCAATACATATCATTATGAGGGATTAAGAATATGATATTTCACCGACTCTTGCGTTTTGGTGAGACTCGTAAAAGTCACCTGGCTGGTGTTTCCTACGAAATTTATATCATATACTAGTTTCCACAGAGGTTTGTTGATAAAAGAAAGACACACCTTCCCTAAGTCTCAGTCGCGTACTCAGTGTTGTAGCGACATTGCATCTTCAACGCCAATAAATTACTAACCCTAGGTGCTGTAACGTTGGTAATTACAGACGGTCAAATTAATATCTTATTGACTATAGGTTTAGCTATCATGCCTGCCAAAATAATGTTTTTTTCACTCTGTAAAAAATAATAATAATAATAAGTATCCCATGTCCTTTCTAATACCTCTAAGACTATGTGTGCCAAGTTTCATGATAATCGGTTAAGTAGTTTTGGCGTGAAAGCGTAAACAAACAAATTTACATTCACGTTAATAATATTAGTAGGATATATATTTTCATGCACAATTTTAATTTAGACATTGAGGCATCTTGTTAATCATCGTTAGTATCTCAGCTCAAATACGTCCCATTGCTAGAGTCGGTCCCCCTTCACAATACGAGGAGAAATTGACCTACTATACCATACTACTCAGATGGTTTAGTATAAGCTTTTATTTAGTATTTTCTTTTTCATGCATAAATGTTAAATGCATATTATATTATTAAGTTGTGTTTTAAAATACCCTTGAACATAAAAGATGGTGGTAAATTGTATTCTTACACCGTCACCACACGAAGATTTGGTTTTTTAAATAAAGCGATTATATAATCAAAATGTTAACAAAAAAAAAGTTAGTTCAACTAGTACTACTACCAGTAGACTAAATTGAAATAGGACCACACGGGAAGCAACAGTTTTCAAATAATAAAAAAAAAACAACAAAATTGGTTCACCACATAAAAAAATACTGTCGAATTGAGAACCTCATCCTTTTTTGAAGTTGGTTAAAAAACTTTTAAAATATTGTATTAACGAGGTAAAGGGTTTTTTTAGGATTCAGTATTAATCTTCCTTATTGAAGAAGAGAACGCCGAGAGAAAGGATAAGAACTACTTTCTTCATAAGGTATTTAGGAACCGATTAGATTCAAAGAAACAGACACACGAATGTACGCCATTCATTTAAATTAAGCATAACTTAAATATTTTTTTATTTATGGTCACAAAATACGCGATTTCTCCTATATTCTTACCAAACATGTCAACTTACAAAAGCACCTGCATATACCCTTCTAATTAGCAGGTGTTCGGTTAGTTACCGAAGACTATATTTAAAGTTTTAGTCGAGTTTTTTATGACGTCTTAGTTTTATAATACACCTTTCATTTTTATTTAATTATTAGCCATGTCCTCGGGTTCCTTCACAAGTTCAATTGTTAAATTTTTGTTTATTTCTTTATCCTAGAAATAGTAGTTATTCTGCTTGAAAAAAGGTATTCTATCTTCTATTTTGAACTTGTGATTATTTGTTCGAGTTTTTATAATAATTATAACTAATCAATAATTTAGATTATTCGTTCCTGCTATCGCTTAGCTTATAGCTGATAAGGTTTTAGTAGTAAATCAGAATAAGAATAACGTGTAAACATATCCTGATAAAAGGTATGAGAAAACGTTTAACAAACGATAGTCTAGTTACCTCACGAACCTACCCACAATATCTTAATTGGTAAAGTGATTGGAAGGAATTGTCATAAAATGTTGCTTAAAGTTCCTTTATCCTCTCAACTCACATACGTCTCCACTTGTGGGCATCAGATTCTTTTACAATAAAAGTATCATTCACTTAGTGTGGCTGATCAGACGGGTTGATATAGAGTTGGATTTCGAGTTTTCCTTTTTTTGCATAGAAGTTAAATGCATATTATAATTTATTAGTTCGACTAATAGTTAAAAAGTGAAGACAATAGTGGTAGGACCACGCTGTTGACAGTTCCCTGTCTACAGCCACGGGCCAGTCCGTCCGGGGTAGTACCACACTCTCGCAGAAGACCGACGTCTGAGTAATGGCAACGTGCTATTGCGCTACGTTCAGTGAGCGAGAGAGCGGGAAGCCCAAATGGGTGGGTTTGGGGTTTGTAATGGTAGTCAGCGGCCTAGCTATACCCTTGGTATAGCAAAGGTCCATAGGCAGCAGTGACACTTACGGTCAGGTGTCCTGTTTTCTCGTTTGCCACCATAAGCAATAAAAAAAAATAAAAAAAAAGTCATGACACTCACAGGCATCAAAGAGTGTGGTGAACTGGTGGTCCCAATCAGCATACGGAAATAAAATTGATTAGTACTTTTACTTGGATGTTATACTTAGTTTGATTTTATTATTATAGATAATATTACGACACGTCATACAAAATATAGTTCTTGCAATAGTGAATATCAACTAATCAAATATTGAATGATATTAATTATTTTTACGATTTCCACATATAAAATTTTGGTTCGATGGGATGAAAAAAAAATGCTAAAAAGCTTAAAAATAAAAGCTATGTGGTAGCGGCTACGAATACTACCAACCCTTACGTTGCTCGAGGATGTCGTAAAAGACGATTAAGAGTCTTATTATGACGATGTCGTTTGGTCAACAATTACATTCCAAAGAAAGTTTGACGTCTGGCAGGCGGCCAGTCATAAAACTATTGCCAATAACTTATACAATATGTACTATGAAAGAAGAGTATATATTATATCGACTCCAAGAAATCAAATGTATGCATGGTAGTGGGAGCAAAGTCGCGGGCTCATTGCTAGTTATATATAAACCTTTTGTCGCCAAATTCCCGTTTATCTCGCACAAAATAAATTGTAGTCAACTGTATTTGGTTCTGCTAATGAGAGAAAGGTTGTTTCAGAGAATATTTTGCATCGTCAGTTTGTTTTAACGTATATCGGAGTTCGATTTGAGGTGTAAGTAGGTTAGGAAGTACCATGGTGTAGAAGGTTGTGTGGTGTTTGGATTTTTTTTTTTTTTTTTTTTGTGTGTCTTAGTTGTTAGCCTCAGATGGCTATGACAACTTTACCCGGACCGTGGGTGAGCGCTGAGGGCTCTCAACCCGTTGTGGTGTTTGGAGAAATTGGCTTATAATTATTATAAAATGCATAGCTTTTATTTCTTATTAGGAAAAAAAATAGAGAATTGATTGTCATTTTTAATTTGCTTTTGATTAGCTGGGGTTATATACTATTTTTTTTAATGGGATATGGTTTCATGGCATCCAACTAATCACAGTGATGAAAGTTACCCCGTGACCCACCATGTGCCTTATTATTTCACTTAAAATAGACAATAATTATATCCATAAATACATTAAATAGAATTTTTGTTATCATAACAGTTCATATGACAACGATAATTGTGTTTGTTCATTACAACGTTATGTATTATAACTAACAATAACATTTTTTAAGTTCTTGAAATTTGCATGTATAAAATAATAGAGTGTTTAGCGTGATAACTATCTATTTGTCCACCGATGTCCACTGTTGGACGCCGGGCACGCTTGATGGAATTTTGTTATACCAGGGATACAACTAGGCCGCTAACCAAAAGCCATTAAGAAATTTAGGTTTCCAGCATTCCCGCTCATCGAACGAAGGGCAATAGCACATTGCCACTTCTCAGATATTAATTTTATGAGAAAGTCTAGCACTACCATATACTACTATAAATAAAAATCATAGATTAACATAAATTAATAAAATAGAGCCCAGTTTTGTGCAGGATATAATTTAAAAAAGATTTTCAATTCTGCAAACTTACAAATTATAATAATGATGGTCGCCGGTTTTCTTAATCAAAGGTTTCTTCACGAATAAATGTGTAAGAGTAATGAGTTATGACAAGAGTTAAAAAATGGTATATTTTTTATTACAAGAATATTGCACGTTGCACTTTCACCGATGCGTTAGCAAATTACCATCGACCCTTACAACAGAGAGAGATCACTGCTGTGTATATGTTAGATCTGTAAATTTAAGAACAATTTTTATTTTTATCATCTTGGCTCATGTACATCCTATTGATAGCCTCGAGCCTTTATTTTTAAAAAAAGGCTCGAGTTGCCCCACCTTAGGAGGGTCCCGTAATTGTAAATTTTTGAAGTCACCTGACGGGGCAAGTATTTATTGCTTAGTTTTTTTTAAAAAAGAAGTGTAAAATGACTTAGCAGCTGCCTAATAGAGATAAGAGCGAAACAGTTAATAATACTGTACATTGTTAATGCTCTTCGTGTAATGACTAGTTAAGATAACATTACTTCTTACTTGACCGCTGGAGAACCAGAATTATACGCAGAACTATCTTGGGAAACATATTATAAAATGCCGTCATTAAACCGCCTGTTAAGAGAATGGACTACAATATTATTCTCAATAAGCAATGGCTTGTTCCTGGTGCTGCTGATGTTTAGGAGCTGCAGTTATATATTACAGGTTGCGACAAATCAGTCAAGGTATTTATTTGAGCCGTAGATAATAAAGAATGACCCTTAGGGTAGCTCTGTGTAACAGTAGATTTACAGTGACGGATGGATGGATGATAAAACAAGTCAGCATCACGTTCCTGGTCACCCTACTCATGATCGATAGCTTCAAAGTTCGTGCGCCGAAATACTGGCAGTAATGCTTTCTCTCACTAATGCGAGTCGCGTCCTACTTGAATGAGTTACTACGAATTCGCACGTCATTACACACCTAGCTGCTTACAAGTATAATAACATAATCCAGCATTATGTAAATATGTTTGATACCATCATTTGATAATTAGACAGAGAGAGCAATAAAAATAAGGTGACGTCAATTGATTTTTCTTCATACTAATCCGCGTACGTCCAAGGCAAATACCGTTTCTCGAGAAAAGGATAAAATATGCCCACTCCAAAACTTCAAGAGTTTATAATTACTTTTTGTATCATCATCACTCATTATTTCAGCTCATATATGTCTCACTGTTGAGTTCCAGCCTCCTCAATAATGAGAGGGAAATTGACCTACTATACGGACACCTACGCTAAACAAGCGTGTTGGCATAGGGAGTTTTCCGTTTCTTGTACAGATGTTATATGCATTTTTTATATCTTCTACGATCACCCAGTAGATGGGGGGTGGTGAATTGTAATCTCTTACTCCGTCACATATTTTTACATATACATACATACATATCATCACCCCATATCCCTTGCAGGGTAGGCAGAACAGAGTGCCAGAGAACTCTATCTTTGCATACTTTACTCGCTTCCTCAACATTCATAATTCTCTTCATACACGCTCGCCGGTTTCGGAGACTCTTAACTCCACCTTCCTTCAGTACATGACCGATCTGGTCTAGGTAGGTTAGTCTCGGTCTCCCCCGTACCTACATCCTGCCACTTTCGCATTGTATATCTTCTTAACCAGACGTTCGTTCGGCATTCTTTCCACATGTCCGAACCATCGGAGCATTCCCTTTCGCATCTTTACACCAATACTCTCTTTCATACCTACTCGCTCTCTTACGTCGTCGTTACAAATGTTTCTTTTTTTTTATATTTTGTAAAAAATACTACAAAATTTTATATATGTAGGTACAGTCAGATAAGGAAACTAGAAAATAAAGCCTTTCATATTTACCTAAGTAGTGTACATAGATTAGAAGATTTCATGAAATCTATATTAACGCGAGTGAAGTCACGCAAAGCTTTTCTCTAGTCGAATTGTTCTCGTTGTTAAATAGGGAATATAAACATAAAGGAAAAATTTAAATAAAACAGCTTTTAAACGAAACAAAAACCTATATTTTTTATAAATTGTTACTATTTATATATACTTTGTAAATGTGGACTTAATATATTTTTACCTACAGTAAGTCTTAATCGGACCCACCTTTGGTTTGGGGTAAAGATAAATAGTCAGTTAATACATACGTACATAGATTCAAGCTTGTTTCCTAGAAGGTTAGGTAGATAATACGCCCTTCCAAAAGCCACGATTCTGACATAGCCCTCTCGCTTCAATCAGATTCATCATAGTCTTTATTCATACTCTATGGTTACGCAATTTGCCCTCCGACATTTAGACAATCATTATTTATTTCTTTGATTATATTGCAATTATTTATTATATTCTATAATATATATATTATGATACTTCATCTTTAAACAAAATACACTAAAATGTATTATGCTAAATTGATATTTTTTGGTAAAATTTACATTTCCAGATTATGTGATTATTCCATTCAAGGCTGCAATACGTTTTCTACCTAATTAGATGCTAACATTTCAAGGAAGTTGTGTAATATTTTCCTGGAGAAAATAAAGTAATTCTCAACTTTCACTTCGGAAGAAATTCGTTAACATAAATTTTGTATGATATGCATTTTTATACATGTAGTTAACAGATTTAGAACAAAAAGTTCTTACTTAATATTTTATTGAGAATAACTAAAAATATGATGTTGTTGAGGTAAGCTTAGAAGAATATTGTGTGGCAATGTTTAATGAAAAAACCAACGTCAAAACAAAGTAATCGATGGGAACCAAATACGCATTATTGCTAATAACTAAAAACCTAACAGCTAAATCTTGATCATAATTAAAAACCCTACATAGAAAGCACCAGCTTTAATAAAAAAAAAGAATAATTAAAATCGGTTCACTTTTTTATTTTTATACACTTTTTATTATACATAAGAAAAAAAAAAACAAAATACAGTTGAAATAAGAGAAAGAATTAAGGAAGAATTTTAGAAACACATAACTAATGGCTATACATCCATACATATCATCACGCCATATCCCTTGCAGGGTAGGCAGAGAGAACAGAGTGCCAGAGAACTCTATTCTCGCATACTTCACTCGCTTCCTCAACATTCATAATTCTCTTCATACACGCTCGCCGGTTTCGGAGACTCTTGACTCCACCTTCCTTCAGTACGTGACCAATCTGGTATAGGTAGGTGAGTCTTGGTCTCCCCCGGTACCTACATCCTTTCTCTTTCGCATTGTATATCTTCTTAACCAGACATTCGTTCGGCATAATTTCCACATGTCTGAACCATAGAAGTATATCATAACATCATATCTAAGTAATACATGAATACAAACATTTCCATTCCAATTAATATAAATTTTTATCAATAAACATTAAAAATAAATCTCTTTCACCCTAAACGAGTTACAAAATTAGAATTACGACTTTCTTGCCAAGTTCTGGTACTTTACGATACAAGATATATATGTGTATAAAGATTGTATCTGCAATAAAAATGTTGTAAAACCGTGTTTATTACTGTTTTTTTTTCGTCATGGGTGAATGTTCTTTGTGACTATGCGAGATGTAAATTGCTTGTTTTTGTCAATATAAAAACTAAGTTTATATTAAGTAAAATGAAATAAGTTTTCGTAATATAAATAATAATTATATCATACTCATAATTCTCTTGCTCTTATCTCAATCACAGAATCGACTCAATATTTACGCCTCTTGGTATATATTGTAAAAGTTATTGGCAATAGTTTTGTGACAAACGAACCGCGAAACGCGATTATGGGTCTATTCTTCCTTAGGAAAGGGGACTTTTAACAGTAGATGTCGCAAGGCTGATGTATGCATATCTGAATGAGTTAAATACTTTCCTTTAATCAGCCTGGTATGTCAATATTCCTGGCATTGTGGAAGGGCCTCAAGCCTGACTCAAACGATAATGAGCAAAGAAAAATACAATTAATATGCAAGAGGATCTATAAAATAATTTTATGGACTGAAAAAGAAATTATCATGCTCGAAGTTTAAGCGTTTACTAGAAAACAATTTAAAACGAATTAGAAAACCAAAACATTATAAATAAATTAAATTTTGTAATATCACACAGCAAGTAAGCTGGGTAGCGGCTACGAATACTACCAACCCTTACTTTGCTCGTGGATGTCGTAAAAGACGACTAAGAGCTTTATAATGATCAGGGCCAACTCCATCTGATGCCGATTGGTCAACAATTACATTCATAAGGAGGGTTTCGTTTGGCAGGCGGCTGGTCATAAAACTATTGCCAATAACTTTTACAATATGAACTATGAAAGAATAATGCATATTGTATCGACCCTAAATGTTTGGGATAAGACGATACAGCAAGATAAAACATGCATTGTGATTAAATTAGTACTTTCAATGTTATAAAACTTTTTACCTATACCTAAGCGTCTTAACCATTTATTATATTTTCCTTACAAAATGTGCTATTATTATAAAGGGTAAGAAAAGGGAGGGATGCTTTCGATATTAAGAAATAAGGGTGGTATGTATGTAGGTAACAATTCGGTAGTGAATGCAAATAAAAGCAAGAAGCCGGGCCTTCCGGGTCGGGACGCGATTGGTGATAGCCGAGAAAAGAATGTACGTAGTGGTAGCAAAATAAAAAAATCAATTTATATGTTTTTTTTAAAGAACGCTGTGTGATAGCGGCTACGAATACTACCAACCCTTATTTTGCTCTTGGATGTCGTAAAAGACGACTAAGAGCTATATATCGACCTGCGCCAACTCCACCTGATGCCGCTTGGTCAACAATTACATTGACAAGAAGTATTGACGTCAGGCTGGCAGCCGGTCATAAAAATATTGCTAATAACTTTTGCAATACGAGTATATGTTGCGCCGCCATCAAGTAATTGGGATAAGAACAGGACAATGATGATGATGTTTTTTATAAAGACCAACGCAGTTGCCTTCCATGTGGGAATTGAGTAAGAATATAATTCTTTAATCTCTTTCATATCATATAACATCCGTGTATAATGTAGTATATATGTGGTATAGTAGAACAATTTTCCTTGTATTTTCTACGAGACCTGAGCTGTATATAGGCTAAGAAGGAGAATCAAATATACGGATAGTGGAGATGTTGTGCACTCTCCTATAAGGACGTCTATTGAAGTCCACTTTTCGGGATGGACTTCATAGTTATGGTGGAAACTGCTTCTTGTCTTATAGATTTTCAAGAAGAGTTTTGCTTTCCACTCGCCTGGTGCTTTCTCAACAGTTTTTACTCCTCCCACAGAAAAGTAAATGGTGAGAATATATTATATTTCGAATGTATTCCTCCAAAGGGAATTGGATCACCATTATCATCATTTAGATTTCCACTGTTGGATGTAAGAAAGAAAGAAAGAAAGAAAGAAAATCGTTTATTTTGCTCTCGTTAAAAATTAATGAAAATAAACAGAGCAAAGAAAACAACTTCTGGTATAAAATGACATTAACGAGAAACAAAAAAGGCTATTGGCTCAGTTTTGGCTATTTTAATTTATAAAATAGCGCTGATATTCTGCTAACACCTGGTAAATTCTAAAGAAATTATTAAAAACATGATGTAAACCTCTGTTTGGAAGACGGATTGGTGATCACAGTAAGATGTTATACGTTTCCTAGGCAATAGCTGCTGTCTACTTTCCTGGTAGTCTCTCAACCAATTTTATACACCTCCAGGGCAAGAAATGTTTGGCGAAAATTGTATTTATATTTCGCCGTCACAATTACTGTGTGGTAGCGGCAATTAATACTAGCAAATCTTACTTCGCTCGTGGATGTTGTAAAAACGCCTAAGAGATTTTTATTGATCTGATGCCGATTGGTCAACAATTACATTCCCAAGGATGGTTTATGTCAGATAGGCGGCCGATCATAAAACCTAACAGTAACTTTTGTAATAAGTACAATTTAAGCTCTAATTAAATTGTATAAGTATGTATTAATATATGATGATAAAAGCAGGACGACGATGAGGATTCCGTCGCCACAAGAGAATAAGAATATTTTTTAAACATTTTTTGCTAACCCTACGTAGGTATGAACCTTGAATGCCGTTATCGTTAAATATATGTATACGCTATAGACATTGACCGAATGTGTTTCATCCGGACTAAAATATAGCAAAACTAGTAGTTCGTTTTTGCACGAATAATGGATAACTATTTTTAATCAGATGCCATTATCTGAACTATCCTTAAAAAGTTTATATTTTTTTCTTATCTTTTAATTTAGGGAAATGTTTTGCCTTCTAAGGTATACTGGTTAGATGTTTTATGGTAATGATTTTTGCTTATAATAAAGGAATGTTTTTTTTTATTGCTTGTAGTGGCAAAGCAAGCAATACACGTGATGTTAAGTGTCACTGCTGCCCATGGACTTTTGCAACAGAAAGGGTATAACCAGGCCGCTGCCTACCAATATAAACCCTGAACCCACCCAGTTGGATATCCGGCTCTCTCGGTCACCGAACGAAGCGCAATAGTACATGGCTGTTACTCAGACGTCGGTCTTCTGCGAGAGTATGGTACTACCCCGGACGGACCGGCCCGCGGCTGTAGACAGATACGAACAACAGCATGGTACTACCAAAAATAAATATGATGTCATATTAATTCAAATACAAAACAATTTATTATTTATAAATACTGCAGGGGCTACTTCATTTCAATTCTAACACGTCCCACTGCTGGGTTATGGTATAATAAGGTTTTATTTCAAGTTTGCCTTCTCTTGCGTAAATGTAAAAAAATATAATATAAAAGTAAAAAATGACTAAGAAAAAATATACATATACCTATTATATTATTCTTTAGTCATCTTTTACCAGATCTCTTACCAGATCGGTCATGTACTGAAGGAAGGTGGAGTCAAGAGTCTCCGAAACCGGCGAGCGTGTATGAAGAGAACTATGAATGTTGAGGAAGCGAGTGAAGTATGCAGAGATAGAGTTTTCTGGCACTCTGTTCTCTCTGCCTACCCTGCAAGGGATATGGCGTGATGATATGTATGTATGTATGTAGTCATCTTTTACGACACCCACGGCCAAGATAGAGGGTGGTCAATTGTATTTTTAATCTGTCACCACACGGAAGATGGGCACTTATATATTGTCAATTTTAATATTTTACCTTAAATTAATCCAATCATCCGTGTGGTGACGGAGTAAGAATACAATTCACCACCTACTTATCTTACCCGTGGGTGATCGTAAGAAACAACTACGGGATATAAAACGTATATAACATCTATGCGAGAGAAGGAAAACTCAAAAGAAAACCCTATACCAACACGTCTGACCAGCGTGGTATAGTTGGTCAATTTCCCTTCCATTATGGTGGAAGCTCGAGCCCAACAATGGGACATATATGAGCTGAGATGATGAATCCAACCATTCCCGGATCGGAACGCGACCGCCATTGTCAATAGCGTCGTGTCATCGTTTAATCCAATTCTAAACTAAAAAGTTAAAGTATTAAATCGGTACAATGTGTTATCGTTGTCCGGTAGATGGTACACGTCTCTCATAGAGATGACAAAACAATATGAACCACAATTTGATTGTCACACGATAGCTGTCATTTGTTTAAATGGGAGAACGATTGGACCGGATTTCCAATAGATGTGGGTTCAACGTTCTCACGTATGAAAATCAATTTTCGCTCTTAAATAAGTTCTTTTTTGTTTAGTTAATAATATTTCCAGTGTGATACCTTTCAAAGGGACCAGATTCCATAAGCAACACCCGAGCAGGAGTTAACTAGCATAGCCATCACTCTTCTCATATATATTTGATAAATTTTACTAAATTTCACTTCCGTTACTAGTAGACACGTTTCTTCTTACACGAAATATGTTCAAATATTTTAAAGTAGGTTATTAGTATCATCTGTAAATTTTTTGGTAGTACGTTTTACAACTCGTAATAAACCCAGTAGGACTCAGCCGTCACGAATACACTTTAAAAGGAACTAAAGATGATTTTATCAAGTTAATCTTACATATTTCGGCAATAATCGCACGTAAAACATTGTTTTTTTTTGTGTTCTTATATAGTGTGTTTCATTGTGAATGCGCATATCTTTGACGGAGATCTCTTATCGGAGCGTAAATCTTTTATAACCTTTAAACTACATTTGTGGTTGTTTTTTTAATCAATATTTCACGATAATCTGTTTAGCGTATTGATGATAAAATATTTTAAAAAGTTTATGAAATCAAACTGCTTTTTTTCAGCACTTTTTTTTCTTATTATTGCTTTTGGTAGCAAACGAGCAAGCTGCATACCTGATGGTAAGTATTATTGCCGCTGCTTACCAATGAAATTACCAAACCCACCCAGAAAGTTGAGCTGCCGGCTCTCTCGCTCACTAAACAAAGCATAATAGCAGATTGCCATTGCTCAGATGTCGATTTTCTGCGAGAGTGTGGTTCTACCCTGGAAGTACCGGCTCGCGGCTGTAGACAGATAGTTGTCAACAGAGTGGCCCTATAGTTATAAGAATTTCAACTATATAGTACTATTGAAAAAAGAGTATGCGCAAGACTGAACCCTGTAAAGTATTCGAAACATTGGGAATGAAAAAATCAAATATAAACGCGATAAAACTCTTAAAAAAAACTAAAAAACACGCTTTTATATAAATATAAACCAAACTAAAAAGTAGAAAATAACTTTTTTAATAATTCAAGTTAAGGTAGAGTATAAGAGAAATTATTTTAATGTAAAAAAGCGTGGGGTGCCTGATGCGCTTTGGACTGAAATACATGAATATGCGTACACTTACCATACCGCACACTTGCCTCATATGACTAGATACTAGGAGTAGCGACATTATCGAAATATTTTCAGAAAACACCCCACGCTTTTTTACATTAAAATAATTTCTCTTATTTACCACTCTACCTTAACTTGAATTATTAAAAAAGTTATTTTCTACTTTTTGTTTGGTTTATATATATCAAAGCGTGCTCTTTTAGTTTTTTAAACTATTATTTATTTTCTATCTTTTAGTTCCTCTAAATACAGAAGTGCGATATTATTTATTTTAATCTACTATGATTCCGTAACTACTATCGGTAACTGTAATTATTTTTCAAATCATTAAATATGTACAGCTGTATTAATCGTAAAATCTCGTTTTTTAAAATTCATTAAAATAATTTTACTTTGTCGTCTTGTTACTTGATAATCAAAGCATTTCATCAAATGCTATGTAACAGAGAAGCTTTGGATGAAATGATTCGATTACTGAGACTATGACTAAGTGCTACATAAGCTTGTCCAACAGCAAACAGTCGAGAGCCTAGATAAATGACTGCATGATCAACTGCACAGCCTTGAATCTTGTGGACGCTCGATGCCCAACTCAGAATGTCAATGGCAACATTCATCTCTCAGCAGTTCCATATTTGGCAATTTTCTATCCAACTACCTACTGCATAAAAATGTAATAAGTGCAAATATTTATAAATTTGAATTCATATAAATGTTAATGTTTTGAAATTATAGGAAAATACACTGAAATAACTCAATAATAAAATTTTACTGTATTTAATAATCGATAAAAAAATGAAGTAGTGTACAAATGGTACTAAGATGGCCAAAACCAGGACTTCTTTAAAATTAGACAATAACTCACAAATGAACAATTGAAAAACTGAGTTTACATTATTCCTGCATTTTTTTTTTTTTTTTTTTTAAATGGCGTTTACAAGATTTCGCCAATAACTAGTTATAAATATCTTCAGTCTCTCAGGTTAGTCATTGTCTAAGTCAAGTTGTCGCCATCAACAGTGCTATGGCCACACTGTTGATGGTATCTTGTTGGAATTTTGATGGAAAACGAAAACGTTGTAAAACACTTTTATATGATATTCACTATATCCCAGTAGTTCCGCGCATCACATTACATAAAATGCCATCAAAATTATCTAATATAACACGTTAAAGCACTAAAATATTGAATATAATACAAGAGCACCACATGACGTTTTCAAATTCCCGTCAAAAGTCCTATTCCTGCATTAGTAATTACATATGTTTTATAATAACATTCCAAGCTTAGATCTTAAATATTATAATAATACAAAAGTAAGTTATATAATACCATTTAAATTTTTAACTTTACACATAAGCAATGAATCAGTTGAAAACTATGTTATATGATAACATTCCAAGCTTTGACCTTAAATATTGAAATTTATCTTTAAACAATGCTCTTGTAAGTATATCTGCAAATTGTCAATCACTACTAACAAACTAATACAACTATCTTTTTATAATACTTTTCTTTAATTAAGTATATTTAATTTCAATATGTTTACACTTCTTATGAAAATTAATGTTTTTAATGACACTGATAGCAGTTTGGTTATCTAAATTAAGACAGAGTCCTCTTTACTTAAATACTGTTTGATATACATGGCCGCTTTTTAACAGCACAAGTTGCCATAAATTCAGCCTCTGTAGTAGATAGAGCCACAGTTTGTTGTCTTTGGCAGTACCAAGCCACAGCCGCCCCGTTCTTGATGAAAATATAGCCAGTAAGTGAATGACTTGTATCCATGTTCAGCCGGTACTTGTTATTGATTGTAAATAAGCTGTTGTTATCTGATTTTTACTGTTTATAATAACAGTCAGTTTTGTCAAATCTTACTTGGCTACCACTTTGAATAATCTGATTCACAGATATCAGATTGCTAGGTTGCTAGTTCGAGAATATGTAAAACATTATTAAACAGGACCTTTTTGTCATGACTTTTATAATATATGTGTCTAAGTTTACTTGTCCTGAGTACTGCACAGATTAATCCTGTCAATTTCTCCTATATTTCTTTGGCAATACACGAGATTTGAATGTGCACATAATTTGTTGGATTGCTGAGAGTATTATCTTCGTTTCGTCTTAGCTTTAGCGTCTTGTTTCTTATCTACACTTTCTGAGAAGTCTTCTATGCAATCCCAGAGTTCCTCATGTTGTAAGTATGCATTGCAAAACGCCAGGTTGCATAATTTGTATGGCCAGACAGGTTTTCGATAAATACGAGAGTATTATTTAACGCCCTTTTTAAATAGATATCTCAATTTTAGTTTTATTAACTATTTAATATGAAACTAACAAGAAAAACATACACAGTAGCTTGATGTCACGAAATAGAGACACATTGTTATTGTTAGCGGGCGCTGTTTTACAGTAGCGCCCTCTAGGAGCGTAATTCGAAATTGGAAACTTAAATTCAACAATTTAATCCTGACTATCCCAATAACTGATTAGGATAATGGTGTAATCTTATTAAATTATTGAATTGTCATCGGTCTTCGATAAGTCTACTAAATTTAAATGAAATCTGACCCTTCGAAGTGGGTCAAAATCAAGTCCAAAAGTGTCGGTTACAAACATACAGGTCAAGCTAATAAAAAGCGTGTAATAGTTTTATTTCATGTACAATAATTGCGTAAATATCGTGAATCATTAAAACGTTCGTGGTTATAAGAGATATCAAAATTATAGAAAACAGATACAAAAAACTTCACGATGACTTCCACCCACAAATTAAATTAATGGACGGAATAATATTTCATATGTATTTTATTTCACTAACTGCATTCGTCAATACCACGGAGCAAATACAAAGATGCGATAAATACATATTTTTTCTGAGTCTAAGTGTAATTTGTGTCCGTTATTGCATGTTTGTATAGTCCCCCATGACACAGAGATTTATTCCTTAATACGTTACGAGTCGTTGTTTTTAAAAAAATATATAAAAAAATCATCATCTTCATTTCTATTGCTGTGGTCTAGCCTCTTCTGTTAGACGTTCCTCGCCGATTAGATAGTTTATTATTTATACTTATTATTATACTATTTTTATTATTGGGTTTTATTAGAAGTTTTTGTTCTTACATAAATGATGCATCTATCCCTGTCGTCTTTTAGAATACTTACGGGTAAGATGAATTGTTTTCTGACTCCATTCCCATCAGATACAAAATGAATGAGGAAAAATCAGGTATATGTGACTGTACGACTAAATAAGACTAGCGACATGAACTAAATGTAATAATTCGATGTCTTGCCATTTCATAAAACTTATATTACATAGGAATTAATGTTGAATACCCAAGATATTTAAAATATATGTAAATGTCCAACGTATTTAGAATTCACATTTTTAATGTTCAAAATATCATTAAGAGATATAATGGTTGCGCGGGCGCATGTAGGGTTTACAAGCGCGCTAAAGGGGGAAGGAAGCAGGAGGGTGGGACGGAAGAGCGGAGTGGTGTGTTCGTTGCCAAAAATCTAGTCAAACTGGCTCGCTGTAATGTACGTACTTCACGATGGATGCGTATATGCAATGAAGTGGCGTGGAGTCGTACTATATAAATATATTTTCATTAGAATATTTTCCTCTTTTCTTTGAAGAATGGATGGACGATGGACTATGGAGAAAGGAAGAAAGGATTTAATGACTGTTAAATGATAAGAAAGGGTATTAATGAAGAAGAACGTTGATATACTTTTTTTTTTTTTGCGTAGGGCTATGGACGTCACACCCCGCCAAATTGGCGCCGTGCGAGCGGACCACTGGTACCCGATCTTTGTCTTCTGTGTCTCCCCCGGCGGTATACCCTCTCGGGTTCCTCTCTCGTCGACGCCCCGACAGCTTTCGCCGTCGAGGCGTTGCCCTCACGCGGATGCCTCACGTCGGGTGACCGGACAATTCCTCGGTCCGATCACCCGAAGCCTCGGTTAGGGTGGCATCAGGCGCAGATACTCGCGCATGCGCCGCCCCAGCCGCTGACGGCGGCCCGGGTCACGGGAATCCTCCCGGACTCGTCCCGCCGCCTCCTACTGCGAGATGACAGTCTCGCAGAAGGCGGCGACCGCGTCCCAATTCCTGACGCTGTCGACCATCGCTTTCACGACAGCCGGCAGCGTCAGGTCGGCACCAATGACAGCGACGAGGTCACGGCGCTGCCCGTCCCAGCCCGAACATACCTCAAGCGTATGTTGCGCCATGTCCTCGTCGCTACTGCAATGGTGGCAGGACGGAGTCCACTCCCTCCGCACGACCGTGTGCAGGTAATTGCTGAAGCAACCGTGCCCCGACAAGACCTGCACCAACCGGAAGGAGAGCACTCCGTGCCTTCGCTCCATCCACTCCATCAGTACGGGCCGGAGGGCCTCGACGGTAACAACACCGTGTCTAGACCGCGTAGCCCAACGGGCGATGACTTCTCGGCGGGCGTCCTCGCGCCAGGTGGCTATCTCGTTGAACGATGGGGAGCCACCCTCGTCGCGCATGGTAACCCGCCGGTAGAGGTCGGAGAGCATCTCCGCCTCTAGGTCCCACGGGGGTGTCCCGGCCAATAGGCATGCCGCCTCGGTAGACACCGTGCGGTATCCGCGAATGGCTCTGACCGCCAGGGCTCGCTGTGGCCTCCACAGTATAGCCCTGAGCTGCGCGTTCAGAGCCCTCGCCCACACGGGTGCGCCGTACATGGCCATTGAGCGGATCACCCCCCCATACAGCCGTTATATGATATCCTGCTAATAGATATTATAAAAGTTTGTGCAGATGTTTGGATGTTTGTTACTCAATCACACATAAACCGCTCAACAAATTTTGATGACAATTGGGACATAGATAGATCAATTCCTGGATACATACATAGAATACTTTTTATCCCAGTAATGTGTTTCCTTGGGATAATAGTTAGATAATACTTTGAGAAAGTTACTCTTTACGCGGGCGTAGTCACATGCAGAAGTTAGTACAGTATAAGCATAAATATTGATGTGTGTGACTGGAATGTCAAAATCTATTATACCCTCTCATGGATAAGAGATATTCAAGGAAATTCTTTATTCAAGTGATTCTTGCTATTCAATTATTGTTATAATTCTTTTGCTGCTGTTAGGTATTCATTTATATCTTTTCAACCGCTGCGAGAAAGAAATGGATGGTCAGTAGTACCTTAGTCCATCACTACACGAAATAACAAAATATAAAATTATTATTCAAAAATAAATAATTTTGAGTACCTATCATTAAGTGACAAAACTGATAAATAGATCACCAGCATCGTACTACTCTTATCCCAATTACTTGTGATCGACGCAATATGTACTACTCTTCCATCGTATACACTGCAAGAGTTTTGACAATAAATTTATGACCACCTGCCTGAAGTCTGAAGTCTATCTTTTTGGGAATGTAATTGTTGACCAGATGTTATCAGATGAAGGTAGCTCAACCTAAAGCTCTGAATCATTTTTTACGATAACCACGAGCAATGTAAGGATTGGTAGTATTCGTAGCCATACAGCATTGCACAAATGTCAAAAAAATAAAATATGAAAACTTACTTTATTAATTTTCTTATACATTTTAATTTAAAAGGTAGAGATATGATTTTAAGTATAGTTAAATATGAGTTGCGTTACAATATTTAAAAAAAACATTGAAAAAAAAAAAGATTTAAATAATTTATAATTAAATAACAATTTAAAACCTTGTCATATTTTTTTTCAAATAATGTCGTCTCTATACCTTTATATATTCTGGTCGTTAGATAGTCATACAACTCAAGTAGGTGCATCTAAAAACTGCAACTCGATTCGGAGTCTGCGCCGGTGGAAGGGAGAAGGGGGAATGAGAAAAAAAATAAAGCGTGTGCGCCGAATTGTGCGGGCGACGACCGGTCAGTGAACTGCGTTAGACCTAAGAGTTTTGGGGCCTAGGCATTCCGGTGGGCGACTGGTTTTGTACTTTTTGTTTATTTTTTTTATTGTTTTTAGCACTTAGGTTTATTTCGAGAAGTGACGGTGATATTTGGAGAATTGTAGTATGTATTTATATTATGAATACTAGATTGAAGAATGCAAAATAGGTTTGGAGCTTGAATAGTGCTACAATTTTGATTTTTAGACTATAATAAAGCACATATAGTCTTAGAGATGAAATGTAGAATTTTAATAAAATTTATTTACAATAATTTCTAGTATTCGACTAGGAATTAGAAAATTAGCATAATAGATAATTTGTGGTTTAAATATAAATTTAACAATCATTAATACTACACCGAAGACAAATACTGGGTCCCGGTGGCCCACTCACACGGCGAAGATAGGTACGGTCATGTAGGGCGGGTCTAAGGGGTCGCGCGCTATTTCTTCTGCCTCCCCAGTTGGATCAAACGGGCTGTGACCGCTCCATAGCACGCCGCTAAAAAAAGTATGAAAATTGTTAATTGAATATATACATAATTTTGTAATTTTTTATTTGTGTTAAGTGATTTAATGTAATGTTTCATACTTTATTTTCTCTTATGTCTTAAAATTTAGGTTCTTTAATAACATTTATGTATTTTATTTATAATATACTATTATTAAATTTTATATAAATCTTTTTTATTTCGTAGGAAAAAGTGTATTTTTAAAAAAATATATATATATTTTGTTTTTGAAAATATAATATCAAAAATTGAAAGAGAATTTGATTGACAAAATGGTACATAGTTGAAGATTAAAAATGAATTGTTCTAAGTCCATCATAAAAGAAAATTATCTATCGAAGCAACAAGTCCGTCAAAAGTTTTCTTAATTCTCATCGTGACAAATATTATTTATTTACATTATTTATTTCTTGTCCAATAAAAGTTCAAAGATTTTTTTTTAGTATATTACATACTATTAAAATATAAATAAAAAGTACACATATATACATACCATCACGCTATGTCCTTTGCAGGGTAGGCAGAGAGAACAGAGTGCCAGAGAACTCTATCCTTGCATACTTCACCCGCTTCCTCAACATTCATAATTCTCTTCATACACGCTCGCCGGTTTTGGAGACTCTTGACTCCACCTTCCTTCAGTACGTGACCGATCTGGTCTAGGTAGGTTAGTCTCGGTCTCCCCCGGTACCTACGTCCTTCCACTTTCGCATTGTATATATTCTTAACCAGACGTTCGTTCGGCATTCTTTCCACATGTCCGAACCATCGGAGCATTCCTTTTCGCATCTTTACACCAATACTTTCTTTCATACCTACGCGCTCTCTTACGTCGTCGTTACGAATACGATCGATCAGCCTAACTCCACAGATTTTCCGTAGAGATCGCATTTCGACCGCATTTATTTTATTTTTTATTTATTAAAGTCGGTAATAAGCATTATAATCAAATCCATTTATCATTAATAATTGAATGAAATTGCAGTTCAAATTTGATTTTTTCATGATACGTTAGAGATCTTCTTAATCTGGTTTTGCTTATTATAATGATATGATAAACATTATTATAGTACCCGCCAATAAATATTGCACATTGACAATTTAATATTTGACAATTTTAATATTTAATAATTGGAAAGAGGCAATCGGTTAAATTCGGCTCTGTATAGGGTTGTCTTTGTCGTACACTACTTGTGTGACATTTGTCAGTCGTTGTACAAGTGTGAGATAGTGCAGCTGTGGCCAGTCAAAAACATATGCATAGAATTATTAAAACTGCAAAAATTTAGAAAAAAGAAGTTTAATTTTATTTAGTAACAAAAATACATTATTGTTTTAACAGCTCCTAATATATACCAAACTGTCTATGCTGTTTGCAATGTCACACAGGTAGTGTGCAATAAGGACAGCGATCTCAAAATCAAACCGCAGTGAAATTCGTAAAAATAGTTTTGTTTCATATTACTTATTGCAATTTTCAGTATTTATGCAAATAAGAAATATGTAATTTTTAAAATGTTTGCAACACCTGGCTACACTTCATTACCTGTCTGTCAAAAAGTTGAAATACCAAATATATTTTTATATCTGTATTCAAATACAAATCATAGAGAGCTCAGTTAAAGTAATTTCAACCTTATCATTAAACTAAGTAGGCTTACAATATATTTCCTGTCAGCAAAATTCTTAAATCTTTATACGCAGCAGAATTCCTAAGTATTAAATGAAGAGGAGACCATTTTCGTTAGAGCCCCACTCTTCGAATGCTTCTCAAATCGAAGTTCATATTAGGTTTTTTCGCGATACGTTAGAGATCTTCTTAATCTGGTTTTGTCTATACCGTGAAGCGTAAGCTGAAGCGATTTATATTTACATTATGGCTCCTTTGCGGTCCTTATTAGCTTTATATATGAACCGTGAATCTTGATAGGCTTTTTTTTTACTCAGTATAGAAAAAGTTATGGTAATTCCTATGAGTATTCTTGATGTACTTGACATCATTATTTTTACACGTTTTGCTCTTAGGTAGTAGTAATCTTGAAAGCATTATCGTTTCCACTAGAAACGTAGTTTAGGTATTTGACAAAAACAAAGAAATGAGACATATTTTTCTTATCATAATACAGACATGTATTTAGAAATTCATTCTTGATATACGAGTACAACCGATATAGGAATATATTATTTTATGTTTTTATTAAACACCACCTTAAGGAAATAATCCTTGTATTTTGGGGGACTTTACAAACATATAATTAAGGCAGATTAATTAGAATTTAGAACAACACTTTGTTGATTGCACAAGGTATTGTCCTGCGTGGAAATTGAACCCATGGCACTGGCACGGAAGGTCGGTACCTTAATCACTACGCCATCTTTGTAGTCATTTTATCCTCAGGAGGTAATAAAGATGTTTTCTTGAGACAGGTCTATTGTCAATTCAGCACAGTATGTTACCACCATTTACTTTGATGTAGCTCTTATAAAAACTATCTAAAGTTTCACTAATAGAATAGGTAACAATTTTTAAAAAAACTTAATAAACAACAGACAGTCCACTGCGATAGTCAACCCGTCTAAGAAGCATAGCGATTATGGTATTACCCAATTTATGATCATTCCTATATTCAGTAGCTGACGTTCATGGGCTCTTAGATGTATGGAACCTGGGATAATGCAGATATATTAATAGTAAGATATATCTAGGAGATTTATTATTTTAGAGGTAAAATGTTAGATATTTTCCAATTAGTGTCGTCATCTTGTCGGGTATAGATGGGAGTGAAATGATATCGTTTTATCACCATTGCGAACGCAGCGAAAGAAACTATTACTGCAAGCAAATGATACAATAATACACACCTTCGGTTACTTACTCATATTTACTGGTTGATTTACAGCGATGCAGAACATTTTTAATCCACTATATGCTATATCTCGTCTCGACTATCTTGCCCGTGGATATTGTAAAAGACGATTAAGGCATATAATATGCAAATGACATCTATGTAAGAGAAGGAAAACTCGAAATAAAACCATATACCAACACGTCTGACCTGCGTGGTATAGTAAGTTAATTTCCCTCCCATAGTGGAGGAGGCCCGAGCCTAGTAGTGGGACATATGTGGGCTGGGATGATGATGATGATGATATGCTAAGTTTAAAATTAAAATATTTACTAAATAGAATCTAGCAAGAAAATACATAAGTAATACACAGTCGCTTGATATCACGGAACAGAGAGAGACAGTTATATGTTAGGGGGCGCAACTGTGTAAATAGGCCGGCCACTGATGACAAGTTCACACTGCTCCGGTGGTCGGTCCAACGACGAAGGCGACGTTCACGGGTGGGTCACGGTAGTCCGTGCTTACGCCCCTCTGTCGCCCCGGACGGAGTGGTGCGAGGAGTGCGCCGACCGTAGCCCACCCCAAAAAAAAGACTGTATAAATAGGCGCAAAATTCAAAATTGGAATATTACATTGAACAAATATAAAAACAAACGCAGGTGTCAGGCATCTAAATCGAAATAATAAAGATAAATGATTACAATTTGTTGATTTATAATATGGCATTCTAATCTATTTTACTTTTTAAAATATAAGGTCGCGTCGTATTCGTATATCTCTTAATATAATTTAATATGTAAAGTTAGCGTATTAAATCGGAATAATGTACAAACATGTTTCGATAGATGGCGTGTAAAACGACTCCCATGAATACGAGAATGCGATTAAAAAATTGGTTGCATGTATAACCTAACCCATCCACGTTGCATAAATAGGTAAGGTAGTTGGAGCGGATTTATAATAAATGTGGGGTCCGATTATACATATTTTAATCGGTTTGCAGTTGCAAATAAGTTTCTATAAGATAGATCTACCTGTATTAATATTTACGTTTAAGGCCTTAATGCCCTAATTTTAAAATATAATTTACTGCTTCTCGAGCTGTAAATTGGCCTGACCGTTTGGTAATGGTAGCTGTGCAGAAAATTAATGTCTAAGTTCTAGCAATTTGTTATTTGCTCTCGGTCAAATTTCCGCTGCCGCTGCCGTTCACGCTTCCGCTTGTAATTTAATAATTACGTGGGCGAAGGTGAACGATTTGTCAATGCAGGTCATTAGCGAACCCCAAAAGATGAGGATAGTTCTTTGTTAGTGGCAAAGTCATGATTATATGTCATCATACTTGTAATAACAGAGCCGCCATGATGATTGTTGAGTCATTATTGTTTGCTCCGTTATTACGTGCGGAGATGTACTAAGAAACTAATGTCACCGACCACCAAATCATAAAAATGAAAGATCTTAGGAATACAATAATACTTTACTATGGAAATTGTAGAAACCAGCTGAGAAATAAGCAGAAGAGTTCTCTTGGGAGATGTACCATAGTATACCTTACTGTAATCGTTAACCCACCTGTCAGGCGTAGCAATTGTGGGCATTTGCCGCCCTTCTGAAGAGGATTATCCTCTTCGATAATCATGCAGGATGACATTTTGTACAATTCACAAATGGTTGATCGGAATCTATATGCAATGTGCATGCAATAACTCTGTATTTGGAAAGTATTTTATTGCACATAGGTTTATTTTATAATAAGGGATCAGATCATTTAATCCTTTCATGCTGAAAATAGGTACAAGAAGCACTATCTGATAAAAAGAAAACATAGTACACTGCTTATAGTTTAATTGTAGCCTTTTTGATGATGAATATGAACTAATGATAGAGTCGAGACTTTATGATTTTAGATGTTTAAAATAGTAGCTAATAGTTTGATAGTTTTTTATGAGATCATAAAATTTTCATAGGTGCGTATGAAAAATGAAAAATATAATCCTTTATGTATATTATCCTGGTAGCTATGAAATATTCTGTTTTCAAAATACAATTTTAGCTTAAAGTATAGAAAAGGACGAGTCCATTAAAAATATCGATGGTCATTGAAGATTTTCATGTCTGTTATTGAGAACTTTGAGCTATTGCTAACTTGTGGGTTATTAATGAGATGTTGATGAAAGTAATTTTATTGAGCTCTTTTCTTTTATATTTTCAGCTAAAGTCACCAACAGAAGAAAGTGCTGGAACTGGAGGTGGTGATAGCGACGTTCCACCAGCTAATGGATCTATTTTTACCATGACTCTCAAGAATAACCATCTCATTGTAGAAACAGAAGAAAGAAATGTGAGTGGAGATTTCTTTTAAGATTTTAATAAAAGTTAAAACATACATACATACATACATATCATCACGCCATGTCCTTTGCAGGGTAGGCAGAGAGAAAAAAAAATAAAACATTTTTTAAAACAAATCTATCCAAATTCATATGAAATCACTGTGTTTCATACAATCTTAGTAAAAATTAAAATAAAATCCTTAAAACGCGATTGAAGATTATCGATGGTACTTTACAGACATATAATTAACGAACATAAATTATATCCAGAATCAGTATAATTATTTATAGATCACACAAAGTCTACAATAGATTTAAAATTTATATGTATGTTGTAATGTGGGTATACAATGATGTATAAGTAAAAAAAAAACCTTTCCAGTCTAAAGTGTAAGAAAAAAAAGAAATTCTACAATTTATACATTTTTTAAATTTTAGGATATCACCAAAAATGGACGAGAAACGAAAATGAAATACTCGCCGGATAACGACGGGATATTTGTTGTTGAAGTTCAACAATCAGCTGCGTACAGACCTAACAAGACTATTATAAACTCACCGCCACATGATCCCCAGATTTCTACTAACCAAGCTCTTATTCACCGCGTCCCTGAAGAAGTTGAGAAGAAGATCGAAGATGACAGTGAAAAGAGCAGCGAGAAATTCGAAACAAAAGCTCTTGCGCTCTCCAGCACGGGTCTTTCTATTTCTGATCTTAGCATGTCATCTATAGGATCCCATAATGTGAGCTACTCATATAGCAGCCAGGTAGGCTATGAACAAGGGCCTTTTGGTTACCCAGTTTACGCAGGCTATGAAATAGCTAATACTAATGGACCTAAAGGTATTGTCTACGATAATTCTCAAGAGCCTCTGATTAGTAAGACACCTACTGATCCAGATAAACCTGTAGTAACTGCAGCAATATTCAAACAAGATTCCATTATAGGCAGTGATGCCCTGCAAAGACCTGGATACTCTATTGAAGGTTCTACTGATGGTCCATTATTGTCAGATGTACAAGCAAGAGAATATAGCTTACAGCACTTGCATGATCAGAAAAAAATAGAAAATGGTGTAGCAATTCCTGTTTCAGAAAAAATTGAGCATGCAAAGCCTCTCAACCGAGCGGACAGTCTTCCTGTTCGGTTAGAAGAACAAGTTTTTAATGAAGTGGAAAATGTTCCGATGGAAACTATTAAAGAAGATGAGGGCCCTATGAAAGATAATCTGAAGAGTAAGAGAGGATCATTACCAATTATTAGAACAGACGTATATGATTCGGTGCTTGAAATATTGCCTTCCGGCTCGCCAAAATTTGAAAAATTAATGAATGAAACATCTCCAGGTGATGTTGGAGTTTATGATTCTCCTCCAATGATTACTATTACAGAAGAGAGTGAATCTAGCAAGAGTGATGGCACCAGTTAATTATCTGTTCGTTTTAGTGTATATAATGTGTTCCAGGTTATTTTGGATGTTTTGCAGTGTGGTGTCAACAGAAAAAAATATTTCGAGTCCATAATCAACAATAGTGGAAAAGGCATCATTTTTACTAAACAACTTAAATTTATGGTAAAAGTAAGAGTTAAATATGCCAGTAATAAAATATGGGAACAGGTCATTTGCTTTAGTAAATTTACATAAAACAAGAGATTAAATAGAATATTAGAAACTCATTAGTTTATGAACATGTAAAATAACAAAAAAAAAATTAAATATCGATTTACGTACATTAAATATCAGGAGCAAACTTCAAAAACTATTTTGAGTAAAAGTTGCCTTGCTTCTATGGGTATTCCATTTTTCTTCAAACATACAATCAACGGTCGCAAACTATATCCAGATTGAGAACAACAATTTGTCAATTGCACAAAACGTTGTCCTAATGGTAATCGACTTCATTTAGCACGGTGGGTCGGTATCTCAACTACAATCTATCTGACCTTAGCACGTCGTCTATATAGTCACTGTGCTCTGATCTATTCAAGTAAAGATGTTAATAATGAATATTGCTTTTCCTGTTGACACCATTCTGATTTAGTGCGTAAATAATTTTGTAAAATCTCATAAAGTAGTTGTAAGCTTCCAGTCACATCGTCTAAATCTGTAGTTGACTCTTGACCGCTCTGTGTGTCGCTCAGTAGTTTGTATAAATTAGATTACCTGGGATATTTAGACTGTTATAACGTTTGACAAGTATCTAAGTGAGAAATGGAAATGTAAGGAAGGAAATATTAGATAGGAAATAAATAATGTCAATTTAATGAAGCAGATAACGGTTGTACATTAGGGAACTGGAAATGATGGAGTTGAAAAGTTAATGAAAAATTTGAATGGTATACGAAAGTTAAGATATTATTAATTCTATTCGATAAAATTCTTCACTCGGCTCTATATTGGAATGAAGATCAATGTTGTAATACGTAAACTAACGTACGGTAATTATGACTGTAACTTTCTAATTATCCCAGTGTTTAGTCATTAGGTATGTAACTTCGAGTTGAGATCTGAAATATATTATTGGGTAAATGCAAAAAGTATATAAGGTGCATTTTTAATATTATTGGCGTACTTATCTATAATATCATATCCTATATTAAACAAAATAATAGTAACTTTTTAACTAATTCAATATACCTATCACTAAAGTAATACTGCTTCTTGCGAATTTGAGATATCTAATAATGAGTCGTATATAGGATCACAGCCGGTAATCTGTCTAAAATGAGATTATGATTAGGAACATTTAGAAATTTAAAATAACTGTACTGTATCTGCTCTTTGATTCTAAAGTCAGTAAAATGGTGTTAAAAAATCAGTTAAATTAATAGTTCCGCATCAAATCACTGCAGTAATTTGTTATGTATGAAATTATTTATTTCTTTCAAAGTTCAGATTCCCGGTTCTATTTCTATACGAATCAATTATTTTTTCTTCATGAATGTTCTAGTTAAAATTTTAATTTAATAGTTTAACTTTTTAAGTTTCTCTAATGTCACTTCCATAAATATATTCATGTATATATTATTTTTATCAAATTTAAGGTTTGAAATAGTCAGCCTTATTAAGATTTTTTTTCAGTATATTCTTAGTTATGTAGGAATTCTATGAGTATTACGACATTTTTAAAGGTTGTTTCTTATCTCTAACAATTTTATCTCTAACAATTGTTTAAGTGGCTATATCAAACAGCGTCACGTAATATTCAAGTATTAGTTCACTATATACGATATTTAGTTAAATAATTGCTTTATTTATTTATAATTAATTATTATTATTATTAATTCTTTATATTAGATATATGTTTAATTATAATTGATATTTTTTATATTAATTGTGTGTAATTTTTGAAGAAACATGTCGTGTGTTTAAATGCATCTTAAATGTATTTTTGTTAAGAAGATGTTTTGCGTGAATTACTTCAGAGAAATATTGTATACGTGATTCTTATATACTTTAAGTAAATACCTATATGATATAAACGAAGTTAATCTTCATTGAATGTAAATTTATGTTCTTCAACGTTGTGGCCAAAATAGATTTACGTGTAGTTTAAGTGAATCGAATTGAATATTGACAATATTATTTTTATGGTTTTCATTTTTAATTTAAATTTTACGCTTATTATTGCAGTTAACTTTAATCTTTTCGTTATTATCCTAATCAGTATAACAATTGGTACTCGTAATATTATGAATTTTCACCGAATTAGTGTGTTTATAATAAAATCATAAAAAAAATTATATATTGTCGCCTATTGCAATGTATTTGCAATAGTTACACCTATTGAAAATACATTGCAGTCAGACGTGACTTAATTATTTTACTATTTGCAAATCTTTTATTATTATTATTCCTTTATATACAGTTTTTTTTTAAAGAGGTTATGCTTTTTACCACTTTGCTAAATTACGGAATAGCAGACCTGGCTGGTGAGTAGCGGGGCTAAGAAACCTCATGGGTATTGTAAGACACATGGCCTCGCCAGAGCCAATAGTAACGCGGCAAGCAAGAACGAAGATAGCTGCCAATATATGCTCTCTCTCACACTAAAGCTTGCCTATAGCGCTACAGACTCGTACCTATAATTTGTTAGATCACCTGGCAGGTAGAAAGTCCCACCAAAATTATCTGTCTTTTTGAGAATCTTATTTTTTAGTTATAAATAATACTCTATTAAAATTTTAAGCTGCCTCGAATACATTTTTTATAATTTCTTGCAAAATATTTTTGCACGCGTCTGGCAACTAAATCATTTGGCTTATTTTTTTTGTATTCATTAAACATTAGACTGCAACATATAAAAATTGCATATTCCTTCAAATATATTTTTTGAAAAATAAAATATATTTTAAAAAATTCAGGGGAGTGACTTAGCTCCGCTACTCCACAGCCAGGTCTGCTATTTCGTATTGGGGTAGAATAGGAGGGGTATGTGATAAGTTTTCAGCTTCCCTCAAATACCTACCCAAAAATTGGTGCCAGCTCTCCCACTATTAAGCTCAACATCATTTCGTTTTTACGTCTTTTTTAATCATTTTAAATGTGTTGTTTTTTTTCCATAGATATGTAAAAACAAAGATATTTTCTTTTTTTCTTTTCTTTTTAATAGACAATCCATAAAAATATATGTCAACATTCATATTCGGAGTT
Source organism: Lymantria monacha (assembly GCA_905163515.2). NCBI lineage: Eukaryota > Metazoa > Arthropoda > Insecta > Lepidoptera > Erebidae > Lymantria > Lymantria monacha. The sequence goes on from LR991093.1 coordinate 31,263,442, forward strand.
TACACCAATTTCGCTAATAAATAGTTAGGATAAAAATATTGTTAAAATGATTTAAAAAAAAAATAAGGAATTGAAATTCAATATTATTCAAGATATAATTAAAATTACATAAGTTATGTTAAAATATATGAATGTATATTAAATTTGTTAGTGATGATGTTAGTTTTGCTCATTTTGTAGATTCTTCTGTATTTATGATGAATTTTTAGATTTACGAGTATTATTGTATTTTTAAAGACATCTTATCAATTACTCTAACATACGTTTATTAATATTACTAATACAGAATATAATAAATCTTTTATCTTTCTTACTTCTATAATAATGCTGAAAAAATTGTTTTGAATGCGTTGATTGTTTTTGAATGCGTTGATCTCTGAAACTATCGTTTTATTATCAAAGAATTCATCTATATCTATAAAAGAGGATGTTTGTATATATGACATCGCTAAACATAGAAACTATTTGACCGATTATTATGAAAATCGATATGTATATGTATTTTTTAACGGAAAAAGGTTTATATGCTATCTTCATTGATGTGACATACCACCAGGCGGCGCTACTATATATCGACTTCTACAAACAAACCAACAGGCTGGGTTTATTAGTTATATTATAAAGCCTATTTTGAGAACAAGTTAAAGGTACATAAAGTTGCAACAAATAAAAGCGAAGCAGTGGTTAACAAAGTTGCTAAAATGTAACAATGGCTCATCGTGTATTAGTTTTGCGCAGTCACCATTCTCATAGCAACTACTGGGATAACGAAAATGGTAATTGATGCATTGTTAATGTTGAAAATATTTTTAATTAAACTATAAGGCTTGGTTGTACAATTCAATTCAATTCAATTTATTTTAAAGAACAAATACAGTAGCAACATTAATATAGTGTGTAATTTTCGAAAAAAAAAATCTGACTGGCATATCTATTTTGTGAATAAAACTATGTTAATTGTAGATTAGTTAACGATTAATTGCTAATTATTTTTTAAACGTAAATGTATATTATGATTTGTCAATGCTTTTGACGTATTCTAAGTAATATTTTAAATCATTCTCATTAAGAGTTGAGAGATGTCTTTAAAACTATTTAGTTTCAGCTTTAGAGCCGTCCGAGTGACAAACGAAACCTTTACGTGCCAAGCAAAGCTACTCCTTATAAGAATTTTATGTAAATAAAATTAGTTTTACGAAATAAATATGATTTTATTATTTAAAAACAATTAAATTAACTTAGGACAACTTGTTTACGACCAGTTTACGACAACCAGCATATTAATCGCTATGCTCTATTTCTTCTACCATAACTCTCATATTAAATATCATGATAATCAGTGGCAGACTAAGCTATTTGGAGGACGAGGACGGCAAAACTAAATGATGGCTTTATGTATCCTCTAGCCCATATGTAAAAAGTGGGTAAATGACACGAAGATAAGATATCTAATTTCGATAGTGTTATATGAACATCATATGTTTACAAAAATCATTACTATGCAACAATACAACCAAAAATTATAGGGCATTAGAACTAAACTAACTCTAAATAGCCATTTCAGTCATATTGTTTACAGACAATTTGGAACTTAAAAGTTTTGAAATTCTTGCGATTTGGAGTCGCTTTAGATTGGGGAAGTGGGCCGAACCACCCTGCTCTGCTATTGGTAACATTTGTTAATAACGTTTTTAATTAACTCCTTGAGAGAAAATTATACGAGTATGTCACTCTCAGAAATTGTATTAATGATATTTTAAAAGGATTATTATCATTTAAAAAAGAGGCTTGAAGTCTTCATGAATCTTTCGTAAAACTAGTCTTATTTATCCCAATGAAAGTGGGATGAAATAGAAGTATTCATTAGCAAATAGTTTCTATATTATATTTTTCTTCGCAACGACTAAAATAATTTTTAAATTCAATAAAAGAAAATTAATATTAAATTATTTAGTGAAACTATTTTAGTATAATTAATTATGTAATTACTTATGTTTAATAAATTCAAATTCAAAATCATATGTTATATATAAGATCTAGGAGGTCATTTGCTCATTGTCAATCTTATATTTTACCTTAAATAATCCAATATACTACCGCCAAATCAGAACTCGAACGCCACTGAGAAGATCCGACAACAATCTCAGCGGTCTTATCTTCTTTATTATTTTTTATTACTACTTTTTATAGAAAATTTTAAGTAGCTTCAGTGTGATACCTTTCTAATGAGGATATAAATATATCAAAGATACAATAAAAAAACTTATGGCTGAAATAGATCCCACAAGCGATACCCGATCACGAGTTAACTACTAGAACAGCCATCATTCCCCTAAGATATATGAAGTATACTTTATTATATTAGTTTGTTGCTCTTCTGATACAAATATATATATTTTTGTTCATCATTATATTGATATTCCAAATGAAAATACTTTATTGAACTATTCTGATGATTTAGAGCTGAGCATCTTATCATCATTCTCACCTCAGCTACATATACTTCCTACTACTTCCTGGACTTAACTCGGGGAGAGTTTTCTGTTCATATTGGGAAGGAAATTAACCTATTAAACTGCGCTTGTTAGACGAGTTACCATGGTGTTTTACTTTGAATTTTTCTTTTCTTTCATTGGTGTTATCTGCTTGCATCCCTTAGACATACTTAAGGGACACCCGTGGCTTGTGAGAGCGGTAATCATTGTATTCTTCTTATCCCGTCACCAAGCTCAGCTTCAAGGATAATGATGTATTTGTTTTAAAGATTTTTTCTGAGACTAAATCACCTATTGTATTATCTTGCTGAATTATACCTACCATGTATTCATGTATTTATACTTTTAAAAAAAAATCCGAATTATTTTTTAAAATATGGATGTTATATATTTCCATTCATCTATCAGCTTATTGACCCGCCCACCCCCGGCTGGACATAAGCCTTTCCAATAACCGCGCGTTTTATTTTTGTGGTCAGTTTTTTAATGGTAGGGTCAGGCTACTGATAGTTTCCACTCCTGCAGCCATCAGTCTCTAGCTTGTCTCGAATAGTATTACTCTCGTAAAACGTCGAGTAGTAGCAAATTACTATAGTGTATAATTCGGTAACCAAGAGTGCCAAAACAATAAACTCTATCTTAAAAATACGCTGGTACTTTGTTTTATTTCTGTGAACAGTGATCCGTGAGCAGTAGTTACCACTTACCATTAAGTGAGCCCATCTACAACTCAAGGCAACAAAAAAAAACCGATAAATCAATACCAAGATATGCTCTGCTTAGGTAGTCTGAAATTTTTTTATGCTCTGCTTATGTAAATGTAGTCTGAAAACTTTTATCAATATTCATAGCAAATATACGTTAATGACCTTGAAAAACCAATGTTAATTTCAAATTATACATTAATTTGAAATTAACGTTGATTCATTTTTTTTTTTAGTTTACAGTAATTATAAACTATAATTAATAATGTGAAATAAAAATATTTTTACGGGTTTTATTGCGTTTTTTTTTGCGATTATTTATTTTTTTTACGTTTCAAATACTTCAGCGTACATGATGACTTCCGTGACTATAGTTTTAATTCACATAAGTAAACAAGTTATAATGATTTTACGTAGGATAGAACTGATGCTAAGCGTTTAAATTAGTTAGTGTTAAGATTTAATTGTTTTATTAATAATTTGTTGTATTTATATTCTGTTAGTTTGTATATTAATTTGTTTTATTTGAAGTTACTTTATAAAAATAAAATTGAACTAATTTGCGGTTAGTGTGTGGTATTATTTTTAATATATTTATGCTTGTCTTACAAATGACCCCTACATGACCCCCTAAATTTTAAGTGACACCGAAGGCATTATTATGTTATACACTTAATAAAATTATATCAAACATACCTTTTCTAAGGGTAGCTGATGCAATAAATATTCTATTGTATGAATTAAAAAATAAATAAAATTCATTGAAATCGATTCCAACCTGATCTAATAAATATTGTTTCTGTATGAATAAAAAAATAATAATAAAAGAAAACCTCAAAATTGATTGAAGTACCAAGTCTATATCGTCATCATTCTCTTGCTCTTATCCCAACTACTTTGGATCGACGCAGTATGTCCTCTTTTTGCATACAGTCCTATCAGACGTCATGTCTGTAGTCACTCCCTGTTTATCCATATCATGCTTTACGCAGTCCATCCATCTTTTCTTTGGTCTCCCTTCACCCCTAGAGCCTTCAACATTCATACTTAACATACGTTTATACATACGTTTCCTCGCAACATTATATTCATCCCCTTTCATCACATGTCCATACCAGGTCAAACGTTCACTCCTTAACTTATCCGTAACTGACGCCCCTTCAAACATTCTCTTATTATATACGCAAGCACCAAGAAGCACCAAGTCTATAATGGACATAGAAATAATAAAAAAAATCTCTGTGCCGATGGAATAAGAATATAATTCACCACCTTCTTCTTCTTAACCGCGGGGGTCGTAAAGAATAACTGAGAGATATAATATGCAGATAAAATATATGATATAAATGGAAAACTTCATAAAACCTATACCAACACATCTGAGCAATGTGGTATAGTGAGTCAATTTCCCTCCCTTGTGGAGGAAGCTTTAGTCGAGCAGTGGCGTTTGAGGGCTGAGATGGTGGTGGTGAATGGACATAGAGATAATGTTTTGTGTTTTATATATTTAATATCTGAATCACCGAGATTAGATTGATATTTTTCTAATAGTTTTGTTTTTGGAAAACGTATTCGAAAATTAATAAAATTATTGACAAAATAATGAAAAATATTGTAAAGATTAAAAATAATAGTAAAACAGGGAAAACCCAAGGATTAAATTGGAGCTGTTAGAATTGAGACTGGTCGATTTCCTAACTATATATCTATTTTCATTGACATGGGCCAAATGTGCCTTCCTATATTAATAGTTTTCATCCAACAAAGAAATTTTTGCTTGCTGAAAACATTAAAAAAATGATATTTTTTTTATAAATTAATCCATTGATTTATCACCGCCCGAAACCTACTGGATACAAAATTTTATGGAAATCCCTAGTACCGTTGCTGAGATTCTGAAAATTTAGAAATAATACAAGAACTGCTTCGTTTAAAGATGTAAAATAAAGCTTAATAATTTTCTCCTCTTCTTCTTTCCTTCTCATCCCATATAAGTGTCACTGCTGTGCACAGGCCTCCAGATAACGGTAAATAACCTATTAAAATAACATAATTACACGACTATTTTCAATTTTTTTTTTTTTTTTTTTGCCGTGGGCCATGGACGTCGCACCCCGCCAAGTCGGTCCGGGGTGACGGAAGAGGCGGCGCACAACCCCATTGACCCACCCTGCAAGCACCTCTTCTTCGCCGTGCGAGCGGGCCACCGGTACCCGATTTTTGTCTTCGGTGGCCCATGACTATTTTCACCTAGGAGACGTATCGTACGCGATCGCCAACTTCCTTATCAGGCACGGCAATTATGTGGCCTTATCTTGGAGGTCTAATGACAACAATGGACGATAGCTTGATAAGAAGATACATAGTATAAACTTATTCATTAATAATTGACCAAGCTGTGTGGTGGCTACGAATACTACCAGTTCTTAAATTACTCGTGGGTGTTAAAAATCACTACTTAGGGTTCTACAACAGCCTGGGCTAACTCCGTCGAATGCCGTCTCGTTTATAATTACAGTCCCAAGGAGGGTTGGCGTCAGGCGTTCAAAATTATATATAAGAAGAGTATATATTGCGCTGGCCCCAAGTAATTGGGATAAGAGTAGAATTGGGATGAACATGAGTCGTTTATTGAGTGTTGCATAAGTAAGAAAGGTGGTCCGTGTGGTGACGTAGTAAGAATACGATTCGCCACCCTCTATCTTGCCCATAGCTGATATTAAGAGATGACTAAGGGATATAAAACGCATATAACATCTATGCAAGAAAAGGAAAACTCGAAACAAAACACTATACCAACACGTCTGACCAGCGCGGTATAGTAGGTTAATTTCCCTCCCATTACGGAGGAGGCCCGAGCCCAACAGTGGGACATATATGGATTGTGATGATGAAGTACGAAAGGGGACGATTATTTTTTTCTCTGATACTATACGAAAAGTTATATTATACTTATAGTTATTTGTAAACAAGGAATTCAAAATCTTTATTATAAGTGGAGAAGTTAGTCACAAAATATGTTGATTCGTTATCTACAACTATGCCATCTTTTGATTTTAAAATAAACGTCTAAATCACATATCTAAAGTAAATTTATAAACTAAGAATGCGATTACTAGAAGACTTTCGCTTCTTCAACAAAACCTTTGGACAGCAACTATGATTTCATAGTGACAAGTACCCTAAAATTATTATAGAGGGCGTTGATATTAATTCAAACACTTAAATAGTGCCATCTCTTGAGTGGTGGGTGCAATAATTAAAATATAAAAGGGGAACTAGGAACTAGTTAACTAGTCATAGAACAGTTCTTAAGCTTTTGTAAAGATGGAGCGGAGTTTCAAGATGGCTAAAAAGACATTTATGGATGAAAATCAAGAGAGTATTATTTTGGCTTTAGTAAATATTACGTTATAGGAAGTATGAGAATGGCATCAGTGAATAAGAAGTTAGGGTATTTGGTAGGAGGGGACTTATGTAGATATAAATATGGAAAGTTTTAGAAGTAACGGAAAACAAAAGAAAAGGTGGATGGATTATAGGACGGATAAAAAAGAAGAACGGTAATGAATATTGAGGAAAGGACGCTAAATATGGAAGGAGTATAGAAACAATATCTAACGGTGGACAAAAACATTTTTGGAGGCTTTTTTTGAAGACAAAAACCTTTTTAGAGAACAAAAACATTTTTATAGGATAAATACATTTTTGTAGGATAAATACATTTTGTGCCCATTCGATAACAAAACTATATTAAACTTACACTCTATAATGTGAAATATAAAGCATCAAATAGTTTATCCTTTTGAAACGTGATATTTTATTAATTTTTGACTTAAAACAATTCACGTGCAGTGTATTGTTTTAAGTTAGGAACTAATCCCTGTATTTTGGGAGACTTTATAAACATACAATTAACGGACATTACACTCAACAACAACAATTTATGGATCGAACAAAGTATTTGTCCTGCTTGGGAATCGACCCGCAACACTTTACAATTTAAGTCGCCATCTCAATCACGACGCGATTACTTAAAATGGCTTATATTACATAACTTAATATGTAGACACATTTTAGTACTAAAGAATGTTAGTAGATCAAGTAGATTACACGCGTTTATTTCAGTTTGAAAGTGCAAATACGTGTACCTAAAGATTTTACACTCATGAATTTGTTATGATGTGAAAAATGACGTAGACTACTTCCTTTCAACATTGAAATATTATTATCATATATACAAACATAAAGACGACTACATACATATATACATATCATCACGCCATATCCCTTGCAGGGTAGGCAGAGAGAACAGAGTGCCAGAGAACTCTATCCTTGCATACTTCACTCGCTTCCTCAACATTCATAATTCTCTTCATACACGCTCACCGGTTTCGGAGACTCTTGACTCCACCTTCCTTCAGTACGTGACCAATCTGGTCTAGGTACGTGAGTCTGGTTCACCCCCGGTACCTACATCCTTCCACTTTCGCAATGTATATCTTTTTAACCAGACGTTCGTTCGGCATTCTTTCCACATGTCCGAACTATCGGAGCATTCCCTTTCGCAACTTTACATCAATATTCTCTTTCATACCTACTCGCTCTCTTACGTCGTCGTTATTTAAAGACGACTAAGGGATATAAAATGCATATAACATCAATGCAAGAGAAGGAAAACTCAAAACAAAACCCTATACTAACACGTCTGGCCAGCGTGGTATAGTAGATTAATTTCCTTCCCATTACGGAGGAGGCCCGTGCTAAATAGTGGGACATATATGGGCCGTGATAATGATGACGGTGAAACAAACATATTATTTCTTATTAAAAGGAAAAGCAGACGTAAGCGAAGTTTTCGATACCGTGACTGTCTATCTAGATGTTCATTGTTGCACAGAGGTCTACCTAATTCAAATAATGCTGCGGGTTGGCGATTGTTTTCTATATTTGAATAATTTCAAAACTAATATTATACAAATCGCAAGATGAGATGATTCGACAAGAAACTTGCCAGGCTCGTAGGTTTTAAGTTATCTATTTTGTACTTAATAGGTTTTGTATTAATATCAGCCTTTTGAAATAGAATATATATATTTTTTTCACAGAATACAGAAAAAAGATTGTCACTAGACCAGATCAGAAGTTAATTACTTGTCTTTATTTCTACACTATATAAAGCTGTGTGGTAGCGGCTACGAATACTACCAACCCTTACTTTGCTCGTGGATGTCGTAAAAGACGACTAAGAGCCTTATAACGACCTGGGTCAACTCCATATGATGCCGTTTGGTCAACAATTACATTCTCAAGGAGGGTTGACGTCTGGCAGTCGGCCGGTCATAAAATTATTGCCAATAACTTTTACAGTATGTACTATGACAGAAGAGTACATATTGTATCGACCCCAAGTAATTGGATTAAGAGTAGGAGAATGATGATTTCTATACCATATCATCGTCACCTCAGCTCATATATGTCCCACTATTGGGCTCGTGCCTCCTGTATAATTAGAGGGAAAATGACTTACTATACCGCGCTGGTCAGACGTGTTGGTATAGGGTTTTGTGTCAAATTTTCCTTCTCTTGCATAGATGTTATATGCGTTTCATATCCCTTAGTCGTCTCGTACGATCACCCACGGGTAAGGTATGGGGTGGTGAATTATATTCTTACTCCGTCACCACACGGAAAATGCTGGATTACTTATTAATAAACTTATCAATTAACCTTAAAAGCCTCACTACTTACTCAAAAGCCTTACCCGTTGGTATCGTAAAAGACAATTACGGGACATAATATGCATATGGCATCTGTGGAAGAGAAGGAAAACTCGAAATAATATCTTATACCAACATGTCTGACCAGCGTGTTATAGTAGGTCAATTTCTTTCCCATTGTGGAGGATACCCGAGCCGAACATTGTGACATATGTGGACTGAGATGATGATGATGAAATTTATCAAATTAGGGCTCGTTGGATTCATCTTAACTATTTATAACTGAATATTTTTATTTTTTAGTCGGGGGTTACTGAAAACTTATATGCAAATTTATGCTATCTTTCTATGACAGACTCTTCCAAGTGTAAGCATCCACCAACCATTGTAATTTTTTCTATTTTGTGCTTTTAGCAATCAGTTTTTAACGGCTATTCCTTCGATTTCTAGATAAGCGTGACCTTTAGCGCTTTCCTATTGATCGTTTTTATATTATTACAGAGCTAAGTAATAAACTTAGCTTCAAGTTAGATTACCTTTTCCTAACTAATATTTTATTAAATAAATAATTTGTGGTGAACTTATCACTGTTCGTTGAGATTTAATTGCGATTTTACTGAGAGATTATTCTCAAATCAAGCAATTATGATAAAATCTTTAATAGCATAAAATTTTTCAAGTTATATGATTCGAATTTAAGATCTTATAATCGGCTATCCTACACGTATCATAGAACCAAAAGCATATTTGTATAGAATAGAATAAATCTGCAAAACTTTTTAGTTTATATTTTCTAACTTTTAAGCGAGTATTAGAAACAGTTTTTACAGATTTTATCACGTTTTAATTCAGTTCTAATTTCGTTTAATTTAGTTTTTACTATCTTAACATTTCGGATACAACAAACAACATTTCTGGACATTAAATATCTTATATCGCTCGTCATTATCAGTATTACTCCAGTCACTAAAAACAAAATTAAATCCTTACATTTTTTTTTTCAAAAAAATATATACATTTTTTATTTTTATAAAAGACAATATGCAGCACTAAGGAAATAATTCCTTCGTTGCGGGAGACTTGATTAATATGTAATTTATGTACAGTTTTTAAATACACTCAAACTCAAAATAACAATTTGTGGATTTCACAAAATAATGTCCCGTATGGGAATCGAACCCGTACCATTTGGCAGTGTAGGTTAGTATTTTAACCACTATGCCCTCTTTGAAGTCAAGCATATCTCAACAATATCTAGAAAATTCAATTTGATGCGGACGATAAAAGAATATGTTTTGAATTGAAATGAATGAAATATAGGTCAAAGAATTCGCCTCTTTGACAAAAAAAAATAAAAAAATAAAAAAAATGGTAAAATAAAAAAGACGCGGCAAAATTAAACAGATGAAAACACATTAGTAGAGTCACAAACATCACAACTACCCTCATCTCGCCGCTATTGATTCACTGCGGATAATTGAGTACACGCGTGTCGCCTCCACACGTCCCCACGCGTCCCCATACGTCCCCACACTCCCGAAACGTGAGGAGGCTCGCACACGTCGCACCTCATTTGATTACAACAGAAAAACCGGCGAAAAATCGAGTAGATACGATGCAATAATCTACCCGTTGCCATGACAACCCATATTAACAGTGGAGGGGGGGTAGGTACATCACATAAATATATTCCCACACAAGTCCGATTCCACACATTCCACCCACCCCCTACATTTTTGTACAGTGTTAAAATGCCTAAAACCACCCCACCCGAGTTTAAAAATGTTGTGCGGCCCCCACAGATTAGCTAAAACTACGGTATTTTTTACCCCTTTAGAGGGTAACGGGGGTTATACTCTCCTACGTTAGCTAACTACCAAAAACCGAGGGGTTAAAGGGGCAAACTTTGTGTTTTAAATATGTCCGAAGGCACACATTAAAATCGTTTGCGAAATACGAATCATTAGTACAACCTTTTGGGCCTTTCATATTTTTTTGTTACCTTAACATATGTATTTTGTTTTTAAAAGTTATCTTTATTAGTCTGTTAAATATAGGTTTATTAATCTGTTTAAGGAGTTTTAGCGGGAAACGATATGGTCATATGCTGCTCTTGTATTATAATCAATATCTTAGTGTTTTAACCTGTTATATTTAAGTAATTTTGATGGCAATTGATATAATTTAAAGCTCAGGAAATACTGAGGAATAGTGCATCTAATATAACAGTGTCTTAAATTTGTTTTCTTTAACAAGAAACACAAGGCAATAAGGTCTACTAACTGACCTGCCTATAAGGCCGAATACATAAAAAAAATCGAAAGGATTTTTGTGTATGATATTGATAAAATTTCCTAATACCTATACCTAATATCCTAATACCTAAAAAATCGAAGGTAATTCATTTTTGTTGTTTACATGTCATGTTGTTTACATTTCAAGACTTAATTACTTAATTGTATATTACGACATTTCATGCAGTTATTGCTATGTAAATACAACAGGCTATAGCTCTATCCAGAATAAAAAAGTACTGGTCTTTTAAAACGATCGTCCGCCGTAACAACTTGGCCTACTAGCATGATTCAATTTGTATCCATAGCGTGCAATGCTAGAATGTGAAACGACAAAAAAGAACCCGTGTTATCCAGTAACAAATTTTATTTCTTAAAATAAAACAAGTATTATGAAGAATATATATATATGTTTTTGTCATTATCAAATCATTTTTTTTTATTGTTTATGGTGGCAAACGAACAAGTAGTACGACGGGCAGTGTTACTGCTGGTCTGTGAGCATTTGCAATAAAGGGTAGCTATGCCGCTATCTGATAATTAAGATCCACCCCAGATAGTAGGGCTTCCGGCTCTCTAGCTCATCGAACAAAACACAGCACATTATCACTGCTTAGACGTTGATTTTCTGCGAAAGTTAAGTACTACCCCGGATGGACCGGCCCGCGGCTGTAAAAAGAAAATTATCAACAGTATGGCTCTACTAATACTAAATTCTATTACACTGCATTAATTTTGATTAAAATCCTATTAAGTTTTTTTTTAATAACTCTTAAATTCATAACTGAAATTTGAAGTTTACTTACTGATCATAGATTGTACAATGTACATTTCTAGCAGAAGGAAGCCACGTCTGAATATTTTGAGAAACAAAAACCAAAGATTTAATTAATCATAAATAATGACTGCATCCTAAACAAATTTTGATAGTAAAGATGGTGGAATCGCTTAAAGTAGAGACTTACCATGTTTAGAGTAATAGGTGTGATTCATATGTGATTGAAATATTTTGTGCTATCCACGAATAATTGTTCTAGTATGTCTTCTTCGCATTCATTAATTATATATTTATAAAGTCTCTCGCTGCACAATAGACTACAAGGCCATGGAAAAATTAACCTGTGAAATGAACCAACGTGAATAATACTTAGAAGGCACAGCCTTCTAAGTGTTATTCACGTTGGTTCAGTACTATATCATAAAATAACTCTGAGCGCTATGCCGTCATTTCGGAGTACACACGGTACAGGTGAGTACGTGAATTTCTCAGGTATAAGTCAGGAATTACGACTAGTTATTAATGTACGGCTTTTTTATAGCTTATAGATGATTAAAAATAAATGGCGAAAAACCTAGTGCCGAACTAAAGTGGTGGTGCCGGAAGTTAGTGAAAATCTTTAATTCGCCGGTAATTATAGAAGCAATATAGGTCATTCAACCACTGCGCTGAAATGTTTATTTGATTTTTTTGTGACTCCACTGTAACTCCTGTGAGCCAGAATCCACAATGGTGTCCGTAAACGATACTAAAGTTTGAGTCTCTGGCAGTTCCTGGAAACGCTTAAAATTTTCTTGGTACCTAAATTTATTGCAAATTTATGTAGAAAAGATAACCGGGAGGTGTTGGGGACAACGAAAACTACTACCTCATAAGTATAAGTATATTTTTGGATATTTTAGTGTTGTGTATTTGATATTTATTTGCCTGACGTTTCGAATACTTTTCTACACTAATGGTCACGGAAAGATTAGGGTGCTTTGAGGTCAACAAGTCGTTATTAAAAATGGCATTTTTTGATTATTTTTTATCCAAACCATTTTTTATTTTAATTAGGTGTAATTTGTCAATCATCAATCAGCCAGTACAATCACTTATGGACCGTACCAATATTTTTTTTTGCATAAGTATCAAATATAAAATACTCGACGTATATTCTATTAATGCGGTACATCACTACTATTACGTCATCCTTGCATATAATATTAGATTAAAGCAGTTTTCCTTTAACATAAATCTACGTACCCTGTAAGCGATGCCCGTTCTGCAAACATGACTTGTCTTTAACTTCCATTACAAAGGGGTTGGGGTTTATCTTGTGCAGTTACCCCGAGAATAGGGGTGTACATACATAATAGTACAATCGCTGAGTATTACAGAAGTCACGCTCAGATTTATTTCAGCTAGGAAAATGATAACAGATTTTATTTTTTCGAATTATTTATCGCTTCAACGTACTATTCATAAATACTACCAATCTAATAACTATCCGTGTGGTGACGGCGTAAGAATACATTTCACCACCCCCTGTCTTACCCGTGGGTGATCGTAAGAAACGACTAAGGGATATAAAATGCATATAACATCTATGCAAGAGAAGGAAGACTCGAAACAAAACCACATACCAACACGTCTGATCAGCGCCGTATAGTAGGTTAACTTTCCTCCCATTAGGGAGGACGCCCGAGCCTAACAGTGAGACATGTATGGGCTATGATGATTATGATAAATAACTTGTAAATTTTGTTAAAGCAAAACTAAGAGTAAGTTATATTAAATCATTTTAAAATCAATGTTTATATTCCCAAGAAGTTGATGTGAAGTGGTCGATCAAAACTTAGTATGTATGCAGTTTGTAAGAGACGCTATGGAAAAATCTTTAGTTTAAGTTTTTTCGCTAGTTTTAAATTTTTAATCTACTCGTAGGGTTGTTATAACCTAGATTAAAAACGGATTTAACTTCAATCTCTTCACAAAGCTTAAACTATGAATTAATTTAACATTTTAGAATGTGTTAATTAAAGAATATTAGTGAATGAATATTAACATTAAAATTACTTTTTATAATCAATACTATAAAAATGCTATTCAAATTACTGAAATTTTTAGCATTTAATATGCTTAATTATTTATAAATACCCGATTACGAAACGAAAAATGATGTCACAAGCGGGGTTCGAACCCGCACCTATTGGGAATCCGGCCCAACCATGCTGCCACTTACACCATCGTGAACTATTTTAGGACATGCAATTTTCGTTTCATATTATATCTTACGTCTTCAAGGTGACGTATGCCATCTATCGGACAATGTTTACACATTGTATAGGCTTAATACTTCAAACTTTACAGTTAGAATTGTATTAAACGATGACACAACCTTGTTATTCAAATTACTGAAATTTTTAGCATTTAATATGCTTAATTATTTATAAATACCTGATTACGAAACGAAAAATTATGTCACAAGCGGGGTTCGAACCCGCACCTATTGGGAATCCGGCCCAACCGTGCTGCCACTTACACCATCGTGAACTATTTTAGGACATGCAATTTTCGTATATATATATATATATATATATATATATATATATATATATATATATATATATATATATATATATATATATATATATATATATATATATATATATATATATATATATATATATATATATATATATATATATATATGTATTATATTATTTTTTCATTGTATAATATATAATATATAAAGAAATTAATAGTCATTAGTTAACAGCTTTATTTCACGAAACTAAATACTAATTGGGTAACATTTGTCTTTTTGGACATTAGGAATGCTAATTTAGGGTACGCTGCCCTATAACTCAAGGTAATAAGGTTAAGGAAGTGCGGTCCCTTAATAGAACAAAATTAAATAATCAAAACACATTTCAAGGTCACAATTTAGATGCTCTAAATTAGTTTCGTCTAAATTATTAAGTTTCACGCTGGCAAGCGATTGGCGTAGGCTGTCCCATAGAATATTACAAGTCGCGGTGATTCGTTTTTTTTAAAGTACTAAGGCAATAATCCTTGTATTGCGGGGGACTTTACAAACATATAATTAACGCAGACAAATTACTTTCAGATTCAGAACAATACTTTGTGGAAGGAATGGTTTGCATAAGAATCGAAATAACGGCACTGTGGTCTTAAACACTATGCCATCTGTGCAGTCATTTTCCATGACTCCCCTGTAAGTGAGGGACAACTTGTTTCTTATCCCCATAAGAGGTAAATAAACTAGCTAATGTGTTTATTAAGTAGCAAAATGCCGCAGTTTCATCCATTTAATTCCCGTTTCTAAAGGAATATAAGTATAAGATATAGCCTACGTTATTTTAATGATGTAGCTTTCGATTGGTTAAAGAATTTTCAAAATTAATTTAATATTTTAGGCGAAATTTTAACAAATAAACTTACATAAATACCCGATACGTAACGAAAAATGATGTCACAAGCGGGGTTCGAACCCGCACCTATTGGGAATCCGGCCCAACCGTGGTGCCACTTACACCATCGTGAACTATTTTGGGACATGCAAATTTCGAATCATATTATATCTTACGTCTTCAAGGTGACGTATGCCATCTATCGGACAATGTTTACACATTGTATAGACTTAATACTTCAAACTTTACAGTTAGAATTGTATTAAACGATGACACAACCTTGTTGTTCAAATTACTGAAATTTTTAGCATTTAATATGCTTAATTATTTATAAATACCCGATACGAAACGAAAAATGATGTCACAAGCGGGGTTCGAACCCGCACCTATTGGGAATCCGGCCCAACCGTGCTGCCACTTACACCATCGTGAACTATTTTGGGACATGCAAATTTCGAATCATATTATATCTTACGTCTTCAAGGTGACGTATGCCATCTATCGGACAATGTTTACACATTGTATAGACTTAATACTTCAAACTTTACAGTTAGAATTGTATTAAACGATGACACAACCTTGAAGACGTAAGATATAATATGATTCGAAATTTGCATGTCCCAAAATAGTTCACGATGGTGTAAGTGGCAGCACGGTTGGGCCGGATTCCCAATAGGTGCGGGTTCGAACCCCGCTTGTGACATCATTTTTCGTTTCGTATCGGGTATTTATAAATAATTAAGCATATTAAATGCTAAAAAATTCAGTAATTTAAATAAACTTACATTTATATCTATAATATTAAGTAGAATATTGATATAATAACTTTTAAAATGTGGCTACAAATACTACCAACCCTTACTTTGCTCGCGGATGCCGTAAAACACGACTAAGAGCTTTATATCGACCTGGAACAACATCCTCTGATGCCGTTTGGTCAATACTTACATTCCCAAGGAGAGTTGACGTCAGATAAGCGGCCGTTTATAAATCTATTAACTTTTGCAATATGTACTGAAGAGGAGTATATGCGTCGACCACAAATAATTGGGATAAGAGCAAGAAAATGATGACTTGTATAAAATAGCTTTCTTTAAATATGAATGATAAGATAGGGAAGTTACAGTGACCTACATTACATACCCCCCGCTACGTGTATATTAATATTCCCCTCACACACTTTACCCCCCCACACTAAGAAGTGTTAAGTCCGTTTACTACGTGGAAAGGGTACGGAAAATTTTGGAATTATTTATACAAATTTGCATAGGACTAGCTTTTGTCCGCGACTTTGTCTGCATTGAAGTCATGTGCGACTTCCTCGTTCAACATATTTTTTTTTTGTATTTTTGTATTGTAATGTGTTTGTGTGTGTGTGTGTGTAATGGATAGGTAATATTAAAGTAAAATTCATTTTTTATTTCTACTTTGGAGGAATATTTTTTTTTAACGGTTATGGTCGCAAACGAGCAAGCAGCTCACCTGATGGCAAATATTGCTGTCGCCCATGGATCCTTGCAACACTAGGGGTATAGCTAGACCACGGGCTACCAATAAAAAACTCAGAACCGTTTAGAAAGTTAGGACACCGGCTATCTAATTCACCGAACGAAGAACAGCACATGTTTTTTTGAAAAATTGCTACTGCTCAGACGTTGATTTTGAGAGTATACTACCCCAGACGGACTGGCTTGCGGCTGTAGACATAAAACTGTCAATAGTGTTTTTTTTTCGGGTAATAAAGATTGGTAAATATATTTTGCATAAAAAATCGAACTTTAATGCTAAACAAATGTCTAATTCTATTATTACGTCATCTGTGGAGTCGATTTTTATTTATTTCCTGCCAAATATAGTGTATTTTGGTATAATTAAAAGATCTAGAATTTCTAATTATTTTTATGGTGTAAAATGATTTTACTCTTATTTTTTTTTGCATAATATTTTTGATTTAGTAACATAATTATGAAAGTTACAACTTCCAGATCTAACATGAAATGGGTACGGGTATAGGGTTATGAGGTACGCTAATGGTAATCAAAACTATCAGATACAGTACTTAGACTAATGGAAAGTATAAAATCATATAACAAATTCAAAAAAAATACTCAGTTTGTGTCAAAGGAATGTTTTTAGCGTAATAGCCAATAAATTTTTATCACATAAAGTTTATATAATAAAAATGTTACGTACCTAAAGTTTACTTTGAGTTTGAATAACTAATATTGTCTATGCTTCGTAAATATTTGTCAAAAAAAATCATTAAAATCGGTTCATAAACGACGAATTTATCCGCGAACAAACATAAAAAAAATATATACGGTCGAATTGAGAAACGGCCTCCTTTTTTGAAGTCGGTTAATAAAACCATGTAATATTGTGTCTAGGTGATTTTAAACTTATACTTCTTTAGGCGCGTTATGAAAAATTATGAAAGTGAAATTCTAACACACACAACACAAAAGTTCTAACACAAAATAACACTCTAACACAAAAGTGACAGGTTGAGAGTCGGGTGTAAAACCGCTCATTAAGTCTACGAAGAAAGCTACTAACAAAATAGAAATAAAACCTCTTTCTAGTTTCTACATTCATTCACAATACGTGCTTTAGTTTCATACAAGTGACAATATGTGCTAATATCTTATATTCAGTAGTGATATAAATTGAATCTTTTGATTCATATTATTTATTACTCGTAAATATTAGTGTAAAAAATTATGCTATCCTTTTTCCAGTCCTTTTATGGTAATTAATTATTTGCATGCAATTAAAAATTATTTTTAATGATGCCAAAAAAGTAGAACTTCTTAAGCGCGTACATAAATACATGCACCCATTTCTTTTTCTAGATATTTAATGATTCATAATTGAATTTTTGTTTGATTTGAATGTTTTTTTTAATCGTTAGTATAACATATATACATTTGAAAAATTCAAAAGTTATATTGATAGACTTATGAATATAATCATTTGCAATGTGACAGTGTTTTTTTTTTCTTTTAATGTCATTGGCGGCAAAAGGGTAAGCGAGTGCTTCATGGTTAAATGTGATTGCTGCTCTAATAATAGCAGAGGCCTACTAGCGTGGTATCAGAATGTAGTTCTTCTTAAACTTGGTTTACAGAAAGACGTATAGTAATCTGATTAATCGGTATCAGCTAGGTATCTATTGGACATTTTACCGACAAAAAATATCACTCACTCACTTAAATCGATAACCCTCACTCCTACACATCTTATATAGTACCTAGTGAAAGGAAGCCACGAATTTTTACGAAATACGAAATAATATCTCACTTTTCCATAATTACTTCATCTTTACATTACATAAAATCTCAGCAATATTATTAATTGTAATACTATCATCATTCTTCTACTCTTATCCTAATTACTTGGGGTCGACACAATATGTACTCTTCTTTCATAATAAATATTGTAGAAGTTATTGGCAATAGTTTTATGACTGGCCGCCTGCCAGACGTCATAAAAGGTTAGTATCTTAACCACTATGCCATCTGTGCAGTCTTACTATAGTATGATACATATATGTAGTCATACTATATTTCTTATTTAGACAACATTCGACATTAAGGAAATAATCCTTGTATTGCGGGCGACTTTACAAACAAGCAATTAACGCAGACAAATTACACATACATTAGGAACAATAGATTGTAGGCTGCACAGAGTAGGCATTTTCTTGTGTGGGAATCGAACCCACTGAGATTGTCTCGATTTGAATGATTTTCTTGGAAAATTCTCAACAATTAGAGCTAAATCATGTCTAGTTAATGAAAATAGAGCGCTTATTATATGGAAAGAAATATTGTAGGGTGAAATATAGACCTGTTACCTCTGTTTGCTCTATTCAGGAGAGAGAGATAAAACTATGAAAAGAACTTTAAGAATAAATATATATTTTTTTATAATAAATGCACAATGTATTTTTATTTGTTTCTGCCAACCCTATCGCGTGAAAAAAGGTCTGAACCTTTATTATTTAGCAATATATTAGTTGTGGGTACATTGAGCCTCGGCTAATTCCTACAGGAGATCTCTATGCGCGTTTTATTTCCAAGCGATTTTAGATAGGGTTCGGTTCGCGTATCTAGGAGCTGGCGTAAAATATAAGTTATGAGCGAGCTCAGAAATATAATAATTTCATTCATCCATCTGTCATATTAACTCTTGTAGTTTTTATCATATTTTTATTTTAATATACAATGTGAAAGCAAAAACAAAAAAATATTCGTTGTATTTTTCTATAAACAGATATTGGCCTTTAAGTCTTGCTATTAACATTTTCTTGACGCAATAATGTAAAAAGTAAAAACCGTAATAGTTCTGATTCTTATAAAAAAATCCTCACAGATAATATAACGGTGTAACGAAGATGGCGAAAAGTTAAATGATATGGTAATTATAGTGTGACTACTGATTCTAAGATTCTAGGAAAGATATCATCCGTCCATCCATCAGCCCGTAGATGTTCACTACTGGTCAGGCCTCCCCACGAGAATTCCACTTAGAACGATCTGTGACACCAGCAACCAACGGCTTCCTGTGACTCAAGTTGTCGTTAGTCTATCTAGTGGGGAGTCGTCCTACGCTGCATCGCCCGTATTGTGGTTGCTACTCGAGAACCTTTCTTCCCCAACGGTTATCGGTTCAAGTGACGTGATCTACAAAAGTACTACTATTTTATTTTTCTCTGTCTAATTACATATTTATATAATATAATTAGATTTTCAAGAATATAATCCTCAATTCAAGAATTTTCTTCAATTGAGAATTATATTCTTGAAAATCTAAAAACGCTCGATCCTAGTATAAGTCTTATCCAAATTTTAAGAAGAAATTCTTCTTTTGTTGGTGATTATGATCCTATTAGTCATATCCAATTAAAAAAACTTGACCAATACGTCTGACCAGCGCGGTATAGTAGGTTAATTTCCCTTCCATTACGGAGGAGATCCGAGCCCAACAATGCGACATTTATGGGCTGTGATGATGATGATGATGAATTAAAAAAAATCTTCCATAGTTAGTGATTATTAAAAAGTTACTAAGTATTTTGCATCTATAAGTTATAACCTGCAAAAATAAAGAAAATCTTCCTTTCACTGCATCTACTATTTTTATACCTCAAAATATTCCCGTGTGTAAAAATAGGTGGTATAAGTGTTGAAAAAAAAAAAAATTTCCGCTAACTGCTTTAACTTAAACACCACACATAACATGGAAGTACAAGCACCACGATCGATGTCGCCCTAAGGCATCGTTTCCAACACCAATAAAGTTTTTTGTTCCGATTCGTTTATGTACGAGCAATGGAAGTGAATTATAAGTGAGCATACATGATCTGTTAGCCATTCATACCTGAAATACGATTTGGTTGTTTCAGTTAGATATATAGAAATTAAAGTTGTTCAATAGCCTAGAAGTATTTGTTTTATATTTTACTGCAAATTTGTCTATATTAATGCAAGGCTAAGTGATATCAATGATAAAAAAAAACATTTTTTTTTCATTTTTTTTATTGCTTATGGTGGCAAACGAGCAAGCAGCACACCTGATGGTAAATGTCACTTCCGCCCATGGACCTTTGCAATATCAAGGGTATAACTTAGGCCGCTGTCTACCAATACAAACCCCAAACCCACCCAGTTGGGCTTCCGACTCTCTCGCTCACCGAACGAAGCGCAATAGCATATTGCCATTACTCAGACGTCGATCTTCTGCGACAATGTGGTACTGGCCCGCATGGACCGACCCGCGGCTGTAGACAGAAAACTGTCAACAGCGTGGTCCTACCACTATTAAATTAGAAGTAGAAGTACAAGATAGACTTAGTATGAAAAATTGTGGGGAGGAATATGTGATAGGTAAGGATGTTTATCAATATGAATGTTAATGAATTTTTTATAAATAATCAACCATGTTAAATGCTAAATTTCAGTAATTTTAATAATAGGGTAGTGTCATCGTTTAATACAATTCTAACTACAAAGTTAGAGTATTAAATCTGTACAATGTGTGAACAATGTAAGGTAGATGGCACACGTCTCCTTTAAAGACGAAAATATAATACGAGGCGAAAATATAATGTCAAACAACAGCTCACGCTGATGTAAGCGGTAGCACGATTGGAATGATTTTCCAATAGGTATAGGTTCGAATCCCATGTGTGACAATATTTTTTCGCTCGTAATCAAGTTTTTATAAACAATGTGAATGGACTTAAAATCGTAGGAGACCCAAATGGAGATGGATGGAAAACTAGGTGAACGAGGAGAGCGGTGGAAGTTGTATTTTGAGTTTTAATTCTCTTATATAAGTTTTTATTTCGTGTTTTCCATCTCTTCCATAGATGCTATATGAATTTTATATTCCTTAGTCATCTTTTACGACACCCATGAGTAAGACTGATGTTGGGTAATAATGAAAAGAAAAATAGATTGTTTAGGAAAATGTAATTGATGAAATAATGAAAAAAATATAGTTTTCTTTTTGGAAAATATAATTGATGAAAAAAATATATTATATTAAAATTAAAAAATAGGAATAATTATAAAATAAGGAATACCAAGATCAATCGGAGCTGTTTGAATTATATTGCTCGAATGCCCGACTGAACTGAGCTATGTCTATTGTCAATAGATAGCGGCCAAATTTTTCCTTCGCATAATAATAGTTTTTACCAATAGTTGACTGGAAATACTGATAAAACTATATTTTCTATAAATAAAAGGCAATGAATGTACAAATAGATAGATTTATCACCCGCAAAGAAATCTCCTTCATACTAATTAAATTTCATGAAAATCGCTGATGTCCTTGTTCTGAAAATATAAAATATTAATTTTATATATGACTGCACAGATGACATATTGATGAGATACAAACCCATGACGTCAGTGTTGTGATACCACTCTGTGTGATCCACAAATTGTTCTAAGTTTGTATGTAATTTGTGTCCATTAAGTGTTCGTAAAGTCCTCCCCAACACAAGGATTCCTTAATGCCAATAAATGTTTTTTTTTTCAAATGAAAAAAGGAATTACAACGAAATATATGAAATATACATCTTAATATATATAAATTACGTGTCACGTTGTTTGTCCGCGATAGATTCATAAAGTACTTAACCGATTGTAACCAAATTTGCACAGCATGTGTAGTTTGATCCAACTTAAAAGATAGGATGTAGGTACCGAGGAAGACCGAGACTAACCTACCTAGACCAGATCGGTCATGTACTGAAGGAAGGTGGAGTCAAGAGTCTCCGAAACCGGCGAGCGTGTATGAAGAGAATTATGAATGTTGAGGAAGCGAGTGAAGTATGCAGAGATAGAGTTCTCTGGCACTCTGTTCTTTCTGCCTACCCTGCAAGGGATATGGCGTGATGATATGTATGTATGTAAAAGATAGGATAGTTAAATATTAAATTTAAATCTCAATTTATAGTAATATTATTTTATTGCAAATTATATGTCTAATATTTTACAGTCAAATTCATATGTTATATCAAAAGGATTTTAAAAGATGGCGGAATCTGTTGATTGGATTCAGTAAGTATTTAATAGATGGCGCTATGTTAAATGTACAAACGCTGTATATAAGCTAAAATTTGTTAGAATAAACAAAAAGTGTTACTGAGGCTAACCTAAGCCACAGCAACGCGTGGCCCGGTCTGCTAGTTTATATCTATAAAACAGGATGTTTGTATATATTATAATACATCGCTAAACTCAGAAACTATTGAACCGACCATTATGAAAATATGAATTATATACTATCCCTATTGATGTAACTCGCCACCAGGCGGCACTGCGATATATTGACCACTACAAACTAACCAACGGGCTGGGTTTGCTAGTATAAATATATACAATACGACCTTCTCGTTAAAAGATATTAGATAGATATTATGCTTTTTTTTCTCTGTGTGGTGACGGAGTAAGAATACAATTCACCACTCCCTATCTTACCCGTGGGTGATCGTAAGAGACGACTAAGGGATATGAAATGCATATAACATCAATGCAAGAGAAGGAAAACTCAAAACAAAACCCTATACCAACACGTCTGACCAGCGCGGTATAGTAGGTTAATTTCAATCACATTACGGAGGAGGCTGGAGCCCAACAGTGGGACATATATCAGCTGAGATAATGATGATGATGATTATGCTTTTGAATTTTTAATATATATATTCCAATATATAATAATTACAAAATCAACGAAGCCTAAAAAAACAGTAAATTTACTAATGATATATAGAGGTATGTACCTCGGGGCTATTCCTACATACTCTATATTTATATAACGCATGTAGCTAGCGAATCGAATTAGCGACCTTTGGCCACTTTCGGGTATTTGTTCTAGCCCGCCCTAAAATCCAGCCGTAGGGGTAACCATTGCAAACACCCTCTGAATTTACTACTTTAAAAAGGTTTTGCTACGTTTTCAATTTTAATTTGAGACTCGTAATGATTTTTTTTTGTTATGTATTAATAACTGTGAATGAAAAACGTATTATAAAAAGAGCATTATACAACATTATCTTATTCTTATCCCAATTATTTGGGGGCGACTCAATATGTATCATGTCATCTCTGTAGTCACTTCCTATCTATCCATGTCCTGCCTCACACAGTCAATTATTCTGAGAATGATATTATTCTAGAATATAAAAGATATCTTTTGATTTCCCACTGCTAATAAAGATTGAAATTATTTTACAATGAAAATGCAAAACTCCTACGATACACGCTCAATCAATGGATTGACACAAGATATTTATTTCAAGATTTCCTTAATTATTTATAACGTTGTAAAATATGCCGCACGTTACTAAAATTAAAACGAAATTAAATAAAGTAAAATCGCATAAAAAGAAAAGATTTTTAAAGTAATGTGTTAATTTTAAAATAAAAACACCATATCCCACTCGGGCTCGAGCTTCGTCCATTATGTGAGGGAAATTGACCTACTATATCATACTGGTCGGACGTGTTGGTATAAGGTTTTGTTTTAAGTTTTTCTTCTCTTGCATAGATGATATATGTATTTTATATCCCTTATTCGTCTCTTACGATTACCTACAGGTAAAATAGGGGGCGATGAATTGTATTCTTACTCCATCAGCATACGGAAAATGAAATAAAAGAAATTAATTAAAATGATTTAAAAATTGTTTTAACTCATATGTTTAGTGCTCAAGTAAACATAAGAAATCTTTCTGTAATAGTTAATTTAAAAAAAACATAGCTTTCCGTGTGGTTACGGAGTAGGAATACAATTCATCACCCTCTTCCTTACCTGTGGATGTTGTGAAAGACGATTAAAATGCTTAAAACATTGATGTTTCTTTCTTTTTTTTTTTTTTTTGGGGTGGGTTACGGTCGGCGCACTCCTCGCACCACTCCGTCCGGGGCGACAGAGAGGCGTAAGCACGCACACCCGTAACCCACCCGTGACGTCGCCTTCGTCGTTGGGCCGACCACCGGAGCAGAGTGACTTGACGTCAGTGGTCGGCCTGACGGAATACCCCTGAGGAGTACTTTCTCCTCGACCGACGTCCCCCCTCGGGTAGGATGTCGGTCTTTCCTCACGCAGTCGTACTCTCGGCGGGTGACGGACTAATTCCCCGGTCCAGTTACCCGCGGCCTCGGCTAGGGCGGCATTAGGCGCAGGTAAAAAAATTCATGCTAGAGAAGAAAATTCAACATAAAACCTCTATGCCAACTCGTTTAACTTATGTAGCATAAACGAGTTAATTAAGTTGTGGAGAAGGCCTAAACTTAATAGTAGAATTTATATGTGTTAAGAAGAATACATATATAAACTTAGAAAGTGCTACATAATCTTACTGCTGATTTTGAACAAACTTCACTATGTAGGGCACTTGCATTTTTATATCACGCTGATCAGACGGGTTGCTATACGGTTTTATTCCGAGTCTTTCCCTCTCTTGCATAGATTTTATTTGCATATTGTATCTCTTACGAGACCCACATGCAAAAAAGGCAGTAGGAAATTGTATTCTTACACCATTTCTACACGGAACATGCTTTAATAGCTTTATTAGTTATGTTAAATGCTATTATAGTGAAGCCGTTGAGCCTTCAGCTGACATTTATTATCATCATCATCATCATCATTCTACTACTCTTACCCCAATTTCTTGGGATCGATACAACATGTATTCTTCTTTCACAGTACATATTATAAAAGTTATTGGCAATAGTTTTATTACCGGCCGCCTGCCAGACGTCAATCCTCCTTGGGAATATAATTGTTGACCAAACGGCATCAGATGAAGTTGGTCCAGGCCTTAGTCGTATTTTACGACATCCACGAGAAAAGTAAGGGTTGGTAGTATTCGTAGCCGCTACCACACAGTTTTATTATAGAAAACTTATTTTAATAAAATTTAGGTGCCCAGTACTAAAGTCATATTTATAGAATAATAATTAATTTCATATATCTCGCAACCCTGCGAGTAAATTCCAGCAAAAATAAAACAGAAGTTAAGCCCTTCACGTAATCCCCGTACGCACTGAGTCGAAAAATTATTTAAGCACTGGGCCCGCTCATAGCTTTATAGTAGTTCTAAAACTCTGTAGAGTTAAGAGATTTAGAAATAATTACACATTTCCATTATCTCAGTGTTGCCATTTACATTTATAGGTAGAATATTTTTTTATTTTATGTGTCTATTTGTTCCGTGATAAACGACTTCCCTTTGCTTACTCAGTTGTAGGTTATTTTTCTTTTCATATCTAGTAATATAGAGAATTGGCGGCATTTTATATTGATAATTAGAATGATATATTTATTAGTAAATGTTGTATTTATAAGTCAAATATATAGAAGCGTCAAATACTTATAATTGAGAAATTGCAGTCTTATATGCGCCACTGCTGTGGGCCTCCTCCATAATAGGAGAGAAATCTACTAATTATGGGACCTAACACGTTAATAAAACAATATCTTGGATATACTTTAAATTTTCCTTTTCTTGCATATTTATGCATCTGTATCCATCCACCCAACAGCTCGTAAACGTCCACTGTTGCACTAAGGCCTCCCCACGAGAATGCCATTCAAAACAATCCTGTGCCACCTACATCCAACGGTTTTCTGCGACCTTCGAATGCATCTGTAATTAGTATCATATCACTAAGTCGTTTTCCGCTACACACACAGGCAAGTAACCATCCGTCTCTTGACTCACAACACGGTAAACTTTATATATATTATCATAAATAACAGAAATTATATTAAAATTAATAGTAATAATTTAATATTGGACGTAATATTCTATTTTTAAAGAAAATAAAGTGACCTACGAGGTTATATTATAAAAAAATCGAATTAGAGAAATAAAATAACACACTAACAATTTGATATCAATATATTTGTTTTTTTTAAACTAACCTAAATTTTAAATTTAGACTGACAATTTTCACTTCTGCTTTACGCGATAAAGTGATTATTGACTATTACTTTGTTCTTATACTAAGATTAAAATATTATTGCTGAAATTGATTTGAATTCCAAGCTGGTTGAAAGAATTATTTAGGTTTGTATCGGGCAATAGTCACTAGGTAAAATACCACCTTCTTCTCCGTGTGGTGACGGAGTAGAATACTATTCACCACCCCATATCTTACCCGTGGGTTATCGTACGAGACGACTAAGGGATGTAAAACGCATATAACATATAGATGTTTGTGCGAGAGAAGGAAAACTCGAAATAAAACCACCAACACGTCTGACCAGCGCGGTATAGTAGGTTAATTTCCCTCCCACTGCGGAGGAGGCCCGAGCTCAACAGTGGGACATTTATGGGCTGTGATGATGATGATGAAAATACCACCATCAAGGATATTACATGATTGAATTTTGAGAGCTATTTTAACTCTATCCAGCATTTAAAAAAAAAACTAGACGTCATAACAGTTTTAAGCAATAACGTTAATTGTATTAAAATCTTAAATCCTGTTTTAAAATTATTTATAACTCCAAAGACTTGTTGTAATATTAGCAATGTGTTTCGCCATCTGCTTCTAAGCATAATTAAAAATAAAAGCGTCTCGAAACCCTACCCTACCCAAAAACTTGTGTGCAACTACATAACTAAAAACCCTATGCGGCCGTCCTCCAGGCCCGCGAGGTCATTGTCCTAGGCACCCGAAATTCGAAAGCATTAAAAAAAACGGAACAAAATGGCGGACTCAGACCTGTTACCGCGTTACATTACTCTATGCCAGGTGTTGCCAACTTTTCACAAATGTTTCAACGGAATTATTGTGGCTTTTGTTTTTTATTTAAAGAAAAGTTTTTTGTTTACGGCATTAAAAGTGTTTGTAGCTGTCTGTGGGTAGTTATTTTTCGCGGTCATTTTCGATGGCGAACGAGTAGTTATAGAGTACTTATTTAAAGTTATATTCCTAATAGCAGATATTAGATAAAAAACCAAAAAATTTAAAACGAGTATGATTTTAACAAGATAAATAAATATACTACCCACAAATACGAGGAGGGATTAGGAAATCATTACAATTCTATTAGAGTTTATGATAAAGACCACAAAGACAGTTTCTTTTCAGCCCGTATTATTAGGGTCTTAGATTTCCGCTTAAACCTGCACAGTGGGAGAGAATTTACCTGCTATATCACGCTGGCCAATAAGTAAGCAAATATTAACATCAAAAAATAAGGACAATCTAAAATAAAAGCCTATACTAATCTGTTTAGATTGTATGTCTTTTCTTAGGTCAATTTCTATTTCTTTGTACAGAAGGTTGCGTCCTGTAGTGGAATACTATGAGCAGAAAAAAATGAGAATTAGTTTACGGAATCTCATAATCTTTGTGAGGAAATTACAAGTGTTCCAGACAAATAAATTGTAGGTTATTATAAAATCTGTATTTAAATTTCATTTAATTTTAATGTAAAGGTTGGTACTTGTAAAAGTTTCAAAGTTTCTTATTAAAATACTAGACAATGTAGCGATTTTATTGGTAGGCACTCGCTGTTTTGTTATTATATTTCTTTATTAAGCTGCTATTATCTTTTATATCTAATGAAAAAATTAAATAATGTAAATTTTACAACAAAAAGTTTCTTAGCACTAATAGAAAGTGTTTTTCATTCGTACATATTTTAATAAACATCCAAGGGAGTCACTCAAATGGACAGTTTGAAATTATATGCTGTGCCAGTCTGTCTGACCTATGTAGGTTATAAATCACTTTGCTTTCTGTTATAAAAGAGACGTTACCATTTCATGGGACTTAAGTCTTTAATAAACTGAATAGAAATTAAACATTTAAAGGATAAAGATACTACTGAAGTAGTCATTTAACAGAGGCCTTCTTCATGAAGTATTTCACAAATATGAGTGTTATAAATCAAGTGCACATTCCTTATAGTCCGAAAGGATAATCTCACTACAGGGAAGGTTTGTAATAATAAAGGGAATATCTATAATTTAAAGGACGAAAATAAGTTTATATTTTATGATTAAACGAAGTTACATTTAATGATTAAATGAAGTTATATTTTATGATAAAATGAAGTTACACTCTATAATTAAATCAAGTTATATTTTATGATTAAATGAAGTTATACGTTATGATTTATTTAAATTGCATTTAATGATTAAATGAAGTTACATTTAACGATTAAATAAATTTATATTTTATGATTAAATGAATTTATACTTTATGATTAAATGAAGTTATAGTTTTTGATTAAATGAAGTTATTTTTTATGATTAAATGAAGTTATGTTTTTTGATTAAATGAAGTTATATTTTATGATTAAATGAAGTTATACTTTATGATTAAATGAAGTTATATTTTTTTGATTAAATGAAGTTATATTTTTTGATTAAATGAAGTTATATTTTATGATTAAATGAAGTTATACTTTATGATTAAATGAAGTTATATTTTATGATTAAATGAAGTTATACTTAATTATTAAATGAAGTTATACTTTATGATTAAATGAAGTTATATTTTTTAATTAAATGAAGTTATGTTTTATGATTAAATGAAGTTATATTTTATGATTAAATGAAGTTATACTTTATGATTAAATGAAGTTATATTTTATGATTAAATGAAGTTATACTTTATGATTAAATGAAGTTATATTTTATGATTAAATGAAGTTATACTTTATGATTAAATGAAATTATATTTGATGATTAAATTAAGTTATACTTTATGATTAAATGCATCATCCTGCTCTTATAGCAAATAATTAAGTTCAACGCAATATATATTTCTCTTTCATCATACATATTGCAAGTTATTGGCAATAGTTTTATGATTGGCCGCCTGTCTAAGGTCAAACCTCCTTGAGAATGCAGTTATTGATCAGACAGTATTGTTGAAGGTTATTTGAGTCTATTTAGGATATAAACGTATATAATTACCGTGTGGTGATGGAGTAAGAATACAATTCCCCGTCTTTATCTTACTCGTAGATGATCGTAAGAGAGTCGTCTTTTACGATCACCCACGAGAATAAAATATGCATATAAAATCTATGCAAAAGAAGGAAAACTCGAAACACAACCCTATCTGACCCTATCTGACCATCCTCTTAGTATATATAGAGAAGGATTGAGCCTAGCAGTGGGACTTGTATGAGCTCAGATGATGATAATAAAGTGCATTTAAAAAAAAAAAATATAAAATAATATAATTGAATTTCCCCGTGTGATGACAGGTCAATAATTAAATGAGTTGCCACCTCTTACTTTCTCGAAGCAAGTACTTATTCATTTTAATTTCGTCATTATTATCATCATTACACATCGTATGCGTCACACTCATAGGCTTAAACTTCTTCTACTATGGGGGAGAAATATACGTTGATCAGATTTGTTGTTATAAGGTTATTTTCGTGTTTTTCGTCTTTTATATAGACGTTATATGCATTTTGTATATGTTAGTCATTTCAGGGCATTCACAGGCAAACCCGTCATCATTTGACTACCAGTAGTAATAGTTTTGAATACTTATAGTTGTTTACCTGTCTACTAATCTGTTGTGTGGTAGCTGCTACGAATACTACCAACCCTTATTTTGCTCTTGGATGTCGTAAAAAAACGATTAAGAGCCTCATAACGTGGCCAACTCCATCTGATGACGTTTGGTCAACAATTACATCCCCAAGGAAGGTTGACGTCTGGCAGGTGACCGGTCATAAAACTATTGCCAATAACTTTTAAAATATGTACTACGAAAGAAGAGTACATATTATATCGAGCCCAAGTAATTGGGAAAAGAGCAAGTAAAAGAAGAAAGAGATCATTTTGTTCCAATGAAAAAATACAATAGAGTGATCAGCCCCATTCCAGT
This sequence comes from Lymantria monacha, assembly GCA_905163515.2. NCBI lineage: Eukaryota > Metazoa > Arthropoda > Insecta > Lepidoptera > Erebidae > Lymantria > Lymantria monacha. Next base: position 31,294,241 of record LR991093.1, read on the forward strand.
TCATATATGTGGGACATGTTGGGATCTGGAAATTGACTTACTATACCATGCTGGTCAAACTTGTTATTATAGAGTTTTTTTTCCGAGTTTTCCTGTTCTTGCATAGATATTATATACGTTTTATATCCCTTAGTCGTCTCTTAAGATCACTCATAGGTAACATAGGGGGTGGTGAATTGTATTCTTACTTCGTCACCACACGGAATAAACACATTTAATAGTGGTAGGACCACGCTATGGACGATTCTCTGTCTACAGCCGCGGGCCGGTCCGTCCGGGGTAGTACCCCACTCTCGCAGAAGATCGACGTCTGAGTAACGCCAATGTGCTATTGCGCTTCGTTTGGTCAGCGAGAGAGCCGGAATCCCAACTGCGGTGGGTTTTGGGGTTTGTATTGGTAGGCAGCGGTCTAGCTATACCCTTGATATTGCAAACGTCCATGGGCGGCAGTGACACTTACCATCAGGTGTGCTGTGTTTTCGTTTGCCACCATAAGCAATAAAAAAAACAATGAACTTAAAAGAACATAAATAAATCATGAACATATAAAAAGGAATAAAAGATGTATCTTACTAGAAAAGGTCAGTTTAGCATAAGTTAAATGAGAAGTCATCCAGCGTTGATTTTCAGTTGGCAACCCATATAAATTATTTAAAAATATAATATATATATATAATACATACATACATATCATCACGCCATATCCCTTGCAGGGTAGGCAGAGAGAACAGAGTGCCAGAGAACTCTATCTCTGCATATTTCACTCGCTTCCTCAACATTCATAATTCTCTTCATACACGCTCGCCGGTTTCGGAGACTCTTGACTCCACCTTCCTTCAGTACATGACCGATCTGGTCTAGGTAGGTTAGTCTCGGTCTCCCTCGGTACCTACATCCTTCCACTTTCGCATTGTATATCTTCTTAACCAGACGTTCGTTCGGCATTCTTTCCACATGTCCGAACCATCGGAGCATGCCCTTTCGCATCTTTACACCAATACTCTCTTTCATACCTACTCGCTCTCTTACGTCGTCGTTACGAATGCTGTCGGTCAGCCTAACTCCACAGATTTGCCGCAGAGATCGCATTTCGACCGCATTAATTTTACTTTCATACTCTTTTCTGCATACCCAACTCTCGCTTCCATACAGTAATGTTGGGACAAGCACTGCGTTATGTATTGCTACACGTGCCTTCTGGCTGAGGTGGTGGCTGCCAAGAAGTTGCCCCAACGCTCCGTTCACTCTATTTCCCGCATTCACTCTTCGCTCTATATCAGTGGTGTACCTTCCATCTCAGCTAAATCCACATCCAAGATATACAAATTCATCCACTTGCTCTAGTATATCATTACCTATTGTTACTCTTACATCTGTTCTGGCTTCGTCTCTTTCAAAGACCATTATTTTGGTTTTGGTTTATATATAATAATATATGGAATTAATATAATGGACTTTTGGTGGGAATTCAAAGACGTCATGTGGTGGTCTTGTATTATATTCAATATCTTAGTGTTTTATCGTGTTATATTAAACAATTTTGATGACATTTTATGTAATGTGATGCGACAGAACTGCTGAGATGCAGTGAATATGATATAAAAGTGCTTTACAACGTTTTTGTTTTCCACAAAAATGCCCAGAAGATACCATTAACAGTGTGTCTATAGCACTGGTGATGACAACATTTTGACATAATGACAGATGATGTGAAGAAAATAAGATTGGAGAAAATTATAACTCGATACTGGCAGCATATGGCTCGTATAAGTAGCTGATTGCCAATATATAAAAAGAAGAAGAAGACGAATAAGATAAAATCCACGTGTATTGACGACGTGAATTAACGACTAAAACTAGAAGAATAACTAAATAAATGCTATACAGATACGCAACTAGCTTCAATAAATAATACGTAGCATCAAATATATAGTAATAATACAGCTACATATAAAAGTAGTTAATAAAATAAATAAAACAATATTTAAATAATAGATAAATTAAATTTTCCGTTTGGTGACGGAGTAAGAAAATACAATTCACCACTCCCTATTTTACCCGTGGGTGATCGTACGAAACGACTAAGGGATATAAAACGCATATAACATCTACGTGAGAGAAGGAAAACTCGAAACATAAACCTATACCAACACGTCTGACCAGCGTGGTGTAGTAGTTCGACTACCCTCCTATCATGGAGGAGGCTCGAGCCCAACAGTGGGACATATATGAGTTGAGATGATGATGATGATGAGACAAATTAAAATAACAACAGTAAAGCAGTTGTAGCTTATAAGATATTAGTAGATAAAAAGTCAGCATATTTATTTGATATAGACATCATTCTCCTACTCCTATCCCAATTACTTGGGGTCGATACAATATGTACTCTTGTTTCATAGTACAAATTGTAAAAGTTATTCGCAGTAGTTAAAACTATTGACCGGCCGCCTGCCAGACGTTAACCCTCGTTGGGAATGTTATCGTTGACCAAACGGCGTGAGATGGAGTTGGCCCAGGTCGTTATAAGACTCTTAGTCATCTTTTACGACATCCTCGAGCAAAGTAAGGGTTGGTAGTATTCGTAGCCGCTACCACACAGCGATATAGTATTATATAAGCATATAATTATTAATCAAAAATCTTTCATTTGGCTCGGCTAGGCAAAACTTTATTAGACTTATATTAAAAACTAGCTTCTGCCCGCGGCTTCGCCCGCGTAAAAGGTTACTTTCCTAAAGCTTTTCATCCCCTTTTTTTATTTTACCCCTTAAGGGTAATTTTTTTACAAAATTTTAATGTCATATTTATTTATATTTAATCAATAGCCTAAAAATAAGTTTCAAGCTTCAGGCTTTAAAAATGACGATACTTCCTTACAACTTTTCATCCCCCTTTACAACCCTTTTTTGCATTAAAAAGTAGTCTATGTCCTTTGTCAGGCTTTAGACCATCTGTGTACCAAATTTAATTTAGATCGGTTCAGTAGTTTTGGCGTGAAAGAGCGACAGACAGACAGACAGACAGAGTTACTTTCGCATTTATAATATTAGTAAGGATTATGCGTTTAGGATTATATTCAGTTTGTCATTCACCTAATAAATTTGCAAAGTTTGTATTTGGAGAGATTTTGTTTATTTTTTGACTCCGTTAAAAATCTGTGATTTCATCAACATGTAAAATCCATAGATACTAAAACAAAATACTGTAATACAAGGGCATTAACTGTGATAGTGGTCGGGTTCGATTCTTTTATTATTACTTATGGTGACAAATAAGCAAGCCGCACATCTGATGACAAATGTTACTGCCGATAATGGACTTTTACAATATCAGGGGTACTTATAACCCACCAAAGATGGGCAACTGGTTTTCTAGTTAAGCGAATAAAGCGCAACTCCACATTATCACTGCTTAGACGTCAATTTTCTGTGAGAGTGTGGTAGGTACTACCTCGCTCGCACGGCGAAGAAGAGGTGCTTGCAGGGTGGGTCAATGGGGTTGCGCGCCGCCTCTTCCGTCACCCCGGACCGATTTAGCGGGGTGCGACGTCCATAGCCCAAAGCAAAAAAAAAAAAAAAACCAAGGTACTACCGCAGACGGCCCAGTCTGTGGCTGTAAACAGAAAACTGTCTTACAGTGTGACCCTACCACTATTCTTCAACGGAACAATACTTTGTGCGATCTAAAGATTGTTCATTGTTCTAAGTCTGGAACTAATTTGTGTCCGTTAATTTTATATTATAACAATCTTACAAATAATTTCTCAGAAATACAAGGATTTATTCCGTGATTTTATTCCGTGTGGTGATGGAGTAAGAATACTATTCACCACCCCATATCTTACCCGTGGGTGATCGTATGAGACGACTAAGGGATATAAAACGCATATAACATCTATGCGAGAGAAGGAAAATTCGAAACAAAACGCTATACGAACACGTCTGACCAGCGCGGTATAGTAGGTTAATTTCCCTCCCATTACGGAGGAGGAGGAGGCCCGAGCCCAACAATGGGACATTTATGGGCTATAATGATGATGATTATGACAAGGATTTATTTCCTTAGCTTACATTTTTTAATGCTTAATGTAATAATCTGACGATTATTTCTTTAAGCATTAAAAAAGTAATAAAAAAAGAAACACAAAATATAGTAGATACAAAATGTTTGCGTGAATCATTCAGTTCAATGAACTTAACTATCAATAAGACGATTCTAAAATTACTAATACGTATTTGTATCAAAATATGTACATTGAGACAGTTGCCAAAATTTCGCTTCGGTTGCACACCGCTGTCGTCTCTCTACTCCTAAGAACGGGTTGCATTTCACCGGGCACTCACACATATATGTATATAGTGCGTATGTGTGTACTAATGCACACCTGTGACCAATTCGGGAATAGACCGGTTGTTACCAGTTCAGACGGGACTGAGTGAGTTCGTTCTAGTTATATTGCATTTTCTAATTTAGGGTGACACCCTAATTCTGTAGATTGGAAGTGCAGCTAAAATTAAATTTCAATTGCAAAATTATGATTTACATTTTCCTAGATTCAGTAATAAGTTTAAAAAGTTAATAATATTATTTGCATTTAAAATATCGCCAAAACCTTATTATGACAACTTTAGAAAATAATTTTTAACGCGAAACGTATCAAATAAAACATTTTTTTGGTTGTATTTAATTATCATTTTCTTATATTTCATACTCTTTAACGTAACATATTAATTTTAACTATAGAAATAAATAAACTAGGATAATTTAACGGCATCACAAGTTAGGATATGATAAACAAGTATACCAACTCAGAACAAGTTGTGCATTGCATGAAATAGTCCTGCGTGGGACTCGAACTCACGTCACTGGCACTGGGTAGGTCGGTATTTTAACCACTACGTTATCTATGTAGTCATACCGAAGTGCACTGGAACTGATGATGCTAATGTTTAGAAATTAATATTGTTATAGCACATTATTGCATTTCTTGGTGCGGTGATTAAGTGCATATCGTGCTATCACCACTTATTTTCTCGTCAAAATATAAACCAGCTGAGGGTTTATTTACCAAGAGATACTCACAGCAGCACTTTTCGGAGAACTTATAATAGCAACTTTCATTGCTAATTCATTTGCCAAGCGCGACGAATGATCAATTATTTTTTCTTTCACTAATAATTGTTTCTTAATTGACCAAATAAAGACGACTAAGAGCCTTATAATGACCTAGGTCAACTCCATATGAAGCCGTTTGGTCAACAATTACATTCCCAAGGAGGGTTGACATCAAGCAGGCGGCCGGTCATAAAACTATTGCCAATAACTTCTACAATATGTACTTTTGAGATGAGTGCATGTTGTATCTATCACAAGTAATTGGGATAAGAGTAAGAGAATGATGATGAATTGACCAAATTTTTGCTTTTTCGCTGTGTGTGGTAGCGACTACGAATGCTTCATCTTCTTTATATTGCTCATGGGTGTCGTAAAATACGACAAAGAGCTTTACATGGCCGAGACTAACTACGTCTGATGCCGTTTGGTCCAGAATTACATTCTCAAGGACGGTTGACGTCAGATAAACGGCTGGCTATATAACTATTTGTCAATTTTGCAATATGTATACATATTCCGTCGATCCCAAATAATGTGGATAAGTGCGAGAATGATGATATATTTGTTCCTTCTCGTTTGTTAAGCAATAAATTAACTTATCGATATATTTTTAATAAAAGTTTAACATAGCACACAGATGAGATGGAAAAAAGAAATGTAACTTCTTTTAACAAAGTTGTAAATGGGTAATGAATGTTCTCGAAGTTTTGGAGCAGTTATTTTGGCGAAAGCTTACATTTATTTATGAATATTGTTTATTTTTACATACTTAGCGATGCTATATTAAAAAAATATTGAGGATTCGTAGCAGTAGTATTGCGTTCGTACTACCTAGTATAATGTCATATATATATATATATATATATGTGTATATATATATATATATATATATATATATATATATATATATATATATATATATATATATATATATATATATATATATATATATCCTGTTTTAAAACAATCGTCATCATAATTATCATTCAGCCTTCCACTGTTTCTTATTAAGGTAGGTTTCACTAATAAATTAAGATATAGTGCGGTAATCACTACCTTTGACAAGCGGGTTGGTGATCGCAGTAATATTTACCAAGAGCGAGCTGATGCTTAGTCTTCTAAAGAGACTTTTAGCCAGTTTTTAAAACTTCCAAATGCAAGTCAGGGGTGGCGACAATTGTATTCTTATTCCATTGCCATAAGAGAAACTGTTTGTGGAATGATGATGATGGTTCACTACAAAGGAAAAGGATATATATTAATAATAAAATTAAATAATACATATAATAAAATTATTTTTAGCTGGCGTGGTACAGTAGGTTCATTTTCATCTCCGAAGATGCCCGTGTTCAATTATTGGTAAAATTATAAACTAGAAATAAGAAATTTGATGTTATTGTAAATTAAAGTATTAAATGAATTTTATATATTTCCGTGTAGTGAAAGAGTAAGAATACAATTCACCACCCCTTATTTTGCATGTGGGTGATGGTAATAGATGACTAAGGTATATTAAACGCATATATCATCTATGCAAGAGAAGAAAATCTCGAAACAAAACCATCAACCAACACGTCTGACTAGCATGGTATAGTAGGCAAATTTCCCTCCTATTATGGCGGACGCTCGAGTCCAACAGTGGGACATATATGAGCTCAGATGATGATGATTATTTTGGATGAAATACTAATTCTCTGCGTAAATTCGATCTTCCTAAATTTTTGTTTGTTAAAATAATTATTTAATGTAACTTAGTTTTTTTTTAAGACATCAAATGCAGGATCTATTTTTTATTAATTGCATACCACAATGCTTAGGAAGCAAATTGCCAGTTGTATTCGAAATGTTGGCAAGTTTTCTTATTTTTTATTAGATTCCTCAACAATCTTTATCCCACCATCACAATTACCTAATGAAAGAATGCAGTGATGAACTAATTCTATCCTTTTTTATTTGAATGGAATATTATAATGAAATCAAGAAATGAATCATAGAAATTATGAAATATTGTGTAATAATCTCATTTTTAGGCATTGCTATTTCACTGAATTGACTAAAAATGTTAAGTTACAAAAAATATTTCACTAAAACTATTTCAGTGAGAAATTAATTCTGGTTGAAAAATATTTTTATACTTAACACTAAGGTACTCCTATTTAATTTGATTAAGACTAGTCTAATCTTATAAAAATGCATTTTAAGAGTGAATAAAAAAAGTTACATCGTATAATTTGCTAGTTGAAATTATATATAATTATAACCCGCCATTTTTCTACGCACTTTCGCGTACACACACATATGCATTAACCACGTGTATGCATGCGGCCCCAACGCACACACAGCTATCAGCCAATAAATAGATTGAACTAAACGGTGAAATTTAAAAAAGGAACAAAACGAACGAATCGCTCGTTCACACATTGAAACGTAATGCAACCCAATCATTAATATTATCATTATAATTTACAGCTTTATTTCTTTAATGTTAAGATTTCAATTTGTATGATGGGTAGCTGTTTGTAGAACTAGCATGTTAACACATTATCCGTGCGTGGGAATGACGCTACGCACACTTGCACAAATTTTGATTATAGGAACACCGAATTTTTCATAAATGTGTGGAGTTTTCTTTGTATATGTGTATCATGTGCATTCATATTGCTTTAGTGCATCGTAGTATCTTTGCATGTGTTGTATAAATACGTGTATATGTGAATGTTATTTTGTTGTTCACATGATGGATTCGCGTGTTTGTATTAGTGTCTTTTTCCTTTTTTTTTAGTATATACGGCAGCGAACACAGTGGGCTGTGTAAGCAGAAAAAATAATTTTAACTGGCACACAGCAAAGTATGTTTAATTTTCGTTCAGTCGTCCTGCGAAACGAAACGTCATTACGTTTTAAATTACGATGTGCGGTTTCGTTTTTTTTTAATTTACATTGTTTAATTTCTGAACGTTTTCTGTATTTCAGTAAAGATCTTCATGATTTTCAAATACCTGTTCATTTAATTATTCAGTTAACGTACAATGAACGAAAGTAAATGATTGTATATTCTTTTGTTATTTTTTTTAACTATTATTATTGAATGCAAGAGTAATCTGTTTCAAACTGCCATTTCATTCTTAGCGTAATCTATTTTTAGTTATTACAGCACGTCTCGTTTCTCTTAGAATAAGCGGTCATCATCAACTTGCTCTTATTCCAATTTATTTGGGGTCGACGCAATATGTTTGCGCCTTCCATACAACTCTATCAGACGTCATCTCTGTGATCACTCCTTGTCTATCCATGTCATGTTTCACGCAGTCCATCCATCTTTTCTTCGGTCTTCCCTTACCCCTTAAGCCTTCAACATACATACTTAAAACTTTCCTCACAACATTACTTTCATCCCATCTCATCACATGTCCAACCCATGTCAATCTTTCACTCCTTAACTTTTCCGCCACTGGCGCAGCTTTCAAACTTTTTCTTATACGGTAAAAGAGCAAAATGTAGCTTAATCGGTCTCAGCTAGTCCCAAATATACAGATATCTAATTTTCTAATCAAATATAGCTTTTCTATTGCATTAGTCGATCCATAGTTAGTGAATATTGTATCTATATACTAGTCTAATGTATTAGCCAATTAAGAAGAAGAAAGCAACAAATTCTGATAATTAAAGCTTGATTTAACTGATTTTTACTATTCTAAGGTCCATCTGATTTTTTTTATTGCTTGCAATCAAGCAAGTAGCACACCTGGTAGTAAATGTTACTGCCGCTTATGAACTTTTGCAATACCACAGGTACAACTTCCTACCAACTAAAACCCTCCTAGAAAATTGGGGTTACAGCTTTCACGTTCACAAACGGAGCACAGCAACATATTACTATTGCTCAGATGTCGATTTTCTGCGAGAGTGTGGTACTACCCCGGACCAGACTGCGGCTGTAGACAGAAAACTGTCAATAGTGTTGGTCTTATCAATTCATAATGATGTAGAGAAAATAATTTTCACCAACCTTTTCTTTCCGATGGGTAATCGTAAAAGTTGCATAAGGGATAACATAACTACAATGGAAGGAGAACTCGAAATAAAATTCCATATCTATCTTACCATCATAATATTAGGTCAAAAAGAGAGGAACTCACTGTCGAGCAGGCAGGAGCTCAGCGGAACAACATATTTTAGCTTAGATCATAATGATTAGTATTACAATATATATTATAGTTTCAATGGTTACATATTGTTTAGGGTCCAATGTACTATAATTATTAAGAAATTTGAAAAACTTGAACATCATTTTTTTGCTCTTATGCCAATTACTTATGGTGAATATATGGTCAATATAGACATATTGCAAAACTTATTAGCAATAGTTTTATGATCGACCGCCTGCATGACTTCAACCCTCATTTTATAATGGCCGTGCAACTATGTCCTTTTTTTTAAGACTAACATCCTTTACTAAAATAATAATCCTTGATAATGATAATGTATCAAGGTCGCAGGAAACCGTTGGATGCAGGTGACACAGGATCGTTGCAAATGGCATTCTCGTGTGTAGGCCTATGTCCAACAGTGGACGTTTACGGCCTGATGGATGGATGGATGGAATTTAAAAAATAATATATTTAAAAATATAAATAGCGTGTTGACCCACCGGCAGTGAATGCAGGGACCAAGCCGCCGGTGATCAGGACTCCAAAGAGGAATTTTCTCATCAGACCCCCAATCCAACTACCTATAGCGAGCCTCTTTAGGTGTTGAGCGAGGCTCTTAGCTATTAGACCATTGGTCGAAATGATTATCGATACAACGATTGTCGTGTCTCCATCTCACATGTCGATAATCTCGTGAGCTAAGTTTTTGTTTATCTTTATCAGCCTTCACGAGATTTTGCGACGACGATACGGCGCAGCACACACTCGAGGTCTGCATGACCTGGGCAGAGCAGCGCCGTGAACTCGTCGCAATCATCGGTGCCGACTTGGCGCTGCCGGAAATCGCTAAGGCGATACTCGACAGCGTCAGGAATTGGGATGCAGTCGGCGCCTTCTGTGAGATAGTCGTCTCGCGGAAGGAGAGGGCGGAACGGCTCCGAGAGGATATCCTCTTCGGTAACACGCTCCGCCACCGGCGCCTGGGGCGGCGTAGGCGCAAATATCTGCGCCTGATGCCACTCTAGCCGAGGCCGCGGGTGACTGGACCGGGGAATAGTCCGTCACCCGCAGAGGGGCTGTTAGCTGGGGCATCGACGGGGGATGTACTCGAAATGGTTACTTGCCGGGCTGGCCACGGATGTCAAGGAAGCGGTACCAGTGGCCTTCCCAATAGCAATGGGGAGGATATATGCGGTGGGTTATGGGGCCACGCGCTGCCCTTCCATCGCCCCGGAGAGAACGGGCGACGTGTGTCTGAATCATAGTCTACCAAAAAAAAAAGCCTTCACGAGATTCCCGTCAACACTAACATCGACAATCATTGCACGACGCTCTAGCCAATCTATCACCACGATATTTGGTTTATTAGCCGCGTTAGTTCTATCAGTGATAATAGATCGGTCCCAGTACAATGTGGCACGACCATTTTCGAGAACCGGTTTAGGTATATACTTGTATTCCGGTATCTCTACGCTTACAAGTTTGTGTAATAAAGCAAGTTGCTGGTGAGTGATCCTGGCTAATTGGTTGTGTCTATGTAAGTACTCGCCGTTAGCAAGACGTGAACAACTGGAAACGATATGCCTGAGGGACTCGCCTGGTAGGTGACACAACCGACGAATATCAGCCGTGCCATGCCCTTTTTTTTTTTTTTTTATTTGCAGGTGGACCATGGATGTGGTCGCACTCCGACAAATCGGTCCGGGGCGACAGAAGAGGCGGCGCGTAACCCCATATACCCACCCTGCAAACACCTCTCTTCGCCGTGCGAGCGGGCCATCGGTACCCGATCTTTGCCTTTGGTAGCAAGCCGTGCCATCCCTCAAGATTATTATTATTATTAATTTTACTTCACCAGTTAAAATAAGCTTGGGCGTTAAGGATGACGAACGAAATTATCGTTTGTATTGTCGTCTTTACGTACGTCTGTACAGTAAATATCAGTAGTTTTCGATAATTGTATGATTGGAATGTTATCAGCGAGATAAGGTTTTATTACGTAGTGCTGGGTTTTTTTATCGCTGCCGAAGAAGAGAACTTGGTACCGGTGGCTCACCCAAATAAAGATAGAGATATGAATAAGTATAAGTATACCTGCACATGGTCGTAAGGAGGGAGTCGATTCCGTCCTGCCACCAGTGCAGCAGTGACGAGGTCTACGTGAACTTGGCCCAGCAGCGCTGTGACCTCGTCGCTGTCATCGGTGCTGATCTGACGCTGCTGGCTGTCGCGAAAGCGATAGTCGACAGCATCAAAAACTGGGATGCGGTCATTGCCTTCTGCGAGGCTACCATCTCGTAGAAGGAGGCGGCGGAACGAGCCCGGGAGGAGTCCTTCCATGCGGACTAGGGGCGCCGCCGGCGCCTAAGGCGGCGCAGGCGCAACTACCTGCGCTTGTTGCCGCCCTAGCCGTGGCCTCAGGTGACCGGACCGAGAAATAGTCCGGTTACCCAACGTGAGGTCACCGCGTGAGGACGACGCCTCGACGGCGAAAGCTGTCGGGGCGTCGACTCGAAAGGAACCCGCGAGGGTAAGCCGCCGGGCAGGCCACCGAAGACAAAGATCAAGTATCGGTGGCCCGCTCGCATGGCGAAGAGAGGTGTTTGCAGGGTGAGTCTATGGGGTTGCGCGCCGCCTCTCTCGTCGCCCCGGACCGATTTGGCGGGACGCGACCACGTCCATAGCCCACCGCACGAAAAAAAAAGAAAAAAAATGGACATGATTTCATCACCATATAAATTATTAAGAAACCACACTTGTTTTTAAGACTACACCCTTTTTTTTCAAATAAAAGGTTTAGTCCCAAAAAACATCAAGGAAATATTATTCCTTGTATTGGGGTAGAGTTTATAAATATATTATTAACTGATACAAATTACATACAGACTTAGAACAACGATTTATGAAACGCAGAGAGTCCCGACTAGAAAAAAAGTATGGTTCAACCAGATCATGTATCTGGACCCGATCAGGATAGAATGAGGCATGCCGGATCTGGCAAACCTGATCAGGACCAGGTCTGGTCCTGATCAGGATAGCCTGATGTGAAATAACATCAAGTATGGTAAGGCATACCGGATCAGGACCAGATCAGGACCAAATAAGGATAGCCTGATGTGAAATATCATTAAGTATGGTAAGGCATACCGGATCAGGACCAGATCAGGACCAAATAAGGATAGCCTGATGTGAAATATCATTAAGTATGGTAAGGCATACCGGATCAGGAGCAGATCAGGACCAAATAAGGATAGCCTGATGTGGAATATCATTAAGTATGGTAAGGCATACCGGATCAGGACCAGATCAGGACCAAATAAGGATAGCCTGATGTGAAATATCATTAAGTATGGTAAGGCATACCGGATCAGGACCAGGTCAGGACCAAATAAGGATAGCCTGATGTGTAATATCATCAAGTATGGTAAGGCATACCGGATCAGGAACCGATCAGGACAGAATGAGGCATGCCGGATCCGGCAAACCCTATCAGGACCAGGTCTGGTCCTGATCAGGATAGCCTGATCAGGACCAGATCAGGACCAAATAAGGATAGCCTGATGTGAAATATCATTAAGTATGGTAAGGCATACCGGATCAGGACCAAATAAGGATAGCCTGATGTGAAATATCATCAAGTATATAGTAAGGCTTGTAGTATATCAGAACTCGAAACAGTTTTCGTAACACAAAAAAAATATCAATCAAAATTCAAAAAAGTGACATGATTGTCATATTTATGCCACGGCGAAATTGTATTTGCATTAAAGGAGATTAATCTGAAATCTTTAATTAATCATATTTATTTAATGATAATAATAATGTTTAATTAATAATATAAAAATAATTTATATTTAAAGTAAAAACAAAAATAAATAATATAAATATACAAGGTGGAGAAAGACCATACGACAATAATTTTAATTTAGTGTATCTGATGACTTGCCCAGCCTGTATACAAACTTTAAATACAATATGTCGTATAGTTTAGCCACAACACATTACTTTGTATTATTAACAATTGCCACACTCTGTATAAAAATTTAAATTATTCGCCTATCACTAAGAGATCAATGACCTCCCGCGCCGCATCGGTATAAACTAATATGAAACTAGTACCTACATATCGCCATGTTTACCAGTTCAAGTCTTACCCAAACGTAATACAAATCAATGCATATTATACCTTATTCCTAAGTCTTAAGATCCATATAAACCGTGTCATCAGACTTAGATGAGAAATTTAAAACTACCTAATGCGGCTTAATGAAAGAAGATCTTGATCTCATGTTCAAAACTATTATAATAGGTCTGTAGGTCAGTGTGCCATCATGATCCTGTGACGTGAACGTCGCGTCGCGTGCGCTATTGATGATTTGCAAATTGTGACTGCTGTCTACCTAGTTAACTACTTTTGTTTTTGACGTTTAAAAGTGTGATTTGTGCGACATAGGACGTTTTTTTTCTAAAGTGAACATGTACTATACGAGTAGATAACTGATTTTTTTTAAATGAATTGTGCGAAATTAGACGCTTAAAGTAAGCGTGTTAGAATAGTATTTTTTTCTCATTTACAATGCCTCGTTATAATTACACAGCTTCGGGTATACAGATATGATTTTAATTTGTGGAGAATGTCACGGAAATGCAGCTTTAACCATACGTACGTACCGAAAGAGATATGGAAACACACATGTTTGTACTACCAATGGCCGGACTATTGTGCAAGCTGTCCAGAGGTTACGGGATAATCAATCCTTACTGCCTCATATGGATAGTGCTCTTTCGCGTGTAAGAGCCACCCTAGATGAACAAATTTTAAATTATTTTGCTCGCAAATTTGACAGAGGTTATCAACCTCTGTCAAATTTGGAGAACAAGAGAAAAAAATGTGGAGAACTTAAAAAAAGGAATTGTACGATCTTTCGACAAGTTAAAATACATCGCCGTCAATGGCGACCTGTTAATAAGAGTTCGAAATAATATTTTAAGACGATATAATTTATGCGTTCGGGTCCATGGCGTACATATTGAAAATTTAAAAGTTTAACGACCAAGTGAATTATTACGATAACTTTTATCGTGATTATTTTAATAAAATAATCAAGTGGGAATGAATAGCACCCAAAACATTAAGTGTATGTATTTACCTACGTTTCGAGTTGTAAAATATGACACCACAAAGTCACTCGCCACTTGCGCGCCGACCACAGGTTAGTGAACTAATATTTACAAACGGTGTTCTATTTTGTTTCAATATTTATGATAAAAAGTTTGTTTGAAAAAATTGTTTTTTAAATATGCATGCGAGGACTTTTTAATAGTTTCAAAATACTCCTATACACTAGTATTGACGATGTTTTCATTTATTGTCGTATTGACGTCTCCACTCTGTATATATGAATGTACCTAACATTTGAAAACATAGATAGATAGAAATATTATATTGTAACAACCATTCTAACATTTAATGTTTTGGGTCATAATAAATAGATGGCGTTAGTAAAATGACGTCATTATTTGAATCGCGGTGTTAAGATTCTCCGTAGCGTAATGACATGGCCTAATATTAAATGAGTTGTTATCGAATCAGATTAAAACAGATCGATCAGGTCATGAATGAGAAATTCAGGCGACAGTTGCAGTCGTTAGCATCTGGTGGTTGCGCCATAATCGGAACAGCTCACTGGGACTCTCTATGATAAGAATATAGCACTGCATTCGGTGCCTACGTCATATATTAATTTATATTTTTACCTATTAAACATGTTCTTTAAGATATTCATGTTTTTTAAAAGGACCGGACTGGGCATACTCGTTTTGGATCAGGCAAGATATATAACGCAGATGATTGATTTGATTCCAATCAGTAAAATTTCATCCGGACCCGATCAGGAACGCCTGATCTGGACCCGATCAGGAATGCCTGATCTGGACCCGATCAGGAATGCCTGATCTGGACCCGATCAGGAATGCCTGATCTGGACCCGATAAGGTTTTCCTGATCGGGTCCAGATATATCTTCTGCGTTACATATCTTATCTGGTCCAGATCGGGCATGCCCGGTCCGGTCCTGCTAAGGAAGACGAAAAAATTTCTAGTCGGGGTATTGTCCTTCCTGGGAATCGAATCTGACAAAAACATTTGGAACAACAGGTCGGTACCTTAACCACTACGGCACCTATGCATTCATTATTTAAATTAAATATTATACAAAATAAATCATTATCTGTGTGTAGTGGTAAATAATATTTCTATTTTAAAGTTAATTGTTGATCTATTTAGTAATAGGGGTTGTTGTAGAGGATTTGAGGGAATACTTGTGGTTAAGGGTGAAATGAACAACGCTAATGTGGGTATTTACACCTGGGGTATTAGTGGTTGGATTGTGTTTTGTTGTAATAGTTTATAGTCAATTAAGAAGCATAATAAGTCATTATTTTCTGATTAGGGTTCCGTACCTCGAAAGGAAAAAAACGGAACCCTTATAGGATCTCTTTGTTGTCCGTCCGTCTGTCCGTCTGTCTGTCTATCAAGACCGTTTTTCTCAGAAACGCGTGGAGGTATCAAGCTGAAATTTATATCAAATACTTAGGTCTATTGTCACTTGGAGCTGTGAAAAAATAAAACTTCTAAGCTAAACATAATTAAAAGATAAAGCTGTTTATGTCGCAAATTTCTGCAAATCGCGTGAGAATCAAAACCTACAGGGTACTTCCCGTGAACTCAGAATCTTGAAATTTGATACGAAGCAACGTCTTATAGCAAAGATAAAGGAAAAATTCCGAAAACCTTAAATTTTTAGTTACATCACAAATATTTTTTTTTAGTTTTACGGAACCCTTCGTGTGCGATTACAACTCGCACTTGACCGATTTTTTTTTATTGCAGATGGTGGCAAACGAGCAAGCAGCAATAATATTGCCCAAATGCAAGACCAAGACTTGCAGCAAGTCTCAGTACTGCCTTAGATAGCATTTTACAACTCCTTTGGCATAGGAAATGTAGTCAACACTTTGTATATTTAATACTAGAGCATGGGAGAATAATATGATAAATTGAATATCATATATCAACTGTTCTGCCATACTTACTGTTGCAATCAATCTGAAGGTTCATATATTTGATTCGCTTGCGTGCTTATTTAAATTCAATTGTGCTTATTTCATTCTGCACAAAGTGCGTAGTGGTAAAGTTACCCACATTCCGTGCCAGTGCGGTGGGTTCAATTCCTACGTAGGATGGTGGTTTTTTTTTTTCATTTTTTTTTTATTGTCTACGGTGACAAACGAGCAAACAGCACACCTGATGGTAAGTAATGCTGTTGCACATGGACCCAGCAACACCAGGGGTACAGCCAGGCCGCTGCCTACCGTCAAGAAAGAGCTCTTCTTAAACCTCGTTTGAAGAAGGACATGTCATATGCGATCCACAGGGTTTTTTTCTGACTTTAGGTGTAATTTGTCTGCGTTACTTGTGTTTGTAAGATCTCCCGCAAAACAGGGATTATTTGCTTAGTGCAAGATGGGGTCTTTTTAAATGAAAAAAGAAACATGATTTCAATTTTAACATCTTACTTGGAATTAATAAATAAAAATCACCAGATCAGAACGTGGTCACCAATGAGGCGCTCCAACAAAGAACTCAGCGAGATTGTCTATATTTTTCTTCACTAATTTCCCTTAAATGTAATTGCACACAAAATTTTTAGTAAGTGTTAGTTTGTGCATAACAGCCATTGAACCTCGATAACTCACAAAAATAAGACTAAAGATTATGGTTGGACCAGATCACAAGCGGCATCTGATTAAACTACTAGAGCAGACATCACTCCCCTTAACCATCTTGAAGGGGAAGAGAAAGACATGTTCCACGTTCTATCGTAAGTAAACCTATCAATGAACAATTTATCGCAGCTCGTATTTTCAGAATGACCAGTCTTTTTATTTTCTGTTACTCGAATTTCAGAGGAGCGAAGTGAAATTAATTTTTCCAACGCCTCCATCTGATCAGCATCTTACAGTAGATCAATTTCTCTCCTATTGTGGAGAAATCTTGAACCTAACTGTGACGTATGTATATAAGCTGAGAAGATGATGATGATGATGAAAATAAATAGTTTCCTTCCAATTGTCTTATTTCGTCCGTTGATAAATGCAAGATAATCATTACACATAACTGGCAGATAGCATTTGGCGTTGTAATTTTTCTAGGACAGCGCTTTCAATCACTATTTTGGTGCTCTTAAGATTACTATAAAAAATATATTGGCATAAAACTTTTTCTACAGATTCTATTGCGTTTATATTTATTTCATTTTTAATTTCCCGACTTACTGAATCCATTAATCCATCTAAGCAAAAAAATATGTATAACTCGCGTAAATATCAGAAATCTGAAATGATATATTAATAACCAGCTCGCGGCTTCGTCCATGTATAAATTAATACTATAGAAGTATTCTATGTATTAATCCCGGACGACGTGTGTGCGGACCATAGCCTACCCAAAAAAAAAAAATGTATTAATCCCGGTGACCGTACCTATATATGTTTGCCAATGTTCATCCAAATCTGTTCAACTGCTTGCATATCCGTGTAATAGTGATCTACTAAGTATATATTCTATCACTAAATTATCCCAAAGTATCACAAACTCTATCACTAAAGGTCCTACATGTTAATCTAGGAAATGATCTGTACTTGTGACAATTTTCATCCAAATCTGTTCAACAGTTTATGCATGATTGAGTAACAAATAACGAAACATGTTCACAAACTTTCACACTTATAATATCTATTATTAGGAAGCAGAATAAGTGGTGGCATATTTTTTTCCTTAACCCACATCATACAGAGAAATACTTTACATTCCAAAATAAAAAATCCATTATTATTAAAAATAACTTTTTACAGATTCTATAACGTTGTAATTGATTTTTAATTTCCAGACGTCCTGAAAAGTTCACAGCGTTCTTGGTCATGGGAGAACCTCCCGTCAACCAGTTCTCCCATGACCATGAAAGTGTTCGAAACGTCGTACAATTAAAAATGAAATACAAACACGATAGAATCAGTAAAAATAGTTTTATTTCAATTGTTGTAACTTGTAATACCTATCATATACATCAGTCGTTATTATTTCACTAACTTCATATTTAGTTATGTCAACACGACATAAATGTAATCCTATAAGATTATATTTGTGAAGGTACAACGATGGGTATTTCCCGGACACTATGTAGCTAACGCACACTAGCACATTACTCATGTGTGTAAATAGAAATGAAACTAGTACGAGGTACCGACAGCAGATAAAGTGTTATAAATATTATTTAGAAATTTTTTTATATGAAATGTTTGATATTTTTGTGTTATTAACAGTACAATTCACAACCATCTTGGTTTAAGGGTGTCTTAAAATAAACGTAAATGGAACAATATGCAGATAACTTTATGCAAGGGAAGCACATTCATTCATCTCAGCTCATATATGTCCCACTGTTGAACTTAAGCCTCCTCCGTTATGGAAAGGAAATTGACTTACTAGGTGTAATTTATGTCCGTTAAATTGAAAGTTTGTTAAGTCCACAATATAAGGAGACTTTCTTGCCGTGTGTTGTGCGTTGCATTAAAAGAAAAAATGTTAAGTTTCTATGTACTGCAAAGTGTTATGGTAAGAAATCATCATCTCAGCTTATGTACATCCCACAGCTGGGTACGACCCTCCTCTCCAGTAGTAAAAAAAATTACTTACCATACCGCGCTGATAAGGCGAGATAATTTAGGGTATTATTTCGAATTTTACTTCTTTTGAATAGATTTTATGGGTGTTGGGGTAGTACAATCTTTTAGTCATCCGACATCCTGGATAATATAGGGGACGATCTTACTTCATCACCGTACGAAAAAAAATATGAAAAATTATTAATACACTATTTATATACTACTAGCTTCTGCCCGCCACTTCGCCCACGTAAAAGGTAACGTTCCTAAAGTTTTTCATCCCCTATTTTTATTTTACTCCTTAAGGGTTATTTTTTACAACATTTGAATGTCATATTTATTTATATCTAATCAATAGCCTAAAAATGAGTTTCAAGATTCTGATTTTAAAAATGATGATTCTTCTTTACAACTTTCATCCCTCTTTACAACCCTTTTTCTGCATTAAAAAGTAGCCTATGTCAAATACCCTTATCAGGTTCTAGACTATCTGTGTACCAAATTTCATTTAGATCAGTTCATTAGTTTTAGCGTGAAAGAGCGACAGACAGACAGAGTTACTTTCACATTTATAATATTATTATTAATATTTATCATTATTATCATTAATTCTGCTGCCTGTCCTTTATTGTATAAAATGCTTTATTTGTTTATAATCGTTTATTGTATACAATTCTCTATTTAGATAGTTTTTACGTTTTAACTATTCGTACAAGAAAGTAAGGACTGTTGACATACTGTAACCCATCACCAATTCGATTATATAGCTAAATAAGTAGTAATCCATCGATTACAATACAAATAGCGGTATAACCATTAAAACTTACACTTAAAATATTTTATCTCCTGTATCTGCTATAAATAAAGTTCAATTTATAATTCATATATTATTTTAACAAGCAATTATGTGTATGCCATATATATTGGAATACTGGTAGGTGGTTGATGAAGTCACTATCATCGTCTTGCTTAAATTAAATCCTAATGAGGTTGAAGTTTAATGCCTTCCTTCTAAATAAATAAGTTAAAGGAAAGCAAGGTAAAGAGGAATATATGGTTTGGTTAAATTGTTCTCAGGCATCAATAATCCAATTAAAAGTTTGATCCTATGGTCCGGTCACACTCCATCTAAATTGCTTGAGCCAATGGAAAGGTATTGTTTTGTCGTGTGTTTTGCTGTTAGCTATTTTTACAGCTTAGACGGGACTACGTGCGCACTAAGAACTCTGTATCTAGATAATGGAAGGGAGGCGTGCAGCCCTATATTGCCGTGCTAAAACTCTATAATTTTTTGGATAGATAGCTGTACCGAGTTTTCATTGGCGATTGCTGGCACCATGGATGATCCGGCGAGATGAGATTACCACGACCCTTCACAGTACAAGGATCCCTCAAAATTACATTCAATTATCTTCTAAATTGCTAGTATTTTTTTCACGTGTTATGAAAGTTTGAGAATTAATGTCATCATACCTTAGTTTTCTGTGAGCAAGGTAAAGTGAAGACTTTCTTTACCAAATGTGTCAATTAAGGTATTAGTCAACGTTGTACTCTATCTACAGAAATGATTCAAATTAATTGATTAAACAAACCCCACGAAGGTTTACGTATTATTAATTTTTACCTTATATTAATCCAATAAATTAGCACCGGTTTAGAATGTCACTGTCACTGAGAAGATTCAGAAAGAGACTGAGGTTAATCTCTTTTTATTATTAAAATAAACATTTCTGTTGTTTATTTTCTTAGTTATTTCTTAACTGGTTTTTACTACCGTTACGCGAAAATGGGGAGAAGTAACATTATTTTTACCCAGTTTAACATGAGAGGGTATAAAAGTAGAATGATATTACTAAAGATTGTAATAGCGTCCAGCCACTTGTAGATTAATTTGTCCTGTCATGATTAATTGAGACATGCATTTGCGTGTTGAGTTCTTAATTCATGATTTTTGGACAATTGGCGTGTCCTTAATACTTGATTTTCAATTCAAAAGTTATGTTACGTGAATCTAAAACGATGTCATTGACTTATTCAATGGTAAACTTTAAGTTCTGTGTTGAAATAGAAGTTAAAACTTTATTGACAGCTAATATTATTGTTTTATATGGTAGATTTAAGAATAATGTGTTTAAATAACTGACAGTTTGACTGTGAAATTCGTATAATTATATCTTTGAATGAGGAGATACACTAAAAACCTTTTGAATTACCCTATTTGGAAAGTATAGGGGTGTACACTTAAATCTTCTTTACTCATGATAGTCCGAGAGCTAGTAACAGATATATATGACCAAGTTCCTCTCAAGTGATAATTAGTAAAATGCATCAGAAAATCGAACCATGAAGTCTCGTGAACGTCAGCTAAGGCTCGGTGGGGGGGATGAGCAGTAGAAAAAAAAATACATTCACTCATTTCCTCTCGGCTAAAAATTTATCAAATTATAGCTAACCCAATATCTCAACAAAAAAAAATCAGCTGGCTATAACATAGTGTATTGTACGTCAGCTGATGTCTCAATCATGGAAAAAAAATCTTCACTTTCAGTGATATCCTCTCAAATAAAAATTTACCTGATGATAGCTTATATGTAACTATTGATAAATATATACGTCAGCTGGCTATATCTCGGTGGAAAAATCAGCTGATAATTTGAAGGTCGTTACGTAGAAGTTAGCCAGAAGCATTTACTAACTATATAAATGCATCAGCTGACTAAGTTTCCCTCGACTTACTGGTAGCTGATTTTTTTTATTTATCACAGAAACATATTTAAAATCAGCTCACAAATTTTCATGTGGGAGGAAATGACATCTCTTTAATTATTCGGCATAGCACTCCAATATGAGTGTTGAGGTGAAACAAATATTCCGTATCAATATTTTTTAAACTTATACGTGTATATTCAAATAATTTTAGTTCTATTCCAATATTTAAATAGTCTACAATACACTATGTTATAGCCAGCTGATTTTTTTTTTGTTGAGGTATTGGGTTAGCTATAATTTGATAAATTTTTAGCCGAGAGGAAATGAGTGAATGTATTTTTTTTTCTTCGAGCGTGGGAGGTTACAACTACTCATCCCCCCCACCGTGCCGCAGCTGACGGTCATAAGGCTTCATGATACTATTGTCTGATGCGTATCACCAATTATCTCTCGAGAAGAAATAATTAACCAAATTTTCACCTGGCTCTCGGACCATGAGAAGGATCGCGTCTAGCAAGAGGACGTATATCAACTGAAAAAAGAACTTTTCCTTATATATACGATATTAATAGTAAAAAATAGAAAACAAACATGAATTGATATTTTAATATTACAAATAATTAGTTGTTCTATTTTAGGTATTAAACTTAAACTTCAATAAATAAGACACTCTTTACGTGGAATTTCAATAAGTGATGGCTTCTTTAATAGTTAACTGGTGAGTTATCGATTGCGAGGCCTGGTTTAGCAATATTTTTTTTGCATTATATTATATCGCTATTCGAATGGTATTACACGTGTGCTAATACTTGCTAATCACAAAAAAGTAATAAATAAACTCACTGAGTTTATTACAGGCTCTTCTCAGTGGCAGTCGCGTCCGATGATAGTTTATTGAATGAATACATAGTGAAATGTTAAAATTGATAATATAAAGTGGGCCACTTTATATTATCAATTTTAACATTTCACCGTGGGCCTGCAGGGTTTAAATATAATAAATGATTAGGCATTTGAATTTGAATAATAACTAAGTAAACTTAATACTCTTATTAATATTTTAATTATAGTGTTTGTTAAGCCACACGGGACAAATATTTGTGAGATCCACGAATGATTGTAAAATTCTACTTCAACAAAAAAATTAAGATTCTAATGGCATCTGACTATTTCTAGATTAGTTAATAGATTATATCTGTTTAAGAAATAACAAAATGTGTAAAATATTACCGATAGATAGCGTGACAAAAAGGCTTCTGAGAACGAGAATTTGAATTTTAAATTTATATCTGTCACATTAGCTTAATTGCCAAATCAATTCGAACGGATTTCCAATTGATATTGGGTTCAAGTTTTGAAGGTAATCTGTCTTCCGCTTACAAATAAGTTTTTCTAAAGAAAAATATTATTATTTCTATAGCTCAATAGTTTTGCAATCTATCGCTACATTTACGATAGTGTGTGTTTGCTAGACAGCGACTAGACAATCTGACCCACTGCCCGACAACCTTGTATTTCTTATGTTATTGTTCCATCTCACTCTTCCACACACCGAGACTTGTGTCGTCTCACTCGTACGTGGAGTCTATTGATAGTTAAGATGGCGTTTTCAAGGTCTCGGATAGGATCGGGTTGAGAAATATAAGTTGTGTATTCACTTTGGGATACGACACTGGCAGTTATGTTTTAATGTTGTTGGATAATATTTAGGAGATGTTTGATGGTATAGTAATAGATTATGGTTTTATAAATCTAAATTAATTATAGGAAGGTAATTATTTAGATTTTGTTTCAAAATATTTCACGGGGAGATATTTTGAAACTTATTACTATAGGTCTTTTTTTACGGTGGACTATGGACGTTGTCTCGCCCCGCCAAATCGGTTTGGGGTGACGGAAGAGGCGGCGCGTGACCCCATAGACCCACCATGCAAACTCCTCTCTTCGCCGTGCGAGCGGGCCACCGGTACCCGATCTTTGTCTTCCGTGGTATTACTATAGGTTTGGGTTATCGTAATCAAAATATTAGTTTCATAAAGGATTAATGTAAAAGCTTTTATTATTTATCTATTTTTTTATGCTAACATTATGCTCGTGGACGTAAATATTGGCATATTATCAAGCTTATCTTCTCATAAAATGATGTTCAGTCATCGTCATCATTCCAGTTTATACTATATGTCGCATTACTAGGCTGAAGCCTCCTATACAATGGAAGAGTAATTGATCTACCACACTATTCAGATGAGTTGGCATAATGTTTTATTTTGAGCTTCCCTTTAGTCCTTTAGTCGTCTTTTACGATACTCACGGGCAAGACAGAGGGTGTTGTATTGTATTCTTACTCCATCATTACAAGGGAAATTAAAACATGACGAAATAAATATTATTGTTACTTAAATAAAGCTGTTTTGCTCGTATAGAACCAGTTTGTAAGTAAACTCGAAAGAGATGTCTAGACTATGCACTCTCTGATACTGTCTAGACATATTGTAACATAAATGTAGGGCTGAAGGGCTATCGTGTTACCGAGCAGTTTCAATCCTGCCTTATCCTATATATTCGAATTATGTTAAACACGACTCAACAAGCGATTCTCGTTAGAAATATATATATATATATATAAATATATATATATATTTGTGGCTGTGTGGTAGCGTCTACGAATATTACCAACCCTTACTTTGCTCGTGGATGTCGTAAAAGACGACTAAGAGCCTTATAACAACCTGGGCCAACTCCACCTGATGCCGTTTGGACAACAATCACATTCCCAAGGAGGGTTGACGTCTGGCCGGTGGCCGGTCATAAATCTATTGCCAATAACTTTAACAATATGTACTATGAAAGAAGAGTACATATTGTATCAACCCCAAGTAATTGGGATAAGAGTAGTCAAATTATGATTCAGAAGTTACATATTTGTTCTTTTTAAGACACCCAGCACTAAGGAAATAATCCTTGTATTGCGGGGGACTTTACAAACATGTAATTAACGAAAAAAAATTACACCCAGACTCAGAACAACACTTTATGGATCGCAGAAAACATTGTCCTGAGTAGGAATCGAACCCACGTCAATAGAACGGCAGGCATCTTAACCACTGCGCCATCTGTGAAGTCAAAATTTATTATTATATTAAGGCTTGAATTTTATTACTATTTCTTACAATATCTTTACGTAAGTTATCGCATAGTTTTGTGAATATATTCGACCTAATCTCAGTATATAGTCTGAAGTGGCAATGGGCAGGCCACATCGCTCGAAGAACCGACAACCGCTGGGGAAGAAAGGTTCTAGAGTAGCGACTGCGTACTGGACGACGCAGTATAGGACGACTAGGTGGACAGACGATATGGTGAATGTTGCTGGTCGTCGATGGATGCAGGCGGCACATGACCGCACTCTGTGGCGTACCATGAGAGAGGCCTACGTCCAGCAGTGGACTGCGATAGGCTGAAATGTTGATGATGAATCTCAGTACTCGATAAAAAAATCTTTTTTTTTATCGCAGAAATCATCATTTTGCTCTTGTCACAATAATTGGTATTAACGCAATGATTGATTTTTTGCGATAAAAAAAAAGTATAGTATTTTATTCCATCATAAATATTGCAAAAGTTTTCGTAATAATTTCATAACCAATCACCTGCCTGACGTCAACTCTCCTTGGGTCCAAAAGCAATAAAAAGGTTGGTAGTATTCATAGCGGTCACCATGCAGCAATTTATTCTATGCAAGCAAATACATTTTTTTTATTTTATACACCATAAGCGGCAATCACAGATTAACTGTATTTTATTGACATTCCTTTTTTTTTTTCATGGCTTATGATTGAATTCTTATCGTGTCAGTTATCAAATCAATTTTTTGTATATCATCTCATTAACGGAGCATAAAATACTGCAACCGGAAATATGAAAATTGATGACTCACCAAAAAAGAAATTTACAAAATACACATACATACATATCATCACGCCATATCCCTTGCAGGGTAGGCAGAGAGAACAGAGTGCCAGAGAACTCTATCTTTGCATACTTCACTCGCTTCCTCAACATTCATAATTCTCTTCATACACGCTCGCCGGTTTCGGAGACTCTTGACTCCAACTTCCTTCAGTACATGACCGATCTGGTCTAGGTAGGTGAGTCTCGGTCTCCCCCGGTACCTACATCCTTCCACTTTCGCATTGTATTTATTTACAAAATGATTCTCTAATAACAAAATTAAATGCTTTGGAGAATTTATAAACTTGTTTTATATAATGGATAGAAAAAAAAATATCTGTGGACTTGAAACGAAGCCTTCTTTAAAAAAAATAATAATAAACATGCGTTTCAGCATTTGTCAATATTTATTATCCTTTTTTGGCAACAGGCTATCGTATAATGACACCCCAATCCGTCCAGGGCAACAGAAACGGCCGTCCTTTCTGTTGCCCTGGACGACTCAGTAAACTATTGTACACGTCTCTACGCCATGTGGGCTGGCCACCGGCACTCGGTCTTTGTCATCGGTGATGAAAATTAAAATAAATATATATACTAGACGCTGTCTTACTGTTAATGTATAGACTTACTAAAAAGGAATATTCTAGTTATTTTTCTTAAACACAAATTATGAAAACAAATCTAGAGGGAGATGTCTCACATCATTCATGATTACGAAATGGACAAAATCGCAGGCTAAATTTAATAACTAGATTTTTTTTTTAAGAGACACCTCTTTGCACTAAGGAAATAATGCTTGTATTGCGGGAGACTTTACAAACATGCAAATAACACAGACACATTGCAGCTAGACTCAGAACAACACTTTGTGGATCGCACAAAGTAATGTCCTGCGTGGGAATTGAACCCACGGCACTGGCACGGAAGGTCGGTATCTTAACCACTACGCCATCTGTGCAGTTGAATAAATACAAAAAAAATACAAAAAAAATATTATTTACAATTTTTTTATTGTTTTTAAAGACCACCCTGCACTAAGTCAATCCTTGTATTACGAAGGACTTTACAAACATGCAATTAACGCAGACAAATTACACCTAGACTCAGAATAATAGTTTGTGAATCACACATTGAACCCACGGCACTGGTTCGGAAGGTCGGTCCCTTAACCACTACGCCATATGTGTACAATAATAAAACGATTAATTTAAATCTGAAACCAAAACTTCAACGTATCATGAATGTAAACCTTTTATTTAACATCAAATACCAACCTTACAAAATAAATGACGACAACTCGTAAAACCTTTATAATAACAATATCAAACTACCCAACAGTTTGGCAACTATAAACTCACATCCGTATCCGTCTAGACGACCCGACCTAAGGTTAAGTACGGTTGAATAGATGTGGTAACGTCTACAATAATAGACGTGAAGGGTCGAATTGACCCTTGTTACAATAAGGAAAATTGTTTCAATTGAAATAGTGAATCATTCATGTATTTATTTTTGTATGTTCTCTTTTGTAGTTTTATCATAAACTAGCTGTTATCAATTTTAATTTATAGACATTTTACCTATTTAATATTATTGTTTTATTTTTGAGGTTTTCTTTGTTGTTTTACTTTTTTATCGACGTATGGGAGAAATATTAATTATAATAGAATTTATATTGTAACGTTTTTCTGTTACGCGCCATATTTATTTGAAGTCATATTTTTCCGTTACGCGCCATATTTTTTTTTTTTTGCTTATGGTGGCAGACGAACAAGCAGCACACCTGATGGTAAGTGTCACTGCTGGCCATGGATCTTTGCTATACCAAGGGTATAGCTAGGCCACTGCCTACCATTACAATCCCCAAACCTACCCAGTTGGGCTTCCGGCTCTCTCGTTCGCCGAACGAAGCGCAATAGCACATTGCCATTACTCAGACGTCGATCTTCTACTGGGACGCGGTCGCAACCTTCTGCGAGGCAGTAGTCTCGCGGAAGGAGGCGGCGGAGCGCGTGCGCGAGGAGCGTCTCCTCGACGACGCGAGCCGCCGCCGGCGACTGGGGCGGCGCAGGCGCGATTACCTGCGCCTGATGCCGCCCTAGCCGAGGCCGCGGGTGGCTGGATCGGGAAATTAGTCCGTCACACGCCGAGAGGCCAATCGCGTGAGGAAAGACCGACATCCTACCCGAGGCGGGTACGTCGGTCGAGGAGAGGGTGGGTACTCCTCAGGGGTATTCCGTCGGGCCGACCATTGACGTCAAGTCACTCTGCTCCGATGGTCGGCGCAACGACGAAGGCGACGTCACGGGTGGGTTACGGGTGTGCGTGCTTACGGCTCTCTGTCACCCCGGATGGAGTGGTGCGAGGAACGCGCCGACCGTAGCCCAACCCAAAAAAAAAAAAAAGATGTCGATCTTCTGCGAGAGTGTGGTACTACCGCGGATAGACCGATCCGCGGCTGCAGACAGACAACTGTCAACAGCGTGGTCCTACCATAATATAATTTAAAGTCATCATTAACATCATCATCATCGCAGCTCACATATGTCCCACTGTTGGGCTCGATCCTCCTCCATAACGGGAGGGAAATTGACCTACTATACCACGCTGGTCAGACGTGTTGGTATAGGGTTTTATTTCGAGTTTTCCTTCTCTTGTATAGATGTTATATGCATTTTATATCCCTCAGTCGTCTCTTACGATCATCCACGGGTAAGATAGGGGGTGGTGAATTGTATTCTTACTCTGTCATCACACGGAGAAAGAATATAGATATTTTAAAGTGAAACTTGAGAATAAAAAAGAGAGAGAGATAGAGAGAGCGAGTTCCCCAAAGTTTCACTTCTGATATGTGTACTTTGTACGCACGCATATTTTTTTTATACGCTATGTTGTAGCGGCTACGAATACTAATAATTCTTACACTGTTTGTGGATGTCGTAAAAGATGAAGAGCCTTACATCGAACTAGGCGAGGTTTCATAGATGACGTAGTGGTTAAGATATCGACCTTCCGTGGCAGTGATTGATTCCCACGCAAGACAATATTTTGTGAGATGCACAAAGTGTTGTTCTGAGTCTGGGTGTAATTTGTCTGCTTTAATTGTATGTTTGTAAAGTCCCCCTCTATAATCTCTATTTACTCTCTACGTATTACTATATTTCCTTAAGACAGGGTGATCTTTAAAAAAAAAACACTCTGTGATGTCATCTAATCAACAGTTACATTCTCAAGGAGGTTTAACGTCAGACAAGCGGCTGGTCCTAAAACTATTGTCAAAATTTGAAATAAAACTACTTTTACGGATTCTATCGCGTTTGTATTTGATTTATAATTTCCCGACGTTTCGAACACTTTACAGTGATCATGGTCACGGGAGGACTGAGATGTCTTACGTCCAATATGTCATTGTTATTACAGAATTTTATTTATATCTACCCTATAACATATATTATAGGATATATTATAAATATATAATATCTACCCTATAAGATATATTATAAAATATCTTATAGTGTAGATAGAAATAAATTTCTGTAATAACAATGACATATTGGACGTAAGACACCTCAGTCCTCCCGTGACCATGATCACTGTAAAGTGTTCGAAAAGTCGGGAAATTATAAATCAAATACAAACGCGATAGAATCCCTAAAAGTAGTTTTATTTCAAATGTGTAATACTCGCGTAAACATTAGAAGTTATTATATTGTCAAAACTTTAGCAATATGTATCTACGATGAAAGAAGAATTGATATTACGTTACTCTGAGTCATTGGAATAAGAGTAGGATGGTGATGATAATTGTAATAAGTATCCATAGAGTACTGTTTTTGTATTGCCCATAGTGGTAAACGAGCACTACACCTGATGTTAAATGTTACTGCCGCCCATGGACCTTTACTATAGCAGGGATACAGCTAGGCTGCATCCTGCTACTGAAAACTCAGCCAAACCCAGCCAGATAGTTGGGTTGCCAGCTCTCTCGCTCACCGAACAAAGTGCAGAACCACATAGTCACTGCTCAGTCGACGATTGTCTGCGAGAGTGTGATACAACCTCGGATAGACTGGCTCGCGGCTGTAGACAGAAAGCTGTCAGCGGTGTGGTCCTACCACTATACCATAATTTTCGTTTGTATGGGTAGCTCATCTATTTAATACTGTTTTTTTTTGTTGTCATACCCACCATATTGTCTCGTAGCACTAATAATAATCCGGCTCGAAGGACCATGAAGATGTACGGTTCCCGTTGATCCCGTACTCCGTATATGTTAACTATAAAAATACACAGTTGTATGTAAATTAAAATTTAGTACGATACAAGTTAAATATCCGTGATATATTTGTGTTAAGGCTACCATATAGCTTTCCACTGGTCATTTACATAGCAACTGAAAGTAAAGATTACTAGTAAGTAAAAAAGTACATCGAAATATATATAAATAATATCCATAAGAATTCAATCAAAAAATTCGTTATGCCAGCAGTTGGCATGATAGCGGTAACTGCTCGGTGACCACCATTGTTTCTAATTTGCTAACATTTATGGGTACTCGTCTCATCATTATTTCTTCTTATATATGTCCCACTTCTGGGCTGGAGCCGCTCACAATATAATAGGAAAATTGACCTACCTGGTTACGCGGATTTGGCGCTGCTGACCACGCTGGTTACGTGGCCTTTATTTCCAATTTGACTTTTTTTTTAATATTGGTGGCGTAAGCTATACTAGAGTCGGAGAGTGACTCAGCGTAGTCCATCCGGTTCCATAAAAAGAACGGTGCACTACTCCATAATCTGCACGTACCTCTATGCCATTTGGGTGAGCCACCGGAACGCAGTCTTTTATATAGGTGCCCCGTCCGGTGGGTTATCCTTTCGAGTACCAGCTATATAGATAGGCTGATCACATACGCTTACTCTCATGTGACGGACTGATCTGCGGCCCGGTGAACTGTTTGCCTCGAATAAAGCGGCATCAGGGGCAGATAATGCGCCTGCGCCAGCCGATGCGCTGGCGGCGGAGCGTGTCGCCGTAAAGGAGCTTCTCCCGGACCAACGAGACAGTCGCCTCAAAGAAGGTGGCGATCGCGTCCCAGTTTCTGACGTCAGCCGGCATCTGCTTATGTCCCCTATTCATCTTAACATGTCTATAGACAGACTTCCTTCCAGCAGCTGGATCAATAATTTGACAAAAGTCGCTGGAAGTCATTGAATATGGGTGACATAGAACTTGACGGTATAACGCTAAAAGCAAAAATGGCGTAGTGCTTATTATACCACCCTATATGTATATACATAGGTATGGCACGGCGAAACGGAAGTGGAAGGAAGGAAGTAGGTACCGGGGGAGACCGAGACTAACCTACCTAGACCAGATCGGTCATATACTGAAGGAAGGTGGGGTCAAGAGTCTCCGAAACCGGCGAGCGTGTATGAAGAGAATTATGAATGTTGAGGAAGCGAGTGAAGTATGCAAGGATAGAGTTCTCTGGCACTCTGTTCTCTCTGCCTACCCTGCAAGGGATATGGCGTGATGATATGTATGTATATATGTATGTACGGCAGGGTGTATATCCTGCCGTACCAATGTCATGGATTCAATTATCACGCAGTGTAAGTAAATATTTTGTACGATATAAAAAGAAAATATTGTGTCGAGAGTGGGTGCAATTTGTTTCGTTTAATTGTATGTTTGTAAAGTCCCAGGGAGCAGTACAATGGGCCACCGAAGACAAAGATCGGGTACCGGTGGCCCGCTCGCACGGCGAAGAGAGGAGATTGCATGGTGGGTCTATGTGGTCACGCGCCGCCTCTTCCATCACCCTAGACCGATTTGGCGGGGCGAGACGCATCCATAGCCCAGCGCAATAAAAAAAGAAAAAAAAAGTGGGCACTATAATGACTATTTTTACGGATTCTATAGCGTTTAAAATAATACGCGTTGAAAATGCAATAGAATTCGTGAAAATAATTTTATTTCCAATGTACATAAACATCTAAAATCACTAGTATAATAACTATTTCCTTAGAACAGGCTATCGTATAGCCACTTCTGACCTGTCCAATCCTCCAATTCTATTCTAAAGAATCTTATTTATGGTCATTCCATAAAAATTACAATGTAACCTAACGCAATTTGTTAACCAAAATATATATATTTAAGAAACAAAAAAATAAAACAAAAAGTTGTGCCATTTTTAAAACGACGTTTTTCACAAATGACGCCATCGAATCTAAAAAGCGCGAGTGTAAAACATAAAAAAATACTCACACATGTAAGTTTTCATAATGCACACACACTTGCGCCGGCGCCGATCTAAAACACTCGTCCGGCGAGCCGATAATGTCAGGTCAATGTACGGCGGTTACATATTTAGAAAAAAATATTTGGCAAACGTTCACTCCCGGTTACACAGCGCACCATAATTATGGCATCACTTATTTTTTAATATCTATTTTACAATTATATCTATCAATTTCAACATCAAGGCAAAGAAATCTTGAAATAAAACTCTATACTAATCCAATACAGTTTTCCACGTAGTGATTTGTTACGCAACGGAAAACTGTATATCATCATTATCATCTCAGCTCATATATGTCCCACTGTTGGGCTCGAGCCTCCTCCACAATGGGAGGGAAACTGACCTACTATAGCATGCTGGTCAGACGTGTTGGTATAGGGTTTTGTTTCGAGTTATCCTTCTCTTGCATAGATTTTATGTGCATTTTATATCTCTTAGTCATCTATTATGATCACCCACGGGTAACATAGGGGTGGTGAATTGTAATCTTACTCCATCATCACACGGCAAACTGTATAATAAGAATATAATTTACCGCTCCCTCTCTTACCTGTGGGTTTTGTAAAAGCCAATTAAAGCATACAAGGTGCCTATAACATCTAAGAGAAGATATAGAACCATATATCAACCCCTCTTATCAGCATAGTATAGAAGGTTAATTGCCCTCCTATTGTAGAGGAAACTTGAGCTTAATAGTGGCACTTATATGGGCTGATGGTGAAGATGAAAATGACTAACCCGTCTGATAATTATAGTATAATATTAGGTCAATTACCCTGTTATTGTGGTAGAAACTCAGTTATATAAAGTCCTACCTAATATAGGAGAAAATGGCATAATCTTCATGTTTGATACATGGGTTAGCTATCACAGTTAGGATAGGCGAGTACTGCTATCCGTTTTCATAGCAATCCTTCAACCGGTTTTTATGACTTTCACTGGAAGAATTAGGGACAGTGAAAATCTTCTATTTTTGAACCAAAAGGTTCCAACTCCAACCTCACTTCGGTTTTATAACTATGTAATACGATTAATTAAAAATAATAATACAGGCAGAGTAGTGTGATGGTTGCTGATGGATTAATAATTGAAAAGTTATTTCCTTAATTACTCAAGATCTGATCATAATGAAATTTTATACAGATACTGTCAATGATAAAAAGAAAAGATAAAGAAAAATAATGTTTAAGACGGAAAACTAGAAATAAATGAAAACGCCGTACGTCTGACCCATATGAAAAAGCCTCGTACTGAAGCGTGGGATTATAATGGACTAAAAAGAACATGGATACGGAAATATCAGCATTCAAATATTTTTATCAAGCAAGACTATTCACAAATATTTTAAAATTTCATTAACGAATATTTGCATTTTGAAATTAAGCATATGAAAAAAATTATGAACCAATTCACACCGTATCATGATCATTAAATTATTACCATTACACAGATTTAAAAATGTATTACATCATTTATTAATAAATAAAAACTATTACAGGGAATATTTACATACATACATACATATCATCACGCGATATCCCTTGCAGGGTAGGCAGAGAGAACAAAATGCCAGAGAACTCTATCTATTCTTCCATATTTCACTCGCTTCCTCAACATTCATTATTCTCTTCATACATGCTCGCCGGTTTCGGAGACTCTTGACGCCATCTAACTTCAGTACGTGACCAATCTGGTCTAGGTAGGTTAGTCTCGGTCTTCCCCGATACCTACATCCTTCCACTTTCGCATTGAATATTTAGAATAAATAGAATTTAATATAAATTGACTGAAATATGAATCGACTTTTACATTGTGATACAATTAAAACAATAACTATATGGACATCATTATTCACTCTCCTGCTCTTATCTCAATTGATTGAGGTTTACGCAATATGTACTCGTACAAGGCAGAGAAATTTTGCATTAATAGTGAAGTCACCACACTACACTGTTTTTGCACCAAGCAGTGAGATATGCGATTAGTTCATATTGCCAGCTAAATAAAAAAGAATTTCCATTCATGTTTTTTTTTTTACCCATACGTGTGTCATTAACCTATAGATGTAATGTCAATGTTTTTGGCCAGCATTGTACGAACTGCATCTCTCAGTAGAGTTGCGAGTTCAAACGATGTACCTATGTGATGTGTTTATCTACTGCGCTGAGTTTAATGAACACATGAATATTTCATGTGTGGGCTGGGTCAGGGAACTTGGCAATTTGGTTGGGGTTCTACTTTGGCGATTTAAACTATCCCACAGCTTTTAACGACTGCACTACCGACATATGGACCGGCACTGACAAATTTTCTTTTTACTTTCATTTTATTTTGATGCCATCTATTATATATTTTGTAGATTATTCAGATTTCTTATGCCATTTTTTTATATAAAATATTTTTCTTTGATTTCTTAAATAGGAGTGACGTGGTCAAGAATTTCTTTCTGTTTTTTTCCGTGAGTTTGGCCAGATCCTTTGGGGGTTTTAGATTTTATTTAGGGTTTTATTATTTTTAGCAAGAGATAATATTGCGCCCGTGCTAATATCGTAAATGCAGAAAATATGAGTAGACTCTGTTTTATTTTTCTATTGTCTATCGAGAAATGTAGATGGAAATATAAATAAATAAAATAATCCACTCATAATACGCTAAGTCTTCCAAGGTGATAGAAGGGCGCCACAGGTGTATTATAAGTGGCATTGCCTTTTTAGATATCTCAAGCCTACGCCTTCGCGTTATGTCGCTGTACTAGCGTTGTAGATCCCATTGCGGGTGGTGGTCAGATCTCCAGTCTAATCATGTCCGGTCTCGGCTTAGGTGACAACAAGTGTAGGTACTTACACCATTAGTAGTTCGGGTCTGTTTGATAAAAAGATTCTTGCTGTGTGGTAGCGGCTACGAATGCTACCAACCCTTACTTTGTTCGTGGATGTTGTTAAAAACGACTAAGAGCCTTATAACGACCTAGGCCAACTCCATCTAATGCCGTTTGGTCAACAATTACATTCCCAAGTAAGGTTGACGTCTGGCAAGCGTCCGGTTTTAAAAATATTGCCAATAACTTTTACAATATGAACTATGAAAAAAGAGTACATATTGTATCGACCCCAAGTAATTGGGATAAGAGTAGGAGAATGATGAGGTCTGTATGATAAAAGTCCTGTCTGACCTGTTCCACCATCTCTCTCGTCGAAGGCTACTACTGCGTTTTATTTCTAAATACTATCGACCTCTATCCTAACGACTGCTTACAATTATCACCCCTCGCGGGAAAAAGGTAATAGAATATACTATTATTATTATACTATATTGCCGCAGGTGATTGAACCTGGGAATAAATCATCATCCGCATAGAGGTTGATCGTACGAGAGCTAGAACTATGGGAGATGGTACCCGAAAGGGTAACCCACCGAGCGTGCCACGGATATGAAGGATTGTACCAGTAGTTGAACCAATAGCGAGGCGATGGGGGGAAATTATACGATGGGTCATCCAGAATGAAACGCCTACTAAAAAAACAACACTACTTCTATTATTTTTAACTTTTTTCTTTAATTATAATTAATAGATGGAAATAAAAAAAATAGAGTCCCTATTTGAGATAAGGCATTCCATGTCAAAGTAAAGGTGGTATAAATGGGTGGTGACACAATGTATTTCTTACCATATGGGGTCGTTGTTAGTATAAAATGGTATTCAGAATGTACAATAATGTAATGTAACAAAGGAAATCCGAGACAGCATATCTCGATGACCCACAGGATAGAATTGCAAATGTCGTAACTCGACTTTTTATAACAACAGACGTATCACCAGCCAATGCACTGCGCAGGTTCAAGGAGATAAAAATTTATGATAATTATCATTTCATTTAGCGTTAGGTTTATAATCATATTTTTTTTAATATTTTTTTTATTCTTTTTTCTATGTGATGACAGCTTTGAATATTCTCAACGATTACATTTTTTTAATATTATATGTTTTTTTTAATTCATTTTTCTCTTTGATGACAGCTATGAATATTCTCAACGCTTACATTTTTTTTTTAATTTTTAATGTTGTTTTAATTACTTTTTCTGTGTGATGTAAGCTATGAATATTCTCAACGCTTACATTTTTTTTAATAATTATGTTTTTTACTTTTTTATTGTATAATGGCGACTACGATTACTATCAATAAATATATTTACTTGCGTGTGTCCTAAAAGACTGCTAAGAGACCTGAGTTAATTCTGTCTGAGACCGTCTGATCATCAATTACATTCCCAACGTCAAGCAGGTGGTTGTTCCTGATAATAAAGTCTACATTTTTCCAATATGTACGATGGAAGATAAGTATATATTATATTCACCGCAAGTATTTGGAATATTCCTCCCAGTGGTGATGAACTGAGAATACAATTCATCTATGGTGCCTTGCCTGTCCCTTCTTTATCTATGGTGTTCGTATAATTTGACTAAGAACCCAATCAAACAATATCACATATGTTGCTATTTATACTATGTTTGGGATTTCTCTGCATGCTCAAATAAGGAATATGAAAATCCAAAGAACTGGTGTAACTGACCGAGCTAACAGCCTAAAGAACTAGTGCCTTGAACTGGCAGACCATATCACTCGATAAATTAATAACCGTTAAGGAGAAAAATCTGCCTTAATCTGCCATATTCAACGCCAATTGAGTGGGCCACCGGGATATATATTTTAATTTTAGTAAATCAAGAGACGATTTTTATCATAACTAATATTATAAAAACGATAGTGAGTGTTATTGTTACGCTTTTACGCTTTAACTACTCTATTGATTATTCTGTAATTTTGCATACGCTTTAAAAGGAAGTACATACATACATATCATCACGCTATATCCCTTGCCTGCCTGGCAGAGAGAACAGAGTGCTAGAGAACCTAAAAGGAAGTAGAAATGTAAAAACGTCTTTTTAAATTAATTATTTTAAATAAAGATATATGCAGCTTATTTAGTAAGTATTAGCTAGCGTATTATCAGTATGATGCCCTTCGAACCTGGATTAACGTTGAATATAATCCAAAAAAAAACATGGCTGGATCAGATCTGACAAGCGCTTTCTAAACTACTATAATTAACTAGAGATAATCATTTGTAAATATTTAAAATTAACTAATAATTAAATATGCATACAATGTATACTTAAAAGCCACGCTACCTGAATCCGCAAAGAGCACCAAAATAAACAAGCTACTAAATAAATAAATGAGAATCTAATGTGCATACTTTAAACGGCTGACCAAGGCTTTAGTTCAACATACTATCAAGGACAAAGCCATCGAAATCAAAGATTTATTACCAGTCGAAATGGCAATGGGCAGGTAATACGGAGATTATATGCTGGACACTGCCTTTCTATTCGCTTTAGATAGTTCGGAAGTAGTGTGTTCATTGCATGCCAAAAAAAAAACTTCTAATCAAATTTCAATAGATCAGATTTCTATTAATTTAGATTGAAATATATTTTTTTTATTGGAAGTACCTATATTTTTAATTTTTTTTAGTATTTTTTTTATTTTACTTATTTTTTTTTTGTTTATTAAATTCTTAACCCCATCTTAAGTATTGTAAAAGACGACTAAGGAATCTAATACGCATATAACATCTATACAAGAGAAGGAGAAATAAAACCCTATACTTATATGACTGATAAGCGTGGTATGATAGATCAATTTCCTTTCTATTGTGGAGGAAACTCAGGCCCTGTAGTTAGACGTGTATAAATACTACGTACGACGGGTAGAAAGAGAAATTAATGAATTTTAATATTTCTATCTCTAAGGAAAGCAATAATTTGTTGTCTGGGCTGGAGTAGCATGTGGCAAATACTATGAGCAACTTTTGCTACTGGAAAACATATGAAATGAATATTTTCTATCTGTCTGATTGAAAAGATATCGCTTATCTCTCTACTTAAACGTGAAAGAGCAACACTAAAAGCAGCACCTGTTTTCTTTTTTTTTGGCGGCGGGCTACGGTACGTCAAACCCTGCTATTCCGTCCGGGGCGACAGGAAAAGCGGCGCAAGACCCCGTAGATCCGCCCTACAATATACCTCTCGACGCCGTGCGGGTGGGTCACTGGTACGCGTTTTTCTTCAGTGGCCCGCCCGGCGGTCTACCCTCACGGGTATCCTCGCTGATGTCGACGCCCGGACAGTTTACACCGTCGGGGCGTCGTCCTCACGCGGTGGCCTCGCTCCCAGGGCGACCAGACTAATCCCCGGTCTGGTCACCCGCTGCCTCGGCTAGGGCGGCATGAGGCGGAGGTATTAACGCCTCCGCCGCCCCAGTCGCCGGTGGCGGCGCGAATTCTCGAAGAGAAGTTCCTCTCGGATTCGCTACGCCGCTTCCTTCTACGAGATGACGTCCTCGCAGAAGGAGGCGACCGCGTCCCAATTCCTCTCGCTGTCGACCATCACTTTCACGACGGCCGGCAGCGAGAGGTCGGCACCGATGGCAGCGACAAGGTCACGGCGCTGCTGAGCCCAGGTCACGTAGACCTCGAGCGTATGCTGCGTCGTGTCCCGGTCGCAAAAGCAGCACCTGTAACAAGAATTTCTTTAAGTTTTGATCAAAATATACGCAGTTTATAAATTGTTAAGATAGGAAATACTGTACTGATGATACAACGGTTAATATACCGAACTACGGTGCCAAGTGCTATGGATTCAATTGCCAAGCAGGACAATTTTTGTGATCCACAAATTATTATTGTTCTGAATTTGAATAAAATGTTTATCGAATACAATAAATATTTACCTACTATAATAGAATTAATTCTTTAATGCAATAAATGTGGGTTTAAAAATAATTAAAATCTTTAATAAAATGGTATATCATTTATCATTTCAGCTCATACATGCCCCACTGTTGGGCTCGAGTCTCCTCCACAATGGGAGAGAAATTGACCTACTAGACCACGCTGGTCAGACGTGTTGGTATAGGGTTTTGCTTCGAGTTTTCCTTCTCTCGCATAGATTTTGCAGCGTTTTATATCCCTTAGTCGTGTCGTACGATCACCCACGGGTGAGAAAGAGTGTGGTGAATTGTATTCCTACTTCGTTTCCGTGCGTGGCCCTTTCATAAACTTCACTATCATCGATGTCACGGCGCTGTTTTGCTCATACTACGCAAACCTCGAATATGTGCTGCGTTGTGTCCTCCTCACAATCGTACGATGTATTCATCCTCCTCGCGGTTTTGTATTGTGTACTATGAAAGAAATGTACATATCAAATCGATACCAAGTAATTGACTAATTGAATCGACTGCACAGATTGCGTAGTGGTTAAAATACCGACCTTCTGTACCATTTCCGTTGGTTCGATACCTACGAAGGACCACACTTGTTCTGAGTCTGGGTGTAATTAGTCTGCGTTAATTATATGTTTGTAAAGTCCTCCACAATACAAGGATTATTTCCTTAGTGCTGGGTGGTGTCTTTTTCGTTGGCCCGCTCGCCCGGCAAAGAGACGCGCCGCCTCTTCTGTTGCCCCAAACGGATCTGGTGGGATGCGACCAGACCATAGCCTGCAGCAAAAAAAGGTGGTTTCTTTTAAAAAAAAATGGGATAAAATTAGGATGGTGATGATTATATAAGAGGAAAAGACGTCTTCATCTTGAATGACTAATAACATTTTGTAAAACTATTAAGGATAAGAGTAACGTATGCAGATAATAGGAATGAAGTCAATTACCAATTAACCTCTTATTATAGAGATGATAATGAGATATTATTTGAAATTATTCGTAACGACGACTTAAGAGAGCGAGTAGGTATGAAAGAGAGTATTGGTGTAAAGATGCGAAAGGGAATGCTCCGATGGTTCGGACATGTGGAAAGAATGCCGATCGAACGACTGGTTAAGAAGATATACAATGCGAAAGTGGAAGGATGTAGGTACCGGGGGAGACCGAGACTAACCTACCTAGACTAGATCGGTCATGTACTGAAGGAAGGTGGAGTCAAGAGTCTCCGAAACCGGCGAGCGTGTATGAAGAGAATTATGAATGTTGAGAAAGCGAGTGAAGTATGCAAAGATAGAGTTCTCTGGCACTCTGTTCTCTCTGCCTACCCTGCAAGGGATATGGCGTGATAATATGTATGTATGTATTTGTAATTATGGAATTTTTATCATCATCATTATATCAGTTCATATATATCTTACTCATGTAGACTAGGTTAGTCTCCTCCACAATATAAGAGAAATTGACTATACTACGAGTATACTACGGGTATAAGTTTTTATTTCGAGTTTTCCTTGTCTTGCATAGATGTTATATACATATTATACCATATTTTTTTAATGGTAGAACCTCACTGTTGACAGTTTTCTGACTACAGCCGCGTGCCGGTCCGTCCGTGGTGATACCACACTCTCGCA
The DNA here is from genome assembly GCA_905163515.2 of Lymantria monacha. Lineage (NCBI taxonomy): Eukaryota > Metazoa > Arthropoda > Insecta > Lepidoptera > Erebidae > Lymantria > Lymantria monacha. Next base: position 31,334,627 of record LR991093.1, read on the forward strand.
GAAGATCGCAGTCTGAATAATGGCAATGTGCAACTAAGCTTCGTTCGGTGAGCGTGAGAGCCGGAACTCAACTGGGTGGGTTAGAGATTTGTATAGGTAGGCAGCGACCTAGGTACACCTTTGGTATTACAAGGCTCCATGGGCGGCAGTAACACTTACCATCAAGTGTACTGCTTACTTGTTTGCCATTAGTAATAAAATAAATTTTACAACATCCACGGATCTATCTAAGATAGGGGGTGGTTAATTCTAATCTTAATGTAACTTTAATTAATAAATAAATAGTATTCGCTTCTTTTTTTCCATCAAAATCGAGTATATTCATCATCATCATCAGCATCATCTCAGGCCATAAATGTCCCACTGTTGGGCTCGGGCCTCCTCCGTAATGGGAGGGAAATTAACCTACTATACCACGCTGGTCAGACGTGTTGGTATAGGGTTTTGTTTCTAGTTATCCTTCTCTCGCATAGATGTTGTATGCATTTTATATCTCTTAGTCGTTTCGTACGATCACCCACAGGTAAGATATGGGGTGGTGAATAGTATTCTTACTCCGTCACCACATGGACAAGTATATTATACGAAATAATAATCAAAGGAAGGAAGGTGGAGTCAAGAGTCTCCGAAACCGGCGAGAGTGTATGAAGAGAATTATGACTGTTGAGGAAGGGAGTGAAGTATGCAAAGATAGAGTTCTCTGGCACTCTGTTCTCTCTGCCTACCCTGCTAGGGATATGGCGTGATGATATGTATATATGTATGTAATAATCAAAAATAACGTTACCGGAATTCAAACCAGATCTCTACTATTAATATTAAATATATATAGAATTGAAATTATAGATATATGTATATATTATGTCTGCAATAAAGCAAGCTAATGTGTTGTTGTTTGAACAAATTTAGTGGTTCGTTACAAGGCAAAGTTCGTCGACACATTGCAAGGTTTTGTCTGTATACCTACTACGTCTGTCTTTGTTTTGGTCTACTGATCTGTTTGTTTAGTTACTTAAGAGTAACACGAATAACGTGTTGCATGTTCCATATTTTTATAAATCACATACAAGATAAATATCTTTATTCATAATTTAGATTTTTTTATATATTCTAATATTTTATATTTGTATTTTATTTAAAGTACGCGTTTAGTTTTTAAAGACACTAAGAATATAATCGTTATATTGCTGGGAATTTTACAAATATTTCATTAAACGGATACAAATTACAACTTTATTATATCTACTATTTGATTTAGGACAGCAATTTGTTGATCGCACAAATTATCGTTAAAATTAATTAATAAATAAAGTCGTATATTATAATTCTATTTATAAAAAAACAATTATCAAACATATTATATATGTATTTACTAATTTACTACACATAACTTAGAAAAAATAGACACCAAATATATGTAAAGCGTACGTAAAGTAGAATTTATTTTACACAAGGTTCCTAATGAACTAGTAAGCGCAAAGCCGTCCCTAGTTAGTTTATTCCCAAATAAGTATATGCTCTCCATAAAAATTAACTTCAAAAATACAAATAATATTATTAACATATATACATACATACCATCACGCCATATCCTTTGCAGGGTAGGCAGCAGAGAGAACAGTGTGCCAGAGAACTCTATCCTTGCATACTTCACTCGCTTCCTCAACATTTATAATTCTCTTCATACACGCTCGCCGGTTTCAGAGACTCTTGACTCCACCTTCCTTCAGTACATGATCCCCGGTACCTAGATCCTTTCACTTTCGCATTGTATATCTTCTTAACCAGACGTTCGTTCGGCATTCTTTCCACATGTCTGAACCATCGGCGCATTCCTTTTCGCATCTTTACACCAACCATTAATAACATTATATATAATATATTTAACTGCACAGATGACGTAGTGGTTAAGATACCGAACTTCCGTGCCAGTGTAGTGGGTTCGATTGCTACGCAGGACAATACTTTATCCACTGACGACAAGTTCACGCTGCTCCAGTGGCCGGTCCAACGACGTAGGCGAGGTTCGTGGGTGGGTTACGGGTATGCGTGCTTACGCCCCTCTGTCGCCCCGGACGGAGTGGTGCGAGAAGAGCGCCGACCATAACCCACCCCAAAAAAAAAAAAAAAAAAAGGACAATACTTTATGCGATCCACAAAGTGTTATTCTTAGTTTGGGCGTCATTTTTCTATGTTTATAAGTTGGCTGTGTGGTAGCGGCTACGAATACTACCAACCCTTACTTTGCTCGTGGATGTCGTAAAAGCCGACTAAGAGCCATATAACGACCTGGGTCAACTCCATCTGATGCCATTTGGTCAATAATTACATTCCCAAGGAGGGTTGACGTCTGGCAGGCGGCCGGTCATAAAATTATTGCCAATAACTTTTACAATATGTGCTATGAAAGAAGAGTAGGTACATATTGTATCGACCCCAAGCAATTGGGATAAGAGTAGGAGAATGATGATAAGTTAGTAAAGTCCCCGTAATAAAAGGATTATTTCCTTAGCCGTGTCCTTTTAAAAATAAAATATTAAATAAATTTCGTTTTGCAGATTAATTTATAAGTGTCCACCTAAATTCATAAGTGTTTATAGTGCGTCTAAATGTATGAATCACATAGAACTAACCTATCACAACTGGCCAACGTTATAACCTTGGCATTCTAACGTACATTGACTCCGTTGTGAATAAAAACTATTTCGTATTCCTAAATATTTGATGGCCGGACGTCTGTTGAATATTTTTTGATATTTAAGCAGAATCTTTGACGTAATTTTTGCTTTTTTTCTTTTTATCAGTTTCATACACGTTTTCTGATAAAACCTACAAGTATGTAATATTTTAAATTCCATGTAATAGAAAACGGATTTGGTACTAAAATGATTTCTAATGACTACGCGAGTATTTTGTATATGAAATAAAATTATTTTAGATATTTTATCGTATTTGTATATCATTTTTACTTATACGATGTTTTCAATCATCATCATCATCTAAGTCTATACATGCCCCACCGCTGGGTTTAGGCCTCCTCTATAATAGAAGGGTAACTGACCTACTATACCACGCTGGTCAGACGTGTTGGTATAGGGTTTTGTTTCGAGTTTTCCTTCCCTCGCATAGGTGTTATATGCATTTAATATCCCTTAGTCGTTTCGTATGATAACCCACGGGTAAGATAGGGGGTGGTGAATGGTATTCTTACTTCGTCATCACACGGAAAATATTTGCAATACTTTTCAGAATTCATGGTCAGGAAACGGCACAGTCGTTCTGTGACCATGAACGCCGAGGCTTATGTTTTTACGCTGACGCTAATGCATAAAATTAAAAAGACGTAAAAATCAGATGATGATACTGCTGATGATACCACTTTTCTATCTACAGCCGCGGGCCAGTCCGTCCGGGTTGGTACCAAACTCTCGAGAAAATCGACGTCTGAGCAGTGGTTATATGCTGTTGCGCTTCGTTTTATGAGCGAGAGAGCTGGAAACCCAACACTCTGGGTGAGTTTTGATAGATAGACCTCAGCCTAGCTGTACTCCCTGGTTTACAAAAGTCCTTAATTGGCAGTAACACTTACCATCAGGTGTACTGCTTGCTCATTTGCCACTATAAGCAATATTAAAATACTATTGATTTAATTTTGACTGAAATATTGAAATAAAGGTATTATTAAATATTAGTAATAAAATAGTGGATGAATTTGTATATCTTGGATGTGGATTTAGCCGAGATGGACGGTACACCACTGATATAGAGCGAAGAGTGAATGCGGGAAATAGAGTGAACGGAGTGTTAGGGCAACTTCTCGGCTGTCACTACCTCAGCCAGAAGGCACGTGTAGCAATACATAACGCAGTGCTTGTCCCAATATTACTGTATGGAAGCGAGAGTTGGGTATGCAGAAAAGAGTATGAAAGTAAAATTAATGCGGTCGAAATGCGATCTCTTCGGAAAATCTGTGGAGTTAGGCTGACCGACCGTATTCGTAACGACGACGTAAGAGAGCGAGTAGGTATGAAAGAGAGTATTGGTGTAAAAATGCGAAAGGGAATGCTCCGATGGTTCAGACATGTGGAAAGAATGCCGAACGAACGGCTGGTTAAGAAGATATATAATGCGAAAGTGGAAGGATGTAGGTACCGAGGGAGACCGAGACTAACCTACCTAGACCAGATCGGTCAGGTACTGAAGGAAGGTGGAGTCAAGAGTCTCCGAAACCGGCGAGCGTGTATGAAGAGAATTATGAATGTTGAGGAAGCGAGTGAAGTATGCAGAGATAGAGTTCTCTGGCACTCTGTTCTCTCTGCCTACCCTGCAAGGGATATGGCGTGATGATATGTATGTAGTAATAAAATAAATATTATCTATCTATCTATATATATGTATAAGAGATTTCCACCTATGTATTGACTTATCACGATATCTCTGGAACCATAAGCCCTACAGACTTAAAATTTGGTAGGAATACTCCTTTCGCCGAGTAAAGGTCAGCTAAGAACGAAATTTACGAAAATCCCCGGCGCAAGGGGGGTTGCTGCGGTGTAAAAATGACATTATATTAAATATAACTCCTACAGATTTCGAATTTGGTGTGAATTTTCTTTCTGCCCTGTAAAGGCCAAATCCTACATTTTAAGAAACTCCTTCTCCAAAAGGAATTATATGTAGCGCAAGTAAACTACACAACTGAATTGACGTAACCGAAGCGAAGCGAGGGCGGATCGCTACTATCCCTACTAATATATAAATATGAATGTAAGTTTGTTTGTTACGCTTTCACGCTAAAACTACTCAACCGATCATCATGAAACATTGTACACATATTCTTGGAGGTATTAAAAGTAACATAGGATACTTTTTATTAAAAAAAAAACAAATTTTTTATATGAAAAATAAAAAATTGTTTGTCAAAAAATCTCAAAATCTAGCTTCTTCAACGCCCTCTAGCAGTCCAGTAATGAAGTTCCAACCCTGAGTATTGTAATACCGTTGCACTGTATTACCGACGGTCAAAAATAAAAATAGAGGATCAAAAACTTTAGGAAAGTAACCTTTTACGCGGGCGAAGCCGCGGGCAGAAGCTAGTAAAATATAAAATGATAATATTAGAATGTAAAATTACTTCGCACCGTTAATAGAAGAATTATTACGTATATATCTGTACACCGTTATGTTTATACACGTTGATAAATATATGTTCTTGAAAGTACCACAAGTATATAGTCCCTCAGTCGTCTCCTATGATCACTCACGGGTAAGATAGGGAGTGGTGAATTGTATTATTACTTCATCACACAGATGAAGTAAAAAACGGTGACCTTATATTTTTTATCAATCACCATGCAGTTTCTGCTTAATAGTGGCACGTGAATATGCTGAAAAAATTGGAAAAATAAACATGTAACATCAGAAGTGCATTTAAAAATAACACATACTAGCAAATATATGTATAAGTATATGTATATACATAAATTATTCACATGTGTGCTATTTCTACGTACTATCGTATGTACACATACATCTTTAACAATAGTGTGAATATAGTGCTTCTAAATTTTTACGTACTATATACAGACGTACACACACTTGCTCAATACTAGTGTGTATGTAGTTCTAAATTTATGAGTCAGTAAACTAACCTATCACAATTGGCCAGCGTTTTCAACCTTGGCAGTCTAGCGGACGTTGACACGTAACGTTGAATACGAAACTAGTTTTGAATTTAAAAATATTTGGCTAAGCTAATGTTGGGATAGGACATATTGTGTTAAATTATTTGCTGTGTTTTATTTATTCTTTATTGGACTTTACTCCTTAAGAATCGAATTTCATATAAGGCGCCCGGTATGAGAAAACATTGAGGAGTAAAATCTAGTGATCGAATGACCTCGTTACGTTTTTGGTGCGCAACCTATTCTGCGCACCTTTCAGTTTCTGACGTGAGATAATACTTCACTGAACAGTTTTAATAAATGTAAATAAAAATATATATATATTATTTTAAGTCAAGTGAGCTTTTTTGCGCCTGTTTTGATAATCGTACTTAATTTTATAAAAAAATATATTAATTAACCTCGGTTATTATTATCCGTGTGGTGACGGAGTAAGAATACATTTCACCACCATCTCTCTTGTAAATAGTTCTCGTAAAAGACGATTAAGACATACGAGTATATGCAGATATAATTTATGCTAAAGGAGGAAAAGTGAAAATGTAATTGGGGTAAATTATGGGTTAATTTCCTTCCTACTGTGGAGTAGATTCGACTCCAGCATTGTCTGCTGAGATGATGATAATAAATATTATTAAACATTTTCATGATAATTATTTTTGACAATATGTTAATTACATGTCTAGCTGTGTGGTAGCGGCTACAAATACTATCAACCCTTACTTTGTTCGTGGATATTGTTAATCACGACTATACTTTATAGTAATTACATTTGAAGGAGCAAATTGCTGTTCTTTATTGTCAATAGTGACGTGCAGCTAGTCATAAAATTTATCGAATGTATTATTTTAGGACACAAAATTTATTTACTACATTGATTTCTAAACTATATATATTAGGGTCCCGCAAACAATTATTTTTATTTTTATAAGATTATAATTATTTTTCGAAATTCAAAATTTAAAAAAAAGTAAATTTAATACGATCGTCACATAAGATTATTTATATTTTTGTTTTATTATATAGCATTTATATTTTTGTTTTATTAAATCTTTTTAATCAGGTACTACTTGCAATATAAACTTATAGATTTCATTACCTATATTTTTTTCGAGAATAAATTGACATTTCACATCACTATTGTAATATGTCAAAACGGCCATCATAGCGTGCCGCAACTGTAAGAGTCTTATAACGACTTAGGCCAACACCATCTGATGCCGTTTGGTCAACAATTACATTCCCAAGGAGGGATGACGTCTGACAGGCGGCCCGTCATAAAACTATTGCCATTAACTTTTACAATATGTACTATGAAAGAAGAGTACATATTGTATCGAAGTAATTGGGATAAGAGTAGGAGAATGATGACGTGTTAGTTACCTGTCAAACCTGATATGCAATCATCGAATTTGATTTTGTTGTATAGAATAAATTTTCTTTCTACTAACAATAATTCTGTATCATAAATGTAGGATTAATGTAGTCTTCCCTTGACACCTAAGGGTAAGAAAGGGGATGATTAATAGTATTCTTACTCAGTGAATACATAGTACTACTTGTATTTGTTGTAAATTAATTTATTACATATTTATACTGTAAGTTTGCTTATATATAGTCATAAAGTCATTCTAGTATTTAAAATAAATACATATACACATAATTAGGTGATAACAATACACACAAATATACATAATTATGTATTTTTTTAAATGTCTCACTGACCTAGGCTAAGGATATATTCCTTGTATATATCGGAATAGTTTACAAACATATAATTTTACAAAGAATAATAATCTGTAGATCGCACAAAGTATTTTATTTATTTGTTTTCAATTTTTATTTAAAAAATATTATCCTGCAGTAAGGAAATGATCCTTATATTGTGGGAGACTTTCCAAATATACAATTAACGGACACAAATTACACACAGACTCGAGTCAACAATTTGTAGATCGCACAAAGTATTCTCCTACATGAGAATAATCATATTAAACACTACGCTATTTATAGCGTCAAATTATTATTGTTCTGTAAAGGAATTGAACTCAAGAGATTTGGCATTGCAGTTCGATATCTTACCTATATAAACATTATATCATCTGAGCTGTCAGTCAATCACTATATTTTAGTTTTTTTTTTAATTTATAAGTAAAATAAACGTGTTGATATTGTAGTACCATAGTACCAATTTTGAATACCAAATATCTTTGTTAAGACCTATAATTTCATTGATCATTAACTTATAGATCGCTCGCTATTCAGAAGTTAATATATAATTTGATGTATTTTTAAAATTATGTTTATACTTTTATCCTATAGTTATGCATCATCATCATCATCATCACCACAGCTCATATATGTCCCACTGTTGGGCTCGGGCCTCCAACGTAATGGGAGGGAAATTAACCTACTATACCACGTTGGTCAGACGTGTTGGTATAGGGTTTTGTTTCGAGTTTTCCTTCTCTCGCATAGATGTTATATGTTGTTTATATCCCTTAGTCGTCTCGTACAATCACCTACGGGTAAAATATGGGGTGGTGAATAGTATTCTTACTCCATCACCACATGGAAAAATATAATTATGCACTTATAAACTATTTATTTGGCGACTGAAACTAGGAAACATAAATAGTACAAATGAATGGTACAAATTGAAATTATCAAAAATTACGAGAACAGATTCCAATATACAGATGGTGTAGTGGTTAAGATACCGACCTTTCATGCCAGTGGGTTCATGGGTTCAATTTCTACATAGAACAAGACTTTTTGTGATCCAAAAAGTATTGTCCTGAGTTTGGGTGTAATTTGTCTGCGTTAATTATATATTTGTAATGTCCCCCGCTATACAAAGATTATTTCTTTAATGCAGAGTAGTGTCTTTAAAAAAAAAGAAAGATTCAACGTTCACACAAATAATTTTGCTATATAACTAATATTACATGATGTCAGAATAGTTACAAATACTTACCTAGCACAACGTTCGTTAATAAAATACTAACCTTGGTTAGAACATTGACTCTGACTGACGTCTATCGGGGTCGTCAATCGACCAAATACAATATTTGAACAACATAGTTTTTTGTTGCGTCCATCCTCCATTTTAATTTATTAAGCGTTCATAAATAGTGGATAATGTGTTTATAATACCTTCATTCTTTTATTACTTTTTGGAGTTTACTCCTTAAGAATCGATTTTCATATAAGGCGCCCGGTATGAGAAAAATTTGAGGAGTAAAATCTAGTGATCGAATGACCTCGTTACGGTTTTGGTGCGCAACCTATTCTGCGCACCTTTCAGTTTCTGACGTGAGATAATACTTCACTGAACAGTTTTAATAAATGTAAATAAATATATATATATATATATATATATATATATATATATATATATATATATATATATATATATATATATTATTTTTAGTCAAATGAGCTTTTTTTTGCGCCTGTTTTGATAATCGTACTTAAGGAGTAAACTCCAGTCGTGCGTCGGAGCTGACACACACACTTTTTTTTTCATGTCATCGTCTCATCTCGTTTACGTTCCTCTGATCGATGAGATGATTATAATAGGAGGAAAAACTGATTACGAATCTTCCTCTTGAGGGTGACTTTGGTACTAACAATTAGCAATTATAGTTTCTTTAAACCTTTATAAATCTATGCTATATCAGAATAGATAAACATCACCAGTATCGGATGATAGAACCACATTGTTCACAATTTTCTGTCTGCAGCTGCGGGCCGATCTGTCCAGGATAGTACCATACTCTCGCAGAAATTCGACATCTGAGAAATGGAAATGTGCAGCTGTGCTTCGTTCGGTGATCGAAAGAGGCGGAAACCTGACTGTCTGGGTGGTTTTGGAGTTTTCTTTCGTAGGCAGCAGGCGAGCTCTAAGCCTGATTAACTTGTTAAAAAAAAAATGATCCAAAAATTTTTGTTCTTAATCTAGCTGTAGTTTGTATCCGTTAATTACATATTTATAAAATCCCTTAAGGTTTTTTTTTCCTTGCGGTGGGCTATGGATGTGGTCGTACTCCGCCAAATCGGTCCGAAGCGACGGAAGGGACGGTACGCAACCTTATAAACCCACCCTGCAAGGACTCCTCTCTTCGCCGTGCGAATGGGCCGGTATCCAATCTTTGTATTCGGTGGTAAATCACTTGAGTCCTAAGGAGATTTTTCTGAAAAAAAAATAATCTTATAGGAAGAATAAAAACGAGAAAATAATATGGCACAAGCACACTCCTAGGCAATTTATAACATGAAGCGCGATCGTCAATCCCCCTGCAAAGCGTGGCTATTATGGATTTTCCGTGGAGAAACTATATCTATATTTGACGCTGATAGACAAATAGATTAAACTCTGCCAATCCTAAAGTTTATCGGGAGAACATCCCAAATTTGGTAACTATAAAAATAATCATTTGTACATACATACATACATACATATCATCACGCCATATCCCTTGCAGGGTAGGCAGAGAGAACAGAGTGCCAGAGAACTCTATCTCTGCATACTTCACTCGCTTCCTCAACATTCATAATTCTCTTCATACACGCTCGCCGGTTTCGGAGACTCTTGACTCCACCTTCCTTCAGTACATGACCGATCTGGTCTAGGTAGGTAAGTCTCGGTCTCCCTCGGTACCTACATCCTTCCACTTTCGCATTGTATATCTTCTTAACCAGGCGTTCGTTCGGCATTCTTTCCACATGTCCGAACCATCGGAGCATTCCCTTTCGCATCTTTACACCAATACTCTCTTTCATACCTACTCGCTCTCTTACGTCGTCGTTACGAATGCGGTCGGTCAGCCTAACTCCACAGATTTTCCGCAGAGATCGCATTTCGACCGCATTAATTTTACTTTCATACTCTTTTCTGCATACCCAACTCTCGCTTCCATACAGTAATGTTGGGACAAGCACTGCGTTATGTATTGCTACACGTGCCTTCTGGCTGAGGTGGTGGCTGCCGAGAAGTTGCCCCAACGCTCCGTTCACTCTATTTCCCGCATTCACTCTTCGCTCTATATCAGTGGTGTACCTTCCATCTCGGCTAAATCCACATCCAAGATATACAAATTCATCCACTTGCTCTAGTACATCATTACCTATTGTTACTCTTACATCTGTTCTGGTTTTATCTCTTTCAAAGACCATTATTTTGGTTTTGCTCACATTCACGCGTAGACCCCTTTTCTTACAATCTTCTGTCATTGTGTCGACTAGGGTCTGCAGGTCAATCGCTGACTGTGCCAGCAGGACTGCATCATCTGCATAAAGCAGAGCAGTGACCACTGAGTCGCCCATCTGGACTCCCACATTCATATCGTTCAGCCTTTGGAGACATTTATCCAGATATATGATAAACAGCCTGGCTGACAGAACGCACCCCTGCTTAACGCCGATATTGACGTCAAACCAAGGCGACATTCCATCATCCAGCCGCACACAGGCTCTACAGCCCATGTAACTGGACTGCACAGCCTGTAGCAGTTTACCGTTAATACCATACTCCGGTAAAATGTCCCAAAGTTCCTTTCGTACAACCGTGTCAAATGCTCTCTCCAGATCCACAAAACTGCAGAAAACCCTCTGACCTAGAGCCAGATGCTTCTCCACAATGTTGCGCAGAGAGAACACTTGATCCATGCATCCCCTTCCACTCCTGAAACCTCCTTGTGTCTCACACAGTAAACCATCGGACACCATCCTCATTCTCCTTTCAATAATTTTTCCATACACTTTTGCTGCCAAACTGGTCAAGCTTATGGCTCTGTAATTTGCGCAGTCATAACGTGAACCCTTGTTTTTAAACAAAGGCACGATGACTGCGCTATTCCAGTCCCTGGGAACCATTCCCGAGCTCCAACATAAATTGAGGAGCAACAGGAACGTCTCCCAGACACAAGAGCCACCGAGCTTGATCATCTCGGCAGACACCATATCAATGCCCGCTGCCTTACCATTTTTCAAACTTCTTATCGCCCATTCAACTTCATCCATACTGATGCCATCGGAGGACGCCGTTGTCGAATGTTGATCTACTAAACCACATCCAACACCGGCGCCAACCGTAGCATCCGCATACATATCGCCAAAATATTCACTCCATCGGCTTAACACGTCTTGTGTTTGTGTAAGAATGTCTCCACCTTTAGACCTTATTTTATTCATTCTGAAGGCTGACCAACCACCCCGAGACTTCTTCACCTCCCTCCAAAAGAGTTTGGTGTTACCCTCGAAGTTTTTAGTCAGCCTATCTTCTGCACTCATACTTGCTCTATCACGTTTCTCTTTCACTAAGGCCTTGGTGTCATTCTTACATTGCCGATATATTTCTTTCTTCTGTTCAGTCATACTGTCATTCAGATTCAAAGAAGAGACATAGTCCAGCCACGCTTTCTTCTTTTGCTCTACGGAAGCTGCCACTTCCGCATCCCACCATGCATCACCATTTGTTTTTCTATGCTTCTTTGAACTTCCACATACTTCTTTCGCTGTATCTACCATACTCTCTTTCAATACTCTCCAGCATTCTTCAATGTCCGATTGCGGCTGGCTTGCCATCGTCAGCCGTTCTCGGACACCCTCTGCATACTTTTCTCTTACACACTCTTCTTGCAACCTTTCAACCTTTATTCTTTCAAGCCCTCCGAAGTGGACACGCTCTCGCCAGTGCCTCCACTTTCTGAACAGACCACTAAATCTCGCAATAACGAGATAGTGGTCCGTGTCGACTGTGGGGCCCCTGTAGGCTCTTGCGTCCAATATTTTGCTTCGGAGGCGACTGTCTACCAAAATTAAATCTATTATGCTTTTCTGTTCATTCCTTCTCCATGTATACATATGGATGTCCTTGTGTTGGAAAAATGTGTTTGACACAATAAGGTTTCTCTCCATGCATACATCCGCTATGAGCCTACCTGCGTCGTTCACTCTCTTATCACCAAATGGACCAAGTACGTCCTCATAGTCGGGACGCTTGGTCCCCACCCATCCGTTCAAATCTCCGCATACAATCACGCGTTCACTGGTTTCTGCCATATCCAGAACTTCCCTAACATTGTCCCAAAACTTCTCTAGGTCTGATGCCACCGAGGATCCTACGGGAGCATATGCTACAACCATGAATACCTTGGTGACACCTAGTTTTATACGGACCCAGAGAAGTCTGGGATCATATATTCCGTAATCCTTCACACCTGAGGCCAAGCGAGAGGACAACAGCACTCCTACCCCCATGCTGGCTCGATCGCTCTGTGGTACACCAGACCACAGAGCCATCCCGCCACCAGGAAGATCGCAGGCGTCGCTGCCCCTTCGCTTGGTCTCTGTTACACAGAGCACGTCTAGCTGTTTGTCCGCCATGACGGATATCAGCTCGTGCAACTTACCTTCCACACAACCTCTTACATTCCACGTGCCCACCCGGCACTCCGTTCTCCTCGACTCGCCTAACTGGGCAAGGCGTGATGGGTGGCGGCCCCCATCGCCGCAACTGCCGATGTTCGTACCGACGGGGGCGGGTCGGTACGCGTCGCCTCCGGGGGACGCCCTAACCCGCATTGCGGTACGCATTTCGAGCCGGATTAGCAGTCTAATTAGACTGGCAGGGGACGCGAACGAGCACGCTCCGGACTATGCCCCCCAAATAATCATTTGTTTTTCTTCTAAATTATTATTCATATAACAACTTTTCTTTATGGTATCGGGAGTAAGAATACAGTTCCCTATCTTGCCAGTGGTTGTAGTCAAAGACGACTAAAAGAAATAATGACTGACTACCCAGGTGGCGTAGTGATTAAGATACCGATCTATCGTGCCAGTGTCGTGGGTTCGATTCCCAATCATGACAATACTTCGTGCGTCCCGCAAACTGTCTTTCTGAGTCTAGGTGTAAATTGTCTGCGTTAATTGTATATTTGTAAAGTTCACCGAAATATAAGTATTATTTTCTTAATGCAGGGTGCCTTTCCGTGACGAAATAAGAATACAATTCACCACCCCCTATCTTACCCGTGGGTGATCGTAAGAGACGACTGAGGGATATAAAACGCATATAATATCTATGCAAGAGAAGGAAAACTCAAAACAAAACCCTATACCAACACATCTGACCAGCGTGGTATAGCAGGTCAATTTCCCTCCCATTACGGAGGAGGTTCAATCCCAACAGTGGGACATATATGAGCTGAGATGATGGTGAGGGTGTCTTTTACAAAAAATAAAAAGTGCATATAATATTATTTATTGCAAGAGAAAGAAAATTCACCATAAAAGCAATATAACAATGCGACTTTTCAGCGTGTTATATTAGGTCAGTTTCTCTCCTATTGTGGAGGCGTCTTGAGCCCAGCAGTGGGACATATGTAAGCTAAGTTGATAATGAATATATCAATGTAATATAATTGTTACATATATAAAAAAAACGATCAACATTACAGTTCCTTGTAACGCTGTATGTTGAGCGCGCCGACTAATTTTACATAAATAATGGTCGGCCGGCCTTGGTGTCGGCCATTGGCTGCATTTGTTTAGTGAATGTTGAGAGCTCTTATTTGTAGCTAAATAGTCTTAATGCGTTTGCTTTGTGTGTTTCTACTTCTTAAATTCCTTACAAGGAAAGAATTAAAGTTGTCAATACGCCATTCATTTCCGTGATAAACAAATATTGTTGCTACTATTGCAAGAAACGAAAAAAATAGGATTAAAACCACCAGACATGACTACAAAAAATAAAAATAATAAAAATTGCATAGACTGATATTAAGATATGAAATATAACTATTTTTACGGTTTCTATAGTATTTAAATAAAGAGAATCCTCTTGTGATGATGGAAATTTAATTGTGAAACTATGCTGACAGTAAAATTATAATGAAAACTCCAGTTGTGATAATGGGAATTTAGTTCAGCTTCTTTTCCTTCTATTGCTGTATTATTATCTGCTTGCGTTCTTACGTTTTTATTTCGTCATCATATAGATACTTTTTGTATAAATTATTTCATATGGGTAATTTTCCTTTTACGTAAAAATGATATATTTCTCGGAGCTAACTCTCAACTGCAAAACTTAGGGACGCAATGAGCTTCTGTTAGTGAAATAGATTTTTACATCAAGAAACTAGCATAATCATATACTAGTTTCTTGATGTAAAAAAACTATTTATATCATTCATCATCTCAGCTTGTATATATCCCACTGTTAGGCTCGAGCCTCCTCCATAATGGGAGGGAAATTGAGCTATAATACCACGCTGATCAGACGTGTTGGTATAGAGTTTCGTTGCAAGTTTTCCTTCTCTTACATAAATGTTATATGCGTTTTATATCCTTTAGTCGTCTTTTACGATCACCCACGGGTAAGATGGTGAATTGTATTCTTACTTCATCACCACATGGAAATGTAAAATTATTACATATCCAAATCAACAAACTTTACTTCTATATAATCTTAGTATCTTCATCATAATCATCATCAACGTGGCAATGTTGCCAGCATTCTGGGTACTTTACCAGTGGACAATGATGTGGACGAATTTTTGGAACCTGATTGCGTCGTTTGTTTTTAATTCTTTATTCTGTAAATATTTTAATTTTAAAACTTAGAGTTAAATGAGGTAAAGCTATATTGACCCCTTTATTAAAAAAAATCTTTCATACCTACTCGCTCTCTTGAGCGAGTAGGTATGAAAGAGAGTATTGGTGTAAAGTTGCGAAAGGCAATGCTCCGATGGTTCGGACATGTGGAAAGTATGCCGAACGAACGTCTGGTTAAGAAGATATACACTGCGAAAGTGGAAGGAATAAGGTACCGGGGGAGACCGAGATTCACCTACCTAGACCAGATTGGTCACGTACTGAAGGAAGGTGGAGTCAAGAGTCTCCGAAACCGGCGAGCGTGTATGAAAAGAATTATGAATTTTGAGGAAGCGAGTGAAGTATGCAAGGATAGAGTTCTCTGGCACTCTGTTCTTTCTGCCTATCCTGCAAGGGATATGGCGATATGTATGTGTGTATTAAAAAAATAATTAAATTTTAATTTTCATTATTAACATGTACTTGTATCAATATAAATTTATATTGAATTGATGTATATATCCTTTGTCATAACAAACCATGTCATATTAATAAACTATAAGTAGAACAGACAATAGTTGACCGGATAGGCGTAGGAGTGTCGCGACCGACCCATTCCTCGGTCAAGGTTACCGATAGCGCCAAGGTGAACGACGAACGGAAACTTGGCCACTATGTTCACGGCTACAAACACTATCCTTGGGGAATTATTTATGGATGCAAGTGGTTCAAGTTATTTTATTTATTATCGAGAATATTAACCACTGTGAAATTTTGTAGCGATATTTAATAAAATTTTGAATATATTTATAATCTTTTACATGCAATGACGGAGTAAGAATACAATTCATTGGTCATAGAAGTCGTAAAAATGAATAAAGGGATATGATTTTTTTTTATTGCTTTTTATGGCAAACGAGCAAGCAGCACACCTGATGGTAAGTGTCACTGCCACGTATAGCTAGGCCACTACCTACCAATACAAATCCCAAACCCACTCAGTTGGAATGCCGGCTCTCTCGCTCACCGAACGAAGCGCAATAGCACATTGCCATTACTCATACGTTGATCTTCTGCGAGAGTGTGGTATTACCCCGGACGGACCGGCCCGCGGCTGTAGACAGAGAACTGTCAACAGTGTTTTCCTATCACTAATAAATGAGAGAGATGATATATACAGAACATTTATACAATAAATGGCAGGCTCGTATTAAAACTCTATACCCATACGTTTAATCGTGCGGTATTATAGATTTCTTTTCCTTCCTGTTGCGAAGAACGCTTGAACCCAAGTGGAATGCATATGAGCTGAGATGATGATAACGAATATTTAAATAATTTAGGCATGTTTTTTTTTCTAAGTATAAAAATTCTGTGTAGAGAAGGAATAAGAACATAATTCAATACCAGTAGTTTCATAAAAATCATATAATCCAAATAGTCTTTTTAGAAGATGGAATTTATTATTTCTTAATTTATTATTTAATGGATGTCGTAAAAGGCGACTAAGAGCCTTATAACGATCTGGGCCAACTTCATATGGTGCTATTTGCTCAACAATTACATTCCCAAGGAGGGTTGACGTCTAAAAGGCAGCTGGTCATAAAACTATTGCCAATAACTTTTACAATATGTACTATGAAGGAAGAGTACATATACCCGACTAGAAATTTTTTCGTCTTCCTTAGCAGGACCGGACCGGGCATGCCCGATCTGGACCAGATAAGGCATGTAACGCAGAAGATATATCTGGACCCGATCAGGAAAACCTTATCGGGTCCAGATCAGGCATTCCTGATCGGGTCCAGATCAGGCGTTCCTGATCGGGTCCGGATGAAATTTTACTGATCGGAACCAAATCAATCATCTGCGTTTTATATCTTGCCTGATCCAAAACGAGTATGCCCAGTCCGGTCCTTTTAAAAACATGAACATCTTAAAGAACATGTTTAATAGGTAAAAATATAAATTAATATATGACATAGGCACCGAATGCAGTGCTATATTCTTATCATAGAGAGTCCCAGTGAGCCGTTCCAATTATGGAGCAACCACCAGATGCTAACGACTGCAACTGTCGCCTGAATTTCTCATTCATGACTTGATCGATCTGTTTTAATCTAATCCTATAACAACTAATTTAATATTAGGCCATGTCATTACGCTTCGGAGAATCTTAACATCGCGATTCAAATAATGACGTCATTTTACTAACGCCATCTATTTATTATGACCCAAAACATTAAATGTTAGAATGGCTGTTACAATATAATATTTCTATCTATCTATGTTTTCAAATGTTAGGTACATTTTTATATATATATATATTATTTATTTTTGTTTTTTACTTCAAATATAAATTATTTTTATATTATTAATTAAACATTATTATTATTATTAAATACATATGATTAATTAAAGATTTCATATTAATCTCCTATGATGCAAATACAATTTCGCCGTGGCAGAATGCATAAATATGACAATCATGTCACTTTTTGGAATTTTGATTGATATTTTTTTGTGTTACGAAAACTGTTTCTGGTTCTGATATACTATAAGCCTTACTATATACTTGATAATATTTCACATCAGGCTATCCTTATTTGGTCCTGATCTGGTCCTGATCCGGTATGCCTTACCATACTTGATGTTATTTCACATCAGGCTACCCTGATCAGGACCAGACCTGGTCCTGATAGGGTTTGCCGGATCCGGCATGCCTCATTCTGTCCTGATCCGGTATGCCTTACCATACTTGATGATATTACACATCAGGCTATCCTTATTTGGTCCTGACCTGGTCCTGATCCAGTATGCCTTACCATACTTAATGATATTTCACATCAGGCTATCCTTATTTGGTCCTGATCTGGTCCTGATCCGGTATGCCTTACCATACTTAATGATATTTCACATCAGGCTATCCTTATTTGGTCCTGATCTGGTCCTGATCCGGTATGCCTTACCATACTTAATGATATTTCACATCAGGCTATCCTTATTTGGTCCTGATCTGGTCCTGATCCGGTATGCCTTACCATCCTTGATGTTATTTCACATCAGGCTATCCTGATCAGGACCAGACCTGGTCCTGATCGGGTTTGCCGGATCCGGCATGCCTCATTCTATCCTGATCGGGTCCAGATACATGATCTGGTTGAACCATACTTGTTTTCTAGTCGGGTAGTATCGACCCCAAGTATTTGGGATAAGAGTACGAGAATTATGACGATACTTAGGAAGCGAAGAACGCTAATATACGAGTAGCTCCAGGATATCGTAAAAGACGGGCCACCGAAGACAAAGATTGGGTACCGGTGGCCCGCCCGCACGGCGAGGAAAGGAGTTTGCATGGTGGGTCTATGAGGTGACGCGCCGCCTCTTCCTTCACCCCTGACCGATTTGGCGGGGCGAGACGCATCAATAGCCCACCGCAAAACAAAAAAGAAAGAATATGGTAAACGACGACTAAGAGTTTAACACAAACCTGGACCAACTCCATCTGATGCCGTTTGGTCAACAATTATATTTACAAACACGGTTATCATCAAGCAAGCCGTCATAAAACTATTGTCAATGCTTTTGCAATATGTACGTTGAAATAAGAGTATATATTGCATTGATCCCAAATAAGAGCCGGATAATGATGATGCAATTTAATAACTTAACTTTAAGTATGGTACTTCACAGGTGTAAAGATGCGAAAGGGAATGCTCCGATGGTTCGGACATGTAGAAATAATGCCGAATGAACGTCGGTTAAGAAGATATACAATGCGAAAGTGGAAGGATGTAGGTATCGGGGGAGACCGAGACTCACCTATCTAGACTAGATTGGTCACGTACTGAAGGAAGGTGGAGTCAAGAGTCTCCGTAACCGGCGAGCGTGTATGAAGAAAATTATGAATGTTGAGAAAGCGAATGAAGTATGCAACGATAGAGTTCTCTGGCACTCTGTTCTCTCTGCCTACCCTGCAAGGGATATGGCGTGATGATATGTATGTATGTACTTCTCAGGTTTGCAGTATGATAGTGGCTACGAATACTATCAACCCTGGTGGATATCGTAAAAGACGATTGAGATTTATGTCAATCTGAGTCAACCCCACCTGAGGCCATCTGATCAGCAATTACATTCCCAACATTAGTATATATTGCGTCCAGCTTAACTAATTGGGATAAGTGCAGGATAAAGATGGTGTTTTTCAAGTTTAAGCTAAAGATGATGAGACGAGTGATGTTGCTCATTGTATACTTCATATGCCAAAGACAATGTGTTTTTTACCCCCAGATTAGGCAACGAAGATTTACAATGAAATCAACAAAAAATAAATCTCGATTCCAAGAACAGCTTCCAGTCATTTACACTCCTAAATTGCCACTAACCACTAGCCCTCACGTAGTACGTGCCTGTAAACCAGGTATTGCAATTATGTTTTATGGAAACTGTCATACTCTGAGGCCTTTCTTTATTTTTATAGCGGCGGGCTGTGGAGTGGTTACGCCCCGCTAAATCCATCCGCGGCGATAGAAGAAGCGGCGTACGACCCCATAGACCCGCCGTACATGTACCTCTCTATGCCACGCGAGCGGGCTACCGGAACCCGGTCTTTGTCTTCAGTGGCCCGCCCGGTGATTTACCCTCACGGGTATCCTCTCGAGTGGACGCCCCGACAGCTTTCGTCGTCGGGGCGTTATCCTCACGCAGTGGCCTCGCTTTGGGGCAACCAGACTAATGCACAGTCCGGTCACCCGCTGCCTCGGCTAGGGATACTCTGAGGCCTAGGAGACAGACTAACATCTAGATTGAGCCGCACTGGATACTTAGAAACTTCTTAAAAGATATAATAACATGAATAATTAGTTTAAGTGATATATAAAATCTATTTGGTAATAAATTATTATTAATAAATTGAAAACAATATAGAAAACCAAGAAATATTAGCGAATTATTATCATCCTACGCTCATCAAAATTACTCGGGGTAGACGCAATATATACTGTGTTTCCATCGTACACGTGGTCGTCCGTGTGGTGACGGAGTAAGAATACTATTCACCTCCCCATATCTTGCCCGTGGGTGATCGTACGAGACGACTAAGGGATATAAAACGCATATAACATCTATGCGAGAGATGGAAAACTCGAAACAAAACCCTATACCAACACGTCTGACCAGCGCGGTATAGTAGGTTAATTTCCCTTCCTTCCCTCAATAGTGGGACATATATGGGCTGTGATGATGATGATGAAGCCTTATAACAAGCTGGGACAACTCCATCTGATGCCTTTTGTTCAACAATTAAATTCCCAAGGAGGGTTGACGTCTAGAAAACAAAAAAATTGTGACAAACAGTTGAAAATAACAAAAATAGAGGTAATTACAATCAATATAAAAATCACGTCCTTCATTATTTTCATATAAATTAATCTTACAACGATTACACTATTTCGACCTTATTTATAGTATTTCTATAGTACATGATTTGCATTAAATGCGCATAGAGTCATTGTTATTGACCTTGCATGACTGACCTACGTAGGTCTATGTGACTTTGATGATACCTTTACCATATATGAAACAGTTCTCAGGATGGTCATGATATCCTGGACTGATTTATTGTATATTATTATATGGTATTTAGGTATGTATGATTTTTTTAAAGACGATTTCTTGTGTTTTGTGGACTTAGCAAATATATAATTCACAGACACAAACTACAATTTCTGGATCACACAAACTCAATACTTTGTGCGATAAAGGCAATTCCTGTGCGGGAATCAAACTTATAATACTAGTATAGTACTAGAAATCGGTACCAGTGGTCGGTAATAGCGGTTGCAGGGGACTTCACAAAGATATAATTCACAGACACAAATTACAATTTCTGGATCGCACAATTTTAATATTTTGTGAGATCAGGACAATTCCTGTGTGAGAATCAAACTCAAGATTAGTACGATAGGTCGGCTGGCCGGCCATGGATGTCAAGGAATCAGTACCAGTCCAGCGTAATGGCGATGAGAGAGTAAACACGTTAGGTTTCAGGCCGTCTGCTCTTTCGTGGCCCCGAACGTAATGGTCGGGATGTGTCCAAACCATAGCCAGCAAAAAAAAAAGGAAATGAAAAATAAAAAAGCACTATAGGTAGATTTCTTAATAATTACGACATCTGTACAGCCATTTAAAAAGTAATTATAAAAAAATTGTATCTAATTATTAAAAATATATATATTATTAAAAACGAATCTAGTGTTATTTATATAAATACCTAATTCAATTGCATCTTAATATATATATTATTTTAATTTAAAACTGGTTTAGAATTTTAAAAGTTTCGCTTGTGAATAAATTGAGTGCTTTATTTATGTACAGATAAACCCATGCATAAATCCTGCTAATACTTTTTAGTGCTTGTCACATGTCAGCCGACAGAATATTTACTACCTAAAACAGTTTCTATAGTTCAAGCATACAATCTACAAATTAATATTTTGATTTTTGGTGTAATTTGTGTCTGTTAATTGCATATTTGTAAATTCCTCCGCTATATAAGAATTTTACTATGACATGTGATTCTTAGAAAATAAAAATTATATCAGTGCTTAAATATTTTACTCCTTACTACAAAATAAGATACCTGCTGTGTGGTAGCGGCTACGAATACTAACAACTCTTACTTTATTCGTAGATGTCGTAAAAAACGACTTTTTATCGATTTGGATCAACTCCACCTGATGCTGTTTGGGCAACAATTACATTCCCAAGGAGGGTTGACGTCAGACAGCCGGCCGGTCAAACAAATCTTGCCAATAAGTTTTGCAATATGTACGATGAAAGAGCAGTACATATTGCATCGACATCAAGTAATTAAAATAAAAGCAGGAGAATGATGACTCCAAATTAAGACTATATTCTACGTCTAGGCTTCCCGTAGGTGCCGTAAAAGACTACAAAGGGTGGTAAAGTAAGTCCTTGCATCACTGTAAATGAAGAAAAAAGGACTAAAAAGTTGGACGCATAAACAGTATTAAATGAAGTAAAAACCCGATCACGAGCAAAAAATGTTTGTCACAAGTGAGATTCAAACCCACACAACTAAATCCGTCCCAACTATTGTAGAACATTCAATTCTCGCATCGTATTATATTTTCGTCTTTAAAAGACTTTACAGTTGTGAAAATCATTTTTCACTCGTAATCGGGTTTTTATAAATAATCAAGCATATTAAATGCTAAATTTCAGTAATTTGATTAAATGAAGTAATCTAAAAATAAACCTTAATAATCTTTTCGCTAAATAAGGCTCAATTTGATTGTATACGTGGCTTAGTGGTTAAGATACTGTCCTACCGCACTATATGTAGTGAGTTCAATTCTCATACGGTACATTATTTTGTGTGATCCATAAATTGTTGTTCTAAGTCTGGGTGTAATTTGCTTCAGTTAATTTTCTATTTGTAAATTATAATTCTAATTATAATATAATTTCTAATTATAATTCTTTCCCCAGTGCAAGTGGTTATCTTAAAAAAAATGGATGGGTGATCTAATATTTTAAAGTGTTACATTTTAAATCTAGAAAATAGACGGTAGCTGTTATATTTAGACCTACCTAGCCTAACTGGGGTGGGTTCAGGGTTGTATTGGTAAGCAGCGGCCTAGCTATACCATTGGCAAAGGTCCATGGGCGGCAGTGACACTTACCATCAGGTGTGCTGTCTGCTCGTTTGCCGCCATAAGCAATAAAAAAAAAAAAAAAAAAAAAAAAAAAAAAAAAAAACCTTTTTTTCTGTCAATTTATGGTTTAGTCACACCCCGGCCAGGCTGTCCGGGACAGCAGAATCCGGGACGGCAAAAAAAGACTAGCTATATTATATTCTTACTCGGCGATTATACAGCAAATTGTAAAGACCGACATTTTTTTTATTGCTTATGGTGGTAAATGAGCAAGCAGCACATCTGATCGTAAGTGTCACTGCTGCCCATGGACCTTTGGAATACCAAGGTTATAGCTAGGCCGTTACCTATCATTACAGACCCCAACCCACCCAGTTGGGCTGCCGGCTCTCACGCTCACCGAACGTAGCGCAATAGCACATTGCTATTATCAGACGTCGACCTTCTGCGAGAGTGTGGTACTACTTCAGACGGACCCGCCCGCGACTATAGACAGAAAACTGTCAACAGCGTGGTCCTACTATAATTATATTTTTTTTTTTAATCTAAATTAATACAAATTCCCCTCGCAGTTATTTGCAGTTTCTAAGAATAAATAATGAGTACGGCTAGTGGGTGACGTCACAGCTCAGTGAGTTGGTGACCGACTATTCAAGGTCGCACTACTAGCAAAATAGATTTGACGTTAGCGTAGGTCAATTACTTGGCTGTTCTTTCGAGCGAAATAATTATACTATTAGAACGTGGATACGTGTAACAATTATACGCGATGGGAATGAAACTTTCGAGTAGGAAAATATTTTAATCGTTCATCAAATTACATTTGTAGAATAAATTTTCTTTATCATTTATTTATTTACATAAAATTGTGAAAACGAAAAAAACGTATTTTACTATTCTCAGTAAGTTAATAGTATAATAAGTTAATAAGAAAAAGAAGTTTACTAGGTTGAGATGTACTAAACAATTGGAAGAAAAAAGAAAGAAAGAAAAAAACCGGAGGTGTCAAGGGACACCCGGATGGAACGAAGTTCTATTTTAATTATATAATTTTTTTCTGCCTTCAGCGATTTTTATCGTTATATTTTAGCCAATTTGCAAAATATCTTTATAAATTATAGCCTATGTGTTATTCTGATGTGCAAGCTATATTACTATAAATTTCATCAAAATCCATTCAGTAGTTTTTACGTGAAAGAGCAACAAACATGTTCACATCCATACATTATTACAAACTTTCACGTTTATAATATTAATAATAGGATATACAATTCCACTAGACTACCAAAACTTTTCGGCCCCGAGCTCGAACGCGAGCCGGCCACGCGGCCCGGTCACGGGCGAAAATAATTTCGTTGCGCATTATTTTGATTTTGCTATATCTCTTAAGGTATTGATTTAATTTGCATGGTCTTAAGGAAAACAAATATCTTCATGAAATGCTCAAGCCAACTAATGTATTTAAAATGATAAGGATTAATACAGTATTTGTGTAAATAGCTTTTCAATTACCGTTTTATAATAGAACATTTTTTAAAGTATTAAAATGGATATAGTATGTTATCCTTAAGAGATAGATATATACCATCGCGGACTTTTTTGTAGGCCTTTTTAAGCTGTAGTACTTTATTTTGATCTATTTCGTAGGGTTCAGCCAGCGTTTGCAATGTAAGCGCAAAATAATGTGTTTATTTACGACATTACATTAGAAACCTCTAAAATTAAGTGTTTCTCTAGTACATTATGCATATATTATACATATAAACCTTCCTCTTGAATCACTCTATCTATAAAAAAAATCGTCGCGACACCACACTGTTCAATGCGAAATAGAAATGAAAATATCTGGCTTGCTTTCTATAAGAGAGAGAGAGACAGACAGAGAAACATGCGACGCCGCACAGCTTACAATAGCTTACTATAGCAAAAAGTGTCGTGACAACTTTTCGTAAGAATTTTTTCCGTCTAGCCCCCTTTCACAACGCGCGATAAGGAACTTCGTTCCAAAAAGTAAATGAAAGAAACGACTTAATAATACACAGTAGATTTATTCATATATAAATTGTCATATACATATCTACTAGTGTATATATATATATATGAATTGTTATATAAACTTATCATCATCATCGTCACCTCAGTCACTGTTGGGCTCGAGCCTCCGTAATGGGAGGGAAATTGACCTACTATACCACGCTGGTCAGACGTGTTAGTATAGGGTTTTGTTTGAAGTTTTCTTTCTTTCGCATGATGTTATATGCGTTTTATATCCCTTAGTTGTCTCTTACGATCACCCACGGGTAAGATAGGGTGTGGTGAATTGTATTCTTACTCCGTCACCACACGAATAGTATATACATATTACGTATATGTTATAGTTAGTATTACGAATTAATGAATAACACAATACATTGTGTTATTCATTAATTTGTAATTATAATAACAGTTAATAAGGTGATCTAGAACTAAAAATACCAAGGTTAAAGTGAAAAGTAGTGATAACAAACTAGCATTTTAATAGTGGTAGGATTAATAGTGGTGGGATTGTTGACAGTTTTCTGTCTGCAGCCGCGGGCCGCTCCGTCTGGGGTAGCACCACGCTTTCGTAGAAAATCAACGTCTAAGCAGTGGATGTCCTGTTATGCTCCGTTGGTGAGCGAGAGAGCCGGCGACCCAACTTCCTGGGTGAGTTTGGGGCTTTCATTGGTAAGTAGCGCCCTAGCTATAATCCAAGTAGTGTCAAGTTCCATGGGCGGCGCTAACACTTTACTATCAAGTGTGCTGTTTACTTGTTCACCAACATAAGCAAAAAAAAAACTAATAAACGTCTGAGCGCGACTTACTCTCATTGGCAAAGCATTCCACAAACGTGCAGGCTGTATAATAAAAGATTTAGAGCGAAAAGAAGTGGAGTGTGATGCCCATTGTAGCGCTGAGTTTTCTGATGTTCACAGATATCTAGTAAGAGTTGACACTTTATGATTGGAGAAAGGCAAAATATTTTTTTTAAGATACGAGGAAGAAGCGAAATTAAAGAGTGTAAAGCAAAGTAGCGGATTGGAAGCTTGGAAGTTGAGTTTATTATGAAATTCAGAAAAAGATTAATTGCATATAACAATATTTGCATAAAACAAATATAAATCTAATACATAAATATTGAAAGTATTCATATTTGTCCAGTTGGTCTTTGGTTAAATCAAGATTGCTGGCGTAAGTGTAGTCGAGAATAGGAAGAAGATTGTGCTAATGCTTTTTTGTTGCAGTTCGAAGGAAATTGCAATGTCTTTTTAGAGATGCTGTAAAAGCGAATATTTACGTCTAATATTTTGTATCTAAATTATCCACGTCAGTTAATTATGAAAACACCCAAGTTCTAAACATATTTAGAGAGAGAAATACCCACGTCATCAAATATATTTTATATTTTTTTCAATTAACGTCATCTATTGGGTCCAGGTTTGTTTTCATATCACCCAGGAACCTATTAAAATATACACACAATAAATCATTAAAATAATTCCAGGAGTTTAGGAGGATAAATTGAAAGAATAATAAGTAATAATAAAATATAAGTAATAATAAATTTTATTTATTACGAATAATGTATATACGATTATATACGATAGAACGCTAAAACTAACATTATAACGAGTATGTTGTCATAGGTCGTATCAGACGCGGCCCGTCGCGTCACTGACCGCTAGACTCAAGGTTAGGACTAGATTAACACAAAAACATTCGTGTAGGTCATGATAACATTACGAATAGTTTTATTGATACAATTCTAGAAACTACTAAACTAGAATTTATACAACAATTATTTAATTATTTAGTTAATTTTGGATTTATGTTAAGAAGATAAGAGAACGTACCCAAATTACGTGACCAATTCGATATTTCTGTCTACAGCCGCGGGCCGGTCCGTCCGGTGTAGTACCACACTCTTACAGAAGATCGACGTCTGAGTAATGACAATGTGCTATTGCACTTCATTCGGTGAGCGAGAGAGCCGGAGGCCTAACTGGGTGGGTTTGAGGTTTGTATTGGTAAACAGCGGCCTAGCTATGCTCTTGCTATTGCAAGGGTCCATGGGCGGCAGTACCTAACACTTACCATCAGGTGTGCTGCTTGCTCGTTTGCCACCAAAAGTAATAAAAAAACTAGCAAGCAACACACTTGCTGGTAAGCGTTACTGCCGCTCATGGACCTTTGTAATACTAGGGGTACAGCTAGGCCGCTAACTACCAATCAAAACCCAGTCAGAAAGTTGGGCTACCGGCTTTATTGCCACTGCTGAGGGGTCGATTTTCTCTGAGAGTGTGGTACTACCCCGGATGGACCGACCCGCAGTTGTAGACAGAAAACTGTTAATTTCTGAGGTTTTTAATGTTCAGGTTGAGTTTTTAAAAATACCACGATTGGTCATAAGGATGGTGTAGGGTTTAGGTCCGTAGTAAATTTAAATTAATTCATTATCAAGTTTCATTAACTTTCTGTTTGCAAAAAAATATTTAAAATCATATTAATGACTAATATATAATTAGTACTAGAGGGGGAGTGGGTCTTGGCGTATACTACGGATTGTCACTGAAAAGATAAAAACATTGTGACAGATGGGTCACGTAATATGTTTAGGTGCCCTAATTGTTTTAAAATAATTTTTATACTTCTTAGCTCATATCTACCACTGTTATGTTCGGACGTCCTCTAAATAAACAAGTAAATTGACTGATTTAGAGGATTTCAAGTATTTCTTCACTTGCATCGTTGTTACCTGCGTATTACTATGGTTTTATACGACGACCACTGGTAGAAGACGGTGTGGTGTATTTTATTATTTAATCGTCACCTAAAGAAAACAATTTGAGATACGATTTAAATTAATTTTAGAATATTTTATTCATTTAAAATAAAACTATTTTTAATGGGTCAAATTTTCTCAAGCTAATGTTTTTTTTTATATTATTTTTTAGTATTTTTCTCTCAATCTAAAGTATTTCACGTCCAACAAGTCAAATATTTATATTACAGAAATTTTTATTTAACGACTCTATTATTAACTATTAAATTATGCTGTACATTTTTATACAAATTCATTGGCAATACATTGATACTTATTTCACAATACGTAATATTTGCAAGCTCGTGCTTGACCGGTTCCAATTGTTTATAGAGCAAAAACGAGCGGCTCTTGCTTACGTTTTAATAAACACCTGCTATGTTTATTTAAGTTTTCACTTTACAACTATATCTAGAATGAAATGATTGTAATTTTATATTATTACATTTAAAATTTAATTATATCTGTATAATAATAATGGCATATAGTAACGGCTATAAAGGAGCTGTGTGGTAGCGGCTACGGACACTACCAACTCTTACTTTGCTCGTGGATGTCGTAAAAGACGTCTAAGAGCTTTATAATGACCTGAGCCAACTCCGTCTGATGACGTTTGGTTAACAATTACATTCCCAAGGAGGGTTGACGTCTGGCAGGTGGCCGGTCATAAAACTATTGCCAATAACTTTTACAATATACTTTTGACGGGAATTTGAAAACGTCATGTGGTGCTCTTGTATTATATTCGATATCTTAGTGTTTTAACGTGTTATATTAGATAATTTTGATGGCATTTTATGTAATGTGATGCGCGGAACTACTGGGATGTAGTGAATATCATATAAAAGTGTTTTACAACGTTTTCGTTTTCCATCAAAATTCCAACAAGATACCATTAACAGTGTGGCCATTGCACTGTTGAAGGTGACGATTTGACTTGGACAATGACTAACCTGACAAGACTATAAACATAAAATAATAATAACTTGACACTGGCACCAATAGCTCGTATAAGTAGCTGATTGCCAATATACAAAGAGAAGAAGAAGAAGAACTTTTACAATATATACTATGAAATAAGAATACACATTGTATTGACCCCAAGTATTGGGATAAGAGTAGGAGAATGATGATGAGTGACGTCTATGAATACTACTAATCCTTGCATTGCTCGTGGATGTCGTAAAAGTCGACTAAGAGCTTTACATCGTTTGAAATAAAATTATTTTTACGGATTCTACCGCGTTGATTTTTATTTACCTGACGTTTCAAACACTTTACAGCGTATAGTCATCCAAGGACTCCTCGTCGTCCTCCGAATCCGTAAAAAAATAGTATTTGTTTTTTCAAATTTTTAATACTCGTGTAAACATTAGAAATCATTAAGCTTTTATCGACTTAGGCTGACTCCATCTAATGCCGTTTGATTAACAATTGCATTTTGTCGACTAAAGTAATTGGGTTAAGAGTAGGGCAATGATGATGATGATGATGATAATTCTAATTATATATCCAGAAGCCCAACATATTACTAAGTATACCTCCCGAATTCAAATACCATAAGGAACACTTATGTCCGAACTTTTGTATGTTTAAATTCTAACTAATTATATGGAGCTTTCACAGATGGAGCAGTAGTTAAGATACCGATGTACCTTGCCAATATTGTGAGTTCGATATCCACGTAGAATAATACTTGGTGCGAAAATCATATTATTATTTTTGATTATACATATCCATTCATCCATCCATCAGCCCGTAAACGTCCACTGTTGGACATAGGCCTCCCCACGAGAATGCCATTCGCAACGGTCCTGTGCCACCTGCATCCAACGGTTTCCTGCGACCTTCACAATGTCATCAGTCTACCGAGTGGGGGGTCGTCCTACGCTGCGTCGTCCGATTCGTGGTCGCCACTCGAGAACCTTTCTTCCCCAACGGTTGTCGGTTCGTCGAGCGATGTGGCCTGCCCATTGCCACTTCAACGTGCTAATTCTTCGGGCTATGTCGGTTACACCCGTTCTTCTACGGATTTCCGTATTCCGGATTTTATCACGTAGAGAAATACTGAACATAGCCCTCTCTATAGCACGCTGAGCGACTTTGAGCCTTTTTATGAGGCCGACATTTAGAGACCCCGTTTCAGTGCCGTAAGTCATCGCTGGTAACACACACCAGTTATAAACCTTTGTTTTCAGACACTGCGGAATATTAGACGAGAAGATCCTCCTAAGTTTCCCGGACGCTGCCCAGCTGAGTTGGATTCGTCGGCTGACCTCTTTCTCGAAATTGGATCTACCTAATTGGACTGTTTGTCCTAGGTAAACTTAGTGATCGACAACTTCGAGAATCGCATTCCTAACCAGGACCGGTACAGAAATGACAAGGGCATTAGACATGACTTTCGTCTTGTACATATTCATTTGCAGCCCTACTAGTTGGGAGACCTTGCTGAGGTCATTGAGCATGGTGCCAAGATCCTCCAGGGATTCTGCCATGACTATGATACCATCTGCGAATCGAAGGTGAGTGATGTATTCGCCATTGATGTTGATACCGAGTCCAGTCCAGTCTAAGAGCTTGAAGACATCTTCCAGCGCAGTGGTGAACAGTTTCGTAGAGATAACGTCTCCCTGTCACACGCCTTTCTGCAGCTAGATCGGTTTCGCACTCTTATCCTGGATGCGGACCAACATAGTAGCGTCTTTATACAAACATTTCAGCATTTCGATACATCGATAGTCAATTTGGCACCTCTGAAGCGACTGCAGCACTGCCCAAGTTTCGACAGAATCAAAGGCTTTCTCATAGTCCACAAACGCTAGATACAGAGGTCGATTATATACCTAGGTCTTCTGTATAATCTGGCGTAGCGTGTGGATGTGGTCTATGGTACTATAACCTTTTCGGCAACCGGCTTGTTCGGGCGGTTGGAAGTCGTCTAGCTTGCGCGCGAGTTGGTTCGTAATGACTCTTGAAAACAATTTGTACACGTGGCTCAGGAGTGAGATGGGTCTGTAATTCTTTAAGAGCGTTTTTTCGCCCTTCTTGAAAAACAGCACCACCACACTCCTGGTCCACGACTCTGGAAGGTCGCCCCCGAGAATGACAGAATTAAACAACTTCTGTAGAGCTTTTAAAACTGGCTTGCCGCCTGCCCTCAGGAGCTCTGTGGTAATTCCGTCATTTCCCAGTGCCTTTCCGTTCTTTAATTGTTTTAGAGCCATTCTGATCTCGTACAAGCTGACGTCTGGGATTTCTTCGGTATAGTGCCGAGTTAGCTTGGATCTGGGGTCTTGGACCAAGCCGACAACAGGATTCAGGGATGATTTGTACAACTGCCCATAGAACCTTTCGACCTCTCCCAAGATCTCACTCTGGGATGAAATGATAGTACCGTTATCGGTCTTCAGCTTAGTCATTTGGCTCTGCCCAATAGTCAAATCTCGTGCGAACACTTTGGAACCTCGATTTCGCTCTATCGCCTCTTCAATACGCACTGTATTGAATCGGCGAATATCGCGTCGCATAGATTTAGAGATTTGTCTATTAAGCTGCCTGAGTTCGGACCAATCGGCTGAAGACTGTACCGTCATTTCCTTTCTCCTCTCCATGAGTTGAAGAGTTTGGTCAGAAAGCTTTTTTGTTCTAGTAGCGCGACGGGCCTTAAAAAATTTTGACCCGACCGTGTGGACAGTTTCCACGAACCTGTTGTTCATATCGTTCGAAGATTCGCACTCTTCCAGGCATTGGAAGCGATTATGTAATTCGAGTTGAAAGATATCGGGGTTCTGGTATTGGACAGGTGTAGGTCGGAGTGTAGACTTCATCAAGCGGGACCGCTCGACTTTCGTACGAAGATTCAATGTGTCTCGAACCATTCGGTGATCACTCCCAGTTTTAATCCTGCTGATCACAGAGACATCATTGAATATTTGTCATTTGTCCGTCAAGATGAAGACTATCTCATTTTTAGTGGATCCATCAGGGCGGATTATACATACCTAAGTGTAATTTAATTTGTGCCCGTAAATTATTCTTTTATTGTATGGGAAAGTGGGCTGGAGTATCCTGTAGGATTTATTGCAATATTTATCATCATCATCTCAGCTGATACAAGTTGAAGTGTGAATCTCAAACTTTCCCGATAAAGTGAGAAAAATGTACCTATTTATACTACTCTAGTCAGATGTATAGGTATTAGGTTTTAATTCGTAGTTTACATAAAAGAAGGGAGTGGTGAATGTATTTTTTCCATTTCACCGACAGCCATATTTATACATTATATTTCTACACTTTGATAAAATTACTTTAGATTACTTTGTGAATTTCCATTAAAACTAGTTGAAATATGAAGCCGATTTCAAGAATTGGCAATCTCGATTGGTGTTACGAGTTCCCGAAGAGAGAACTGCAGCCCATCTTTCTGGGGCTTCCCTAGGCAGTTTTTATGGGATGATTTTTAATAGTGATAGGGTAAAACTGTTGGCAGTTTTCTATCTACAGCCGCGGGCTAGTCCGTCCGGTATAGTACCACGTTCTCGCAGAATCAAGGTCTGAGCAATGGCAATGTGTTGTTGCGATTCATTCGGTGAGTGAAAGAGCTGGCAGCCCACTTTCTGGTTGGGTTTTGGGGTTTTAATTGGTAGGCAGCGGCCTAGCTGTAGCCCTGGTATTACAAAGGTCCAAGGGAGGCAGTAACACTTACCATCCAGTGTATTGCTTGATCACTTGCCACCATAAGCAATTAACAAATACGACGTAAGACGAGGAACTAAGAATAAAGTGATATATTTAAAATAATTTGTGAAGCGATATTAAGTTTTGAACAAAAACCCTATAGTTTGGGTCGAATATACCTAAACAAAGGGCGTCTACGAGTTGTGCAGGCGCAACATATGCATGTGTGCATTTTGTACACAGATCAATAAACATCGAAGATGTGACTGTTAGGCATTTAACAAATGTAAATACTTATCACAATAATTTTTGTGATGCAACTAGACAGCCACCTAGTTCAAAGAATAGATACTAAAAAGGGTAATCCGTTGGGATATTGAATATGACAACAGGTGGAGAGTAAAATCATTACATTATATAAATGAGTTTTGAAAGAATTTTACTTTAATTTTCCTTTACATCAGTTTAATCATAATACATAAAAATCCAAAAAAGAATGGTTTGGTTTCATATTTCATTCCTAAGCTAGGATGTAGGTATTCAAATGCTACCACGAATATCATCTCAACAATGACACAATCGCCATGCTTGGTGATCGCGTTTGTTATCATAAGTTTCCCAAAAAACTGCTACCCATTCTCCCAGTGATTCTTCACAGACATTCATTATGATATATAGAAAATAAATATTTGCATTTTAGTTTTGATCAAAAGCGTTTATTTGGAGCATTCATCATCATCCTAGTCTTTTCCAAATTTCTTGAGGCCGACGCAGTATGTACTCTTATTACATGGTACATACTGCGAAAGTTTTGGTAATAGTTTTATGATCAGTCGTCTGCCTCGTGTCAATCCTTTTTGGTAATGTAATTGTTGACCAGGCGGCATCAGATGGAGTTGGCCTATGTTTATGTGGAGTTCTTATTCGTCTTTTCATATCCACGAATAATGTAAAGGATGACTAGATTCATAGCCGTCAGCATACAGCAAAGTTTATTTGAAGCAATATTACTTTTAATTACCTATTTAGTACATTCTAAGATTTCGGATTTAAGTCAAAATATTCAGGAGGTTTCTGCAGATTTTCAAGATTTTCTCAAAAAATACTCAGCAGATCGAACTTGCAAACTATGTATCTGTGATTACAATATACTAGTACCCCATTATAAGAAATTACACCTCCTTTTATTCCTTTGAGGATAAACGCATGAGACGAAATATATAGTGACGGAGTCGGGTTCCAATGCAAGCCTTTTTTATCTGATGATATTATAAAATACAACCAAGGTTTGTACAAAGATGACATCACTGAATACTCAAAATAAATCCTATGGGAACCGCTTAAGGCACGGCCTGTGATATAGTATTCATATCATCTTCCTATTGTAGTACTCCCGTATCTAATAGAGGAAATTTTCCTCTTTCTTCTGCAGCCTAAGAAATATAAGTTAAAAGCTAAAGAAATATAATATTTTATTGTCTTCTTAAGAAAAATATTTGTTTAAATTTACTCATTCATTTCGTGTATAGGTATAGTATTAAAAAAATTAAGTATGTACATTTAACTCTAAGTTTAAAATTAAAATATTTACAAAATTGAGAATAAAAATGAATAAAAACTGCCTACACATCATTGCCCACCGGTATTGTTCCCAGATGGCAGCATTACCACGTTGAATGGCAATACTAATCTTTTGTGCAAAATATATCAGAATCCTGATCATATTTTGCTTAAATTTGTAACAAAAAAATATTAATTTTATCGAGTAAGTAATAAGGTAATGAAATATTATTCATATATCAGCCTACTTACGTTGGCAAACTGTATCAACAGTCCCAGAAGAAGACTTACTTCTTAAAGAGTATAATGACACAACTAATACGCTTGTTAATCT
Source organism: Lymantria monacha (assembly GCA_905163515.2). NCBI lineage: Eukaryota > Metazoa > Arthropoda > Insecta > Lepidoptera > Erebidae > Lymantria > Lymantria monacha. The sequence goes on from LR991093.1 coordinate 31,369,007, forward strand.
TTTTTTTTTCATCTGAACATTTTTTGATAGTGATTCTTTAGCTGGTATTTAAGATTACTTTGTGAAAGTAAAATGTGGTAATTTATTATAATATATATTTATAAGCTTTTACCATAGGGGATGGTGATGATATGTTTATAAAACTAAGATTGCACAGATGATGGAGTAATTTGAGTACAAACATTTCATATTAATCTAATCCACCAATGATTTGGCCGGTCCGTCCCAGTTAGTGCCACACTCTAGCAGAAAATCGACGTCTGAACAGGGGCATTGCATTGATGAGCTTCGTTTGGTGAGCGGGAGAGCCGGAAGTTAAATATTTTGGGTGAGTTTTATAGGCAGTGGCTTAACTGTAGTGTTGGTATTCCAAAGGTCCATGTGTGGCAGTAACACTTATCATCAGGTGTACTGTTTGCTCGTTTGCCACCATAAATAATAACAAAAATAAGGTTAATCTGCGTCTGAATCTTATTTTTATACGTTAATTATATGTTTACAAAGTTTTCCAACAAAAAAATATTTATATTATTTTTAAAGATAAAGTTAAGGTAAAAATCTCATGTTTGAATGAAGTGTCGAATCTATCAAAAGCCTTGAGCTCCAACATTAGTCAATTCGTCCTTTGTCTAACAAGGGCACCAGGCCACCAACCCCCCACTATCGTTCTAACAGTGCGCTTGCGCACGTTCGTATCGGCACACACAGGAATAGATACAAGCACACATACATACATACATATGACAATCTGTATATGTTTAAAACGTTGTCTAATTGAATTATTTATATATTATTTATTTATTTGTTGATATAATAGTGACGTTATTTATAACTTTTGGTACATTGTACATTTCATTTTCAAATAACATAATTCTTTTGAATATTCTCCATGTTCCCACCAACGATACCATAAAATTTAAGTAACACCTAAGACTAAAAAATCACTTGACATAAACAATACCTATTTTAATTTTATTAAAAAAACTATTTCATGTCACAAAAATATAATTCATCACATCCTTTCTTGCCTGTGAGTGTCGTAAAAGGTGATTAAGGGATATGACATACAAGAAATATCTATCTTAAAGAAGGGAAACTCGAAATAAACCCTATACTAACCCGTCTGTCTGATCAGCGTGGTATAGTAGGAAAAAAACCTTCCCATTGTGAAGGAGGTTTGACTCCAGTAATGGAATATATATGGTAGAAATGGCCATTAGTATAGTACTCGTAATTTATTTGCGAGCAAATAATGATTTACCATACGTGGGATTTGAATCCACGTCTTCTGAAAATTTCCAAATTACTGAGATTTGATATTTGTTATGTTAGGCTATTTATAAAAACTTATTTACAACCGAAAAATGATCGGTTGGAATGGAACTTGAACCCACGTCTTTTGGAAATACGTTTCAATGGTATGCAATTAGGCTAGTGTGGGTAGATGATAACGAAATTGTCATTCGTATAATCTTCTTTACTCGGAAAGAGTTTTTTATAAAAATAGTCTAGAGTGTCAAATGATACATTTCAGGAATTTATATTAATATATTCTAAGAATTATTCAAAAAACATACACCTTTACATCAATTTATAAGGACTCAGCATAGCATTCACCTTTTTTTGTATTTCATTCCTGTACTTATAAATGGTAGGCAATAAAAAGTTATTGTATTGTATCTCTTCTTACTTTAATATACGGGGAATGGGAAAAAATAATATGTATACATTATCATCATTTCAGATAATATATATTCCACTGTTGGGCTTGATCCTCCTCCATAACGGAAGGGAAATTGACCTACTATACCATGCTGGTCAGACGTGTTGGTCTATGGTTTTGTTTCGAAATTTCTGCTCTCGCATAGATGTTATATGCCTTTTACATCCTTTAGTTGTCTCTTACTTTATCATTACATGGAAAATATGTATACGGTTATGAATAAATTTTATTATCAGACGTCAAATTAAAATTAATACTCCTTGAAGATATGTTTAAATGTTAATCTCACGGGGTTAGGATTGGAATAGATTGTAGAAACTCATAATCAGCTTTTACAACAATTAAAGATGATTAGGGCATAGATTATCAAAGACAATATATAATTGAATTATTTTATTTTTAATATTTCTTAATTACTTTGTAAGAAGTTTAATTATATATCATAGACTATAGATGAATTCTCCATCTATGCAGATTAAGTATATATTTTATTTTATAAATATTTTCTCGAAAGTGAACAACTGCTAAAAGATTATATTGTAGTAAGGTTAACTGCTTGAATAAACATCTGTCTTGGTTCATATACGTTCTAGGGATTTGAACTTCTTGGTAGTAAAATTTGAATCATTTTCAACATCAGCGGTAGTCGGTAATCCTTGTATTAGGGGACTTTACAAACATTACAGGTAATAACCGCAGACAAATTACACCCAGACTCAGAACAAAAATTCGTGGATCGCACAGAGTATAGTCCTGCGTAGTAATCGAACCACAGGCGCGGAAGGTATCTTAACCACTACGCCATCATGCAGTTAAATAATTCATTCCTGATGTTTACGCGAGTATTACACATTTGAAATAAAACTATTTTAAGGATACTATCTCGTTTGTATTTGATTTTTACTTTCTTTGCGTTAGTCATTGTCCGTCAGTAAGTCAAATCGTCACCATCAACAGTGCTATGGCCACACTGTAAATGGTATTTTGTGGAATTTGGATGGAAAAGAAAACGTAGTAAAGCACTTCTATATGATATTCACTACATCCAGGCAGTGCCGTCGCATCTCGTTACATAAAATACGATCAAAAATATCTAATATAACACGTTAAAACACTAAGATATTGAATATAATACAAGAGCATCATGATGTTTTCAAATTGCCGCCAAAAGTCTCTAGAGTTCATCGCTGCATAAGATAAGATTTGTTAGTGCTTTGGGTCTTGTCTTTAAAAAAACTTTAATTAACCAGGAGTTATAGAAAATGGTCGTTAAACGTCTCTAAAACATCCAAAAGCTATTAAAGTTGATTATATTTATAAATAGTCATTATAAATTTAGCTTAATCTTAAGATGGTGGTGAATTATATAGTTACTACGTCACCACACGGAAAAGAACGGTTTATATTGATATTATCTATTTTTATTCTTCTTTCCTCTCATAAAGGAAGAGGAGGTGACATATAATATAATTATATCATCACTAAATGAATAAGTATAACGTTTTTTTTTATTATTATAAAATCGAAGCTCCAAACATTATCTATTTAAAGATGGCTAGCATAGCCACTGAATAGTTTCAAAGGACTTTTTTACTATTTTTGCAGCACCTGTGGCGGCCCGCCGACCTTTTGTCCTTGTTTGCTTGAATGCCTTTTATGCACTATGAATTAGGGTACTATAAATATATCTTTTTTTTTATAACTTCTCTTTATCCACGTGATGTTATGGCTCGTGATTTTGGATAATTCATTAATCTTAAGGTTAAATAAGTTTTTAATTATATTTTTGGCTTAAATTTTATTAATTATCATAATTTTAGAATCGTACAAATCCTAATTTGTTAGATTATTTTTTTCAATTTTTTTTTATTTAACCATTGCTTTTGATCTCAATTTTCCTTTTGGAATTAGCGAGTTTTAAGTCATAATGCAACCATGTTAGTTCAATGTATACTCCATATTTAATTCTATGTATGACATATACGATTATCAGAGATTGGTATGTTGTTCAAACTCGAGACAATGCGCGCTGTATGTTCTCTAACAGACTTACCAGTTAGCTATGGCAACTTATATTTATAAGTCAGGACTCTATAGAATTTATTACTTTACGTAGACTGAATATCTTGAGGACAGTTTGTTAATTATATATAAATATATTTTTTGGTTATCCGTGTAGTGACGAAGTAAGAATACAATTCACCACAATCTTACCCGTGGGTGATCGTAAAAGACGACTAAGGGATGTAAAACGCATATAACATCAATGCAAGAGATGGAAAACTCGAAACAAAACTCTATTCCAACACATCTGACCAGCGCGGTATAGTAGGTTAAATTCCCTTCCATTACGGAGGAGGCCCGAGCCCAACAGTGGGACATATATGAGCTGAGATGATGATGATAATGATTTCTTTATTTTTTTTTAATAGTATAGATAATGTCGAATATCAAATGGATTTTATGTACCATTAGATATCAACAGGGAGAAGATATTTTTCGACAAAGGCGTAATCATATTTTAATTTAAAATACATCTATTGCACTTATTAATAGTTCTTCTTGTTCTTTTTTTTTTTTGTATTGGCAATCAGGTATTAATACGAGCCCATAGTTGCCAGTCTTATAATTATTTTCACAAATTATTAGACTCTTTAGTTTTTTCAAATTGGTTTAGTAAATATTGATTGTCGCGTTCACTAGTTTTATGGCCATAATGTTTATGGCATATTCTGAGAATTTTATTGCAAAACGATAGAATCTGTAAAGCACTTTAATATTATATTTATTACAACACACCTACTCCGCATCACATTACATAAAATTCCATCAATTTTTTTTCAATATTATTCGTAAAAACATTGATATATTGAATATGATAAAGTACCACCAAATTAAGTTTTCACGTTCTCGGCAAAAATCCGCTAATTAATAGTTAATACCTACATAAGAATTTAAAAATAAAATAATGAGTACTATTAAAATAATATTTAGGTACGTATAGTTCTAGTCACCCTGCAATGACATTGGTATGAATATATATGCATAGTTATGATATTTTGAAACAACAATGTTATGAAATCAATTCTAAGAACATATAAAATGCATACTGTGCTTATAGTTTTATTGTCTATTTTAAAATGGCCGCTTGTCTAGCTCGTTAATCAGTATAATGAATTGGTTTATTATTGTCTCAGTATTGTCGGTATATTTGGGATGAATAGCAATTTAATAATAATAGTTAAACGAAGAATATAATATTAATATTTAACGAAAAATTGTATTAAACGATATAAAGATTTGGTTTAAGTGAATTTATTTATTAATGTTTAAGCGAGTTAGAGAAAATATAAAAAAATCATTTTAATTGCAACGGCAATCTGTTAAAGTGTAAAAAAAGAATTTCATTTTAATATTGTCATAACAAATATCGATTACGCATTTAAGTTTCCTTTGTCCAATAATGCCATAAAAATTAAAATAAAAACGTTCGCATTTGAAATTGTTTTGCGCCGAATCTCCTGCGCAGTTCGTAAACCAAAGTTGCGCGCACGGCACCGACAGCCTCTGCCACCGAACTCTGAACGAAACAGATCCATTTAGCAAAATTAGTCAGAGTTCCAGAAAAACGCGGCCAACGACCCCTCCAGGCAACACCTAAGTATTTTTGTGTCTAAAAAATTGCCGTGTTTACATAACACTACCAATTTTTAAATAAACTAACACACCAAAGGGCTTCAAACACTCACAGACGAAAATTTCGTTTGTTGCGCTCGTGTGCGTGCCTCACACAGAGACATCATATAAAAATTCTCAATCGGTACATGTCGCACCACTACAATGAAGGGACGACGTAAGTCGCATACAAGTGCATAATTCGGCCGAGATGCAAAAAAAAATATTTGGCAATGCGGCCCCTACGCGTCCGCCAGTCGCCCGCCCGCCTGGGTTAGGTTAGGTTAGATTTTTTGGCTCAAAACGCTCGTTGGTAATTTTTGAAAAGAATTTTAGTATCTACATCACTAGGAAAGGCGTTCTTCCTAAAACTTCATAGCTTGGCAGTACGACGCGATTTTTTTAATAAAGAACTTGGAGCGAGACATCGCGCTCTTGTTCGAATCTTATTTGAATTTCATATTTGTTAATTATTTATTTTATGGATGGGAACTAAATAGTTATTTTCAATTATATTTAACGAGCGTTTTGATCTAAAATACTGCGGCAGCCGGGCACAGTTATTCATCGATATTTATTTTTTCAGACGTTATAAATAATGACTTAAAATATAATTTTAATTAAGAACCAAGATTTTTCACCGTTTACAAAGACTGTTGTGCCCAGTGACGTGTTGTGTTATTTATCTGTATATTAGATTTTTATTATTTTCAATTTTATTTGGACTTTTGTGTTTCCCGTTCGATTTTGGGTAAGTGCTTATAGACCTTTTTTATTTTTGCATTTTCCTTATTTTTGTGATTTTATTTTAATATTTTCTAAGTTTTGATTTGAATTTAATATTCTCACGACTGTGCACATATAAAATAAATATTAATGTTTTTATAAATAAAAACACAAAGGAAATTGAGCACATTATTTCTTTCTTGGCACGTATTACAAAATCGTTTCTTAAAGCTTACAAGAACATTAACACACAGATTTAGAGTTAATTTTTTTAATATAAATCGGGATGAATCCCTAGACAAAATCACAAGGACACGTCGTGTGTGACGTCAGCAATAATAGGCACTGGCGAGAAAGTCGGCCATCTTGATTGTGTGTTCTTTTTTTGAAGCCTACGAAGTGCGCGGGCGCGGTCCCACCATATTGCTTTATGTTTGAATTTTGAATATACACCGTTAATTAAAATCTATTTAAAAAAAACAAGTACTTATTAAGTAAAGTAATGTTTAGCGACTAATAAAATGGCATAAAGTTATAGAACTAATTAAAATGTTTTTATTGTAGTTGAAATAAATGTTTATTAGACAAATACACAATTGTGTATAGTTTTATTTTCCTAAAACGTAGAACGAGTATTTCATATATTATAAACTGTATTTCTGATAAATAATATCTATTCTAAAATTAATTTCCTATTGTTAATATTATAAATTAATAAGTACTATTAATTAAGAGTCGCCATATTGTTTAAAAATATATACATATTTGTTTGCTACACGTATAAATACCTATTTAAGTGTGATTTAAAGAGATAGGTATGAATAAAGACTAGATTACACTTATAAGAAAAATAAACTATCTTAGAACTGGTATTATGTTTTTCCTTATACCTATAATATACGTCTATCTAGTTAGTCTAGCGTTAAATGGCAATTATTATTCACGAGTTCTTAGGTTAAATAGTTAGACCGGTGTCCCTCCTATGATCGAAGATTACTTCGTCATACTAGCGGCATAGTCACGAATGTATCGGCCGTATTCCAGTTCTATACTCAGATTGGGCAAACTTTATTAAATTTAGGTAGACTCGTTTTTCTCTCTCAAATTGCATTTTGAAATAATGGTTACACGTGTTTATAAAAATGCATTTCTAATATGGTGTCTAAAATTTTCCACGTGGTGATGAAATAAGAATACAATTAGCCACACCCACTTTCTTGCCCGTAGATGTAGTGAAAGACGACTAATTTATAAAATACGCGAATAAAATCTAATCTAAGAGAAGGAAAACTCAAAAGAAAACCCTTTACCAAATCATTTGTGATTAAATTTACTGTAATTATGGAGGAATCTCGAACCCAGAATGGAACGTTTGAACTGAAATGACAAGATGATGATATTTTAAAATTTTAACCTATTAAAATAATAAATTATATTCATCCATCCATCTATTGGCTAATATTGGTGCATCATCATCATCATCACAGCTTATAAATGTCCTACTGTTGGGCTCGGGCCTCCTCCGTAATGAGAGGGAAATTAACCTACTATACCGCGCTGGTCGCGGTGTTAGTATATGGTTTTGTTTCAAGTTTTCCTTCTCTCGCATAGATGTTACATGCGTTTTATATCCCTTAGTCGTCTCGTACAATCACCCACGGGTAAGATATGGCACCCCATATCTTTTCATTTCATTCATCACCATGAATAGTATTCTTACTCCTTCACCACACGGAATGTTGGTGCATAGTTTGCCCAAAATGGAAAAATATCAATGTCAAGCTTGACACATGCCTTTGGCACCACAGTTAGTATTATAAGTAAATCAGATGAGTTGGCCTGCTTTTTTTAGTGATTCTTCACTGTGATCAAGTAACAAATAATGATATATTATATTCTTAATTTACGAATAATACTATTAAGAAAATAATCCTTATATTGCGGGGGACTTTACAAACACAATTCATCATTCTCCTACTCTTATCCCAATTACTTGGGGTCGATACAATATATACTCTTCTTTCATAGTACATATTGTAAAAGTTATGTGCAATAGTTTTATGACCGGCCGCCTGCCTGACGTCAACCCTCCTTGGGAATGTAATTGTTGACCAAATGGTACCAGATGAAGTTGGCCCAGGTCGTTATAATGCTCTTAGTCGTCTTTTACGACATCCACGAGCAAAGTAAGGATTGGTTGTATTCGTAGCCGCTACCACACAGCGAAAACTTTACAAAAAACTTTACGAAAACTTTACAAATACAATTAAGGGAAATAAATTAAATCCAGATTGAGAATAAGAATTTGTAAATAATAGAAATTATTGTTGTGCGTGGAAATAAATGCCACTAGCATGGATAGGATATATTAAACACTCTGGTGACCCATCCGAATGGTGTACAGAGGTATATTGTAAGGCAGGTCGTGCGCCGCTTCTCTGTCGCCCCGGACGGATTAGCGTGACGTACCGTAGCCCACGGTCAAAAAACAAAGGTTATATTAACCATTACGACATCTATGCAGTCGACAGCATCTCTCACGGGAGTCCATTATCGGGTCCCTCCGTATCCATTAACGCTGTAAATTGTACAAAACGATGATTAATCAAAAAAGTAAATTGTACTGTAAATTGTACAAAACGATGGTAAAATCCGTAAAAATAGTTTCATTTCACGTGTAGTACTCGTAAGAAAGTGTAATATAAACGTAAGAAAACGTTACCATTATCCATCTCGATGAAGAGGATTTTACAATATAATTGTTTTTTATGAGAATTTCTCAGAAATGTAGATTTTTCTCCTTTTATTGTGGTTAGAAATCGATCGCTCTTATCTCTACACTAATATATGTCAATATTGATACAATATATGTTTTTTTTTATTGCTTATGGTAACAAACGAGCGAGAAAAATATCTGATGATAAGTGTTACTATCACTCATGGACCTTTTTAGTACATAAAGCACAGCTAAGTAGCTGCCTACTAATCAAAATCTACCCAAATTGGCCTTCTGACTCTCTCGTTCACCGAATGAAGCGCATGGCTCAGATGACGATTCACTACAAGAGTGTTGTTGTACTCCCCCAAATGGCCCGGCCAACGGCTGTAGACAAAAAACTATCAATGGTGCATTATTTTTCAAAATATAATGGAAAAGATTATGACTGGATGCAATCACTCAAGCGTCTCCCGATCATAATGCTAACTAGATATACCTTTTTCATCAATCAGATCATCTACGTCCACTATTGGATTTAGGCCACACTAAAGTTGAGCGGAGAGCGTCTATGCCTTATTGCTACGGTTGGTAGGCTAGCTAGCGATCGCATTTGTGATTCGAGTTTCTAAAACTTACGCCTAAAATTTACTAAAACTTTTAACAATAAAAATATTTTTTGTACCTGTTTATTTCTACATATTCGTTACTTCAACCTACTTACTTATAAGTAGTAGTTTTTAGTTAGTTTTTAGTTAGTCTATAAATGGCAGCGGCTAATATAAACATAATAATCGCGTATCTATAATATTTTGATGGGTTATAGATTATAACATATAATACCGCGATCAATTCGAACAGACTAGACATCATAAATTAAACAATACTGTCAAAACATAGAGCAGCGGGAATATCTATGGAGCGGCTGAAAGTGAATTAAGATAGTAGAAAATTCTAATATGTAGCTGATGGAATAATATTTCTTGTAGTGGCAGAAAAAAGAGTCAACTACCCACCAATTGGCCACCCTTTCATCTTAGCTCAGATTTTATTATTGGGCTTAAGTCTACCTATAGTAGCAGGAAAATTGATTGATTGTATGTATATTCTATACTACGTGATAACGTAGGTCAAACGGATTGACATAGAGTTTTATTTCTAGTTTTCCTTTTCTTGCAAGCCGCTCAATGTTGCTATGGTAATCAGAGAGCTTTCAGTGAATGACCAAACAAAACCAAGTTGTCACTCGATGCCTAAAAGGCTCTGCCTAATCGTAATAAATTTGAGGGCTAAGGAACATGAAGGCCTCACGAATTATTATCCAAATTATTTTAATACAAAATATATATAAAAAACACATTTTAAAAACAAGATCATCATCAGTAAACCTGCTCTTATCCCAACCATATGTGAGCCCAATATATACTACTGTACATATTTCAAAAGTTATTGACAATAGTTTTATGACCGGCCACCTGCCTGACGTCAACCCCCATCGGGAATGTAATAGTTGATCAAACGGCAACAGATGGTATTGCTCCATTCACGAGGAGGTTATTTAGGATTGAATGAATTACAAATAAATTTAACAACAAAATATTTACTTATTAAAAGAACTGACAAGTTAAAAATATTCTGTTACCAAAATAAAAACGTGTTAAACTTTCCGTTTTGGAGATGTTAGACGGAAAGATTTGATTACAGACAAATAGACAGACACCAGGGCAGATAAAACTAAATAAATGCTTGTAATAATTGTTATTGTAGCAATAAATTATATATTAATTAGTAAAATATTAACGTTTTAACATTAAAACATCGTGAGTTTACATTTGGTTTACAAAACCGCTTAACATTTGGTTTTTTGCGACAAGACTAAAATCTGGTCAAACCGAAGTCTAATTCTCTGCCGCCATTTGAACTGGCCACCGGTGCACAGCCATTGTCCTCGTTGGCCTGCATATTTAAAGTACTATAGAGAAATAATGATGTATTGTTTTATTAGGAGTCGCCATGTACTGCCAAAAAGACTTTTAGGAGTCACCATGTCTTTTTGGCATAAAGTAAAAGACTATTTATGCAAAGAATGAAAAAAATAAATAAAATAGTACTGTGGAGAAATAATGATGTATTGTTTTATTAGGAGTCGCCATGTACTGCCAAAAAGACTTTATTTATACAAAGAAAGAAAAAAATATAACTATTTTTACTAACACTGCGATTTAATTTAGACACAGTATCATAGTATCTCGAATGGAATACAGGTTTTATAATAAAATATTAGTTAAATTTGAAAGTGACCGAACTTAGGTCATCATTTTTTTATTTATATATTTTTTTTTAAATACTTATATTATAAATGTTGGTTAGGGAACGTCGAAGCATATTTAGATATAAATCACTTATTATTGTTTCGATATCCAATCAGCATAATAAGGACACTGGTTATTTATAAAAAAAAAAAAAAAAAAGAATAATGAAATATTAAAAAAAAATCAAGAATCGTGCTGCGGCCGTCTGGATGAAGGTACAGATCGATTGCCTAACTGAGGCATTTATTTTTGATGGCAATAGCTAAATTTATCTTCATATTCCATTATTTGTTTCATTCTCTTTAAACACTGATAAATTGAGGTTTTCTATAAATAAAACCTAGCTAGATCGATATAACGTTCTAAAAACCTCCTGCATACTTTATTTTATGAAAATCATTCAAGCCGTTTCCAAGATAATGAATATATAGAAATATACCAGAATTAGATATAATTAATAAATCATATTGAGAATTATCCTACATAACACTCGAACCCGTAATATTAAGCGTGAACGATCAACAGTTAAACCGCTATACAATTTATTTACTAATATTTCCACGTTTTTAAAATAACTATTTTAAATGCATTGGGCCTGTCGATGCAACGACCATCTTGGTGTCATTTAACTTTTGATTTTCAAATGACATTGTCGTGCACACGCCTAAATCTATTCTGTTATATCTGTGTGCGATGTTTTCACTGTGATACTTTGTATGTACGTGTGTATGACGAGCTGTAATAATAAACTAAATAAGAAAGTGTGTTTATTTGTATGTGCTTCTGATAAAAAAAATGAAAGATCGATGTATTTTCTTGAATAAAATTTGTTTATGGTATTGAAGGTGGATATGGATAATTTTTCGTTCTAAATTTAAACGTGACTTCGCGTATCTATGAAATATTTTTTTTTTAATTTCTATACGACCATTGTCGGTATTGTCAAGTTAGAATTTTCTTCACGTCAAGAGAATAGCTCTTCAGGTTAGTCATAGCTCGTCAGAAAGTTAAATCGTCGTAAACAGTGCTATAGCCACTCTGTTAATGGTATCTTCTGGGAATTTTGGTGAAAAATGCAAATGTTGCAAAGCACTTTTATATCATATTTAATACATCCAGTTTCGTCGCATCACATTACATAAAATGTCATCAAAATTATCTAATACGTTGAAACACTAAGATATCGAATATAATACAAAAACACCACATGACGTTTTCAGATTCCCGCCAAAAGTCTTATTTTATTTCATTAATGTTGTTCGAATCGTAAAATTTAATTTTATATAAGAATTTCATGGGCTCGTTACTAAGTCTTTTTAGTAAACGACATTGTCAGTATATTAGTAGAGCAATGACTTGGCTGCACAACAAATCTCTGAGAAATTAATATTTATATATTCGGTTTATTTGTTATTGAGTTCAGTCTGCACCTTAACAATTATACTAATAAAATTTATTTAACTTAATATCCAAACTTTTGGCGCGAATCTAAAAACGTCATGTGGTGCTCTTGTATTATATTCGATATCTTAGTGTTTTAACGTGTTATATTAGATAATTTTAATGACATTATATGTAATGTGATACAAAGGAACGACTGAGATATAGTGAATATGATATAAAAGTGCTTTAGAACGTATTAGTTTACCACCAAAAGTCCCAGAAGATATCCTTAACACTGTTGATGGCGAAGATTTGATTTACTGACAGACAATGACTAGGCGAAGATCTGACTTATTGACGGACAATGACTAACCTGAAGAGACTTAAGACGTGAAGAAAATTATAACTCGACAGTGGCACCAATGGCTCGTATATGTAGCTGATTACAAATACATAAAAATATGAAGAAACTTCATATCCCAAAACAAGATATAGTCAATTATAATTCACATAAAAGTGTCACGTAAAATCATCATATTATGATCGAAAACGCTAAGAAAATATAAACATCTGGACTTAACGTTATCAACTATTCAAATCATGACAAAAACTCCAAAATACCACCCGTTTTTATTGATTAATCTTCAATGAATATCTCTCAAAAGACAATAATAATAAAACTAACAAATTTAAATAATATAGGAAACAAAAGTCGTTCTCATAAAAGACAAAGTTCAGAAATAACCAACTTATTTTGACCTGTATTAATATACAAAACAACAAGCTATACAGTCCATGAGAAGTGCATATCGGTAAAATGGTAACCTCGCTTTTCCATCTATGACACAGTATACACTGTCCAATTTAATTTGACCTTTACTACCATACAAGTTGTAATAAAAAATGAGTCAATATATAATGGATGTTTAAGCTCTCAGGTACTTTAATATTTCAATGACTCTATACTTGAATTATTACCAATTTTTGAAGAGCTATAAGGTTTAAGGATAAATAATTATAGCACATATTATATAATAAATAATAACTTCGTTATTATAAATATAGTTATCCAGTAATGAACAATTTCTCCTGTCCAATTTATTTTCAACTTTAGTACCATACAAATACTATTAAATCGTGTCTCACTATATAGTTAGTAAAAAGATTTGCAAGTCATATAATTAAAATTACCAAAAATATAATGATCTCTAACACTTATTAAATTATAATAATATCAACATATAATTCTTATTCACCATATAAAAAGTTATGCAGCAACTTGTTAACTAAAATATTATGTAAAGAAATAGTATCCTTTGCATCAGTTTAATAATTTTAAAATACTATTCTAAAAAAGATAGCATTCTTATTTGCCGTTTGAATGCCAAGGAAACTACATTAAAAAAAAATGTCGAGTGACTTTTTTGAATTTAGAAAGTTATATTATTTAAAAGTGAAAGGTTTTCTTTTTCTGTTGCATTGAATGTACAGAATATATATATATTTGTTCTTTTTGTAAGGCATTTCTCATTAGTTGATTCAATTAGTCACATTTTTTTATATATCTTTACATTAAAATATTTTTAAATTGTTAAAACAATGATTTATACCATTAAGATAAATTAGTACAAGTAATCTAAGCTACAAATAATAATTTTAATGTAAATTTCAAGTACCTATATTATATGTGTATGTGTTCGTAAAATATACCTTTTAAAAATAAAACTACAATAAGCCATAAAAAATGTTTATTTTAAATCTTTTAAATAAATTGCATTAACGTTTATTAATATAAGATATCTTAGTTAGTTGCTCTGTAGCAATCAGAAAACGTTTTAAACAATAACAGGAAGAGGAACTTGTTTATGATATAGCTATGATAAAAAAAATATGACTACTTCAATCTATACATTAAGCCTAGACAATTTCTTTTCGAGAAAATTTTAGCTATAAATTTTGAAGGTTATAGAGGTAAGGTAAGACCGAGGAAAAGACAGATGGATGGATAGATGCTTTACACAAAGCATGACATAGGTAGAAAGGGTGTGAACGAGAGATGACATCTGATAAAATTATGTAGAACAAAAGAAATATTGCGTCGACCCCGAGTAATTAGGATTAGAGCAAGGTAATGATGATAAGTCTACTCTTCTTAATAATATACATCAAGCGGACCTGCATAATCTGTCGCCAATAACTGATGATACACTATATTTTATCATTAATCTTTTTTTTTTTGCTAATAGTGGTAAATGAGTAAATAGCACACCTAATGCTAAGTGTTACTGCTGCCTATAGATCTTTGGTATACCAAGGGTATAGGTTAGGTCGCTGCCTACTAATAAAAACCCCAAACCAACCCAGAAAGTTAGGTTGCTAGCTCTTTAGCTTACCGAACGAAGCACAACAACATATTGCCACTACTCAGACGTAAATTTTCTTTGAGTGTGGTATTACACCAACCGGTCCGCGGTTGTAGATAGAAAACTATGAACAGCCCTACCGCTATAAAAATAATTAATATAAGTAATATGTCTATTTATAATTAAGTCTACTTTATCCAATTTGTGGATGCTTCTGGTTTATTTTTTCCTTAAGGATGTTTCTATTTTTTTTTAATTTTTAAAGACATGGCCGCAGGGCAGCTTAAGAAATAGTTCTTACATTGCGGGGTCACTTGCAATTATCGGATACAAATTACACCCAGACTCAGTACAATCATTTAGGGATCGTACAATGTAATAACTAATAGTTAACTCATGATCAGTTGTCTCTTTTAGGACCTCTACCAGCCATTTTTTTTATTTTATTATTGTATTATATTTTGAAAAACATCTGGAGCTAATACTTGCTGAACTTGTTATATAGGTACATACAATTTTATTTTAAAGAATTAAATTAAAAAAATGAGAAGCCTGCTAAGTTTCCTGCCGGATATTCTCAGTTTGTGACCGCTTTCCGACCGGTGGCAAATTATTAGATTGATTTCAAACTAATTGTAAAATTGAGAATATATAAGTGCTCTTATGGAACTTATGCATAAATAATTTGATTTGACGAAATTGTCTATATAGCGTTCGATTCCATTACACGGCATATTATATCCCCTAGTCGTCTTTTACGACACTCATGGCAGGAGAAGAGGAGATGTTTTGTATTTTTACACCTTCACCACGCGGAAGAAGATATTAATATCCATTCAACTGGTAATCTTTCAGCCAACTTTAACTACTACCAAGGGCCAATAAGTAATGTTGATAAATTGTAATTTCCACTCATCATTATACGAGGTATTTATTCACACAAAATCCATGTGGTGACGATATAAAAATACAATTCATCATCCTCTATCATGACCATAAAAAATGAACAGAAGATTTTGAAGAAGGAAAACTCGAAATAAATCTCTATATTAATCCGTTTGATCAGTGAAAATAGATGAATTGCCCCACTATTACAAAGAAGGCTCCAAATCAGATATGGGAAATATATTAGTTGAGATAACTCTCAGCTCATATATATCCTACTGTTGGGCTCGAGCCTCCTCCATAACGGAAGGGAAATTAACCCCCTATACCACACTAGTCAGACGTGTTAGTATAGGGTTTAGTTTCAAGTTTTCCTTCTCTTGCATAGATATTATGTACGTTTTATATCCCTTAGTCATCCCTTACGATCACCCATGAGTATGATAGGGGGTGGTGAATTGTATTCTTACTATGTCACCACAGGGAAATAATGAGATAACTTTGAATGTTGAAAAATTAAATAGTCCTAAATTTAAAGTCATAATAACGCAGACATATTTTTTAAAGACCTATATTTTAACAGGATTTACAATAGAAAAGGTGTCTAGCCATGACCCGTTTATCAGATGTCTGCTTGCAAATTATTTGCAAGCTATTTATAAAAAGTATTGTAATGTTATAATGGAACTAGTTGCTTAATGGAAATTTCGTCCATGTTTTTTTGTGAGACGAATATTTACGATATTGATATTTTTCGAGTGAGTCTTTTTTTGGGAACTATTTTACAATGTGCTTTAACTAATCGTACTAATATTATAAATTATAAAGTTTACTCTTTGGATGTTTGTTATTCAATCATGCGTAAATCCTTCAACAGATTTAGATGAAAATTGGCATATAGATAGACCATTTCCGGGATTAACACATAATATAGCTTTTATCCTCGTAATACGTAACTAATAGTTCAATTTTGGACAAGTTACGTTTCATCCGGGCGAAGCTACTGTCAGAAGTTAAAAAGAATAATCCTTGTATTATGGGGGACTTTACAATAATATTTAACGAACACAGATTACACCTAAACTGAGAACAACAACTTATCTGTTTGATGAGTGGAGTAAGAATACAATTCACCAGCCCCGTATCTTACCCGTGGGTGATCGTATGAGACGACTAAGGGATATAAAATGCATATAACATATATGCGAGAGAAGGTAAACTTGAAACAAAACCCTATACCAACACGTCTGACCAGCATAGTATAAGTAGGTCAATTGCCTTCCCATTATTGAGGAGGCTCGAGCCTAACAGTGGGACGTGTATGAGCTGGGATGAATGAATGAATGAGAATAACTTGTGGATCGCACAAAGTATTGTCCTGCATGAGAATCGAAACTATGACACTGGCACGGTACGTAAACTTAGCTACTATACCATCTGTGCAGTCAAGTTCAATTAAGTTTATAATAACATTTCAATTTAGGATTCGAAATTACTATCAGTTGTCTACCCAATGGAAGCCATCATAACTAAAATAGTGAAAGACATATATATTGTAATTCGTTACTATATTTACAATGGCACCTTCATTGTATTACGTATATTTTTATAAAAATAATTACTTATATCACTATTGATATTCAAATGCGACAAAATTTGTCTTTCACAGAAAAAAAAAATAGAAAAAATATTATGTGATAGCGGCTACGAATACCGACATTTATTCTGCTCGTGGATATCGTAAAATATGATTAAGAGCTTTGTATAGATCTGGGCTAACTCCAACTGATGTCGTTTGGTCAACAATTACGTTCCCAATGAGGGTTGACGTCTGGCAGGCGGCCGGTCATAAAACTATTGCCAATAACTTTTGTAATATGTACGATGGAGCAGGAGTAAGTACATTTTACATCGACTTCAAGTAATTGAAATAAAAGCAGGTGAATGATGATGATTAGTACATACTTATATACATACATATCATCACGCCATATCCCTTGCAGGGTAGGCAGACAGAACAGAGTGCCAGAGAACTCTATCCTTGCATACTTCACTCGCTTCCTCAACATTAATAATTCTCTTCGTACACGCTCGCCGGTTTTGGAGACTTTCGATTCCCCCTTCCTTCAGTACGTGACCAATCTGGTCTAGGTAGGTGAGTCTCGATCTCCCCCGGTACCTACATCCTTCCACTTTCGCATTGTATATCTTCTTAACCAGACGTTCGTTCGGCATTCTTTCCACATGTCCGAACCATCGGAGCATTCCGTTTCACATCTTTACACCAATACTCTCTTTCATACCTACTCGCTCTCTTACGTCGTCGTTGCGAGAAAGATGAAATATAAATGATTAGTAAAAAATTTAGAAAATACTCGTAGTTTAGACAATTCAACAGTAATAAAAAAGAACTTTAGTTTGTTATTATCTACCAGCTTGTTCCTACGGATTCGTCCGCGTTAAAAGTGACATTCACAATATAAAATTTTATCACTAAATGATCTGAAGGGTACACATTACTGGAATAAGAAATATTCTAAGTGCTAATCTAGGTAATAGTCTATTTGTGTGCCGATTCCAAATCTGTTTTACAGTTTACGTTTGATAGAGTAACAATCATTCAAATATCCAAACATCTTAATAAACTTTCGCATTTATAATATTAGTAGGATATGAATTAGGATTACTTTGTATTTCTAAATATTTGAATAAAAGAAAATACAATCATAAAATAAATATTATAAATACACTGAAAATACTTAGCTTCGTGTGTGGCTTAGCAGTGTGGTAGCGGCTACGAATACTACCAACCCTTACTTTGCTCGTGGATGTCGTAAAAGACGACTAAGAGTCTTATAATGACCTGGGTCAACTCCATCTGATGCCGTTTGGTCAACAATTACATTTTCAAGGAGGGTTGACGCCTGGCAGGCGGTCGGTCATAAAACTATTGCCAATAACTATTACAATATATACTATGAAATAAGAGTATATATTGTATCGACCCCAAGTAATTGGGATAAGAGTAGGACAATGATGATTCTTCTTTACAGCTCCATCTAGTGACAGAGTAAGAATATTATTCATTCATCATGAACTCATCTCAGCTTATATATATCCCACTGTTGGGCTCAAGCCTCCCCCATAATGGGAGGGAAATTAACCTACTATACCGCACTGGTCAGACGTGTTAGGTTTTGTTCGAATTTTTCTTCTCTCGCATAGATGTTATATGCGTTTTAGATCCCTTAGTCGTCTCTTATGATACCCACGGGTAAGATATGGGGTTGTGAATTGTATTTTTACTCCGTTACCACACGGAAAATAGAATATTATTCATTAATCTTTATATTAAGGAAGCTCGAGCCCAGAAATATGTCGATGATAGTCAAGTTACAAATTGTACTCATTCTGTAAAATACGAATAGATAAACATATTTTTTTCGGTTGTTGGCTTCACATTGCATTATCGTTTTCCAAGACAGCGGCCTGTTCTTGTCGTATTTCCTGTCGGAAGTTCTAGGTGTTGTATTCCGTTCCCACGACAAAAAAAAATTTACGTTAAACAATTGTGATTTTGAATGTATTTTGTGTAGCTGTATAGGCACGTATTATTTAATTTTATCTGTATGGTTTTTTTTAATGAACGTTATATAAATAAGAATTTTTTTAAATTTGTTTTTCTTTGTGTGGCAATCATGATTCACTTCCCATTTTCTTGATGTTACCTTAACTGCTTTTTACGACTTCCACGAGCAAGGGGTAATAAGGCTCAAAAATTAAGCGCACATTTAAAAAATGCCTAGATTTACTATATTTGTTTAACGATTCATTTTCATACAATACATTATGACAATTTTGCAACGTAAATCATTACAATTGCTTGGCCTATTGTTATTTTATCCTATACAATTGGTTTACCGTGCAGTGAATTAACGTTTGATTGAAGGTCAGTATCAAAATAAAGGCGTATTTAGATTAATAGATAAGAATCAGGATTTGGATATATCTGAAAATATACATTCAAAATTTTAGAGTAAGTCTTCTAGTATAAGAAGTGGCAAGAATACTGGCTGTATAGGCGACGTGCCGCTTGCCTTGATTTTTTTTTCAGAAATATTTATTTATTTTTGTTCATATTTTATTCCATTAATTCTACACCACTAATATTGATTGATGTTTCCCATAATTTGATCTTGAATTTTTCAGTGTTTTAAGTGAAAAACTGTGTATGCCATCTATCGGCCATATTTACAAATTCTTGGATATTAATAAACTCGACGTAATTCTACTTGTATTTAACATAAAAAAATGTATGTGCCTTTAGTAAAAGTGTTTGTAATTTTTCAATTTCTTTTCCATATTTTCATTTTCTATAATTAAATGAAAAAGTTGTAGTTAACTACATAAAATAAATTAGTATTATTAAAAAAAAGACAAGCTTTTATCTTAATAATAATCCTTTATTTTCTAATCTCCAGTTATATATGGAAAAATCGTGCCTAGAAAAACAAATTATATGTGTGATTTTTATGTAAATATTGTAGACCAGCTATACCTGCTCGCTTTGTGTGCTTTCTTGTGTAGTTTGTGTGTATAATAAAAATAATTTAAACATATTCATAACTATCTATCTAATTAAATTTAGTAACGTCTAATGAAATAAAATAAGAGAGAAACTTTTATTGATCCGATCCCTACCAAATTATGTACATATTTTTTTTTAATAAATAAAGTATCTCAGCTTATATATCTCCCACTGTTGGGCTCGAGCCTCCTTCATAATTGGAGGAAATTTGACCTCGTATACCGCGCTGGTCAGACGTGTTGGTATAGGATTTTGTTTCGAGTTTTTCGTCTCTCGCGTAGATGTTATATGCGTTTTATATCCCTTAGTCATCTCTTATGATCACCCACGAGTAAGATAGGGGGTGGTGAATTCTATCTTTATTCCATCACCATACGGAAAATAACAATTTGAATTTTATTAATAAACAGATAACTAATTGAATTTTAACTTGCATTGTGTTAAGTCTCTGTTTTTACGCATATGCTAATATTTATATCAATTTAGTCCCAGTTTTATAATAAAAAAATTAGGATGCACAAATGCATAACCTCTTTTAAGCTGTCTGTTGTTGGTAATTCAAGGTAAAGTGCGGCAGTACCTGACGACCTCCAAATACATGTTTGATTACGGAAACTGCTTTTCAAACTGCAACTGCATGTTATTTATGAAATATTTTGCATAAAAACGTAATATTTTATATTCTAAAGCGGTAGTGTTATATAAAAAAGCTATATAATTATTTTTTATTATTTATTAAACTGTAAAATGTAAATGACTTTATATTACTTATCTTATAATAAGGTTTAAAATTAAAAGAATATCATCGATTGAGTGCAACGTTTATTAAAAGTATTACGGAATAACAAAGAACTTTACTGCACAAATGGCGTACTAGTTAAGACACTGACCAACCGTGCCAAGTATCCTGGGATCGAATCCCACGCAGGGCAATATTTAATGCCATCCTCAAATTGTTGTTCTGAGTTCGGTAGTAATTTTTAATAATTGCATGTTTGCAAAGCAATACAAGATTTGTAATTACAAAAAAATAAGCATCCTATGTCTAAGCATATATATATATATATATATATATATGTAAATAATTGAAATTACCCATGTAATTTTATTAATTAAATGATAATATTCTTATTATTTCTACAACATTAAATACTCATTTGAAACCTTAAATAAATTCAAATTTAAATAATATATTATAGTTAAGATATACTCTAGATAAGATTATTAAACCTACTACTTAACTAAATAGTTATTCACCTAATCTGCTGCCAGGGAATCCTAGCAGTATTGCCACGTTGAATGGCAATATTTACTTCTGTGTCAAGTAAAGGGGTTACGGTTACGTGTCGCTTGATTGATGCGGTTATTTAAGCAAGTATTGGGCTGTATAATATTGAGAAGAAAAAGAAATCTAATTAAATGTACCAAATCTAAATAATGATAATCTATATCATTTTAAAGGTATTATGAGAGTATTTTATTCAATAGCTTTGTTTCTCGTAAAGCTGTGTGGTAGCGGCTACGAATACTACCAAAACTTAGTTTGCTCGTGGATGTAGTCAAAGACAACTAAGAGGCTTATAACGACCTGGGCCAACTCTATCTGATGCTGTTTCGTCAACAATTACATTTTCAAAGAGGTTTGACGTCTGGCAGGCGGCCGGTCATAAAACTATTGCCAATAACTTCTACAATATGTACTGTGAAAGAAGTATACATATTGTATCGACTCTAAGTAATTGAGATAAAAGTAGGACAATGATGATGACTTTTTGTATATAAACAAAAATTGATAAAGGGGGATAAGTAAAAAAAAAAATAGCAGCAGCATAACTGAAAATACACTTAATCAATCAAATGCTTTATTTCCCTAGCAAAAACTAAATTTATTAACAATTTTTCTTAGACTCTTGAGATAGTAATTTCTTACGACGAATACTTAAAAAAAAAAGAAATGAAAAATCTATAAATATTACTAAAATCATCACATTTATGATCATTGAAGCTTTCTGCAAAATGCAACAGCCGAAGATTATTTCCAGATATTTTCCTGTACACACAATACGCATGGGAAATTTATCTTTAATGCACAACACTATTGGATACACTTTTGAACATGCAACAGCACTATAATAAAAATAAAATGTCTACAAGGCTGTCTCGGTACGTTGTCGAGATGCTCGTATGCAGCTCAGTGGCTTTGATTGATAACTTAATAAGATCTGTTTATTAATAAATACCACTTATTTCCATATTTCTTTAAGTTTTAGGTCACTAACTCTTTGCCCTGATTAGGTGTTACTAGTACTAGTTAAATAAAATCAAGAAATTAAACGATATTCATCAAGAGTGGGTTCATGTTAAGTAAACAATAATAAGCCCCTTATATATATACATATTATCATTATTCTACTCTTACCCCAATTACTTGGGGTCGATACAATATGTACTCTTCTTCATAGTACATATTGTAAAAGTTATTGGCAATAGTTTTATAACCGGCCGCCTGCCAGACGTCAACCCTCCTTGAGAATGTAATTGTTGACCAAACGGCATCAGATGAAGTTGGCCCAGTTCGTTATAAGGCTCTTAGTCGTCTTTTACGATATCCACGAGCAAAGAAAGGATTGATAGTATTCGCAGCCGCTACCATACAGCTATATATATATATTACTTATACTATATATTATTATAAGTATTATAAGTCTCTTTTTCATTGACCTATCCAACTTCTTTCTTAGATATATGCCTCTCCACAAGGGTCAAATTCAAATTCATTTATTATGCATAAACCCTGCGAAAGCACTTACATATAGTAATTTTTTACATTTTAATTTAATCTAATAAACTACCACCGGATCGGAACGAGACCACTACTGAGAAGATCCGGCAAGAAACTCGGCGGGTTTGTCTATTATGTTATATCTACGTTTTTTCTTTTCTTTTTTTTTATAAAAAAATTAGTACGACAACACGAGCAATTAAATCCAGTAAGATGCCAAATAATGTAAAGTACCATAGCTGGACCGGATCCCACAAGCGATTATGTTACGTTACAATCGCCTTGCATAGCAGACCGGTTTGCTATCACAGTGCAAATATAAGTTTCCTATTCTGCACTGTTGTTCAATCCCTTCGCGATTCTTTAGCCAATATGTCTGTAGCTCTATGATTCCCACAGCAAAATAAGGTATGGTAACACATTTAATTTATAATAAACTGATCCTAATGTCGAGTTTTGCCTTTCAAATTTATTATTATACCACCACTATAGTAGTACAAGGTTTGCTTTAGTAACTTTTTTTAAAGGCTTGAGGAGTAATATTGCATTGGACTGATAATATTTTACATATTTTACAGTTCATTTTCGAAATTTAAATAAAAATTTAAAAATAAATTACCCTCTAAGTTTTCTCCAAAAAGTTATTCAAAATAAGTTTGGTATTAACTGTCGTAATAGAGCTATAACAAAATTCATTACCAATCAATTTCCCATGGGTACCGTGAGATATGACTAAAATAGGTTGTAAGTGCATAACATTCAATAGAAAGAAAAGTCGTGTGACCACATTGGAGCAGAAAGTACGGCAAGAAGAATAATCATAGTCTCACGTAATAGAAAGAAAAAGTCTTTTGCGATCTGTCCGGCACAGTTCGAAATTCCATCTTGCTAATGAGAGGTTCATAAAAAGCAGTAACGTCATTTAAATTAAGTACCTGGTGCATTTTTATGCCGATAAGCAAAAAAAAATATTATTAAAAATACTCATAATAAAATTTAAGAATATATTACTGCGGTAATCGATACTTCAGTTTTGATCTTCGATTTTACATTTCCACGAATATTATAAATTTATCATAATGTCAATAAAGGCTACCTTTATTCGTAAAAAGGTCTACTGAATCAGAAGTTACAAAATATTAAGTTTCCCTTGAAACACATAAGATGTATTGTAAAGACATAACTCAAGTTCGGCTATATTCGGCTATGTTCGCCGTTAAAAGCAAGATGTCCGACCAAGGCTGGTCGCTATTCACAAGTACCGCGTTCGCAAGCGCAACTTTCCTGCACAATTTTTAATTAAATTTTAAATGTTAGAGTGGCTTTGTTGAAAGTAATAGCAGGTTTAAATAACAGTTTTTTTTAAGTTGTATGTTTATGTTGATATGTGGTATAAGCATTTCATTGATCACATACTTTGGAAAGTTTTAGATTTGGGATGACCTTAATTGAAATTTCTTCTTTGTTATAGGAATATGAAATTTGAAATTGAACCTCGTCTAATGTATTAAGGTTGCTTAATATATAGACTAAATGTGTCAACAGCATCGCTTGCATAGACTATTTATAAATGTACTGCTAATATTCTGCGTAAGAACTTACTTACGCTTGAAAAAGTATTATTAAATATCATAGAGCGGTTAATACTTACTAAATACAACAGTAATTATAGATTCTATTCGATAGTTGTAATGATAACCGCGCTAGCGTAAAAACGATAGACGCTAGATACCTCATTATACATTTTTTTTTACTAAAAATCAACACCACGTACTGAGACAATAATTCTTATATTGTGGCAGACTTTACAAACATGCAATTAAGGCAAACAAATTACACTCAGACTCAAAACAACACTTTGTGGAGCGCACAAAGTATTATCCTACGTGGAAATCAAACCCACGTCACTACCACGGAAAGAAATAAATACTAAATTTCTCCCGATTCATTTAAAAGTGAATGTAAAATTCTTTTAGGTATTAGCTCAATTTCTCTACAATATCGAGGTGGCTCGTAAAACAAATAAGAACTAAGACACAAATGGTAATCATCATAATCATTCTGCTCTTATACCAATTATTTGGGATCTACGTAATATATACTCTGTTCCATAGCACTAGTCGCAAATTTTATTGGTAATAAGGATATATAATAGTTCTATGATCGGCAACCTACCTGATGTCAACTTGGGAATGTAATTGTTGACCAGACGCTATCAGATAGAGTTGGTCAAGAGCATCGTAAAGCTTTTAGAAGTTTTTGACGACATTCACGAGCAATATAATAGCAGTTGGTGGTATTCGTAGCCACACAGAAGAAGATAAATCATAATATTAATTAAATTATGTTAAACGATCATCTTAAAATATATTATTTATTATATTTTTCTTCTTTACCTCAACCCATATATGCCACACTTTTAAGCACGGCTCTCATTCAGATAAGTTTTCATTTCAATCTCAATCTATTAAGCAAATATTGTATGAAAAACAACAGCATTTAGAGATTTTATTTTCTGCCAATAATATTATCTGCTTACAATTATATTTATAAATCTTTATGGTCTAGTATCATCCCACCTGACCATCTATGTTGAGATAAAGATAGTGTGGAGCGTCATAGCCATATATTATAACCTTTACGCCTTTAAAGTGAGCGGTGGAAACCAATTGCTTTACTTCAGATTATTTACATTATTCCGTATGGTGACGGGATAAGAATACAATTCACCACCGTGGGTGATCGTAAGAGATGATCGTGGACTAAGGGATATAAAACGCATATAACATCTATGTAAGAAAAAGAAAACTCAAAATAAAACCCTATAGCAACACGTCTGACCAGCGTGATATAGTAAGTCAATTTCCTTCCAATTATGGAGTAAGCTTGAGTCCAACAGTGGGACGTGTGTGGGCTGAGATGAGTAACATTCTTCCAATTACATAATAAATAACTTTCAAACACACATGTAGCGTAAACTATTTGATATTTACAGTACCTATGAGATATAATAAAATAAATAATAATAAAATAAAATAAAAAGCCCATTTATTCCACAACCATGAAAAAAACATAAGTTTAAGTTAACCTAAAAATACTAATACTAATAGCATTTGTTATCTTTTTGGATTTTTATATATTTTTATTTTTTACAATATTATACCTATTAAGTAGATCTTAATTTAAATTGGTATAGACCCCTCTCGAGTAAAAATTCCATTCGATTTTCTGCTATTTTGGTCCAATTTTTATGTAAATGCTTAATATCATCTGACCAACGCGCGAATATCTTCTAATATATATAAATTACGTGTCACGTTGTTTGTCCGCGATGTATTCATAAAGTACTTAACCGATTTTAACCAAATTTGCACAGTATGTGTAGTTTGATCCAACTTAAAAGATAGGATAGCTTAAATCTCAATTTATAGTAATATTATTTTATTGCAGATTATATGTCTAATATTTGACAGTCAATATCATATGTTATATCAAAAGGATTTTAAAAGATGGCGGAATCTGTTGATTGGATTCAGTAAGTATTTAATAGCCATCTATTAAATACTACGTTAATGCTAACGCTATGTTAACTGTACAAACGCTGCATATAAGCTAAAATTTGTTAGAATAAACAAAAAGTGTTACTGAGGCTAACCTAAGCCACAGCAACGCGTGGCCGGGTCTGCTAGTGAGATATATAGATAAATTATTAAAAAGATCAGACCTTGTAAATAAATATCTCGTTTTTATTTTACAAATTCCATTCATGCTACATGCCGAAGGGTGCAGAAATCATACGTTATTAAGCTATTATGCCTTAGTAAAAACCGCATTAATGTACCTATAAATAACACTGCAAGGATACTCGCGGTACGTACCAGGGGGAGGGGACGCATCATATGTGGGAGGGGGGATTCGAAAGTTGCACAAATGCCTTGCCTTGACCTCCATATGCACGAACTAAGTCTGTGCGCTGTCTGTACTCTATGCTTCGTAGATTAATTATATATTTTTTTTACTTTTACGAGACCATAGATTAATTTTACCTATATAAAAAAATGAGGTGTCAATTTGATTGCGTATAAATGTTTTGAATTGAAAATTATGTACTGCCCTTACTTTCTTGTAGAAGTCGTAAAAACTTGCCAGGAAAATTGACTACGATACTTTACCAGGAAATTTATAAGGACAAATGCAATTTTTAACTGGCCTATTTGATTGCGTAGCAATACGACTACGGGGTTCGGCAAACTTGGAAAGGGTTATATCTAACAATGGCTATCATTAAATTAATCGAAGAATTCATTCTTGAAGCAAAATATGGGTAAGAACCTTCAAGAGATTGGAGTAAGGAAATATGTTATTGGCGAATATATTTTTATTTGGCAAGTTATGTTCTAACTACACGATTGTAGGGCGACGCATTGGCTCATAACTTGTCTTATTACACAATAATGCCAATTGAGCAGGTCATCTGAAACGAAACTTTGACCCAATTTTATCAAATACTCTAATATTTTCTGAAGCTAGCACATTTCCCTATACTTCTAATATTTGTAATGGCTATATAAATAAATTAAATAGCTACATGGTAGCGGCTACGAATACTACCAACCCTTACTTTGCTCGTGTGTGTCATGAAAGACGATTAAAAGCCTTATAACGACCTGGGCCAGCTCCATCCGGTACCGTTTGGTCAACAATTACATTCCCAAGGAGGGCTGACATCTAGCGGCCAGCCAGTTTAACAAACTATTGCCAATAACTTTTACAATATGTATACTATTAAAGAAGAGTACATATTGTATCGACCCCAAGTAAATGGGATAAGAGTGAGGAGAGAGAGAGAGGAGAATAATGATGATGGCTATATAAATTATATTAACTAAATTTCTAGAGATTATTCTATCAACTACAAATGCTTTAAAATCTATAAAATATTGTTTTATTTTCTATAAAAATGAAACTAGAATATTATAATTGTAAACAAGACAATTATTGAAATCATTTTTCCTACAAATATCTGACAATGGCCGCCTAAATATCATATGTCCATTTCCTTTTAGTAAATAATTGCTCCCCTTATTCATTGGGCTTGGGATTTTTCCTTGTATTTTGAGGGCTAGCAGTGACGTCATCAAAACTAAAGGGGTTGTCCATAAGGGTATCCATGTTGTTATAGTGTTAATTTTAGTTTCTTTCATATATCACGCTATAATATCTGAATAATCATTAGTTCAGTTTTCCCTCTTTTTAGTAAATTGTGATTTATTTTTGGAAAATGCATTTAGTGATTAAAATTTTGTGACCAAATATCGAAGTATATCTAGATACGATTGATACGATTATATCCTATCAAGATAAGAAAGATATGGTTATTGAAATAAAATAATAAATAAAAAATATCATCAATGATACAGTAAAAAATAAAAAAAATAAATGCAAGTATCAAAATAAAAAAAATAAATGCAAGTATCAAACTGGAACTATCTGGATCAAGTGACTGCTCAATTTCCTAACTGAGCTTTATTTATTCTTGATGTCAGTGATTAAATTTACTTTCATATTCTAATTATATCTTTTTCATTGCCTGAAACCACTCATAATACGAGATTGTCTATAAATGAACCCTATCTAAATCGCTATATTGCTCCAAATCGCTCTTGTATACCAAATTTCATAGAAATCATTACAGTACTTTTCGATCATCTGAAAATATAAAAAATACAAGAATTTCTCGTTTCAAGATATTAGATAGATTTATATTTAAATTAAATAAATATTTGCCTGTGTGATCAAGAATAAAATCACAAATTATTATTTTCCTGTGGGGGTCATAATAATTAATTGAGGAAACAAAATGATTATTGAATGAATGAAAATATATTTACGATTCATATATAAGTCATCTAAAGACTTTTTAAAATTTAAACAAAAAAGAACAAAAAGCACTTGCTTAAAGAGCTAAATAGAGATAGCTATATATTGATGTAAAATGTCTCAATTATCATTCTCTATATTATTTCACGTACTTTTTACATATTAAAATAAATCACTTTAATTTAATTAATCACTTTAATTACTCGTGGGAACGCTATGGATTGTATGAAAAATTTTAAAAGTCCAAATGACGGCGATGCGGTTCGCAACCCTTCACGTCTCGATCCCAATGAGGGCGAAAAGCGGTCTACGGAGTGCCGTTTTGCCACATTGAATGTAGGAGGAGGAATGAAAGAGAAATTAAACGAGGTATGTCAAATGATGGATGATAAAAAGATTGATATTCTTTGTGTGAATGAAACGAAGCGAAAGGGATGTGAGATAACTAGTCATGGACCTTATACGGCATACTGGTCCGGGGTACCAATGACTACTAGAGCCTGCCAGGGAGTTGGTCTCCTTCTTTCTGCTCGAATGGTTCAATGTGTGAAAGAGTATGATTCTGTGAATGCTAGATTAGTATGGTTAAGAATGAAAGTGGGTCTGACCCGTATTTTTGTTGTAGGAGTATATGCTCCTGTAAACACGGGTTTGACTAAAAATAAATGTGAGCAGGATGGAAGAGAAAAGTTTTGGGAGGAACTAAGAGATGTTTTAAGATTATGCCAGTTAAATGAAAGGTTGATTTTGCTAGGTGATTTTAATGGATGGGTGGGAGTAGGCCGAAAAGGATTCGAAAACGTTTTAGGAAGGTTTGGTGATGAAAGTGTGAATGAAAATGGTCAAAGTCTGCTAGAGGTGTGCTTGGAATGGAACCTTTGTGTTACAAACACTATGTTTGAACACAAAAAGATCCATATGTATACACGCGAAGCAAAGAATGTAAGAAAGAGTATGATTGATTTTATAATAGTAGACGAAAGACTCAGAAACAAAGTTCTAGACACCAGGGTGTATCGCGGTATTGGTATCCATACAGACCACTTTCTAGTAATGACTAGAATAAGTGGTCTCATAAAAACGTGGCGAAACCGGATGCATAACCCGACAAGTGTACTAGAAAGGATAAAAGTAGAGAATTTGCAAGATGAGATTGTTAGAGAGAAGTATAAAAGTAAACTGACAGAAAAGTTGTATGATTCAGTTGATATTAGTGATATGGATGAATTATGGAAGACTTTTAAAGAAAATGTGGTAAATGTTGCTACAGAAACATGTGGCGTGACCAGAAGAAGGAAAGTGAATAAGATGAAGAATATATGGTGGGACAAAGATGTGCAGAGTGCAGTTTGTGAGAAGAAGAAAGCCTGGATAGATTGGCTTGCTATCAGAGCCAGCGAGAGAATAGAGAAGGCAACGATTCATGATATAGACATAGCCAAAGAAGAGTACAAGAGAAGAAAAAGAGAAGTGAAAGAAATTGTCAGAAAAAAGAAAGAGGATCAGAAAGACGAGTATGATAGAAGATTATCGCAGGATTACCAATCTAACTTAAAGGTTTTCTGGAAATCCATAAGATCAGCTCGAGGTAAAGATCAAAGTACAGAGCTTGCCTCGATCAGGGATAAGTATGGAAGGATAGTGAATAGAGAAGAATGTGTACTAGAGAGATGGAAGGAGTATTTTGAAAGCTTATTTGAAAGAGAAGAGCCGCAAGATCTATCATTTGAGAGTGAAAGAGATCTTGAGGATGGAGAATGTGTTACTATGGTGGAAATTATGAACGCACTGAAAGGTATGAAAGCGGGTAAATCTGCAGGATACGACAGGATTACAGTTGAGATGCTGACAGCTGGACAGGATATCATAGCTAACATGCTATACCAGCTCTTCAATCTCTGCTGGACTAATGGCCAAGTACCTGACGACTGGTGTAAGGCTGTAATTGTACCTTTGTACAAAGGGAAAGGTTCGCAGCAAGATTGTAGGAACTACAGGGGCATAAGCCTCCTTAGCATAGTCGGCAAACTGTATGCGAAAGTATTGATTGAAAGAGTAGTGAAAGTAACCGACAAGAAAATATGGGATGCACAAGCAGGTTTCCGAAAAGGTATGGGTTGTACGGATCAAGTCTTCTCCTTACAATGCATGACGCAGAAATTTTTGGCTAAAGGTCAGAAAATCTTTTGTGCATTCATTGATTTGGAGAAAGCTTATGACAAAGTGAGGAGGAATGAACTGTGGTCGGTACTGTCTATGTATGGGGTGGACAGCCATCTTATTCACGCGCTGAAATCCATCTATAAGGATTCCAGGGCGTGCGTAAGAATAAACGGAGCCTACACGGAGTGGTTTAATATCGATAAAGGTGTTAGACAGGGATGTGTAGCGTCCCCGTGGCTGTTTAACCTATTCATGGATAGCTGTTTGAAAGATCTGAAAAATAATGATTGTGGTTTACGAATGAATGAGTTACTTATCAAATGTCTTCTTTATGCCGATGATCAGGTATTACTTGCATCATCGGCAGAAGATTTGCAGGCGATGGTAACTACTATGCATGAAGCTTTTGAAAGAAAAGGTATGAAAGTAAATGTAAGTAAGACGAAAATTATGGTTTTTGAAAAGGATAAATGTATGACGGAATGTAACATTTTTATAAATGGTGAGGAACTGGAACAGGTGAAAGAATTTTTATATTTGGGTGTTTTGTTTACTGGAGATGGTAAAAATGATAATAATGTTGAAAGAAGAGTAAATGCTGGTAATAGAGTGAATGGGGCACTATACACCTTTATGAAAAGCAGAAACGTGTCCAAAAAGGCACGTTTAGCTGTACATAAGGGAGTATTAGTACCTACTCTCATGTATGGTAGTGAAAGTTGGATTTGGCAGAGAAGACATGAAAGTAGAATAAATGCTGTAGAGATGAGAGCTCTTCGTAGTATGTGTGATGTAAGTATGAAAGATAAGATTAGGAATAGTGTTATAAGAGATCGCTGTGGTGTGAATGAAGAAGTAGTGACAAAGATCAAAAAGAGTATGCTGAGGTGGTTTGGACATTTAGAAAGAATGAGTGACGAGAGGTTGACGAAGCAAATATATAAAGCAAGCGTGAATGGGACGAATACAAGGGGAAGACCACGTCATACTTTTCTGCACCAAGTTGGAGATGTGTTGACGAGAGGTCTTATTAAGAGTATGCGTAATCGTAGAGCATGCATGAAGACTATTATGAGTGTGAATGAAGCGATGGAAGTATGCCAGGATCGTGGTTTGTGGCAATCCGTAGTCTCTGCCTACCCCTCTGGGAAACAGGCGTGAGGCTATGTATGTATGTATGTATGTAAAATAAATCATCGTCATCATCTCAGCTCATATTTGTCCCACTGTTGGGCTGGAGCCTCCTCTGTAATGGGAGGGAAATTGAGCTACTATACCAAGCTGGTCAGATGTGTTGGTATAGGATTTAGTTTCGAGTTTTCCTTCTCTATCATAGACGTTATATGCTTTTTATATCCCTAAGTCGTCTCTTACGATCACCCACGGGTAAGATAGGGTGTGGTGAATTGTATTCCTACTCAGTCTCCACACTGAAAATAAAGCTGAATGAATATTCGTAGCCTTTATTAGGTACGAAATTTATTTCCAAGGAGGAATTTTGTTTTCTTTTTTTTTGAAAATAATACCCGGCACTAAGGAAATAATCCTTGTATTGCAGGGGACTTCACAAGTGTATAATTAATGGATATAAATCTCATTTAGACTCAGAACAATAATTTGCAGATCGTACAATACATTGTAATTCGTGGGAATCGAAAGCGCGATACTTGGCACGGTAAGTTGTTATGTTAGCTTCTGTGTCATCTGTGCAGTCTAATATGCTATATAACATTGACTGCACAAATAGCATACTGATTAAGATACCGACATTTCGTGCCAGTGCCGTGGGTTCGATTGCAGGACAATACTTTGTGACAACACAAAGTGTTGTTCCGAGTCCGGGTGTAATTTGTCTGCGTTAATTGCATGTTTGTAAAGTCACCTGTAATAAAAAGATTATTTCCTTAGTGCGGGTTTTTTTTTAAATTAATGATTATTTGATATTATCTTATCATTCGTTATAACATTTATGTCTAAATTGTCTTAGAACACCTAAGGCCTAAAATTTAAGTGTCATTATTAAATTTAAAAATGGACATTGTAAGCATAGATAATAATAATAAAAATAAAATTATTTATTTATCATATGTAGCATATACATCTTCTTCATACTTATAACGACCTGGGCCAACTCCATCTTATGCCGTTTGGTCAACAATTACATTCACAAGGAGGGTTGACGTCTGGTAGGCCGCCGGTCATAAAACTATTGCCAATAACTTTTACAATATGTACTATGAAAGAAGAGTACATATTGTATCGGCCCCAAATAATTGGGATAAGAGTAGTAGAATGATATACATCCATTATTAAAAGAATAAATCAATATATTATATTCTTAGTACCTACGCATTTCGTTGGATTTGAAATAAATTTCTCCCACGTCTTTATCAATAATATATTATTGGAATTTAATTTTCAAATGCGTTTCCCATCTATATTTATCAACCGTTCTATATTAAGTATCAGATCTAAGCCAGGACTGTATTTATATCTTGTTAGCATACTGCCCGTATGTCGAGAACATATGTCGTGTACAAAGGGCACTGACGTCATTTACAGTGACTTTGTATTATTATACATTAACTGCCTTGTTGGTTCAACGCTATTGTTGTCTCACGTTCAAATCACAAGTTGTGCTAAAAGTGTAGTAGTTATTTACTGAAAGCTACCTCGATTGATTAGTATTTTCTTGAGAAATATATAAAAATAGAAAAATAATAAATATGTATTTTATGAAATTTATCGATTTTTTACAAATTAAATTGTATAAATGATTAAATTTACAGAAAATTATTATCAATTACATATTAATTTAATGACATAAATTGTTTTTTTTTATCTATTATATTTTTAACAATATATAAAAAAGTCCATATGATAATAAACTAAGAACAATTCACCATCCCATATCTTACCCGTAGATATCGTAAAAGAAGTTTCTTTAATGAGTCTTTTATAAGAGATATGATATGCTTTTAACATCTATACAAGAGAAGGAATACTCGAAATATTATACCTATATATATATATATATATATATATATATATATATATATATATATATATATATATATATATATAATAAACTCATATACCACGCTGCTGGTCATAGAGACCAGCGTGGTATAGTCAATTTCCCTCTCTCTTATTGCCAAAGAGGAAATATACAAAAAAAATTTAAACAACGTTAAAACTCGTAAAAGATATTGTATTTTATATGTATAATACTTGTTTGTGTAAGCATCAGAAATGATTGTATGAAATAGCTACAATTTAAGTCTACGAATTTTTCGTAGCATAGAAACTAGTCGCTACGCTTGTCTACAATTCTCGTAGCATAGACGTAGATCTATATTAATCGTAGCATAGACTAGGCTACGCGCTACGCGAACATTTTTTTTTTAAACATTAAAATAAAAATGAAAGGATTCATTTATTTTGTGTAGTGACCTAATTAGAATAAAGGCAAGCACCTCTTTCAGTCGTCATAAAGGAACATTCGTCCTTATCTTCTCTCAACTCATTTTTGGCCTCGGGTCTCCTTCTTCCTAACAGGAGAGTAATTGTTCTACTACCACGCTGATTAGACAGGTTAGTATAGAGATTTATTTCAAGTTTTCCTATTCTTAGATAAATGTTATACGCCTTTTTACTATACTCACCATACATAAAGTAACACAAACAGACAAAAAGATTAATGGATAAAATCATTGCAAGAGAAAGAAACCTTCAAAGAAAATCTTATGCTAGTTAGTACTATACCTTAGTGGCGCAGAAGATCTATTTCCATCCTTTTTTTAATAGGCTTCGGTCGAAGTAATGAGGCATATTATTCAATAACTTTTTAAATGCTCATCATCATTACCCTACTCTTATCTTAATTACTTGGGATCGGCGCAATATGTTCTTTTCTTCCAAACAATTCTATAAAATGTCTATGCATATTATGCATCACACAATCTATTCATCTTTTCTTTGGTTTTCTCTTACCCTTCTCAAAGGCTATTTACATAGATTTCAATTCGATTTAGTTACAATATATTTTCGGATACTGACAGAGTAAGAATACAATTCAAGAATTCAAGGCCCTCTCTCTTTCCTGTGAGTATCATAAAAGAATTTTTTTTTTAGAAAAGGAAAACTGAAAATAAAACAATACTAATCTGTTTGAACAGCGAAGTATATTTGGTTAACCTGCCCTTTGTGGAAACCCAGCAATGAGCTAAGATGACGTAATCTCAATATTTGAGTACCAGGTAATCAGAAATATGCAAGAGACTTAGTTTTCAATGCTTACATAAGTACATTTATATGTATCGTACGAACGATCAATGTTTAGCAACGCTCCGACGATGGACGCACTCACACTTTCTAAATTATTCGCGGTTTCATAATTTTTTACTCATTTGATTTGAAAACTGTGAAATTTAACTAAATATTCTTTCAGGTCCTATTTTTAATAATTTATTATTAACTCTCTGCTTATATGTGGCTAATTATTGGCCACAATTCCATATAGAGAAGAACATTGAGTTATTCTGGCTGTATAGATGTGATGGCATAGGAATTTATTGCTAATATTTCTTTTATGTGCTGCTTGATATCTGCTTACATCCCTTAGGTTTATCTAACGATATATAGGAGAAAACAAAAATATTTTTATAGGTATTATTTTATCACTAAATGGAACAAAGAAAATTGGGTTTTAACTAAAACAAAATGGGCCTTCAAATTTAATGATATATCAAAGTCATTCAAGTCGTCATCAAAGTCATTTTGAACTATACTATTCTTATCATTGGTAAAGATATCTTCGCTCTTATAAATTGTATTAATTACATTAAACGTCGATTAGAACTAATATGAGCTTACAAAACATTAAGATAGGTAAATATTAAAAGCGTATCTAAGGACGTATCTTCAGGCATCATGATTCACAAATCATTGCTCTGAATAAAAAAAAGGTGTTAAATTTTCGTTTGAAGTAGCACGTTGCAGAAGTAATTCTTAAGTACAATATACAATTTGTCAACTTTTCTATCTAAATTTAAGATAATTGTAAAAAAATCTTTTTTTTATATAAGGACATGTCTCTACAATGCGAATGAAAATGTATTAAATGTTAGAACGCAATCAATTCTTCCTTAATATTAAAAAAAAAACGTGTCTTGAAAATGTAATTTCAAATTTAGCGTCTGCAGGATGTTACTGATTATTATCAAAACCTGTTTCCGGCAAATGGTGAATGTATGGTAAACAAATTGCAATGAATTTAGATATCGAAGTAGCATTAACGTAATTAAGGTAATAGCCTATATATTAACGTTATGCTAGCAATATACACGCCACAAATTTAAAATATATTACAGCATTCAATTCATTCAAAGTATTCACTGAGCCTTAATTTGTCAAGTCATAATTCATTTAATTTAAATTCAGTTATTACTTTTTACGAAGATGATAGATCAACAGAAAAACATGTCTAGATTATAAATATTTAAAAAAATACTATGACAAAAAATGTATATAGGTACAAAACTAAGCCCAGTAAGGTTAATATACAGTTATCCCCTTGACTGAGGCCTATCGCCTATAACAGAGTTCGATCGAGTACCTAAAAGTAACTTTTAGGTAAGTCTGAATGGACAGCTTATCCCGTATTGTTATGAACCTTTATAATACGATATGGATGATCATTAAACAATTTGTCCATAACATCTTTAACATCTGTGCACTCAGAGATAATCAGGCCTAATTTATATTTATCAATAATCTAATAGCGTGTAGTTAAACTTTGTATGCAAATAAGTTCACGGAAGGTACAAATTGTGAGCACATACCGTGAAGTCTGCCCTTCAAACGCCGCCGTGCCGTAAAGATTCTTCCAAATACATATTTATTCTGTAGATAAATTTTAGTTTTGGCGGGGACGTGAAAGTCTTTAATTAATTTCAATAATTTTACATTTTAATGTGTAATAATAAATATGTTTCGTGTTATATTGTAATGTAATACATAGAAAATGCTAAAGTATAATATAACAGTGCTTTACTTATTCTCGTGGTCTATCGAAGTTCCTATAAAACACCACATAAATGAAGGGATAATTAATAAAAAAAAAACTCGGGATAAAGATCTTTATTGGATATATGCCATAATATTTAAATATTGTCATGATACGCATGCATGAGACTTTTTTCACGATGGCAGAACCGACCGAACAGACAATGATATCCATTGAGGAATTGATGATGTAGTTTCTTCTATCTCTACCTCGATGATTATTGCCAGTACGTATCCATAGATGCAAAAAAAAACTTATCTACAAACGAAAATGAAAACTATGCTTAGTAGATATTAATAGGTGAGTTTTTAATCATGCGATAAATAAAATGTCAATTTATGTTAGTATTATACATCTACTTACCTCTTTAATTAAAAACTTATGAAACTATAATTAAATTCTAAGAAATAAATTTAATTTTAGTGTGTCAGATTTTTCTGCAGATCAATAATTGTAAAAATTAATAATACTTGACGATTACATACCTTGCTGAGAATTGCTAGATTAAATACACCATACAGATTTATATAAAAGTACTAACCCATACTAGTGTAATTTTTCTGCCTTTACATTTCGTATCTTTAACAAGGTTGACGTTAAATTATATTACCTACTCAGAATTATTGTTCTACTTCGTAGATTCTCTGAAATAACCTCATCTATCAAACACGGAGAGTCAATTTCACCTTATAAACATTTTATAATGAACTTGCACTAAAAATCTCGTTACCGGCTCTCTAATTATACCGAAATAATACCTGGAAACCAACCATTGTTGTCGAAAAAATGGTTTTTGTCAAAAATGGACGCCATTATACGGTTCCCGCGCAATGACGCCAAGATGGCGGGCCTATTTAGATCGAGCCTTCTATTGGCGCGCTATTTAAAAATGGAATGCACTGTCCTTGGCTGGCAAGGGTCGTTGACCTTCCGATGCATTTTGGCGGTTTCCTCTCATATTAAAAACGTTCTATGTTCCTACGTTACTATTAGTTGATTTTAAACTGTATTACCTTAGCACTAAGTAGATGTTTAGTTCGTTCTTCGTCAGTGCATTGTAGAAGACGATCGTGTTCCATATTTCAAGTAAAAATAAGCTCTTTTGCTTTGAATTAAGAATGAAATTCTAATTTACTGTAACATATGATCTCTATTTTGTTATTTAATTTAATTTAATCTGTATTTCTAAGTTAGTAGGGTTTATATTATGCTGTAAGCAGTAATTGACGAATGGAGGATTTCAAAGGTGACGCTAGGCCCGGCGGTTAAATTTGGTAAAATTATAATTGAAATAACTGCCAAATTTTTTTGATATTTAATGTTAATTTATGTTAAAATATTTTCGACGGAGTGGTTGCTAAATTTAATGCACGCTTACACATTTTGCCAAAGATGCATTTAGAATGCAACATTAAATTTAAAATTAAACCGTTTCTATTTTTATTTATTTTTTATTTTTGAAAGTATTCTGTTATTGTCTGTTATAATAACGGGCATGCAAGCCACATGATGGTCTGCCACAATAATAGAGGCTCAGCTAGGCAGCGCCCTATCATAAGAAAACAAATTTTCTCGAGTTACTACAAAGTCAGAAAAACGATTCGTATTAAATATTGAACTTTTTTGGATTTAGGTAAATCGAATAAATCGACACTAACTTTCTTACAGTGGAAAAGAAATTAACCTAATGAACAGATTTTTGGCGGGAACGTGAAAGCATCATTTGGTGGTCTTGTATTATGTTCCACATTGTACTGTATTAAAATGTTATAATAAAATATGATCTATGATGTCCATTTAACGTGAACCATATCCGTTTTATGTGTTACCAAAATAAACCAACGTTTTGCTACTGAAATTACTCACGGTAGTGCAACGACTCACTAGTGATGTGAGTTATTTCTGCAAAATATATCGATAAAATCATCGATATATTATGCTACTGTAGATAGATTGATACTCGAATTAGATCTTACCTTCTGAGATAAAATTAGCTTAAATATTTTCTGTATTAAAAAAACTAACAAAATTATTTATTACATAAATACAACAGACACTGTTCTATAAATTAATATAAAATTTCTTAAAATCAATCGCGGTGCCACCTACTGTTATCATTTATTCATCTTAGCTCATATATGTCCCACTGCTGAGCTCGTGCCTCATCTGTAATAGGAGGCAATTGACATACTTACGCTCTATAGACGGGTTGACATAGGGTTTTATTTCGAGTTTTCCTTCTCTTGCATAGATGTTATATGCATATTACATCCTTTAGTCGTCTTTTATGATACCCATGGGCAAGACAAGGGATGAATTGTATTCTTAAGCCGTCGCCACATGGAAAGTTCAAGTATTACTCTAAACTATTCTTGAATCTACCTGAATACCCACACTGATAATTTCTTAAGTCCCCGTTTAAAAGGAGTCAGTCACATTATATACGTATTTAAAAAAAATATATAGAAAGATCTAAAATATAAATTGGTTACGTGCATATACTTTAGAAAATTCAACTGCTAGATAATTTAGTAATTTTGATTCTTTTTATTACTTTTGGTGATGAAACGAGCAAGCAGTACAACTGATGACAGTATTACTTCTGCTCGTAGAGTTTTACAATTCCAAAGGCACAGCTAGACCGTTGTCTTTCAACTCAAACGCTTCCAGAATGTTGGGCTCCCGCTGTCTCGACTTTCTAAGTTAGATTGCCGGACAAATTGCCGGACCCGAATCTCCACCATAATAGGAAAGAAATTTACTTATAATAAACTCAAACGAGTTGTATACCGTTTTATTTCGAGTTTTCCATCTCTTCTGTTCTATTTTCACGAACAAAATATAGAGGCGGTGAATTGCATTTTTACTTAGTCACTACACAAAAAGATAAAGAAATTATCACAAATTAGCATATTCATGTAGTATATTACATACATACATACATATCATCACGTCATATCCCTTGCAGGGTAGGCAGAACGAACAGAGTGCCAGAGTGCTCTATCCTTGCATACTTCACTCGCTTCCTCAACATTCATAATTCTCTTCATACACGCTCGCCGGTTTCGGAGACTCTTGACTTCACTTTCCTTCAGTACGTGACCAATCTGGTCTACGTAGGTGAGTCTCGGTCTCCCCCGGTACCTACATCCTTCCACTTTCGCATTGTATATCTTCTTAACCAGACGTTCGTTCGGCATTCTTTCCACATGTCCGAACCATCGGAGCATTCCATTTCGTAGTTGTATTACAGTAGGATAAATTAAAGTATATATAAATATCTGATTAAATATCATCATTGGGATAAGAGCAGCACTCTTAACTCAATTACTTGTGGTCGACGCAATACATAGGTACGTATACATATTGCAAAATTTACTGGCCATAGTTTTAAAACCAGCCGCCTACCTGACGTCAACCCTCCTTCAGATTGTACTCGTAATTGTTGACCAAACAACATCAGATAAAGTTAGCCAGGTCGATAGCGTAGTAGTCGCTCTTAGTCGTCCCTTACGACATTCATGAGTAAAGTAAGGATTGGTAGTATTCGTAATTACTACCACACAGCAAAAATATCTGATTAAACATTTAAAATATATTAATTTCTATTTCTAAATATATGTGTGTGTGTGTGTGTGTATAAATGAGTGAGAAATGTAACGTAATTAAAGATGTGAGTGAAAGAATCTAGAGGGAGGACGAAAAAAGGAAAATGGCGAAATATGTTCAAAAGATGTAAAGATGCTTAAGTTGATAAAATGTAAAAAGGTGTTAGAGGATTAATAAATATACTTGAAAAGCTGGGAGACGTTCTAATTTTTCACCCCTTCGATCCTACATGTATGATAAGTAATTGTCTCAAACTTAAGATCTTAATTCTGAACGTAAGATTTACTTTTATAGTCCAACCAAACAGTACGATATTCTTCTAAAAAATTTCTTAGCTTATTTGGTTAAACCAACATCACACATTTTTTGTTGGATTAGCATAAATTTGTCCCGTAATTGTATATATAAAGACAATAGTTTTTGTGCCTAACCCAAGACATTCTTTAAGCTAATCAGTATTCAATCTTCGTGATCGGTAACTTAATGTACTTAGAGTCAATGGAAGGTTATGGATGATGTTGTATTACAAGCTAAAATTGTCATTTTATCTTTATAAATGGAACCATTAATATATAGGACGAAGTGTACACAGATTGTATAATTTAAAGAAGATTAATTAAAATGATTGATAAAATTTTGATAAGTGCCTCAAGGACAGATAATTGAAGGAAATCGGCTACTGAGACAGTAATATATTCATCATTTCAGCTTAATTATATCTCATTAATGGGCGTAAGCCTCCTTCGTAACAATAATCTACTATCCCACTCAAGTAAGAGAATGGCATAAGGTTACATTTCAAGCTTACATTCTCTTGCAAAGATGTTATCCGCATATTGTACCACTTAGTCGTTTTTTACGACATTTATAGACAAAAGAACTGATGGATAAATTGCATTCTTATACTATTTTTTTTTTTGGGACTAATCCCACCACACATTCCCACCATTGTAACTCCTGTAAGCCAGGATCCACAATGGTCACTATAAATGACACCGAGGTTTGACCCTTTGACCCTCAGGCAGTCCCGGGAAATGATTTTAATTGTCTTGGAACCCGCAACAAATTTAATTAGAAAAGTTAAAGAGGAGGAGTTGAAAAGAATGAATCCACCTATATTTAGATATTACCAAAATCTTTTGTATCATCATCATTCTCCTACTCTTTGGTCGATGGGTTCGATACAATATATACTCTTATTTCATAGTACATATTGTAAAAGTTATTGACAATAATTTTATGACCGGCCGCCTATCAGACGTCAACTCTCCTTGGGAATGTAATTGTTGACCAAACGGCATCAGATTGTGTTGGCCCAGGTTGTTATAAGGCTCTTAGTCGTCTTGTACGACATCCACGAGCAAAGTAAGACTTGGTAGTATTCGTAGTCACTACCAAACAGCGTATCTTTTATATATAAGACAATATTAAAATACAAATAAAATCAGCAAGAAGCACGATGACTTAGTTTTTAAAATGCCTATAGTTGAAATATTAATTCCCTTATTTTTTTTTATATTTTACGTTATAGTTGTTCATTAAGATGTTAACAAAAAGAGACATTGTTGCTCAAATAATAAATTAAGAAGGAAGTACAAACACGATTTGAATTTAACATTATCTACCTGCTTGTTTGGAGTTGAATGAACTAGACATGGAATTATTTAAATGCACAACGAACCACCAAATTGTATTGTTTTAAACAATTTATTTGATTATTTTACCTACAATAAAGACCTATTTCCGTTTTGATGTAAGCACTTTAATAAGTATGTAATGAGATTTAGTGACGTGATAGAATAACTAAGTAAATTACTTACTTATAAATTTTAAAACTTTCATCGGGAATGACCTGGAGAAATGTTTGTCTTTTTTTTGTGTCTGTCTTTTAGCTGTTAGCCGCAGATGGCTGTTACAGCTTAACCCGGACTATGGGTGAGTGCTGAGGGCTCTCAACCCAGTATATGTTTGACCATTAACATCATCTTTTAAAAAGTTGGACTCAATCATTCATACCCCAGCAGGATTCTTTTAAATACCAATTGTATTACAGTTAATCGTATTCAACTTTTTCCTCAGTATATGTATGAATTCTGAAGCAAACTATCTTCTACAAAGCAGCATACTATGTCGTATCTTTTTATTTAAATGTGGTTATCATTAAATCTCATTAATGATATAAAATAAAGCTATTTTTCGGCTTTTATGGCATTCATATTT
The DNA here is from genome assembly GCA_905163515.2 of Lymantria monacha. Taxonomy (NCBI): domain Eukaryota; kingdom Metazoa; phylum Arthropoda; class Insecta; order Lepidoptera; family Erebidae; genus Lymantria; species Lymantria monacha. The sequence continues at coordinate 31,412,099 of LR991093.1, forward strand.
GTTTCTTTATTTTCATGATATTTCAAACAGTTTTCAGCAATCATGATCGGTCCTCCCGTGATTATGAATGTTAAAAATAATTGAATATCAAATGTATGATACTCATTTTAATATTACAAATTGTTATCCCTATCTACTAATTATCAGAGATTATCAAATTTATTATTACTATTACTTGCTAATTTACTACAATAAATAATAAAAAGCGGTTGAAATCTACGTCCTCTATCCAGCTTTGTTCTCTCATGTTATCTTCTTAAAGAAAATAATGAGAAAATGCCTTTGAAACTATCTTCAACAATCATTTACACTGATATTTTTTTTCGTTTCAATTCCTGATCCATGTTGCTATAATTATTTTTTGCAATTATATACATTTTTATCGATATTTTTATCGATAGTTTTGTATACATCACTAGTATTTCTAAATTCACGGTCGCCATGCATGTGTGCAGTGTGGCTGTGTGTGTGACCTTGTGATTCGGCGGTCAATCACCCCGATGCAACCCTTGACTTTGTGGCTATGCATCGCCTTACTGCATATAGATGTATATATCTGAAAATTACACTATGCTGTACATTTTGAGCGAAACTTTAATGCCCGACTTATTTAACTATATTTTATAGATTCACGCCTGTATTTGCGTAGGAGTTAGGCATTGTTATAGTAAATTCGACAGAGCACAGTGTAATCTTTCAGCTTGGTAGTAGTAAGTCCACGCTGTTGATAGTTTTATGTCTACAGCTGCGGGCCAATTCGTTCGGGGTAGTACCACACTAACAAACCAAACTAAACAAACTTTTTAGCTTTTTAATATTAGTATAGATACTATTCTGATCATTTTTACGAAGTCAAATTGCGTCTTTTAATCCGTTCGGAAATCTAAAACTTAATTTAACGACTGTGTAATATTTTAAATGATTGTGTAGTTAAAAAAGCTATGTATTTTTTTTAGTTTTAGAGCCACACAATTTATGGCTGTATGACCTTTGCGGTGTTTATTTGGTAAGTTTATATAATAAGGGTAGGACCACGCTGTTGACAGTTTTCTGTCTACAGTCACGGGCCGGTCCGTCCGGGGTAGTACCACACTCTCGTAGAAAATCCACGTCTGGGCAGTGACACTCTACTGTGCTTCGTTCGGTGAGCGAAATCGGCGGCAAGCCAACTTTCTGGACGGGTTACTGAAATTTAGCATTTAACATGTTTGATTATTTATAGTAAAACTTGGTTACGATCGTAAAATGATTGTCACATATGAGATCCCATAATTAAGTTTTTATAAATTTATGGGTGGGTTTGTGGTTTTCATTGGTAGGTAACGGCCTAGCTGTACCCCTGGTATAGCAAAACTCCATGTGGGCTGTAACACTTATCAACCGGCGTGCGGCTTGCTGCTCGTTTGCCATCAAAAGCAATAAAAAAAATATAATTCGACATTCTGATTGCCCTCATCAAGGTTATTCCCAGTATACATTTTTTATGAATTTATAAGTATAATATATTCATTTAAATAAATATTGTAAGAATACTAAGCCAGACTTGGCGAGTATAGAATAATATTTAGAACATTCAAAGATTTTTAATCTTCATGTCTTTATAATACGTTAAAGATGTCTCAAGTCACGCGTGGGAAATATTAGATGATTTGAATATCAAAATAACTAAAAGGATCTCATACGAATTTAGTATGCGTTGCAAAATGTTACAAAAATACCTACGTGTGTATAGCAATATATGTCTGCTTAGTTTTACGTCAAACAACTATATAATTTCAGATATAACTTATGTTCAATATATAATAAGTAGTGCAAAGCATCTAATTATCATCTCAGTTCATATAAGTTGATTGCACAGATGGGGTAGTGGTTAAGATACTGGCCTTCCGTTCCAGTGCCGGATTCGATTCCCACGCAGGACATTGCTTTGTACGATCCAGAAACTGTTGTTCTGAGTCTGGGTGTAATTTGTCTGTGTTAATTGCATGTTTTTTTAAATTCCCTGCAATATAAGGATTATTTCCTTAGTCGTCTTTAAAAAAAAATCTCCTCTACAATATGATGGAAATTTACTTACTATACGTCACTGGTCGGATTAGTTGATACGGAGTTTTATTACGAATTTCCCATCTTTTTTTTTTCAAAGATGTTAAAAGCATTACACCTGATGGTAAGTGTTACTGCCACTCAACGACCTTTGCGATATCAAGAGCATATCCAGACCGCTGCCTACCAACCAAAATTCACCGAGAAAGTTGAGTTTCTGGCTCACTCGCTCACAAACGAAACGCAACGCACATTATCACTGCTGTGACGTCGATTTTTTGTAAGTGTGGACCCTGGACCGTAGTTATAAAACTGTCAACTAGCAATAATCTTTTTTAAATAACACTGCATTAAGGATATTGTAAGCACTTAATTAACTACATACATACATATCATCACGCCATATCCCTTGCAGGGTAGGCAGAGAGAACAGAGTGCCAGAAAACTTAATTAACTGATATAAATTAAACCCATATTCTGGATATCTTTAAATCGCACAAAATTTTGTCCTGTGTTTGAAAATAGAACCCGTGACACGGCTCTAGCACGGTAGATCGGTATTTTAACCACTAACCCATCTGTGTATCGAATGTGATGTTGATATTATAATGTTGGCCGTTCTGTTAGGTATATTGGCGCCGCCGCGTGATACCTGAGCAGTATTTTAAATACAGAGCTCTACGCGATTACTTTCAAAAATAAACAAACATTTAAATGATTATACTTTTATTCATTTATCATTTAATAATAATATATATAAATAAATAATAAAAAACATTAAATAATAATAATAAATCTCGCATGATTCAAGGGTGGTGAATTGTATTCTGAATCCGTTACTTCTTTCAAACAAGAAAAGCATTTTGCTAATCCATCTATGTATGACGGAATAATGTCCGAACATAGCCTCCTGGTTTTTTGAAGTGAAAGAATAGCTGTACGGCGGTCATTATCATCATCATCACTATCTCAGCTCATATTCCCAATTTTGGGCTCGAGCCTCCTCCACACGAGCAGTTTATCTACTATACCACGCTGATCAAACGTGTTAATAAAGGTATTTATTTTCAGTTTTCCTTCTCTTGCACTGATGTTACATGCTGGCATCTTTTATTCGGCTTTTACGATTATACACGGGTAAGAAAGGGAGTGGTAAATTGTATCCTTACTTCATTACCACACGAAAAAATATAAATACTAATTACTTACTTAAAATAAATCAAATACTAGTATTTAGGCAGTTTAAGAAAAAAAAAATGTAGCTTAGAAAAAAACAAATTTCGGATTACGAATGGTATTATATGTGTACTGAAAATCGTTTAAGAAAAGTACATAATTTATTCACGTCAACCGTTTGTAGACATAATCACCAAGAGTATGGAAAGAAAAAGAAAGTATACATGAAGGAAAATATTTATTCTGCTTTCGTTTTACATTTTTTTTTAATCATATATTACTAAACAAAATAACCATAGAATAGTCTAACTTTAGCGAGTGAGAAACGCTAAGGCTCAGCTTATGTTATTTCTTGCTCTAAAGAATCAGCAAATAAATGGACTGCAGATCGGTTCTTCTATAACACACATAACACTAACGATCGCCAACTAGCTATCAAACGTGGCGATTACGTCTTTTTCCTTCCTATAAATAGTCTAGTACATGAGCTGTTGATAATGATCATGAAGAATAGCCCAAACGCGGATAAAACTCTCCAAATCATCGTGTTATAATATCTATAAATGTACGAGTATAAGATCGTCTGTATTAGAATGCGAACTACAATTTGGTTCCGAACCATCATATTATAATATATATAAAGCTATAACGTCGTCTGTATGAGAATGCGAGCTATAATTTGGTTTCTATACATCACGTTACATAAAATGCCTTCAAAATTATTTAATATATCGTGTTAAAATACTAAGATATCGAATATCATACAAGACCACCATATGACGCTTCCACGTTCCCGCCAAATCTCCAAAGAGACTTTATAAAAAAACAATTATGAAAAAAAAACTAACATTGACAAATTTATTCAATTCCTGCCCTTGTTATATTAAATAATATTTTTTGAAGCGATTTATCTGAAAGCCATATTATATCACCCATTTATCTGTTTCTACACATCCTTTAATTAATCATATTTCTGAGTATTACTATCGTTTCATTGTTTTTATTTTTTTACAATAAATTTTATAAACAATGTCTATTTTGTTTCGAAACTAATTTTATCAATAAAACAACTCGTTAAAATAATCCGACTAAAAGGTAAAACGCAAACACTTAACAACATTAAATAACTAATGAACATTCTCATCCCTAATTAAAACTAAACCAGAATCCACACGTCGCCATTTAATCGGCCAACCGCATTCCGTCTACGAACGCGTCTAGTCTACGTCCAATATATAAAGAGCTTCAGAGTGCTATTCAAATGCAGTGCAGACGACTGAGGTACGCTTTAGTGGGAGGGGAGAAGGTGGTCTTGTTTAGTTGGACGTCCCGTATAGTATGTAGTGGTCCTGACCTAGAGCGATAGTAACTGTCTCTAGGTCAAGGAAGGATAGACGCACACATGCATGGCGCGTGTGTGAGTTAACATGCGATGTTTATATGTGTTGCTCACAATAGTTCCATATTTGAAATTCGAATAGATTTTAAAATATGTTTTGGTATTATGTAGTTGTGAATTGTGTTCTATTTTCAATTTAATGTTCTTTTTTTAGTATACTTTCAGTGTGGAGGGAAATATTTAGGATGTTTTTATTTAATTGACTACAATTGCTTTTATTAAGACTTGGAATATTTGGTCAAGTAGAAATTTTAAAAAAGTTATTGAGGTATTTACAGTATTTTAAAACTGACTCAGTTTTATGTCTACCTATTCTATATTTATATTTTGTTATCTATGTCTTTGTCATCGATTCGCTTATTGATAAGCGATTAAAAACCCTCTTGCTTAGGCAAGGATCCTTAGGAGAGGGTTTTGTACTATTTTCCTTTACATCAGCCGGACGTTAATTAGATGGCTAAGTATCATTTAGTGGTTTTTTATAAGATTTTTTACATATCTTTTATAATAGTCATTATTTATAAAGGTATAATAAATAAATAATCCTTAAGTATCCCATTATTGAACTCATTACATGAATCAGCCACATATATAGCATTTTTTTTTAATTTTTTGTGTAAATATCACTATATTATTTGCCCATAATAGTTATGTTCACCTTTGCGAGGGCAAAAGAAAAAGTGACATATTATAATGTCACTACACGACTAATTTACTTTTGCATTAATTAAACCGAGAAAACTAACCAATATAAAGTAATAATAAACGATTTTAATTAAAACTCACAAACTTCACATAGAATATAACTATCGAAACCGGTCCAATCCAGTTCCCCGACCCTCTGCCCTTCGAATCTAGCTCGGCAGCTCTTCAAGAGCCCTTAGCTTTTTATAAAACTACCGACCAGCCGACCAAGACCTTTTATTTTCTAAACAATACCTTCAATCTGTTATAATTTAATCGAATATTGGAGGGTGAGGTAGTTCAAGATACAAATGTGGTCGCAAGACACTTTGTATTTTGCCCTTGCACAAGTGATTCTAATATTGTTGCTATGCCATCCTATGGAGGTATTTTAAAGGTGTATTTTTGTTTTTAATTGGATATTGGATCGAGATTGGTCATGCTTGTATGAATAAGAATACTTGTTTCTACTAAATTACCTAAATTTCATTAAAAAAAAACATATTAGAAAATATATTTGGAAGAATATATGGATTTTATGTATTTTTTAAGATGATTTGAAATAATTTGATGATTTAAGATGCACATTGCATAGTCTTTTCTTGACTTTTAAATCAGCATTTTATTATATAAAGATTAAATAATACTACGTATAAACTAATTTAATGCGATAAATTAAGTTTTAATTCGCGAACTTTCATTTAAAAATATTAATGTTGAAGTCACGAATAATTCCAATAATATATCAGTGACCTAATTGCCTTATTGGAGCACAACATTAATATAAAACTTAGTAATTTAAAATAGTATTGTTTTTCTTTTTAAAGGAGAACACTCCACGATAAGGACATAATCTTCGCATTGAGGGGAACTTTAAAAAATTATAACTAACGGACATAAATGACACTCAGACTTAGAATAACAATTTATGGATCGTTCAAAGTATTGTCCTGCATGAGACACTTGAAACAATGAATATAGTAATCGTTACGCCATCTGTGCAGTCTATTTGTTTACGTATATCTTCTTCTTTAGCCCATATACGTCTTAATCCAGAACACAGGCTTCTTCCACAATGAAAAGGAAATGACCTACCTTTATACCACATTAGATGGGTAAGTAGATACTTGGTTTTATTTTAAGTTTTCTTACAACAATTTTTATCCGGTTACATCCTGCGCTATCTCCTACTATACTTTGTGGTAGAAAGATAGGTTTTTACTGCATCAACATACTGAAAAATGTGATATATGCATCATGTAAATATGATCGAATTCATTCAGTCATTCAGAAAAGTCATAAAAGATTCAATATAAGAAGTCAATTCTTAAGGCATTATAACTTCTGGGAATGCCGCACTAAATATAAAATTATTCCGTTTTGTTACCTAATACGGTTGACATAGCTTTAAGTAAATTAAGGATCATATAATAACCATTTATCGACCATTTATCGATATTACTATGTGATTTTGAATATGTACCATAGACTAGACCGCAAAGCTTTCTTTTTACAAAATTATAGTTTAAATTTGAATTACTTATTTCTAACAAAAATCAAAAAATATTTCATATCATTATTTAACATATAGAAGAGATTACTTTTTAATCATCAGCTACAAACCCAATTACCACATACACAAAAAAAAGCTCATGAAAACCGATAATAACATAAGCCGGAATCGAATTTAAAAAACGAATCACAATGAACATTCATTTGAAAATTTTCTGTTTAAAAAACATTCACTAATTATTGAAAGCGTCTGGCTTATGTACTGTCCGGTTATGTATTATATGCATTATACAATATCTATATGTTGTCCAGTTATGTATTGTATATATATGTGTGCGTGTGTATTATGTAAAAATGGGTGTTTTTGTCTATGTGCCAAATAAAAATGAGGCCGTAATGTCCGGCTGCATCGAGCGTTTATCGCATGTACCACAAGGGAAAGTGTGATAACACTAATATTTATTTTTTTATACAAATATTATATTTAATTTTTCAAATTACTGTAATTTAAAGGATTGCATTAAATTATTTGATAAAGTATACATTCGAAGCAGAAACTTGTATATGTAATTCGTCTTATATTCTATTAATGCTAAATATTGGTATTTGGTGGCTTTCAATAGTGATAGGACCACGCTGTTGACAGTTTTCTGTCAACAGCCGCGGGCCGGTTCGTCCGGGGTAGTATTACACTCTCACAAAAGATCGACGTCTGAGTAATGGTAATGTGCTATTGCGTTTCGTTCGGTGAGCGAGAGAGCTGGAAGCCCAACTGGGTGGGTTTGGGGATTTTATTGGTAGGCAGCGGCCTAAGCTATAGCCCTTGGTATTGCAAAGGTCCATGGGTGGCAGTGACACTTACCATCAGTTGTGCTGCTTGCTCGTTAGCCACCATAAGCAATAAAAAAGAAATATATATTTTTATTGATTATATATAAATTTTCCTTCATTTTCAGCATATGTACATCCTATTTTTATGTACATGTTCCTTCGGCAATAGATGACAGATTAACCTACTATATCAAGTTGGTCAGACGATATAAATCGACTGCACATATGGCGACTACGCCATATCTTAACCACTAGGTTAAGATACCGACCTTCTGTGCCATTGCCGTGGATTCATAATAATACTTTGTGTGATCCACAAACTTTTGTTCTCAGTCTAAGTGTAATTTGTCTTTATCAAGGATTTCCTTAGTGCCGAGAGTTGTTTAAAAAAATCGTGATTTCCTTCTCTCGCATGTTATATGCTTAATTTCTTTGGTTGTCGATATTCGCGTAAAGTAATGAAACACTCAATTATATTCTTACTCCGTAATCATACACAGAAACTACAGATTACAATACGTTATATTTCTTTTTGCTTTAATTCAAAAAACAAATAAAATTATAAAAAAAACAAAGAATTTAAACTTTAGTGAAATAACATAAACAACTTTTAAAAAAATGTTAATGTATAATTAGTAAGACAAATATGGAAGATATTATTGACATTTTCGTATCTGGTAATCAGATTTTTGAGGTCAAACTTAAAGGTTAGGAGCAGGTGCATAAAGAAACAAATTGAAGAGTCAGGTAAAAGTAATATTATTTCGATGTTTTATTTGTAAATTATTTTCAACTTTATAAATATAAGTCTTCAAGTACATATCATGATAATAGATAAAGTAGATCTCAAGTAATCCTGCCTCAAAATCAAAAGTACTCTCAGTAACAAGTTCATAATTTCATTGTAAAATTCGGTCAATAGCTAGAGCTCTCGAATTTCCAACGATTTCCAAAACTAAAACAGTGAGAAAGTTCATTAATGACCTGTACCGCTTACCATCTAGTGATTTAACAACTCAAGTATTACGTATTTATATAATACAAGCATATTATGGTTACAAATATTCATCTTCATCATCATCTCAGCTCATATATGTCCCACTGTTGGGCTCGGGCCTCCTCCGTAATGAGAGGGAAATTAACCTACTATACCGCGCTGGTCAGACGTGTTAGTATAGGGTTTTGTTTCGAGTTTTCCATCTCTTGCATTGATGTTATATGCGTTTTATATCCCTTAGTCGTCTCTTACGATCACCCACAAGTAAAATAGGAGGTGGTGAATTGTATTCTTACTCCGTCACCACACGGAACATATATATATTATTATAATTATTATGCTAAAATAATTATTTATTTTGAAACTATTATATTAAAATATATTTTTATTCATAGATTTAAAAGTAACGCTATTCATAAGGTTATGAAAGCTCAGAAACATTTATATCATAACCTCAAATTAAGATAAATATTACTCGTAAGTTTAACTTATGATATAGCAAAGACATGGTAATTATATCTGAACATAATATATTTATTTTTAATAAACTATTTAGGTAACGCGAAAGTGGATGGATGTAGGTACCGGGGGCGACCGACACTAACTTACCTAGACCAGTATGATCACGTACTGAAGGAAGGTGGAGTCAAGAGTCTCCGAAACCAGAGAGCGTGTATGACGAGAATTATGAATGTTGAGGAAGCGAGTGAAGTATGCAAGGATAGAGTTCTCTGGCACTCGGTTCTCTCTGCCTACCCTGCAAGGGATATGGCGTGATGATATGTATATATGTATTTAGGTAAGAACTTTTAATTATATTATTAAATGCTTTGAGTAGTTAGTAGTAGTTGTGATTGACGACTGATTAAGAATAGAAGTATATATCACTCCTTTTATTATCTGTAGGTGATTGTACAAGAGAACTAAAAGACGCAAATCTGCTAACATACTACAATAGAAAGAAAACACGTAATTAAAATTTATACCAATTCGTATTACCAGTTTTCCGCGTGGTGACGGAGTAAGAATACTATTCACCACCTCATATCTTGCCCATGGTTGATCGTACGAGACGATTAAGAGATGTAAAACGCATATAAGATCTATGCGAGAGAAGAAAAACTCGAAACAAAACCCTTTACCAACACGTCTGACCAGCGTGGTATAATAGGTCAATTACTCTTCCATTATAGAGAAGGCTCGAGCCCAATAGTGGGACACTTATGGGCTGTAATGATGATGATGATGTATGACCAGTGGTCAATTTATTTTCCATTTGATCTAAATCAATATGATGTTTAAAGCTATCAATCTCCATTGCTTTTTCTTTGCTATCTCAGTGGAATTGAAATTTACAATATTTTATGAATATTTTACTGTTATTGAATATAAAAGTTCCTTATTGATTCCACGTAAACTTCGATAGCGGGCCAAAGTTTTCATATTACCAAATATTGACACTTGTTAACTTTTAGAAAATACAAGTTAAGATTTTGTTGATTTCAATATCCGTTTTGACGTATGAAACAAAATATCGACAAACATTTAATGACTTTTCATGAAATTCTTGGAATAAAATTCAAAATCATATAGAAGACAATAACATTAAAATGAAATTATTAAATATAGAAATTAGCCTAAATTATTTAAGATAGAATTTGCTCTAGTAGCTTTTAAAGCTATTTCTCATGATTACTAATGTTTACGCGTGATTACGGATTTATAAAAACTTGATTACGAGTGAAAAATGATTGTCACACATAAGACTCACCCCCCTCTTTTACCCGTGGATATCGTAAAAAAAAATTAAGAAACATAATATGCATATAGCATCTGTTCAAGAGAAGGAAAACTCTAAATGAAACCTATCGAATGAAATAAGATGATGATATGATTTTTTTTATTATATTTTGTATGTATTTATTCTGTTTTTATTGATAACTACACTCAAATCTATATTTGTATCTACTTATGGCTTTTAACTTGTGACTAATTATATGTAATTACAGATAGTGTTATATCTCTATACGTATTTATTATATACGCTCAACGCTAACTGGACGCGCGTCAGAAAGGTCATCAGGATTGCGAAACCAACATAAAGTGCATATCTATGCACCGTACTTCCTGCTGCAGATCTGTGATTATCTCAATAAAAATAGATAGTTAAAATTAACATAATACAAGTCCTCCATCTTTATCGATGGCCTAAAAGGTAACTAAGCAACGTAAACAGATAAAATCACTAGAAGAGGAAAAATCATTCAACATATATCAGTACAATATTCCTCTTCTCATGGAGAATGAGTATACTCAATATTAGAACCTACATATATGAGATTGATGAGAAAAAGAAAAAAATATAGCCTTACAATTATGAATTACAAGCTGTAATGGTTTTGCCTTTTTTAAAGTATATTTTGTCATTCAAATCTATCTTACTAAACGTTTGGTCTGGATGAAATTGCCTTTATGTTATTCCAGACTATAATTTATCTCTGTTTTTTATTCAATCAATTATTTCGCTAAACTATTGACAATCATTATGAACATGCGATGCATATAAATAACTGCATTAGTTAAAAAAATACTAAGCACTAGTAAGTTTAAAAAATGAATCTAACTCAGAGGAGTTTCAGAGTGAGTAGAGACTCGCGAATCAAAATCCTGCAGATGTCTGTGAAGACATGTTGACTTAAACTATTAAACGGTCAACACAAGCAATTAAAATTTAAAAAAAAACATGATGTCAATTTAGTAATAAAATATGTACATTATTATTTTAAACCTTTTATATCTCTATTCCACGTAATCAAATTGTAACAAAAATTATAATATAAAAAGAACTAAAGTCATAATTTTGAACTTATACCGATTTCACCGAGCGGCTACTGACAGTCGAAAATTTAAATGAAGTAGCTATCGCAATTAGCGCACACACGCACACACTATCACACATACGCAATAACTAAACGCATACAGAGAAAAAAACGCACAAATAAAAAGTGTTGAACACAAAAATGTGTGAAAGAATTAAACGCACACAAGTACAACTGAGCCACAATTCAATATATCGCTTGTCATTGCAAGTAATGGCAGCATAAAAGTTCATTTTAATTATCATATATTCTTATTTTGTAAAATTTATCGAATTCCATTGGACGATTTTTTTATTCTACGTATAATGTAACGAAATTGGATCAATCGAGATAAGGGCAGCAAAATAAACAATTCTTGCATTTCAATGCATTGTGAAAGACTCATTAAGGCAATTCTAATGCGACACAAATTACATTATGACTAAAATACATAAAATAAATTCTAATATTTTTTTAAAATAAAATAAACTAGCATTTATTATTCTCATTAATAAATTATAATAATAAATTAATTAATAAAACCTTTTTATTTTCTCACTCTACAACACAATACAACCTGTATTGTGTACACTAATGCATATCGCACACACTTACACGCATATACGTACACGCGACATGCGTTAAGCTGGCGCGACCATGTGGCGTATTTAGGTCAATTGCTGAAATAAACGCATCGCGCCGCGCTCAGTGCTTGACTCGTTTTTTTTTATTGGACCTAAGGCGAGGAGAGAGTGTGTGCATTTCTTTTTGTGTGCGCAGGCGCCGCTTGTTAGATTTTTGCTTTTAATGTACACGAGATCCGTTACACGTTCTAGTGCAATGCGAATGTTACTGTTATACTTTTTAGTTTCGTAAAATATAAGTATCGTTTCGTTTCTCGGAAGTAATAAACCCTGAGTGGTGGAACATCCATTTGCGCAACGAGAGAACAGTATTTTGTACGATTTTATATTAAATTGGATGCATTATATAAAAAAATAGATAATTAGGTATTCACGAGTACATTTTTCAGGCCCGTGTGGTGACGGAGTAAGAATATAATTCACCACCCCTATCTTACCCGTGGGTGATCTTAAGAGACGACGATATAAAAACGCATATAACATATATGCAAGAGAAGGAAAACTCGAAACAAAACCTTATACCAACACGTCTGACCAGCGCGGTATAGTAGGTTAATATCCCTCCAATTACGGAGGAGACCCGAGCCCAGCAGTGGTACATATATGGGCTGTGATGATGATGATGATGAGTACATTTTTAAAGGGAACGAAAAACTTTATTTTCTGAATAAAAAAATATATTAGAGGTCATTTTATATGCATTTCTTAAATAATATATGATGAATAATGTTATAAATAACAGGAAAAATCTTCGGTATTACCATGAAAATCAGCTGAGTAATCTTTACGGTGAAAAATTAAAAACACTAATAATGGATTTTAAAATGTCAAGGTGTAACCAAATTGCCGTCGATTTTTTTAATTGATGACCTACTTGTCAATTGTTGAATGGTCAAATATTTAACATCAGTTTGCGAAATAAACTACAAATATGATAATTATTCAAAGAGGTTAAGAATTTTTGTAGTTTTATTAAAAGATTAATAGCAAGTATTTAATATTTATTTTAATATAGTAACTAACTAAGGGCCTTGCTATATATCGAAGCATCTTGATTAAATCATAGTACTTCTATTTTCCACAGATTATGTTACTCGATGTTTTTGATATCATCAATAATAACAGAGAACATTTCAATAGCGGAGAATGACAATGAATAAATTAATGATTTACGTAAAAATATTTGAACTATAAATCATTTTAGACCAATTTATCAACAACTGTTCAAAACTATATACCAACCCCTTTGATCAGAGTGGAATTGTAGGTAATTTTTTTATTTACTCTCGAGAAAGCTCTAGTGTTGCTGTTGGACGTATACGAGTTGAGATATTGTTATTAGGTTTACTGTGGTAATTATTTAAATATATTTCGTAAATACTAAGTTTTACTAAATTAAAAGTATTTGTAGTTAATTTTATACCTTAGAATTGATAATTCTCTGAAATATTATGAAACTCAACACAAATAAATTGCGATTTTTCAAATCGTGATTGAAATATAGTACTGAGGCAATATTTTTTTTTCATCTTTTAAATCTCACTCAAAGATCGAGATATTAAGAGATATTATCTTGATTCTATATCACATAAATAAATCTTTATATCATAACTTTAATGATATTAATTTTTATTTAACTTGAAACTTTATTACATTAACGCGATTTATTAAAATTCATTTTAATTGTTATTTGACAAAGGTTATTTTACTGAGTTTTTTTTATTGCTTATAGTGGCAAGCGAGCAAACAGTATACGGTAAACTTTACGGCCGTTTATAAATCTTTACAATATCGCTGCCTACCAACTAAAATTCGTCCAAGTTGAACTGTCGACTCTCATTCGTCGAACGAAGCGTAGCAGCAGTTACAATATGTAACTGCTGCTATGCTTCCCAGAAAATCGATCGACTGAGTGTGTGATCGAGAGACTGTGGGCAGTAACCACTGACGCCTAATTCATGGCTGTAGATAGAAAACAGATGTGTAGATACTTTACATATTACAAAAAAAAATGCATATTACCTTATATTTGGATATTGAAGTTTTATAAAACATGTCTGTATCATATTAACAATTAATTACTAATTGTAATTGATAATAATGAAAAATATTTTTAAAATAATTACATGCATGTAATTATTTTTTTCTATTACAAGCCTTGTTGAATCGTCTACATAAATTAATTATACAATTTGCTCACCATCATTTGTCTAATTTTATCCCAGTTACTTGGGATCGATGCAATATGTACAAGTACACATTGCAAAAGCTTTTGACAATACTTTTATGACCGACCACCACTCTGTACGAAGAAGGAGGAGTATTTTTTTTTTTTGAATGATGATAATAATACACTTGGCAAGGCCTGTAACAGCTATTCATATCATATAAAAATACCGCTAAGTAATCTGTAATGGTAACACTCAAAACTCGACGCCAGAGTACCTTTCTAAATCAATTGAGTTAAAGATTTTTTACAAGTATACATATTGATACTAGCGTCTCAAGAAATATCACTATTCTTTTACAATAAGAAACACTTCAGCCTTACATTACATGGTTTTTTTTTTTGTAAATGTATTTATTACTTTATAATCATCGCAGTACACTGTTGGGCTCGAGCTTCCTCCAAAAAGAAGAAAAATGAACCTATTATACTACGCTGGTCAGATGTGTTGGTATAGAGTTTTGTTTTGAGTTTTCCTTATCTTGCATAGATGTTATATGCGTTTCATATCCTTTAGTTGTCTCTTACGATCACCCATGGATAAAATAGGGGGTGGTGAATGGTATTCTTACTCCCTTACCACACGAACGTGACGACAATACTTCATAAACTTAATTTATAAAAATTCTTACGATTAGCAATCATACTCTTTGCGTTATAAGAACACTAAAAGGAAATATTCTCAAAACCCGTTATTCATATTATTTGTAAGTCATTTCAAAATTTCAAGTGCATATAAATTATATCATTTTTAACAAGCAGCTAAATATTTCCCACAAGGCCGACATCGACACTAAACAATAAAGGTGCCGAACGAGTTCGTAATTGCAATTGAAATACGTTTAATACATTCAATATCTCCTTTAATACTACATAATTATATTATGTTCATTCTTATAGTAAATGTTTATGGAATTCTTTTAAATTTAGTTTATCAGAATCCATTTGATGGCTTGTTAAGAATAAAATATCTCACATAATCCTCTGTATTTTACCAAGAGAATGACAATTTATAGAATGGACTACAATCGCCGAACCGTTGGTCAAAAAAAAGCATAGTGTTCATGATACGGCCCGCTTCTGGTAAGGAGGATGTTGATGAGTTGATGGATGTAGAGATGGATTATCATACTCAAGTAAAAATACTCCGTAATTGTAATTATCTAATTTGGAGTATGCTACCGTCTGGTTAAGAAGATATACAATGCGAAAGTGGAAGGATGTAGGTACCGGGGGAGATCGAGACTAACCTACCCAGACTAGATCGGTCATGTACTGAAGGAAGGTGGAGTCAAAAGTCTCCGAAACCGGCGAGCGTGTATGAAGAGAATTATGAATGTTGAGGAAGCGAGTGAAGTATGCAAAGATAGAGTTCTCTGGCACTCTGTTCTCTCTGCCTACCCTGCAAGGGATATGGCGTGATGATATGTATGTATGTACTTCTAAGAGATTTGTACTTACATACGCCTCGATCCTGGCGTACCTCCATCGCTTCATTCAAATTCATCTGTCTTCATGCATGCTCTACAATTACGATTTTCTTAATTCGACCTCTCGTCAATACATCTCCAATTTGTGCCAGAGAAGTATGACGTGGTCTTCTCCTTGTAGTCATCCGTTGAGAGATGTGTAATTTATTAAATAAGATTGTAATAATTTTACTATAACTTTAATATATTTGATATAATACCTGGATTGAGTATCCAGGTATTATATCAATCCAGGCTTTGGTTTCATAGGTATCTTAATGTCCATAAAATAAAATAATTCTATTTGAAAATTATATATCATGAAGAAACACCGTAAGGGCACTTAATATATTGTCAATTTTAATATTTTACCTTAAATTAATCTAACAATTTAAGACTGGATTGAATTGTGACCATCAGTAAGAAGATGTAGCAAGAAAATCAGTGGGTTTGTCATTCTTCCTATTTTTTATTACTGAACTCTATGATTAATAGCATACGACATGGTTAGTTATGACCTTACGATATATTATAATGCAAAAGATTATGTCTGTAGCAGATCCCACAAGTAGTATCCGATCACAAGCTAACTACTAGAACAACCATCTGCACAGATGGCGTAGTGGTTAAGATACCGACCTTCCGTGCCAGTGCCGTTCCGTGCCAGTGCCGTGTGTTCGATTTCCACGCAGGACATTACTTTGTGTGATCCCCAAAGTGTTGTTCTGAGTCTGGGTGTAATTTGTCTGCGTTAATTGCATGTTTGTAAAGTTCCCCGCAATACAAGGTTTATTTCCTTAGTGCAGGGTGGTGTTTAAAAAAAAAAAAAAAAAAAAATTCAAGATTACATTGGACAATTTAAAAAGTTATTCACAAATGTGTATTCCTTAACTTAATTTAAACATCGACAGCTTAAGTTTTAAAAAAAATAAAACAGCAAAAATATGTTTCATCTTTTCAACTTACAGCAGTTTCATCATATAATATTTTTTTTATTAAATACTTAAAACGTATACATATTAATTTAAAATATTTAAGTTGTGAATGTCTTACTGATTATTCATTGTGGCGATCTGCACATACAACCTTGAATTAATAACAACAGGCTGCCGGAAATACAATTACTTAGCGTGAGGACTGCAATTTGAATATCACGTCAAATAAAAATCTTAACTAAATTTTTTTCATGAAAATATATTTGTTTTTATTAACTGTTGATATTTTAATAGCGGCAATTCATAAGTAAAATTAATAGTTGGATGAATATTTTTTTTTAAATTGTGTTTACTGAGGCAGATTTCCGTGTGGTGACGGAGTAAGAATACAATTCACCACCCATGAGTGATCGTAGGAGATAACTAAGAGTTATAAAACACATATTACATCTATGCAAGAGAAGGAAAACTCGAAAAAATACCCTATACCAACACGTCTGACCAGCGTGGTATAGTAGGTCAATTTCCTTCTCATTATGAAAAAGGCTCAAACCCAACAGTGGGACATATATGAGCTGAGATGACAATGATGAAGCAGATTTGTTCTTTATTCCTTAACTCTTCTAGACTAATCTGCTCATGAAATGGTTTTCAGCCGCATATATAATACATCTATCTGTGTGGTAAGAATACAATTCACCACCTCCTATCTTACCCTTGCGTGATCGTAGAAGATGACTAAGAGTTCTAAAACGCATATAACATCTATGCAAGAGAAAGAAAACACGAAAATAAAACCTTATACCAACACGTCTAACCAGCGTGGTATAGTATGCCAATTTCCTTCCCATTATGGAAAAGGCTCGAATCCAACAGTGGGACATATATGAACCTACGATGATTATGTAATACATCTATTATTACTCATGATTTTTAGATCACTGATATGCTAGTCAATTTATGAAGAGGTTTGAATCCTGGATAGAATAAAAAGAAAAATAAATTTGGAGCATTCTGCTGAATTTTCTTGACTTTAGTAACTTTTTTCACAATATTCTCACTATTAAGCTCAAAATCTAGCACTATATGTATTTTTCTTAATAATGGAGTCTTACTCAGTCTTAGAAGTATGTGGTGCAGTATAGTTGTGTTACACTTTTTTTTATTCATTTCAGCTCATATATGTCCCACTGCTGAACTCAAACCTTCTAGACAATAAGAGGGGTAATTAACCAACTGTCTTATGGTCATCAGATGGATTGATACAAAACTAATTTCGAGTTTTGCTTCTTTTGTATATATGTTATCTACATATCATATTCATTACTCGTCTTTTATGATACCCACGGTTAAGATAAAGTAAAAAAAAAAATTCTTATTTCTCCCCACATGAAGACCTCTGCTTATTACATCAAGTATAAATACGTAAGATTATAAATAAAAAACAAAATAAAATAAACTAAAAACAAGTGGTCCAGCCACTATACCGCATTCAGCGATTGTCGATTTTTAATGCGTGCTACGACAAGCCTTGCATTTTCGGTAATAGAGTACACCTAGAGGGAATCATGTCTCTAGGCGAAACCTAGGATAGTGCGAGATAATGCCTAAAGTTTAGTAATAAATTATATATTTGCTATTTGGTAGCGGCTATGAATACTGCTAAGCCTTTGCTCGTGGTGACAAAATTACGATTAAGAGCTGTGCATGACCTAGGCCAACTCCATCTGATGTTGTCTAGTCAAAAAATACATTCCCTAGGAGAGTGAACGTCAAGCATGTGGTGGCCAGTCATAAAACTATTGTTAAAACGTATCATTAAGAGTACGAGTAAGAGAGTATATATTCTGAATTATAACGGATAGTATATCATAAAGTACGTTACGTCATTATCTCATTCTCTCGCCAATGATGCGAGGAGAACAATAAGGAAATTAATTACAAGATCACTGTTGCAATAATGCTCCCCAGTGCCTTCAATACGATAAACAACACACATCTCAAGTGATTAGGTGATCGCAATTTATGTTATAAATTGCCTAGAAGAATGGTTCCAGCCAATTTTCAACCGTAAGTATATTGAAAATAAAATAAATACCACACAAATGTAGTATATCAACAAATTTGTCTCGTCATTTATATTTTTTTTACTCAGTACTGTATTGATTTAAATACTTATTTGCATAATAAAATGCAGTCAATTCCAAGTAACAAAAATACCTACACTTTATACCTAACATCCGTTTGTACAACATACTCACTGTATTTGACCTAAATACGTTTGCATCTGTTAATACATGCGTTGTAGGTCAAAGAGTTTTGATACGAAACGAAACTGATTTATTAATAATGTTGAGATACTCATCGGTAGAAAGTTTATTATGATCAATGAAAATTAATTCGAATTTGATTATTATAATTTCACAACCGTTCTTCAATAATTTATATTAATTTGAAATATTTTTTTTTTTACGGATTCTAACGCGTTTGTATTTGATATTTAACTTTCCGACATTTCGAACGATCCTCCCGTGATCATGAACGCGTGTTCGAATCGTCGGGTTGAAAATAAATAGAAACGCGATAGTATCCGTAAAAATTGTTTTATTTCAAATGTGTAATACTCGCGTAAACTTCAGAAATAATTAATTTGTATTCATTTCATACAAAAATATGATTTTAATTTAAGAGCTTAGTTGAGGCATATTAATAGAACCAACCTTTTAGCAATGATGATATAATATTATATGTCAATGTTCAAGCCGAGGAATCAATAATTGAAATCGCAGATTAGTGATTAATATGTTTTAATTTAGGATATATATAAATAAATCCCGTGAAAGCGAGGGTCGTTGGATGGTAAAAGCATAAACAAAATCTCGGAAAAAAATTAAAACAAAATTTAAATTACTTAGTATCACATGTCTGATTAATAAAAAAAGCAATAGTGCCAAAAATTTAGCGATAAATATTCTTATCAATTTGAAATTATGGTTTTTATAATAACTAAATTATAACCACAATTTTTATTATAAAATAACTTATAATAACTATAATTAATTCGATTACTATCAGTGTTTTGGGAAAGTTAACTACCGACTTTTGTCTGTAGCATTAATAAAAATAATATTTGCTACAAGGTACACGTCACAAAAAAAACTAGGACACAAACATGAACTGTGGTTTAACAACACGAATTGGGGAGGGGCGAGCTGGGTTTGAATCTGGAACGAGCGGAATGGTGTCGCTTTTAATGAGATACCAATTTATTTAGTCGTGTGTGGCAGTGATATTTTTTTCTTAATTTGTAGGTATGATCATTTGTTTTAATTTACTACTTATTTTCTCATTTTTTTTATAAACTCATACCTATATTTTAAATATAAAGTAAGTATATGACCTCACAAATGATTTAAATATTGAATCATTTATAGTAGACAGCGAATCTATTGTTTTGCATTTCAGATTCATTGATGCTACAACTAACGTTCTAAGGTAAAATCCAACAATGATTAGCAAGTCGAAGTGTTGTTGTACTTAATTTCAAGTTAGTGGACAAAACTTCTTTTTCTCCCCATATAAATTTTGCCATTACGTTTCACTTTATTCGGGGGTTTGATTTTCATTAAATTGTTTCTTAGGGAGTCTTTACACCTCGAAAGGAAAGTAAAAGTAGTAATATAGAAGTATAAGTCATAATTATACGCTCTCTACCTCTCTTGTCTTTGGACTTACAAATATTATATTATTTATAGAAAAATAGCAAACAATCAAACAAGAACTAGAAGAATAGGCTACTGCACTCTAATGGCAACTTATACCTTTAACTCGATCGCTAATCTACCTATCAGGATATCAATTATGGTGGTTCTACTCGCGTTGCAAGTTATATATGTATGGCTGTAGATATCGATAGATTTATGATTATGATACTGATGAAACAAATAACCATTATAATAGAAAGCAAACCTCTAAAATACATATTTTAGTTTATGATTTCGGACTTTACTAAACTGGATTAGTTCTTTGCTATTGATAATATCTATCAACGAACATTATTTACCACTTACCATTAAAAGAGCTGTTGATAAGCTTATGCTAAATGAAGTAATAAATATCAAATTCGCTTTTATATGCTCATATATATTTGGAATAATTCTTCTCTTATTTTTAACTCACATACATCCAGCTGTTAGATACAGGCTCCTTCCAAATAAATTAAATTTTCTACCATTTATTCTGGCTAGCGCCAAATGCACTGCTCTTGGGTTTTATATTAAGTTCTCCTTTAGGCACGGAAAGTAACTTCATAATCTTCATACTTCACAGGCGATAACTGACGATGCTGTCCACTTCCTTATTAGATTTTTAAGAGTCCTATGGGATACTATGAAATGGATACGCTATAAATTTTAATTAGTACACTACACAGAATTAAGTGCTAAATATATAAGATTCTAACAACCTAATGTCAATCTAAATTGCTAAAATGCATATGTTGAGAAAAATTTTAAAACTTTCCAATGACGTAGATATTTTTTTTTTGTAAAGTTGTGTCACAACCGCCTGCCCCTGTACATTGCAATGTGACCTCGATACTCACACAAGCAAACGTTAACACACACAACAACAAAAAGACTTTGTAGTGAATACATGTTGCACATACACAGATGCATTCTGCATCTACAGGCTGCACCGAATTTTTATTGTCACTTTTATTGGCGTGTAATTTTTTATTGGTGGCATTAAAATGTGATAAAGTTGGCTCGTAATTCGTATGTTTATTATTCCGATATTACTGGACAGGTATTTTGGTTATCAGCAAAAGATAAGTTTACATTTTTTTATTTCTGCGGAATCTCAAGTCATATGATCTGGAATAAGAGATGATTCTTCAGTTTTTAAAGTCACAAATATTTTAATTATATATAAGTGTATCAAAACTTTGTTTTATCGGAAAATAATATAACGTTAATCCATTATGTATGTTATACTAAACAGAGAAGTAGGCAAAGAAAAAAAATATAGCCTAATTCATCAAAAAGCATCCACCAAATAAATGAGTATTTTATTAATTAACTAAGGTCATAAACATTATAAAGACTTATCATTCTCTTTAAAATAAATAGCTGTATGAAAGTAATCATATGAAATTATTTATTAAAACTTAATTAGTTGTATACATGAAAATATGTTATAAGTTTCTAGCTCTTCCGCTAATAAGAACTGTAGTCGCAATTTTAGAATTATGCTTTTTAACTAAAAACCAATACAGATTAGAAAAAAGAAACAAAAGGTAAAACAACGAAAGCAAAGGAAAGAAATTGGAAAAAGTTAAAAAGAATATACGATTTTGAAATCCAATCCCTGATTATTGGCATTTTAGTGCGTAATTTCGGTAAAGTTTATTCATTGTTTTATGATTACACCAAAATTTTATGACATAATATAATTTTATAGCTATATTTGTTTCTGAATAATATTTACATTAAAGGAGAAATGGTATTTGTTTAAATGAATACTTTATACGAAAACATATTCTAAACTGTAAATTAATCTACCGTTACAAAATATTTTCCGGGAAACAAAATCAAGGCGCCCAAATTATCAACAGATTTAAGACAACTGTTTGTAAAATATTTTTTTATTCTGGGTCAGCTGACATAGCCTCTCAGAATACTACAACTAGTAATAGTTACAAACTATATAGTTTGCTTGTTGCTGTGGCGGAATAAGGATACAATCCGCCACCCACTTTTTTTGCATGTGAGTATCGTCAATGACAACTAAAGAATATGGTCATTTTTTATATACCACCCTACACTAAGGAAATCATTCTTGTATTGCGGGGGACTATAAAAACATGCAGTTGACGCAGATAAAGTACACCTGTACACCCAAACTCAGAACAACACTTTGTGGATCGCACAAAGTATTATCCTGCGTGGGAATAGAACCCATGGCACTGGCATGGAAGGTCGGTATCTTAACCACTACGCCATCTGTGCAGTCATGTCTGTGCAGATATATAGATAATATCGACCGTTGGAGAAGGAATACTTGACATAAAACCCTATACCAACACGTTTGGCCAGCGTGGTATAGTACGTTAATTTTCCTTCCATTATGAGTAGGTCCGAATCCAACAGTGGGATATATATAAGGTGAGAAGAAAAAGGGCGCCTGTTTTTCGTGAATTGCACATCTCATAAAATTAGAATGTTCTGAAATATGTACGTTCTCTGTTTATCTACATTAAACTATCGTTATAGACTAAGTGGTGAAATACAGAAGTCATGTAAGGCAATCGATTAAAAGTTTCCTTAGATGTAGAGTTTATACAAGTCTACCTCCACAATGCACTTCAGATTGCACCCCATTTTGTTCCTCATCCGTACCATATGGTGCAAATACTAAAGAGTGTATTTAAAATATTTGAAATGAAAATACATTATCCAACTACAGTTGTCCACTGTTGGACATAGAAAGAAATGGGATTGTACCATATACGTCTTACGTGACAAGTCATTTTGCAGTAGTTTCCTAAATGAGTACTGCCCCTTATTCTCTAGGTGATCCCACAGTCATTTTTTACAATTTCCATGGGAAAGTAAAGTACAATGGTATATTTTATCATCTGACACCATTGTGATATAGGAGTTTAATTTTCATCTCATTATAGATGAGACAGTGACACATAGAGACTTAAGATACAGAGACATATACAGACTTAAGATTTAATTTATAATAATAATCTCATTATTTTAAAATTAGAAACACTCTGTATATAACCTCACACATACATAGCCGATCGGTTCATAATAAAATGTGGCTTTTTTATCATGTATTTACTTTTTTTCTATATACATTAATTTTGTATATACAGAGTACATAGGGCGTTATGTAGTGTTTATATATAATTTGGTGTGTCTGTCCGTCGATTTATCAGTTATGGAGGTAGTTCACGTAATGGGCTTTTGTATTTAAAATTATAATTTGTGTTTCTTTATATGGTTTTAAATATGCTAATGTACCAATCATCGCAGCTCATATATGTCCCACTGTTGGGCTCTATTGAGTTGAGCTGTTGACTGTTGAGCCTCCTCCATAATGAGAGGGCAATTGGCCTACTATACCACGCTTGTCAGACGGTGTTGGTATAGGGTTTAGTTTCGAGTTTTCCTTCTCTTGCATAAATGTTATATGCGTTTTATATCCCTTAGTCGTCTCTTACGATCACCCTCGAGTAAGATAGGGGGTGATGAATTGTATTTTTACTCCATCACCACACGGAAGATTATACCAATACGGTAAATCTATTAGAAGTATTCAGTTCGATTACAGAACTTTGAATTAAATATTACTAAATAGTAGTAGTAATAGTAGTATTTACCTCTAGTAAATAGTAACTTCTGATGTTGAGGTTCGATAACCACGTAGTTTTACGTGTGTTTATGAAGTATGAATACAATCTACCACCCTTTTTCTTACTCATGGGTGATCGTAAGAGATGACTAAGGGATTCACGCAGATAAATTAACTGCAAGAGAAGAAAAACTCGAAATAAAATGCAATCCGTCTGGCCAGCGTGGTATAGAAGGTCAGGTCCCGTCTTACTATGAAGGAGGCTCGAGCCCTAGCCACCGATGACAAATATCGGGTTCCGGTGGCCCTCTCGCACGACGAAGAGAGGCGCTCTGCAGGGTGGGGTCTGTGGGGATGCGTGCCGCATCTTTCGTCGCCCCGGACCAATTTGGCGGGCCGTGACCACTCCATTGCCCACTGCAATAATAAAAAAAGGCTCGAGCCCAGCAGTGGTACTTATATCAGCTGAGAGATACTAGAAACTCTTACATTACTTGTGGATATCTTAAAAATCGATTAAAAGCTTTACGTAGAACTGGGTTTGATTTCCATTTGGTGTTGTTTAGTCAATAAGGAGGATTAACAGGCAGGCGGCCGGTCATAAAGCGATTATCAATATTTTTTACAATATGTACTATGACAGAAGAGTACATATTGTATCGACCACAAGTAATTGGGTTAAGAGTAGGAGAATGATCATATTCGAAAGTTTCAATAAGTTTACAATAACATCCCTAATAATGATAATGAGATGAAATATCTGAAATATGCCGTAAAAAGCTTGAGATTTTGTAAATCTTCAATATGGTGTAAAAAGCTTGAGATGTTTCCGTTGTAGGAAATTATAAATATTTTCTTTATAATATTTAACCGCAAGTATAAATTTCTTCATGTGAATAAATATGACAAGGTTAGAAGGTGATATGTCTAAACAATTTCGAATTCATACATTTGACTCGTTCAAGTGTAATAATTATGAAAATTTTCCATACTAAACTAAGAAAATGTGTAAAATACAAATTACTCATATTCAACATTTTAGGTTTTTTTATAAAAAGTTATTTAAGAGCGAAAAATGTCATGTCACATGTTGGACTGGAACCCACACCTATTGGAAATCCGTTCGAATCGTCTTAACACTAAGAAAAGTGTGAGTATGACAAGGGAATTGTGGCTCGTATTATTTTTTCATCTTTATAGGAGATGTGTGCCATCTAGCGGACAAAGATTAAACATTGTACCGATTTAGTATTCTAACTTTTGAGTTTACAGTTACTAAACAATACCATAAGTAATTTTCCAAATTACTGAGATTTAACATCATCATTCGCTTGCCGCCATACCACGCTAAGTGGGGTCGGTACAATATATTCCTTTCTTCCATAAACATCTATCAGCCATCATAACTGAACTCACAACTTTCATAAACATATCCTCGTTTACATAATCCATCTATCTATTGTTGGGTCTTCCTCGATTATTACGTCCATCCACAAACATATTTATAACTCTTCTTGTAACATGGGTTTCATCCGTCTTCCTCACATATCCATATCAAGACAATCATATGTTGTCAACAGATTTAACATTTCATGCTGGTTTATTTATAAAAATATATTTACGAGTGAAAATGTGTTATATATATTATTGCCTAATAAATCATCATCATTCTCCTACTCTTATCCCAATTACTTGGGGTCGATAAAATATGTACTCTTCTTTCATAGTACATATTGTAAAAGTTATTGGCTATAATTTTATGACCGGCTGCTAACAGACGTTAAGCCTCCTTAGAAATGTAATTGTTGACCAAACGGCATTAGATAGAGTTGGCCTAGGTCGTTATAAGGCTAATACTGGAGGTCCCGGATCGTCCTGCCGACGGCTTTATGCCGGTATCTTGCGGTCTATTGCGCTGTATGGTGCCCCGATCTGGTCGCAGTCACTCACCGCCTCTAATAAAGCCTTACTACGCAAGGCGCAGAGGGCCATGGCGGTGAGGACAATACGGGGGTACCGTACGGTGTCCTGGACTGCAGCTACATTGTTGGCGGACGATCCGCCCTGGTCACTTCAGGCTAGGGCTCAGGCGGAAGCCTACCAGTTCTGTGCTGCGGCGCGGGCAAATGGTGAACGCGTCACCACGAGGGGACTGAGCAGGGCGAAAGAAGCGGCTCGAAGGGCAGTAGTCCGGCGATGGAGGGAGGAACTAGAGTCCCCCGTAGCAGAACGGGGGACTGTTGAGGCGGTAGCGCCCCACCTTCACCACTGGACGACACAAAGGCACGGTAACCTGTCCTTCAGGCTGACGCAAGTACTTACTGGACACTGGGTTTTCGGTAAGTACCTGCACCGAATTGGACGTGAAGAGGCCCCTGGATGCCATGAGTGTGGCGCGCAAATCGATAACGCGCGTCACACCCTGGAGGTATGTACCGCCTGGAGGCCTCAGTGCCACGACCTGTCGGCGGTCATTGGAGCGGACCTGTCGTTGTCAACCGTCATCAACAAGATGCTTGACAGCGACAGGCACTGGACGTCGATGGCCTCCTTTTGCGAGGAAGTCATCTCTGCAAAAGAGGCCGCGGAGCGGGAACGTGAAGCACTCGCGTCTGCGAACTCGCTCCGCCGGCGGCGACCAGAGAGAGGGAGGCGCCGCTACGCGCACCTCCTCCCACCGCCTTGACGGCTGACTGGTCGTGGCCAGATGGCCAAGCGTAGAGGTGTCGGGGATAGAATGTCATTAGACGATCTCCCCGGCATCCCGTAAAAGCGCGGAAGGGACCGCTGCTGGTTTTAGTGGGTATTCCGGCCGCCAACATCTATGGCCGGCGAGTCCCACACACCCCCGCGTCTGTCACTGGCGGAGGATAGTGCGTAAAAGCATTTCCACAGCGTAAACAAAAAAAAAAAAAGGTCGTTATAAGGCTCTTTTGCCGCCCATAATTACACAAGCGGAGCTGGGAGTAGCAGTGTTTAAAATGAAAAATAAAAACACGGCGCCGGGCCCTGATGGTATCCCTAATCGCGCGTGGGCTCTTGCCCAAGAATATATTGAACCCCGAATAAGGACACTTTTTAACCGCTGCTTCCAAGAAGGAAGGTTTCCCAGACGATGGAAAACAGGGAGGCTCGTACTGATTGCTAAGGAGGGACGCCCAACAGATGAGCCCACTGGATATCGTCCTATCGTGCTGCTTGATAAAGTCAGCAAGCTCTTGGAGCGAGTTGTTACTGCTCGCATTCTCAAGCAACTGGAGGAGGTAGGACCAGACCTTGCCGATAGACAGTTCGGATTTCGTAGAGGTCACTCGACACAGCATGCCATAGCCTGTGTATGGGATCTTTCCGAGGAGGCGTGCTCAAAAGGTGGTGTGTTGGTGGCAGTGTCATTAGATATCTGTAACGCATTTAATACGCTGCCTTGGAGTACTATTTTAGAGGGTTTGAAATACCAAAAGGTACCCCAGTATCTCCAAGAGCTGGTGGTTGATTATCTCTCAGACAGGGACGTAACTTATCCCACACCATTAGGAGAGAAAAATTGGCCTATGACATGTGGTGTTCCACAGGGGTCGGCTTTGGGTCCAATCCTGTGGAATATTGGATATGATTGGGTGCTCAGAAGCGTTAATTTGCGTGGTGTTAATGTGGTATGCTATGCTGATGATACTCTGGTCACTGCGTATGGCAGGAACTACAGAGAGGCGGCAGTTTTGGCCACGGCAGGGGTTGCCGCGATTATTAGAAAAATAGAACGGTTGGGTCTAGAAGTAGCATTACACAAGTCCGAGGCTATATGTTTTCACGGACCTCGGACCAAGCCACCTGCCGGTTTGCTCATCACCGTAGGTGGAACCTTCATTGTTGTTGGTTCGACTCTAAGATACCTCGGTGTTATGCTTGACAGCAGATGGGGATTTGAGGCACACATGAGGCAGCTGTCTCCTAAGTTAATGCAGGCCACAGCTGCACTTAGCCGATTACTCCCTAATATCAGAGGAGGTGATGCGAACTGCCGCCATCTTTATATGTCAGTAATACGCTCAATGGCCTTGTATGGGGCACCGATATGGGGCGGTATCTTAAAACCTCTGGAGAGGGCAACGCTTAAGAGGGTCCAAAGCATTATGGCTATAAAAGTGTGCAGGGGTTACCGCACGCTGTTACATGAGGTAGCCTGTGTATTCGCCGGATCCCTGCCATGGAATTTAGAGGCCGAAGTACTATCTGCAGTCTTCTGGCGTAAAGTGCAAGCACAAGAGCATGGCGAACGACCCTCTCCGCAAGATGTAATAAGGTGGCGTAGCGACGCTGAGACGTTGGCCATTAATACATGGCGAGAATGGCTTCTTGCGGTAAATACGCGAAGGGGTTCAGGAGCCCACCGGTTGCTCGAGGCGATAACGTCTATGCTCACAAAGTGGCTCCAACGTAAACATGGGTCGCTTACTTTTCGACTTACACAGATCCTTTCGGGACACGGGTGCTTAGGGAGGTATCTGTGTAATGTTGTTCGTAAGGAGGAGACTCCAGTGTGTCGCCGATGCGGCTATGAAGAAGATACCGCCCAACACGTGCTAGAATCGTGTCCTGCAGAAGCAGGACCACGACATCAACTGTCCTCGACCTTGGGTTTGGAGCTGACCTTGCCCACTGTCTTAAATAATAAAGATGGTGGATGATGAAGGTTCGTGGCAAGCAATGTTCATCTTCTGCGAAACTGTTGTATCGAGCAGGAAGGCTAAGGAACGGGAGAGAGAGGCAAATTTTCTCCCCTTACCGTTTCAGAGAGCGCAGAAAAAAAAATAGAGCCAGCCTGACACCTCTACTCTGCGAATGGGGCACCGGTTGTAAGGGTTTCGACCGGCTTCCCACCCCAAGCATAAGGCCCTAAGAAGGTGTCAGCGCCTGTTCCTAGGCTTTACTTGAATGCCACCGAAGTTAAAATCGAGTACCGGTGGTCCGCTCGCACAGCGAAGAGAGAAGGTTTTACGGTGGGTCTATGGGGTCACGCGCCGCCTTTCCGTCACCCCGGACCGATTCAGCGGGGCGAGACGCACCCATAGCCCACCAATAAAAAAAATAAAAAAAAATAAAAAAAATAAAAAAAAAAAGGCTTTACTTGAGTGAGCTGCTAAGGGAAGAGAGTGGTACTTTCCCGAGGTGAGTCCGCGTACTGCGGATGTGTCGGCCCGACGAAGTTGCGGGCATGTAAAAACGGTCCCATGACTTCCCCATAACCGTGAAGAAGGAATAGCGTGTGGTTTTTAGCAGGTAGTGGCGCTACAGTTACCGCCGAGCCCGGCATATCCCATCTCTCTCCTAAGAGGTGGGCATGCGTAAAGGCATTTTCCCACGCAAAAAAAAACAAAAAAAAAAGGACATTATAAAGCTCTTAGTCGTCTTTTACGATATGCATGAGCAAAGTAAGGAT
This sequence comes from Lymantria monacha, assembly GCA_905163515.2. Lineage (NCBI taxonomy): Eukaryota > Metazoa > Arthropoda > Insecta > Lepidoptera > Erebidae > Lymantria > Lymantria monacha. The sequence goes on from LR991093.1 coordinate 31,441,679, forward strand.
TGGTAATATTCGTAGCCGCTACCACACAGCACTTCCTAATAAAACATATCATTATTCATATTAATGGAGTGGCAATATTCTACATTTGAGGTTTTTTTTTTTAATTATCTTTATTTTTTTCTTATTATAACCAAAACATGGTGTGTCCACTATAAATTTAAAAAATAAAACAATTTAACTGTATTTTGTTTGTCCCACACTAAGCAACTAATGACGGCATTGCGAAAAACTTTTATCATATATACATGTGACATAAAAAGCTATCAACAGAGTGGCCCACCACTACTTAAGTGTATTAATCAGAAATCATCAATCATTCATGTCTCTCATTTAGCATAAGAAGGAAGTGTAATATTTCTAACTCTTTCTATTTTGCATTTATGCATTAAATTTGTTGCGGGTCCCAAGACAATTAAAACCATTTCTGAGGAACGGATTTGAAATACATTTGTAGACGTATTAAATGTCACAATAAATATGTGACATTTAATCATTTAAAACAGTTTAAATATAGATATTTTAACAATTTACATGAGAAATACTTTCACTGAAAACTATCCAATCAGAGCAAACGGCTTTTTGACATTGCAATAAAAAAAACCTTTACCAAATACAGACAAAACGACGAAAAAAAGTGGCCATTGCAAAACATGTGCACACAGTTTGTTGGACGCCGGGGCCGGAAAAATCCTTTTAAAAGAATATAAAAAAATGTGACGAATGGATTTTTGGGTTCAAAAGGAAAGGTTCAAAATATTATGAAGATTTCTTTACTATTTATGCTTCATGAGAATCGTAAACATTAGTTAAGGAATGAGCAACAATACTCTGCTGGAAAAGAGACAGCTAAGTTCACTTATAAATGAAACATATATAGGCTGAGAAGAAGATAGAAGGAGAATTCTTATAGATGGTTGAGACGCATCAGTATCCAGTGAAGTTTATTTAGCGATTTCTGATAAATACATAAAAAATGGATAAATAAGTCAAGGAAATAGGATAGGCTTTTGTGTTGAAAGACAACTATTATAATTACTTTATATAACTAAAATCTATAATATTTTATAGTAGTAACAGGTAAGTGATTATCGTTTCATCATTATCGTTATAATTACTTCTTTTGCCGTCTACTGCTGGACGTACTTCTGCCTAATTCGGATGAGAGGATAGCGCCGTACTCGCCACATTTGGCAGGTGGGTTGACGATCGCAGTGAGGTGTTATGCGTTTCTCAGGAGACAGCCTCTACCCGCTATCCTAGTGAATCCTTAGCCGATTTCTACGATTCCCACAAGCCAGTAAACTGGCTTTTATTTTACTGCCATCCACTAGTTCATCTCGATAATATACGAAAATTAACAATAAAACAAAATGGTAAATTGCTTATTGGCCGCCATGTAAATTAGAACAAAAGATGTCATTGAGCACACGAATTCAGGTCTGAACATAATTCATGAATTTTAAAATGGCTGCTTTTAAAGATTTTTTATCTCTCTATTATAAATTTATTAGTAGCCAAAATACTACTATTATAATTACTAGTTTTCAAAACTAACAGCAACTCTGAAGACTCTTTATATTCTTATATTTTTTTTTCTACCATTTAAAACCTCAGTATGTCGCTTTTTAAAAACCATTTGTCATTCACATTTCCATAAATATATATCAACGGAACCCGTCTATAAAGAGAGCTTCGAAAATAGACGCTTCACTTTCCCCGGGTAGACACCATTTTTTCCGTATTTCCACGCGTGGCCGATAGAAATAGTGTTTTTTTTTTTAACTCTCACTCTCGGCTGCTCGTAAAACCCAAATAAAGATTGGTAAAAAATCGTTTGTGGGTTATTTTTTTCATGTGAAATTCAGGGTTATTCATTATTTTACGCTACCTTTTTTTTTGTTTTCGCTTTACGTTCGATAGTGAGGCTTAACATCGTGGATATTCGGCTATTCTCATAGTGTTGATTGATATTGGATATGTTGGGTTATTTGACCTTTGCGTCTATACGGGAATACAGTTTTTATTAAGCTATTTCGAATGTGTTTCGATTTTTCCTTCATTTGCTACTATTTGTTCGCTGTTGTTTGTTTATTGAATAGGCATTTTTACTTGTTGCATGTTAGTCGAAGAATAATATTATTGTAAATTTATTATTCTTGAAGATTTTTAAGTAGAATATTGAAAACAAATTACGTAATAGAAAATAGGAAAATATATTTTACGATATGCAAATTCAATATAGCTTACAAAAATTAAAATAACAAAATAGTGCTAAAAGAAGTATTAGCTGGCCTAGGTAAGACATACCTGGTAAAGCTTAAGTAGGTAGGGTTAATTGGTCAAAATATTTCTTAAATTCTACGCGTAATGGTAAGACGTATACTGGCTGAAGGCGAAGAAAGTGAATTACCTGGTTATAAAATTTCATAATCAGCTTCCATCTGGTTTGATTTGTATGAAGGTCTGATATTTGACATATGGAACTATAAATTTAGATTCATACCTTTTTAAATATATTCACGTATTTTTTAAATTTTATTATACATGACACTACTACACATACATGGTTTAGTGATTTCAATAGCTATCAAGTGACGTGAGTTCCATTCGTGTGCAGGGCAAATATTCTTTTTTATATTAGTTTGTTTTTATCCACATAGACGTTTTCTAATGAATTCGAATTTAGTCTATAATGTTATTAAACTAATATAAATTAACAAGAATTACATTAACAGGTATGTTGGATATCGGTTAGGGGGCGTGAAGTATGCAGAATAATGAAGATATGCATCATCTTCATACAGACAGAGATTATGGCATGACATTTTTTAATGCTTTATTTATAAGAAAACAAAGCTCATCATCATTCTCCTATTCTTATCCCAATTACTTGGGGTCGATACAATATGTACTCGTCTTTCATAGTACATATTGTAAAAGTTATTCGTAATATTTTTATGACCAGCCGCCTGCCAGAAGTCAACCCTTTTTTTTTTTTTGTCGTAAGGAAGGGACCATGGATGTGGTCGCGCTCCGGCAAATCGGCCCGGGGTGACGGAAGAGGCGGCACGCAACTCCATGGACCCACCCTGCAAACACCTCTCTTCGCCGTGCGAGCGGGCCACCGGTACCCGATCTTTGTCTTCGGTGGCCCGCCCGGCGGCTTACCCTTACGGGTTCCTCTCGTGTCGACGTCGCCCTCACGCGGTGGCCTCACGTCGGGTGACCGGACAATTCCCCGGTCCGATCACCCGAAGCCTCGGTAAGGGCGGCGCAGATATTCACGCCTGCGCCGCCCCGGCCACTGGCAGCGTCGCGGGAATCCTCCCGGACTCGTTCCGCCGCTTCCTTCTGCGAGATGACAGCCTCGCAGAAGGCGGCGACCACGTCCCAGTTCCTGACGCTGTCGACCATCGCTTTCGCGACAGCCGGCAGCGTCAGGTCGGCACCGATAACAGCGACGAGGTCGTGGCGCTGCCCGTCCCAACTCGGACATAACTCGAGCGTACCCGGCCACTGGCAGCGTCGCGGGAATCCTCCCAGACTCGTTCCGCCGCTTCCTTCTGCGAGATGACAGTCTCGCAGAAGGCGGCGACCGCGTCCCAGTTCCTGACGCTGTCGACCATCGCTTTCACGACAGCCAGCAGCGTCAGGTCGGCACCGATAACAGCGACGAGGTCGTTGCGCTGCCCGTCCCAACTCGGACATACCTCGAGCGTATGTTGCGCCGTGTCCTCGACACTGCTGCAATGGTGGCAGGACGGAATCCACTCCCTATACGCGACCGTGTGCAGGTACAAGCCAAAGCATCCATGCCCCGACAACACCTGCACCAGTCGAAAGGAAAGGACTCCGTGCCGCCGCTCCATCCATTCCGTCAGTACGGGCCGGAGGGTTTCAACGGTAACAACACCGTGTCTAGGCCTCTCCAGCCGCGTAACCCAACGGGCGATGACGTCTCGGCGGGCATCCTCGCGCCAGGTGGCTATTTCGCTCAACGATGAGGAGCCACCTTCGTCGCGCACTGAGGTAACCCGCCGGTAGAGGTCGGAGAGCATCTCCGCCTCTAGGTCCCACGGGGGTGTCCCGGCCAGTAGGCATGCCGCCTTGGTCGATACCGTGCGGTACCCGCGAATGGCTCTGACCGCCATGGCTCTCTGTGGTCTCCACAGAACAGCCCTGAGCTGGGCGTTCAGAGCCCTCGCCCACACGGGTGCGCCCTACATGGCCATCGAACAGATCACCCCCGCATACAGCCGTCAGCCCTCGAAGCTGGGTCCGCACACGTTCGGCATCAGCCGTGATAGGGTGGACGCCGCGCCGACCAGCCGGGGAGCAATTCGGTGAAAATGCTCCCGGAACCACCATCGCCCGTCGAGCATCAGACTCAAGTATTTCATATGGGCCTGCCAGACGTCAACCTTCCTTGGGAATGTAATTGTTGATCAAACGGCATCAGATGGAGTTGGCCCAGGTCGTTATAAGGTTCTTAGACGTCTTTTACGACATCCACGAGCAAGACAACAACGCTCACATTATTATAATAGTATAATTAGCGTCTATATGGTCTACTCAAGTAAGTCTTATTTTTAAAGTAATTCTTAGTACCGCTGAATAAATGGTACATTCAAACTCTAGCTAATTATTTTAATACACTAGATTAAACTGGTAAGCGATAATAATGTATAGACTTCGCCTACTTTTGCAACTATCAGCCTAAACTATCAGCATAAAACCCTTCAAAATTTACAACATTAGTAAAAATGGTAATCTATACAAAACCTTTACAGCTTACACTTAAAAAACCCTTCTCCCTTCACTTCAGAACTAGCCCCCCATAAAAATTCACCATGAAAATCTTTACAATCGTGTCATCAATTTTACAATCAAAATAACGACATTTTTTAACTAGCGGGCATCAAACCCGAGCCCAGCACTAAAACATCACTACCCTTAAAGTATTAGATTTTTAGTATCGGGTGTTGGATTTATAGTACACTAGTTATTGCCTGCTATCTATATTTATATCTGGTATTGATCAATATCTCCATAAATAATATTTCCATATGGTGAACGAGTAAGAATACAAATTGCCCAACCCTTTTTCTTACCCGTGGGGTATCGTAAAAGTCAACTAAGGGATGTAGTTAAATATACGTTGCCCCTACCGGCATATATATTTAATAATAATAAATAAATTAAGCTAAATATTGCATATATACTCGTAACGACGACGTAAGAGAGCAAATAGGTATGAAAGAGAGGATTGGTGTAAAGATGCGAAAGGGAATGCTCCGATGGTTCGGACATGTGAAAAGAATGCCGAATGAACGTCAGGTTAAGAAGATATACAATGCGAAAGTGGAAGGATGTAGGTACCGGGGGAGCCCAAGACTCACCTACCTAGACCAGATTGATCAAGTACTGAAGGAAGGTGGAGTCAAGAGTCTCCGAAACCGGCGGGCGTGTATAAAGAGAATTATGAATGTTGCGTAAGCGAGTGAAGTATGCAAGGATAGAGTTCTCTGGCACTCTGTTCTCTCTGCCTACCCTGCAAGGGATATGGCGTGATGATATGTATATGTGTAAATACTACAAGTAGTCATATCACTTTTGTCCACCAGAACAGTTCTAATAATTACGCACTTGCATTTTCTATCATGGAGATACCCAAAAATCATTACGTAATCATGTCATAAAAAATATATTTTGAGTGTTATATTAAAGATAAAACTATGTTTTTTTTATCTTTTCATCAGCACATCGCTATCCAGTATTCACTGAAGGGCTTTATGCCATAATCATCACACTAAGTTTAGCGATAACAGTTGGTGTTATCAAATAATCCGCCATCCAAAATGCTGCCATTCCCTTATTGATCTCTTAGCCAATTTTTACGACTGTAATGGCAATATATATTTTTTTTTAAACCATCTGGCATTGAAGTAATAATGATTGCAGGTTTAACGAGTTGGGAGAGCCGGAAGCCCAACTGGGTGGGTTTGGGGATTGTAATGGTAGGCAGCGGCCTAGCTATACCCTAGTATAGCAAAGGTCCATGGGCGGCAGTGACACGTACCATCAGGTGTGCTGCTTGCTCGTTTGCCACCATAAGCAATAAAAAAAAATGATTACAAATTACACATAGACTTAGAACAATTTGTGGATCATACAAATATTGTCCTACGTAGAAATCGAACTCATAACACTGGCACGGTATGACAGTATCTTAACCTTTACGCCATTTGTACAGTTAAAGGTGCGAGTTACATACCATCGCCATATGAGGGCTTTTAAAACACCCATTAGCAATGATAGAGTTAATAAAACTCATAGTTATTAAGCACAGGTCATAGATAAAGTTTTATCAAAAAAAAATTAAAACAGAACACGTCTTATATTTTACCTTAATTATAACGAACGTTTTCAAAGGTTGAAGGGATGCTGTAAGAAGGGTATTCACCCCCGACTCACTACTAACTACTTATTTAGATTTAGGGTGACTTTTATCGCGGATCATTTTAAACTTGAAAGACGTGGTCTTATGGAGGCTCCTTGTGAAACCCCTCACATTTTAGGGGGGGATCCGCATCACGTTAAAGGTAATCTTTTTTAATGTCTTAGTATAAATAAAAAAAATATTTCTATACTTTCTCAGCTTTGAATCTAATGTAAGCACAGGAGTAAAATAAATATATTTTACTAATTTTTTTTTAATTCCAAGTAAAATTACTATATTCATAGGGATCTAAGCACCGATGTCTCCTGCTGAGTATCAAGAATTCGATTCGGAAACATGACATTTTTTTGATCCACAAACTATAGCTTATGGATGTAATTTAGGTCTGTTAATTTATATGTTTGTGAAGTCCCCTGTGACTTAAGTGACAAACTGACATAAGTCTCAAGGAGTACCTTAAGACTTACGAAAAAACGTAAAATGGAACTTGTATATTATCTTCTCTCAAGCTTTAGATACACATTTTGCTTCTGCTATGCTAATGCTGAATTTCAATGGTAAGTCCAATAATAATTATCGATCTTGGATTCGATTTCGCAATATAACAGTAGTTGCGTGCCTACAATAATTCAAACATAAGAATGTTCTTAAAATACTATTTATTATAAAAGCAAAACAAAACTGGAAAACTTCGCACTTCGCAAACAAACTTATAACTAAAACAGTTCATACAACATTTAGGTTAAAATATAAGGATCTTGCATAAGAAAACGTGGGGGGGTTGTCCCCCTGTATCTCCGTTTTTAGTATTTTAGTAAGTTCGGGGGGGAATTACCGCCCAAGGGGGACTTCGAGCCCCAAGGGGGGGGAAAGATGTTGATGTTCCTTAGTTTTATATTACTGGTGTACTTTATTACTTATTTGCGTTAGTGTTTTATTCGTTTCGTGTATAAGTGTGGGTACTGTAGGGGGAATGTGGGGGTGCACGGGTCGTTTTTAGTCGCTTCTATGCAGATGCTCGCTATGTAAGCTAGTTATGAGTTTTAGGATTTTTAAAGATTCAACTTTGTATGCTTGGGCTATCGTTCCTTCTTTGTTATTGTATTTTGGTATATTGGCACAGTAAAAAATAAATGCAATAAGGTAATTATTAATATATAGTATTATAATACCATTTACAATATTGTCCATTATGCATTGGGATATCAGTTAATTACTATACATATAAGACACAAGAATCTCCGAAACTGGCGAGCGTGTATGAAGAGAATTGTGAATGTTGAGGAAGCGAGTGAAGTATGCAACGATAGAGTTATCTGGCACTCTGTTCTCTCTGCCTACCCTGCAAGGGATATGGCGTGATGATATGTATGTATGTACTATACTTATTTTTAGTGCGTATCATAAAAGACGACTAAGAACTTTACATCGATTTGGACCAACTCCATTTGATTTTGTTTGGTCAATAATTATGAAAGAGGGCACGATCAATCATAAAATTAATACCAATTTATTAAATTTTGCAATATGTGCGAATATTGTAGTCTTTTTCTAGAAGATTTTATATTGTGTTGACCCCAAGTAATTGATATAAGAACAAGATATTATCATATTTATCATCTATTTTCTTTTAATAATATCACTTGGCACTAAGTAAATAATCCTTGAATTGTGTAGGACTTTACAAAAATATAATTGCGCAGACAAATTACACCCAGACTCAGAACAACGGTTTGTGGCTCGTAAAAATTATTATTCTGGTAGAAATCGAAACCGCGGCACTGGCACGAAAGATTGGTATTTTAACCACTACGCCATCTATGCAGCCTGTTTCTATAACCTATTTCTATTGTTAGATATAAATTGCTCCAAGCGGAGTTATGACAATCGTTTTGTAAATAAGTGAATGATTCCAGTTACTATTTTAGTAACCTTTAGTTAGATTTTACTTACTTCCATAGTAAAATAGTGGTGATTTGTTGTATTTTGAGACAATTTACATGAGTGCAGAGTACCGGGAATTCGATCCCCGTGTAGAATAAATTTAATGATTTCCAATGTTTACGCGAGTGTTACACATTTGAAATAAAACTACTTTTACGGATTCTAAAGCGTTTGAATTTTTAAATTGCCGACGTTTCGAACAATTTACAGTGATCATGGTCACGGGAGAACTACTTGGTCGTCGGAAACGTCGGGAAACTAAATATCAAATACAAACGCGATAGAATCCGTACAAGTAGTTTTATTTCAAATTATAATAAATTTATTGCTTAGGATTTATTCTTTAGTTAGGATGTTGTTTTTTTTTTCGAAAATAAAATTTCAAAATTGTTGTTTTATCAACATGGCTACCATAATAATAGTGTGGTATAACTTAAGCTGTTATGATTATTGAATACTAAGTTCTAATTCTAGGTTGGAATGAAATAAAATTGTGTTTTAAATTTTGCAAAGATTTGCCTCGATTTGAAAAGATTCTTTCGGGTAATTTTCAGCTATAAGCCTGAAATTAGAACTCTGTCCATTTAATAGCAATAGAATTGATATATTTTAGCTAAAACTGAAAATTATATTTCAATAGGTTTAGTTACTTTTTTTTTGCTTATATTGGCAAAAAAACAAACAATACACATGATGTGAAGTATTACTGCCGCCCGTGGACCTTTGCGATACCAAGGGCTAGGTCGCTACCTATCAATACAAACCCCAAACCCACCCAGTTGGGCTCCGGTTCTCTCGATCACCGAACGAAGCGTAATAGCACATTGCCATTACTCAGACGTCGATTTTCTGTGAGAGTGTGGTACTACCCCGGACGGACTGGCCTGCGGCTGTAGACAGAGAACTGTCAACAGCGTGGTTCTACCACGTTTGAAATTTCATTTTGGCTTGGTAATAAAATAATTAAACAATATACAAAATTGTAGTTGATAGTTCAATATGTCTGTCACAGACACGTAGGTTTTGTTAATAGATACAATAATATATATATATATATATATGTATGTGTATATATATATATATATACACATACATACATATCATCACGCCATATCCCATGCAGGGTAGGCAGAGAGAACAGAGTGCCAGAGAACTCTATCTCTGCATACTTCACTCGCTTCCTCAACATTCATAATTCTCTTCATACACGCTCGCTGGTTTCGGAGACTCTTGACTCCACCTTCCTTCAGTACATGACCGATCTGGTCTAGGTAGGTTAGTCTCGGTCTCCCTCGGTACCTACATCCTTCCACTTTCGCATTGTATATCTTCTTAACCAGGCGTTCGTTCGGCATTCTTTCTACATGTCCGAACCATCGGAGCATTCCCTTTCGCATCTTTACACCAATACTCTCTTTCATACCTACTCGCTCTCTTACGTCGTCGTTACGAATGCGGTCGGCCAGCCTAACTCCACAGATTTTCCGCAGAGATCGCATTTCGACCGCATTAATTTTACTATCATACTCTTTTCTGCATACCCAACTCTCGCTTCCATACAGTAATGTTGGGACAAGCACTGCGTTATGTATTGCTACACGTGCCTTCTGGCTGAGTTGGTGGCTGCCGAAAAGTTGCCCCAACGCTCCGTTCACTCTATTTCCCGCATTCACTCTTCGCTCTATATCAGTGGTGTACCTTCCATCTCGGCTAAATCCACATCCAAGATATACAAATTCATCCACTTGCTCTAGTACATCATTACCTATTGTTACTCTTACATCTGTTCTGGTTTTATCTCTTTCAAAGACCATTTTTTTGGTTTTGCTCACATTCACGCGTAGACCCCTTTTCTTACAATCTTCTGTCATTGTGTCGACTAGGGTCTGCAGGTCAGTCGCTGACTGTGCCAGCAGGACTGCATCATCTGCATAAAGCAGAGCAGTGACCACTGAGTCGCCCATCTGGACTCCCACATTCATATCGTTCAACCTTTGGAGACATTTATCCAGATATATGATAAACAGCCTGGCTGACAGAACGCACCCCTGCTTAACGCCGATATTGACGTCAAACCAAGGCGACATTCCATCATCCAGCCGCACACAGGCTCTACAGCCCATGTAACTGGACTGCACAGCCTGTAGCAGTTTACCGTTAATACCATACTCCGGTAAAATGTCCCAAAGTTCCTTTCGTACAACCGTGTCAAATGCTCTCTCCAGATCCACAAAACTGCAGAAAACCCTCTGACCTAGAGCCAGATGCTTCTCCACAATGTTGCGTAGAGAGAACACTTGATCCATGCATCCCCTTCCACTCCTGAAACCTCCTTGTGTCTCACACAGTAAACCATCGGACACCATCCTCATTCTCCTTTCAATAATTTTTCCATACACTTTTGCTGCCAAACTGGTCAAGCTTATGGCTCTGTAATTTGCGCAGTCATAACGTGAACCCTTGTTTTTAAACAAAGGCACGATGATTGCGCTATTCCAGTCCCTGGGAACCATTCCCGAGCTCCAACATAAATTGAGGAGCAACAGGAACGCCTCCCAGACACAAGAGCCACCGAGCTTGATCATCTCGGCAGACACCATATCAATGCCCGCTGCCTTACCATTTTTCAAACTTCTTATCGCCCATTCAACTTCATCCATACTGATGCCATCGGAGGACGCCGTTGTCGAATGTTGATCTACTAAACCACATCCAACACCGGCGCCAACCGTAGCATCCGCATACATATCGCCAAAATATTCACTCCATCGGCTTAACACGTCTTGTGTTTGTGTAAGAATGTCTCCACCTTTAGACCTTATTTTATTCATTCTGAAGGCTGACCAACCACCCCGAGACTTCTTCACCTCCCTCCAAAAGAGTTTGGTGTTACCCTCGAAGTTTTTAGTCAGCCTATCTTCTGCACTCATACTTGCTCTATCACGTTTCTCTTTCACTAAGGCCTTGGTGTCATTCTTACATTGCCGATATATTTCTTTCTTCTGTTCAGTCATACTGTCATTCAGATTCAAAGAAGAGACATAGTCCAGCCACGCTTTCTTCTTTTGCTCTACGGAAGCTGCCACTTCCGCATCCCACCATGCATCACCATTTGTTTTTCTATGCTTCTTTGAACTTCCACATACTTCTTTCGCTGTATCTACCATACTCTCTTTCAATACTCTCCAGCATTCTTCAATGTCCGATTGCGGCTGGCTTGCCATCGTCAGCCGTTCTCGGACACCCTCTGCATACTTTTCTCTTACACACTCTTCTTGCAACCTTTCAACCTTTATTCTTTCAAGCCCTCCGAAGTGGACACGCTCTCGCCAGTGCCTCCACTTTCTGAACAGACCACTAAATCTCGCAATAACGAGATAGTGGTCCGTGTCGACTGTGGGGCCCCTGTAGGCTCTTGCGTCCAATATTTTGCTTCGGAGGCGACTGTCTACCAAAATTAAATCTATTATGCTTTTCTGTTCATTCCTTCTCCATGTATACATATGGATGTCCTTATGTTGAAAAAATGTGTTTGACACAATAAGGTTTCTCTCCATGCATACATCCGCTATGAGCCTACCTGCGTCGTTCACTCTCTTATCACCAAATGGACCAAGTACGTCCTCATAGTCGGGACGCTTGGTCCCCACCCATCCGTTCAAATCTCCGCATACAATCACGCGTTCACTGGTTTCTGCCATATCCAGAACTTCCCTAACATTATCCCAAAACTTCTCTAGGTCTGATGCCACCGAGGATCCTACGGGAGCATATGCTACAACCATGAATACCTTGGTGACACCTAGTTTTATACGGACCCAGAGAAGTCTGGGATCATACATTCCGTAATCCTTCACACCTGAGGCCAAGCGAGAGGACAACAGCACTCCTACCCCCATGCTAGCTCGATCGCTCTGTGGTACACCAGACCACAGAGCCATCCCGCCACCAGGAAGATCGCAGGCGTCGCTGCCCCTTCGCTTGGTCTCTGTTACACAGAGCACGTCTAGCTGTTTGTCCGCCATGACGGATATCAGCTCGTGCAACTTACCTTCCACACAACCTCTTACATTCCACGTGCCCACCCGGCACTCCGTTCTCCTCGACTCGCCTAACTGGGCAAGGCGTGATGGGTGGCGGCCCCTATCGCCGCAATATATATATATATATATATATATATTAATAGATACCTACACGATCAATATGGGCGATGCAGGCATAAGGCATAAAGATAAAACAAAAGTACCTAAAAACTACCATTCATCATTATCATTTTAGTCACATCCCACTGCTGGCTCAAGCCTCCTCCATAATAGGAGTGAAATTTACTTATACGCTGGTCAAATAGAGTGGTCTATTATCTTAACTTATATATGTCCCACAGTTGGGTCCAAAGCGAGAAAATAGGAGAATAATCGACCTACTATACTACACTAGTTAAATAGGGTAGGATAGGATTCTCTTCTACTTATATATTATACTTAGCATTAAATGGCCTAAACAAATAATTTTACGGATTCTATCACGGGAAGAGTCCTCCTGTAACCATGATCCCTGTAAAGTGTTCGAAACGTCGGGAAATTAAAAATCAAATACAAACGTGATAGAATCCGTAAAAGTAGTTTTACTTCAAATGCGTAATACTCACATAAACAGGAGAAACCATTACACAAATTACATTCAAGCTTAAAAAAAACTTATATCGGATAAAATCCTGCGTGGGAATTCAACCCAACCCACGACGTGCCAGACGCCAGTCATCTAATTATCATCACACCATCTATGTACTCTGCAAATTATATCAGTAAATATATAAAAAAACTATATAGCCGAACTCAGAAAGCCCTCCTTTTAAAATCAATAATAAGATATTATTTATCGAGAATTAAGTTTGCGTATATTCATACATATCATCACGCCATATCCCTTGTAGGGTAGGCAGAGAGAACAGAGTGCCAGAGAACTCTATCTCTGCATACTTCACTCGCTTCCTCAACATTCAATATTCTCTTCATATATATATATATATATATATATATATATATATATATATATATATATATATATATATTCAATTACTGAAATTTAGCATTTAACATGCTTGATTATTTATAAAAACTTGATTACGAGCGAAAAATGATTGTCATGCATGGGACAACTTCAACAATAATTTTCCGCTCGTAAACAAGTTTTTTGCGTACATTATCTAATATTATTTACTATATTATGAAATTATAAAAAAGAAACTAATTAAAAGTATCATAGGTGATTTTTGTAATATCCTTCTACAAATGCCACCTTCTTCACAATAGGAGGACTATATAGATGGCATTGTGGTTAAGATACCGAGATAGGACGAGTTTTATTCCGTCACCATACGGAACATAAAATTGGAGATCTGATTCAAAATAATCACAAAACACAATAAGTCATAACTTATTATAATTTGTCATGTCAAAGGTAAATTAATACTAATAACCTATCTATTACATACCCTTAGAAGAATAGGAATACAATAATATACAATCTTTTCCAATTCTTGTGGATGTAGATGACTGAAAGTGAAGAGAAAGAAAACTCGAAGTAAAACCGTATCACGTCGTCAACCCGCCTGGCCAGCGTTGTATAAGTCAATTTCTATTGGGGTGTAAGCCAATTAATGTTAGTAGATACCATGCACAGATAGTGAAAAGGTTAACAAATCGACCTATTATGCCAAATGTTGTTGGTTCAATTCCATCACAAATTATTTTCCAAATCGAAATAAAAATATGTTGTATATAATATTACCTTTTAAAGATTACTATAAGACATATTGAAAGAAAGGAATATTGGAAAGAATGCCAAACAAACGTCTGGTGTAGAAGATATACATGCGAAAGTGGAAGGATGTAGGTAGCCCTAGCTAACCCAGATGTCATGTACTAAAGGAAGGTGCAGTCAAGAGTCTCCGAAACCGGCGAGCATGTATAAAGAGAATTATGAATATTGAGGAAGCGAGTGAAGTATGCAAGGATAGAGTTCTCTGGCACTCTGTTCTCTCTGCTTACCCTGCAAAGGACAGAGCGTGATGGTATGTATGTATGTATAAGACATATTTAAAACAAAACTATTTGTTAGCTAATTCTATTAGCGTGGTATGGTGGACTACTATGGCATTCCTTTTACAGGAAATTTATAATCAAATAATAATACTTCGTTATCATTCTCCTGCTCTTATCCCAAATTACTTGGGGTCGATGCAATATGTACTCCTCTACCTACATACTGCAAAAATTATTGGCAATAGTTTTATGACCGGCCGCCTGCCTGACGCTAACCTTTTTTTTTTTTTGGTGGACTATGGATGCGTCTCTCCCCACCAAATCGGTCCGGGGTGACGGAAAGGCGGCGCGTGATCCCATAGACCCACCGTAAAACGCCTCTCTCTTCACCGTGCGAGCGGGCCACCGGTACCCGATCTTTGACTTCAGTGGCCCTGCCTGACGCTAACCTTGAGAATGTAATTGTTAACTAACATGCATCAGGTGAAATTGGCCCAGGTAAAGCTCTTAGTCGTTTTTACGACAGCCATGTGCAAAGTAATATATGTAAATAATATTTATTTATAAGTGTTTGTAGATTCATGACTTTGAAAAATATTAATGAATGACTAGACAATGACAAGACACATTTTATTTAAATGTTACAGATGAATAAAACTAATTTTACGGACTTTTTTATTCTTTACAACTATCATGATCACGAGAGGACTACCAGTTCAACTGTAACTATGAACTCTGTAGTGTTCGTAACTTCGACAAATTAAAAATCACATACAAACACAATAAAATTCCTATAAAATAGTTTTATTTTAAACGTTCGTATAGAAAATTTAATTTAGTAATGTTGTGAGAAAAAGTTTTAGGTATGAATGTTGAAGGCTTAAGGGGTAAAGGAAGACCAAAGAAAAGATGGATGGACTGCGTGAAGCATGACATGGATAGTTTAGGAGTGACGACAGATATGACTTCTGATTGGATCGTATGGAAAAAGATGACATATTGCGTCGACCCCAAGTAATTGGGATAAGAGCAAGATGATGATGTTCGTATAAAAAATTTAAGATAGGGAAAGGTGAATATAACCTGGAATTAATAATTTTTTTACATATAAATAATATTGTAGCAGGATTCAGCCATTTCCTCTGGTAACATTATGGTCAACTGTATATTTTCACCGATCATTACTCTCGCGTACGTGCAGAATCTGCAATGAGTTACAGAATTAAGTTTTGAAAAAAGCACTGTCTTTAAGGTAGGCAGTGGTCTAGCTATGCCCTGATATTGCAAAGGAAGTCGTGAGTGGCAGTATCACTTACCATCAGGTGTGCTACTTAGTCGTCTGCTACCATCAGCAATAAAAAAATCCATGTAGTAACGAAGTAATAATACAATACAATTCTCTTAGCCTTTTCTTACCCGTGAGTATCGAAAACAATACTAAGAAATATAATAAGCTGATAAGATTTATGAAATGACGTTATTTATAAACCTTTGTTACCACACGAACTCTTAGAATAGTCTACAAGTATCCATACCTTAATTTCCAAACGTAATCATAAAAATAAACAAGATAATGGGCAGCTAGAATCTTTTTAGAAACTTGTAATAATAAATGCGATCACAAATCTATACCAAACTTGGCATTTATAGCATTACTCCTCTTTCGTAAATAGTCTATCTACGTCATTAGCCTGGATGGATGGAAAAACACAAAAGTTATAACATTTAAAAAAATCTCCTTTTCTCATATAAACGTGAACCCTCATACAAATATAACTAGATATATATTTATCCATATATGTTGAACAGGAAATAGGAGCACATCAAAAACTCTAATCAAAACACCCCCCCACACCATTAAGACGGAAACTTTCTGGGTGGGCACATCAATATTCTTAGTAAAATATAATCAATTCTTAGAGAAAGAAACAGTCTCTGTATTGATAAATGAGAGCACCCTTCATATTTCCGTGTCCCCCTACCATCGGGGGAGTTTTAAACCACCCTTGAAGGGGGGGACATCTTAGGAACGTGCAAGATAGTAAGCTTTAGGGCTGTTACACTTAATGAACTATAAATATTTTTATATGATTTTTATTGGTATTTATTAAATTAAAATAAAAAATATAATTAATATTAAACTCAGAATAATACTTTTTGGATACATAAAGTATTTTCCTGCATAGGAATCGAAGTTATAACACTTAACCCGATAACTCAGTATTTTAAACGGCTCTCGTGTGTAGTCAAGATTATGTCATTATGGCTTGAAGAGGCTGGTGCCAAGAATGGACGTCACTACGCTGATGAGTGAATATAAGCTTGAAATGTGAGATTATGGGCAATAAAAAGTCGTAGACCCGCTCAGTATTGTATATTAAATAAATTAAAAAGCAAATATTTATCTTTTCGACGAAAATTTAAACTGGAAACAAATTTTAATAAAAATAATAATTTAATTTGCAAAGAAATATAGGCAAATTAATATTACGTACTTTTATATAAAAGTCATTCCCACTTGGTATATTTTTATAAAGAAACTAGGACGTTTAAAACACGAAATAAAAAAAAATATTTAAAAGTAATCTAATCAATTACAGTAATATTATTATGTATTGGCAACCCTACTACGGTTGTAGCAAGGCCTACGTTCGTAGCGGCTACGGCGTAGGCGCTAGTGGCTCCCCCACCTCTTACACAACTTTTTACTAAGAACCACGCGAAATGAGTGGATAAAACATAGGTAGCTTCACTTTACGTTTAATAATTATTATATAATTATTATTATTCGTATTAATAATACGTTATACTTTTTTTTCTTTATTTGGTGATGGAATAAAAATACAATTCACCACCACCTATCTTACCGGTAGGTGTTATAAGAGATGACTAATGTCGATTTTCATCAACGATTCCTAAAGTTAAGGGAACCTCTAACATAACTTAAATAACGCATTACTTTGATTTTGCGAATGATTTAGTGTTACTTAAGATTTAAGTTTTATTTTACATCATCATCATCTCATCATCTTAGCTCATAAATGTCCCACTGTTGAGTTCGAGCCTCCTTGATGATGGGAGGGAAATTTACTTACTATACCACGCTGGTCAGAGGTGTTGGTATAGGGTTTAGTTTCGAGTCTTCCTTCTCTTGCATAGATGTTATATGCGTATTTTGTATCTCTTACGATCACGCAACGGTAAGATAAGGTGTGGTGAATTGTATTCTTACTCTGTCACCACACGGACTTAATTTACATCAATTAACATAAAATAAATTTTGTGAGGGTTATTTGTCATTTATGTTGCCTTCGGTGTTATTTTCTTTTTGCGACTAATCCCACCACACATTCCCACCATTGTAATTACTGTAAGCCAAGATCCACAGTGAGCTCCATAAATGACATCGAGGTTTGACCCTCAGGCAGTCCTCGGGATATGATTTTAATTGTCTTGGGACCCGCAACAAATTTAATTAGAAAAGGTTAAAGAGGAGGAGTTGGAAAGAATGATTCCACTTCTGCCTTAGGTATTACTTAAATTAAGTGGGTGAAAATGGGAATAAGGGATATAATGTGCATAAAATATTTATACTAAAGAAGGAAACCCCAAAATAAAACCCTATACCAACCCGTTTCTTACGTTTGGTATAGTAAGTCAATTTCCCTCTTATAGTGGAGGAAACCCAAGATCAGCAGTGCGACGTACTGTGCTGATATGGTGATATTATATTTATAACATATGATGACAGATAAAGAGAGGGAGAGAATGACAAAATTAATGGTTGACTTTGTCGTAATTGGTATCATTCATACGCTTAGCAAAATTTAGACTAGTATTTTCGTTATATTTCGTTGCAATAACACTTAATTATAGCTATTGGTCATGCATTTCCTCCTCTTGATTGGAATTAAATGAATTACTATATCTCACTGGAAATTGAATTTTCTTATAAGTTTTTAGAAATTGGTACAAACCCATAGTTCATTATATAACTTAAACACCATTTAAAGGGTCAGTCATTTTACTATGCAATCTTTTGTAAATCAGAAAGATAATATCTTACTGAAAATCAAATCCACTACCACTAGATACGATAGGTCAATACTTAGAGTGATATGACATCTATCTAGTAGAATAATGACTAAATTTAGCTAAAGCTAAATAAAAAGTATAAGATTATCAAGACAGTCGATAATATTTTCATTTATATCTCCAATAACATAATTTACATTAAACGGTCCTGACCACTTAGAAGACAGACTGGTAAGAAACACGCACCCGGCTAACGGCTGATAAGTAGTAAATACCCTTCATAAACATACCATATGTAGGAAGCAGCTGACATATTATTTACATCAGTATCTTACTGTTGTATATATATAAAATATATTTTAGGATCATAGTAAATTTAATAGAATACGTGGAGATTCCACGTCACATTAACATCTCATCTATAACTACTTAAATTAATATATCCATTAATACGGTCAAAAAATTTGACTAAAATCCAAAATAATCCACAAATATATTACACAAAAATTGCCTATACCAAAAATCAAATCCAACATCTTAGATCTCACGACCATTGAACCCTAGCGAGCGTAGCCTGCTCTTATTTTAAACAACTACGCCTTTATAATACATCCAGTTTCGCGACTAAATATCAGCGAGTATAACGTTCTACTGCGGCCGAACAATCATGATCCATCTAAGAACTAATCTGAAATTATATTTTTATGCTAATTAAGTATTTTATCCGTGTCGTGACGAAGTAAAAATACCATAGTCTTCATCGTTTTCTGTGGGTGATCGTGAAATATTAGTCATATTTGACGAGAGACTCAAACAGATAATATAACTGCAACAGAAGGTAAACTCGATATAAAATTTATACTAACCTGTTTAATCAACGTGGTACAGTAAGTCGATTTCTTTCACTGTGAAAGAAGCACAAGTCCAGCATTAAAACCTATATGAATTGAAATGATGAATGAAGCATTTTATTTAAAAATAAATCAAATTTATTGACGAATTAAACATACAAAGCTCACTATCCCTTCCTTTTCTGTGTGTGTCATAAATGTCGGGATGTAAGCAAAAAATATTACTGCAAAAGAATAAAGACTCAAAATAAGACTCTACGTATGCTAATTTCTTTTATCCGGAGTAGAGCAGCGCCCACTAGTAGGATGTATATGAGGTTAAGATAAAAAAATTAAGCATAAATGATTGTAGTAATGTGTAATCACGCTTTATTTTTCCTTGGTAGTCGTAGAAACCGGTTAAAAGAATGCTAAGAAGATGAATTAAAATTGTTCTTTTGAGAAATTTCAAACATCAACTGCAATAGTCAATTGGCATATACAAGCGTAATGACGGTGTAATAACCAACCTTGTGGTGGTGTGGTAGTATGTAGCGAATATGTACATCATTAGGCTGATGGATTCATAGTATAAATATAATTAAAATAAAGTATCAAAACGTTCATGGCGCAGTACTTCCGCGTACCGTATTTACAAGTATTGTAAGTATAGAATTATATATTTTATAACACCACCTTACCCCCTAGCCGCCCGCCGCCCGCGAGAACTAAGTCTTCGCGCATCTTTCTATCCCCACCTTTTTGCTTCTTTTAAAACCTCCCTTCATGCGCACCCCTTCCCTTATTTCGACTAATTTGGGGGTACAACTGAAGAATTATTTCTTACTGTTGTTACCACGAACTAAATTCTACTTTTATATTTAAGCAATAGAGTTTGATTTTGTATGCAACGGTGTTATAGTCTTTGGACTGTATCTTTTCACTTCGAAAACTAATTCGAATTAGAAGACGGAAGCAAGTGCTGGTTGTGTACAAGGAAATTTATATTTTCTGACTTTCTATTACAGTGGTTTTCAGTTTGTTGTGTGATATAAAATTAGAACTGTTTCGTCAAAAATATGAAATTAAAATCTTATACTAGCGAAAGAAGTTTTAGCATCTTTGTTTTAGAGCGAGAGGAGAAAAGTGCATTAGTCCTGCTCACACAACGGGAGAGGGGGGCGCGAGAGATAGGTAGTTTGGAGTAAAAAGCAGCTTTCTTGATCAATGCGCCTCGCATTTGGTATTAATCATAACCGGGGTATTTTCGTCTATGTCTCGGGTGGGGGGAAGCAGAAAGAGGGGGGGTAGGAATCGAGAAATCGTATTCCAAATGAAAATACGGTTCTTCCTGTTTACATTTTGTAATAAATTGTTTTACTCACTGTATTTGTGCGACAAGTCAGCCTTGTATTTATATTTAGACTTGCAGCGCATAAACTAATGCTTTATTTTATTAGCTGTGAACTTTTTAGTCCCCATATAATGATGGATTAAGATTACAATGTACTATATTTCCTCGAAGAAGTCGTAAGAAGCAGTTAAAACATCATTAGGCAGAGCCAGGAATAAGCAGTAGTGATCTCCCTAAATTTATCAACCCATCTGGCATCATGGCGATTTTAGCATTCTTTGGGAAGACCAACGATGGACGTCGATAGGCTGACATATATGACTAAAAGTTTTAAGATTATCTTTTAAATGTATAATATTAAATGTACATACATACATACATATCATCACGCCATATCCCTTGCAGGGTAGGCAGAAAGAACAGAGTGCCAGAGAACTCGATCCTTGCAAACTTCACTCGCTTCCTCAACATTCATAATTCTCTTCATACACGCTCGCCGGTTTCGGAGACTCTTGACTCCACCTTCCTTCAGTACATGACCGATCTGGTCTAGGAAGGTTAGTTTCGGTCTCCCCCGATACCTACATCCTTCCACTTTCGCATTGTATATCTTATTAACCAGACGTTCGTTCGGCATTCTTTCCACATGTTACATATTAAATGTAGGTCCATATATAATCTTTTATAACCATCTATCAGCAATTCTGTTTGGTCAATTATGAGAATGAATTAATTCCCTGTGGTGACCGAATAAAAATACAATTCACTAATTGTTTTCTTTCCCGTGGTTGTCACAAAAATAAATATCTATGAGAATAAAAACTTGAAGTTAAACCCTATGCCAACCTACCTCACCAGCGAGGCATAACAGATCAATTATCATTTATGTACGAAAATGTTTCAATGAAATGAAAATAAAATATATATATTATTATAAGAGAATATTTAATAATTATTATCAAAATGGTGAATTGGAATGTTTACCGTAAGATATAAAATTATTACAGTTATATTTCCTGGCGATAAAATCGTAATAGAATAATATCTAATATTGTAACTGCAAAGGTATAAACTTACCAAATAAATAATAAAAACCTTTTCCGCAAAGTATGATAAAACAGAATATCAAAAAGTAACATTAAATAATAGTTATTTCAGACATGAACGCACTTAGAATAATAAAAGAGGTTCCTTAAATGTGAGCGCCTATAAAAATATTATAGCAATGCGCCCGAACGAACTTTCTAGCTATGCGGCAATTTTAGGCGCATTGATGTGCGAGAATTCTTTAACAAAATTCTAAAACGTCTTAACTGCCATTGAGATGTAACAGTATTGATTTTCATTACGGCCTCAATTAGATAGCTTTTTAATTGGTTAAGTATTAAAATGTCAGTGAATATTGAATAGTATTTGCGTTCGGTTAATTTTAAGTAGTAATTTACTATGAAGTTTTTAATTGAACGGAGATTTCAGATTTTTAATCGCTAAAGTAGAATTGTAATTAATATTAATAATGTTTTTTAGACAACCTAGTACTAAGAAATAATTTACAATGAAATTATTGGATACAAATAATTTCCAGACTCAGATCGATAACTTGTGGAATTTCAAAAAAGCTAATTTGCGTGGGAATCGACCTCACTGTAGTCGATATCAAGAGTCGCTATTCAGACTGTACATGATCTATGAAGTCAGATACTTAGTATGACATCTTTGAATGACGCTATACACACATGCTGATTGGGTAATTTTACCTTATAAATCTCTTATAAAAGAGAGTGACTGAGAACAAAATCTTACTACAGGTACAAATATTTATTTACAAGTATTCTGAAAAATCGTAAATGTAGTAATAATACACTACCTTCTTTCTTGCTTGTGATTATCGTAAAACCTGACTAAGCATACTTGGGGATAATATATATGCAACAAAAGAAAAACTCGAAATGTATTCCTATACCAACCCATCTGACCCAGCGTGGTATAATAGGTCAATTTCACTCATATTATAGAAGCTCTAGCCCAGCAATGGTTGGTATATGAGATGAGATGAAGATAATGATCCTACTAAACCTAGGGTATTTCTCACTAGTTAAAGTATATATACAATTGCTTCTATAATTAGTTATGACCTGCTGAATCAAACATATGGAAATTGCTACAAATGTATATTATACTATAATATATGATGCCCGATTGGCATAAAGCAGCCTCTTTGACTTACCATGTACACAAATTTCCTTTGCATGAATTAATAATTGAAAGTATGAACTATGTTTCCCTATGAGTGGTGCTGAGATTATTTTATAAAAAGACCGATGCTTGTCTATTGATTTAGTTATTAACTTGCTATTTATTTTAAATGTCATTATTATTGTTTTATCTTTGGCGTAATAATGAAATTAAATACAAGATTATTAAGTACCGGGGGAGACCGAGACTAACCTACCTAGACCAGATCGGTCATGTACTGAAGGAAGGTGGAGTCAAGAGTCTTCGAAACTGGCTAGCGTGTATGAAGGGAATTATGAATGTTGAGGAAGCGAGTGAAGTATGCAAAGATAGAGTTCTCTGGCACTCTGTTGTCTCTGCCTACCCTGCAAGGGATATGGCGTGATGATATGTATGTACGTATTTTTTTAGATATATCTTTATTTGGTTCACCAAGTAATTCTTAGAGCTTCTAATAATTTCTACTATATGATATCAAGTCCAGTAGACAAAATACTCATATTATTATATTCAATATTTATATAATTAGCTGTGTATTGGCGGCTACGAATACTACCAACCCTTACTTTGCTCATGGATATCGTAAAAGACTACTAAGAGACTTATCACCACCTGGACCAACTCCATCTGATGCCGTTTGGTCGACAATTAGGTATATTCCCAAGGAGGGTTGACGTCTGGCAGGCGGCCGGTCATAAAACTATTGCCAATAACTTTTACAATATTTTCTATGAAAGAAGAGTACATATTGTATCGACCCCAAGTAATTAGGATAAGAGTAGGAGAATGTTGATAATGATTTATATAATTAAATACTTTTGTTATGTCTTTACATCATCTCGGGCCATATATATCCTAAGCTTTGATTCGAGCCTCCTCCAATATGGTAGGGAAATTGACCTACCTATATTCGCTAGACATGTTGGTATAGAGTTTTATGTCAAGTTTTCCTTCTCTTGCACAGTTTTTTTTTACAAATTATATCCTTCAGTCGTCTTTTACGGTTATCCATGAGTAAAAAAAAGAGAGTAAATTCTATTATTACTCTGTCACCGTATTTCTAAAGTCTCCAGTAACAAAATGATTTATTTCTTAGTCTAAGATATCATTTAATAAAAATAAATACGTAAACTTACAGAAAATCGACGTTTGAGCAATGGTCATCGATAGGCAGCGACCTAGCTGTACCTCTTTTTTTTTTTTTTTCGCAAGGTGGTACCATGGATGTGGTCGCGCGCAAATCGGCCCGGGACGACCGAAGAGGCGGCGCGCAACCCCATAGACCCACCCTGCAAACATCTCTCTTCGCCGTGCGAGCGGGCCACCGGTACCCGATCTTTGTCTTCGGTGGCCTAGCTGTACCCCTGGATTACAAGGGTCCATTGCATTAGTGATACTTACCATCAGGTGTGCTGTTCGCTCGTTTGCCACTAAGTGCAATAAAAAGAAACGAGTTAGTTTAAACATAAGCTATAAAATATTGACAAATCTATCCAAATTGCTTACCGCTTACCTCTAAAGGGATATATTCAAATATTACACGATTGTTACACAGAGCTACTTATCTACGTATCTTTATACTTGTTGCATACATCTGTCAGTCACACACGCCACTGGCTCATGTCAAGGGTTGTAAAAATCCACCTTCAAAATACACCTCATGCTAAACATCTTGCTATTTTACATGCAATCTTATTATTTGTAAGCTAAAGTATGTATTTGAATGTAGTATTGTGAACTATTTCGTATCATATTTGCAATTTGAAGACGGTAATAGTGATGTTTCTGTATATTTTTTTTCGTAAGCTTTTTATTTGGATTGATATAAAAATATGTTTTAGTAAAACCAATATTTGTAATGTATACCATATTTTTTTTAGTGTATTTTATTTTTATAAAAACAAATATGACTAATATTAAAATATATTACTTCTTATTATGTTAAATTAATATTTAGAGCCAGTTCTTTATTGATATCAAATAAATTCAATATAACATATCCAATTATTATATACTATTCAACACCCCATATCTTAACCGTGGATGATCGTACGAGACGACTAAGGGAAATAAAACGCATATAATATCTATGCAAGAGAAGGAAAACTCGAAACAAAACCATATACCAACACGTCTGACCAGCGCAGTATAGTAGGTTAATTTCCCTCCCTTTACGGAGGAGGCCTGAGCCCAATAGTGGGACATTTATGGGCTATAATGAATGAATGAATGATGAACATATCCAATCAAGACATTTCAGTCTTAAAAAAAAAACTGTTAATTGAATCTCTGGTCAGTCTCAAAAAGTTGAACTTTTTTTCTTTTATTGTGAAAAAAGGCGCTTGTACTCTATAGAAAAACGGAAATATATAGCTAAAAAAATTAAAATTATTATTTAATACTTTTACTAGTGATGAATCCACGTTACTAGTAGTTCTCTTTCTTCAGTCATAAAAGGTTCCACTTGTCTGACGTAGTAACACAATTTTTTTTTTCTATCTAGAAAACAACACCTACCATTACGTTAAAAATCCTTTTATTGTGGAGGACTTTATAAACATATAATTAACATACACAAATTTTACAATCTGTGGATCGCACAAAGTATTATCATGCGCGGGAATCAAAGACACGGCAGTCGTTGTCTTAACTAGTACGCCATCTGTGCAGTCAATTCTCGATCAACATCTAATTTGTATAAATTTTCTACTGGTCTTATTTCATTGAACAAGAGCCTTGGCCTGACCGTACCTTAATACGCCAGAAGTCCATAAGGAGCTGTTACCATTTACCATCAAATGGGCTACTTCATTCGCTACTCGAGCTGTGGTAGAAACTTTAACTCGCGTGAATTTTTTGATTAATCACTCATCCACTCATCATTCTTCTGCTGTTATCTCAATTACTTGTGGTCGATGCATTATGTACTCATAATCCCATCATCATCATCTCAGCTCATATATGTCCCACTATTGGACTCGAGCCTCCTCCATAATGGGAGGAAAAATTACCTACTATACCACGCTAGTTAGACGTGTTGGTATAGGGTTTTATTTCGAGTTTTCCTTCTCTTGCATAGACGTTACATGTATTTTACATTCCTTAGTCGTCTCTTACGATCACCCACAGGTAAGATTGGGTGAATTGTATTCTTACTCCATCACCATACGGATTACTCATACATATTGTAAAAGTCATTGGCAAAAGTTTTATGACCGACCACCAGCCTAATATCATTGCTCCTTGGGAATATAATTCTTGATCTAACGGTAGAGTGCCTCAGGTCAATATAAAGGTTTTAGTCATCTTTTACACCATTCACAAGCAAAGGAAGAGCTGGTAGTATTCATAGTCTACCACACAGCAAATAATTAATGTCATTGTTGCGTACACATCTTCTGACGACAATAGTCCCATCTAGCTTGCATCTAACAATTCTATGCAACTTTTAAAATCACTTTAGCCTATCTGTTTGAGGGCGTCTAACACTACGTTATTTGATTCGTGACTGCACCTCCAGAATAGTTGATTAATCAGGTTTGTCCATTGTCACTTTAGCGTGCTATTTCTGAAAGTTTTTTTTTATTTCCTATAGAAATCTTAGGCGAATTGGTGTCAAAGCTATATCAGTTTAAGCTTACTTAAAAAGCAATCAAGTCTAAATGATTTGGTTTTAAACGGATTATAGGTCCAAATCATTAACTAAACAGCCTTCGTCTAAAAAAAAATCAAACTACGCATTCTAATCCAGCCACACCCAAAAAAAAAAAACAACAAAGTATTTTTCATTATTCCCTAACCCGAACGGCGCAGCCTCCAAAACGTTGCCACTCGTATATTCATTTCCGTTCCGTTAATACCGCATACTTTTAACTGTCTAACTAGGTGGTAGGGAGGGGGGGTACACCCTCCCCCTGACTACTTACACACAGTAGGCACAACTTTTATAATACAACGTACTCTGAGCTTTTTAACGAACACCCCTAGGGGTGGCTACCCCCACCTGCCACGCATACCGAAAAATACGCAAAGCGGGGATGGGGGTTGGTTAGATGTGAAGTGCCTGTATTTTGCGTATTTTTAAATTATTCCCACATGTAGGGTGCTTAGGTTTTTTTCGGATGCTGCGTATGACGGCTCGCATTGTGTTTAGGGGAAGCTCAAAGCGATGTTAGGAAGTAATGAAAAATGATAATGCGTAGTTTTATAGCGCGTTTTAAGTGCGTTAGTTGTCGTCTCTAATATCTCTGATATACAAACAACTTCACATACCTTTTGAATACAAATTTATAATTAATAATAAAACTCATAAGTGAAAAATTTTCATTTTTTTTTAAAGCTTATTTTTCCGTGTGGTGACGGAATATAAATACAATTTAGCGCACCTTTTCTGCTCGTAGGTGATAGTGTAGTAGACGTGTAGTGTAGTAGACGTGTACGACAGTACAAAACTACTGAGAGATATGATATTCAAATAACGTCGATGGAAGAGATGGAAAACTGGACATGAAAATTCTATACCAACCTGTTTGGTTTCTATGATATAATAGGCCAAACAAAACAAGATCATCCACGGGTAATATAGGTGGTGAATTGCATTCCTAGTCCTTCACCACAAGGAAATATATAAAATATTAAATGAACATAAACAAATCAATTAATTTGAAAATAAATTTATAGTCACCATACTTTATATTACATATATATCAAATGCATATAAGTTTTCATGGTTTGTCAAAATTTCTAAAGAAACGTAGCAAAGCATCATTAAAATGCCTTTAAAATTACAAAATGACCTAAAGAAATCCAATTAATTTCTCCTTTGTTACAAAAATATAAAAGATATGGCTGTACGAACTATATACCCTTTGCTTGAGTGGATAAATTTAAAAAAAAAACTTTAATCATAGCGTTTCGGCTTCATAACTCGTAAATTGATACCAATGAAACCAAATTTATAACATCTATTAATTGATTTTGCCAATAAATAATAATTTAATGCTTACAAAATTATTATTGTTGTAACGAAAACAACAATTTCGTATATGAAATTATACTTTGTGAATATTTTATACCCAACATACATTAATTAAACTGATTGCCTTGCCTGCCTGTGTAATAATAGATATTTAGTCTACTGCTGACTTCTCAGCATTCAATTCTTAGATCAATTATTATTACATTTAACTTCAGACTAATCTCAAAATTATCTAAACACAACTTCTACAAATCAAGCTTGCTATTAATAACATCATCGTACAACTTTAGTTGCTGGAAATTCTTATGTATAAAACTTTAAACAATTCCTTTTCTCTTCAGAAAAGGAGTAAAATAGGTATTAAAATTTATTTAAAAAATTTCGGTGTAATTAATTATGCACCAAATATAATTATTTAATTTTCAATAATAAATCTATCTAAACACTACTTTATAATTTTGAAAATTACTAAAGGAGCTTAAGATGACTTATTTAAAATAAGTAATTTAAAAAGTCAATATTCAAGTAATTTGTTTCATTTGCATATAAAGTAGTGAGAATAACAATCTTTATAGCTGAACGCTTAAAAAGAGGTGTAAATTTTAGTTCCATATAATAAAGTAGCACTTTATATCCTAACCTAAGTCCTTAAATGAGCGCAGTTCCTAAAGTTAAGCCTGTTATTGAAAAATTTCATAAAAAAATCTGCGAGAATCGCGACAAACTACCAAAAAATCATAAGCATATTTATTTTTATATGATCTAGAATCCTACGACAGGTAACCACCTGTCCACGTCATAGGATTGGAGATAAAGTCATTATTTTAAAAGTTATATAATTTCCATTCTTAAGAGAATAAAACGAAAATTTTACATTGTTTTCCAGTTCGATGCTGGATAGATCTGCATAAAAAAAATCTTCAATGTAATTTAGAACAATGTATACTTTAATTTTGCTATAGAATCGAATTAAAATTTATTATGATAAATTTAGAATCATTATCATAATTATTGTGCTCTTTTTCCAATTACTTAAGCTCGACGTACTGTGTAGGTATTGGTCTTTATTAATATTGCAAAATAATGATAACACGAATAATCTATGCGGGATAATAATTTCGGGTTGTAAATTCCAAATTGGGTTTCTCATGCCATTAAAATTTATTATTACGAGGTCGCGAGTGGTTATCAATATTAGTATATAGATTACAGTTACTTGGTCTTTACGTATTACGTTAACTTGACAGAAGCTATGTCATTTTGTTTATGCGTATACTCAAGTCACTCGCGAATCATTTAACTCTGCTTGCTAACTCTATTCAAATGTAAATCTCAATATGTGTCAATCAATTTGAGAGATTTATTAGTTATTTTCCGATCTATTATAAAACTATGTGTACCTTTTTGATTCCCGTAGGAATCGAAACAAGCGGGTAAAGGGATCACCAAGTGACGGTGTTGTAGTATTCTCCTGGTAATTTAACATAACTTGTAAGTCGAATTACGTCCACCAATCACTCAAGCATGGTGGTACCGTGGCTAAAAAAGCTTGTATGGATGAACGATGATATTGGTTTAAGGATGGATTCCTAAATTTGTTAATTTTAAAACATTTTATATTATAATAAAATATAATTTAAACGTTCGATTAAATAATGTGTATTCTAATTTTAATTATTATGAAATTTTAAATTTTATTTGAGCTGTGTGATAGCGACATCAAATACTACCAACCCTTACTTTGCTCGTAGATGTAAAAGACGACTAAGAGCATTATAACGGCCTGAGCCAACTCCATCTGATGCCATTTGGTCAACAATTACATTCCGAAGGAGGGTTGACGTCTAGCAGGTGGCCGGTCAAAAAACTATTGCCGACTTTATAATATGTACTATGAAAGAAGTGTACATATTGTATCGACTCCAAGTAATTGGGTCAAGAGTAGGAGAATGATGATCATTTTAATGTGTATTTACCATATAAATTATCATTTACGAATTGCGAATTTAAATCGGAATGTTTTTGGGAAATACTATTCATATTATACAAGAAATATATAAATAAACCTCAGCTAGTTTAATATTATAGTCAAAATATACGTTTAGTTCATTTAGTACAAGCTTACATAGTTTAAGTTCATGACCTTTTAAGAATTAGTTATTAATTTTTCTGTTATATTCTTTTAACAAGAAGGTATATAAAACATTGGTATTTTAATCGAATTCTCAACGATTTTATTAAAGTAAAAGCTTCTTTGTTTAATAGGCTTTTTTATTGCTTCTGTTGGCAAACGAGTGAACAGCACTCCTGATGTTAAGTGTCACTATCCCCTATGGACCTTTGCTATAACCAACGCTATAGCTAGTCCGTTGCCTACCATTATAATCCCTAAACCCACCCAGTTAGGCTATCGGCTCTCTCGCTCACCGAACGGAGCGCAACAGCACTTTGCTCAGACGTGGATCTTCTGCGAGAATGTGGTACTGCCCCGGACGGATCGACCCGTGGCTGTAGACAGAAAACTGTCAACAACATGGTCCTACCACCTAGGTATACATTTTTCATTTATATTAACAAATAATTGTATGACATATATATGACCAAAACCTTTTTTGTTTGAAATAAATTAATTTCAAAATGGCTTCGTTTATATATCATAAATACCTAATGATTAGTTTCGGAGATAGTTTCAATAAATGCCAGAAAACTAAACCTGAATGCCGGATGCCTCATTTTCTATTCTTTTACGAAACAAGGATCAACTTTATAGAAGGTGAAGATTTCTTTAAAAATGGTGTATATTTTTGCTAATTGTTACTTTAAACGACTCTACTTGTGCTACACAGATGGCAAAGTGTTTAACATACCGAACTACCCTGCCGTGTGCTGTGTCGTGGGTACGATTCCCGAGCAATACAATACCTTGTACGACCCACAAATCGTTGTTTCGAGTTTGGGCATATTTTATATTCTTTAATTATTTGCTGTAATTCAAGGATTAATTCTTTATATCAGGGTGTTGTTTTATAAAAAAAAATATAATTTCCACATCTTTAAAATCTTTATTATTTGAACTTTATCTTATTCTATCATAGGTATATTAATGAAAGAAAATTGCTTGTGTGGTGACAGAGAGGTAGGAGGTAGGAGAATAAAATGCAACTTCAATTTATCCTTCCCTTTGTATATAAAGATATAGTATGTTAGGAGATAAAATCACTAAAAAAGATGAGAAAGGATATAAAATCCTATACCAACCCGTCAAAATACTATGGTATCGTGTCCTAATTTTCTTCTCTATAGAGGCTCACACCCAACGGTTGGTCATTCTAAGCTGAGAATAAGAAGAAATGAAAAAAGTTATTTCTTTTATAACGTATTCTGGAAGACGGATACTGAGTATTATTTTATTTTATTGAGCATTATTTTATTTTGAGTTTATTTCACATATTACGTATTTGGTAACAATATTTTTTGGTAGACTAGCGTCGACCACTGGTGCCGATTTCTTAATATCCATTGTCGGCCCAGCATTTGATGACAAACCTGATTTAAAATAATTTAAATTTAATTAAAAAATATTATAATCATCAACCTGCTACCTAAGTATGGTAATTATGGTACACCTTTTGGTGAGTGCTATATCCAAGAGTAGGTGATAAGGTAAAGAGTAGGTAATAGGCAGATGGTTGGCTGAAGTAAAATTACAGTATACGAATGATTGAACGATGGTGGATTAGTTTAAAAACTAAACACTAATTCTAAATGCCGTGGATATGATACCCAAACATAAATATATTTTATGCACTCTGTAAATTATTATTCTGGGTCTGTAATTTGTGTCTGTTAATTTTATGTTTGTAAAGTCCCCCGCGATATTAGAATTGAGTCTTGTACTGGGTGTTATATTTAACCAAAAAAAAAAGATCACCATATATTTATAAAAACTTGATGATTTACATCTGTACAATGTGTAAACAATGTCGGGTAGATGGCATACATCTCCTTTAAAAGACAAAAATATAATACGAGGCAAATATCAGGTTGAGAGCCCTCAGCACTCACCCACAGTCTGGGTAAAGTTGTCATAGCCATCTGAGGCTAACAACTAAATCACACAAAAAAAACAACGAGGCAAAGATTAAATGTCATCCAAAGTTCACGATGGTGTAACTGGATTTCCAATAGGTATGGGTTTGTATCCCATATGTGACAATAATTTTTCGCTCGTAATCGGGTTTTTATAAATAATCAAGCATATTAAATGCTAAATTTCAGTAATTTAGATCACCATATGTTTTGCCGCAGGTAACATAATCTAACTACCATACTTAGATAATATCAGTGAAACAGCCAAAAAAAAATCAAAACAGAACTTATCCTACAAGCGTAGTCTTCATCATCATTGCCTGCTTTTATTCTAATTACTTAGAGTTAAAGCAATAGTAGTCTTCCATAGTAGATATTCATCATCACAGCCCATATAGGTCCCACTGTTGGGCTCTGGCCTCCTTCATAATGGGAGGCAAATTAACCTACTATATCACGTTGGTCACGCGTGTTGGTATAGGGTTTTGTTTCAAATTTTCTATCTCTTACATAAATGTTACATGCATTTTATATCCCTTAGTCGCCTCGTACGATCACCCACGGGTAAGATATAGGGTGATCAATCCTTATTCCTTACTCCGTCATCACACTTAAAATATATTAAATATTGGAGGATATATTTTTTAATATTAGCAATATATGTTAATAAGTAAATAATTTCTATATACTATCATAAGCCATCTCATAATATATATATATATATATATATATATATATATATATATATATATATGTCGGAGAAGCGTCGATTCCATTGATGTAATCATTAGTTGTTGCAGATTTAGTGGGCGTCATCAGGGTAAAATGCGAGCACAAAACAACGATCGATGTTTGTAGATATCGTTTTAATTTAATCTTTAACAACGTTTTATCACTATGCAATAATATCGAAATCAAAAATAAGCCGTTAAGACCGAGCAGCGAGTTCGTGGCACCGATCTTACTTTAACCACAAATACACTCTCAGCAACGATCCAACTCGACCCGTTGCTACAATTCAAATTGTGTCGCCCATACGTTGGCCGCTATAAAGTAAAGTAGAGATGGCGCCTTGACCTCGCTCGAGGTACGTGCTCTGCTCTGATTGGTCGTAACGTAAATTACAATATTCATTTCTTTTATTAAATTAAGAAGATATTTAAATTATAGAAAAACGTGTAAATGTAATAAAAATTAAATAAAGAATTTAGAAGGTAATTAGAATGTAAACAAATATTATGCATGCAAACAACAATCAACTCTGCTTTATCTACGGCTCTTTCTGCTTTATCTATGGCTGTCTCCGACACGGCCGTCCTGACATATTACACGTCCTCGTGTGATGTTGAAAACTGCGCATCATCATTATTATCTGCAAGAAGAACAATACTTTTGTATAGTTCGGCCACTCCTGACCAAAGAAGTCTTGTACATTATTACATTTTAAGTTCTGAATAACAACTTTTCTTTTAAAGTAATGTCTTATAATAACAAGCTTTTCACTCTTCAATTTCAATTCTTATAGACACCATATTTCATTAGTCCGAAGTATCGAAACAGCCACCTCAGCCGCCTCGCCGTTTATCGCCTTACACATTTTAGTTTATTAACAACATATCTAACTGCCCACCTTGCCTTTTGCCATACTGATGTCACCTTTCAATGGTCACCTCGCCATTAAATAGCCACCTCGCCATTTAATAGCCACCTCGCCATTCAATAACCACCTCGCCATTCAATAGCCACCTCGCCATTCAATAGCCACCTCGCCATTCAATAGCCACCTCGCCATTCAATAGCCACCTCGCCATTCAATAGCCACCTCGCCATTCAATAGCCACCTCGCCATTCAATAGCCACCTCGCCATTCAATAGCCACCTCGCCATTCAATAGCCACCTCGCCATTCAATAGCCACCTCGCCAATGATTAATTAAACTACATTCTTAAGACATTATAAGAAGACTTTAGGATTCACATCTCATAACGAATCATTCTAAATATAAGAAATCTAGAACGAAGATCTTACCGTCACTGTTATCCGATAGACACGGATCTAACCCGGTTGTATGTATTTTGACATATTAGGAAATCAATAATGATGATATGTCTTTTCTAAAGTTTTATCATCTTAAATGGAGAATCGACTCATAAATGTGATTAATGACCGACCACCGAAAAGTTCTAGGTACAATTGGTAGCCAAATATTGCGATTGTTCCTTTGAATTTTTCTATAGAGAACATTAGATCGCAATTCATAGATTTTACAACTCTCCAAGTCCAGATCATCGTTGTCAAGTTTACTAATAATTTCGTCGTATTCTGGGTCTCGTCGTTATTCTGCTTGTAACCAATTTAAAAATAACTCTGCTATACTGCCGCGCTTTTCTACTACGTAATTTTCTCTACCTAAACTAGTATGAGAGTATGTACACTCGATAAGTGCACCGACACCCTAAGGCCAACAAATCGCGCCCAATCAAAATATTATTTAGGTAATCATCAGATATAATGTGAAATAGAATTTGTACATCATGACCACTAAGCGCGACTCCAGATAATATTTGGGAGTCACATAAAACGCTAGATTTGCCTACACCAGTCAAAGTAACAATCGCACTTTATAACGTGCCAACAAGCTTACGAGAGATGCTCTCTTTAATTAAATAACAATCAGCACCGGAATAAAAACAAAATGAAAACTGCTCACCAAACTGCGTAATTATCCCAGTGACAGGATTCATACCACACACGTCCACTCGCTTTACAACACTAGGTGCGGCAGCGGGCTGTGTGCTGCTGCTTTCAACTGGCCATGTCTTTGAGCATCACGACGCCATATGACCCTCAACACCACACTTATAGCAAGTTACAGTGGCCCGCGTAGCAAGGGCCATGCTGGGATGTTCGGAGGTCGTAGTTGTTTGTTGTTTATCATGCGATCGACTGAAATATTCAAAAGATTTATGACCAAGCTCTCTACAAGCGTAACATTTTGTCGAAACAGAACTTAACCTAGGACGTTTACTATCTTGCGCAGCATCTGCAGCTATCTTTGTTATGTCTCGGTAACTCCGCTTACGATAAGAAAAAGCCAATTCATGTTGCATTTTACAGCGGGTAGTTATTTCTTCAGAAAAAATATTGCGTTGTAATCGTGGCTCGATTTGCCCCATGTGTGCGAGTATCAAGGACACCACCATTTCTTCCTTACCTAAATTACCCCATCGTGACATGAGTAAAGTGAATAAACGGCTTGCGTACGCAGCAAGACATTCACCTTCCTGCGGTTTACCAGTAAGCATGTTTGATATCGTTGCTGCACGCATTTCTAACGTATCAAAACGAGAAAGAAAAATCTCTTTAAATTCTGCCCATTTCATATTAGGAAAAGCTACTTGTGAAAACCATGTTGCGGCCGAACCTCTCATGGCCTTACTAAGTATAAGAATTAATCTACTTCCCTGTATATCACGATCCGATAAGCAGATATCCACCGTTGCCAGCCAAGCCCGTGCATCAGTGTCTGCATCCTCCGGTTGAAATTTAGGTAGCGTTATGCTCTTATCCTCGACATTCGGCGGGTTGGTTAGCGCCTCCAAGAGTAGCCTCATGCTGCTTAGTTGCGCTTCGAATAAAGCGCGCCTTCCGTCACTCGGTGACGTCTGTTCGCTCACGCTTTGTGCCTGCACCGATACCACTTCTGATGTCGGAGAAGCGTCGATTCCATTGATGTAATCATTAGTTGTTGCAGATTTAGTGGGCGTCATCAGGGTAAAATGCGAGCACAAAACAACGATCGATGTTTGTAGATATCGTTTTAATTTAATCTTTAACAACGTTTTATCACTATGCAATAATATC
Organism: Lymantria monacha; assembly: GCA_905163515.2. Classification (NCBI taxonomy): domain Eukaryota; kingdom Metazoa; phylum Arthropoda; class Insecta; order Lepidoptera; family Erebidae; genus Lymantria; species Lymantria monacha. The sequence goes on from LR991093.1 coordinate 31,477,512, forward strand.
GAAATCAAAAATAAGCCGTTAAGACCGAGCAGCGAGTTCGTGGCACCGATCTTACTTTAACCACAAATACACTCTCAGCAACGATCCAACTCGACCCGTTGCTACAATTCAAATTGTGTCGCCCATACGTTGGCCGCTATAAAGTAAAGTAGAGATGGCGCCTTGACCTCGCTCGAGGTACGTGCTCTGCTCTGATTGGTCGTAACGTAAATTACAATATTCATTTCTTTTATTAAATTAAGAAGATATTTAAATTATAGAAAAACGTGTAAATGTAATAAAAATTAAATAAAGAATTTAGAAGGTAATTAGAATGTAAACAAATATTATGCATGCAAACAACAATCAACTCTGCTTTATCTACGGCTCTTTCTGCTTTATCTATGGCTGTCTCCGACATATATATATATTTCAATAGTTTAATATTAAACTTATAACAGTGAGATTAAAAAAACGCAAAAAAGTACTTCAAAACAAAATCTAAACACACACTAACGTATGCTAATGACAAATAAAACTCACACATAGATGTGAAAACCCATCTAATTCACGCACGCCCCGCCCGACCTACAGCCAACTCCATATGTATACGCAATTTTTGATCAATACTTAAAAATTAACCCAACCTCCGGGTAGTTTTTAAATTTATTCTGCGCATGTCATGCCTTTTAATCAGACCCCTTTTTGTACTACCTCCCCCTACCGGGTATATAATATATATTATTATATGTACATGTGACAATTCGACGGTCTATAGTTAAGTATGTTTGATATTGCGAAAGCTTTTCGATATAGACTATAAGTGCTTACTAGAAGGCTGTTTAGATATATACTATTAATTGGTCATTATCAATCAAATCAAAATATGATTATTATTGGTTTTAAATTTTGTTAAAAGATAAGACTAGATTTGCTGTGTGGTGGTGTAATAAAAACATAATTCATCACCTCCCTATATCTAACTTGGGAGTGATCGTAAGAGACGACTAATGAATAATATTCATTTATCATTTTCGTCAAAGGACAACTCAAAATAAAACCCTATACCAACACTTCTGACCAGCGTGGTATAGTATAGGTCAATTTCCTTCCCATGATAGAATCGATCGAGTCCAAATGTGGAACATATATGAACTGAGATAATTATCCCCGTTTGACTAGCGTCGTATTCAGTTTCCTTTAAACTGGTTGAAGCTTTCCAAGGAGATCTCTGGTGATGTTTTAGTTCCTTGGTGATCCATCAATCTGTTTTTAAAACTCCAATTTAGAAGTAATAGTTGATATGTTTTATATTCTTAACTTTTTACCATACAAGCAATATGAAATACCACTTTATTTTATTTTTTACTAACATTACTTAACACACTCGTAAATTACACATAGTCTGTGAAAGCAACTATAAGAATTAACTGAGTCGCACAAAAAAAATTTGCACGGTAATTGAATTCATGACACTTGGTATGAGAAGACTCATTAAGTGCTTGGTTGTTGAGTTGGATCCATCATACTGGAAGACTACAGCTTGATTAGTTATCATCCACAAATAATAATAAACCTGATAAATTGAGATAACAAATCTTAAACACCTCATCTCTAGTTATCATAGTTTTATAATTAGATATTACAATCTCTACAATTTAGCTGATATATTCCCTTTACCAAAAAGCCCCGTATCTCATCAACAAAAAACGAAAGAAAACTTTCCATGACCGATATATCTGACCTAATTTCTTTATTGCAGGATAAAAGATTAAATTTCCTTATATTTTTAGAATAATTTTGTTGCTGGCGATGGCTTCAAACATTTCCTGTTCTATATTATAATGATTAGACGTTTTTATTTCGAAGGACGTTTGTAAAATTGGAAGTTTATTCTAACAAAATTATTTTTATGTAAAATGTTGCCAAGGTAAGACCATATGGCTTGCACTGATAATAGGTCATTAGATCTCATGTAGAGCCGAGCTTCAAACTCTTGGTACGGGCTGGCCATGGATGTCAAATATTCGTCACCAATGCCCGGTCCAATAACAACCATAGCCTGCCAAAAACACCAGCTTCTAACTCTACAAGCCCTAACTTGACAAACTCTACGCCTTAGTCAAACGTGGTATAGTTTATTCAATATTCATTATTTTTCTGTTATGTAATAGTTCATGTAGAAGAATAAAGAGAATTTACTTGTTCTGAATCTATATATAAACATTTATGCGGTATCAGTCTTTTAATTCGCATTAGAATTATATTTTTCTGGTGGTAAGGGAGTAATAACACAATTTGCCATTCTTATTTTACTCGCGAGTATCGCAAAAGAAGTCTAAAGAATACATGCAGATAACTTAATTGCGAGAGAAGGAAAACTTAAAATAAAATAAGAAGTAGATGAATTTTATTCCATTATTAAGCAGTTTGATAATCATTCTTCCTCAGATGGCATCAGGCGGAGTTGGCTAAGGCCGTAAAGCTTGTAGTCACCTTTTATGACATTCAGGAGCAAAGTAAAGGTTCGTAGTATTAGTAGCTCCTAACACAATTACATTTCATTTAATATTCGGTCAGATATTGGTTATAGAAGAAGATGGAGAATCACTATTAATAACCTATCGTGTATGATCAAATCGAAAGCAAACTGAAAGGAATCCTAAGATTTTAGAAATTATCACTAATTTAGACAGTAGTGGCAAACAAGCAAGCAACACACCTGTTTGGTAAGTGTTACTTCCACCCATGGATCTCTGCAATGCCAGAGGTATAGCCATAGCTTGGTCGCTGTCTACCAAAGACTATCCAAGTTGGATTACCGGCTCTCTCGCTCACTGAACGAAGCATAGCACATTGCCACTGCTCAGATGGCGATTTTCTCAGAGATTGTTGTACTAACCTAGAAGAACCAGCTCGCGTCTGTAGACAGAAAGCTGAAAAAAATAAAACTGTCAACTTTGTGACTCTACCAATAGTAAAAACCTGCAGCTGCTTTTTGAGTGATGATTCACACCTGATGGTAAGTGTCACTACCTCCCATGGACCTTTGCCTACCTAAGGTATAGCAAAGCCGCTGCCTACCAATCCAAACCTGCGAACCCACCCCAGTTGGGCTTCCGGCTCTCTCGCTCACCGAATGAAGCGCAATAGCATATTGCCATTACTCAGATGTCGATCTTCTGCAAGAGTGTGATACTAACCCGGACGGACCAGCCCGCGGCTATAGACAGAGAACTGTCCACAGCGTAGTCCTACCACTATTAAGTGCCGTAGATTTACCATCAACGAACAGAAATATTAATGTATATCCATTTTTCTTTGAATAAATAATCCAATACAATTATTAATTTCTTAGTGGGAGATGTTGCTCAAATGTACATACTCATTTTAATACGTAGCATATTCACGGTGAAATTTTTTTATATGGCGTTAATATATATATATAACACTGCTTCGTCTATCGTTTGTGATAAAGACATCCGAATTCCTTCATTTTGGGAATAGTCTTACAGGTATTTAACAAAGAGACATTAATGATTTGGTAATTATTTATAACATAAACAACAGATACAAGAAGATTTAAAACCGCGTCTCAGTAGAATTTTCATTCATGGACTTTGAACAATATAATTAGGAGTGGCGGGCTTTGGAAAATATTGTTTTTGCGTAGGCATCGTCTACGGCGTAGTACTACGGCTACGTTACGTAGCAGCGACTTCAATATTCTCACCAGGGCTGAAATATCGATTTGTTTTCGGTGACGTCACTGCGTGATTTTCAAGTAATTTGAGGCTATCTCTTGCGATACTCAAGTCTGTTAATTCATTGAAATAAACGATGGATTGTCGACAATTCATTATTATTTTGAAATGGAGTATTAAACCCTTACTTTCTATCGGTAATTGTTAAGATCGGCCCATCATGAAAATGTTCAGCATTACTCTTCTTAGAAAATAATCCTTGTATTTTGTTCGACTTTACAAACTTACAATTAACGGGAACAAATTACACCCAGACTGAGAATAACACTTTGAAGATCGCACAAAATATTGTCCTGCGTGTGAATCAAACCCACGACACTGAGGGGTAGGTATTTTAAACACACGCCATCTGTTTAGTCAAAGTCAAGTCGCTTTGAGTAGTTTTGTCATTTTATCAGGTTTAAAATCAACTGGCACCTGTGATACTATGTTTACATTAGCACAGGTGCCAACGGATTTGTAAACTACTAAATCGATCTGTGTCAGATCTATTGTGATATTGTTTATAATTTGTAATGATTCTTGCTAATATTAAAAATAAAATAAATATTATTATTATTTGTATCTCTTTTTTATTCACGGGATCTTCCATAGGGAAGATGCCCGGTCCTTTGAGAGGCTTACATGGGGATATGGATCCAACACGCAGTGGCCTTTGGAGAAATTTAATCTAAATATTGGGATGGCACATATATCGATGACATTCCACGTCTGCACATAACACACGTGGGCTGCCCAGTAGTAAGTGTAAATCTATTGTGTGATGATGGTAGCTAATATCTGAATATGGGAGTGGGTGCTTAGTGGACTGGTTCACCTTAAATCTATGAAATTTTAAAATGTCGTTTGCCTTCACACTCATATTGAGAGACGAACGGTGGCAGACGGTGAATCGCCAACTCACTGAATGGGGCCCCTAAACAGTCGCCACTAGCACACAAGCCATACGGGCAACAGGGGGCAACATTGGTGCAAGTGGCTTGAGGTGTCGAACGGTGCGGCGCCGGTTTCACCATTGAGTCTGCGATAAACAGAGCCATGGTTTCCCCGTTCCACCCCCAAGCATATAGCTCTGGCGACCCTTCTCTGACCAACTGTTTAAGGCAAGCCAGAGCTGAGAGTCCTTCGGGCACTCTTCGGTTTTCACTCTAGCCAGCCAATGAAGGCCAGCTGGAGACGAGGCCCTGATCGACTCTCTGGAGTATTCGGGACCACAATGTCGCCACTCACATTCAGCTCGCCACAAGCTGCCCTACGGTTTATTGGCTTTCCTGTAAATCTTGTGGTACATTTTTTTTTATATCAAAAGAACAAAGGGAGCCCTACAATGTTTCTCCGGGTTTTGCGTTAGCCTCATGGTGAGGTAACGACTGGCCCGGAGGTTTTAAATTTATTATTATTATGACTTTTTTGAATTTATTTTTAATTCACAAAATAGAAACATAAATTTGAATATACCAGTCTATTTCAGTTCTCTCTTACTTTGCTCGTGGATGTCGTAAAAGACGACTAAGAGCCTTATAACGACCTGAACCAAATCCATCTGATGCTGTTGGGTCAACAATTATATTCCCAAGGAGGGTTGACGTCCGGCAGGCGGCCGGTCATAAAACTATTGCCAATAACTTTTACAATATGTACTATGAAAGAAGAGTACGTATTGTATCGACCCCAAGTAATTGGGATAAGAGCAGGAGAATGATTATCTATTTTAGTTCTCCATACTCCATGTTATATTATCCGTGTGGTGACGGAGTAAGAATATAGTTCACCACCCCCTATCTTACTCGTGGGTGATCGTCAGAGACGACTAAATATAAAACGCATATAACATCTATGAAAGAGAAGGAAAACTCGAATTGAAACCCTTTACCAACATGTCTGACCAGCGTGGTGTAGTAAGTTATTTTCCCTCCCATTACGGAGGAGGCCCTAGCCCAACAGTGGGATATATATGGGCTGTGATGATGATACTTCATGTTAATGAGTTTCAATTTTTTTTACAGTTCCAAGCCTATATTTCTTTAAAGCTAATCAATAATGAAACACACAACAAATTTTAATAACAGGTAATCACAAATATTAAAAAACAGGTCTTTATTTTATTGAGAACAATTCAAGACTTCATTTTGAGAATTTAATGACATACCCAAAAACATCCTTAATCTAATTATTCCTTTAATTTTTGGATCGGCTATGATCTGCGCTTACTTCACTGATCTGGAGTGACAGGTAGTATTAATCGGCATATTGCCCCTGTCCGCTTGTTAGGTAAGGTGTTAAGATTGCTACCATGACTTCGATGATCTGTTTTGTAAGTTATTTGTTCATTATATCCGTTTAAGAATACAGTGCGTTATTAAACTTTACCATCCCGTAAAACGTAAGCATGGATCAAGTGGTTACTAGATAGGCAGTAGCATACTTACACAATTTTTAATTACCCATTATATTGTTATGGCATTATTCCTAATTGAGGAGACCTGTGTCTAACATTAGATGAATGGGATGCTTAATAATAAGACCTTTGGCAGCCTACTATTGAGTTTATCTGCCATTATCTCTTCGAAGTATACCATCCGACGTTGAACACCAACCTCCCTGACAGTTGAAAGGATATTAACCTAAACTGCCAAATGAGTTGCGCCTTGTTGTTTTTAGCAACTCTCGTAAGAATAGAAGGAGTAGTTAGAGCTTGTGGCAACGGAATAAAAATTGACTACTCCTTGCTTGGCTGCTATCGTAGTGAAAGGCGTTTGAAAGATCAGTTAAAATTATGAGTGATTGTAGATCATTATCACTCACATAGTATATATAAAACCCGTACCCAACGGTGGAACATATGCAATCTGAGAAGAACAAAAACACACTATCATGGCCAAGACAGATTCGAATATGTCCCCTATTCGTCTCTTACGATCCCGGGGGTAAAAAATCAGTGGTTATAACTTACGTTATTCTTTATCGTTACAAAAGCTATTAATTATATTTTTATACCTTTTTCACCAATGACCCCTATATTTTAAATAAAACCTAAAGTAATAAATGTAAATGACACATTTGATCAAGATTAAGTAAGCATTCCGTGTGATGAAGGAGTTAGAATACAATTCACCACCTATCTCTTTCCTATCTTTACCGTGGGTGATCATAAAAGACGACTAATTGTTAAAGTATGCATATAACATCGAGAAAGCATGAGAAGAAAAACTCGAAATAAAACCCTAAACCAACACGTTTGACCAGCGTGGTGTAGTAGGTTCCCTCCTAATGTGGAGGAGGCTCGAGCTTAGCAGTGGGAGATATAGGAGATGAGAGAAAGAAGCATAATTAAATGGTTTTAATTGATTTTTTAATGTCAACTCATGTTAAATTTAATTAAAAGTTAATTTAAAAACTTGCAATATAAATAACGCAAAACTTCAATGCTATGTTATAATATTTATATTACCTACCTTAAGTATTACCTAATCTTAAAGGGTCATTGGTGAAAACAGACATTAAAGTTTATGAAATAACTTATAATTTATTATCACCACCAACAGATGGAATATTGTCAAGAACGTTCAATAACAAGAGAAATCTGTTCTTCTAACATCGTAATAATTTATCCTGAGAACTATCAATTCGCTCCCCCGATTAGAATTGAGGGAACAAAAAGGGAAGAAAGTTATTAGCAATTTATTCTCTCGTATATGTCGCATAGGCAAGCCGGGGTAGGTCATTGAACTATTAATTGCGGAGGGGATGAAACTTTAAGAAACGCTTCCGTTTCGTTGTTATGATTTTTCTAAAAAAGACAAAGGTACGGAATGGTAATTTTCTATACCATAGATTAGAGTGGTAACTTGGGTATTAAGAATACAATGGGTTATGATCTCTTACTTCAAGCCTCTACTGAATTTACAGTGAAGAGTAGCGAAGAGAGCACTAGAGTAAAATGTAGTCTCGCTACAAACACCAACTAAATTCACCAATTACATTATCTAACGTGACGATTATCCCCACTAGTGGAGAGATATTCAATAACAAATATAATTAGTTCAATATAAATAAATACAGCCACAAAAATTCATTCCTTTTATCACGTACAAACAAATAACCATTTTATTTAGAAACTTAATAGTGGTAGGGTCGCACTGTTGACAGTTCTCTGTCTACATCGTCGATCCGACTGAAGCAGCACTACACCCTCGCAGAAAACCGACGTTGAAGCAGTGGCAGTGTATTTTCCACTTCGCTCGGTGAGCGAAAGAGTGGGCAGTCCAACTGTCTGTAACTAACTGTAACCCTGGTAATGCAAAGGTTCATGGGCGGCAGTAACACTTACCATCAGGTATGCTATGTGCTCGTTTGCCACCAGAACCAATAAGAAAAATATATGAAATCAGTTTTCCGTGTAGTGACGAGGTATTAATATATATATATATATATATATATATATATATATATATATATATATATATATATATATATATATATATATATATATATATATATATATATATATATATATATATATATATATATATGTATATATATATATATATATATATATTATTACCTATATAGCAAACGAGTAAGCAGTACCCCTGATGTATTACTGTCGCACATGGTGGACCTTTGCAGAACCAGAATTACAGACAGGCCGCTGACTACCATGGAGTAATTGCTATTTTAAACCTGGTTGTACAATGCACCGTCCTCTATATTGCGTGAGTTTCCTAAAAGACGACTAAGGTTTTAAATATGCATATAACGCCAAGATAAGGAAAACTCAAAGAAAAATCACCCCGTTTCACTAGCGTGTAATAGGTAAATTGCCTTCCTATTGTTGTTTTTCCTTCCTATTGTACTAGCAGTGGGGAGAGTATATGAGATCATGATAACATTGGTTTATAATAAAATAAATATTTTAATTTGTCACAAATTAAATGCTAAAATATTCCAAAATTTGATATATTATCAACGGACTTCTTTGTAATATAAGATGATAATTAACATACATACATACATACATATCATCACGCCATATCCCTTGCAGGATAGGCAGAGAGAACAGAGTACAAGAGAACTCTATCCTTACATATTTCACTCGCTTTCTCAACATTCATAATTCTCTTCATACACGCTCGCCGGTTTCGGAGACTCTTGACCAATCTGGTCTCGGTAAGTTAGTCTCTATCTCCCCCAGTACCTACATCCTTCCACTTTCGCATTGTATATCTTCTTAACCAGACGTTCGTTTGGCATGATAATTAATATTTACAAATATACAAACAGTATTAATCTTATTAAAAGCTGATTGATGGACTTGAAGATAGAAATATATATTTTCGAGAAATTTCACTACACATATGGCGTAGTGATTAAGACTGTAAACCAAGTATCCTTCGATTCCCACGCAGAGCAATACTTTGTGCGATCTATAAATTGTTGCTATGAGTCTGGGTGTGATTTATGTTGTATGTGTATATTTGTAAAGTTCCCCATAAGACTAGGATTATTTCCTTAGTGGAGGGTGTCTATAAAAAAAAAATATCGCAGTGGTATATTATGGCATTAGCCTGTCTTGTTGAACTGTGATTTTAAATTCCATACCGAATTATTCTAAGCAATCTTTAAGTGGCTGTTCTGAGTGCGGATGGTCCACTATTTTGTTATTTGAAACTCATTGTACTAAAGGATATATTACTTGCATCATGGAAGATTTTTAATCATATAATTAATAATTTTTTACCAGCCCATCTGGAAAAGTGAATGCAATAATTTCTTTCATCCGAAAGAAACTCATAATTTATTGAGCTAAGAATAAAGCAACGAATATTAATGTCACTTATACTTAGAACACTTATTATTGGTCATGCAAAAAATGATCTAGTATAGATGTCACACCAACATTCACTTTCTCTTATCTCAATTTATAGCACTTGCAGGATATCTTCTTCCTCTAACATAATTGAAATAACAACAGAATACGCTGCTTAGGATTCATAACGGGTTAACCGTTGCAGTTCATGGTATCAGTTTCTCAAAAAAATGTTGCTTACTCTCTTTATGATTCTACAGGAAAATTTTACAACTGCTTTGAGAAATTAAGGTACAGTTACCAATATACTAAAACGAAGAATTTATGACTTGAAAATTACTAATTACCGTTGTATTTTATCCAAAAAAATATCAAGGATGAAAAGTATACAGGAACCAAATTAAAATACTCATCGTTTATTACCAACGCAATTACACACACCAACGAAAAAAAAGCCCACCCGAAAATATACATATATACATGTACGTATAAAATAATTACTGCCAAATACCTTCATAGTTGTGAGAAAGGGATAATGATAAAAATGTATCGTGCCCCTCTAGGGGGAGCCCCCGACTACAGCAAAATTTTTCGTACACCCGTTTAGCGAGATTCGATCCCGCAATCAGGGGGGAAGGGGGCATTTTTTGGCCCCCCCACTCATACCCCAGCATCGTAAATTGGAGCATATAATTTTTATTACATTGATGTCGTATATACATACAGTACACGTTAGATACTGAACATGTTAAATTTTTGGGATCCCGTAGTTTTGTGGGATGCAATAATACGTATACGTAATTCTATTCACCTTAACTCGTATATTTTATATACAATATTATAACTACGCGTCTTTGTATTAATAATTTTACCGTTTTTATATACGGTATCGCTATTTTATTCTCAATAAAGTTAATATAAGAATAGTAGAAAAGCGTTTAATTGAGAATTCATGACTTTTTTAACCAACTTCAAATATCTTATTTCTTTCGTTATCATGAATTATTGCAAGTATTTAAAACGTCTGATTAGTATAAACAATATTAAAACGCATTAAACTACATAAAAATGGCTTATATATGCCTTATGAATGTTGAGGAAGCGAGTGAAGTATGCAAGGATAGAGTTCTCTGGCACTCTGTTCTCTCTGCCTACCCTGTAAAGGATGTGACGTGATGATGTGTATGTATGTATGTATATATGCATTATACGCTTATACATTATACTAGTAAAAATGTTCTAAATCAAAATTTCAACAGACAACGACAAAGAACTTGAAGTTGAAACATTACATTGGATATTTTTATCCTTTTAACCAGAGTCAAATCAACAATCATATAATTGTGATTTTTACAAATATGAGCTCAACAAGACTATTTTCTTATGAATAGAACGTTTATTTTAAGAAAGTACCAATGTATGTGTCATTTGTTATATTTTTACTCGCCATAAAATAATGATATTTATATTATTAAATTTTCATATTTATCAATAAAATTTGTTTTATTTTAAGGCTTTTATTAGTTAAAGTAAAGTCATAAATTAGAAGTAGGTATTAAAAATCCGTGTAGTGACGGAGTAAAAATACAATTCACCACCCCCTTTCTTACCCTACGACTTTTTTTTTCCGCAAGGTGGACCATGGATGTGGTCGCGCCCCGACAAAACGTCCGGGGCGACAGAAGAGGCGGCACGCAACCCCATGAACCCACCCTGCAAACTCCTCTCTTCGCCGTGCGAGCGGGCCACCGGTACCCGATCTTTGACTTCGGTGGCCCGCTCGGCGGTATACCCTTGCGGGTTCCTCTCTTGTCGATGCCCCGACAGCTTTCGCCGTCGGGGCGTCGTCCTCACGCGGTGGCCTCACGTCGGGTGACCGGACAATTACCCGGTCCGATCACCCGAAGCCTCGGTTAGGGCGGCATCAAGCGCAGATACTCGCGCCTGCACCGCCCCGGCCGCTGGTGGCGGCCCGGGTCCCGGGAATCCACCCGGACCCGTTCCGCGGCCTCCTTCTGCAAGATGACAGCCTCGCAGAAGGCGGCGACCGCGTCCCAATTCCTGATGCTGTCGACCATAGCTTTCGCGACAGCCGGCAACGTCAGGTCAGCACCGATGACAGCGATGAGGTCACAGCGTTGCCGGGCTCAGGTCACGCAGACTTCCAGCGTGTGTTGCGCCGTGTCCTCGTCACTGCCGCACTGGTGGCAGGACGGAGTCGACTCCCTCCTTGCGATCTTGTGCAGGTATTTGCCGAAACACCCGTGCCCCGACAACACCTGCACCCACCGGAAAAAGAGGACTCCGTGCCGCCGCTCCATCCACTCCGTCAATACGGGCCGGAGAGCCTCTATGGTAAGAACACCGTGCTTAGGCCTCTCCAGCCGCGTAGCCCAGCGAGCGATGACGCCTTGGCGGGCGTCCTCGCGCCAGGTGGCTATCTCGCTAAGCGATGGGGAGCCACCTGCGTCGCGCACTGAGGTTACCCGCCGGTATAGGTCGGAGAGCATCTCCGCCTCTATGTCCCACAGGGGTCTTACCCTACGACTAAAGGATATAAAATACTTATAAAATCTATGCAAAAGAAGGAAAACTAGAAACAAAACCTTATACCAACCTTTTTGACCAACATGGTAGAGTAGGTTAATTTCCCTCCCATTACGGAGGGCCGAACCCAACAGTGCGACATATATGGGCTGTGATGATGATGATGATTAAAAAATACTTCCTAATCAATGTTGTTATTGCTTAAATACTATCAGTAACATGAATTGTGTACGTTAAATATAAGTTAGAATAATCCTCCACGACACAAGGATTTATTTCAAAGTACGATGGGTTATTTTCAAATATCCTAAATATCGAAAATAAATCATAATATTACATGGGCATTTTTATATATTGTAGCGACGGTATAATCATGACGAATCATCAACACTACTTTTTTAACTAAAGCCTTATAAAAATTGTTATGGTAAATTATATACATACACAAGAGAAATAAAACTGAAAACGAAACTTTAATCTGAATCTTGTGGCCAGCGTGGGATGGTAGATCATTGCCCGTTCCAATTTGGAGGATTTTAGGAGGAAACCTATACTTAGTATTAGGACTTATGTGGACTAAATTACAAATAACTAAAATCCAAAGTTATGGTGAGATTTTAACTCTACTAACTAATAAAATTATCTCTGTGGTGCTGATTCCACGGATGTACTTACCTAATAACTATTTTGAAATTATATAATAATTATGTGTTATCTTATAAAAAGAATTACATACATACATACATATCATCACGCCATATCCCTTGCAGGGTAGGCAGAGAGAACAGAGTGCCAGAGAACTCTATCTCTGCATACTTCACTCGCTTCCTCAACATTCATAATTCTCTTCATACACGCTCGCCGGTTTTGGAGACTCTTGACTCCACTTTCCTTCAGTACATGACCGATCTGGTCTAGGTAGGTTAGTCTCGGTCTGCCTCGGTACCTACATCCTTCCACTTTCGCATTGTATATCTTCTTAACCAGACGTTCGTTCGGCATTCTTTCCAAATGTCCGAACCATCGGAGCATTCCCTTTCGCATCTTTACACCAATACTCTCTTTTATACCTACTCGCTCTCTTACGTCATCGTTACAAATGCGGTCGGTCAGCCTAACTCCACAGATTTTCTGCAGAGATCGCATTTCGACCGCATTAATTTTACATTCATACTCTTTTCTGCATACCCAACTCTCGCTTCCATACAGTAATGTCTGGACAAGCACTGCGTTATGTATTGCTACACGTGCCTTCTGGCTGAGGTGGTGGCTGCCGAGAAGTTGCTCCAACGCTCCGTTCACTCTATTTCCCGCATTCACTCTTCGCTCTATATCAGTGGTGTACCTTCCATCTCGGCTAAATCCACATCCAAGATATACAAATTCATCCACTTGCTCTAGTACATCATTACCTATTGTTACTCTTACATCTGTTCTGGCTTCATCTCTTTCAAAGACCATTATTTTGGTTTTGTTCACATTTACGCGTAGACCGCTTTTCTTACAATCTTCTGTCATTGTGTCGACTAGGGTCTGCAGGAGGACAGAATTATACATACATACACATACATACACACATATCATCACGCCATATCCCTTGCAGGGTAGGCAGAGAGAACAGACAGAAGGACAGAATTATGAAGTAAATAACTCACGAATGATGATTTAGGATATAGTGACAGGTTTTTAAATATTACCTCCACAACTCATCATCATTCTCCTACTCTTATCATAATTGCTTGGGGTCGATACAATATGTACTCTTCTTTAATAGTACCTACATATTGTAAAAGTTACTGGCAATATTTTTATGACCGGCCGCCTGCCAGTCATCAAACCTCCTTGAAAATGCAATTGTTGACCAAACGGCATCAGATGGAGTTGACCTAGGTCATTATAGGCTCTTAGTCGTCTTTTACGACATCCACGAGCAAAGTAAGCCGTAGCCGCTACCGTTATATACCGCTGTGGTAGCCGCTACTAGCCGTAGCCGCTACCACACAGCTTACCTCCACAACTATACGAGGAAATTGACCCACTATACACGCTAATCAGAGAGATAAAAGTATAATATTTTGTTTCCAATTTTTCCTTACTTGCACAGACGTTCTATCTCATAATATAATAATTCTAGGAAATCCAGCCCGTTGGTTTGTTTGTAGAAGTCGATATATCGCAGCACCACTCGGTGGTGAGTTGCATCAATAGGGATAACATATATACGTTTTTCATGCAAAAATATATACCTATACATACCAATATTCATAATGTTCGGTCCAATGATTTCTGAGTTTAGCGGTGTCATATATACAAACATCCTGTTTTATAGTGGTAAAATAATAATAATATCTATTCTACAAGCAATATGTAGTGATGGATTATGTACTTATCTCGTCGCCACAGGGAAAAATGGTTTCATAACGACGACGAAATACCTCAGAGCGTGTAATCAATAAGATTTGGAATTTCAATCAAAATAAAATCCTCGATACAAAGATCTTTACAAGAAATACTTTGAACAACACAGTCCGAAAGTGAAAACAACAGTCATGGTTAAGCCATATCACTAAATTAACTAACAAACATAGAGGTAAAAATATTTTTAAGAAGAGATAATAAATTGGACACAGGATCATACTTGTTAGATAAACGATGTAGTTTTTTTTTAATACAACATCTCTAAGGGAAGAAATCTTATATTTGCAGAGAACTTTACAAATATACAATTAACAGATAAAAATTATACTTAATAATCACTTGTAGATCGCACAAAAATTGTTCTTCTGCATGGATATTGAACCCGTAATACTCGTGATATATATGGAAGGACGATGCTTAGACTAGTTCGCCATCTGAGCAGTCAAATTAGAGGGGAACCATTGAATGCAGGTGACATATGGTATGAAATATTTCATCGAGAGCCGGACGATATTTCTAACGCATCCTATGTCCAAAAATAACCATTCAAAATGAATTAACAGACGAAATAAACACTAGCTATCTTATTTTAAACATTATAAGATTTTTTTTTTTGCATTATAAGATTTTTTTATTCAAACTATTTGACCCTCATAGCTTAAGAAAAAATAAAAACTTTTAGTGGCTAACTAGAAAAATATTCTTCATTAAAATTTGTAAAACTTTGAATTCCAAATCCTCGCTTTTTAATTATACTATTATATCTTTAGAAGAAGTTTTACGACTTCAAGCAAAAAAAATACTCGGGCGTTATTTCTTACATTATAACTAGCCTTTCAATTGTCATAATTAGGATACTGTCTTTTTGCGCTGTTTTTTCATGATTTATTTTCATTTAGTGATGTTTTCATTATAACTTATTATCTAAGGTGATATAATTATTAAATAATTGACCTGAATTAATATACAATTCTATAAAAATCTGTCTTCCAAATTATATGAGTTTTTTTTATGTACGATTTCTGTAAACTAAGTTCTACCTCTTTGCTATGAGATATACCATATTGCATGCTGCCGTTATCATAAGATACAGGGTTCGAATTCTGGATTGTCCAAAAACTAAGAACTCCATTGACATTTTCTGTAGGTACCCTCGATTTTCCAGAATTTTCTCGAGAAATTCTTAATAACAAGCTCCGACTAATAATAACGTGAATACTTATAGTAATACTTGTGCTTACTCCTCGGAAGATAAACGTCTAAAGTTATTCTCTAAAAAGAATTTGAGAAGTACAATTAGCAATTGTAATAAAAGTTCTTCAGGAATGAAACAATAAAGAAAGTTAAACTCATGTAATAAGAAATCAAAACCTTAATCTCACATCAGCTGTTTGACCCTCAAAAAAATATATATTGAATACTTACCTGTATTTGCTGAGCTTGCGTGATCTGTCCGAGACGTTTCACCCTTCGGACATGATATCCGAGTGTGCAATACGTAGGGGTGCGCCACCCTCTTAGAAACGACGGATCGACCAAGTTCTACTGACCCACATCCTCAGATATTCATGGTCAGGATGAACTTTTTTATTTATTATTATTTCAAAATTGTTTTAAAATTTTAATTTAAATGTTTAATTAAATTATGTTGAAATCAATTAAAGTACATATTTGTTGTAAATTTAAAGACCATATCCGGTAATGCGATTCTATCAAAATGTATTTAAGATTTTTTTTTTTCTTATTACATAAACTTCCTGCACTTTGGGAGGAATGGAAACAACTGATATTTTTAAGTGAAACCTCTATAAACGCGACTAAGTAGGTTAGAGAGTATTTTTTGAAACGGAAACTCATTATGGCAGCAGTCACATTTAGTAAAATAATACCAAAAAAATTTTTTCCGTGTGGTGATGGAATAAGAATACAATTCACCACCCTCTATCTTACCCGTGGGTGATCGCATGAGACGACTAAGGGATATAAAATGCATATAACATCTATGCGAGAGAAGGAAAACTCGAAACAAAACCCTATACCAACACGTCTGACCAACGTGGTATAGTAAGTCGATTACCCTTCCATTATAGAGGAGGCCCGAACCTAACAGTGGGACATATATGGGCTGAGATGGAGTACTAAAAATATGTCTTGTCTTATCACAGTGAATAAGACAGTGCGTCTTGTTTAAGTGTATATTATATTTTACTGCGGTTAAAGAACATGAAATAAGTCTTAATAGCTAAATTTAACTCTTACATTGTCGCTTAGAATGTTAAAAAGTTAAAAATAACAACGGTTCCAAATCACAAACACTATACTAAAAAATGCGTGAAAAACTACAAAAAAAAAGCCCACCGTTTCTGTTAATTGAAGTCCAGCGACCAGTGAGAGTGAAACTTTTAGATCTTTTTTTTTTCATTCCGAACTGTCGAAATATTTTTCCACAAATAGCCTCTATTTTTTTCGCGTGAACATTAGAATCCAGCATCCAACCGACCAATTTATATACGTTCGTGGTACATGTGTGAAAAAAAAAAGTGAAAATTCGGATTTGTTGTTTCACACGCCACGAGTAATATTTTTGCGGGCAGTGTTATAAAAATATGCGTCGTTTTCGATGCTTATATATTTTTTCCCTGAATGAAGTGCGTAGTACTACTAAGCGTAGGTCGTTGTTTATATTTTTTGCGTGGTTGTAATACAAAATTTATTTTCGTGGAAAAATTGCTCGGTAATTTAGTTAAGCTGATTGAAGAAATTTCTAGAAATAAATATTACGTCATCCTTATTGGGGATTATATCCAATTATCTGTTTTTTTTTTTATTTCTAGAATCATATCTTAAATGTACTACTTATTTTATTAAACTATTAAAACTAATATTAGCCGTTAAATTCTACTGATGCTTCACATCGACCTAAGCTAATGGCAAGCAAAGTCTGATCAACGCCTACGTTCCTAAGAAGGCTTGACCTATGCAACGTTTTCTGCTATTCAAATTTTATTTCGTAACTCGAAGGGCATCACACTCCAGTTATACTATAACTATGAAAAAAATTAGTAATATAATAAAAATAATAGAGAGTTTTTTACCGGATCTTCTCATTAGGGTCGTTCGTTCGTCGTCAATATACGGAATACTCAACAATACACAATACGATCTGAATGCTTTAAGCTTTATGAAATGTTAGGCAATAATAATTGTAAACGCAAATCCTTAAATAATTATGAATAATGTAATTCTTCCAGCGCTAGACCCAGGGTTCTAATACATTTTCTGTCTGACCTACAGTGTCTAGTGTTACGGAATTGACTCCCACGCCGAACAATACTTATTTACAATTCACAAATTATTATTATTCTAAATCTAAACGTAATTTAGTTAGTAAAATCATTATCATCATCCCAGTTCATATAAGTCCCACTGTTGGGCTCGAACCTCCTCCATAATGGAAGGAAAATTGACCTACTTTACGCTGGTCAGACGTGTTGGTTTATGGATTCGTTTCAAATTATCCTTCTCTGTCATAGGTGTTATATGCGTTTTATATTCCTTAGTCGTCTTTTACGATCACCCACGGGTGAGATAGGGGGTGGAGAATTGTATTCTTACTCCATCACCACACCAATCGTGTTCGTTTATTAAATTTGTAAATATCTTTGTCAATTTAAAAAAAAATGGTTGTATTTCACTTCTACCTAACCGTTTCAAATACAAAGTCGTGAATCTATGTTCCACAATTTCATTACTATTTTTATTATAACAATCTATCTACATACTAAATATAGTATATGCCATAATTTTTCAATCATCGTATGAGAACATAAGCCTTGCGAGCTTAGAGTATGTATATAGAGGAACATAGATGTATGCACGTAGAGTATTGGCAAATTACTAAAGCCCTCACCCCCGCGTTATTTTCAGGGTGTTATGAGTGAAAATTTTCCTCCGATGGTACACTTAGAACAGTTACAAATGAGGTAGAGATGCCATAAAGGTAATATATAGACTCTATATAGAGCCACCGTTGATTTTAAGCCGAAAGATGGTTGCGTTTTCTTATTTAGAAATTGTGTTTATGTTTATATGTTAGCTTAATGATTTCTAATGTTTACGCAAATATTACACGTTTAAAACAAAATTACTTTTACAGATTATATCGCGTTTGTATTTGATTTTTAATTTCCCGACGTTTCGAATACTTTACAGCGTGCATGATCACGGGAGCATTCCTCCCTTCTGAGGAGTTCTCCCGTTATTACTATTAATATTAAAAATGAAATACAAACGCGATAGAATCCGTAAAACTAGTATTATTTCAAATATATTTTAGCTTTTAAATAGAATCATTGATTTGTAGTAATATAAATATGCAATTATCATGAAGGTTCCGGGTTCAAATACCGTGTTAAATAGAAGTTAGTTTGCAAAATATCTATTTTTAAAACATTTTGAATAGTGATTCAGGTAATTTCAGGTAAGGGAGTGCCCTTAGTGATTAAGAGATCTTTGCATTTAATAATGGGTTGATGCAATATGTCTTCATCACTACATGTCCCATATGCGTTGTAAATAATTTCATACATCACATATAATAACTCCATCTAATATCATCTGATCAAGAATTACATTTCCAAGGAAGTGGTAGTGCTACGCTACTGACAGTTTTAATCACAAATTTTATCGGCAATAGTTTTATGATCGGTCGTCTGTCTGACATCAGCCCTCCTTGAGAATGTAATTATTAACTAGATAGCATCAGATGGAGTTGGCCCAGAACAATGTTAAACTCTTAGTCTCCTTTTACGACATCCATGAGCAATGTAAGCGTTGGTAATATTCGTAGCCTAGTGGCCAAACAGCAATTGTTTGTCTACCAACAAAGATAATAAAAAAGATGGATAATCATATACTATAATCAAACCTGCCAACTAATTTCATCCATCTATCCGTCAGCCCGTAAACATTCACTGTTAGACATAAGCCTAGAATCCCACTTACTACGTCTCTAGGCTACCTGCTCAAAACGGCTCCCTACAACAAAATCAATAGCGAAACTGCCGTGACTGGGAACCGTTATTTTATCTGCATTAATTTTTTTGGGAGTAATAGTGGCATGAGCACCACATCACAATTATAGGTTTCTCAGGAAAGAGTTGCTTTCCACTTATCTGGTCAGATCCTGCTGATTTTTACGAGACTTCCACGGGTAAGTAAGGGGTAAAGACAATTACATACTTATACCACCGCTATACGGTGATACCACTAATTACTAAGATTTGTTCTTCAATTTATCCATCAAATAACAACAAAACAAAAACGATTATTTTTGTTTAAAATGACTAAACAAATTAATATGGATCATTAATTATATAGATGTAATAGAGACAGGTCTTCATTTACTAAAGATCATAATATCGTATAACATCCCCTTGGAACTAAAATATAATGCGTAGTTAAACTTAGAAGGTTTCCTTTGGAATTGTTTTCTATTTACTATTTAGGCTTCATATTTACCGCTTACAGTCGACTGCTGAATGCTAAAGTCAACAATTGCGTTAGATTCCCAGATAGAGTTGCAGATCGCCACAGCAATGCAATACAATTATTTTTTGCTAGGACGTCGATGAAGATAATACTACGAAAGGACTAACTCACACCTGTCACTGATGTCAAAGAATCGGTGGCAGAGGTCGGTCAAAAGGCGATAGGAAAGAAAAAAGGTTGAGTTGCAGATTATAAAAAAAAATAGAATAAAATCTGATGGTTGAAGTTATAATTGCCTGACATAAAACATTATCGAAATTCCATATTATATCTTGCTATTCTTTAACGGGGTTTGTAAATAATAAATTAATTTGAATTTCTATGTGAAATTATAATGTACTAGCATCTGCCCGCGACTTCATCCGCGTGGAAGTCGTAAGTTAGTGTTAATCCAAAGTAACTATTCCTCGTACAATCTTTCATCCCCATTTTAACCCCTTACAACGTTTTTGCCAATTTTAGCCTATGTCCTTTCTCAGGCTTTAGACTATCTGTGTACCAAATTTCATTTAAATCGATTCAGAGGTTTTACCGTGAAAGCGGAACAGACAGACAGAGTTACTTTCGCATTTATAATATTAGTAAGGATATAACAACTTAATTATTTCTATCCTTTCATTCATTTGATTATCGATGTCCACTGTTACTATGATAACTGCACTTAGCAGTTCGGGTAACGATCATAGCTGCTGATACGCATATCATTTTCTAAAGAGAGTGACGTTATCCATATATCAGACAGTTTTTACAACTTATGTGACAAAAAAAGAGATGATGACATATTGTATTTCTAACACGAAATAAAGTGAGTGATGGCTGCTCTAATAATTAACTCGCAATCAAGCAAAGTCCCACTTATAGAATCGGATCCAGTCATAACTTTATTGGATTATTTAAAAAAAAAAGAAATATAGCCTATATATACAGTAGAAAAGAAGAATGAAATTAAAATATAAGACAAGCTTGCTGTGTTTCTTAGATCTTCTCAGCTTGAAGTCGCGTTCTGATTTGGTGGTTGATTATCCGATTAATTTTATATAAAATTGACAATATGACTTACATATTGAAGAAACAGAAGTAGAATGCATTTACCTTCCCATGCACATAAAAAAATGATTTAATATACCGCAGTACGAAAATAAAAAATAAAAAATATACTCTTGAAAAAATGTTGATTACTAGAGTCAAATTTAAAAGACGATATCTGCAGTGATGGACTATTAGTCTAACTAATCACTCCCTATACCGAGTGCCGAGTTTGATTCCAATAGGATAATTCTTTATCAGCCTTATTTAGTCACTATTTATATTGTAAGTTTATTTTCTTCTAAATATATGATTTGTTAGTAAAATATTAATGTTCAATAGAACATAAGTTATTTGTTGTATAAAAATAATTCGACTATTGCAATAAAAAAAATCATACAAAAAAGCAAACACTTTTGTATTAGAAAAAACTAACAAAGACATCATATTTTAAATTTATTTAAGAATATAATACGTTCTTCTGGTTAATAAATTTCAGTATTGTCTACAGAATTCGACACCCATTTAGATCTTAAATATTTTGTAGATGAAGTCAATAACCATACCGTAATTATCATAATATTCAACTTGGCTTCCATTTTTGCATTTATGTTTTTGGAGTTTACTCCTTAAGAATCGATTTTTATATAAGGCGCCCGGTATGAGAAAAATTTGAGGAGTAAAATCTAGTGATCGAATGACCTCGTTACGTTTTTGGTGCGCAACCTATTCTGCGCACCTTTCACTTGCCGACATGAAATAATACTTCACTGAACAGTTTTAATAAATGTAAATAAATATATATATATACATATATATATATATATATATATATATATATATATATATATATATATATATATATATATATATATATATATATATATTATTTTTAGTCAAATGAGCTTTTTTTGCGCCTGTTTTGATAATCGTACTTAAGGAGTAAACTCCAGTCCTGCGTTGGAGCTGACACACGCACTTTTTTTGATAGAATTATCTATGGAATATCTTTTTTTAATATTATTATTCTATTTTAGAATTATCTATTTTTTGGTAATGTTGCGAGGAAGGTTTTGAGTATGAATGTTGAAAGCTCTAGGGGTAAAGGTAGACCAAAGAAAAGATGAATGGACTGCGTGAAGCATGATATGGATAAACAGGGAGTGACTACAGACATGACGTCTGATAGGGCTGTATGGAAAAAGAGGACATACTGCGTCGACCCCAGGTAGTTGGGATAAGAGCAAGAGAATGATGATGGTAGAATTATCTATTAATTATTATTAAGGTGTATGATTATAAGGTTAGAATAAAATCTATGTGTGCAAGTATAAGTGTTTGATAAATAAATACTACTTATCTGGCATAATATAACTAGATGAATAATTGAAATTAAAAAAATATTCCTAATATTGATAACATCACTAAATGAGAAAAACATTAGGTCAATTATCCTTCTATTTTTATGAAAACTCGTACCTAACAGTGGAACGTAAAGGAGCTGAGAAAATCACCAAAAAAAAAATAAACATCTCAAACATTATTGATAAACAAAATATTGTTTTTTTTTTCAATGCAAAATAAAATAAGGCACTGTCATACTCTTTTCTTATAACGATAAAATAAAAATATTATTCTTGTTATTAATTGATCATTCTTCTACTCTTATCCCAATTACTTGTGGTCTACGTAATATGTATAGTTATAGTGGTGATAGTTTTATGACCAGCCGCCTGCCTGACGTCAACTCTCCTTGAAAATGTAATTGTTGACCAAACACCATCAGGTGGAGTTGGCCCAAGTCGACATCCACGAGCAATGTAAAGGTTGGTAGTATTCGTAGCCGCTACCATACAGCTAATATTCTTTTTATTAATTATTAAAAAAAATATTCAATGACAACTCCATCACTTCCGTATTCGCTAATGAAATACTAATGTACACATAAAAATCCTCACATATATGTCGCATCTACACCAATTTCTTATTCCATCCAATACAGGGGTACATTAGCGTCCTACGAGTGTGGAGTTACCCCCTAAATTATTTCGACATATGCAAATTTGTGCGCACCTACAGATGTTGACAAAGATTTGATAATATAGATACGACATTCGTTAATAACCTCACAGAGGCAATTGAACCATACTGAGGATTTTCTGCTCTCAATTATATTCTCATCTCACGTCAGCTCATATACGTCCCACTTTTCCTCCACAATAGGAGGGGAATTAGTCTGCTACTTTAATTGAATGTATTCATCAATTTATCGACGTTTACTGTTAGGTATAAGTCTTCCCAAAGTGGATAATTTTGTGATTCTCAGGCGGCTGTTGTAGCACCATTCAATTAAAATTGGTTTATACGTCTCTCATAGGTAATTAGAGTTGGTGACATATTGTTATGTTAACGCGTCAGCACAAGGAGAATATGTCAATTATGTGTGGAATGTCCAATTGAACGTTTTTAAACGATGAGTATTGGTCAAGTAAAAATTATGTGACTTATTATTTTACATACTACTACTACTCTGATATAAATTCTGTAAACAAATTTATATACTTAACAATTGTTTTCAGTTCTATATAGCATAATTTCTCAAACACACAATATTATTACACGGAATAGT
Organism: Lymantria monacha; assembly: GCA_905163515.2. Classification (NCBI taxonomy): domain Eukaryota; kingdom Metazoa; phylum Arthropoda; class Insecta; order Lepidoptera; family Erebidae; genus Lymantria; species Lymantria monacha. Next base: position 31,501,234 of record LR991093.1, read on the forward strand.
AAAAGGACTATTTGGCGCAATTGCTTTTTGACTAATTTATCTTGAGATATTTTCCCTTTTAATTTAATCTAAACATTATTTTAGCTAGATAAATAGTTATTCATAACAAGTAAACAATTTTTAAATCTATTCCAATATAATTATACTTATAGGCACATTACTTTTTTATATATACCTGCCACATCTTTTAAACTTGGTTTAAGGACACACACCTAGCGACGCGAGTCTGCCAAAAAACGAGGCGGCGCAGTTGTAAAATTGTCTAACTACCCGCCCCCCGCGCGCGCTCATTACGGCGCGTGCGTGCACATACTAAATGAACTTACAAGTCAAGATATATCTCAAGACACGTAATTAGCAACCGGAAATGCGTCAGTCTTAAATAAAATTTTGTAAAAGATACAACACAAAAACGTCTAGAGGATCACGTTCGATTCTATAATAATATGTGGCATTCTTTTTAAGTTTACTTAGGCATTTTTTCATCACCATTTTCATCATTCCATTTTTCTCTGCCTAATACTGAATGTTAACACCTTCCATATAACTCCACATAGCACGGTCATTCAATGGAGGATATTTGCCTAAAATCTTTATGCTTGTAAAATGGGTTGGCGATCGTAATAATCTGTTACATGTTTTCTAGAAGAACAGCGCTACCCATTCTTTTTCTCTCCTCATCCCTCAGCCGTATTTAAAATGCCCACGGACTAGTAAAATGTAATTGTAATATGATCATATTTTAATCAACCCTAATTTGCTAGACTTGCTTAAGTTTTTTAAGGAAACCATTAAGCGAGTCTACTATAAGATCTACTGAGCACAAGACATTTCATCCTAACAAAAGCCCTATAACAAGTTAGTGACATTGCCTAGGCATCTAGCTTTAATACGAATTTCAGATTTGTGTCACCCATATTATTTGCTACACGGGCTCGCTAAATGCTTTAATCCACGTTTTCTTTCAAGTTTGCCTAGTTTTTTTCATATTTTTATTTATCTTATTATTGTCGTACTTGAAAGAAATAACAACTTCCGTGAACAATCTTCACTATCTTCGGATATATCCGTCTAACTCAATCACGTTTAACTCCAAACACCAGATCGCGATACTAACGCACGGTGTTCATCTCTTTCTAGTTTTGAAAAACCTCCCACATTTCCCCCCCATCACCGTGCCCGCCTTCCTAGGGAGGGAGGCCTCCTAATTCCTTACATATTTAAATTCCACTTTGGGCGTTCGCTGAATCTTCATATTGTCTCCACAAGGCATTCGCATATTCCATTTACTAGGTTTTAGTCGAAAATTCGGTAATAGGCCTAGCCCTATTGTTAAAGAGTAGTATTAGGACTTTAAAATATTTTATAAGGCAAATGTAAAATAAATTGAAAACCCTAAACAAACTTAATCAAATACAGTCTAGTTGGAAAACGAATGTACAGTTATATATATTGTCCTGAGCTCGAACTAGAATGGGCAATTTTAATTGTACGGCTGTACTGGTCTCGCAGTTCTATGTCTGCGGCCATAAAACGTGCCAGCTCAACCGGTGTAGACACTTACGTAGAAATTTGACAATTCTGTAATAAGTTTTCTGATATTAACGCGAGTATTACACATATGAAATAAAACTATCTTTACGGATTCTATTGCGTTTGTATTTGATTTCTAATTCAGGTCACGAGAGGACTGTAGAAAAAATTTTGGAATATATACAATTAAAAGAACGATTTGCAGTAGCACATCGTTTGGTGAACAAAAAAGCCAGATGCTCAAACCCCATTTTATGGTTACGCAGTAAGCTACCTGTGCCTCTCGTCATCACATCTCATATATTTCCCATTGCTTGGTTCGAAGATCTTCCCAAATACATGGGGAAAAAAACGATCTACTACACCATGCTAGTCAGACTGGTTTTATTTCGAATTTTAATGTATATATTAAATCCCACAGTCGTTTTTACGACACCCACGGCCAAGATAAGGGGTTGCCGAATTGTATTCTTACTCCGTCATCACACGCTTCACCCCAAGTATTGCAGTACTCTATTGATAATAATTACATAATAGATTTATGATGTGTATAAATGCTGCGGCTCTTCTGGAATAATAGCATACTCTTACAGAAAATTAACGTTTTAGTAGTCGTTTTTCAATGTAGTTCGTTTGGTGAACGAGAGAGCAGGAAGCCGAGACACCACCTTGAGGTAGATTGTGACCTGACCGTGCCCCTAATATTACAAAAGTCAATCATTCAATATATTTTTAACTTTATGCTACTAATATTTTTTTAAAGAAAATCATTGATCCATGACTCAAACCTATGTTTTACAAAAATTATCATTCCTAATATTTTTAACAATTTTACAGTACGCATACATTGCAAAATTGGGTATTATTGCTGTTATGAATATAACTTATTACATAGCAAAATAGTGATTGTAATAAATTACAAAACTATAATTTTACAAATAATTATAGAAGTTACTTAAAAACAACCTTGATCAGTCTAAATTTCCGCACATTAATAAACTAAATACACATAAATATAGTTACCGTATAGATTGTAAATTGGTCTTATCACATAATAACTATTTTAATACTTATATTATTGTGTCCACTACTTTACTTGTATATAATACCTAGACTATTTTTTTATTTTGAGATTAAACGTTATTTTTTATTCTAGAAGACACTATATTTTAAATAAGACCTTTAGTAATACTTTAATTGGCAAGTTAATAAAAGATATAGACAGACATAAATTCTAAAACGCTAGCATGGCGGTTGCCACGCCATCTATCGTGATATACTTATACATTTTAAAGTTGACATGTTTTAAACGTCGATTTAAATAAACGCTCAATTGTTGATGGTCGTTGTTGATGCTCTAAGTCCTTATGGCTACTCTGTAAATTCTTTAATACCCTCCCAAGAGGGTTTTGTGGTTTTTGCAAAAGGTAAAAGGGGGTGGTGACACATTATACTTTTTATCCATTTTACCCATAGCACACTGTATTAATATTTAATACATTTATTTCAACGAAACATTGGATATATATATATATATATATGATATTATCCAAAGGAATAATTTGAACGGCATCTACCATGGCGCTAGCAAAATTAGAAAAACTCTAATAATTCTAACTATACAATTTGTATGCGACATACGAATAATAATAAGTATATGGCATTGTAACTAGTTTGTGAGTTGAAACAGTTGGTGATATTCTAACAGTAACATAATAGAAATTATTTATTCAAGTGTAACTATTTTCAATTCGCTTTGGCAAACTAAATATGATACTATTGTAGTTTTAGAATATTATTTTTCATCAAAATATCCGTATAATATAACTTACGAATATTATAATCACCTTATATCTATACCTAATAACTTTTTTCTTTTTTTAATTTATATTATCCTACGTAGGAATCAAAGCTGTGTGGTAGCGGCTACGAATACTACCAACCCTTACTTTGCTCGTGGATGTCGTAAAAGACGACTAAGAGCCTTATAACGACCTGGGCCAACTCCATCTGATGCCGTTTGGTCAACAATTACATTCCCAAGGAGGGTTGACGTCTGGCAGGCGGCCGGTCATAAAACTATTGCCAATAACTTTTACAATATGTACTATGAAATAAGAGTACATATTGTATCGACCCCAAATGGTTGGGATAAGAGTAGGAGAATGATGATGACGTAGGAATCAAATCCACGGCACTGGCTAAATTATCATAGCAGATAACATTATTATTATCATAATCTTGCTCTTATCCCAATCGCTTAATGCTCACACAATATGTCCTCTTCTTCCAGACAGTCATATCAGACATCATCTCTATAGTCACTCCCTATCTATCCATGTCATGCTACACAGTCCATCTATCTTTTCTTTGGTCTTCCCTTACACCTAAAGCCTTCAAAATTCATATTTAAAACTTTCCTCACAACATTACTTTCATCCCATCTCGTAACATGTCCATACCATTTCAACCGTTCACTCCTTATGTTTTCGGTTACTAGCGCCATTTTCAAACTTCCTCTAATACTTTCATTTTTTGTTTTATCCATCACACATCCATCTCAATATTCGCATCTCTACTACATGCAGTCGTCTCTCATCTGTCGCTTTTGTTGCAAGCAGATAACATTATGGACATTACATCATCACAAAAGACTAACATATCTGACCATCGTGGTAATGTAGACCAATTTCCCTATTGTTGTGGATAAAGTTCAACTCTAGCTGTGGGAACTTCCACCTCCTGAGTTGAGATGCTACGATAATCTTAGATTTCACATTTATCAAATATTTTTAAAGCATCTATGTTTATTTTTCAATTTTATTTTATTTCTGTTTCAGGTATCCATTGGGTATCTCCGAAAGAAGGTAAGGAATATTAATTTATTTTTCATATGATTCATTTATCATTAGTCTTTCATCATCTTCTGCGGTATTTAGGACACATTCATAGAATAAGACATGGAAATGTGAATAGTGGAAGAATGGAGGGAGCTTTTAGCATAATCAACGTTCTTCTCAATCGAGTTGGCAACCGCGAAGGTGTTATACGTTTTTTCTGTGATTTTTACGAACTCCACCATCATGGATTACTTCTCAGGCAATTTTTACATCTTTACAATCATGGGTGACTGTTATCCCTTTTTCACATGGAGAAATCTTATTAACTTAGGCTTAATAGGTAAGTATTTTTTTCGTTAGCAACAATTAGTACGTACATATTGCTACTCGATTTTTTTTGTAGGCAGAAGTCTAGCTGGGTCCCTGGTATTGCAATGGTTTATAAGCGCAAGTTAACATCAGGTGTGCTGCTTGCTCGTTTGACATCAACAGCAATGAAAAAGACTAACCTTGATACCCTTCGTTGTTATTGATCGTTCATATATCTTTAATGCCCTTTTTTGATATTTTATATATCGTATTTAGAAATAAATTCTTCTTTTTTTTAAGCGACACCACCCTTTATTTTTTTTTTCTGCATGGTGTACCATGGATGTGGTCGCGCCCCGACAAATCGATCCGGGGTGACAAAAGAGGCGGCGCGCAACCCTATGGACCCACCCTGCAAACACCTCTCTTCGCCGTGCGAGCGGGCCACCGGTATGCGATCTTTGTCTTCGGTGGCCCGCCCGGTGGTTTACCCTTACGGGTTCTTCCCGTGTCAACGCCCCGAAAGCTTTCGCCGTCGGGGCGTCGCCCTCACGCGGTGGCCTCACGTCGGGTGACCGGACGATTCCCCGGTCCGATCACCCGAAGCCTCGGTTAGGGCGGCATCAGGCGCAGATATTCGCGCCTGCGCCGCCAAACGACACCACCCTACCCTAAGGAAATAATCCTTGTATTGCGGTAGACTTCACAAACATGCAATCAACGCCGACAATTACACCCATACTCAGAACAACACATTGTAGATCGCACATAGTATTGCCCTCCACGGGAATCGTACTCACGGCACTGACGCGGCAGATCGACATCTCTACCACTGAGCCATTTGTGCAGACTATTCGTGTATAGTTTACTATAACAACATAGGTACAATTAACGTAGATTAAAACGAGACTTCTCAATAACTTCTGGATTACATAAAGAGTTCCTATGAGCATGAATCAAAGTCACAACACTCAGCAGGACGGGTAAGTGCATAGATGATACGATCGTTATCGTTCTGCTCTTATCCCAATTACTTATGGGTCGATATAGTATGTATTCTTTTTCCAAAGTAAATATTGCAAAAGTTTTGCTGATAATTCTATAATTGGTCATCAACCCTCCTTAGGAATTGAATTGTTGATAACACAGTATCAAATAGAATTGACTCAGATTAATGTGAATATGGTCTTTGTCGTCTTTTACGACATCCGCGAGTATTTAAGAGTTGGCAGTATTCCTAGCCGCCGCCACACCGTAAAGCGCGTTTAACATATCTAGATCTTAAAAAGCATATTCTTGCTCAAAGTTGGGAGAAAATTTTCTTTGTAGGCAACCAGAATACCCAAGCCAACTAGACTTAGGGATCCTCCTCAATAGGAACGCAATCGACGTATGAAACAAAATCCGATACTAAAAAATTCGTATGTCTGGGGACCATAATAAACACAACTGAACATAATTAACAACCAGCTCAAGAACAAAGCAACCACATATGAATAGTAGAAAGAATTGGATTGAATTTACAATACTCGGTAAGGGTTGTCGCTCTTTAAACCACAAAGCTATATGTGCAGACAAAACTCGATATAAAAATAAGCGTTTTACATATGTTGAGCAGTCAATCAAATATCACTAAGCTCTTAAAATCAGCCGCTAATATATACAAACCTTTATATTTTGTTGCAGCAGCGAATGTGGACCGCAATATTATTAATAACCCTTTTTGTTATAGGATATTAAAAATAAAATAATATTATTGTAGGGTGATATGGGCGGAGACCACCTCACAGAGGCATAATAAATTCATTTGCCGTAGTTTTTCCCGTAATAATCCTATTGGTGGAAAAATGGCTACTTTTCATTTTGGAAGCGAATGTGTGTGTTGTTTTATCTCTTTTTATCGCCAATGCGGCTGTTTTTCGGATGCGCCTTTTTTTTTCGATGTCCGCGGGTCATCCCCCCCCCCCTCGCGTGTGGTGAATTCGATATCATTATTGATTAAACCCCAATACTGTGGAATTATCTCGAATTTGGTTTGCATAAGCAATTGTTAAAAATTAACTATCTTTTTTTTATTATTATTGCCTTGCATAGCTGAAACGCAAGCAGTAACTGGCTGGTAAATGGTGACTGCCTCATGTAGACCTCAGTAACACCAGGAGCACAGACATATCACTGCCGTAAAATGGGTTTCTGTGTGGTGATGAAGTAAGAATACAATTCACCACCCCCTATCTTACTTATGGGTGATTGCTTCTGTCGCCCCGCACGGATTTAGCGGGGCGTGACCACTCCATAGCCCACCGCCAAAATAAAAAAGTATGGAATATATATATATATATATATATGTATATATGAAAATATATATATATATATATAACATCTATGCAAGAGAAGAAAACTAAACCCTATAAGAAAATATCTTTTCCCTCCCATTATGTAGGAGGCTTGAGCCCAACATTGGGACATATATGAGCTGAGATGATGATGCACCCATGATCCATCTTCAGGATTTACTTCTCCTTACTAAAAAGAAACGCCGTAGTAATACTTACTCTCTATACGCTATATTCCCATAGATGAGAAGATTCAATTATGATTGCAGGAATTAAAAAATATATAAGAAATATAATTAGATTCAATTAAATCAAAATTAAATTCGCTGTGTGGTAGCGGCGTCGAATACTACCAACCCTTACTTTGTTCGTGGATGTCGTGAAAAACGACTAAGAGTCTTATAACGACCTAGGCCAACTCTATCTGATGCCGTTTGCTCAACAATTACTTTCCCAAGGAGAGTTGACGTCTGGCAGGCGGCCGGTCATAAAACTATTGCACATAACTTTTACAATATGTGCTATGAAAGTAACATATATGTTATATTATTCTCTAACATTTTTTTTTAAAGTTCACCATCCTGCATTATGGAAATAATCCTTGTATTGCGGGGGACTTTACAAACATATAATTAACGCAGACAAATTACACCCAGACTTAGAACAACACTTTGTTTATCGCATACAGTATTTTGCTGCATGGGAATCGAAGCTACGACACTGGCACGAAAGGTATCTTAATCACTACGCTGTGTTGTTATTCATCTCTATATATAGAGGAATTATATAAAAAATAAATAAAATTAAGAATGTATGTGTACACTTGAGCCGAGAATTCTAAAAATATAACTGTATTAGTTTAGTTATAATAGACTATTCTGTCTGTAATATGCAGCAGTTAGCAATTATTCATGCCGCTGTTGCGGTATTTCTTGGCATTCAACGTAGCCACCCTGTTCCACCGTCTGATTCCTAATATATGATCTTAGAAAAGAATACAATGTGAATCGTTTCTTTAATATTATTTTCATGAAATAATAACTTTTCAAAATAATCCGCGGCATATTTTATGTTAAAAATAAAATAGTTATTGAGTATTAATTTACCTCAACGAATATTTTAAAATTAGGTGAGTAATGCCTATTTTTAGAATCGAAAGTTTAGGTAATACCTATATAAATAAGACGACATTGGTGTTAAGAGTTATTTAAAATACATTAAGAATCAAACATATTTTTACTGTTTTAACAGTCAAAAGATATAGAAAAATAACTATATCACTATTTATAATATACTATCTTAGAGTTTATAACCCGTGTGGTGACGGAGTAAGAATAAAATTCACCACCCCATATCTTACTCCTGGTTGATCGTAAGAGACGACTAAGGGATATAAAATGCATGCAACATCTATGCAAGAGAAGGTAAACTTGAAACAAAATCCTATACCAACACGCCTGACCAGCGTGGTATAGTAAGTTAATTTCCCTCCCATTACGGAGGAGGCCCGAGCCCAACAGTGGGACATATATGAGCTGAGATGATGAGATGAGATTACCTTAAAAATTAGAAATCGTTCAATATCAATTGACGTCTACAGTAGACATAGTCATTAAGTTAAATATTAATGATATTATCATCCAGTAAGATTTATCCAGTAAAAATCCTATACATCTCATTTTTTTTCATATTCTTTCTTTTTCATTAAAATGTGCCTAATGGAAAAGGGTGCCCACTTCCTTTGAAGTTCGTATACAAAATAAAAAAACTAGACTACATATATGCGTGATGCAATTTCATAGGGTGACATGTCCCTTCATTATTCTAATAAAGTCCAAAAGCAAAATGATAGTAAATGCTTATGGCCTGGGATTTGATTCAGTTCTTTTGTTTGTATTATATTGTGAATATAAAAAAAAAATATTTCTTGGATCAAAAGGTATTGGAGCTAGTATTTAAAATGTTGTATACATTTTTATTTAAAAGGACACTTGAAAATGACGAGCTAAGTTTCGATCTGATGGTAGATGACAACTGCTGGGGCATCGACTCGGGAGGATACCCGCCAGGGTAAACCGCCGGGCGGGGCACCAAAGTCCAAGACCGAGTTCCAGTGGCCCGCTCGCTCGGCGTAGAGAGGTACATGTAGGGTGGGCCTATGGGGTCGCGCGCCTCTTCTTCTGTTGCCCCAAACGGGTTTAGCCGTGTATGACCAGTCCATAACCCGCCACCAAAAAAAAAGAAAAGTGTTGTATAATAGCCAACATATCAATTGATCTTTACTGTTTCAGTTCTTCTTCTCTTCATTTCATCTCATATTTATTCCACTATTGGGGTCAGGTCTCCTCCAAAATAAGATTGAAATTAACCGGCACCGATGTAAGAATACAATTCATGACCCCTAACTTATACCCCTCTTGCTCGTGAGTATCATAAAAAATTACTAAAGAATATAAGATGCAGTTTTTAAAAAAAGCACAACCGTCCACTAAGGAATATAATTCTTGTATTGCGAGGGATTTTACAAGCATATAATTCATCATCATCATCATCACAGCCCATATATGTCCTACTGTCGGGCTCAAACCTCTTCCATAATGGGAGTGAAATTAACCTACTATACCACGCTGGTCAGACGCAATACGTCTACCCTATACCAATGTATAGGGTTTTGTTTCGAGTTTTCCTTCTCTTGCATAGATGTTACATGTGTTTTATATACCTTAGTCGTCTCTTACGATCACACATGGGTAAGAAGTGTGAAGTAAGGTAGTGAATTGTATTCTTACTCCGTCAACCACACAGATTAAGCATATAATTAACGCAGACAAATTACACCCAGACACAGAACAACACTTTCTGAATCATACAAAGTATCGTTCTGCTTAGGAATTGAACCTATGGCACTGGCATGGAAGGTCAATATCTTAACCACTATGACATCTATACAGTAAGATTACATCAATGTATGAGAAGGAAAATTCAAAATCAAACCCTATACTAGTCCGTCTGGTCAGCGTGCTCTAGTAGATCAATTTCTCTCCTATTGTGGATAAAGCGATCCCAACAGTGGGATATAAACGAGATATGATGATGAGATACGAGTATACATACATTATTATAGTATTTCTTTAACTTCAATGCATCTAAATATACCCAATGTTTGATGTTTAATTGTGGGTTTTGCTTTGTGACGATTTATTTTTCTTGAATATAAGTGATTTATTTGGAATCTAGAGGAGGAATGTGTGGAAATTCGGGAATGATAAAAATAGCTAATAAATATGTAAAAGTAAACGTGAAGGTTGCGTTAATGATTTCAGAAATTTAAAAACCATGGGACGTTATTGTAGCTTATATTTACAATTCTCCAAAAAAATCCTGGGGAGATGTTCACAGACATCAAGATACAGTTACCCGATAATAAATATTATTCGTCGCTCTTTGGAAAGAGGCATTCGGTTAATTTCGCCTCCGTAGAGCATGGTCTCTGTTTTATGCTTTAAAAGAAAAATCTTGTATTAGCTTCTTGTATTACAGGATACTTTGTGAACATACAATTTTTGATGATCAATTGACTGCATAGATGGCTTAGTAGTTACGATACCGACCTTCTATGCCAGTGACGCAGGTTCGATACCTGCGCAGGATAATACTTTGTGCAATCCACAAACTGTTGTTCTGAGTCTAAGTGTAATTTGTGTCCATTAATTATATGTTTGTAAAGTCCCCCGCAATACAAGGATCATTTCCTTGGTGCAAGGTGGTGTCTTTACAAAAAAAAATATTGGACACAAATTATACCCAAATCCAAATTCGCGGGCATCTAACGCATGACATTGACATGGTAAATCAGTATCTTAACCACTTAACCACTATAAAAACATATGCTTAACAAATATGAAAATGATCTGATTTAAAATACCTATTCTCATTATTAATTATATTTGCTAAACTACAAATATTTTATATAAATAATTAATTATATTTTTAAATAGCGTTTCATGAATGGTTTTCTTATTTTCTTTATTGTATAAGCGCGTAGCAAGAGCTACAGGCGTAGGGCGATTGTTCTACGTACGCTACGCGCCGATGCGTATAAGCATACTTTCTCTATACTAGCTGTTAGATGGATTTCCAATGAGAGAAACATTTGCCCGTCAATTTAGTGGATGAAAATAATTATATTATATTATTATTTAATAACCCAATTTATACATGGTAACGGTTTAATAATATAGTGGCTCCTTTACTTGCCCCTGGAAATAAACGGGAAACAACTAATTATTTTATAAACATATGATGAGCTAATTCTTTTAGAAGACTAATAGTTATTATCTTATTACTTTTATTTTAATAAACATTGGAATCAATATACATATTTTCTTTCAACGATACAATTGATGTAGCATTTCTTCATCCCTTGATACAAATATAAAACAATTAAAATTAACTGTATAAGGTTTCCATTAATTTTCCCTGCATGATGTCACATTTTCTACCCAATTCAATCATTGATCTCACTAGATGGCACTAGAATATATAATATTATGATTGATAATATCTCTAAATGGAATAAGTAGTATAACTATAACTATCTCCCAACATTACTGTATGGAAGCGAGAGTTGGGTATGCAGAAAAGAGTATGAAAGTAAAATTAATGCGGTCGAAATGCGATCTCTGCGGAAAATCTGTGGAGTTAGGCTGACCGACCGCATTCGTAACGACGACGTAAGAGAGCGAGTAGGTATGAAAGAGAGTATTGGTGTAAAGATGCGAAAGGGAATGCTCCGATGGTTCGGACATGTGGAAAGAATGCCGAACGAACGTCTGGTTAAGAAGATATACAATGCGAAATTGGAAGGATGTAGGTACCGAGGGAGACCGAGACTAACCTACCTAGACCAGATCGGTCATGTACCTACTGAAGGAAGGTGGAGTCAAGAGTCTCCGAAACCGGCGAGCGTGTATGAAGAGAATTATGGATGTTGAGTAAGCGAGTGAAGTATGCAGAGATAGAGTTCTCTGGCACTCTGTTCTCTCTGCCTACCCTGCAAGGATATGGCGTGATGATATGATATGATAATGTCTCTAGTTATACGATGAACTGGTAAATAAAACAAATCAAACCTGTACAGATGATGTAATGGTTAAAATACCGATCTATCGTGCTAATGATTTGAATTCGATTCCCACGCAGGACAATACTTTGTGTGTAGGATAAATTATTGTTCTCAGTCTCGATGTACCAATTAAATTATATGTTTTTAAAGGTCCCAAGATACAAGGATTGTTGCCTTAGTGCTGGATCATCATCAGCTTAGCTTATATATGTCCCACTGCTCGAACCTCCTCCATAATGGAAGTTTAATTGACCTACTATACCACGCTGGTCAGACGTATTAGTATAGGGTTTTGTTTCGAGTTTTCCTTCTCTCACATAGATATTATATACGTTTTATATCCCTTAGTCATCTCGTACGATCACCCACGGGTAAGATAGGAAGTGGTGAATTGTATTCTTACTCCGTCACCACACGGAAATAGATCGGGTTGTTGTTTTTAAAAACAAACCTGTTCATTTTTGTTCTAGATTCATTCATATTATAATAAAATAGAAATGTTAGCTTCTATCCATCTAGCTATCATTATATAGACCTTTATGGTCAAAAATAGATTTCACGACGGACCTATGAGTTAGCGATCGGCGTTGGCCTTTTGAGTTTCTCAAGTGAGTGTTGTTTGCCATTCGCTTGAATCTCAGCCGCTTTGTAAGAATTCAACGAGAAAATAATAAATAATTACAATTTGTTCTTATTTCCTCGTCATAGGAGTAAATAAACAGATATTCACAGAGTACTAGTGTGAGGTGATTACGAATATTAATCCTTACATTGCTTGTGGATATCGTAAAAGTCGACTAAGATTCTACATAGAGCTAGGCCAATTCCAAATTTGATGCCGCCTTGTCAATAATTACATTTTCTATAAGGATTGATGTCATAATTCATAATTTAATTATGAATGTTGAGGAAGCGAATGAAGTATGCAAGGATAGAGTTCTCTGGCACTCTGTTCTCTCTGCTTACCCTGCAAAGGATATGGCGTGATGATATGTATGTATGTATGAACGATTGATGTCAGACAGGCGATCGAACATAAAACTGTTGCTAAAACTTTTGCAATATGTATGATGGTAGAAGATTATATATTGCTTGAATTCTAAGTAATTTGTACAAGAGCAAGATGGTGATGATTCTAATAGCATGAATGCTCTTGCATTCGTCAAACTAATATCCAAGAGGGCAATAGGAAACTGTTTTTAATTAAAGTTTTTGATAATAATTAAGCCGGAATTAAATACTAAATACGTTATAATTTCATCCATACAATCTTTTATTCTATTATAATAAATAATTATATTTTTCCATATGACGGCAGAGCAATAATACAATTCACCACCCCCTATCTTACCCGTGGGTGATCATACAAGATGTCTAAAGGTTAAATATGTATATAACATCAATGCAGGAGAAGAAAAACTCGAAATAAAGCCTATACCAACACGTCTGACCAGCGTAGTGTATTACTCAAGTTTCTTCTTAGTGTAGAGGAGGCTCTATCTAGCTCAGTAGTGAGACATATATAAGCTGAGATTATGGTGATGATTATAAATCTTTTATTTACTGCTTTATATAATTTTTAAGCTTCTTTTTTTGTATATATAAAGATACGAAAACGTAATTAATTATCACTTTAGTCAATAAAAATTTATAGAATTGTTGAATACAAATTTCGTTGTTATAATTAATGAACGATTCAACGTAAACAAGTCGAACTATTTACAAAACCGGTTAAATTTGATAGTCGGCCGTAACGAATACTAAAACAATCTAAGTAAGTAATGTACAAACAAACATTTCGTGACTAATATCGATACAATTGTCATCGCAAATCATAATGTTAACCCAGAAAAAAAAATCGACAAAACTGTGTACAATTTCTACTAATAAAAAGTTCTAATAAACATGCAACTAAACACAGGCTTCCGGGCAAATAAAACATAAAAATATATCCTATTTTCATAGGGCGCGGGGACGGTGGTTGGGGTGTTTCTCACCCCCCACCTGCGCAAAAACCCAAAAACATCGAAATGAAAATGAGTATAAAAGGGGGGAGGGAGGCCCAGCTATGTGTTGGTAATTCATTTTTAACATTATCCTTGTGTGAGTTTTAAAGTACAGTCGGGGAAATAAGTTATAATGCGACGCTTAATTGGGATGCTGAATCTGTACCAAATTTTTGTGATTATTCTTAAAATAGACTTAAAGGAATTCTATATTGAATGCAGATATCATAAACTTATTAGAAATATACAGTTCGGGATATACAAAATTATTCTTGACTAGAATAATGGCCATTTTCACGCACTCTATTTTTTTTATATGGGCACATATTAAAGGACTTCGTAAAATATTACTAATTATAACTTTTGATGGCAACACTTATTAAATAGTAATTTACTGACTAAAAAGTCACAATATTGTTAAATATTAAAATAAAACTTGTTGCTGAAACTTACTATTCACGTTCAAATTGCAAATTAAATATTAACATCTTGCATCTAAACCTATTTGTACTAGGAAGTAAGAAATAGTGCTATGGAATACCTCAGAGATTTTACCTTTAGTTGAAAAACTATTTCGCTTTTTCCTTTCTTTTAAATAAATTAGTCAAAGTATTTTATTTTGTACGTCTATATGTAAGTTTAAATGATAAGTTGGGCATTTAGTTTAGTTTACATAGTATTTTTGGGATGTAGGCGTCGTGTGAAACCACTTGTTAGATTCTCTAATTGCACTCGTAGCTACGCGCTATTTTCATCACTCGTTTGTTTGTTAACAAAAGCTATTATTTTTAAAATTAGATTTATATTAGTTGATTAAAATAATGCCTATTTCGCGGGTTCGATTCCCATGCAAGACAATACTTTGTGCAATCCATAAATTATTGTTCTAAATCTGGGTGTAATATGTATCTATTAATTGTATGTTTATAAAATTGGCCGCATTACAAGGACTAGTCCCTTTGCGCGATGTTGTTTGAACAAAAACTATATCTATAGCTTGAAGTTTCAAGCTATGTAATAAACAGATCTATGCATCCGTAGATTGGATATGAGACTTCTATATACTGAGAAGTCAGCTTACTATAACCACGCTGGCTAGATAATTTGACAAAGATTTTTTCAAATTTTGAATTATTCTTATCTTGCAGTTGTAAATGGGCATCCAGTGGTATTTTTTATAATAAGTGCTTACTAGCTAGAGATATCAATAGTGTATTATTTTTATTAAGTTACTTTCACAGGCAGAACAGTTTCAAGAAATAAGTACCTAAACTCTAGGTAGTTAGACAAGTTAAATTTTGGTGTTGATATTTTGAATGTTCGCATAATTATGTTGGTTTATACTTTAAAAACTTTTAAATTTACTTTCTTTTATATTTTTTTCGTTATTAATTTACAAGCATTGTTTATTTTATATTATTAGGTCAGATAAAATTTTCTCTGTGTGGTAGCGGCTACGAATACTACCAACTCATACTTTGCTCGTGGATGTCGTAAAAGGCGACTAATAGCTTTATATTTACCTAGACCAACACCACCTGATGCAGATTGTTCAACAATTACATTCCCAAGGAGGGTTGACGACAGGCAGGTGGCAGATCAAATAACTATTGCCAATAACTTATGCAATATGTAGTAAACATTGTCCGGTAGATGGCATACGTCACCTTGAAGACGTAAGACATAATATGAAGCGAAATTTGCATGTCCTAAAATAGTTCACGATGGTGTAAGTGGCAGCACGATTGGGCCGGATTCCCAATAGGTGCGGGTTCGAACCCCGCTTGTGACATCATTTTTCGTTTCGTAATCGGGTATTTATAAATAATTAAGCATATTAAATGCTAAAAATTTCAGTAATTTGAAGAGGAGTACATATTGCGTCGATCCTGATTAATTAAGAGAGCAGGAGAATGATGAAGTCAGTTAAAAATTAACCATATAGTAAATACACTGCATAAATATATGTCACAAGATTGTAATTTGTTTAATATACATTTGCTTTACAATTTCTGCGACACCTATTGGATAGATTTAGTAAAACATCGTATTCTCAGTCATCCTTCAGATAGATAAAAAATATATATTTATTATTTTAATTAATAAAAATGTAAATGAGTTATTTTTGTAATGATATTGTCGTGACCGATTGTACAGACCGCGAGCTCGTATTGTGCCCCTCTCTACACACATCTACGCTAGCGCGAACATAAAACGCAATTTTGTATTAGATTTAATTTGAGTCGCTCAAGGAGATCCCTATGTGTGCGTGATGTACCTATGTGTGAACACTTCCTACGCACAAATTGATTACGATCGTTGCCGAAAAGAGGCATTTGCATTCACGGGAAACTCTTTTTTTTCTCTCTTTCCTTTGAAAAATCTATCTGACATTACATCACATGCATTCCTCTAGACTTATTGTGTTTTATTGTTGTAATTACATCTGCAATACTTGCGTCTGCTTCTCCAATCGTGACTCGATTTAGTTGCTAGGAAAGTGTCTAAGTGTTTAAGTGCATACGAGTGAATCGTTCAGGGTTTCTTAGTCTTGAACTTGGCTGTATGAAATAGGTGTGAGTGCATGCGTGTAGTGGTTAGCTAGTGCAAGCTGCAAGGCATCAAGGCAGTCGATGCGCGGCCTCCGCCCGCCGCGGCGTCGTGCCGAATGAGCGCCCGATTTAAAAACTATACGAGAGAACCCGCGCAGCGAACGCCCGTAATGCCACCCCCCGCGTAATGATTTTTTGGCGATGAATTTATATTCGCGCGCGAGCGGTGCCACTTTTTCGACCCCCCACGGAACCCCAACCCCCGCTCATTAACGCAACCCAGATATGCAATTCTGATCTTTGACGAGGAGGCTGTAGTGTCGGCGGGCGCCTCGCCGGGAGAGGTGCCCCGTTTTGTTTTTTCCCGCCTGGCTTCATTATTGATGGCATCGGGACGGTAATGCGGAAGCATGTGTGAACATTTCATTACAAAAGGTGGACGCGGCTCGTGTTAATATTGCAGACCGGCCGGACCCGACCGGACGGGTGGACGCCTCTGATAAAAAAAAAACTTTAAAACAAAATAAAAATTTTAAAAAGTTAGATAATTGACAGCCGCAATTAAATTTTTATTTCTGAATTTGAAATTGGAAGGCGATTTTTCGAAGTAACATTCGCGCGCGCGGTGACGACGTAACGAACTATTTGAAGCGTGCTGAAAGTTTTCGGCCGAAGTTTTGAGGAAAGTTTCGCGTGCGTATGTGGACGGAACTAGTCGGCTGACGGATTGGCCGGCCGGTCGCGCATTTCATTCAACTGGCACAAACTCGCATTCCTATTTTCACTATCCGTATAGTTTTTTATTTAGTGTAATATATTTTGTCAACATTACCAATTAAGTTTGTTTATTTGTTGTATTCGGTTACCGGACGCTTACTTCTCGTATGCGTAGTGACTTTGTTGAAGTTTTATAGATTGTTTTTGTTGAGTTAAATTTTTGTGCATACAACGGAAGCCGCTAGAAAAAGGTAAGTTATATATTTACAAGGGTATCTTCATAAAAAAAATCTCACGTTATTATGAATTATTCAAGAACCGGAAGTAAAACTATTTTATATATTTTTTTTTTAAAAGTTTTACTATATTTACGTATAAAAAGATTAATGGGTCAATGTGGACTTGATTTTAATGTCAACAATTAGTTTGGACCCTTAGTTAAGTTGTTTATTATTATGTTAATGTTGATATGTTTAAATACAGGGGCTAGCTAGTTTGCAAGTGTCAGCCGAGCTCTATATTAGATGAATCTTGCATAAATAATTAAAAAATCGGTACAAGATTACATTTACCGTTAACATCTAAGATATTTAAAAAAAAACTCAATTTCAAATATAACGAAACTCTCGAAATAATAATCTCATTTATTATAATTAAATTATAATTAATATAACTTAATATGTATAAATTACGTTAAATATAAATTATAGACATAAACTATTGTTAAAATAATACAATACAATGTAAATAGTTCATATTTTATTTATTTAAAATGTATTAAAAAATTCATAAATTTAAATAAATTTGTTATTGTTCTATTAGATTTATTTATTTCAAAAATTTTAATTGTTTTTAATTAATTGATTGAAATTTTAATTATGTGATTGCGTATTTTAATACGCAAATACGTTTGTATATAAACATATTTTAACCTAGAACTTGCTTATTCGTATTTAGCATGGCAATCTTATCGCAAAATACATTATCTATATATGCCATTTGCTATTTAAACTAGTACAAAATTCTTTTTAACAAAGATTCTATTGTGATGAAAGTATATCGTTATTTTTTTAATGTTATTTAAAAAAATGTTATTTGATTATTCTTTGTCTAGATATTGGTAAAATTTTGAAGTAACATCATCATCAGCCACATACGTCATTCACCGTTACGTCATATCACCGAAATATTTCTACATACTTGATGAAAGTGAAATGAATTGTCATATTTACCATTCTAAGTCGGTCTAAAGATTTATTTCTACTTTTCCTGAACTTGCACTAACAATACACTCTATTCTAATCTATTGATAAATAAAATATACTATACCCTAATCTATATCTATTAATAGATAAAATTTTAAATCAAGTACAATAGCTCTGCAAAAAAATATATAGTTTTTGTTTAGTTATTTGCCATAATTAATTTCTACAATACTTGAATAATGAGGTGTGTGGTCATCAATTAGTTTTTTTTTTAATACGCCAACCAAACAATTGGGCTAGCAACAATCGCACACTATATAAAATAACCTGAGACACGATGTTTATGGTCAATTTTTGAATTGAAATATTAATAGGAAAAAAATACAATAAGTCATCATGACAATGATTAGAAATAATTTTAAAATTTACGTACGCCGCTGTGGGTACTTATGCGTTGCTATATCCGCCACAATCACTTTGAATGAAATTCATAGATAAACCTAGATACTATATGATTATGATAACTTAATATATACATTATCATTACATTTGGTATTATATTAATTACGTAATTAAATGTAAAATAATAATAATAACTTCTAGTCTCAATGAGCAAATAACTATTGTAATTAAACATTGATATAATTTAAAAAAAAAATTAAAAAACTAATTCAAATATCATTGATTCTAAATTCGTATTTAGAACATTAAGTATTACAAGAAGAGCTTAACACTGGCAAATAAGACGATGTCATTTCCAATTAAGGGTTGAGAAAAAAAAGTGTTACAAGCCACGTGATTCATATTAACATTTTAAAATTCTTTTAGCAAACACTATCGCTACAAAAGACATCATCGTTCATATTTATAATGGTCTTTATCTAAATTCGGTTATCTCGTATTCGCGCAATCTGCAAGCTGAGCTCGCATCTCGCAACGAGCTTGGTGCATGCAGAGACCCCTCAATCGCTCCATAACCTTTTGTCAAGCCAAAACAGTCAATAGCATTAGTTCGAGCAGGTTTCCAACGATTTCTTCAGACAGTATTATAATTATTTTTAAATACTGGTATATTGCATGTAGAGTACATCAAAAAAAAAAAAAACAGAAACTACATCTAGTGTTTCATAGATAATATAATCCTAAATTAACAAGATTTTGCTTCAATATGTGTAGTTTTATTAATTTTAAAAGGACGCTTACGTAAGAATAATAATTGATTAATTAACTAATAAATTATTAACTGACAACTATATGCAATTAATAAACATTGATTATTAAAAAAAAAATGGCGCATCATCTCGCTTCTTAGATAACGTTGTCGATATATTTATCTAAGTTACCTACGCCAACGCAACATACAATCTATTCAGACGGTCCATCGATTCAGTCTACCTCAGCATTTGTACACAAAACGCCAGACTAGGAAAAAAGTTAAAAAAAATAAGTCGGTGACAGACTCATTCGGTCCGACGTCTCGTTTCTAATCGCGCCCCCACACGCACGCGCGGCTTTTTAATTGCATCCCCCACCCACACCCCGGAAAAAAGGGGCACACGATGGATTAGCATACAACCTCAGCGAGAGAACGGAGCGCACCCCTTCAGTTTTTGCGTGTCGGATCCCGCCATATTTTTCGCGGTTGTATTTTTTTTTTCGTGCGGGGCGCGGGGAGGCCAATGTGCGTGCGCGCCGAGCCAGTCGGCTGCCGCTGCCTGCCGGCGAGCGCGCCATGTGCATAAACCCGTCCGCGAGAATTGCCAGAACGTATTGCATCCGCGGGACTCGCGCATTACAACAACCAACTTTTTTTTTCCATAATTTAATTAAGTTTTTTTTTTTCACGTGACCAAAGTGTTGTGCTGTGAGGATTTATTTGTACATTAATCTACATATATAGACGGGTGAGTTTTTCTAGACTGCCTAGTTATCAATGTGACGTTAGAACTAGCAAAAATTTGGCGATAGCTGGGAGCAAGGTCGTGGCATAGTGATAAATTTATTTGCACAAAAAATGTGTTAGACTTATACGGATAACCTCATTTCGAACAACGCGCTCCATTCTATTATATTTATGATTAATTTTGCATATTATTAATATTTACTTTCACGCACTTAATCGAATTTCGATTTTGTGAATTACTTCAAAAGTTGAAATTAAGAATTTAGAATTGAAATTCTTGAATTTGATAACTTTGAAACTATTTGAAGTTTGTATAATACTTGAGCTAGCTCTTTAAAACTTTTTGTTGTGAAACTTTTTTGATATTTATTTAACAATATTTATTTAATTTAAAAATTCAAATACTTGATCACTAATTAAATTCGTTAAAATAAGCATTATCTTACTATATAAATTTAAAGCACACATTTCTAGTAGATATTTCTAATTGTACATTAAGATCATGTTTCAGTCCAAAAATGGTCTTAGTTTGAACAAGTGTGAACTATACAAGTAAATTATTAGTAACTGTTTACTTAACTACTAAATACACTTATAATGTATTATAATCAAATTTTTTTACAAAATTTTAACTTTTATGTAATAATTAACTTGGATATATTACAATAAAGTCAACATCTACCATCCAGGTGGTAAAAGAATGCCATCAACCAACTTATTCAATTAAGATATCAGCATCGTTTTTTCGCCCTTACTCCATAAGACTACTACAGCGTACCTTCTTTTTCCTAAACACAGGTTAAGAACAAATTCACTGATATATTTTAACTAAATAAGCGGTAGCGGGCCGTTGTGGTAGATTACACCCGCGATTCCACTTCATCTTTTAATTACACCATTCCAAAATAAAACCATGCACCATAACTCCAGATATTATAGTTCAGATTGTAATATTTTAAAGAACTTCATTCAACGTAAATTGGTACTTTTGGACTTCTCTTATTTTAGAGTAAATTCAATAACTCAAAATAAAAATAAAAAATACTATAAAAAATATAAATTATGAAGTATCTGTAAAACTTTGACCATTCATATAGTTTTCCCGCCAATAATTTATTTAGAAAAATATAAAAATAAGTTGAATAAATTTTTCATCTTGTATGGAGGTATAGATTATTATTATATAGATTATCGCATAATCTATACCTCGTTGCTTACCGCATTTGATAAAATCTTTACTTGTGATGAAGCTATCTACATAACTTATGTAATTTTTACCTACATCTCCAATTTTTACAATTAGCTAATACAATTTTCGTAAGGCGCGAATGGAATTAATTGTATTACCTTCAGTTTCGTTCACAATATGTTTAGATTTGAATTTTTCAATTGGCTCTAATGGCATATGAGTTAATAGCTCACCTGATATTGGTATTTGTCTTTCATAGATCTTTCATAGACCACTGCTTAACATAAGGTCAGATATATTGGCTTCAGACTATTTCTCAAAGCGTAATAGTGAATTACCAGATGTAGATTGTCTACGTCTGGTAGAGCGTGGTGGTACTATGGACGAGTAATCATTTATTTGTGACTGCAACCAGAGAACTTTCAGTAACGTGGTTCTACTATTAGTGACATAATAGTTTAAAAAAAATAACTAACTTTCAAAATGTATTAACGGCAATATTGTTGTTCTATTTTTAAACTTTTTTAAATTTTTAAAATTAGAATCTCGTATTCCAAAACTCCTTTACCAATCAGCTATAAAGAGAACTAGATTAAAAAACAAACTTCGCCGTCTTAACCCTGTTTACATTTTCAGTGGATGTTTTGGTTTAAAAAAGTTATATCGCTAGATTAATATTTAAAAGTCACAATACATAATATAAGTAAACAAAGTAAAAGTAAAAGTCACAGTAATAAATAATATTTATGAATAAAAATAAGTAAGTGAAATAAATATTAGCCTAAATATGAATTCTTTCTAATGAGCAGTTTGTTAGCTCAGTACCTACCTAGGTTTCTGTAAAGTTAAAATTTAAAATTATATAGGGTAATTCATATATATTTACTACACATAACTGTTTATATATAGTAAAATTAAGCTTTTATGTAAAAAGCAGACTTTAAATACTAAATTTACAATTTCCAAAGTGAAATTGATTTAAAACTTTATAGAAAAGTATAATATTATATTATATCTGTGAAAAGCTAATTTATTAAATAGAAAAAAAAATAATTACAATATCATTAAAAGAAAAAAGTGTCTCTGGACATTTTCGAAGCTTCGAAAGCTTCGGAACCTAACTTAACCCATCAAAAATACATCAAAAAAATAATAGCTGCTACTTTTTTTCTAATGAAGAGTTTTAAAAAATTAATACTAGTTAGGAAACGGAAATCACTATCAATTGCGGTTTCATATTTAACTATTCCTATCAACATTGAGGTATACTTATCAAATAACTATTTTGAGTTCTTAAATTTTATCATTTGTGGTACAATTTTGTGTGAGAAAATACATAATTCACAAACATTAGAACAATTACAAAATGCATTCAAGATATACTAGATCAAACTGCAGCTGGAATACCAAGCTGTGTGGTAGCGGCTACGAATACTACCAACCCTTACTTTGCTCGTGGATGTCGTAAAAGACTAAGAGCCATATAACGACCTGGGCCAACTCCATCTAATGCCGTTTGGTCAACAATTACATTCGCAAGGAGGGTTGACGTCTGGCAGGCGGCTGGTCATAAAACTATTGCCAATAACTTTTACAATATGTACTATTAAAGAAGAGTACATATTGTATCGACCCCAAGTAATTGGGATAAGAGTTGGAGAATGATGACTGCAGCTAGAATACCATCTATAGATACAGTTTAGAAGAAATTACTATATAAAAGTAGATGTACTTAACATTTACTTTTATATAGTAATTTGATTAAGATGGATTACCGAGACAATACCCAGTACAACTAAAAGCTTCATCATCATCATCATCATCCACAGAGATATGCATAGCATATAAAACTTCTCCGTGAAAATATACATATACATACCAATTTTCAAAATGATCGGTCAAATAGTTTCTGAGTTCAGCGATGTCAAACTTGTTCTTTTATAGTGAATAATAAAGCTTTTTCATCCTTGTTGTAATAGAGTAAAAATAAATTTTACAACCCCCTTTCTTATGGGTATTGTAAAAAATGGTTAAAGCAATGTAACATGCATATAGCATCTATGCAATAGAGGCCACCGAAGACAAAAATGGAATACCGGTGGCCCGCTCGCACGGCGAAGAGAGGTGTTTGCAGAGTGGGTCTATGGGGTTGCGCGCCGCCTCTTCCGTCGGCCCGGACCGATTTGGCGGGGCGAGACCACGTCCTTAGCCCAACGCAAAAAAAAAACTATGCAATAGAAGGAAAACTCGAAATAAAATCATATACTAACCTTCCCAAACAGCGTGGTGTAATAGATCAGCACCAATTGTGAAGGAGGCTGAAGCAAAGATAATGATGAAGCTTTTAACTCGATTGATCTTACGATATCACAACTTATCATTGCGTTATCTGTAGCAAATATTTCAGTCATACTTAGTATATGTCACTAGTACACGTGCACTTAATCGTTCGCGTTAAATTTTAATTAATATTACTTTGTTATTTATTTAGGAATAACTTTGATAGCATGGCAACTATAACTTTAATAGTAATATAGATACATGCAGATTGGACCTTAAATCGTTTATTATATCTTTTTAAAGTCTGTTGTGTACTATTGTTCTGAGTCTGGGTGTAATTTATCTGCGTTAATCATGTTTGTAAAGTTCCCCGCAATACAAAGATTATTTCCTTACCGCAGAGCGATGTCATTTTTAAAAAAAAAGTCTGGAGTAAAATGTTTAAAATAATATTTCTGTCCGCTAGACTTTTATATTGGTAGGACCACGCTGTTGACAGTTCTCTGTCTACAGCCGCGGGCCGGTCCGGATGGAAGAAGATATTGCGTAGACCACAAGTAATTGGAATAAGAGTTTTTTTCTCATTATTTGATATATGATTTAGAAGTTTCATTATAAGTGTTTAATATCCAAGAGCTACAAATTACGACGAAAATAACTTTCAAAAATTAACAGTGTTGACGACGAAAAGGTTAAATCGAATCATATTCGCTCGATGAACTATTAGGTCAGTTTTAAAATATACATACGTGTTTTCAAGCTTAGTTAAAATACCTATAATTTTTTTATCAACACAATATCTTGCATATAACTATCTATAATTTATTTGCTGTGTGGTGACGGTGTTAGAATACAATTCACCAACCCTATCTTACCCGTGGGTGATCGTTACAAACGACTGATATAAAACGCATATAACATCTATGCAATTTATTTTTTATTTTTGTGTAATAAGGGATGATTTATCATCAGACGCATATATTTAAAATATTATATTAATCCGTATGGTGACTGTGTAAGAATACAATTCAGTACTCCATATCTTACCCGTGGGTGATCGTAAGACACGACTAAGGGATATAAAACGCATATAACATCTATGCAAGAAAAGGAAATGAAACAAAATCCTAAACCAATACATCTGACCAGCGTGGTATATTAGGTCAATTTCCCTCCCAATATTGTGGAGTCTCAAGTGAGACTTGAGACTCCGCAATATTTTTCAAAAACGTATTTAAAGAATACAGATGAAGACTACATTTGACAACAAATATATTTTCTTCACTCAAATATTTGTACTTTAGTTCAGGTCATTGATGTTGAGCATACTCCATAATCAGAGGGAATTGGACAACTATGCTATATTTTTCATATGGTGTAGTAAGTAAATGGAGTACATAATTCGCCCCCTTTCTTGGCCCTGGATACGGTAAAACACTAGAAAATATAATATGCAAATAACACTTATTCAAAAGAAAGAAATCTTGAAATAAAACTCTATATCAACACGTCTAACCAAACTGGTATAACAGGGCAATTTTTTTCCAATTGTTGAGAAGACTATTCAGCTCAGCAGTGGAATATAATATAAGTTGAGATGACGATAATATGTTGGTTACACGGGATGACATAGGATTATTATTTTATATATAGTTTTGTTATGTGATTGTGTAGTCTTTATCTTTTTTTTTTTTTTTTTTTTTTTTTTTTATTGTCTACGGTGACAAACGAGCAAACAGCACACCTGATGGTAAGTAATGCTGTTGCACATGGACCCAGCAACACCAGGGGTACAGCCAGGCCGCTGCCTACCGTGAAGGAAGAGCTCTTCTTAAACCTCGTTTGAAGAAGGACATGTCATAGCGCTCGGGAAACACAGCAGCAGGTAGTTCATTCCAGATCTTGCATGTACGTGGGAGAAATGATCGCTGAAAACGTACGGTCGAGGACCATATCGTTTCCAGGTGAAATGAATGAACCCTGCTACGGTGTCGAGTGGTACGGTGGTAAAATGGTGACGGTGGTACCAAGTCAAACAGTTCCTCAGAGCACTCTCCGTGAAAGAGCCGGTAGAGTACACAGAGTGACCCAAAGTCTCTCCGCCGCTCCAGCGACTCTAGTCTGTCCGTGAGATTGGGATCACCGACGATTCGAACTGCCCGCCTTTGTAGGGAGTCAAGTGGGTCTAGCTGATATTTAGGCGCGCCTGCCCAGAGATGAGAGCAGTACTCCATGTGAGGACGAACTTGTGCTTTATATAGCACAAGACGTTGACTCGGCGTGAAGTACCGCCTGGCCCTGCTCAGCACGCCCAACTTTTTGCTTGCCAATTTGGCTTTGTCCTCCAAATGACTCCCAAACTGGACTTTGTTCGATAGCTCGACGCCGAGGATCCCAATACTCTCGGAGATTTGGAGAGTTACTCCTTGGAACTGAGGCGCCATGATAAAAGGGTCCTTCTTCGCAGTGAACGCGCAAACTTGTGTCTTAGTGGGGTTGAACTGGACTAAATTCCGTTCACCCCATTTTGAGGCCCGCCCTAGAGAGCGCTCGACTTCAGACACAAGTTGAGCCCGTCTTTCCTGTAACATACTCCGAGGGACATTCTGATGCTCGGTGTATCGCTCGTCACCCGTGCTGTCATCCGCATAGCAACGAATACTCTCTATGGAGAGCATGTCATTGATATGCAGAATAAACAACGTCGGGGAGAGCACCGAGCCTTGTGGTACACCAGCATTAATGTGCATGGTCTCGGAGCAGGAGCCATCGACGACTACTTTTATGCTCCGACCATCCAAAAAACTGGTGATCCAATTACAGAGTCCCTCGGGGATTCCATATGATGGTAGCTTCGATAGAAGGGCCCTGTGCCAAACCCTGTCGAACGCCTTCGCGATATCTAGGCTGAACGCTAGCGCCTCACCCTTGCCCTCCAAGGCCTCTGCCCAACGGTGTGTGAGGTACACAAGAAGATCACCAGCCGACCGGCCATGACGAAACCCATATTGGCGGTCACTGATCAGCTGATGATCCTCAAGGTACTGCAGAAGCTGATGGTTGATTATTTTCTCCATTATCTTGGAGAGCAAGGATGTAATCGCAATCGGCCTGTAATTCGACGGGTCCGACCGGTCTCCCTTTTTTGGGATCGGGTGGACATGGGCTATCTTCCACGAAGATGGAACCCTACAAGTATCATAGGAAAGTCGGTATAAGCGCGTGAGGACGGGGGTCAACTCGGGGGCGCACGTTTTCAGGACCACTGCAGGGATGCCATCCGGCCCGCTCGACTTATGTACGTCTATTAGCCGCAGCTCCCGCCTCACCGCTCGCTGCGTAATGCGGATTTTAGGCAGAGAGCTTTCACACCGCGGGATGATAGGTGGTGTGGCGGTTCCAGCGTCCAAAGTCGAGTTACAGGCAAAGAATTGACCTAAAAGATCGGCCTTCTCCTTTGCACTGTGGGCTAGACTGCCATCATTTTTCTGCAGTGGTGGGAGATTGGACTGGCAGAAGTTGCCTTGGGCAGCTTTGGCGAGCGACCAGAATGCACGACTCCCGGCGGGATAGCTCTCCAATCGCTCGCCGATTCTGGCAACATGTTCCGCCTTGGCTCTGGCAATAGCCTTCTTACTAGATCTAGAAGCAGCATTAAATTTTCGCTTCTCCTCCCTGACATTTGGGTCCCGACAGTTTTGGGCCCTATTCCAGGCCTGGTATGCGGACTGCTTTTGCTGTGCAGCCGTCCTACAGGTTTTATTAAACCAAGGCCGGCTGCGGCCACCGACCGGTATTTTGTTGTTGGGGATGAATAATTCCATCCCCGTAATAACGGTATCGGTAACGCAATCCGCACAAATGCCAGGGTCCCTAGAGGCGAAGCAAAGCTGCTTCCATGGGTAGGATGCGTAGAACTCGCGAAGCCTATCCCAATCTGCTGACTTATATTGCCAGACTCTGCGAGTCCCAGTCGCTTTAGAGCGATTAGGCCTCGCAATAGGGGCTTTGCTACGGACCAAGCAGTGGTCAGATGACCCAAGAGGAGCTTCGACCACTACCCGGTATCCGTGCTGGTGTGTAGTCAGCAGAAGATCCAGTAGAGACGGCTCATGGCTCTCAATGTCTGGAACACGGGTGGGCTGTGTTACCAGTTGTGAGAGACCATAGGCCGAGACCATATTGAAGAGATGCCTACCCAAGAGGTTAGTGGTTCGGGACCCCAACCACTCTTTATGATGAGCATTAAAGTCTCCAAGAACCACCACCTCCGCTGATGGACACAGCTCCAATATTTCGTCAATCCCCCATTGAACGTTCTCGAATAACTGAGTTGACCCTGAATCACTGCCATGGGACCTGTAGAGGCACGCGTAGATGCGGGTATACCCTCCATAGTCTACGCGTAACCATAAAATTGACAGGTCACCATGCTCGAGGGCCCTAAGGCGGCGACAACAGATGTCATCCCGGATGAACACGCACACCCCAGCTTTACGGTGGAAGGAGTGTTCCAACTCGTAGCCTGGATAATTTAGGTACAAAATATCATCCGGGGCACTTATCTGCGTCTCCGTTAAAAAGAGCAAGGCAGGCCGCGCCGTCTCGAGGTGTTGGTGGACGGCGTCGAGATTGCTGTGTAAACCCCTAATGTTACAAAAGTCCACGTCAAATGTGGATAGAGGGACCGCCGTGTAAAACCATCTCTTTTTGTGTTTCCTTTTCATGGGTTTTGTATAAGAAGAGGAAGGGAGTGTACTTTCGTGGAATGGGGTCCGGTGATGCCAAAAAAAAAAAGGTGCGGGGCATAGTACATGGTTGGAGGGTGGGTTTTGTGAGGAGCTGACACGAAGCACGGAAGGGCCCCCGGTGCCTCCCCGCCCGTAGTCGTCGGGCTCCACTCCGGTTTCCCACTCCGGCACGACGACTCCGCAACGGGATTTTCGCCGGTTGGCGGGACAGCCTCCCAGGGGGGATAGTCCTGGGCTCGGGTCCCCTGCTGACCGGCAGGTGGCCGGCGGTGACCATTCCCACCGGGTCTCCCTGTACCCCATATCAGCCCCTCACGCCCAATGCCCCAACCAAGACCTTACCACCGTAAATTTCTCAAGCATCACCAGAACCCACCACACGAAAACACACCCGGAAAGTTAGGCTCCGGCTCTCTCGCTCACCGAACGAAGCACAGCGGCAAAAGCCACCATTCATACGTCGATATTCTGCGAGAGTGTGGTACCACCCCGGTCGGGCCTGCCTGCGGCTGTAGATAGAGAACTATCAACAGTGTGGCCCTACCACAATAAATAAATTATCTTTGGGGTGTCAAAGATAGAATGTCAATAGACGATCTTTCCGGTAGCCCGTAAAAGCGTGGAAGGAACCGCTGTGGTTTTAGTAGGTATTCCAGTCGAGAAGTCGGCCGGTGAGTCCCACACACCCCCTCGTATAGTCTTTATATATAAAAGAGGATGTTTGTATATATGACATCGCTAAACTCAAAAACTATAGTATCTCGCCACCAGACGGCGCTGTGATATATCGACTTCATCAAACCAACGGGCTGAATTTGCTTGTAGTTTCTAAAAAAATATATCTTAATTCGACATTAGTAAATATTCTCATTAGTTATTTATAAATAGACTAAATTCAGTTCAAATTATAACAAAACCTTCATTAAACTAGCACCGTTTAAATGTAAATATTATGGATATTAAAAAAAATATGGTTTGCATCGAGAACGAACGTCTAGAATTATTACCTAACAATTTTCAGTAATTCATACTATATATTTATTTCTTTTTTTTAATTTATCTTTAAGAAATAATACCTTGTAATTCTTATTTTGTAAATATTATCGGGCAAAAAAACTGGGAGCAATCAAAGATATATTAATTGGACAAATATTTCAAGTTTGCAATTAGCTCTAGCAGACATAAAATCATCAGTCATCTCAGCTCATATATGTCCCACTGTTGGGCTCGAGTCTCCTCCATAAAGGGAGAGAAATTGGCCTACTACATACACCATGCTGGTCAGACGTATTGGCATAGGATTTTGTTTCGAGTTTTCTATCTCTTGCATAGATGTTATATGCGTTTTATATACCTTAGTCGTCTCTTATAATCACCCACGGGTAAGATAGGAGGTGATGAATCGTGTTCTTACTCTGTCACCACACGAATTAATATAATATCTTAAATATATTCGTCTGATGATAAATCATCCCCTACTACACTGGATTACACAAAGTAAATATCGAATCTGACTTTTATGGTTTTTTTTTTTTTTTTTTTTTTTTTTCGGCAGGGTATAAAACATACGCCATCTATCCGGGGCGACGAAAGAGTGGCGCGTGGCCCCATAACCCATCTTATTCTTTCTTCATCGCCACTGGGGCAGTCACTGCTACCGAATCTTCGACATCCGTGGCCATCCCGGCAATATTTGCCATCGTAATACGTTGTCTCCAATTTACAAATGATTTTTATGATACTTTGTTGGTTATATGTTTGTAAATTAGCCCACGCATCAAAAGTCCCTTCATCATCATCATCATCATTTCAGCTCATATATGTCCCACTGTTTGGCTCGAGCCTCCACCGTAATGGGAGAGTAATTGACCTACTATACCACGCTGGTCAGACGTGTTGGTATAGGGTTTTGTTTCGAGGTTTCCTTCTCTCGTGATCTAGATTCTTCTAGATGTTATATGCGTTTCATATCCCTTAGTCGTCTCGTACGATCACCCACAGGCAAGATAGGGGGTGGTGAATTGTATTCTTACTCCGTCACTACACGGAAAAAGAGAGTCAAGAGTCCCTTAGTATGTCTTAAACTTTTTTTAATTAAAATGGTATTAACATTTAAAAAAGATATTATTTTTAGACCTTACGACCTATCTATTAAATTGAGTTACTGATTGTCGCCTGTTAGAATAATAAATAATATTGTTTATAATTTAATTAAATAATTAACATATAAGGAAAATTTAATAGTTAAAATGCATCTTTAGATTTTAATTATGACTAATTATGGGCATATATGTAGCTCATTGTCTGGACTTGTCCTTCACGTTAAACATTGTGAACTGGGGCTCTCCCAGCAATACAAGATAAGTACTATCACAATGTATGAAATAGGTACTCGTATGAAATAAAAGCCACATTTGAAATGAAACTATTATTACTGATTCTGATTTGAACATCTATGATATTCATTTAGATTTTAAATATTAAAAATCATAGGTACTCGATTCAGGCCTACATTTTAACCCACTTTTTTACCTTTAAAACCAAATGGTATATCAAAACTTTGTATCATCAATGTTTCGTTGACAGTAAACGAATATCAAACGGTAAATCAGTATTGGTTAAAATACTGATCTACCGTCCTAATTGTCGAAAATTAGATACTCATGCAGGGTAATATTTTTATGCGATCGACAAATTTCCACGAGTTTCAGAGTTTGTTAATTTTTTACCACTAAAGGTTATAAAATAGGAGACAAATCTAATTGTCTATTTAAATAAACATAGCATTAATAATTACTAAACAGCGTCCTGCTTTTATGATATAGAGACACTATAAATATAAAAATTATTCAGAAGACATATTCATACCTAAGAGTGTTAAATAGAGAGAGAGTGAGAGTTAGAGAGAGTGTTAATTTTATTTTAATAAGGGGAAATACCCCTTAATTTTAGGAGTTATACTGTTCGACACATATGTATGTGTATTTAATAAGTTTTCCGTGTGGTGACTAAATAAGGGTACAATTCTTCACCCCCCTTCACCTGTAGGTGTCGTAAAAGACGACTAAGGAAAAAAAAACTGAAATAATAGCCAACACATCTAAACTAAGTGGTATAGTATGTCAATTTCCTTTCCTTGTGGAGAAAGCTTGAGCCCAACAGTGGGACATATATGAGCTGAGATGATAACAGAAATTGTGGGCAATAGCTAGAATTATATATTTACGTTATTATTTATATAATTACTAGCTTCTGCCCGCGACTTCGTCCGCGTGGAATAGTGGCACGTTAGCGTTAATTCAAAGGAACTATTCCACGCGAATGAAGTCCCGAACAGAAGCTATATACAACAACATAATACAACGCTTTTCGAATAAAAAAGGAGCATATGTCCTTTCTCAGGCTTTAGATTATCTGTGTACCAAATTTCATTTAAATCGGTCTAGTAGTTTTGCTGTGAAAGCGAGACAGACAGAGTTACTTTCGCATTTATAATATTAGTAAGGTTTGTAGTACGAAATATATAAATGAAAGAATTTATTTTATTAATATATCTTCTAGGAATAAACAAACTTAGCCTTGTATTTAACTAGGTCGTCAACCTAGACTAGACAATGTCTAGAATATTTTTAGCCTACTGACTCATCTAATATCGATCTAGAATTAATTGTAAGTGAACTATTTGCATCTGACTCATTCTTCTGTTGACATAAGTATATGATTGTGAAGGATTCGAATCCTGGATAGGTCAAATAGTGTTATTTTTCTACCAAAAATATCTATAATAAGTACGATGTGTAGGATTGTGTGCTCTATTACATGGGATATTGTAGGTGTGGAACCCCTCTCTCTATATTTCTGAATGACATATTTGAAGTAATAAAAAAATGTATAAGAATTATCGCACATTTGAATATAGCTTTCCCCACAGAAGAGTGTAAACGCAACGCTTGGCATCGCTGTTGGTGTTGCAATTTTTCCAGGGATATAATGCAGATGCCGGGTGGGCCACTGTAGACAAAGATCGGGTACCGGTGGCCCGCTCGCACGGCGATGAGAGGTGTTTGCAGGGTGGGTCTATGGGGTTGCGCACCGCCTCTTCCGTCGCCCCGGAACAATTTGGTGGGGCGCGACCACCTCCAAAGTCCGCCGCAAAAAAAAAGAAAAAATAAAGGGATATAACGCAGATCCTGGTAATCTTTTAGCCTTATAACATCATTATTTAGCATTTTACCGACTACTGCTCAACAAAAGCTTCCCATAAATCACCACCGAGCGTGATTTTCATCTGGTGGATAATAATGCGTCGTACGACACGTGATCGTCGTTCGAGATGTTTTTTCCCGGCAGTTATCGGTTTGCCGAGCGATGTAGCCTGCCCATTACCACTTCGGCATGGTGATTCTATTCTATTTGTTTTATCACGTTTAGATTTTTTTCTTATCTTGG
Source organism: Lymantria monacha (assembly GCA_905163515.2). Taxonomy (NCBI): domain Eukaryota; kingdom Metazoa; phylum Arthropoda; class Insecta; order Lepidoptera; family Erebidae; genus Lymantria; species Lymantria monacha. Next base: position 31,534,429 of record LR991093.1, read on the forward strand.
CGGCGGGCTATTTAATCACATGGGGTCATACCCCGCTAAATCCATCCGGGACGACAGAAGAAGCGGCGAGCGAGCCCATAGATCCGCCCTACATATACGTCTCTTCGCCGAGGAAGCGGGCCACCGAAACCTGGTATTTGTCTTCGTTGGCCCACCCAGCATCACGTTTAGAATATAAAAACTATTATTGCATATTTAAATACGTTATATGCTTGATTTTACAATATTTTTCATATTGTTACTTAAATAAGAGATGATAAGAGATGTCACAAGTCATACCTCCCACTGCTAAACTGAAGCCTCATCCACAATAGAAAGGAAATTGATCTACTATACCACGCTGATCTATCGGGTTAGTGCAGAGTTTTATTTTGAAGTTGCCTTCTCTTGCATAGAAGTCTTAATTGTCTTTTTATCACGCCCAAAGGCTATTAATTATATCTATTTCTAATATTTTTTAAATAATACTCTAAAATAATACAAAAATTTGAAACGAATTATATCGTGAAGATCTTAACGAATGTACATAATATAATAAATGTAGACGAGTTACATTCGCACTTAGAAGAATAAGTATACAGAATTACAGATATATACCTTAGCAGATAACGCGAACTAGTCGGCAAATATAGTTATAAAAATATTTCTAACTTTGTTTATCTACTCTTGAAAGACCCACACCTCAAATAATGTATATACATATATTTTGTTCTAAAATAAAGTAAGCAAAACTTAAACGCAATTGAACGGTTTGTTTTGTTCCACCCGTGCTTTAAGTTACACCAGACGATTTTGACGGGGTGTGATTATACCATAGCTTGCCCCAAAAAAAATAGTAAATGGTTTTCTTGTTATGATGGAGTAAAAATATAAATTAATACCGACGGGGTGGTTTTTCCGTAGGTGTCATAGACAAACCGCCGGGTGGGCCACCAAAGGCAAAGATCGGATACCGGTGGCCCGCTCGCACGGCGAAGAGAGGTGTTTGTAGGGTGGGTCTATGGGGTAGCGCGCCGCCTCTGCCGTCGCCCCGGACCGATATGGCGGGACGCGATGGCCTCCATAGTCCACCACTAAAATAAAAAAATGTGTCGTAGACAAGAGAAAGAAAACTGGAATCTTATCAGCGTGTTTATAATATGTCAATTTCCCTCCTATTGTGGAGCTGGCTTGAGCCCAGCAGTGGGACATACATGAGCTGAGATTATAATGTTACATAAATATACAAATAAACTGAAACGCCCTTTATTTCTTTGTTCATACAATTAGAATACCATCATTCAAATCATTGATTTCTATAATTAAATCTATTGAGTGTTTATCTGTTTATTTCGACTAACCATTAAAATAACTAGACAGATGTTGACGAAAATCTCACTGTCAGATAGCTGATTTTAAACAGAGTAAGCTCTTTCTTATTTAAGAAACAATATATAATACATTTTCGCTATCCACATCAGGATCCATCCAACAGCCTATCCGCTGAGCCGTGTTTAGACGTAGACTTAACCAATAAGGACAGTTCAACGATTGCCGCCCTTGGACGGCAGGTTGACATAGTTAGTTGCAAATTGTCCAGTAGAGTGCCCGTGACTATTCTTTCGGTGAACTCTCAGTCAGTTTTATAGTGAAAATAAGGCGTAAAAACACTTTGTATTACATAACTCTACGAGAAATTCGAAGAAGTATATGTTCCTTCATCACAGCCCATAATGTCCCACTGTTGGGCTCGAGCCTCCTCCATAATGAGAGGGAAATTAACCTACTATACCGCGCTGGTCAGGCGTGTTGGTATAGGGTTTTGTTTCGAATTTTGCTTCTCTCGCATAGATGTTATATGCGTTTTATATCCCTTAGTCGTCTCGTACGATCACGCACGGGTAAGATATGGGGTGGTGAATAGTATTCTTACTCCGTCACCACACGGAAAATCCTTATTAAGTGCTATTACAAAAAAAAAAACATTTCGATAACATATGGATGATTAAAATCCTCTTACTCATTTTGAGGCAAACGCGTGAGACTTTAAAAAAATATTTAAAAAGTTTCCTATTCCATTTTGAAGAATTGCTTATGACTTTTGGCGGGAATCAAAAACGTCATGTTGTGCTCTTGTATTATATTCGATATCTTAGTGTTTTAACGTGTTATATTAGATAATTTTTATGGTGTTTTATGTAATATGATGTGACAGAACAGCTGGGATATAGTGAATATCATATAAAAGTGCTTTACAACGTTTTCGTTTTCCATCAAAATTCCTACAACATACCATTAACAGTGTCACCATAGCAGTGTTGATGGCGACAATTCGACTGACTGACAGACAATGACTAACTTGAAGAGATTAAGAACGTGAAGATAATTATAACTCGACACTGGCAAAAATGGCTCGTATAAGTAGCTGATTGCCAATACGTAAAAAGAAGAAGAAGAAGAAGCTGCAACTTAACTTTGACATTGGCTTAAGTATAAACAGAGCCACAACAAAAAAAAAAAAAAAAGAAAGAATTGCTTATAAAAAATAACAGGCATTTCGCGCCAATTTTCGTTAACGATTTATATATGTTTATACATCATACCTATACACATCACAGCGTAGTAGTTATGATGCCGACCCACAATGCCGAGCGTCGCGAGTTCAATACCAACACAGAACAATATTTTGTGCAATCAACATACTGTTTTTCTGAGTCTCCATTAATAATATATATGTATAATCCTCCACAAGAAAAAGAGATGTATTGTCAATAAATCATTAATGCTATATACATTATCTTAAGTGTCACTTAACAATTTAAGTGTGATTAATAAAAACGGACGTAATTTTTTTATTCTATAAAAGCTATCCTCATAATTGATCAGTTACTTATGGAACATAGAATTGAACGAACATACCAATCTAATGTATATATTACATAAAGAAACAGTGTGCTCGGTATATACATATTTTTTTTTATCATTTCGTAATGCCAATGAACCTAGATAACGTTGTATGAAAGCCTAGATATGGCATGCAGACATCGAGTTTTAAATAGCTTAACCTAAATATAACTAATTCCTGTTGGAAATATGCATATCATTTGAATCATTACTTATAAAATAAAACTATTTTTACGGATTCTAACGCATTTGTATTTGATTTTTAATTTCCAGACGTTTCGAACACTTCTCGGGAGGACGAACGTTGTAAAGTGTTCGAAACGTCTCGAAATTTAAAAATCAAATACAAACGCGATATAATGCGTAAAAATAGTTTTATTTCAAATGTGTAATACTCGAGTAAAAATCAAAAGTTATTATCATTCGTCATCATTATCCTGCTATAATCTCAATTAGTTATTGACAGCACAATATTCTACTTACATCATGCATATTGGAAAAGTTTTGAAGTTTTGGCAATAGTTTTATGATCAGCCGTCTGCCTATCGTCAACCTTCCTAGGAAATGTAATTGTTGAGCAAACAATATGCAAAGTAGTTGACCTAAATCAATATAAAGCTTTTAGTCATCTTTTACTACATCCACGTCGAATGCAAGGGTTGATAGTATTCGTAGCTACCACGATATATCACAGTTACAAAAATCATTACGACTATAAAACACGCATCAATTTCATTTCAAGTTTATTTTATATATAACACATCCGATGTTAATACATTAGTTAGGTATAAAACAATAGTCTAATCTTAAAAGTGCACTTTGGGAATCAAACCCGCGACATTCGTGTAACAGTTTATTAATCTCGGTCTGCCAACACTACTCAACGCTACTCTTATAGCTTAAAAATAAGTTTTTGTAAAACCCTCAATTAAGTAATTGAAGGTTGAAAATATTATTATTAAAAACTGCTCGTCTGCACATGGTGTTGTGATAAAGATACAGACTTACCATGCTAATGTCATGGATTTGATTCCCATGCAGAACAATACCTACTTGGTGCGATGCAGAAATTGTTGTTGAGTCCTTTAATTATGTTATAAATTATATTTGATTATTAGTGCAGGTGTTGTTTAATAAAAAGCTAATTAAACAGGCGCTGTTTTATACAATACTAAAAATATATATAATTACTTAAAACCGATCTCAACGCCACCTATTAATTATTAATGCAAACAATTTTTAATCCACTTTATCACAAAAAAGTGATCAAAATCGATCCAGCCTTTTAAGAGTAGTTCAGTCCCATACACATGTACAGGAAAATTATATATACCTATATAAAGATATATTCACTTTTTAAAATTTTCACCAATTAGTCTTTTCTCGTTTGGTCCTTTTTTTCATTTGGTCCTTTTTCATTTGGTCCTTTGCCAATAAAAAAATTAAAATCAGTATCGACAATATTTTATACTTATTCATCACAAATGAATCATGGGAACATTTTAATATCTAACATATTCCACTTAATTACTAAACTGCCCACCTACGTTATTAGTTAGCGTGAAGGTGTCAAATTTACGCCATACAATTATCGGAGACCACCCCGGCGCGAGTCTTGTTACAGACTTTCTCGGATTTTATACATTTATCTATAAAACTGACACAATTGCCGCGTAAATATTGTTTTATTTTTTTTTTAACTTATAGAAAGGAAATGGCTAAGCATATGTTTATCGCAAAGGAAGTTAGGCTCTATAACAGTAAATAATATTTATTCATAAATAAAGCTGTTTGTTTGGTGACGAAAGAAGAATATAGTGATTCATCATCATCTTGGCTCTTGTATTCCCAATGTTAGTATCGAGCCTCCTTCAAAATAGAAGGCCTACTTGATATAAGACTTTATTTCGAGAATTCCTTCTTTAGCATAAATGTAATTTGCGAATTATATAGACACTCATCACCTTTTATGACTTTTAATCGATTAAAAAAGGAGATCTAATAACATTAATTTACTGACTGCACAGATGGCGTAGTGGTTAAGATACCGACCTTCCGTGCCAGTGCCGTGGGTTCGATTCCCACGCAGGACATTACTTTGTGTGATCCACAAAGTGTTGTTCTGAGTCTGGGTGTAATTTGTCTGCGTTAATTGCATGTTTGTAAAGTCCCCCGCAATACAAGGTTTATTTCCTCAGTGCAGGGTGGTATCTTAAAAAAAAAAAAAAAAAAAAATTAAGGGAAGGAGAAGTCGAAATAAAAATCTATACTGACGTGTCAGGTCACTGTGGTGTAATTACTTTGATTTCTCTCATCATGAGTGCTATACCTAATTGTAGGATATATGTGATCTTGTAAAGGAAAGAAACAGCGCAATAATAAAATTATAAAAAATATAATGATTTCTGATGTTTAAGCTGTGGGTAGTGGCTACGAATACTACCAACCCTTACATTGCTCGTGGATGTCGTAAAAGACTACTAAGAGCCTTATAACGACCTGGGCCGACTCCGTCTGATGCCGTTTGGTTAACAATTACATTCTCAAGGAGGGTTGACGTCTGGCAGGCGGCCGGTCATAAAACTATTGCCGATAACTTTTACAATATGTACTATGAAAGAAGAGTATATTATATATATATATATATATATATATATATATATATATATATTGTACCGACCGAAGTAATTGGGATAAGATGCTGATGATGATGATAATTTCTGATGTTTACACGAGTATTACACATTTGAAATAAAACTAGCTTTAGGGATTCTATCGCGTTTGTGTTTAATTTTTAATTTCCCGACGTTTTACACCATTAGCTTCGACGATTATGATTAATAAAAAATAATAAAAGATGCAGATATAATTTTGACTACACACTTATACTAATGCTATTATTAACAGCCACGAGTACTGAGTAGATACCCAAATTTGATTACAAGAAAAATATTTGATTTACGAAAAAATATTCTGAATCAAATTTGTCCATTAAGTTTGTTTGGAAAATCCATCGCGTCTCACAAGTCTGTAAACAAATTATTGATTTGTATCTAAGTTTTATTAGTATTCATTAATTTGTATTTTGTAAATTCTGCCCTGACACAAAGATTTCCTACATATATGAGCTTAAATGATGATGAGATGATGATTATGTGAGGATGGCTACAAATATTAGTCATCGTGTACTGTCGCAGAAATTGCCTAAGAGCATCGTCTTTGACCAACTTAAGAAGTTTGATATTTGACGGTCGTCTGATCATAATACTATTTCACAAAACTTTCCTTATATGTATAATACAATGACAAAAAAAAGTACATATTGCGTCGACTTTAATTGGAATAAGAGCAGGATAATGATAAAACCATTCCTAGTATTATAACAAAATATTTTATATAATATATAAGCTAGACATTATCTAACCTCTTATTAGTGACTGGGAAATTACGAAATGCAAGAGTTTCCTTAAATAATGTCATATTAATACCAAATTTGGCGGTGGTTTTGATAAGAAATTGTCCTGGTCTTAAAATGATATTAAAATATTATTTAGTACACTATTAATTACTATTACAAATGTATATTAAATCATAAATTAATAATTATAATAAAGCATTAATAGTTTTACCTTTTGACAGCTTGGCAATACCTCCCTCTCAACTAGATAGGACATAGAAGTGGGTCATCTAATTAGTATTATCAACAATTAAGAATGAAATTATTTTTATGGATTCTATCGCGTTTGTATTTGATTTTTAATTGCCCGACGTTTCGAATAATTTATAGCTTATGGTCACTTTACAGTCCTCACGTAACCACGAACCACGTAAAGTGTTCGAAAAGTCGGAAAATTAAATATCAAATACAAACGCGATAAAATCCGTAAAAATAGTTTTATTTCAAATGTGTTATACACGCGTAAACATCAGAAATCATTAATTTAGAGTGAAGAGATGAAGAGTGAATGAGTAAGAATACAATTCACTACTCTCTTGTACGCTGGTGTCGTAAAAGATAGAGTACGGGTATATGATATGCAAATAACATCACATAGAAAACTAAAAAAAATACTAACTGTACACCATAACCACGCATAAAAGCGATGCATAATTTCTATGTATTATCAAATGGTTATGGTTGAATGAAAAATATTTTTATCCTCTAATTACACGGAAATCTAGACAATATAATATTAATTACCTTACGATAAATTATTTCGATAGCACAGCAATAACGTAGGGGTAAAAGTACAAATTAATAGTTCAAATGCGTCATTAGAATCGTAATTTGGACTTTTCTATTCGAAAAATACAAATAATAAGGAAACTTTTTCTTAATAAGGTAAATTTAATAAAATTTTAATAGTGTTTATTATGTAAATTGTCGGAATATAGCAATAGTCAATTGAATATCATTTATAGCATTAAGCACTTACCAAGAAAATTAAGCGAAGGTATATATTATTCATATAATATTAATTAATAGGTATATTTGTATTTTATTATGGTAAGTATTACATATACCTAATTATAATTACACATTTTTGTCATAATGACAAAAAGGATTGTTGTGTGTGAAATATATATATAATATAAAAGCTGTATGGTAGTGGCTACGAATACTACCAACTTTTGCACGTGGATGTCGTAAAAGACAACTGAGATCATTTTATATCGACGTAAGCCATTTCCTCCTGATGCCGTTTGATCAACAATAAATCCAAGGAAGGTTGGTGTCAGACAGGCGGCCGGTCATAAAACAATTGCTTAAAAATTCAATGTGTGGTACATTGCTTCTAATGTATTTAATTGTTTAAAAAATAATACTGTATTATTTAAAATAACTTCATTAACAACTCATTATTTTTTAGTAATATATAAAAAGCAAACAAGATTGCTGCGAGCTATCGTAAGAGAAGGACATAAATCGCTTGTCTGGAAGAATAGTAACAGAATTTAAAAAACCTAAATTTTTCAGGAGGGTCAATATAAGTATTTCCTTTTTTTTTCAGCTCGGTTCAACAGTGATTCTAAATACACGAACGTCAACATAGTATCCTTAAGAATGACGACGAAGAGTTGGTAGGAAATACTTATAGTATTATCACCCCTTCACCACCAAAAATTGCAATATTATGAAAATTGTAATTTTAGACTTGTGTCTCTATTATTCCGGACAAGCGATATATAAACACTACGGACTTTTTATAGATATTTTTTTTAAAATATCCAATTTAGTTTTACATTAATTTGATTTCGCACAAAATTACGTTTAACTTTAGATTACAATTCTTTAAAATTCTCGGTCGTTCTCTTCTATAATATTTTTTCCGTGTGGTGAAGGAGTAAGAATACAATTCACCACCCCCTATCTTAGCCGCGGGTGATTATAAGAGACGACTAAGAGATATAAAACACAGATAACATCTATAAGAGAAGAATAACTTGAAACTAAACCTTATACCAACACGTCTGATCAGCAACGTATAGCAGGTCTATTTCTTTCCTATTGTAAAAGAGTCTCGAGCCCTACAGTGGGACGTATATGAGCTGATATGATGATGATAATATTCATGTATCATACATATAAATCTTTTTCTTGAATCACTCTGTCTATTGGTAAAAATTGCACAATTTAAAAGATGTAAGCACACAGAGAGTGGAAAATGACTTTGTTTTATACTGTATAAAGATAAAGAAAAAGATGTATAATTAGTCAACTAACCATTAGAACGAATTGTATTAAAAATAAATTAGGAATATTTATCTAACTTCATATCCTGTTACTTGTTTACTTGTATTCTGCAATAGACGTTTAATTCAATAGATTGACAAAACAATCTATTTGAATTCACACTATACGCTTATTTAGTACATATCAAATTAATTAAGGAAAACAAATTTTAGTATTTGCATACCTATTTTTGTGCTATCAGTTTCTAATATTAAGTTTAATGACTATTAATTAATACACTATGTTTATCACAAATTTATATTATAACTAGCTCGAGCCATTTATTCGCTCACGTGTTATTCTATGTGTACTGTTACTATGATGCCTTCTGATGTTTACATGAGTCCTTTGTGTCCTTCCGTAATCATAAACGAAGTGTTTGAAACGTCGAAAAAGTAAAAATCAAATACAAACACTACGCGATTAAATGCGTAATAATGGTTTTATTTCACAAGATTTCCGATGTTTGCGTAATTACCTATTATACATATGAAATAAAACTATTTTTACGGATTTAATCGTGTAATCCGTAAAAATAATGATAATGGATTTTATTTTCCGAACAACACTTCTCGCGCAATTTATTGTCGTATAAAGACTGAATCCTCCATGACTTATTCCCCTACTCTTATCCCAATTACTTGGAGTCGATACAATATGTACTCTCCTTTCATAGTTCATATTGTAAAAGTTACTGGCAATAGTTTTATGACCGGTCGCCTGCCCGACGTCAAGGCTCCTTGAAAATGTAATTGTTGACAAAACGGCATATGAAGTTGGCCCAGGTCGTTAAAAGGCTCTCAGTCATCTTTTACGACATCCACGAGCAAAGTAAGGCTTGGTAGTATTCGTAGCCGCTACCACACAACAATCAGTATCCTCCATGACTATGAATTGTTATTTTTTTTTTAAACCTTTAACTAGTCCACCGTTACTTTTCTATCCTTCACAAACAATATTTCTTCTGAATTTTCTCATCTATGCCACTTATAAATATAACAAATAAAAACGTTTCACGATAATCGGTTGAGTAATTAAGGTTGAAAATCGTAACAAATATAACTCACATTTAATTATAATTTTAACTAGTACTAATTAGGAAAATCCAAACTAATAAATAAATTAATATATATTATAAGGGCTTGTTTATACTATGAGCATTTATCGGCATCCATTATTAGACGTACGTCTTCCCACTAGGGGGTCTTATAAAATCACAAAAGAAGCACAGCTTACCACTCTCGTTAGTTAATTTAATCGATTTTTACGACTCATCATCTCATCATCTCAGCTCATATATGTCCCACTGTTCGGCTCGAGCCTTCTCCATAATGGGAGGGAAATTGACTTACTATACCACGCTGGTCAGATTTCTTGGTGTAGGGCTTCGTTTCGATTTTTCCCTCTCTTGCATAGATGTTATACGCGTTTTATATCCCTTAATCGTCTCTTACGATCAATGACAGAAGATTGTAAGAAAAGGGGTCTACGCGTGAATGTGAGCAAAACCAAAATAATGGTCTTTGAAAGAGATGAAACCAGAACAGATGTAAGAGTAATAATAGGTAATGATGTACTAGAGCGAGTGGATGAATTTGTATATCTTGGATGTGGATTTAGCCGAGATGGAAGGTACACCACTGATATAGAGCGAAGAGTGAATGCGGGAAATAGAGTGAACGGAGCGTTGGGGCAACTTCTCGGCAGCCACCACCTCAGCCAGAAGGCACGTGTAGCAGTACATAACGCAGTGCTTGTCCCAACATTACTGTATGGAAGCGAGAGTTGGGTATGCAGAAAAGAGTATGAAAGTAAAATTAATGCGGTCGAAATGCGATCTCTGCGGAAAATCTGTGGAGTTGGGCTGACCGACCGCATTCCTAACGACGACGTAAGAAAGCGAGTAGGTATGAAAGAGGGTATTGGTCTAAAGATGCGAAAGGGAATGCTCCGATGGTTCAGACATGTGGAAAGAATGCCGAACGAACGTCTGGTTAAGAAGATATACAATGCGAAAGTGGAAGGATGTAGGTACCGAGGGAGACCGAGACTAACCTACCTAGACCAGATCGGTCATGTACTGAAGGAAGGTGGAGTCAAGAGTCTCCGAAACCGGCGAGCATGTATGAAGAGAATTATGAATGTTGAGGAAGCGAGTGAAGTATGCAAAGATAGAGTTCTCTGGCACTCTGTTCTCTCTGCCTACCCTGCAAGGGATATGGCGTAATGATATATATGTATGTATGTACGATCACCCACGGGTAAGATAGGGGGTGGTGAATTGTATTCTTACTCCGTCACCATACAGTTTTTTTTCTATATATTTTCACGAATATCACGGGAAAATAAGGTGAAACATTTTATTCTTAACCCATTACCACAAAAAATATAACAAAACAAGAAAACTAATTCTTCTTCTCAACCCATATAAGTGCCAGATTACACAATAGCAGGCAAATCGATCGGCTGTACCATGCTGGTCAAAAAGTGTTGGCATATCTTAATATATATAAATTACGTGTCACGTTGTTTGTCCGCGATTGACTCATAAAGTACTTAACCAATTTTAACCAAATTTGCACAGCAAGTGTAGTTTGATCGAACTTAAAAGATAGGATATCTTAAATCTCAATTTATAGTAATATTATTTTATTGCAAATTATATGTCTGATATTTGGCAGTCAAAATCATATGTTATATCAAAAGGATTTTAAAAGATGGCGGAATCTGTTGACTGGATTCAGTAAGTATTTAATAGATAGCGCTATGTTAAATGTATAAACGTCATATAAGCTAAAATTTGTTAGAATAAACAAAAAGTGTTACTGAGGCTGACCTAAGCCACAGCAACGCGTGGCCTGGTCTGCTAGTGTTTTTATAATTAGTTCCTTTTCTTGTTTTTCTTATTGCTTATGGTGGCAAACGTGCAAGCAGCACACCTGATGGTAAGGGTCACTGCCGCCCATGGACCTTTGCAATGCCAAGGGTATAGCTACGCTGCCTACCATTACAATCCCCATACCTACCCAGTTGGGCTTACGGCTCTCTCGCTCACCGAATGAAGCGCAATAACACATCGCTTCGATGTTATTAATTAATTGTCTCATACCTTATACCTTTACCTTTTTCTTGCCCGTGGGATACCCACAAAAAAGGGTTGTGAATTGTATTTTTATTCCATAACCACACGGACAATGCCATATTACAGTTTTTTTTTTAAAGCATTTGCCTACACCTTGAAAATTAACCTTCCGCATAGCGAGAGATTTAACAAACATATAATTTATTTCTATTTATTTATTTATGCAAACAAATTTCTTATTGCTAACAATGAAGCCAGAGTGATATTAATTACGCAGTTAGAAAAATAATTAACTGACACATTATACCTAAACTCAGAACAGCAATTTGTGAGTCGCCCAAAGTATTTCCCGGAGTGGGAACACAAACCGCGAGACTTGTCAACCTAGGTATTTATATTAACAGCCACGTCATCTGGATATTTATAATTTGAAAGGTGAATATATTATACATCAGCTAACTTCTTCAAAGAACACGTTCTTCAACAGCGTGAATTCAGTAAAAGAAGGTTATGAATCACAAAACAATTGAAAGGAAACGTGTCGATCTAAGCTGTGTTCTTGGTAACTGTGTTAGTTAAGTATACTGAGAAAGTTGCGCAAACGCAACCAAAGAATTCACAGCCATATTGTTTTAAGAAACGTCACTGTATTTTGCTGATGGCAGTGATATTCAGGGCTTGTCGCACCCTTCATTCTTGATATAGAAGTTGCTGCAATAATTTCACTAAAACCAGTGTAATTATATATTGGTTTTAGTGTTTTATTTTTTTATATTTTCGAACCTCGTTTCGTAGACTCTTTTACAAAATCGCAATCTGTTTGTAGGTACCGAGTCCAGTCATATTTTATGCATTACATTTATAAAAATAAAAGAAATGGATCTTATTTCAGGAAAATACAATGAAGCTAATATTTATTATAATTTTGTGTGATTTATTAAAATATATATAAAAGTGAGTTTCTTTCGAATCTTCTTACCTTTGCGACCGTGTTCCTACTCAGTTATGGATTATTGAATTAATTTTAGTCAAAATTCAAAATCAACAATATGTATTTGTTCTCGAAGAGTTTATTGAAGGAAAACAAGCAACTCTTAAATTATAAGTTAACTCAAATATTGAGACATTATCAAAAACCTAGGTAAAAAAATAAAATGTTTGGGTTTTTCTTTATTTCTCCGTATAGTGATAAATAAGGAACACAATATAAAGCCACCCGTATTCTCCCGTGGGAGTCGTAAAAGATCAACTAATGAAGAATCAAAGTTAACAACGAACCTACTGAAATTGCATCAAAATAATCTGCCAATATCGTAAAAAGAAAAGAAAAAACATCGCCATATACATTATTATATCAAACTGCACTATCTCTTAAATCGCTAACGCACTAAAACTATACATTACAAAAAGAAAGATAGTTTGAAATGTAATATCATCGTAATCTCGTAATTCGGCACATGTTATCTATTCGATATATCATATTTGCAATCTCTTGCAGCGATAACTAGCCCAGCCCTAGGCGAGTGACGTCACTAGATCATGTCTATTAAAACTCGATAAAATTTTAAATATCGATATCGCTGTGACGTTTATATGGACTTTGATATAACGATTGAAATGTACTTTACTCTTTATTCATTTAGTGATGCAATATAATCTTTTGCCTAAATTTAGTAATTATAGGTTTTTATTTATCGCTATCTGAGCTCATAAGACCCACTCTAGCTCTTTGCAGTGTTGTCTTCAGTGAGAGTTAAACTGCACTGCTGTGACTGGTTGATATGGGGTTATATTTCAAGCATTACTTCTGCCGCAGCCACATGTTCACGACACAGAAAAGGTTTTCATTTATCACTAGCCATTTATAAAATTATTTACGAAGAATTTTTTTTATTTATAAATCATATTTTTTTAATCTGTAAGCTTAAATATAAAAAGCTATTTTTTTCAATACGTGTATCTAAAAATATCTTTGCGTTTATTACGCTAAAAGTCCTCTAGGCTATGAAATGTTTTAACAAGTCACTGTAATAATTCTCAATAAATGGAAAAGAATATCAATCCGAATCGTATTATAATGTAATCAGAATTAGATTATGATTCTAACGTTATTATTGAATCTACGCGGATTCTAAAATTACAAAGCGCTATATTGAAGAAACATATAATTTATCGATATGCTTTTAAAACATCATGTCCCATCACTAGCACTTAGTGCTGTTCTTATCAGAGACCTAACATTTCAATACTAGATATAAATATTATATGTGTTAACATAGACAATTTTATATACTTTTTTAATCTAAATAATGATAGCACTTTTTAAATCAAATATGTATTTAAAAATATGTTGGCGCAGTTAAAAACATCTATAATTTTTGCCCTTGTGTTTGCTTCCTGTGACTGAGCTTATGGTAAGTGGTAGGTACCTGCAACTGGTACAATATATAAACATATAGCATATGGATAGCCTCCCCACGAGAATGCCATTCAAAACTGTACTACGACCTTCTTAATGTCGTCAGTCCACCTAGTGGGGGGTCATCCTATGCTGCACTCGAGACCCTACGGAAGAATTATATTTCAAGTTTTCCTTCTCTTGCATATATGCTATCTGTATAAATGCCCCTTAGTCGTTTTACGACGGCAATGAGTAAGAAAAGGGTTGAATTGTATTCTTAAATTATAACCATAAAGAATCATATTATTACTTTATATCAAATGCAATAAGTTTCTAACTCTAATACAAAAATCTACGTTTTTTTTGCCGATAAAAACGGTGGCGATAAGTTAAACTGATAAAATGTGCAATCTTAATCTGTTTTGGTATTTTACAATATTTGGTGCATCGTTATATCTTTACATGTGTGTGTATATATAATATTATGATAAAACAACTATCAAATTATATGATTATATTTAAAATATATATATATATAGGTCTGTATGTAGTACGTGATCTCTAAAACGTTCGTTCATTCATTCATTAGAATCATCGACAAAACATCGACGTCCATTCCTAGATTTTTGAAGTCAAGAAACTTCTTTAGCGGCCTTGTGCATTTTTTTTGGAATGGATTAAAAATGTTAAACTCGCGTCAGGACACGTGACCTGATCGAAAATTTGTAAGACGGAATGGGAGTAGACCATAGGAGAGTAAGTAATAATATAAGATGTGTATAGTATATTATATCTAATATGTGTATTTATTGTGTGGTCACACCCATACATACTCCCTGGGGCACGCTTTTTTATATTTTTTTTCATAGGTTTTTTCATAGATTTTAAGTTTTCATGTTTGTCAGCAGTCCTCATAATTGCTTTTGTTTTTTTTTTGTGTTTTTTTTATTACTCTCTTGTGTTTTTTTTTTATTACCCTTTTGGGGTTTTTTTTGTTATTACTCTTGGTAGCAAACGAGCAAGCAGCACACCTGATGTCACTTATGTGTCACTGCCGCCATGGACCTTTGCAATACCAAGGGTAATAGGCCACAACCTAACAATGAAAATCCCACACCCACCCAGAAAGTTGAACTTCTGGCTCTCTTCCTTAACAAATGAAATTCAACAGCGCATTGCCACTGCTCAGATGTCGAATGGCCGCGAGAGTGTGGTACTACCCCGGACGGACTGGCCCGTGGCTGTAGACAGAAAACTGTCAACAACGTGGTCCTACCACTAACATTAATGTTTATTAAAGCCTTTTTAGGGCTATGGACGTTAAAATAAAGTGGGGATTGTACATCTTAAATGTTGGTTTATTCTAGGTTATGGATTACAAAATTCTAAATTGAAATCAAGAAATCGATATCAGAGCCTCGCTTAATTGGTAGTGAGGGTCAGTATAGCAATTTAATTTATGAAGCATCTGTATCTTTTTGAAGTTTTCAGATATGTCTATATTATGGAAAAAGTAAAGATTATTCTGATAAAAACTTGATTACGAGCGAAAAGTGATTATCACACATGGGATGTAGGTATGTATTACGTGATATTATTACGTGATGGATGGACACACATGCCATGTATGACAATTATTTTTCGCTCGTAATCAAGTTTTTATAAATAATCAAGCATGTTCAATGCTAAATTTCAGTAATTAGAGTATTTTGATCCTTAGGTAGCCCTTAAACTATTGTTACTATCTAGAGTATTAATCATAATCCTCATCCACACCTAACCTTATATTCCACCGCTGGGCTCGTGCATCCTCTAAAATATAAGGGAAATTTTCCACTATACCACGCTGGTCAGATATAATAGCATAGGGTTTTATTTCCAGTTGTCCGTCTCTTACATAGATGTTACATTAGTATCTACTATATCACTTAGCCGTCTTTAAACTTCACCCACGGGTAAGATAGGGGCTAGTGAATTCAATTCTTACTCCATTATATCACGGAAAACCGTAATATGCCTTAGGTAACTCATAAGCTATTATTGCTAGTTATTATAACATAAAAATAATAATAAAGTAATTATTATATAAAGAAACTGATAAAGGGTTCAATTCCCGATGCGATTTCTATGAGGTTTTTGCCCTTTTTTTCTCTTTAAGTATATGAACGCATTATAATACAATGAACAATATAATAATTAATCTTATTTATATGTATTCCGTGTGGTTACTAGTTAAGAATACAATGTATCGACAGATATTTACTTCCCCCTGTGGGTGATAAAATCTAGACAGGAAATAATTTTTCGTTTTAGAAATAACACTCTATATAAACCAAATAATCCATACATACGTATGTATGTATGGATTATTTGGTTTATATAGAGTGTTATTTCTATAACGAAAAATTGGGTGAGGGATATGGCGTGATGATATGTATATATCATCACGCCATATCCCTTGCAGGGTAGGCAGAGAGGCTGGGCGGGCCATCGAAGACAAAGATCGAGTACCGGTTGCCCGCTCGCACGGCGAAGAGAGGAGTTGTACGGTGGGTCTATGGGGTCACGCGCCGCCTCTTCCGTCACCCCGGACCGATTTGGTGGGGCGAGACGCATCCATAGCCCAACGCAAAAAAAAATAGGGTAGGCAGAGAGAACACCAAATAATCCTTATATTGTAAAAATTTTACAAACATACAGACACAAATTACACTCGTAAATCGCAACAAACTATTGTCCTGCATGGGAATCGAACTAGTGATATTTGGCACTATATGTCAGACGATTTTAACCACTAAACCATGTATGCAATCAGATTCTCACGTATTCTAATAATTTATATGAGCCATTCTTTTATTCTTTATTCGTTGACGAACTCTACATTGCTCTTAGCCAGTTAACTTTAGGCGGTTCGCAAAATAATTAGATTTTTATCTTAAATACTGTATTACGTCATCTTTACGAAAAAATATGAACGTAATATCGCTTAGTCTATGGTTCCTAATGCTTATCAGTGTGACCCCTCGTTAAGAAAAAATGTTATTCTTGTCAATGGTTCCTTATATGTCATAGATAATAAACTTTGTGTTGCTCCTTGTTCAATTCAGTTCTATCTATATATATTATATAAAATTATAACAAGCCGATGTCAATACATTATAAATATAAAAAAAACTTTAATTGTGGTAGGGCTACATTGTTGCCGGGCGGGCCACCGAAGACAAAGATCGGGTACCAGTGGCCCGCTCGCAAGACGAAGAGAGGTGCCTGCAGGGTGGGTCTATGGGGTTGCGCGCCACCTCTTCCGTCGCCCCGGACCAATTTGGCGGGGCGCAACCACATCCATTGCACAAAGAAAAAAAAAATGGGGCTACACTCTTGACAGTTTTCTGTCTACAGCCGAGGGCTGGTCCCTCCGGGGTAGTACCATACTCTCGCAGAAGATCGTCTTCGATCGATTCGTTTGGTGAGCGAGATAGGCAGAAGCTCAATTGGGTGGGTTTGGGTTTATATTGGTAGGCAGTGGCCTATATAGATCGATATAAAGCTCTAAGACGTCTTTTAAGATATACTCCATCTGATGTCGTTTGGTCAACAATTACATTTCCAAGGAGGGTTGACGTCTGGCAGGCAGCCGGTCATAAAACAATTGCCAATAACTTTTGCAATATGTACTATGAAAGAAGAGTACATATTGTATCGACCCCTAAGTAATTAATTGGATAGTAAGTAATTGGGATAACAGTAGGAGAATGATGAGACGTCTTTTAAGATACGAGCAAAGTAAGAGTTGGTAGTATTCGTAACCGCTACCACACAGCAATATTTAAATTACAATATAATATTTAAAATATTCAACGCCATCATTTTATTTTTATATTACGCTAACTTAAAATGACTGTTTCGTTAATTCGTGGGTTTTAATCTAAGTCAGAAATTATCTTATTTTATTTTTGCATATTTTTTTTTTATATATATATGATGTATTATAGGCTAAGAATAGATACCAATCCTTACATATCCTATGGGTGTCATGCAATAGAAGGAAAAGTCGACAAAATTCGCTATACCAATATATCTCTGAGCGTATAGTAGTATAGTAGTATAGAGCATATAGTTTCCAGACTATCAAAAAACATGCTAATTTTTTCAATGTCCCTTATGTGAAGGAGAGTTGAACCCAGCATCAATGATGAAGAAATGAACAAATAGACCTCGTCAACCACTCATCATTTCATCTCATATATGTCCCACTGTTGGGCTCGAGTCTCCTCGGTATTGGAAGGGAACACCACGCCGATCAGACGTGTTGGTATAGGGTTTTGGTTCCAGTTTTCCTTCTCTAGCATAGATGTTATATGCGTTTTTATATCCCTTAGTCGTCTCTTGCCACTGGTAAGATAGTGGTGAAGAAGTGGTGGTGAGTTTTATACTTACTCCATCACCCACTAAATACAATTAAAAAAAAATATTACCACAAGTAATGTTTTGTTATATTTCAAACATTAAATTTGTTATATCCATTAAAATATACTTCACTTAAAATACCTAAACAAATTTACGGCATCCAACCGTACATAATACTTACTTCCGCTATATAAGGCTTACATATGAGAATATTCAACCAATAGCGAATAAGGTCAAAGGCAAAACGTCCAATGGTGCTGCTCCGTTTGGAATTCGAACTATGTAGGCTCGATGCGAAAGTGAAAGTGGACCAATCATGTATGCCGGTTCTACGTGTGTGTTGTATGTTATACATGTTTTATATATGTGTGTTGTTAAGTGAAGGCTGTTTTAGTTACTATGTGATCCCGGGCTCGGTTTTTGCGGGTACAATGTGGGTTAACATTAGGGCTGCCACCATTAAA
Organism: Lymantria monacha; assembly: GCA_905163515.2. Classification (NCBI taxonomy): domain Eukaryota; kingdom Metazoa; phylum Arthropoda; class Insecta; order Lepidoptera; family Erebidae; genus Lymantria; species Lymantria monacha. The sequence continues at coordinate 31,553,400 of LR991093.1, forward strand.
AGATTGTTTAGATAACATTAAGATTCAATTAATAATGTGTATGGCTAAATGTTGTGGGTACGATCCCCATACTGTATAATTATTTACAAGTTCCATCAGCATTAATATTAAGATTAGGCTCGCCATAATAGTGTGGCGAAATAATATATGTCTAGTAACGGAATTTGGACGATGGAGCGTAGTATGATCTTCAGTAGATGGACTGTTGACATGTTAAAAGTATCAGAGAGCCATTGAATGCAATTGGCACAGGACCGATCTCCTTGGGAACGTAATTATTAACCAAACGGCATTAGATGGAGTGAGGTCATGACCCAGGTCGACATAAAGTTGATAATCGTCTTTTAAGACATTCGCTATCAAAGTAATTGTTGGTACATCTTGAAAAAAAATATGAAAAGGAAAGAATATTTACAATATTTAAATAATTAAAATAGCATATTGATATAATACTCATCATCTTCTTAGCTTACACGTCCTACTGCTGGACTCAAGTTTCCGACACAATATAAAGGATTATGAACTTATAACCACATTGGTTGTGTTGGTTTAGAGTTTTATTTCGAGTTTTCCTTGTTTTGCATGGGTGTTATCAGCATATTAAATCACTTAGTCGTCTTTTATGGCTGTATGGTAGCGGCTACGAATACTACCAACCCTTACTTTACTCGTGCATGTCGTAAAAGACGACTAAGAGCCTTGTAACGACCTGGGCCAACTCCATCTGATGCCGTTTGGTCAATAATTACATTCTCAAGGACGGTTGACGTCTGGAAAGCGGCCGGTCATAAAACTATTGCGAATAACTTCTACAATATGTACTGTGAAGGAAGAGTACATATTGTATCGACCCCGAGTAATTGGGATAAGAGTAGGGGAAGGAAGGAGTCGTCTTTTATGCTACCAACGAGAAAGATAAAACAAAAGAAAGGGTGGTGAATTGTATTCCTAATCAGTAACCACATGAATTTTGATAGATGATATACTAATTATAATTAGTATTAAATGGGCGAACAATTCAGCTTTGTGTAAGAGTTGATTACTTAATCGAGCCTTAACGCGTATCAGCTTTTAATTAAAATTCAGCGGTACTACTTAATCTATCATAAAATTGAGACACATTATTTACATTATCATTTAAACAAGTAAACAACCTACCTAGACCAGATTGGTCATATACTGAAGGAAGGTGGAGTCAAGAGTCTCCGAAACCGGCGAGCGTGTATGAAGAGAATTATGAATGTTGAGGAAGCGAGTGAAGTATGCAGAGATAGAGTTCTGTGGCACTCTGTTCTCTCTGCCTACCCTGCAAGGAATATGGCGTGATGATATGTATGTATGGTATGTACAAGTAAACAAATAACTAAATAAGATATAACTATTTTTACGGACACGTCACGATACAAGAGTCGTCCCGTGACCATAAACGCTGGCAACTATTCTATATATTAGGAAATTAAAAATCAAATACGCGTAAAAAAAATTTAATCATTTCAGCAGGTATTTTTGACTTCGAAGAGAAATAAGGATACCTCGTGTATTTTACCCACACGGGTAAACTCATAACATCATTTATAAACTTTTATCATCATCATCATCTCAGCTCATATATGTCTCACTGTTGGGCTCGAGCCTCCTCCATAATGGGAGGGAAATTGACCTACTATACCACGCTGGTCAGGCATGTTGGTATAGGGTTTTGTTCCGAGTTTTCCTTCTTTTGCATAGATGTTATATACGTTTTATATCCCTTAGTCGTCTCGTACGATCACCTACGGGTAAGATAGGAGGTGGTGAATTGTATTCTTACTCCGTCACCACACGGACAGTAAACTTTTATATTGTATACATATTTCTGTAAACGGACAGCCCTATTGATTATGCTGTCTCATCATACTATGAACTACGACATTTGTGTTCCGAGTATTTACGAAAACAACCGAAGTGCAACTTCAATGGCACAGATTATAAAATTTATTTCATATAAATCATTGGTTTTAGACTGTACAGATAACGTAGTGGTTAAGATATAGACCTTCCATGCCAGTGCTGTGGGTTCGATTGCCACGCAGCACAATATTGTTGTTCTGAGTCTGGAATGGTCTAATTTGTCTGTTAATTATATGTTTTTTAAAGTCCCACGCAATACAAGGATTATTTCTCAAAATCATTAATCTTTAAAAAAAAAAATATTCGAATCTCATACAGGAGAAATATCCCCATTCATTATTTTGTATAGTGACGGGAGGAAGGTAAAAATTCACCAAACCCTTTTTCTTGTCTGTGGGTATCGTAAAAGACTAAAGGGCTTATACTTACAGATAACATCTTTGAAAAAAAAAACCTCGAAATTAAACTCTATGCTATTCAATCTGACCAGCATGATATATAAAATCAACTTCCCTTCTATTGAGAAGACTCAAGCAAACAGTGGGACGTGTCTGAGCTAAGATTATGTATGTCTCCATGTGGCTATAGATTACAAATATATTAACTAAGAAATCACCAAAAAAAATGCCATAAATAAAACAGTAGTAACGATTTGATACTGAGCTTCCTTCAATGAGCGAGGATCTTGAGAACCAAACCCCTTCTCCTCATTTCTTACCCTCATTCCATCTAAACCTGCATATGTGACAAATAACGACTTGACTATATTCTTGTTGTTGTTGAACCAATAAACATTAATTTCTACTTACCAAGGGGAATATTTATTCGTCAAAATAAATATAATAAAAAAACTAGGCAGATTGAGTCTTAAAGAAATATGTACGCTAGAAAATAAGCATTTATATTACAGGAAATTATTTTACATTATTTCATCAACCACTTTTGTATAGCATATATTGTGTTTATTATTCATTTATTTATATAAAACTAGTTAACCCAGCACGTTGGTTTGTTTGTAGGAGTCGATATATCGCAGCGCCGCCTGGTGGCGAGTTACATCAATGGGCATATAAACCTTCTCCGTGCAAAAATATATATATGTACATACCAATTTTCGTAATGATCGGTCAAATAGTTTCTGAGTATAGCGATGTAATATATACAAACATACTCTTTTATAGATATAGAATATAAAAACGGAAAGAGTTTATCGCTCACTCTTCTTTAGTTTGCGAGATTTTGACACACTTTTCATTTCAAAGTATAATATACGACATAGTCCCTTAAGAGAAAAAATCTCACGAAATATCCATCAAGAACGACGATCCGACAAGAACACGTGCGAACTTTTATTTAAAACAAATACATAACAGCAACTTCATTCACCAACCTCCCTAACAAACGTAATGATAATAATCTCCTCCCTTAGGTAGGCTCATGTCAAGTAGTGGACCTTGTTATCCTGACAGATAGCTGAAAGTATCTGAAAGCATAGCTCTAAGCAAGTTCAATGAAGTCTTTATACTCTGTTAATAGTCCTAGTATATTTTAATATATCACGCTTTTTCAAACTATACCCGGGTGACCTGCCCGTACGGTACGATCCGGGTTGACGGAAGACACAGTGCAGCCTCATAATGTACCATATTTCTGCTACCATTTAGACTGATCATCGTTACTAAGATCTTGTCATGGCAGATATACCCAGCGATTTACCTTTTCTTATATCATTTCCTACTGAAGCCCTTCCCCCACGCCATTGACCTCATTATAGATAACAGATTAATCTGTATCTAACTACCCCTTAATCGATTTCTCAAACATTTTTTAACATGTATTAATATATTTTTTATTATTTACAGGTTCATATACACAATAAAAGGACGGGACATTATATATATTTAAGGTTAGTACATATGTATTATATTTTTTATTATTTCAGAATGAAATAGATCTAGCAAAGGATATGGCGTGATGATATGTATGTATGTATGTAAATGAATCTAGCCCTTCTCTACATAGTATAAACAGAGTCGTTTACTCTTCTGTACGCTTAGATCTTGTAAACTACGAAACGAATTTTAATGCGGTTATAGCCAATTGATAGACCGAAGAAATAAATTATTTGCATCATCGTCATTCTCCTACTCTTATCCCAATTACTTGGAGTCGATACAATATGTACTCTTCTTTCATAGTACATATTGTAAAAATTATTGGCAATAGTTTTATGACCGGCCGCCTGCCAGACGTCAACCCTCCTTGGAAATGTAATTGTTGACCGAACTTCATCAGATGGAGTAGGCCCAGGTCGTTATAATGCTCTTAGTCGTCTTTTACGACATCCACGAGCAAAGTAAGGGTTGGTAGTATTCGTAGCCGCTACCACACAGCTAAATTATTCAAATAAATTATGTATAATACGTAATAAATTATGTATAGGCATAATACGTACATATTATAGCCAAGTCAAGAATTTTAAAACCTTGTAATGTGATGACGTAAATAACATATTTTTATGCAATTACATTGTAAACACTTTACAATATATATATATCAAAATAATGATTTTCTAAATCTAATAAAATAATTTTTCATGTGGTGACGGAGTAAGAATACAGTTCACCACCCCATATCTTACTTGTGCGTGATCATAAGAGACGACCAAGTGATTTAAAACGCATATAACATCTGTGCAAGAGAAGGCAGCTCGAAACAAAAGCCTATATCAATACGTCTGACCAGCTTGGTAGTAGGTCAATTTCTTTTCCATTGTGTAGGAGACTCGAGCCCATCAACTGGACGTATAGGATCTGAGATGACGATGATGATGACATTGTAAATCTGAAAAAGATTTATCATAATATACGTGATGGTCTATCTTCTAAGAATAACCCTCAGTAACCCAATTTATCTTTTACATATTACTAAAAGGTACATACACACATATCATCACGCCATATCCCTTGCAGGGTAGGCAGAGAGAACAGAGTGCCAGAGAACTCTATCTTTGCATACTTCACTCGCTTCCTCAACATTCATAATTCTCTTCATACACGCTCGCCGGTTTCGGTGACTCTTGACTCCACCTTCCTTCAGTACATGACCGATCTGGTCTACGTAGGTTAGTCTCGGTCTCCCCCGGTACCTACATCCTTCCACTTTCACATTTTATATCTTCTTAACCAGACGTTCGTTCGGCATTCTTTCCACATGTCCGAACCATCGGAGCATTCCCTTTCGCATCTTTACAAAGATAATAGGTTGTTTACGAAGCTATTTTATACAACATAGTATTACTCTTTATGTAATACGTAATTCGTATAATACAGTTAAAAATTGCTAAGAGGAAGTTTGAAAGTTGCGCCAGTGACGGAAAAGTTAAGGAGTGAAAGGTTAACATGGTATGGACATGTGATGAGACGGGATGAAAGAAATGTTGTGAGGAAAGTTTTAAATATGAATGTTGAAGGCTTTAGGGGTAAAGGAAGACCAAAGAAAAGATGGATGGACTGCGTGAGGTATGACATGGATAGACAGGCAGTGACTGCAGAGATGACGTCTGATAGGACTGTATGGAGGAAGATGACATATTGCGTCGACCCCAAGTAATTGGGATAAGAGCAGGATGATGATGATGATGATGATGACAGTTAAAAATTGCTCTTTACAGCGTATTATTAAATTAATATGTTAGAAATTATCAGAGACTGAAATATACGGGGGCATAGACACTGAAACCGAAGAGAAGCGATAATGAGTCGCTAGTATAGATATTAATTAAGCAACTTTATTATAAACAACAAGCTAATCATATAGAATCACAACACTATTCCAATCCGGTAATAAAAAAAAATTCGAAAGACAATAAAAAAATTTAAAAAATTTAAAAATTTAATTTTCGAAAATATTTTGACGCTTAATTCATAAACTCGTAATTTAATTATTAATATTACATATGATATTGTTGAGTTTTCTAATATGTTTTATTACATTTTGGTGGTAAACGACCAAGCAATGCACTTGGTAATAAGTCCCAACTAACGCTGAGGGACTTTAGCAATAACATAAACACAGCCAAGTTGTTAACTGTCTTGAGAAAAGACAAAAAAAAACTCGTTAAGAAAAAAATATCATAGCGCTCGGGAAATACCGTAATAAAGAATCTGTGATATACAATCAGTTGAGAACGAAAAAAAAACTAAATTTGTCATAAATTAAAAATAAATACCCAGAATTTACCACCAGAGGATAGACCGTTGATAATTATATCACTGCTTTACTAAGAATTAATATATAAAAAATATATAATATCCAAACTGGGCTAAGATATACCTACATACATAAACGGATTTCTGATACCCGAGGTCAACTATATAGATAGCCTTTAACTAAACTAGGTACACTAAATTTAATGCATTCATATAATAACATTTTTTTTATATTATCATCATTCTCATCACTTTAATCCTAAGAGGTCGAGGGTAAACTTAGCTTAGGTGTCAGATACCCATGAGACTCACTATTACAAAGCACAGGCTTTGCCTATTTATTAGGCAATGAACAGTCATTGCCTAATAAATAGGGATATAATATAAGTTAATAGGGAAATATATATTTCTTGGTACAATTTTCTCTCTACAGCTATAAACTGGCCGGTTCTTCCGGGGTAATACCAAATTATCGCAGAAAATCGATGTCTAATAGTAGCAATGCCTTTCGAAGCTCTAACATTAAATTCCTTACCTCGTTCCATTCTCTTTAATCCTGCATCTATAAGACAGTAACTTGGTTATACCACTGAGTGATATTACTGAAGCCTTTGAACAGTATATATACTTACCATCATTGTCTGCTTACTAATCTCTAACAAAAGGCAATAAAATCCAGCCAACCACTTCGGAACCTAATACTACCAGAATTAGTGTAATATGTCGTATAGTAATGATATCAGCATCATCGGCTTCTCTCTTGGAAAATGCATCCCCTGTTAACACCAACCCGCCTAGTTGCGAATATAATATTATGGGACTAGGGGAGGCTAAACCAAACAATAGAGGTTGATGTACTAAAGGCATAGACTTCTAAGGATCCTAGTTATTATTGGTAAGACCCACCAATTGCGATCAATCTCTTTTTTTTAAGACAGTGACGATTGAATACTTTTTCATCTCGGGTCATACATGTCTCTCCGTGGAGCTTGAGCCTCATCCATGATATGAAGAAAATTAACCTAATACCCCCCGGCAATTACATGTGTTAGTATAGAATTTAATTTCAAGATTTCCTTCTCTTATATAGATTTTATCCTTTAGTCGTCTTTTATGAAACCCACAAAAAATAAAAAAGATATAATAAATAAACAGAAATATGTCTTGGGAGTCGAACTCATGACAGTCGACACAGAATATTACTTTTGCTATTAAAGCCGTATATGCAGTGATTAATACATAGGTATGTTATTAACAAAATTAAATCAACAGGCTCGGAGAATAACATCTTAGAAAAACCTAATTAATCGTTTAGCAGATAATACCGTATCATTTATGCAAGATTTATTTATAACTCAATAAATATGAACACATTTATTGAATGATTTTTTGTTGATTCAACATACCTATGAAATATTATTACATACTAGACTATTTATAAAAACTCATTGGAGAACATACATACATACAATATCATCACGCCATATCCCTTAGAGGGTAGGCAGAGAGAACAGAGTGCCAAAGAACTCTATCCTTGCATACTTCACTCGCTTCCTCAACATTCATAATTCTCTTCATACACGCTCGCCGGTTTCGGAGACTCTTGACTCCACCTTCCTTCAGTACGTGACCAATCTGGTCTAGGTGAGTCTCGGTCTCCCCCGGTACCTACATCCTTCCACTTTCGCATTGTATATCTTCTTAACCAAACGTTCGTTCGGCATTCTTTCCACATGTCCGAACCATCGGAGCATTCCCTTTCGCATCTTTACACCAATACTCTCTTTCATACCTACTCGCTCTCTTACGTCGTCGTTACGAATGCGATCGTTCAGCCTTAACTTCACAGATTTTCCGTAGAGATCGCATTTCGAACGCATTAATTTTACTTTCATGCTCTTTTCTGCATACCCAACTCTCGCTTCCATATAGTAATGTTGGGACAAGCACTGCGTTATGTATTTCTACACGTGCCTTCTGGCTGAGGTGGTGGCTACCGAGAAGTTGTCCAAACGCTCCGTTCACTCTATTACCCACATTTTCTCTTCGCTCTATATCAGTGGTGTACCTTCTATCTCGGCTAAATCCACATCCAAGATATACAAATTCATTCACTTGTTCTAGTACATCATTACCTATTATTACTCTTACATCTGCTCTGGCTTCATCTCTTTCAAAAACCATTATTTTGGTTTTGCTCACATTGACGCGTAGACCCCTTTTCTTACAATCTTCTACATTTGTTTTGTACACTTCACCATTGTGTCGACTAGGCTCTGCAGGTCAGTCGCTGACTGCGCCAGCAGGACTGCATCATCTGCATAGAGCAGAGCAGTGACCACTGAGTCGCCCATCTTGACTCCCACATTCATATCGTTCAACCTTTGGAGACATTTACCCAGATATATGATAAACAGCCTGGCTGATAGAACGCACCCCTGCTTAACGCTGATATTGACGTCAAACCAAGGTGACATTCCACCATCCAGCTGCACACAAGCTCTACAGCCCATGTAACTGGACTGCACAGCTTGTACTCATTGGAGAACAAAAATAATAATCGTCGCCAGGACTTAAACCCGCAACTATTTATTGGCAAATCATTACAATTACAAAATTATGTATAAAAAAATTTTGACAGGTAGCAATGGTTAAATATCTTCCATAAAAACAAACGAGAGAATTCATGACTTTTGTTGTTGAAATTACTTTAAAAAAAAGGAAAAGGGTTTCAAAGATAGATTACTACACGTATCACACATGCTGCCTAAATTAGTTAAATAGTGGGTTCAAGTTTCGCGCATGGTAACAATTTTTTCATCCGCAAATCAGTTTTAAGTACCTAATTATTTACTATTCTCGGTGGCTTTTTTGCTCTACTGATATAAAGGCAAACATTGTGGTAATTTTTTTAAAAAAGATACTCTACACTAAGGCTTTTAATCCTTGCTTCGCGAAAAATCACACAAAAAATAAGACGAAGAACTATTGTGTATCTTAGAGCAATCATTTGCGTGTGGTCCTTCTCAATATCAAAGGAAGTACCGTAAAATGAGATTTATACCGAAATTGCGATATTTTTCCATCCATGTCATAACTTCACGCAATCCAACCTTCCTTTAATCTTCCTACTATGCAGTCTTCGATTTCTTACATTACTTTCATTCCATCACATTTTCATACTATGTTGGACTTACAATCTTTAACTTCTCCTTCATAAAACAGATACAGAGAAAACCTGAAATGGAGAAATGCTTATTGATAGTTCTATAATGCTAAGTTATATTCTGTTAATATACAAATTTCTGATATTTACGCGATTATTGGACACCTACACAATTATTTGTCTCAACTGTCAGTTTCATCAATGCACAGCCATAACCTCTGGGGCTAATTACATAAAATTGGTAGTTAGCCTTTTATATTGTATTGGCACTGATTGAGAAAGAATTTTCGAAAATTTCATTCTTAAAGTTGTAAAATAGGGGTTGTAAATGTGTATGAATCTCCACCAGTTTTTGAATTAAATATGTATATTTTTTTATTTTAAATAAAAAAACATGTATTTCAATATTATTGGAAAATCAACCCATAAAGGAACAAAATTCGCATCGAATTTAGTTTTTTTTTATTAAAATTTTGGCTATATTTACTTAGTTGTTTAATTAAAAAATAAAAAACCACGTGTTTTGTTAATTCTGAAAATCAGCCTTTCAGTCGTTAATATATGACATAAATGTTTGTATGAAAATCCGAAAATTTTAAACTTAGATCAATAATCTTTTAATTAATTAAGTTTAAAAAATTAAGTTTAGTATAAAAATTATTTTAACAGAATCCACATTTATTCTCTTTTAAAAATTCTTTAGTTTTGAAGTTATATGTATAAAACTCAATATAGGCTTAGTTATGAATACAATGCAATTAAACCTATTAAATTTTATAACTAGCTGTGTTTTTTTTAATGATAAACTGTTTTATTTATTTTTATATCATCATCATCATCTCAGCTTATATATGTCCCACTGTTGGGCTCGAGCCTCCTCCATAAGGGAAATTGTCCTATTATACCACCCTGGTTAGACATGTTGGCATATATGGTGGCAAACGAGCAAACAGCACATCTGATGGTTAGTGTTAATGCTGCCCTGGATCTTTACAATACCAGGGTATAGCTGGGCCGCTGCTTACCAATACAAACCCCAAACCCACCCAGTTGGGCTGCCGGCTCTCTCGCTCACCGAACGATGCGCAATAGCACATTGCCATTACTTAGACTTCGATTTTCTGCGAGAGTGTGGTACTACCCCGGACGTACTGACCGGCGGCTGTAGACAGAAAGTTGTCAACAGCGTGGTCCTACCACTAAGCTATTTTTATCAATTTTGAACGTTAATTAAATTTTTACTTATCCGTCATTTAAAATATTTTTAAGTACCATATTGAAATAAATATTTTACGACGTTGAATTTATATAAGAATATGCGTGATATTTGTTTAAGTTATTAGTTAAGCATCTGTACAATTTTACATTTAGCCTTCGAATTTTATATATTAATTAGCTCGTTATAGTTGATGTTTAGATTCAGACTTAGTGGAAAACTATTAATATTTTTATCATCATCATTCATCAGCTCTTATCCTCTTAGTAGATATTACAAAAGTTATTGGCAATAGTTTTATAAACAGCTGTGTGCAGCTACGAATACTACCAACCCTTACTTTGCTCGAGGATGTTGTAAAAGACGACTAAGAGCCTCATAACGACCTGGACCAAGTCCTTATGATGCCGTTTGATCAACAATTACATTCCCAAGGAGAGTTGACGTCTGGCAGGCGATCGGTCGTAAAACTATTGCGAATAACTTTTACAGTATGTACTATGAAATAAGAGTACATATTGTATCGACCCCAAGTTATTGGGATAAGAGTAGAAGAATAATGATTGGCAATAGCTTTATGACCGGTCGCCTATCTGACGTGAACCCTCCTTGGCAATGTAATTGTTGACCAAAAGGTGGAGATGGGCCAGGTAGATATAAAGCTTTTAATCACCTTTTACGAAATCCACGATCCAAAGTTGGTAGTACTCTTTGTGTTGTGTGTACACAGTAATGTTATAAGCTTATGTTAAATTAATCATTAATGAAACAGAGAGAGCCGGAAGTCCAACTGGGTGGGTGGATTTGTGGTCTGCAATAGTAGGCAGCGACCTAGCTATACCATTTTTTTTTTTTTTTTTTTTTTTTTTTTGTTTTTTTTTTTTTTCCCGTGGGCCATGGACGTCGCACCCCGCCAAGTCGGTCCGGGGTGACGGAAGAGGCGGCGCGCAACCCCATTGACCCACCCTGCAAGCACCTCTTCTTCGCCGTGCAAGTGGGCCACCGGTACCCGATTTTTGTCTTCGGTGGCCCGCTCGGCGGTATGCCCTCTCGGGCTCCTCTCCTGTCGACGCCCCGACAGCTTTCGCCGTCGAGGCGTCGTCCTCACGCGGTGGCCTCACGTCGGGTGACCGGACAATTCCCCGGTCCGATCACCCGAAGCCTCGGTTAGGGCGGCATCAGGCGCAGGTATTCGCGCCTGCGCCGCCCCGGCCGCTGACGGCGGCCCGGGTCACGGGAATCCTCCCGGACTCGTTCCGCCGTCTCCTTCTGCGAGATAACAGCCTCGCAGAAGGCGGCGACCGCGTCCCAGTTCCTGACGCTGTCGACCATCGCCCTCGCGACAGCCGGCAGCGTCAGGTCGGCACCGATTACAGCGACGAGGTCACGGCGCTGCCCGTCCCAACTCGGACACACCTCCAGTGTGTGTCTCGCCGTGTCCTCGTCACTGCTGCAATGGTGGCAGGCCGGAGTCCACTCCCTATACGCGACCGTGTGCAGGTACAGACCGAAACACCCGTGCCCTGACAATACCTGCACCAGCCGAAAGGAGAGGACTCCGTGCCGCCGCTCCATCCATTCCATCAGTACGGGCCGGAGGGCCTCGACGGTAACGACACCGTGTCTTGGCCTCTCCAGCCGCGTAACCCAACGGGCGATGACGTCTCGGCGGGCGTCCTCGCGCCAGGTGGCTATCTCGCTCAACGATGGGGAGCCACCTTCGTCGCGCACTGAGGTAACCCGCCGGTAGAGGTCGGAGAGCATCTCCGCCTCTAGGTCCCACGGGGGTGTCCCGGCCAATAGGCACGCCGCCTCTATCGACACCGTGCGGTACCCGCGAATGGCTCTGACCGCCATGGCTCGCTGTGGCCTCCACAGCACCGCCCTGAGCTGGGCGTTCAGAGCCCTCGCCCACACGGGTGCGCCGTACATGGCCATTGAGCGGATCACCCCCGCATACAGCCGTCGGCCCTCGAAACTGGGTCCGCCCACATTCGGCATGAGTCGAGAAAGGGCGGACGCCGCGCCGACCAGCCGGGGAGCAATTTGGCAAAAATGCTCCCGGAACCACCATCGCCCGTCGAGCACCAGACCCAAGTACCTCATATGGGCCTGGATACTGACCTAGCTATACCAAGGGTATAGCAAAGGTCCATGGGCAGCAGTGACACTTACCATCAGATGTGCTGCTTGCTCGTTTGCCGCCATAAGAAATAAAAAAAATAAAAAAAAACAAGAATATACATATCATCTAACTATTAAAACAAACATCACGAAACATCTTAAATAAGTTTCATTTTGAAGGTCACCTTTATCACGATCATCATCACAGCTCATAAATGTCCCACTGTTGGGCTCGGGCCTCCTCCGTAATGGGAGCGAAATTAACTTACTATACCGCGCTGGTCAGACGTGTTTGTATAAGGTTTTGTTTCGAGTTTTCCATCTCTCGCATAGATGTTATATGCGTTTTATATCCCTTAGTCGTCTCGTACGATCATCCACGGGTAAGATAGGGGGTGGTGAACTGTATTCTTACTCCGTGACCACACCAAGGTCACCTTTATGGTGACATTTAATGTGTAATGAATTGATATGATATCATGTCAGTATAGTCGTTTGAATGTATAAAAAAATAAATATATATATATATATATAATAAACATTTTTCAACACTAGCAACCGTTGTGACCTAAACTAAGCGATAAGTTATCAGAAAGCCTAGGTCTCCGATAAAACGCTAAAATTGCTAAAAAAATATTGATAACGTATTTTTACTATCTCGTTCGTAATGTCATTGTAATAACAAATGCTTGTCTAATTTATAATTATATTATAAACTATTTAATTTTATTTTATTTTTATTTCTAAACATTCTTGACACTTAGGTCACGTGAAGCGAAATATATACTTCTTAAGTTATGTTTGATTTTCTAGATCATTCTCCCGTCTAATGACGCAATGTCCAAAATATTACAAATTAAAATTATTACATATATTATCATCTACATCTCAGCTCATATATGTCCCACTGTTGGGCTCAAGCCTCCTCCGTAATGAGATGGAAATTGACCTACTACACCACGCTGGTCAGACGTGTTGGTATAGGGTTTAGTTTACCGAGTTTTCCTTCTCTTTCATATATGTTATATGCGTTTTTTTATATCCCTTAGTCGTCTCTTACGATCACCCACGTGTAAGGTTAGGTTAGGTCGTGAATTGTAATCTTACTCCGTCACCGCACGGAAAATGAAGTTAACATTATATTGCTGTTTAGTGGCGACTACGAATATTACCGACCTTGATATTGCTCGTAGGTGTCGTCGTAAAGGTGATTAAGAGCTTTAGATGGACCTGGGTCAGTTCCATCTGATGCCGGTCAACAGTTATATTTTCAAAAAGCGTTGAAATCAGGCTAGTAGAGGGTCATAAAACCATTACCAATAATGTACTGCGTCGACCCCAAATAATTGGGAAAAGAGTAAGATGATGATGATAAAGGAAGCTTGGGCTCAATGATGAGACATATATAAATAATAGTGCCAGCTAACCGTTATGGTATAATAGACCAATTTACTAAAGAAATACACATATAATAGCGGTTGGACCACGCTGTTGACAGTTTTCTGTCTACAGCCGCGGGCCGGTCCCTCCGGGGTAGTACCACACTCTTGCAGAAGATCGACGTCTGAGTAATGGCAATATGCTATTGCGTTTCATTCGGTGAGCGAGAGAGCCGGAAGCCCAACTGGGTGGGTTTGGGGATTTGATTGGTAGGCAGCGGCTTAGCTACACCTTGGTATTGCAAAGGTACATGGGCGGCAGTGACACTTACCATCAGGTGTGCTGCTTACTCGTTTGCCACCATAAGCAATTAAAAAATAAAAAAAAAAGCTTTTGTCCCTATGGTCTTTAAAAAAAAAAGAAAATATATTTGTATATATTTATATTTCATTTATTTTGACCCCTATTATATAAATAATTCAAGTTTCAGTTTCTCAACAAACCATAGTACCCTAAATGACCCATTGACACAACGAACTAGTGACAAAATATCTAAATAGCACCGATAGTGTCCGAACATACCACATAACTGATTCTTTGAAACGCCTCATGTAAAACGACCCTATTGTCGTATGGTCTAAGTTATAAGATTTTTAAATTATATTTACGTAATACAAGCTGCGGGAATTCGAATATGAAATTTTATTGAATAATCAGTTTGCCGTGTGATGACGTAGTATGAATACAATTCACCTACCCTTATTTAACTTGAAGGTGTTCGTAAGAGACGACTAAGAAATAAAAAAACATATATAACTTTTGTACAAGAGAAGGAAAAATATACCAACGTCGTATATCAACACCTCTGACCAGCATGTTATTGTAGGTCAATTTCCTTCCTACTATGGAGGAAACTCGTGCCCAATAGTGGAGCATATATGAGCTGAAATTATGATCAGATGATGAATATTAAGATCGCTATATCTCTCATATTGTACCACATTACACAAACGGTTGACTTTCAATTCGTCCATTTTGTTTCATACAATGTGACCCATTTATCTTGTGTGACTTGAATAGTTAATTTTTTGTTTAATATATAAACTTTTCACACCTCTTACAATGTCTAACTAATGTTATATCAAAAGAATTCTATATATAACGTATTTACAAATAGTAGCGAGATAATAAGTCACATATTTCTTTATCTAATTCTTAGCGAAATGTAACGTTTAACTGACGAAAATTTGACAAGAAAACTCAGTGGATTTCAAATGTTTACCCGAGCAATACACATTTAGAAATAAAACTATTTTTACGGATTCTATCGGGTTTATATTTAATTTATAATTTGCCGACATTTTGAACACTACAGCGTTTATAGTCAAAGGAGGACTCAGTCCTCGGGAGAACTATCCTTCCGTGACCGTGAAGTCAGTAAAGTATTCGAAGTGTTGGAAAATTATAATTCAAATTCAAATACAATAAAATCCGTTAAAATAGTTTTATTACTACTAGTACTCAGTGCACTTGATTTTAAAAACAATGTTGATTTAAAATATATTAAAGTTTAAATAAAACTATAGTTTTTAAATTTCAACTAATTCAACAGTATCTATTATTTCATTATATATATTTTTTTTGTCAGCTCATATATGTCCCACTGTTGGGCTCGAGTCTCTTTCACAATACAAGAGAAATTGATCTACTACACCACGCTGGTCAGATAGGTTGTCATACAGTTTTATTTCAACTTTTCCTTCTTTTACATCGATATTATCTTCATATCGTCTCTCTTAGACGTCTTTTACCACACCCACTACAAAAAAAGGGGTTGGTAAGTTCTTATTCCATCACCATATAGAAAATAAAATATGTTTTGTTTAAATAAAATAAATTCTGAATTTAACTCAAGATATAATATCACAGCTTCGTTATCTTGCTTTTTATAATTTTCTTATTGTTTTTTATTGCTGATGGTGGTAAACGAGCAAACAGCACACCTGATGGTAAATGTCACTGCCACCCATGGACCTTTGCAATACCAAAGGTATAATTAGACCGCTGCTAATATAAACCCCAAACCCAACCAAATTGGGGTTCCGGCTCTCTTGCTCACTGAACGAAGTGCAATAGCACATTACCATTACTCAAACGTCGATCTTCTGCGAGAGTGTGGTACTACCCCGGACGGACCGCCACGGATCCGCTGCAGACAGAACTGCCAACAGCGTGGTCCTCCTACCACTATTAAATATAATAATTAGACTGAAAATATATCGTAAAATAGTTAGATCATCTTTTTTGCAACATGTTATTCAGTCAAAGCATTCAAGTAACCCGATTACCTATCATTGTCCATTAATATTGAAGAACTCTTATTGTCTCGTATGTTTCCAAACAAAAATCTACAAACAAACTTATAATTGCGTATGGAGAAATATAAAAACGCTTTAAGTTTATACTATAAGGTTCATAATCATTAAAAATAATGGTAATATAAGTTTGTTGATTGAATGCAAGAAATGCAATATTGAGAAATAGAGTCGACTAATACATTCGTCTTTGACATTATGATAATCCTTCTAATCTTTCTCCAACCATACATCGTCGTATATACTAAGCTACCACTGTTGAGTATAGGCCTCATTTAAGAGGGATAGTAATATAGAATAGTCTCTTGGTGATAACTACCAGTCACGACACGGGAAGATTCTTAGAATCGATTTTGATGATTATATTTTTATTTGAAAGCTGATGCTTCGCGTATGGTCCCATTTTAATTAAGTGAATTGATTACTAGTTTAAGCCGGTTCTTTTGATATATTTTTTATTATACGACACAAGCTAAGAAGAGAGTAACGAGTTATTTCTCTGTTAACACACGGAAAACATCGCTAATATTGGTAGGCCAATGTTTCCTTCCATATAAAGTAAGATTGCGCCTAAAAATTGTAACGTATATGGTCTGAAAAGGAAAATATTACATAGAATAACTACCTTGTGATAATATTTTAATAATTAAATTAATCTAACCTTATCACTTTATGCATGTAGCTTATCATGATGTGATACTTCACCGTTCAAAATTTTAGCTTTAACAAAAGGTCCCAACTCCGGTTTTTCTTTTATAGTTAAATTTGCTGTAAATTCCAAAATGATTAAAAGTATTTTTCCAGTCAAATTTCGATGTCATTTTAGAAGATTACTGTAAATCCTTGCTTATAAGAGTTACAATAGTGCCAATATGAATAAGATAAAGACTGAATAGATGACTGCACAAACGGCGTAGTAGTTAAGATATCGTGGCGTAGTTTCGATTCCTACGCAGGATAAATTTTGTGCAATCCACAAATTGTTGAATCTACGTGTAATTTATCTGCGCTAATTATATATTTCTAAAGTTCCCCGCATTACAAGAATTTTATTTGCTTAGTGCTGGGTGGTACCTTTAAAAAAAAAGAACAAAAATAATAGTCCTTCCCAAACGTTTTCGTTTTAATTTTAGCTCTTAAATATTTTCTTTATCGCTTGTGGTAGCAAACGATCAAGCAGCTCACCTAATGGTAAGTGTCACTGCCATCCATGGACCTTTGCAATACCAAGGGTATAACTAGACCGCTGCCTATCAATATAAATCCCAAACCCACCCATCATTCTCATTCTCTTATCCCAATTACTTGGGGTCGATGTAATATGTACTGTTATTTCATAGTACATATTGTAAAAGTTATTGGCAACAGTTTTACGACCGACCGCCTGCAAGACATTAACCCTCCTTGGGAATGTTATTGTTGACCAAACGGCATCAAATGGAGTAGGCCAAGGTCGTTATAAAGCTCTTAGTCGTCTTTTACGAGCAAAGTAAGGGTTGGTAGTATTCTTAGCCGCTACCACACAGCAAAAAAAAACCCCAAACCCACCCAACTGTGCTTAAATATTTCATTCATCATCATCATCATCACAGCCCATTAATGTCCCACTGTTGGGCTCGGGCCTCATCTGTAATTGGAGGGAAATTAACCTACTATACCACGCTGGTCAGACGTGTTGGTATAGGGTTTTGTTTCGAGTTTTCCTTCTCTCGCATAGATATTATATGCGTTTTATATCCCTTAGTCGTCTCGTACGATCACTCACGGGTAAGATATGGGGTGGTGAATAGTATTCTTACTCCGTCACCACACGGTAATATTACATTCAATAGATCAATATACAAATACCCCATGTAGATTTGTAATCTATTATAAAAAAAGTAAAACACGATAATGTCCTTAATCCTTTATGACATAGAGACGTACTTATATCAATAATCAAGTATGCCGATATATTCCCGATATTGATACATTATTTATATTTTTATCGCCATCCGATAACGCTTAGAAAAACTATGATTAGTGTGATTTAGTGCATTATCTTAACGGATGGGTGCACGAACGTTGTGCATGCCGATAATATATTTATTATTTCGTCTATATTCAAGGTAAAACAAAAATTGATAATACAGTGGTATGATTTGGAGTGCTTTATTACGTAATACTCTGCTTGTCTGATATATGCCAGGTCTTGGGGAATCGGTAATAAAATCTAGTAACAACGAAGACGAGTTAACGGTGATTCGAGTCACTATAGGGTGATACATATCCATCCATACCCGTAAACGTCCACTATTGGATATAGGTGGAGAGTTTTGAAAACGGTCCTAAGCTACCCGCAACCAACGGTTTCCCGTGACCTTTGTATTGTCGTCAGTCTGTCTAGTGGAAAGAAAGATGTAAAGATAAAGGTATAAACTGCATATAACATCTATGTAAGAGAAGGCAAACTCAGAACAAAACCCTATACCAACACGCCTGCCTAGCGTGGTATAGTAGGTCAATTTCTGAGGAGACTCGAGCCCAATAGTGGGAGATATAGGGTGGTGAATTGTATTCTTACTCCGTCACCACAAGGATAACACCACATTCCTCCATAATAGGAGTGCAATTGACCTACTATACCACAATATACAAACATATAATTAAAAGATAAAAAATACACTCAGATTCAGTATAACAGTTTGTTGATATTATAAAGTATTGTGCACTACACTGCATGAGAATCGAACCTGTGATCCTTGGCATGATAGGTCGGTATCTTAACTACTACGCCATTCAATAATTGCTATAGCGCTTGCCGTTATAAAAATTAATAAAATCACGAAGGACGCGATCTACGTCTTGAAGCCCTAAGGTCACCGGCGTACAACTTAAAAGAAAACAAAACGAAACCATACAAATGCAGTACTTGAAACTTTCTTTTTTTTTTCTTCAGAAGGTCGAAGGTTTACGAGACATGAAGTCTATAGAATTAATAAATAAAAGTAGAGGGAGAAAACTTTCGAGGCTAAAAATTTTATACAATTCGGTAAAAAAAAAAGAAAAAGGAATGCTCTAAAACTTTCCAGCGTTTTTTGTTTGGTTTTATAAAAATAATTTCTTTTTCATAATAAATATTGTATAGTAAAATATCGTAAGTAAATAATAAAAATTTAAATAATAGCATATTATCATCATCATCATTCTCCTACTCTTATCCCAATTACTTGGGGTTGATACAATATGTACTCTTCTTTCATAGTACATATTGTAAAAGTTATTGGCAATAGTTTTATTACCGGCCGCCTGCCAGACGTCAACCCTCCTTGGGAATGTAATTGTTGACCAAACGGCATCAGATGAAATTGGCCCAGGTCGTTATAAGGCTCTTAGTCGTCTTTTACGACACCCACGAGCAAAGTAAGCGTTGGTAGTATTTGAAGCCGCTACC
Organism: Lymantria monacha; assembly: GCA_905163515.2. NCBI lineage: Eukaryota > Metazoa > Arthropoda > Insecta > Lepidoptera > Erebidae > Lymantria > Lymantria monacha. Next base: position 31,573,195 of record LR991093.1, read on the forward strand.
ACACAGCTAAATAATCGCATATAATGCGTAATAAACCAATCAATTTTAATTAATATTTTTCGTGTGGTAACTGAGTAAGAATACAATCCACCACTCCCTATCTTACCTGTTGGCGTTGTAAAAGGCGACTAATGGATATAATACGGTTATAACATCTATGCAAGGAAAGGAAAACTCGAAATAAAACACGATACTTACACCGCGGACCAGCATAGTAGATTAGTTTCCCTCCTATTGTAAAGGAGGCTCCAGCCCAGTAGAGAATGGGACGTAGCTATATGTACTGAGATGATGATATTGATGATGATGATTAAATGCTATTTGGAAAATTACCATAAAAAAATCTAATATATCTCTAAAATGTTTGTTTACATTTTTAATACAGTTATTAAAGAATTTTAATTTCTATCATATAAAAGAAGTGAGTATAATTTTCACAAAAAAAAGGTTTAATTTTGTGTCTACCAGTATTCGTAATGATAAGTAACACTTAAATTAAGTCTCATGTCGTACTAACGAATTGTTTTGATTTATTTAATAACTTTTACACAAAAAAAAATAAGATCGATGATTCGCTAATTGGCATTATGACTTCTACGCCAGGTAGGTATACAAATCCCTGTCTAAAAAAAAACATACTAAAAAATATTGCTAAAACTATTAAGATCAAAAATATAGCATGCCAAGAAGCGATTCAACAATTAAGTCAGTGTAGAACGGAAAAAATTAACAATAATAATAAATTATCCCAAAATTACTAGAAAACGAACTACGTCCGTAGTTTTTAAACCCAGCGATCGGCAACATGCGGCCAGTGAACGTCTTCTTGGCGGCCCGTGAATGTTTTGTAAGGAAGTTATAAATATCAAAATAAATGTATGAACGAACCGTGATCGAATGTATACGCTATATTCTAGGGTGAATATCACTACTGTGGGCCCGCCTTCAATTTATTTTTCCAACTTGTGGCTCTTGCCTACCAAAAGTTTGCCGACCACAGATGCAACCTATGCACGTCATAGGCCTTGAGGCTTGAAAAAATTTAATAATCATCGCAAGCATATCATTTAATAACAACATTAATATATTAAATTAAATATTAATGAATATTACGATTATACTATAAAGGAATCTAATATTAATAATAATTTTCCTATTAGATTAAAATTTAATAATAATATTTTTAATTTAATTAAGTTTTTGTTTATTTCAAAACAGGATTCATTTGATGGCCGTTGATTAGAATCACGTTTTAGGACTAACTACTGATAATAATTACGGAAGTCAAGTTAACGATATTAATAAGAGCTAAATGATGAGGATGATATATAAACTACATAATTCATCATCATCATCATTCTTCTACTCTTATCCCAATTACTTGTGGTCCACGCAATATGTACTTCAGCATCTCGTATATTTTGCAAAAGTTATTGACAATAGTTTTATGACCGGCCGCCTGCCTGACGTCAACACTACTAGGGAATGTAATTGTTGATCAAACGGGTTCATATGCAATTGGCCCAGATCAATAAAGCTCTTAGTCATCTTTTACGATATCCACGAGTGAAATAAGCGTTGGTAATATTCGAAGCCGCTACCACATAGCAAACATTATATAATTAATACATTAAAATCATGTTTCAATAAAAATGTAATTACGGCGATAGGTAAACTAAATATTATTAAATATATTTCCGTTTAGATAAATATATCAATTATTTAATTAAATTTGTTTATTATGTTATAAACAACTAGCTTTTGCTCGCAACTTCGGTCATCGAAAATCGCAGCTGACCTTCTCGTTAAATATTATTTTCATTATAACTATAAAGCTAATTAGCATAAAAAATCAAAACAAAATTTATAATCTACAAATTTCTGGCGTAGAGTAACTTCTCAAAATTGAACTATTATCCCAACGGAACATATTACTCCTGACATGTGACCTATATATTAATCTATCCGTGTGGTGACAGAGTAAGAATACAAATCACCACCCCTTATCTTACCCGAGGGTGATCGTAAGATACGACTAAGGGATATAAGGCGCATATAACGTCTATGCAAGAGAAGGAAAACTCGAAACAAAACCCTATACCAACACGTCTGACCAGCGTGGTATAGTAGATCAATGTCCTAACAATGGGATAGATATACGCTGAGATGAATGTATTAAACCAGGAAATGATCTATCTATTCGCCAATTTTCATCAAAATCTCTACTCTAGAGCATAGCCTATAAAGAAAGAACTAATTAAATAAGCATTAGCAAAAAGATTCCATAGCCTATACTTACAACGCCATTTTTCAAATCTTTTTAATTGATATTATAAATCATATATTATCTCGACAATAGGGCAATTGCATTACAAAAATATAGGTCAAAAAACATAATAATAAAATATCTATGACATGAGTAGGTTAAGGGAAGAACTTTTATCGCCTTACGACGTCATCTGCAATCTTCACTTTTGTTATTATTTATAAATTCGCTAAACTTATATCCACCATATGTAAAATTTATCGTCATTTAATCTATCGCCGTCGACGGCTGAATACAGGCCCCCTAGATTGATCTGTAATGCCTACCATGCCTGACAATTACGGCAATGTCCCCTCGTTTTTGCAACCAGGTTGGCCACGGATGTCAAGGAAGCGGTTACAGTGGCCGACCCAATGGCGATAAGAAGGGAATACGGTGCGTTATAGGGCGATGCGCCGTCCTTTCGTTGCCTCCGATGGAACGAACGAAGTGCATCCAGACCATAGCCTGCCAAAAATAACGTAATAAATTCTTTATTAACGGTACGAAATATTAGCATGGCTGTTCTTTTATAGTAAAATATTATAATCAGTATATTTTTCCACAGACTGCCGCACCACACATGAATTCATAACCATGGGAGACACACAACACTTTTGCCTGCGTTGGAACAACTACCAGAGCTCCATCACCAGCGCTTTCGAGAACCTTCGCGATGACGAGGACTTCGTTGACGTCACGCTCGCCTGCGACGGCAAGAGCCTCAAAGCACACAGAGTCGTGCTGTCCGCCTGCAGTCCATATTTTAGAGAACTATTAAAAGTAAGACCTTAATTCTAATCTAAGCAGAACATCTTCATTTTTCTAGATCTCTTCTTTTTCTACTTCTCAACCTATATACTTAAGTTTATATATTGGTCCTAAAACTCCTTCCATAATGAGAAGAAAATTGTCTATAATAATAATAACAGTAATTTTATTACAATTAACAAAACTCTTGATAATCGCAATAATTATAATTAAAATTAAAATCACAGTTTTTCAAATAAAAAATCACTATAATTTATTAGTGGTGGCCCTACCACTGTAGACAGTTTTCTGTCTGTAGCCATGGACCCGGTCCATCCGAGGTAGTGATGCCACAATCTCGCAAAGAAATTGAAGCCTGAGCAATGGCATGCTCAACTTTCTGGGTGGGTTTTGATTTTTATAGCAGCGGCCTAGCTATACTTACATACATATCATCACGCCATATCCCTTGCAGGGCAGGCAGAGAGAACAGAGTGCCAGAGAACTCTATCTTTGCATACTTCACTCGCTTCCTCAACATTCATAATTCTCTTCATACACGCTCGCCGGTTTCGGAGACTCTTGACTCCACCTTCCTTCAGTACATGACCGATCTGGTCTAGGTAGGTTAGTCTCGGTCTCCCCCGGTACCTACATCCTTCCACTTTCGCATTGTATATCTTCTTAACCAGACGTTCGTTCGGCATTCTTTCCACATGTCCGAACCATCGGAGCATTCCCTTTCGCATCTTTACACCAATACTCTCTTTCATACCTACTCGCTCTCTTACGTCGTCGTTACGAATGCGGTCGGTCAGCCTTACTCCACAGATTTACCGCAGAGATCGCATTTCGACCGTATTAATTTTACTTTCATACTCTTTTCTGCATACCCAACTCTCGCTTCTATACAGTAATGTTGGGACAAGCACTGCGTTATGTATTACTACACGTGCCTTCTGACTGAGGTGGTGGCTACCGAGAAGTTGCCCCAACGCTCCGTTCACTCTATTTCCCGCATTCACTCTTCGCTCTATATCAGTGGTGCACTAGCTATACTTACACCTCTGTTTACTTTTTTCGTTATAAACATTAACTTCTTATTGAAATAAGAAAAATTGAATCTACACTGAGCAATTTATATTAATATTTGTTTAAAAACTGCCTGTACTAGTAAATCAGCAGCTCGACTAAATAAAAAAATCGTAGTGCCTGTTCTAATGTTTTAGCAACACCGTTCACAGCCTAATCGCTGTGAACTAGAATACCTATTCATGACTAATAACGCCAGTTTCGTGTGCTCAAGGAGTAATAATACAATGTTCACAATCTCTTCCTTGCCTACGGATTTAGTAAAAACCATATAAGCAGATACTATTAATACAAAAGAAGGATAATTCAATAAAGCCCTTTGCTAACCCGTTTCACCTACATAATGTGGCAGGTTAATTTCCCTCACCTGGAGAAGGTCTTTTGAGTTCGAGAAGAAGAAAAATGAACCATAAATTTATACAATACTACTTTACATTTAGCGACCGACAGATGGCGTTATTTAAATATAAAAATAGAATGCTTACCTAATGTAATTAATATCGCAAATGATAACCTGCATTACATTGTAAGCTGTAAAATTATTATCAGTATCATACATGTTTAATTGACAATGTCAAAACTCGATTAAAGACAATTATATCAAATAACATTAAAATTTAACTAAATTAAATAATATAAAAATAATATTTTATATATAAAAATAAACAAAAAGTGTGTTCCAACGTCTGTCAGGTGTGGGGTTCGAACCCACGCTCCCTCTCGGGAACCAGAGCTTAAATCTGGCGCCTTAGACCACTCGGCCAACCTGACTTGAGCGTAGTATACAAAATATGTGATATATTTGTACAACTACTTGCAATTGTATAATAATAAAAATTCTAATGGTGTTTTATATTACAACAAACTCAAATTAAACTTAAGTAACTTATATTTAATTACAACAGTGTACTTATACTTACTGAGTTCAATTAGGCATGCGTAGTAAAATCCATTGACACACTTAAGTTGTGTGGGTCACTTATAAGTCACTACTAGTGTTAACTCTTGCCGTCCTTCAGCAAATAATAAAGTGTCGACGTAATACATCTGTTATCGGCGATTACTTTTTAGTTTTGTCTTTATCTAAACAAAAAAAAAGATATATAATATAATAATAATTACTTGTTACATACATACGTCATACATACATATCATCACGCCATATCCCTTGGAGGGTAGGCAAAGAGAACAGAGTGCCAGAGAACTCTATCCTTGCATACTTCACTCGCTTCCTCAACATTCATAATTCTCTTCATACACATATATATTCTTCATATTCATAATTCACTTCTCTTCATATTCTTCACATTCTTCTTCATTTTTTTATTTAATTACTTGTTCTTATAACAAATATCAATTTATAAAAAATTCATAACAGTAGTTATTGTACTAGATTTTATCAATAAATCAATATATTCGTTCCAAATATATTTGTATTACCATATTTGAAAAAGTTATAAAATAACACAAAATATACTGATACGGATACTAACTGTACATCATCTCAGCTCATATATGTCCCACTGTTAGGCTTGATCCTCCTCCATAATACGAGGGAAATTGACTCACTATACCACGCTGGTCAGACGTGTTGGTATAGGATTTTTTGTTTTGAGTTTACCTTCTCTTGCATAAATGTTATATACATTTTATATACCTTAATCGTCTCTTACGATCACCCACGGGTAAGACAGAGGGTGAATTGTATTCTTACTCCATCACCACATGGATAACGATGCTAACTGTACAAATATAAAAAAAAACAAAATTAAAAACATAGACATCTATTAATACTTCCTCGGCTTAAAATTAATATATCTGAACTACGCCAATCAAAGTTTAAAAAATATCACATCTATGGTATAATAAATAGAAACTGAATTGACAGAAAATAAAACATTCATAGAGCAAACTAGTTGCGGTGAGAATATTTTGACTGGCAACTCTTAAAATTCATCGAATAACGAATTCATTCGTTCTATTTTTAAATACGCTTCAAAATTTATTGAATGTTGGCTAATATTTTGAGACTTTATAATTTTATAAATAAAATAGTACTTCATTTTTAAAAGGATATTGAATTCGATATGCTACGTTCGTATTTCTCATCATTATCAGCATTTTAGCTCATACACCACTCCGAGGAAGTCCCACTGCTGAGGAAAGCCTCTATTGTAGAGACAATAGGAGTGAAATGGTGGGTTGGTATAGGGTTTTATTTAAAGCTTTCCTTCCATTACAGTTATACACCTTACTTGCGCCCCTTATTCGTCTTTTATTACCACCCGCGAAAAACTTAAGTAAATAATTATTAAAAAAAAATATTCTTAATCCGTTATCATACATAACTAAATGTAGTTCTTTTTTGAACTCATTTTGATATACCGTTGATTGCATCAGAATTTAAAAAAGAACCAAAAATTGCACTTGGGTGTCGTAAAAGCTTACTAAGAGCTCTCAATCTGAAACGAAACTGAAACGTAGCCACGTTTACCTATAAATACCACATCAACAGCAGCTGTCAGAGAGATCATAGAACTGAGCCACAACTCTATGCAGTGTTCTACTTTTCATTCAATAGCTTTACAGGAAAAGATATGGCATGCTAACTCTATGGCAAATTAAAATAAGGACTCGGAAATGATGTTGATATATTTTGCAGTCAACGCCGTGCAAGCATCCAGTCATCGTGTTACAAGACGTGGCGTTCACTGATCTCCATGCGCTGGTGGAGTTCATCTACCACGGCGAAGTCAACGTCCACCAGAGGAGCCTCTCCTCCTTCCTCAAGACTGCTGAAGTTCTTCGCGTATCAGGATTAACGCACAATGAAAACGCTCAGCAGGGTGTAAGTGGAAATATCTTTCTTCTTTTATTAACCATGGACCTCTGTAATACCGACAATAACAGGAGAGGCATACTCCTTGTATGCACTTAAGGTTCAAATTATTCTAAAATAAAAATACATAATTCTGAATAATCACCTTAATTTATATTTTAGACTTAATAATGTCAGCATTTATAAAGTAACATAAAATATAACAAAAATAAACTTAATCCTTGTCAAAATAAAAAAAATATAACGAAAATAATAATTGCGTACTATTACAAAAAACTTATTGGATAATAGAACGCATACGAATTAATAAAAGTACGCAGACAAATTAATTACAAATTCATGTCTAGATTACTTGGCAAATAATTACAATTATATTTTAATTACATTGACTTAAGCGTTTCTTAAAATCTAAACGAATGTTGGTGAAAATACGCATTAAATTCGTTGTCTTGCTAAAAATAGACTCCATTATTGTAACTGTACCTAATTAAAACCGTCTTATTGATTTCTACCTCGCATATAATTTCAAGGACTTCAACTAAACACCTGTATAACTAATAGGTACACATATTTTGTTATGTCAATTTTGCATATCTATCATATTAAATATTTCCTATATAATATCTTTTTACTTACAATATATTTTGTTGTAACGAAACTGTTTATGGTAGAACGTAGAAATTCTGATTCGCAACATCTCTCTTGAAAGGTTCGCGAGAAATGAATATTAATGCTTAGTATATCACTGTTCCATGTGGTGACGGAATAAGTATACAATTCACCACCCCCTATCATACTCGTGCGTGATCGTAAGAGATGACTACAGGATATAAAAAGCATATAACATCTATGCAAGAGAAGGAAAACTCAATTCAAAACCATATACTAACACGTCTGACCAGCGTGGTATAGTAGATCAATTTCCCTCCCATTATAGAGGAGGCTCGAGTCCAACAGTGGGACATATATAAACTAAGATGAGTATATCATTCTGAAGATTATTTTCTTCTATAACGACGAAAAATAAGTAATACCTGTTTTCACTCACAATAATAGATTTTTAAGTAACCCGTAACGCAATCCACATGAGACGTAATATCAACGATTGATTGATGTAATATGTCATTCATTATGTCACGTTGGTGTTTAAATCCTTAGGTGTCACCTAAAATTTAGGTGCTCGTGGTAAAAACTAATTACTTAATACCCATTAGCATCTCAAAAGTTATTTGAATTAAAATTTTTAATACGCCATCTAGTGGCAATGGTTTCTATTTAAGATCATAATGTTAAAATATGTACCCGAATATTTGCTATGACACAGTTGTTAATGTAATAATTTCACTAATAACAGTATAAATTATTTGCATAGAACTTCTGATTATAGGATAATTTCAATTGAAAATTGTTCAACAGACTTTGATGCAGCCATTCCGGACACCGTCTAATACATCGCCGCATACACCTCCTCATTCTCTTGGAACACCGATAACTCACACATCAACTTATGACCGGCTGGAAGAAGCTTTACTGCAACCACCACCAAGCGGCGTTCCACTCATGCGCCGTACACCCTTGCCACCTCGAAGGATAAGCCGCAGCGCTGATAACAGCCCTGACGTCATCAAGCGGTCACGTCACGAAAATAACAACGACCAACCACAGATTCACGCAACGGACTTCTCAACAAAAAGCCACCCTAATTCCCGTGGACATAATGAAACCGGGAATAACGGAAATGGGATCTCGAATAGCAGCTCTTCGCCGTCACCGGGACTTATGGATGAAGTGAAAAATGAGCCACTGGATATGATCTGTTCTTCAAACCCTGATATTGAGAGGAGCGCTGATGATACTCCGCCACATTCTCATCACAGACAACTTGTGAGTAACTAATTTTTTCTTATAAATTACAGAAATATACATTCCTGTCTTACAACTTTACCTATATTAAACCATTTAGTGTTGAATTCGTTTATCCTTATTTATCCGTAAGCACGCACCTTTTTTTTGTGGTGGATTATGGAATTGGTCACACCCCGCCAAATTGACTCGGGGCGACGGAAGAGACGGCGCGCGAGCCCATAGACCTACCCTGCAAAGCGCCTATCTTCGCCGTGCGAGCGGGCCTCCGGAAACCGATCATCTTTACGCACACCCTAGAGTTCTTATAAATGGATTTCAGCGCCTGAATAACCAACCATAGTTCTCATAGTTCATATGCGTGTGGTGACGGAGTAAGAATACAATTCACCACCCCTATCTTACCCGTGGGTGATCGTAAAACACGACTAAGGGATATAAAATGCAAATAACATCTATACAAAAGAAGGCAAACTAACACGTCTGACCAGCGTAGTATAGTAGGTTAATTTCTCTCCCATTACGGTGGAGGCCCGAGTCCAACAGTGGGACATATATGGGCTTTGATGAGTGATGAGTGATGAATCATAGTTCATTCCTCTTCACTTTATAATAAGTAATACGCTACTAAACGAATCCAACCACCCGCTGCAACTTCTCGCGGATGTCGAATTGCTGCCGCAGCTATGGTTTAATACGCCTCGCCCCAATTATTTGTGATTGACATAATATGTACTTCTGTTCCATCATACATATTATACATATATTGTAAAAGTTATAAGCAATAATTTAATAACGGATGACCTATCGAACTTCAACTCTCATTGGGTATATGCTATGCTATTTATAAAACCTTATTTGGGAGCATAAAAATATTATGTGCACAATACGTGGTACATGAACCTATATCTATTCCACATCCGTTTACATCATCTTACCCACTAGCCCACTGTAGTAAGGGGACGTCCATTAATCACATGCAGTTTGAAAGGGAGGGGGAGGGGTTTGACAAAAATCACCAATTATGTCTATTTATTTGTCAAACGCTGCAATTTCTAAACTGAAAAGTGGCGTGTAGTGTGACTTTGACTTGCCGTTGGCATAGGTGATCTGTATAAAGACCTTTTTGCGAAGTATAAAAAAAGCAAAAAACCGAGAATATAATGAGCTGTGGTTGGGTTAAAAAATTTAAAAATGCTACAAAAAGATCACGTAATTAATGGACGTCCTCTAAGGCACATATGACAGACAAATTGTGACTCGCAATTAACGTCTTAAAGAAAGATTTTTACACGCTAACTTTCAATATGTGTTTACACTTTGCTCCGATTTAATACCTAACATTCCAACTAGAATTCCATAATATAACCTTTTTTTATTTAATATAACCCACCGTTGGGAACCTCCTCTACAATAGTGGGAATTGACTTACAAAACCACGCCGGATAAACGAGGTGGTATCCCCTTTATATCAAGTTTTCCTTCTCTTGCATAGGTGTTATTTATCTCTATAATATCCTTAGTCGTCTTTTACGACACCCACGGGCAACGTAAGGGGTGTTAAAATGTATTCGTACTTATACAATATAAACCGTATAAAGATTAAAGATGGGCTATATAAAATAGGTATTAAAATAATTACAAACACTTTTTTAAATAATAATGTGATAATAATACATTATCATAGACAATAATTGTAGTCATAGACTAAATATATAGTTTTTCATTAGGCAAAGAGTTTATCAAAGAGCCATTAGTAAATGTGTGACATCAATAATAACTACATTTATTTAGGATTCAATCAATTTAATAATTCCGCTGACAATCAAATTCCGTACGCCTTACTTCATACTTTTTAATACTAAATATTAATAAATTTTAGCTAAAGTAAGCGCTCTCATATTTCTGTTATAGACTGCTTTGTTGTTTTTATTAATAAATCGGACGTTATAACAAATAAACATTTCTTTTTACTTATAACTAAACGTAATTCATAATCGCACGGGTGGTCTTTTAGTTTAAAAGTAAACAAATTGACATAATAATTTTGATTGTTAATCATATTTTTATTTTTTATGAAATTTAGCGAGATATTGTACGTGAAATATTACACACGGCTTCCTTTTATGACATCAGTAGACACTAATTTATTTTAGGTATTTCAACCTCTAAAGAGTAAAGTGTACAGCCGAAAGTACTGAATTTAATTACATTAAATTTTGAACACACCTTTTTTTATAATATTTACAAGCAATTAGAAAATTTTATTAACAATTATTCCCCTAATGGAATGAAAACAGTCAAATACTGTTGCATCAAACTTACCATTTTACTTATATAAATAAATAAAATGTGCGTTTTGTTAATTAAATCTTTACTAGTATTAAATTATTATTTATTAGTAATATAGGTATTATTATTTATTAGTAATATAACTTCCTTTCTATTTTGGTGATGATTCGTACCTAACAGTGGAAGATATGATGAATAAATGACGAAGAATGCATAGCTGAGCTTGCAATGCGCACAAAGCCGCTTACTGAAACGCTCAAAATATGACAATAAAATACTCGCTGCCCACCCATCGTTATAAATCGAGATAGAAGTAATTATCATGTGTATTAGAGAGGTTCTAGTATTAACGTTTATACCCGGAACTGTATTCAGTATCGTATGACGAACTGAGCTTCGTATTCATTTTAATCTGACAATAAACATCGTCTGGTCTAATGACACGCCGGAATTGGCGGGACAACACCATAGACTAATAGTTCTATGAAGTTATTTAACTTGTACTTTTTTTTTAATGGTTTGGACATGTAGAAAGAATGATTGATGTATCAAATAGGACTGCACAGATAGCATATGGTTAAGATATCGATCTTGCTAGCGTGGTGTTCAATTCCCACGCAGTATAATAAGTTTTGTAATACATAAATTGTTGTTCTGAGTTTAGAAAGTATTTTGTGTCCGTTAATTGTATTTTCGTATTAGTGCAGGGTGTTGCTTTTTTTTAGAGTGACAGTAGTGAGTAGGTACATGACGTACGTTTTTGTTTAAAAGAATCCGTAACCATTCATGAAGACTATGATGAGTGTGAATGAAGCTATGGAGGCATAATACGATTGTGGCTTTTGGAATTCCATATTCTTTGCCTACTTCCCTGAGAAACAGAAATAATTTTATACAAATATACTTTATTTTTATTAGCGATGACTACCAGACTGCAAGGATACAGCTAAGATGTATTATACCAATCATGCTTTGAGCCTTCTTCATAATAGAAGGATAATTGATATACCAACGAGTCCAACGATGCTAGTCATGCGATTTGGTAAAGCATTTCATTTAGAGTTTTCCTTCTTGTGATGTTATCTGCTTGAGCCCCTTAGTTGTCTTTTACGATCACCCACGAACAATTAAGGAGTGTAACACTCGTATTCGAAAACCATCATCATAAAACAAATATTTAAACTTTCACAGATATAATATATAAAAGTCTATAATGCAAAAACAAAAACTCGAAAACATATTCGCAAAACAAGATGTCGTCCAAAACAAAAGTACCTAAATATATTTTTATTAGGACAAACTTTAGTTATTTCAAAGTTAAATTGCTGTACCTACTGCTAATAGTTTGAGGCCTCGAAGTTTCTCTAATAAAGCGTTTTTTTTTTGCTTTAATATCGTATCTCGAAATGTTTTATAACTTGAATAAAAAAAAATATACCTACGAATTAATTTTAGATTTCTGTGGTACAGTGGAATCTTAATAACTCGACCCTCTTTAAATCGTAATCCTCAATAAATAAAAAAACGGGACTTTTGGCGGGAATCTGAAAATGTCATATGGGGCTCTTGTATTACATTCAATATCTTAGTGTTTTAACGTGTTATATTGAATAATTTTGATGGCATATTATCTAATGTGACGTGACAGAACTGCTGGGATGTAGTGAATGTGATATAAAAATGCTTTACAATGTTTTCGTCTTCCATAAACTTTCCCAAAATTTACCATTAACAATGTGGCCGTAGCACTGGTTAATGGAGACGATTTGACTTACTGACGGACAATGACTAACATGAAGATAGTAAAGACGTGAAGACAGTTGTAACTCGACACTGGCATAAATGGCTGGTAAAGTAGCCGATTGCCAATACGAAAAAATAAAGAAGAAGAAGTAAAAAATGTCATTAGTAATAGAAATACGAACTATTTCAACATTGTGACTCAAACAAAATGTTACTTCCCTGAAAGATATTGGCAGTAGGTACATACTTATACTCTATTACTCGAATTTCTCAAAGCAGACGCCGTAAGTGTAGTTAGTAAAATATAATAAGGTGCCATTCATAAATTATGCAAGGCGTTTTATTAGTTTTGTTGACTGAATATTATAACTTCTCACTATTGGGGTTCTTGTAGTGAACCTGACATTACGTAAGCTATTAAATTGAAAATTACTAATTTTGGTCAAAACTGTAATAGATTATTAATAAGATTAATGTTATTGCAGTGAGTTAATGATACTTGTAGTAAGAAGATTGTAACAAAAGATATTTTCAGAATAAACGGAGTTATATTTGATCAATGGGGCCTTTTTTTGCAAAATATCTTATTAAGGGGCAAGGAGTAATTGCAATCTGATGATGTCTTACGGTACGGTGGGAGGGGGTCAAATCATTCTTCAAAATCGCTTACGTAATTTATGAACGGCCCCTAACACCTTACTTGAAATTCTTTGAACTCATAGCAGTAAAACTAAACGGAATGTTCGGTACTTCTATCTGCTGCTGTTTCTGCTTGGTATACGTGCTATATACCTGCTACTTATACTACTAATATTATAAATGTGAAAGTTTGTAAAGATTGTTGGATATTTATTACACAATCAGACGTAAACAATTGAACAGATTTGGATAAAACAGGTACGTAGATAGACCAATTCCTGGATTAACGCATAGGATACATTTAATCCAGGTAATGTGTATAGCAGAATTATGTATATAAGGATTCAGTTGCCTTTTCTTATTACGTGTTACCGCTCATAGACTAAGGCAATACCAAGGGTAGTCCAACACAAACCCCAAACCCACCCAGTAGGGCTTCCGGCTATCTCACTCACTGAACGAAGCGCACACTCATTGCCATTACTGCTACTCAGACGTTGATCTTCTGCGAGAGTGTGGTACTACCCCGGACGGACCGGCCCGCAGTTCTAGATAGATAACTGTCAACGGCGTGGACCAACCACTAAATCTGCCTACATGTCTCCTAATATATCTGAGGGAATTGAACACATAACACTTACTAACACATTGGAGTCTAAATCCATTATCCAGAGATGTCTTTAAGGCAGAGCTTTAAAAAACTAACTAGGGGTACAGAAATAATACTTTATTTATAAAAATAGTATACAGTAACATACTAAGAATAAAATATAATCATATTTAAACAAGTTTAATACCTACGCTGTTTATTCTCAGGGAGGAGGCCCACCGTCCCGCGGTAGCTCTGCCGATGCTGAAGAGTGCACACCACCGCCTCATCCACCGGGTCCATTCATCGCGCCACAGGATGCCAAGATCTACACTTCGACTAATACATACAACTTTCCAATGGATTTACATCCATCGCTTGCTGGTAAGTAATATTTTATATTTTTTTTAATCAATAAAATTGTAAATGTAGAAACTATAGTTTATTAAGTATACGTATCGATTAAATAAAGTTTTCAGTACTTTCAGAGTAAGAATGTAAATGTCACCACCCCTTCTTCTCCAATGAGTATCGTAAAAATGATTTAAAACATCACTGCAAGAAAATCAAGACTTCAAATAATGTTGATTTGTCGCTTAATAGGGTAATTCTCTTTAGATAAAAGAGGCCCATCCCCAACAGCAAGACATATATGGGCTGAGATACAAATAATATTAGTTTAAATTTTTCATATACTGATGTAGTTATATGATTAGCGTGTAACTTGTGTGATGTTTTCAGGTCTCCAAGGATCGCTGACTCCGGATGGCATCGCAAGTACTTCCCAAGGTGAGTGGCAGCTTGTATAGCAACGAGTTTATTTTATTGCATTACCTACATATATTAAGATAAACGATATTTTTAATGCACTGTCTGTCGTATGCCACCATCACCGCTTCCTTTCTGCTCTGTCATTATTAGGTTTATATATCATAATTAGGTTCTTTATTATAATTTTTGTTTTTAAAATGTATGAGGCAATTTTTCACGTGACATATATAATTTATTTTATTAGTATATGTATTATTATAACTATATACTATTAACCTCTGTATATGTCTTCATTTTGTGCTCTGTGTTTTCTGTATTTAAATTAATTAATGTTAGCTTTTTGTGTTATGGTTCGATGGAGACGCATAGGTACAATATTGTTTATGATTTTTTATGTTTTCAATGAAATGAAATATCTGGACTATTGTGACGTATGTTGATCATTGAACCAAAACGCAATGTGGCGTGCATGTAATTGTTAATGTAACATAGTGTAATGTAACTATACGAAGATATGCTAGCTTGTTTTATAGATGTTTATACGAAATTGTGTGCTAGGAAAACCCCCTCACTCCCATGTCTCCGAATTAGGTTTTTTGGTTGTTATTTATTTTACTTTCTATTTGCAAACATTTTTTTTTTTTCAATTTTTTATTCATTTACCTTAACCATTCCATGGAAAATTTGAAACATTGTTATCAAATTTAATTATAAAACCAATTGGCTGTAAACAATATATTTAAAAAAAAATGTATATTAAAAAAAACTTCAAAAAAGAAGAAACTTCAAAATTGTCGCGCGGGTAATTATACTGACAGTTCGAAAACTAAATAAATTTATTATAGAGTTTGGGCAAATTAAAACTAAAGTTAGGTGTATTTTAATTATTGGAAACATAGCGATATCTCATGAATCATTTCTAAATAAAATATCTTGTTACATTCGTTCGCATTGTCTTGGGAAAACTGATAATATAATAATAACAGAGAGATCGAACAATGGAATTTTTAGTAATGGTAACTTGGTGTCGGTTTATATAAAATACGCTCAAATTATTTCATTGAAGAATTATAATAAATATATAATATAATATAAAACGCTTTTGTTCGGGGTAAATACGAAACAAATGTACATATTTGTCTGTTATGAAAGCGGACGTTATCCATCCACACAATCATGCCGAGCTTTACTATCGACAAGTAGGGCGGATCAATAATGTATGCGTTTACTAATACACCGCTTCGCATTTGAGGCGTCATCTGATAAAAGGGGGGTGGCGGTGCTTAAAAGGAGGCTACGATACGAGAGTGCATTAATAGCTACGTGAGAGCGAGCATCGCGGGGCTAACTGCTTGTGTTGTAACCAGGTGGCGCCCGCACCCCCCAAGAAGATTACAGATGTGAGCCTTGTAACAAGAGCCTCTCGTCACTCACGCGGCTCAAGCGGCACATCCAAAACGTTCACATGAGACCCTCGCGAGAGCCCGTCTGTAACATATGCCGGCGGGTCTACTCGAGCCTGAACAGTCTACGCAACCACAAGTCTATCTACCACCGCAAGCAGCCGCAGCCGCCGAACGCCGCCCCCGGGCCGTTCTACTCCGTCAATTGACGCGCCCGCGCCGCTACACACGTTGCCATTAGAAGAAACCGAGCTGCCATCCTAACCACCTATACGCCATAATCTTGCCCCTAGAACCTCTAAGTTAAAACGATATTGTAAAAACGACTTTAATGTTCCTAACATTTGTACATAGCATCAGTAAATGCATGCGCATCGCAAACTCTTTATATACATATATGTATATATATATATATATCTAATATATAATTTATTATTTTTGTTATTTCACTAAAACGTAACATATATTTATTTACGTATGCTCGGTGAGAGCGCAGCTGTGTACGATCGCGTCGCCGACGCGTCAGCGACCCGTCAGCGACGCGACTGACGCTCAGACGGCCGTCCGGAACCAATTGGAACACCTAACAACGGGTACACGCATAACCACCAAATGTAATAAGCGCATTAGTCAAATTGATAACACACGTTATTGCCTCAATGTTTATTATTTGTTTTTAATATTTATATAATGTGACAGTGGTACGCTAATTGTGCCAATTGGTTCCGTCACACTCAGACGGGCCGGTCGCGATGGTGTCGGATACGCAGCGCTCGGTGTTTGTTGACTAATGCGCTCATGTTGGTTGTTATGTGTGGTGCAGTGGGCCCGCTGGGCGCGGGGCACCGCTGCGAGGTGTGCGGCAAGCTGCTCTCGACGCGCCTCACGCTCAAGCGCCACACCGAACAGCAGCACCTGCAGCCGCTGCACTCGGCGCGATGCAGCCTCTGCCACAAGGTGTTCCGCACGCTCAACTCGCTCAACAACCATAAGAGCATCTACCATCGGCGTCAGCGAGCGCCACCACACCCACCCCAGCCACAGCCACAGCCGCAGAACCTCACCACTGGCCCAGACACTAAAATCAATCCGACACACCACAATATTGATTTCTACAAGTTCAAAGATCACTTCAACGTCTAAACTCGATACCACAAATACACATATTATGTTTTTAATTATTATTTTTGAAATCCTCCTTTTTTTAATTCTCCGTTCAAAAAAAATGAACTTACTTTTTTTTCATACAAATTTTATTTGTCGTAAAAAAAAAACTTTGAACTTGTAATTAGGATTGACACTAATGACATGACATATTGACGGCTAACTGACATTCCACATATTACAAGGGAGGCGAGAGAGATCGTTTTTCTTAAATACTTATCGGTCGATTGCGCCCGGAGAGTGCAATACTGCGGTAATTAATAATTCCTGAATTTTTACACTATGTTTAATGTGCGACAATAAGGCGAAAGAGAAAATTAATATTTTGAGAAAAGATGAAAAATCTTGGTGCTGTAAATTTATATATTAGGCTTAAATTTATATTAAAAAAAATGGAAACCGTGTTCGTATAAGTAACAGAAGAGGCATATTGTTTACAATTTGTGTTCATTAATTTCGGCAACTAATTTATTTTGTATTTTATCAGCATGATCTCACTATTAGATATTTATACGAGATTACTAAACGAAAAAAATATATAAAACATTATATACACAGATATATAATTGGCATAAGAGGCTTTTCAAATTATTATATATATATTTTAATTTAGGTGTTTTGTTCTATTTTAAGACTGAATTCAACACATAGCACCAATAGAAAGAAATGAAAGGGTTCTTTTAATAATACACAATTACGTTATCATAATTTATCCGCAGAAAGCACTACCATAGATAATACACCGGATTTTTACAATATACCACACGTATAAACCAGGATTATTCTACAGACAACAAAAAAACATAACCTCATTATGACGAAACTTTTTAATTATATAAAGTCGACATATTTTTTTAATTATAATTATATATATTTATTTTGTTTGTCGACTAATTAATTTGCAGCTTTTTTTATTATTATCAATGCAAACACCGAGGTACTAAAATTTCATATATATCAAGTGAATCGCAAGGTGCCATTTTTTAATACACATTATGGCTATATTTTTTATTTAAGTCAGATTTTTAATTTTTTTTTTCATGTGTTAGTTTTATTACAGTCTTGTGTTCGTTTCTATTATTGTTTCGTTGAGCCTTTTTTTAGAATAGGATCTCTTTTTTTATAAAGTATCTTTTCGCTTTTAAACCGAATTCTACTCATATTTTTTTGTACATTTCAAACTCACTGATTTACTGTTTTTTTTTTGTTTTTGTACAATTGTAATTACACATCATGATTATATTATTATAATAACATAATAGATAATAATAATAATACAAATTTTTAATAATTCTCAGTGTTAAATGTTCCTAAATTTGAACAGTGAATTTTTCAACTACATATTATATTATTCTGTAACTCTATGTCGATTTATACGGACTTTTGCTTGCCATATGATAATTTTAGTAAGTATAAACTATTGAATAGTTAAACTTTAACGTGATTTTCGAGACGCGACGTAAAATGTTAAGATGTGTTTCATTTAATAATTTTTATATTCAAGTTATTATTACTGCCTGTTCATCATTAGGCCCTTGCTTTAATCCAGGACAAAAAAAAATATATATAAATAACAACTATTTTTTTCATAATAAAATATACTTTTTAAAGACTTATAATGTAGAAAATATAATTAAAGCATGACGAGGGCGAACCAAAGAAAAAGGCAAATTTTAATTTTCTTTATCATTAACAAAATGTTAGGTGACACCTAAGGCAATTTAAAAGTCAATGTTATATATTGAATGGGACATGAAATTAATCAATCATTGGTGTTATGTGAGATATAGACTTCACTACGGAGATGACGTAATGGGTAACACGGACTCCTACCGTGCTAAGAGTATTCGATTGCCACAAAGGACAATACTTTGTGCGAACTCTCGTCGCCCGCAATGCAAGGATTATTTCCTTATTGGAAGGTGTTTTTAAATAAAGTAAAATACTTAAAGTTTTAATTAAAATTTATGTCAGTGGCAACTGATATAAATTTTCCAATGCTAAAATTAAAATATACAGCTTTTACTTATTAGACAATTAAATACACGTTTTAATAGTGAAAAAAAAAATAATATGTCTCGTCTTCATAAGTGGAAGAAAACATTTCCCATTATATTTTCTAATACAAAGAGGAAAGAAAAGTTTTCCTTAATTTTTTTCATCAAATTTGTAGTCATTTCTATAGTCCAAATAATAACTAAGGAAAAAAAGTACATTTAATTAAGATTCTAATAAATTGTTGCGTTTTATTACGCAAGATTTCATATAACTAATAAAATTTACTAAGACCATCTTAGGATTTTAGCAAGGGCTTACGCTAACGCCCCGTATAATTTATAGAATTCTCACACATCAAGAAAAATATAACTAAATAAATAAAATATTCGGAATTTCCCGTTAAAGTTTAACATTTCAATATAATCAATAAATATGCGTATTTACTTTGTGAAAAAATTTTTTTTTTCTAGTTCATCGATACATCACTACGACTAATGTCGATAAAATATCACTATTGTTAAACTTTTTTCTTTTTAATAGCATATAAGTGAACTTTAATTGTAAATGTTAACATAATTTATTATAAAAAAAAATATACACATTAAGTAACGTTAGTGCCTGCTTCATAATATTGTGTTCTTATTGACAAAAAAAAAAGACATATTTTGCGTATTTTTTCCTAACGACTAAAGCATTAAAAAAAATAGTGTTTCAAACACTATTTATAACTAAAGTACGATGCTTTATCATTAACAACTAAGAGGCTTCCTAAAATGCTATATGTTATAAAATTCTGTTGTTATTGCTAGATACATAAATGCTTAGCCATTATTTGTTTAGTTAATTAGTAAGCTTTATTATAATAGTTTTGGCTAATTGGAAGACTAGAGATTTGGTGCTAAAAGGAACGATGTTCATGCTAGATGAAATAAGGAATATGAAATGGAATCAAAATTTTTGTCGTAATATTTCGCAACATTCCGTGTACGAAAACTAAAATTTAAAAAAAAATGTTAAGTTTTTATTTGCGTAACATTGCAAAGTTTCAAACGTAGGATTGTTGTTTTTTTTTTATTAGTAATTTAGTGATAGTTTTTCTTGTTACTTTGGGTTTGGGAAATTAAGTTAGTTTATCCAATAGGATTAAGGTTTATCTGAATTCATATAGATAATAGTAATACATGTTTAATTTAAAATTACAGGGATGTGCTGCAATGGCAGTACGGTATTTCAGCTATTTGCATTATAGCTTCGAAAATTAAGAATTTATTTAGTGAAAATTATTGTCTCTGGTTGGGAAAAACAAAAATTGCCAAAATAATAAGCGCTATAGACTGATTAGAGTAAGAACGCGTTTGAATTGTACACTATTAGGCGTATTTTGTAGATAAAAAATGTACATTATTTACTAAATTTATTAATAATTTTATAAAAAAATGAGAAATGTTGACGCACAGAAGGCGGCGGTCAAAGCGTGATTAATTTTGGTATTATCATCTCGAAATTAAATTGTGATTCAAATGATCTTTGGTTCCAAATTTAGGTGTTAAGTTTATTTTGGGATCTCGAGAGGCCGGGAGTCTTGGGTTTGTAAGGGTTAAACAATCACACCGTGTTCTAAGGAGCAGAACACATCCCTGTCAAAAACTATATTAGTTAGGATCTTAGCAAGTTTAAGACTGTTTCTGTGACCTGTTTAAGTTTTTATCTTTCTAAAGCGTTAAGGCATTATTGTCATACTCGCAAGTGCGCGTACGTCGACTTTATCCAATGTGTTCTTATACTTCTTGTTGGCATTTTTACTTATTTTATAAGGAGTCTAAATTAATTTATTGGTTGTTGTATTGAAAATTTTATATATTATTTTTTTTCTTAAATTATTGTTCTAAACACGAATCTAAATATTTTTTGTTAGCAATTGGCAGATATGTAATGCAGTCCATTAGATTGTTTAAAATATAATTCAATATATTGTGCCAAAATTGAGATTTTTTGCGTTTTGTCTTCCATTCAAGAGCATCACACTATCGCATAGCGTGGAACGCCAGCATTGAACGTATATTTTTAATGGGCTGCAATTAGATATATTATAATAAGTTTTAAAAATGATTTCGCGACACTATATTATTATATCCTTAAATAGTTATTTTCTTCCTTACTTTTAAATTAAAATTAATTGAAGTACTCATAAATGTAATCGTTAAACCGAACTTCATAAATCCTAATATTGATGATAATGGCGTTTTTAATAAAAACAAATATACAAAAATCAAAACTGCCAGTTTTATTAGAATATCCTATAATCACCCGTACCATTTATTATAATTACAATTTAAGAAAATGAATACTGAGCTTAATTAATCGTAGAGGAAACTAGGTTATTTCCATAGTGCACTGTTTTTTTTTTTTAATTTCAAAACACGCTTAGCATATCTAGTTTTCCCGCCTATATTTATATCCCGCTCAACCGCATGCTGACTGTTAACACCCTTCACGAGCCACTGTAGCTTCGCCATCATTTCAGTTTTTATTTTTCTATTTTATTTATCATTTTATTTAAGTCACACATTTTTTTCCTTAAAAAAAAATATTGCCAATATAAAAAAAGAAATCCCTGAAGTAGGTTATTTTTATTTTAATTTATACCGCGTACGGGGAGCAACCCCATATTTTTTTGTTTTTTTCGATCTGTTTACAGGTAAAAAGTTATTCTCGTGCTCGCTATGCGGCAAGGTACTATGTTCAAAGGCATCGTTGAAGCGGCATATAGCTGACAAGCATGCCGAGAGACAGGAAGAGTACCGATGCACAATATGCGAGAGGGTATACTGCTCGCGGAACTCCTTGATGACCCACATATACACGTACCACAAGTCGAGGCCTGGGGACGATCCAATACGGTTTTTTTAGTGACTACTCGGACGGAGTTGGCGCGGCGTGCGGCAGTATTCATCTAGCAAAGAGAACCTACACGAGACCAATCTACCCGACAACGCCGTACATAGCAACACTCATAAAGGTTAGAACTTGTTTATAGACGAAACAATAGACAATGAACGATCTAACTCATTAACATAATGGATACATCCTTTAATTAGACTAAGCTAGGTATAAGGGTCCTTCTAAAAATATTATTTCATATATTTTTTTTCTATGTTGATTTAGACTTTTGTTTGGATTTGTTTTATTTTTTTTTGTATTATTTAAAACTGTTAGTGATCTCCCCCGCGCCCCCCACTCCTGTCGGGTTTCGCAGTTTTGACGTTGTTGTGTTGCTTGGAGCATGCTTCTATCATTTTTGTTATCACGTGTCTATGTGTTATTGTGGTTGAAAGAATTTCCTAAAATTTTGAATATTATAAAAATCTCGTGATTATTGTGTAGTTAGTAAATGTGTACAGTGCATATTATTAGTATTATTAATTATTATTATTAACCTCATACATTGTATTATCAACAATTAACAATGTAAAATTACTACCAAATGTTTTCTATTCTGTGTGTGCCAGCTAACAAAAAAAAATTACCCCAATTTCTTGGTGTAAAATAATAAATGTAATATTTGTGTTTTTGTGTTTGCAGCAGTACCGCCCCTCCGTATGCCCCCGCCGACCGCAGGCGGTATCAACGAGCCACAAGAGTGTCCATACTGCCGCAGGACATTTTCTTGTTACTATTCCTTGAAACGACATTTCCAAGACAAGCACGAACAGTCGGACACGTTATACGTGTGCGAGTTCTGCCACCGAAGGTACAGGACGAAGAACTCGCTAACGACGCACAAGAGCCTACAGCACCGCGGCTCCAGCGGTATGCTGAAGCGGCTGCTTAAAACGTCGGCGCTGCATTCGGCCCTGGCGCCGTCGCCGCATCACCTGTTCGATCTCGGCGCCAGCGACCACGGCCCGCAGCTGCCGCCTGGCCTTCAATGACCACAAACCATGGCTTAAATCGGTGGCAGAGTTCCCTGTTCCGAATACCCTTGGCGTTACCGCCAAGCGTATTCGTAATACGGTCATCGACGCGCTTGCGATATGGATAGCATCATGTGCAATACAAACGGACAATGCCAAAACAATGCGGTTCTAACACCGTGTTATATGGTTTAATCGTATTATAATTAGTAAAATATTGACGTTAGGATTAAAACATTACATAAACAGTATTGTCGCACGCGACTATTTAGACGTCGTTTAGTGTAACGCTTCGAGGATCGAAAATTGCTTTGTAACTATCGCGTACCAGTATTATGCGAGTTACGACATTTTCTAGTGAAAATGTTACAACAGTGTTCAATGTGACAATGTAATCCAGAGCAATACTAAAGTATTAATATTTCTAGTACTGCCAAAATTATGCCAACTGTATTCTAAAAATAAAAAATACATTTTAAAATCACTTTTCGATAAATGTCTAGTGTCAAATTAGATTCGATAACTGTACAAAATGAGAACGTACAAATTTTAAAACCGTAAATTTAAAATAAATGGAAAGAAAATATTTTTTACTGAAACTTTTTTCGGAACGCCAAATCTAAATTTATTAAATAAAAAGATACAGATTATTTAGCGATTAATTACAAATTTAGAGTAAATGAAAAAAAAATGTTGATGTTGAGTAAAAAAAAAATTAAAGACTTCTTAGAATCTGATTTCGAAAGTACAAAATTTTAACGTCTAACAATATCTAATCTATGTGCGTTTGGCTTCAATAATAAATTATTACGATCAGTGTGTAAGTAGCCGTGCCTTCGTTTGTCTTCAAAGTATATGACAGGATTGAAATTCCGAACTGATGAGGTATTGCGAGCGACAGTTCACGGACGAATCATATGTTGACAGTGACGTTTCGAAAAGGGAAAATCTTGAGGGTTGCCAGATTCCAGTTGGATCCTTGAATACAGGGTTAAGAGTGAGTAACTGAAGTAGGGAATAGAGGCGCTGGTTTGCCAAGAAGTTGGTCTTCGAAAAGCAGTTCGACGATCGTATACGTGTGCATGATTACAAATCATGAAATAAAATCAAACATTTCTTCTGTATAGAAATACGTAGTGTTTAGATATTAATTAATAGATATATATATTTAACCTGTATCCAGTTTCGGATTTCTCTCTATGAGTGTATAGTGGTTCTTATTTAAATGTCGACCAACGTAGCTGATGTCTCGTTATTGAAAATTTATTAGATTATTATTATATTATTCTCAAAATCTTAGGATTACCTAACCATAAGATGGCTGCAAATTGTATAAAAATTTATTTTATTTACTTATATTGTAGGAAATTGCTTGCAAACCGCGTTTTTCTACAAATACGACATATCTATTCAGGGTGTATGGAAGTTTATTTCAATAATATCTAAAATAAATCGAGATCCAACTGTTAGACCGACATATCACAAAACCACGAATATCTTTTAAATAAAAAGAAAGTATTTTTAACACCGTGATATTTCACAAACCAAAGAAAATTTAATGCGAATTACATTTGACTCTTCTGCATTTATTTCAAGTAGTAATTAAATTATGTAAAGAAACTTTCTGATAAACATTTAAAATACTGAATTGTATTGTGCCATATCCAATTTACATTTTTTTAAACAGTTGTTTTTTTTTTCAAAATTCATAACATATCAATATCCGATCACTCAAAGTGATTAATATTTAATCAAAAAATGTTTCATAACAATAAAATATCAACAAAGTGTACAATTACAATGCAAGGTCTACAATATCGATAGTAAATCTATGATAGTAATTTAAAACTGTAAGCTACATACCAATGCAACTACATTATTTTGAGCAGGATTCTTTCTTTTGCATTTATATTTTTTTTCCAATGATAAGTAATTTGGGTATAGGATCGTAATATAGTTCTTTTGTATTTTTACTTTCTTTCTCGGAATGTTACATATATGTGTACTTTGTGATATGAATACATTTAATGAAGAGTTGTTTGGTATATCCAGATATTTTAACATATAAGTTTTTATCGTTTTATAATCAGCTTAAATAGATTTTTAATTGCAGGTTGAGTTTTGAATTAAATAATTTTACGGCAACATTATTTGGTTAATACCAATTATTTACCTCCATATTATTGTAGTACCTCAAGAATATAATTTTGTTTTATTTTTATTTTTTATTTCAATGTTATACAGGCTGTTTAATGTTTAGTATAAAAAGACCATGTCATTAATTTCGAAAATATTTAAAAAAAGATCATAGAATCATTTAGCTGGAGCTTAGAAGGAAAAGCAAGCGGGTAGTTTGAATTGTAAATATAAGTTAGTGATTACATACATAACTGAGTATCGTGGCATCGTTTTTGGGAAGAGACGCCTCGTGATATTATTAACTAAATAGTAAATAGATGAAATCATTAATGGAAAGGATTTTTATATATTCTACTAATGGATTTATTAATAGTAAAACTTAGACTTAGTCTCAATAATGTTTTTTAAATGTTTGTGTTTATTGTTTTCGCTGTGCAATTATTTTTTATTCGTTTGGCTGTTTAAGAGCTTATTGTTGACTGCTTCGTTAAAATATTGGATTACACGTCCCCAACTTATTCGTGTTGTTTCGAGTGGTTTTTTTTTCAAAATTGATCTCAATTGATAGCTGCGTAGTATATGAATGTCAATGACAGCCGTTGGTGATTGTTGTTGGTTGGCTATTTTATATTATTACAAAATTATGTTAAGTTTGATTATGTGTCGGCAAAAAAAAAGGGAAGTTCTGAAATCGCAGCGTATAAAATTCATATCTGATACAAATTTTAATAATAGATAAATAATTAGAAAGTAAAGCAGCGAAACAATAAAAAAAAAATATTTTGCAATGTATACCAAAATACTGCATTTTTAATAGTAAGATGAAAAGTGAGAATATCTTTTTTTTATATATATTACGTTTAAATTATAGCAGCCGTTTGATTTCGTCATATATTATTTTTCGCTTCTTCGCCAGTTAACTACGTTAAGTTTAAAGAAATAATTTTATATAACTACATACTGTGTTACTTATTAGCGTAATGCACAAAATAACAACGGAATGCCTTCTGAACAGTACAACTTTTACCATAGCCTACATTAGATAAATAATTAAGGTTTTTGATACTTTAAAATGACTATTTGAATTCAGAAAACGTCTCAAAACAAAATAATATTCTGTTCTATCTATTTCAGAACAAAAAGATTTAAAGGAATACTGTGAACAATATATAATTGATTGCTCAACATTCAGATTAAGTCATTGCTCAGTTTCAGATGTTGAGCATACTAGATTGCTAGCTCTCTGGTAGCTGTATTTATTAATTAAGCTTCAATATTTGAGGCACTCTGTATACGCGTCATTTTAAAGTATTAATATTATCCACTTTATGCAGTACCCAATTTTACTAAAAATTTGCTATACATTTATAAAAGCTGATATTTAATTTCTTTTTTGGATATTAAATAATCAACTGTTTCCATGACGTTTAATAAATTTATAAATCGTTCATGGTGTTTTGCCTGTACATAAATTAAATATCTGAAAGGGTCTTGTTATATAAGTGGTATTTATTTAATTGGAATTCTCACCATACAAACATATGTTCACAAACCGTTTCACAAAATTATCTTTTGTAAGAAAATGAAATGCTTTCGTCGTAAGTATTACCTCTTTTAATTTTAAGTATTACCTCCAATTGTATAATTTAATGTCTTAAAGCATTAGTTTAGATCGTGGAACACCTGTTAGTTGAAACTTAAAATAGGTGAACGTATTTATTTATGTACTCGTATTAATGAACGATACGATATACGGACAGGATAATGTTTTATATTTATCTAATTATATTTGTAAATTGTAAACAAGATTTAACAATTGTTACATAGTATTTTTCCCATACATACATTTCTGTTGAACCTCTTCCATATATAAAATGCAATAGTTTATCCGTCTGATTTTCATTAAAGATATTTATATATTTTTAATTAAAATTACGGCGGACCCAGATCTCGCAATAGTTATTTATAGATGATTTAAGAATTGCTCGATCGGCGGAGAGTGAAACCAACTTTAAGAATAAATCGACTGCATTTTTTATTAAGTATTTTACAATATGGCTCACAAATTATATTTAATTCATGCGATCATGTAGTGTCTTAGTCCGCGGAACAAGAGTCGATGTATTCTTAAGACAATAGCTTTAATATTTATATCAGTATCTTCCACTTTAAAGGTAAAATATAATTATAAATAAATACAATTAGCAATAGTTCCCTAATCGCCACAATACCTCAATATAATAGTTATATTATTTATATATTACTTATCAGTAAGGTACAAGCAGATGGCGTCGTTTTCAATGTCAATTAAGAGTTTAAGGAAAGATTTATATTCTTATATTAATCTCTACTACCGTTTCTTTAGTAATATTTCATTTTTAATATTCGGGATACAAAATTCTGTATATCTTATTTTACAACCCCTCTATATTATTTTTTTACATATAAAACTTTTTGCAACAAAAAAAACATGTTTCAGTGCCAAATATTGACAATATATAAAACATATATTGTCATTATGATCCTCGTAAAGTCTATAAAATATATAAATGTTGAATCTGCTATACTTCCAGTAAATGATTACATTAATATAGTTCCATAACTCAAAGTGCACTTACAACTTTTTTATATAAAAATAATAAGTATTATGTATATATACTAAGTAGTATATTATGTCTCCCTGATCGAGCAACTGCCGTTAATAACCCGTCTTTAACAGTACATAAATAAAAAAGTATTTACAATATACATACAATGACATACAATATATAATAACAGTTATATGGTAGAAATAACTTTTATCTACAAATAAAACAAAACCGTGATACAGTTTTACAACAAATCGTTAATTAATTGAGCAATTTTATTGTAGAGTCCGAATGTTGTATGTTACAAACGTTGAGCAATTATCTCGCTCAGTTGCCGACTGAGCGAATCTGTTATAGCATACTCAGTATTTAATTGAGAACTGAGTTATTTTTCATATTTCCTTTTTTTTATAATTAAGTAAAACTGTATCATCGTTTTTGTTATACTGGGGTGACACATTTTATACACAGAAATATTTTTTTACTGTAATAAAAAAAAATACAATTTATAAATGTGAGTGTTAATTAAGTCGCAATTCTAATTTACTGCATTATATATTTTTGCTGACACACTTAGGATTAGAATTTTTTCTTATTTTCATAATTTAATGTATGCACGATCTGCGTTTTTTTTTATTAGCATTCGATTTTCTTTTTTTTTTATTTTGTCTTTATAAGCTAAAATTCTATACGATACAGACTGTGGGACAAATAAAAATTATAAATGTAAATTAATAATTTATTATAATTAAGACAATTTTGGTTATAAATATTTAGGAAAATTATACTTAGCTGGAGTCTGTATCGTAATGGACATATTATAATGCCTAAACTAATATTGTGTTATCATATAAAAGTTATACTTTGCCATCGTTGATCAAAGATGAAAAGAAATATGTGTTAAATTTAGTTAAATGGAGTTTTGTTATACTTTTAAAGGTACCGGGATATGGTGTGTACAAAAATGATTTATAGTATTGTGTATTGATTCGATAAGGTTAGTTTTGGGGCCGAATGGACCTTGTAGGCTTCTTGAAAGTTGTTGTAAGTTATAAACGAGTCGGTAAAGACACTTATAGTACTACTATGGTAGATACGAGGTTGAGTGAACGAATGATTTTTAAATATCGCTGAAGCAATGAATGTAAAATCTGATTGAACAATTTATAACACAACGTTTTATTGCCATTATTCTATGTTTTATAATTTCATATATATATATATATATATATATATATATATATATATATATATATATATATGGTGTAGTAAGTAATTAAAAAAAAAAGTTAATCTCCATGGCAAGTCCGTTAAAAATTTTGTCATCAGATTTTTACTGTAGATAAATTACAGGGATACAGATTATTTGTATAAATGCAATGGATAAGTCAGTATTAAAACTATTAAAAAAAACAAGTGGAATATCTCATCTGTTATTAATAGTATAAAAAAATAAATTCGTCATACTTTAATCTAGAACTATATTTAAAAAAAAAGATAAACTTAAAAAAACCCGGGAATACGCAGCAATGTACAACGAATCGCCGTTGCATTTGTTCAAGTAATATTAGACTCGTGTTTGAGTGATATTTAAAAATATTGTGTCTTTACTTGTTTTGATGTTGTTGATATATGTGGATAAGGAATCAATTCGGGTTGAGTAGGACTGTTATCACGAAAGCATTTGACAGCAACCATCATAACATACTTTTTAAAACTATATTACCTCACTGATGAAGGTTGTATGAACAATAAAAAATTAGAAATGAAATGTTGAAAATCTCTTGTTTTCGTGTAAACAGTCGCGTTGATAGGAACATATCAGATAGTCGGAAAAAAAATAAAACTTAGTACTTTAAGTATCTTTGAATCTGACTGTTACGTCAAAAGGAACGGATGAAAAAATATATCGGTTATTTTTAAGTTTAGATTTCTAACAAAGTCTGCGTTTCGAATTCTCAGCGAATTATAACAGTTGAATGTAATAAAAAAGTATAAAATAAACTCGCAGTGATTCCATTGGTGATTGGTGATTTTATTGTATTGTATAGTACCCGTCCTACCTCTGTATTGTACCTAACATTGCAGGGCCTTCTTAGGCAACGCCACGTCTACGCGCTTGGCTGCACAAGAATTTGGAAAATAAAGAAAGTTTAACACCTAATAATAATATTTATTTTTAATAAATTCCATCCATTCGTCAATCTATGGACGTATATATAATAAAATTATTTTTACGAAAACAATTGCGTTCATATTTGATTATGAAAGAAAAGTATTCTTTAGCAACATTTTTGTATCAAAAAGGTAGAGCAAAGACAAAGTGTTAGTTTATTAAATTAATACTTATGTGTAAATAAATAAATTTAGGTGTCCTTGCTGAACACTGACATAAAGAATGTATAAACTTTATTGCACAGATGACAATTTCATGCCAGGGGTCATGGCTTCGCATTCCACATAAAATAATTCTTCGTGCAATCTATAATTGATTGTTCTGAATCTGAATATAATTGGTATCCATTAATTTGTATAAATAATTTGCATGTTCCCCAGGATAAAAAGATTATTTCCTTCATAAAAAATAGATACTTATCTCATCGCCATCATCATCCCCGCTAAATAACATCGCACTGCGAGGATGAGCCTTCTGTATAAGCACCGAAGTCAAGGAATCAGTATCAGTGACCAGTCATAGGCAATGGGAATGGAATACAGCGGATTATAGAGCCCCACACCGCCGTTCCGTCGCCCCGGACAGATTAAGTGGAAGGTCAAGAACATACATAGCCTGCTCCAAAAAAATAGTATGAGCCTCCTCTATAATGAGCGGGTAATTAACCTACTATCACGCTAGTCAGGACAGATTAGTGTAGGATCTTATTTCGATTTTCCTTCTCTTACAATCACTCACTTGGGTTGATCATGCTCACTAAAAGTCAGCTTGCGGTAGCTGCGTGAAACGGATCTCTCATTTCCCTCCAAGGCGATTGAGGAGAGTGATGGCTGCTCTAGTAGTTAACTCGTGATCGGGTGCTGCTTGTAAAATCTGATCCAACCATAATTTGAATTTTACATTATATTTGGGTTCGAAGGACATCACAATAAATACATCACATACTAAACATGTAGTCCTAAAAACGAAAGTCCTAGAGCGAAAAACGATTGTCATACATGTGATGCGAACCCACATCTATTAGAAATCCGATCCAATCGTGGTACCACTTATACCAGCGTGTACTGTTGTATGACATTCAATTCTTGGCTCGTATTATATTTTCGTCTTTAAATGAGACGTGTGCCATCTACCCGACATTGTTTACACATTATACAGATTTAATACTCTAACTTTGCAGTTAGAATTGTATTAAACGATAACTCGACCCTGTTATACAAATTACTGAAATTTATCATTCAACATGCTTGATTATTTACTTGATTATGAGCGAAAACTGATAGTGATACCATGTGTGACCCGTGGGTGGTGCATTGTACTCTTACTCCGTCACTACACGGAAAATACGATACTACACATTTGAAATAAAACTACTTTTACGGATTCTATCGCGTTTGTATTTGATTTTTAATTTCCCGACGTTTCGAACACTTTACAGTAGAGATGAAACGGTTATCCGGTAACTATCCGGTATCCGGCCTATCCGACCATGTTTTCACTATCCGGCCGGATACCGGATAGTAATTCAGTATCCAGCCGGATTTCGGATAATAAAATTTAAAAAAATCTAATTGTTATACAATAGGCAAATAATACCACACCCCGAGAAATTTGATCCTGACACAATAAACATACCGCGTACTTGTTATCGTCAATGTTTAAACCAAAATATTGCCAAATTGGAGATCGTTTTTTGATGATAAGATTTCTTTTCAATTCAAACATAAAACCACAACGACACGCATAAACAAAAACAAACTGACACGCGCGAACACTCGAACGCCCCCGAGTCGTCGCGATCTCCGCTCACGTGCGACAACACCCGAACGCGCACGAATATTTCCGAAGGACCGAATATCCGGCGCTCCGGCCTCGCAGCTTGCCGAATAATCAGTATCCAGTATCCGGCCAAACCACTATCCGTTTCATCTCTACTTTACAGTGATCATGGTCACGGGAGGACTAAGGTGTCTTACGTTCAAAAAGATTTGATCCACAATGTTAGCTAAAAAACATAAATGAATCAATTTTAGTAACATAAAGTAAAACCCGATTACGAAATGAAAAATGATGTCACAAGCGGGATTCGAACCCGCGCCTATTGGAATTCCCAATGGGTGTAGTGGCAGCACGATTGGGCCGGAATCCCAATAGGCGCGGGTTCGACTCCCGCTTGTGACATCATTTTTCATTTCGTAATCGGGTTTTATAAATAATTAAGCATATTAAATGCTAAATTTCAGTAATTTAAATAACAAGGTTGTGTCATCGTTTAATACAATTCTAACTGTAAAGTTTTAAGTATTAAGCCTATAACAATGTGTAAACATTGTCGGGTAGATAGCATACCATCACCTTAAGACGTAAATATGATACGAAGTGAAATTTGCATGTCCTACAATTAGTCACGGTGGTGCAGTGGTAGCACGATTGGGCCGGAATCCCAATAGGCGCGGGTTCGAATCCCGCTTGTGACATCATTTTTCATTTCGTAATCGGGTTTTATAAATAATTAAGCATATTAAATGCTAAATTTCAGTAATTTAAATAACATAAAGTAAGCCGCCTTTAAAAATCAATAATAAAATTTGTATTTTGCCTTCTGAGTTTTCTTGCCGAATCTTTCTCAGAGTGTCCGCATTTCGATCCGGTGGTAGCTTAATAGTTTTTATTAGACTTTTTAAACTAGTAAACACATTTTAATTTCATTTGTGTAAATAAACAAGTAAATGAAATAAAAGAAATTAATTTGAGAGATTTTAACTATTAATACATACATACATATCATCACGCCATATCCCTTGCAGGGTAGGCAGAGAGAACAGAGTGCCAGAGAACTCTATCTCTGCATACTTCACTCGCTTCCTCAACATTCATAATTCTCTTCATACACGCTCGCCGG
Organism: Lymantria monacha; assembly: GCA_905163515.2. Classification (NCBI taxonomy): domain Eukaryota; kingdom Metazoa; phylum Arthropoda; class Insecta; order Lepidoptera; family Erebidae; genus Lymantria; species Lymantria monacha. The sequence continues at coordinate 31,606,362 of LR991093.1, forward strand.
TTTCGGAGACTCTTGACTCCACCTTCCTTCAGTACATGACCGATCTGGTCTAGGTAGGTTAGTCTCGGTCTCCCTCGGTACCTACATCCTTCCACTTTCGCATTGTATATCTTCTTAACCAGGCGTTCGTTCGGCATTCTTTCCACATGTCCGAACCATCGGAGCATTCCCTTTCGCATCTTTACACCAATACTCTCTTTCATACCTACTCGCTCTCTTACGTCGTCGTTACGAGTGCGGTCGGTCAGCCTAACTCCACAGATTTTCCGCAGAGATCGCATTTCGACCGCATTAATTTTACTATCATACTCTTTTCTGCATAGCCAACTCTCGCTTCCATACAGTAATGTTGGGACAAGCACTGCGTTATGTATTGCTACACGTGCCTTCTGGCTGAGGTGGTGGCTGCCGAGAAGTTGCCCCAACGCTCCGTTCACTCTATTTCCCGCATTCACTCTTCGCTCTATATCAGTGGTGTACCTTCCATCTCGGCTAAATCCACATCCAAGATATACAAATTCATCCACTTGCTCTAGTACATCATTACCTATTATTACTCTTACATCTGTTCTGGTTAACTATTAATATTTTAAACTAAATTAAAATACGAGTACTTCAATCTAGCGATAAGCTTTTAAATCTTTAATATAAATTGTATAGGTAATAATGGTATAATTTGAAAGTTATTTTTTTCTTTTTAGCGCATTTAAATGAAAAGATGTTTTTTTTACAAAGATTTTTTTTTTATTGCTCATGGTGTCAAACGTGCAAGCAGCACACCTGATGGTAAGTGTCACTGCCGCCCATGGACCTTTGCTATACCAGGGTATAGCTTAGGCCGCTGCCTACCAATAAAATCCCCAAACCCACCCAGTTGGGCTTTCGGTTCGCTCGCTCACCGAACGAAGCGTAATAGCACATTGCCATTACTCAGACGTCGATCTTCTGCGAGAGTATGGTACTACCCCGGACGGACCGGCCCTCGGCTGTAGACAGAAAACTGTCAACAGCATGGTCCTACCACTATTAAACTTTTGTACTTTTAATTTAATTTATTCTTAGTAAAAGGCTAGGCTGGCTACATTATTAATATTCATCAAAAGTAGAGACACAATGACAGAAGATTGTAAGAAAAGGGGGCTACGCGTGAATGTGAACAAAACCAAAATAATGGTCTTCGAAACAGACGAAGCCAGAACAGATGTATGTAAGAGTAACAATATTCAGCATTCGTAACGACGACGTAAGACAGCGAGTAGGTATGAAAGAGAGTATTGGTGTAATGACTGCGAAATGTATGCGAAAGAGAATGCTCCGATAGTTCAGACATGTGGAAGGAATGCCGAACGAACATCTGGTTAAGAAGATATATAATACGAAAGTGGAAGGATGTAGGTAACGGGGGAGACCGAGACTAACTTACCTAGACCAGATTGGTCACGTTCTGAAGGAAGGTGGAGTCAAGAGTCTTCCAAACCGGCGAGCGTGTATGAAGAGAATTATGAATGTTGAGGAAGCGAGTGAAGTATGCAGAGATAGAGTTCTCTGGCACTGTGTTCTCTCTGCCTACCCTGCAAGGGACATGCCGTGATGCTATGTATGTATTTTAACTATTATAATAGTTAAAATACATACATACCATCACGCCATGTCCCATGATCAAAAGCTTATCACTAGATTGAAGTAGGTACTCGTATTTTAATTTATTGTTAGTTTAAAATATTAATAATTATTAATATTTATTAATATTTTAAACTAACAATAAATTAAAATACGAGTACCTACTTCAATCTAGTGATAAGCTTTTTTAAATCTTTAATATAAATTGTATAATAATGGTATAATTTGAATGATATTTTTTTCTTTTTAGTGAATTTAAATAATAAAAAAAGATGTTTTTTACAAAGCTTTGTACTTTTAGTTTATTTTATTCTTAGTAAAAGGCTAGGCTAGTTACATTATTAATATTCATCAAAAGTAGACAATTTTAGCAGAACAGGACGTGTCATGTGGTGCTCTTATATTACATTCAATATGTTAGTGCTTTAACGGAATAATAAGTACTTTTTATGCCATTTTGTGTAATTTGATGCGCAGAAATATTGAGGTGTAGTGAAAATGATATAACAGTGCCCTACGTACGTTTTCATTTTCCACTAAAATTCTCAAAAGATACCATTAACAGTGTGGCCATGGCACTGTTGAAAGCGACGATTTGACTTACCGACGGATGATGACTTTAAATAAAGGTAATTTATAAACAAGGATTTGGCTTACAGGTCTGAGTAACCAAGCCATAAACTTCTAGAGAAAAAAAGAAAAGTCGTCAAAAGTATGAAAGTTAAATAGTGTGACCAACTTTATTAAATTTATACTGTTTTAGTAGATTTACAATATACGATATAATAGTTTCCTTGGTTGAAATCTGTTTAGCGTTATGGTTAAATTTCGTGCGAATAAGACATTCTTTCACACTTCACACGCAAATACTCATGGTTAACATGAAAACGGGGACGATAGTAAGATGCGTAAGTTAACAAAAACGGAAACGCAAAACAGCTGATGCGGCGCACGCATCTTGACTGATCCTCTCGGGGGAGCAGGGGAGATTATGCGTGGGAACCGGGTTACTAGTTAACACTGTTGTCAAGGTCACATGCTCGGCTAATTACTATTTTAATGCAATTTCAATATCTATGCAGAGGTGTCTCTAAATAAATATTTTTACAGTATAATTAGTTAGGTCAAAAGGCCAAGCGTTGGGGCGTCGGGATCGAATGTCAGTAGACGATCTTTCCGACGTCCCGTAAAAGCGCGGAAGGGGGTTGCTGTGGTTTTAGTAGGTACTCCGGTGGAACAGCTAACCGGCGAGTCCCATTCTCCCCCCCCCCCCGTCTCGACACCGTTCGGGGGTGCTAGCGCGTAAATGTGTTTCCACAGAGTCAAAAAAAAATAGGATAATTAGTTCAAAATTTAAGTATCAATTTTTTATATATACGGCATCAGAATCGTATACTGAATACCCTTCTTCAATATGCACAGTCTTTTACCAGTCATACTGTATATAATTCTAACTAATATCATAAATTCAAAGTGGGAAAGTTTAATTTGCTACACTTTCTTGCCTTTTCAATTCAACAGATCAACATAGAATATTGTTTGCATATTATCAGGGTTACAGATAAGAACATAGGATGCTCTGTGGTAGCGACTTCTAGTCCTTACATAGGTATCTTAAAAATCTTATCGGTATCTTAAAAACCGGTCAACTGTAATGCTCTTTACTTTTGCGATATTTAGTATGAAAAATTAATACACACAGCGCTGACCGCCACGTAATTGGAATTGCACGATGGTAATGATGCTGAAACTAAAGTTGTGTAGCTCTTAAGCGAGTGATATAAAAGAGCTATATCACTCATATAGACACAATCTATCACTCGCTGACTTTACCGCCGAATATATCAGTAGCTCACTAGCTCATCGCTCACTTCGCATCGCAGAATATTTCACTCTCAGAAGCTAACGAAAAATGAGCGAGATAGGTGCGCTGCTGCGTGGCCCGCCGACAAGAATGATATTTCACACTGTTTTCGTATCTATGTAATTAAGTTGTCAAAAGAAAATACACTCTATTTCTTTAGAAATAAAGTTTAATAATTAATATTTATTACTAGAAAATAGATTTGTATTTGTTTTATTATAACCAACTAGTAATGCTTTTTTGATATTATGATACTAGAGCGATAAAGTATTTTGAAATTCTTTTTTATGGGTATTTAGTTGCTCCCGGGGTATCTCGTAAATACGTGACCGAGTGTTGTATAAAACTTACTTTTATAGACGTTTTTAACAATAAAACTAACGTAGTATATTTATTTGCGCAAGTGTTTATATCATCATCATCATTATCTCAGTTCAATTTAAGTCTCACTGTTGGGCTCGAGCCTCCTCCATAATAGAAGGGAAATTGACATACTATACCACGCTGGTCAGACGTGGTGGTATAAGGTTTTGTTTCGAGTTCACGTCCAACCAATCCCTAAAAAGAGAGACCGGGCGGACCCATCGAATTACAGGCTGATTCCGATAACATCCTTGCTCTCCAAAGTAATGGAGAGAATCATTAACCGCCAGCTTCTGCAGTACCTTGAGGATCACCAGTTGATCAGTGCTTTCGACATGGTCGATCGGCTGGTGATCTTCTTGTGTACCTTACACACCGTTGGGCAGAGGCTTTGGAAGGCAAGGGTGAGACGCTAGCATTCAGTCTATATAGCGCAAAGGCGTTCGATAGGGTCTGGCACGAGACTTCTTCTATCGAAGCTACCTTCTTATGGTATTCCCGAGGGACTCTGTAAATGGATCGCCAGCTTCCTAGATGGTCGAAGTATAAAAGTCGTCGTCGATGGCTCTTGCTCCAATACCATGACCATTAACGCTGGTGTACCACAGGGCTCGGTGCTCTCCTCGACGCTGTTTATCCTGCATATCAATGACATGCTCTCTATAGAGAATATGCATTGCTATGCGGATGACAGCACGGGTGACGAGTGGTATACCGAACATCAGAATATCCCTCGGAGTATATTACAGGAAAGAAGGACTCAACTTGTGTCTGAAGTCAAGCGCTCTCTGAGGCGAGCCTCGAAATGGAGTGAACGAAACTTAGTCCAGTTCAATCCCACTAAGACACAAATTTGCGCGTTCACTATAAAGAAGGACCCGTTTCTCATGGCGCCTCAGTTCCAAGGAGTAACTCTCCAAATTGCCGAGAGTATTGGGATCCTCGGCGTCGAACTATCAAGCAAAGTCCAGTTTGGGAGTCATTTGGAGGACAAAGCCAAATTGGCAAGTAGAAAGCTGGGCGTCCTGAACAGAGCCAGGTGGTACTTCACACCGAGACAACGTCTTGTGCTATATAAAGCACAAGTCCGCCCTGCTCACATTTCTGGGCAGGCGTGCCCAAATATCAGCTAGACCCACTTGACTCCCTGCAAAGACGTGCTGTTCGGATCGTCGGTGATCCCAATCTCACGGAAAGACTGGAGTCATTGGGGAGCCGGAGATACTTTGGGTCTCTCTGTGTACTCTGAAGGGCTCTTTCACGGGGAGTACTCTGAGGAACTATTTGACTTGGTACCACCGTCACCATTTTATCACCGTACCACTCGACACCGCAGCAGGGTTCATCCATTTCACCTGGAAACGATTCCCTTGCATAGATATAACATGCGTTTTATATCCTTTAGTCATCTCTTATGATCACCCACAAGTAAGATAGGGTGTGTGGAAATGTATTCTTACTCCGTCACCACAGAGATAATTGTTTGTATAGATTTTAATAATTATTAGCTTTTAGTTATTATTATTGGAACTGTAAATACACTAAATTGTTCGCCCTAGAACCTTTTTTCTCTAATAATAGAAATCTAAATAGAATTCTCTGTATGCTTAAGTGTTTTTGTAGAACCTTAATATACATTAAAAATTAAGTTTAACTATCGATAATGAGTAATTTAAATAAAAAGCGAAGCCCATTATGGGAAAAATGAGTGATAGATTCATTTGAGCCATAGATTTAAAGTGAGCGATAGAATAAAGTGAGTGATCTTTGAAAGTGAGCTAGAGGAGTGATTTAATAATGTGATTGACTACTGAGCTAAGTGAGCTAATTAGTGATATGTGTCTTTACAGTGAAAAGATATGCATCACTCTTTTCAGCGCAGTGATACATATTACGCATGACTAGCTGCAACACAGAGTGTCCTTATTTCAAAAAAGATAGGTGTTCTTGAGGAATGGTAAACATTCTTTAGATGGTGCCAAAGAGTAAAGTTATTAAATTGAAAAAGAGTGGCAACTCGATGATAAAATATGCATGTATGGAAAGTGCTGCCACCCAGAGTTTAGGCGGTGAACTAAAGTTGAAGTAATATATATACATATCTACATGTGTATGTGTAATTACATAGAATTTTCTTTTACTATGAAAGCTACCCTGAAATATAAAAAAAAACATATCAGCTGATAATTAAACAGTAATAATATCAGCCTAACATTGAAACTTGAGATAATTTTCAGAAAAATATCAATAACCGAAAATAGATCGATGACAATAAGTACCTACGCTAGGAACAAAAAATAACAATTCTCAGTTGTCAAACGTTTGACAGGCAGGACAAAATGGCAGCAGTTAAGTTTGTACAACCAATCTGTAGGCGGCGCGACGGTCAGTAAAAATAAGTAATGTTTTAAGTGTGCCCCCCCAGGATGGTGCTCAGGTTATTTTATTTCTTTCCGTCGTGAATTAAAACATTATTGGGTTTTGGTAGAAAGTCCCGATCTAAATCTACAGTAGAATTCTAAAATATTTTATTGTTACTGTCATTAATGTCAAAAATGTCAACTGGTAAATTACAAAACATGTTGATATTCGGATCGGCACGTGTATTATTAAGGAGTTATTTATAAAAATATTAGACGAATGTTCAATTATGGATGCTTATGACATATTCAAGAAGTTAACTAAGGGTTTGACATTTAAACATCGAGTTTTAGGCGTTAAAAATAATGTAAGTATAACCTATAACTTTTATTTTTTGCTAAAATATCGGCAATTGTATCATTATTTTGTTAAATATATAGGTACATTGTATTATAATATAGTTTATACGACAACATTCGAAAATGGTTTTCATAAACGTAATGAGTCGTTTATTTCTAACGAACATTAAATATCCAAATATTTTTACTCTAATGCAATTAAAGTGAATTTGTAGTACCATTATTTTACACTATCTTTAGTTAAATATATTTTGTAGTAACAATATTTGTGAACAAAATAACTGAACCAATTAAAGTGGAAGGGAACACTGGAGGGAAAGCGCGTAAACCAACTTTCTTAGTGGGATTTGAAGTTTTCATTGGTAGGCAGCGGTCTAGCTATACCCCTGGTATTGCAAAGGTCCATAGGCGGGAGTAACACCTATTATCGGGTGTTTGTGCTGCTTGCATGTTTACCACCACAAGCAATTATAAAAGTACATGCAATAATGCATTGGTTTTCATAAAATGATTGTATAGATTTTATTTTTATGTTGTTTACTTGGCCATTAAAACACTACTGATGATCCATTGCTAAAATCATGTCATCATCACAGACCATAATGTCCCACTGTTGGGCTCGGGCCTCCTCTGTAATGGGAGGGAAATTAACCTACTATACAGCGCTGGTCAGACGTGTTGGTATAGGGTTTTGTTTCGAGTTTTCCCTCTCTCGCATAGATGTTATATGCATTTTTTATCCCTCAGTCGTCTCGTACGATCATCCACTGGCAAGATATGTGGTGGTGAATAGTCTTCTTACTCTGTCACCACACGGAAAGTTAAAATCATGTGCTTTATATCAATCACTGCTTATATGTATGATTTTCATCAAAACCTTTTAAATCATTTAGTTGCTTCATAAATGAATATAAGCATTTACAACATATCTTTAAATCACCATAATTTAAAACATGCTTAAATCCAAAAATTTTTAAACAAAAATATCTTTAACTAATAATAATATTTTGTACAATGGCATAACTATTCTTTAATTAAATTATCTGTTAAATACCTTGTGTATTTTATTTAATTTAAACAGGAACAAACCCCTAAGCTGACAGTGAAAAAAGAGGAATTAGAAATAAAAGAAGAACCAGTCAGTGAAGATGAAGAAAATTTACAGAATGAATCGGAACATTCTCTATCTCAATCGGAAGAAGAAAATTCTAAACTTGACAAAGAAAAAGATGAAGAGCTTGAATTAGTATCAGGTGTAAAAGTAGGAGGTAAAAAGAAGAAAGTGAAAAAGGAAAAACCAGAAAATTTAAAAAAGAAACTTGAAATTGAGGAGGTATTATTATAATGTTTAATTAACTTCAGCCTGTCTATATCCTCTCCCATAATTGCAGTACAAGTGGGTTTTATTACGAGTTTTCCTTCACATACATTTAAAATATTGCATATCCCTTAGTTATCCTTTATGACACCCACAGGGAAGATATTATTCCTACTCCATCACCACATGGAAAGGAAAACTTATTAAACCAAATATGATTGCCAACCCACTTGTCAAGTAGAATGGTTATGGGGTTATTCTCCCTTCATGGAGAGACCTCTGTCATACGTTGGATGTTGATAAACTGATGAATTTAATCATTCAGAGTATAAAAAGTCACTGAGAATATGAATTGGAATAATCTATAGCAGTTTATTTGTTAAATAAATCTCAGAAATTACCAGACAGATAAAAAATTATGTTATATTAGATAAAATGTTTATTGAGAAATGTTATAAGTTATATACATAATTCAGTGACAATTAACAGCAGGGCAGTGCTTATAAATGATAGCAAATCTGGCAAAATATAATAACAATGGCCGATAAGTATTTTGTACTGCTTACTGTTGTAAAAATGAGTGTGCTGATAATGATTTTTATTAATGTATTATGTAAATAATTAATATTATCACTAATTTCGCCCAATTGAAGCTGTTGGTATAAAAATCTAAAATGTTGACAGTAGTCACAATTCTACAATATTATAATCAATCTTGTTTCTAGCACAATCGTTTCCGAAATGAGCATGGCATCAAAGCTATTGGTCGTCATGTACCACCTGCACTACATGACTTTACTGAGCTCACAACCAAATACAATGTATCTAAAATGTTAGTGGACACTGTAAAGCAATGCGGCTATGATGAACCCACTCCGGTGCAGCGGCAAGCAATACCTTGTATGTTGGAGGTTTGTATATATTTCTTAACCTACATAGATTACAGAGATGTTTAAATACCAATCTCTCCTTCTCAATGTTGAGTCTAGTTGTTTATTAATATTATATTTAAAAAAATATTTCATAAAGTTATAAAACTAGCAACAAACTAACTTAAACTTAATTATATTTTGTCAAGCTTACCATTCATTCACAAGCAATATCTAATCAATGTTGATTTATATTCTAAATGGCTGCTCTAGTAGTTTTCTCTTGATCTGATGACGCTTTTGGGATCTATTCCAGAAATATTTTATTACATTATATTTTTTCATTATTTCATAAACAATAATATTGATTTATATTTTAAATGCCTGCTCTAGTACTTAACTCATGATATGGTGCGGCTTTTGGGATTAGTTCCAAAAATATTTTTTACATTATATTTGAGAATTATATTGTGGTTGGAAGGGAACCTTACCATTCATATACAATTTTATATAAAAAGAAGTCATTAGAAATATTAAAGACATTAAAGCATTCCTTGCCGGCCCTTCTCAGTGTCGATAATGTACTGGTCGAGTGATAGTTTATTGTAATAAATTAAAATAAATTGTTATTATGTAATTGCTAATATATGTATAACCAAACGAAGGAACATAGGGTTTATATATGATTATTAGTTCTGAATTTGAATCAACATGCCTGTATTATGCCTCCAGGACCGTCAAATCCTTGCCTGTGCCCCAACAGGGTCAGGTAAAACAGCTGCTTTCTTATTACCCATTCTACATTCACTCGGAGCTCCGCAAGGGGGACCTAGAGCATTGATTCTGTGTCCGACAAGAGAGTTAGCTCATCAGATTTATAGGGAAGCTCTTAGATTGAGTGCCGCAAGCAATTTGAGATGTAGCGTCGTTAGAAATATAAAAGAAAGTAAGGTGAAGGAGCGGGAAGCAACAATTCGAAAAAGTGGTAAGTTTTAACAATTCGTAAAGTAATAAGTTTTCAAAGTTTGTAAAAGTAATAAGTTTTCAAAAGTTCGTAAAAGTAATAAGTTTTCAGAAATTCGTAACAGTAATAAGTTTTCAGAAGTTCGTAAAAGTAATAAGTTTTCAAAAGTTCGTAAAAGTAATAAGTTTTCAGAAATTCGTAAAGTAATAAGTTTTCAGAAATTCGTAAAAATAATAAGATATCAAAAATTCATAAAGTAAAAATTTTCAAAAACTCGTTAAAGTAATATGTTTTCAAAAGTTCGTAAAAGTAATAAGTTTTCAAAAGTTCGTAAAAGTAATAAGTTTCCAGAAATGCGTAAAAGTATTAAGTTTTCAAAAATTTAAGTAAAGGTTAAGTTATCTTTGCAAAAGTACTCTGTAGCTCTATTAATTATTGGTGTGTTGATGGAGTAAAAATATAATCCACCACAATTACCCATCCCATGGGTGTCGTAAAGGACGACTAAGGGATGTATTAAGCAGATAATATCACAACACGAGAAGGAAAGCTCGAAAATCTCTGATTTTTATTTTATACCTTACACTAGTGACGTGACTAGTGAGTGAGTTAAAGAAATATTTTTTTTTTTCAATTATCAAAACATGTTTTTTTAATTTCAGATATTGTTGTCAGTACACCAAACAGATTGTGCTATTTAATGAACCAGGAAAATATAAATATATCCCTTGAGAAGTAAGTATCCCACGTCTGTATAAGGAAACTGTAAAAAAGCTATCCATCAATTCATCTATCATATAACAGACTCCTACTGTTGATCATAAATCTCCCCAAAAAGAAATGCCATAAGCATCACATCAACACATGACAATCCTCTGCATTGACGGTTTTAGCAGTACCAGGGACTTGGCCAAGACTTCTAAGGAACCACACAAAAAAATAAAATTCATACCCATATGAAATCATAGCAGAAAAAATTGGAATATAGCCATCGTGATCATCATCTTATTCTTACCTGAATTATAAAAAAATAAGCAAAATGAAATTTATATCTGGAGCCCCAGGCGGTCGCTTGACCGCGCCCTACCTTAACTTCAATAATGGTCCTCTGACAATCTCCCGGCCGGTTTTTGCTTCCTAATAGCACTTGGAAAATGCACTCCCACCCTCCGAATACAAAAGGGATAAACCTAACTAATTAGAAAATTATGACAGCCATTCAAGAACGTTATCATAACTTGTTATGATCAATCTTGACGAATGCGATCCCAAAAAAAATAACCAAATGCGAGATGCTTCGCTTCCAGAAAATTCTACAGCAACAGATTCTTGACATCATCCTGTGGCGACGAAATAAAAATAGTTTGGCAAATCCAAAAGTGCACGCCTCATAATTGTTTATTATTTATCATTTACTATTACGTGATGATATGTATGTATGTATGTACTATTACTCAATGTCATAAATGAAAGAAAACAAATACTTTTGACATTTCGCGCCATGCCCGACGTAACGCAAAACATAGCTTGCAACCATTGTAAACGAAACCAATTTGCATAAGGTATACATACACTAAAGACTAAGCAGTTTAGTTGTTTATTAATTACAATTAAACGACCAGAGAACCAACCATTACCAAGCCATTTTAGACAGGAAACAGTGCGTTGCGATTATGAAGCGTGTAAAAACCAATACTTCGATACATTAATTTTTACGATCGTGAGAGTGCCAGATACATACGGACATATATCCGGACACCCCACGTCCTAATATTTTTTTAATCAACTTTTTTCTTACTTTAAACAAAATAATAGCTTTTAAAAATATCAAATACGTTTAAACGAATGTTTTTTCTTGACATATGTATGATAATATTATCCTATAAGTGCAGTGTGAGAAAAAGTACAGTCATTTGTAGTTTTGAAAAGTTATTGATTTTCATATATCGGTAGTAGAGCATCACCTCAACGCTTCGGTTGTGAGGCGTGCAATACAATTGTCGCCCTCCCTTGCTTTTTTTGGAGAGTAGTACAAATCAGCTAAAGTGATCACCAGGAAATTGAATGATTGTGAAGAAAATGAATTCAAATACAGAAGATAGACATACAGACGACCGGACAAATAATGAGGATTTAATAAAGTTGTGTCTCTGTCTCATGTTTTTTTTTTATTGATTTTAAAACGGCAACACCCTGAACTAATCCCAATTCTTAAATTGCGAGAGATTTCACTGACATAAATAGCGGACACAAATCACACTCAACAACAACAACACAAACAACTTGTAGTCCTTAATACGTATTATCATGCGTGAGAATCTAACTCGCAAAACTTGGCATAATAACTCGATATTATTAACCACTACACCATTTACGTACTGTGCAGTCAATGTAAAAAAATACTTAATCTTCCAGAGTCCGCTGGCTGATAATTGATGAAGCGGATAAACTATTTGAAGGTTCCACCGAGCAAGAATCGGACTTCAGACAGCAACTCGACCAGATCATGTCTGCTTGTACCAGTAAACAACGTCGCGTGGCGATGTTCAGCGCCACACATACTCCAGTAGTAGCTAAGTGGTGTCGACATAACATGAGGGGACTTATCAACGTCACTGTCGGACAGAGGTTAGTTCACCTATTATTCATTTTGATTTAGGGCTAAACGATGTGCTGGGTATTTAATGATTATCATCATCAAGAACCTGCTTATACCCCAATTACTTTGTGTCCACGCAAAACGTACACATGTGATGATAATAATCCTACCTAGCTCTGTTTATTTAAAAGAAAACTACTTTACGGATTCTATCGCGTTTGTATTTGATTTTTAATTTCCTGATGTTTCGAACACTTTACAGTGATCGTGGTCATGGGAGGACTAAGGTGTCTTACGTCCAAAAGTCATCGTTATTACAGAAATTTATATCTACCCGCTACAGTATCAGTTATTAAAAGTTTGACCCACATATTTTAATACAAATTCATTGCCAGTACAAACAGAGAATGATTCTATATGTAAAAAAAAAAATGTTTATGATAAGTTATATTAAACATTTAATTTATGATAATCATTATATTGTAACAATTTACTAGTTTAAAAAATCTAACAAAGAGCTTTATATTTAAGAGATTTATATTTTTCTATACCTTTTTGAAGATTTTTTGACGGATTAAAGTTGATATCACATATGTTTTGACATTTCACTCTAAAGTTCATTGTCTGAGCAATGAAGTTCATACTGAACTATCAAGCTAGCTGTGAAATCTGTTTTGATCAGTTACATTACACCATTCTATGTAAAAAAAAAAATACAATGGTTATTAAAATACACTTGTTTAAGTAATGGTACCATTTGATAGATTTATATATTTTCATAGATCATTTCACAGATTGTTACAAAGACTCTTAACTTACAGTACCTTCCAGAGGCTAGTTGGAATTGCACTCCAGCAAAAAGTAGTGGTTACTCCGTCATTTACACTTGCCATTGCTTAGCCTGTCACTGTTGCCATTGCTTAGCCTGTCACTGTCTCCAGTAAAACAAAATAATTTTGTGTGTTACAGGAATGCAGCAACAAGCCTAGTTGATCAAAAATTGTTGTATTGTGGTAATGAAAATGGTAAATTGGTAGCTTTTAGACAACTTGTTCAAGAAGGTCTGAAACCACCTGTTTTAGGTATGTATGAAACAAAGATCATGACTATGGGATGGGATTTTTTTATTGCTTATGGTGGCAAACGAGCACACAGCACACCTGATGGTAACCTTTGCAATACCAAAAGTATAGCTAGGCCGCTGCCTAGCTATACAAACCCACCCAGTTGGGCTTCCGGCTCTCTCGCTCAACGAACGAAGCGCAAGAGCACATTGCCATTACTCAGACGTCGATCTTCTGTGAGAGTGTGGTACTACCCCGGACGGACCGGCCCGCCGCTGTAGCCAAAGAACTGTCCACAGCGTAGTTTTACCTCTTTTAAAATTTTATTCTAATACAGTAGTCCACACCGCTTACTTGCCAGTGGGAGTCTTAAAAACCATAAGAGGCATCACCAGCACCTTTACACATCCCACTTCCGGCCCCGAGCCTCCCCCACGATAAAAGGGAAAGTGGTTTACTATACCAAGCTGGTACACCCCACAGGTAAAATATGAAATGGGTAATTTTGTTCCTACTCCGTCACCACACTGAAAATATATAGCCACCCCATCACCATTTAACTAACCATCAATGAATGGAATGCTTTTCTGCAAGCGTTTTATGCAATCGTGGGAAAACATAGTTGCACACGGTGACTGACTGGTAATGGCATAGGGGTTAAAATACAGTGTCGTGAAATCGATTCCCACGCGGTACAATATTTTGTGTTCCATCCACAGCTTATTGTTTTGAAGCTGATTGTAATTTATATCAGTCAAATGTATATTTGTAAATTTACTAATTCTCACAGGAAATCGACGTCTGAGCAAAAGCAATGTACTATGGCGTTTTATTCAGTGAGTGAGAGAGCTGAAAGCCCAAATTTCTTGGTGGATTTTGGTTGGTAGTCGGCCCTGGTATTGCCTAGGTTCATGTGCGGCAGTAACACTTACCTTCAAGTGTACTGCTTACTCATTTAAGCAATAGAAATAAATAAATAAATAGTGTTCTTATGTTTAAAAAAATACTCTTTCAGTGTTTGTACAGAGCAAGGAGCGTGCGAAACAGCTGTTCAAGGAGCTGTTGTATGACGGCATTAACGTGGATGCGATACACGCGGACAGAACACAAACTCAGGTTAGATCCTCTCTCGAGAGAGAAAGAGATCTCTCTACTTTTTACACTACATGTATGTCCCACTAGTTGACTTCTCAAACTTTCTAACAGCACGAGAAAGGAATTGACCCAAAAATATCTTTATGTATGCGTCCCCTGTTGAGCTTGACTCTCCTCCACAATAGCAGAGAAATTGACCTATACCGGTAGATGGATCGATGGATCTGTTTTAAATATACATACATACATATCATCACGCCATATCCCTTGCAGGGTAGGCAGAGAGAACAGAGTGCCAGAGAACTCTATCTCTGCATACTTCACTCGCTTCCTTAACATTCATAATTCTCTTCATACACGCTCGCCGGTTTCGGAGACTCTTGACCTTCTTTGAGTACATGACCGATCTGGTCTAGGTAGGTTAGTCTCGGTCTCCCTCGGTACCTACATCCTTCCACTTTCGCATTGTATATCTTCTTAACCAGACGTTCGTTCGGCATTCTTTCCACATGTCCGAACCATCGGAGCATTCCCTTTCGCATCTTTACACCAATACTCTCTTTCATACCTACTCGCTCTCTCACGTCGTCGTTACGAATGCGGTCGGTCAGCCTAACTCCACAGATTTTCCGCAGAGATCGCATTTCGACCGCATTAATTTTACTTTCATACTCTTTTCTGCATACCCAACTCTCGCTTCCATACAGTAATGTTGGGACAAGCACTGCGTTATGTATTGCTACACGTACCTTCTGGCTGAGGTGGTGGCTGCAGAGAAGTTGCCCCAACGCTCCGTTCACTCTATTTCCCGCATTCACTCTTCGCTCTATATCAGTGGTGTACCTTCCATCTCGGCTAAATCCACATCCAAGATATACAAATTCATCCACTTGCTCTAGTACATCATTACCTATTGTTACTCTTACATCTGTTCTGGCTTCATCTCTTTCAAAGACCATTATTTTGGTTTTGCTCACATTCACGCGTAGACCCCTTTTCTTACAATCTTCTGTCATTGTGTCGACTAGGGTCTGCAGGTCAGTCGCTGACTGTGCCAGCAGGACTGCATCATCTGCATAAAGCAGAGCAGTGACCACTGAGTCGCCCATCTGGACTCCCACATTCATATCGTTCAACCTTTGGAGACATTTATCCAGATATATGATAAACAGCCTGGCTGACAGAACGCACCTCTGCTTAACGCCGATATTGACGTCAAACCAAGGCGACATTCCATCATCCAGCCGCACACAGGCTCTACAGCCCATGTAACTGGACTGCACAGCCTGCAGCACTTTACCGTTAATACCATACTCCGGTAAAATGTCCCAAAGTTCCTTTCGTACAACCGTGTCAAATGCTCTCTCCAGATCCACAAAACTGCAGAAAACCCTCTGACCTAGAGCCAGATGCTTCTCGACAATATTGCGCAGAGAGAACACTTGATCCATGCATCCCCTTCCACTCCTGAAACCTCCTTGTGTCTCACACAGTAAACCATCGGACACCATCCTCATTCTCCTTTCAATGATTTTACCATACACTTTTGCTGCCAAACTGGTCAAGCTTATGGCTATGTAATTTGCGCAGTCATAACGTGAACCCTTGTTTTTAAACAAAGGCACAATGACTGCGCTATTCCAGTCCCCGGGAACCATTCCCTAGCTCCAACATAAATTGAGGAGCAACAGGAACGCCTCCCAGACACAGGAGCCACCAAGCTTGATCATCTCGGCAGACACCATATCAATGCCCGCTACCTTACCATTTTTCAAACTTCTTATCGCCCATTCAACTTCATCCATACTGATGCCATCGGAGGACGCCGTCGCCGAATGTTGATCTACTAAACCACATGCAACACCAGCGCCAACCGTAGCATCCGCATACATATCGCCAAAATATTCACTCCATCGGCTTAACACGTCTTGTGTTTGTGTAAGAATGTCTCCACCTAGAGAGACTTTAGACCTTATTTTATTCATTCTGAAGGCCGACCAACCACCCCGAGACTTCTTCACCTCCCTCCAAAAGAGTTTGGTGTTACCCTCGAAGTTTTTAGTCAGCCTATCTTCTGCACTCATACTTGCTCTATCACGTTTCTCTTTCACTAAGGCCTTGGTGTCATTCTTACATTGCCGATATATTTCTTTCTTCTGGTCAGTCATACTGTCATTCAGATTCAAAGAAGAGACATAGTCCAGCCACGCTTTCTTCTTTTGCTCTACGGAAGCTGCCACTTCCGCATCCCACCATGCATCACCATTTGTTTTTCTATGCTTCTTTGAACTTCCACATACTTCTTTCGCTGTATCTACCATACTCTCTTTCAATACTCTCCAGCATTCTTCAATGTCCGATTCCGGCTGGTTTGCCATCAGTCAGCCGTCAGCCGTTCTCGGACACCCTCTGCATACTTTTCTCTTACACACTCTTCTTGCAACCTTTCAACCTTTATTCTTTCAAGCACTCCGAAGTGGACACGCTCTCGCCAGTGCCTCCACTTTCTGAACAGACCACTAAATCTCGCAATAACGAGATAGTGGTCCGTATCGACTGTGGGGCCCCTGTAGGCTCTTGCGTCCAATATATACATATATTTAAATATATCCTTCCCCAAATATCACCATGACTAATGCAAATATATTGATGGGTTAGAAATACGATTTCAACAACTTTTGCTGTTTCGTAGGAATCTGCTGATTGTACAAAACATTATACCAACGCGTTTGACCTGCGTGACCTACTAAGGTCAATTGCCTTCCTACCATGGGAAAGGCTCAAGCTTAGCAGTAGGACGTATATGAGCTGAGATTGTGATAACAAATTGTATATTAATAAATTAAGATTTATTCACTAATTAGAAGTTCTGTCCTTAAAAAAAAGTGACTTTTTGTCTACAGCGAGAGAACGTAGTACGCAGCTTCCGCGTGGGTCGCATCTGGGTGTTGATCTGCACAGAGCTAATGGGGCGCGGTATAGACTTCCGCGGTGTGAACCTCGTCATCAACTACGACTTCCCACCGTCAGCTATTGCATACATACACAGGTCAATATATTTATATAATAATAATAATAATAATATGCGCAAGGCAGGGAAAACTCATAATAAAATTCTATACTAATACACCTGAACAGTGTGCCATAGTAGGTCAGGTCAGTTTTCCTTCTATTATAGAGGACTCCTCTAGTGTTCCTCCTGGGCAGACTCGAGCCCAGCAGAGGGACCTGTATGTCCAAGTGCAATTGTGTCCATTCAAAAATATATAGAGTTGATAAAACTTCACAAATTAGAAAAAAAACGTGTATATTTTATTTAGTAATAAAAAGTCATAGTTTCAGTTCAGTACAACATACAACATTATATATCAAGATTAAATAGAGGATTAACATATGTATAATATAAAAAATGATAAAAACTATAATCTATAACTTTATATTGTTTCGAGAGATGAATTTGTAAAGGACTTATAAGGACTTATAAGGAGAATGGTCTTTAACATGGATTTTGGCAAGGAATACCGGGGAGCATACGAATCCTAAACGTAAACGAATTAGTATTGATGTGGCCAGTTTATCTATATTTTTCTGAGTTTAGAACCAAGATTTAATGGGAATAGAAGGTTGGATAGAGCCATAAAACTTTCCTTTATTATGTTTAGACACTTGCCATAGATCATTTCAGGCTTTTATTAATGATGGCTTAGCTAATGAGCGTAGGTCACGCGAAAAGCAATAATTATAGGTCTCTATACCCAGATAAACTGCATTTTTAGCACAGGAATCTGCCATTTCATTGCCAATTATACCAGAGTGGCTTGGTATCCAGGCCAAGGCTGTCTCAAGACCTGATGTGTAACATTTGTACAGAATCCGTCTAATTTGGAGAGATAAAAAGAAATTATCACGGTAGCGGAAAGGGAACTTTAGAATATCAAAAAAGCAGCTTAAAGAGTCAGATAGTATTAAGGCTTTCTTAATTTTATGTGATTCTATGAAGGAAACTGCCTCTAAAATGGCTATAGCTTTCCCAGTGAATATAGAAGAGTAAGATGGGGACTTAAAATGCAATATAATTTTGAATTTAGGGATCCAAACAGCTGACCCAATACCACTGTCACTGGATAATTTAGAGGCATCTGTATAGATGACGAGCCAGTCACTCCAATCTTTAGATAAAATATAATTAAGGTTTAGGTTAGCTTCAGAGCTGTTTTTGCTAATACCTAAGTCCACAAGAACTTTCGGTTGGAAAATCAAAGAGTGGTAGTCACAATTGAAAAATGGGTTGGAAATAGTTTCGAAAATAGAAACGGGTAGCCTTTTAAATTTATTATATGAAATGACCAAGTGAGGTGGGTCTTTATGAGACCAGTAATTGAAAGAAGAAATTAAAAGGTCTAAAGCGTTAAGGATATGAGAACTAATTTGAATGGTTTTAGAGAGACATCTGTCGGAGAGATATTCACGACGGAGATGAAGGGGAGACTCCATACATTCAACTTGTAGGGCGTTAATAGGTGAACATTTCATAGCACCCGTGATAATGCGTAGGCATTTCGACTGAATTTTGTCCAGCTTTGAAAGAGCAGACTTATTACACGGTTCGAAAAGAAAGTAGCCATAATCTAGATGGCTACGGACTATCGCATTATACATAATTTTTTGGCAGAAAGGGTGTGAACCCCAGCGAACTCCCGAGAGAGCCCGCATAATATTCACACCCTGTTCACATTTCTTTACATTGTAATTGAAGTGGAAATGTCCAGATAATTTAGCATCCAGAATTAGACCCAAAAAATTTACTTTTTCTTTGACAGGGATTGTTTCATTTCCTATAAACAGACTTATGTTGGGTATAAATCGTTTACGGGAAAAAATGACCGCATTGCATTTCGAAACAGATAGGGACAAATTATGGTTGAGAAGCCATTGGTTCAAGTAATAAAGTCCAGAATTTAAACGAGAAGAAGCATCGGAGACGGAGTAAAGAGTGATATCATCAGCATATTGAAGAATTTTACAGAATGAATTGGCAGACAGTTCGAGATCGTAGGTGTAAATATTGTATAGGATAGGGCTTAAGACGGATCCTTGAGGAAGACCATTCCAGCATAACCGAGGGGGAAGAAGAGAAGAAAGGAGGAAGGAGAGAGAGGTGCCTTGGTACCTGATGCATATGGAACGGGCCATCAGCATGTTAAAAATGATATTTGTTAACCTCTCGGTAATACTCAGCTGATGCATTTTATGCCTGAGTAGTGGAAGTAGTACATTGTCATAGGCTGATGTAATGTCCAGAAAAACTTCAATGACGTGTTCATTTTTAGAGAAAGCTAGATGGATTTCAGAAGCCAAAATACTAAGACTATCAAGGGTACCTCTACCTCGTCTGAAGCCAAATTGGTTCTTGGGTACTTGGTCTCCTCTATTTACTAGTATCCACTCCAATCGGTTTTTAATAAGGTTCTCCATTATTTTAACCAAAACCGAAGAAAGGGCAATGGGCCTATAAGACGTAGAATCCTGTGGGTTTTTTCTAGCTTTTAGGATAGGGATAATAATTTTGGTTTTCCATGACTCTGGTACTTTACCAGCTGCGAAAATAGCATTTAGGATATGAAGTAGGAAGGATTTGCATACATTAGAGGATTTACAGATGAAGGAATAGGGGATGCCATCAATACCAGGTGTGGAGACCAGTCATGGAGGTGGTCTATGGTGCAAGTAAGTTCAGATAAAGAGAAGAGGTCGTCCATCTTATCATGTGGATTAGAGGGATGTGATAAGTTAGGTAGGGTTAGACAATCATAATCAGGGACAAAGGGCGGAGCTAGTCTAGAAAAGAAATCATGAAGCCAGGAGTCTGGATCATTGCTTACCATATTATCATCAGAAAAACTTCCACGAAATGTTTTGATTCTTTTACAGACAAGAAAAATAGGTGAGCGAGGCGATAAAGATTCACAATAATGTTGCCATCCTTGTTTCTTTTTTGTGGCTAGTAGCCTAGTAGTTTTTGCAGCAACTTGCCTATATATTAGATAGTCTGACATGTCTAAAGATGCTGCAAAGTGATTCTCCGCGATCTTGCGTCTCCTAACAATTTCTGTACATTCGGCATCTCACCAGGGAGGAGAAGAAGACAATCTGCATGAGGATTTTTTCAGAGGTATTGAGGCATTTGCAGCTAAGAGGATAGAAGAGATAAGAGAGTTATAAAGATCAAGAAAATTACAAGAATCGACTAGAGGCAAAGAAGAAATAGACAGATCTAAATGAGTGGAATATTTTATCCAGTCGGCTTCACAAACTCGGTATTTGAGTAAGGGTGGGAAAGAGGTGGAAAGAGGGGTTGAGAGTGTGTAAGCAATTTGGATAGAAAAGTGGTCACTGCCATAAGAGTTAGGTAGGACTGACCATTGCATAAGAGAGAACAGAGGAGATGCTAAGCTAAGGTCGGGAACACTAATATTCTGGAATGGGGATACCCGACGGGTAGGAGAGCTGTCGTTAAGCACATGTGGGTTACCTGTCGGTGTTAGGTAGGCTAGTTAGGCAGAAAATGAAGTAGAAGAGATACACTGAGAAATAGTTTATTACGGATAGCACAATAGTTCACACACAACAGATAGACACATAAAATAATAAAGAAGGAGTGAATGAGTGATAGTTCTAAGAGGTGAGGTACAGAAAACAGTTCTAGGTAGTAAAGCACAGAAAACAGCTGATAGGTACGTGCAAGCGCGATCTTATTTGTAAGCGTTCTAAAAGCAAGCGACACAGGCTACTATAGCAAATGCTTCGTATCGACTGGTGCCCGGTACCGCCGAACGCATAGATCATACGATCGGTCGTCGGGTAAACAAGATACCGTTATTTCTGCGCGTACACACTGCTATTTAAGTTTGCGGTTTGTATTATATTTTAATGTTGTAAATAATATTATATGTTTTTGTTTTGTAGTAATGTATAGTAATGATGTGTGTTGAAGAATGTAAATATATATATATAATAGAGATAGATAATGTAAATAATGTGGATGTAATTTAAATATATAATATATATAAATATATATAAAATATGTTTGTGTATGTGTGTGAGCACGCCACACACACAAAGATTGATGTCATCTAGGAGGTCTAAGAAGAAGGTGAAACAAAGATCGTTAGAGTTAGATCCCCATAGAGTGTGACGGCAATTAAAGTCACCTAACACAATCAATGGAGTTGGGATAGAAGAAAGAATAGAATTAAGTTAGAAATAATATGAGGGTCAGGATGAGGGATATAAACTGACACAAAAGATACATTCAAGGCCCTTATGGCCACGATATGGAGACCAGTTTGATGGGAGGGTAAGAGAAGTTGAGAAAATTATATATTTCTATTGACCAACAAGGCACAACCTGCCCGTCCATCCGCTCTGTCATCCCGCAAACATGCGAACCCCGGCATCCTAAAGTGGGAATGGGGTCCGAGCCATGTTTCAGAGATAGAGAGCAAGGACAGCAGGCCGGCAGCCGCCGATCAAATAAGATGTTTATTGCGTCTAATACTTCTGCAGTTCCACAGAAGAATCTGGATATCCATTGGAAGCATTATTACGAGCAAAGACAGTAAGTAATTGTTCTACAAGAACTGAAACATTGTTCGGTAATGAGTCGGAGAATTTGGATAGCATATTGATAAGGGAGCAAAGAAGAAGTTCAACTAAATTGTCATTGGGAGTAGCTAAAGGAGTGGTTTCTATGGGTTGAGGGAGAGCACATTAATTAATTTGTGAAGAAGATGGAGTACCAACTATAGCTGTGTGAGCTTGGAGATCATAGGATTTACCTAGCACTGGTTTAGATCGGGGTGGTAGAAAAACTGTCTTTTTATAAGAAGTTGGGGATGGAGTTATCGTGGTTGAAGACTGAGTCTTTTGAGAAAAGAATGTGGGTGATTGTAGATGTGTAACAGCCTCTGAGTATAAGCGCCTAGAGTGTGGAAACCTAGCAGAAGCTACTAAGTAATTTATGTTCTCCTGAGACATTACTAACTTTATAGATTTCTGACGGTCATGTTCAGGGTATTTAGCATCTGTGGCATTATGGGTACCACGACATAGAAAGCAAGATACCTCGGCATCGGGCGTGCTGCAACCATCACCAGGGTGAGACTGAGCACACTTATAACAGCGGGGCTGAGATCTACACTGTTTGGCTATATGACCGAAACGGCAACAATTCCTACATTGAATGGTTGGTAACTGGTATAGAGATACTGGTAGCGATGCATTGAAACAATAAACCTTTTCAGGCAGCTGTTGTCCTAGAAATGTAAGAACAACTGAGTTAGATGGTATCCATACTGTTGAGTCGGCCCTCATCGATTTTACATTTAAACGCCGAGCTCTAATTACTTCACCACTGTTAGTTGGGGTATGAATTCCCTCCAACAATTCTTCAAGTGACCAATCTGTGGGAATATCCCTAATAACACCCATATGCACAATTTGAAAACGTGGAATGTATGCCACATATTTATTGTTTTCTAAAATTTTAAGCTTTAGGAAATTATTGGCATTTTCGGCAGATGTAAAATCAATACTAATTTTATTCCGACCTAAATTTTTAATACCACCCTCTTTAATACCTGGTATGTTGTTGATATGAAGAAAATGCGCAAATTTCAGAATTTTAAAAGAGTACCCAGAGGATGAATCAGGCTCTTGTCTTGACACGAAAACTGTGTATGGGCCTTTGTCCGTATATTGTAACATCGAATCGGATTCATACCCTGATTTTGAAAAAACAGACTGCATAGACTCAGCAGGAGAACGAGTTTTTTTACCATCTAAATCTTTAGTTAAATGATGTTCAGCTGATCTCATTAACGGCCTAGTATGTTTTTCTGGGGGTAAACCGCCACCCCCGTCAGGGTGTTCCTCTGTGCTCAACTCCATAAGGTAAATTAGTCCACCACCAAACAACACAAACAAATATATTCAGAGCCACAAAAAAAAAAACAATTTTCACAAAACACAAAGATAACCTCAAAACGTCACTCTCTCAGCCAAGCAAATGACAGAATCCTCAAGTCATAGTTTCTTAACAGCTATTAGATACGAAACTGTCAGTGCTGCGTGCAATGTCATATAAGTAGTGTGCGAGAGGGACAGTGCTCTACGAAGTCTATATTAGTCGATTGTCTCTTTCCAATGCTCGATATGCAATATTTGTGGTCGGATACCTACTGCAACTATTTTTTTATTACTATTGTGAAGGAAGTTCGATTCGTATATGAGCAGATGATGATGATGATTGTATGTCATTAATTATCCTTACTCCAGAGTTTGAATTGACAACATCAAGACTGTATAAAATACAAATGTTAAGTTATAACATAATGACAAATATTAAATTGAAATTACTGAAATTTTTAGCATTTAATATGCTTAATTATTTATAAATACCCGATTACGAAACGAAAAATGATGTCACAAGCGGGGTTCGAACCCGCATCTATTGGGAATCCGGCCCAATCGTGCTGCCACTTACACCATCGTGAACTATTTTAGGACATGCAAATTTCGCTTTATATTATATCTTACGTCTTCAAGGTGACGTATGCCATCTACCGGACAATGTTTACACATTGTATAGGCTTTTCGTTTCGTAATCGGGTATTTATAAATATTAAATTATTTGCAATGTTCCAGGATTGGTCGGGCTGGTCGTGCGGGACAAAAGGGCCGAGCTGTCACGTTTTTTACACAAGACGATGTCGTGAACCTTAGAAGGTATGTTCTTCTTCTCAGCTCATTATTACTACTCCGTCTCCTCTTAGAATAGCAGCTATCTTTTACATTCATATCCCGGTTTGATGGGCATCATACACTAGAGCTAAAATTTACTAAACATATTTAAACAGATATTCCATATAAAAGATATTACCTCTTTAATATTTTGTTCAGATTGTTATTATTATGTTTTTTTATTTAGATTAATTGAAGATAAATTAGAATTTGATGAACTTAAATGATTGTCATTTGAAACTAATATTTTAACAGTATTGCGTCAGTAATGAAACAGTCTGGCTGCGAAGTGCCCGAGTACATGCTGCAGCTGAAACAGAACCCAAACAAGAGAAAGAAGCTGATGAAGAAGGCGCCTAACAGAGACAAGATCTCTACTATACTGGAGAAGAGGCCCAGCAAGTAAGTATCTTTTAGAAATATTCGAATAGATCAAATTATATAAAATACCGAGTTAAATAATTTTAGCCTAGTTGGTCTGGTCTGGTCCGGTCTGTGACTGACCGGACAAAGCTCTTAAACCTTCGGCCTAAACACACAACAACAAAATTATAAGCATGTAATGTAACAATGAGAGAGTGCTAAAATATAATAAATAGTGTTTTATATATATATTTAGGTGTTATATGATAATTTCGGGAATAAATCTATACTAGTATAGCCATTGCACTATTGAAGCCGACGATACGACAATGATACAAACAATTACTTTAAATTGAGTATTCAGTTATAAATAAAGATTAAGCACAAAGTTTTGTAATCATGGCATAAAATTTAATAAAATAATAGCGAAAATTACAAACTTAAAACATAATTGTACAAGGTTTTATTGATATTTCGTTATTAATTTTTGCTTTCTCTTTCCGTACAAAGTAAGAACATACGGCTAACACACAATTCTCTTCCGTAGTTGTAAGAAGATGATATCAAAAGGAGGAAAAGTGGTAGCCAGTGTAGTGTAATGAGCTAATTTCTCTCATCACGCACATGGACATTTAGAAAGAATGAATGACGAGAGGTTGACGAAGCAAATATATAAAGCAAGCGTGAATGGGACGAATACATGGGGAAGACCACGTCATACTTTTCTGCACCAAGTTGGAGATGTGTTGACGAGAGGTCTTATTAAGAGTATGCGTAATCGTAGAGTATGCATGAAGACTGCCATGGAAGTATGCCAGGATCGTGGTTTGTGGCAATCTGTAGTCTCTGCCTACCCCTCTGGGAAACAGGCGTGAGGCTATGTATGTATGTATGTACGCACACTACATTTATTCTACTTTCATGTCGTCTCTCCCAAATCTAACTTTGACTTTCATACGAGAGTGGTCACTAATACTCCCCTATGTAGCTAGGCGTGCCTTTTCGGACATAATCCTACTCTTCATAAAAGCGTACAGTGCCCGTTCACTATATTACCAGCATTAACTTATCTTTGATCATCATTTTTATTATCACTTGTTGTTTACTAGTGAGTGGAATACTGTTTGTACTCCAATCAGTACCGAATCCTTAATATCCGTGGCCAACATGGATCATGTCAAATGCTAAATCAACAAAATAAATTCGTTAGTTTTATTTCAATAAAATTATTTACTTCAACATTATCATTTCAGCTCATATACGTCCCACTGCTGGCAATTGTGGAGGAGGCTCGAGCTATACCTCGCTGATCAAACGTGTTGGTATAGGGTTTTATTTTAAGTTTGCCTTCTCTTGCACTGATGTTACATGCTTGTGTCCCTTAGTCTTCTTTTACGATCACCCATGGGTAAGAAAGGGGTGGTGAGTTGTATTGTTACTCCGTCACCGCACGGAAAATGTTTACTTAAATATTAAAAACATGAAATTTAAAGATTTTATTATTTGCAGAAGAAAATTAGACACAACAAAAGAATCTATAGGCGCTGACAAATCTAAAACAACAGAAACTATCAAAAATAGTAAAAATAAGAAGCAAAGAAGAATTGTGAACGGTGATCGAAAGACTGCACCTAAAAATGGATTGCACAAGGATAAAATCAGCAAAAAGAGAAAAAAGAAGAATTTAGGAAATAAAGAAATTAAGAAAGTTGCTAAAGGATAATAAAATTGTTATATAAAAATTAATATTGTTTGATTTTCTATATTATTATTATTTATAATTTATTAATTTATGTCATATATTGTTTTGAAATGGTGCATAGAAAGAAAATCTAGCTCTTTTCTATGGTTTGACAATATACCTCACACTTCAGAAGAGATTAATGGACATATTCAAGATAGGATAGGAGATTGGGTAAAAGCTTTCTTCTATGTAATGAACAGCCTCCATCCACCTTGCAATTTGACACTAAACGTTGCAAAACCCTCCAGTTTTGCATATTAAAGTAATAGAGGACGTCGCACCTCTCTAATGAAGGGCAATTGCTTTCTATACCATGTACGACAAACGAATTCATCCCATCCTGTTACATATTTGTAAAAAAAAATCTATATTTTCAATTGAAGCCGTAATACCCTTTTCGTCTATACTCTAAAGTGAAAAGCATGTTTTTTAAATTCCTTAAAATAATTAAAATCTTTTATTCGCTGCTATGCGGCTGTGGGTGGTTCAAAATTATTAATGTTACCCACGCAGTACTGGGGTATAACTCCTTGTAAATTGGTTTTCAGTTCGAAATTATAAGTAGATTAAGAATTGCTTTGCGAGTTGTTTTATAATTTCAAGTTATCACACGAATTTCAGTTGGAAACGTTGAAAATGTTCTTACAGCTTTATAAAGGTGATGAACCCGAAAGATTTGTTTTAGGTATCTACGTGACCTATTCAATGGGGGAGGAGATCTTCAAATACCAACAATTCAATACCATGCTTGGTAACAGGGGTTAGGTATTGGTCAGGTAGTCGAGCCAAATTCATAAATCAAGTTCAACCTTTTTTTACCTTTCTTTTTGAAAAAAGTTATTTAAAACCATACCTATATAGATTTACTACGTAAAAAATGGAGAGGGATGGGAATGATGTCTACCGGTGCTCAAAGCTGCGTACTTTAAATAACCGTTACGACATCTGTACAGTCAAAAATGCAGTAAGTTTAACCTTTCGAACGTTTTGACACAGTTCTGTGCATCCCCTCTTAAACCGTCTTGTGACAGAACTGTGCCCGTTTCTTTTTAACCACTTTTAATCCTTTCGGTCGCTGCGACAGACGACGTAATTTTTTTAGGCGCCCTCGTGCCATTCGAAAGGTTAAAGTAATATTTTTCAAATTGAGATGGGTGTTGTCTCACAATAGTTGTATAACAACATACGTGTGATTTACTTTAAAAAAAAAAACAAAATTATAAATTATACACAACATTTATTATAAAATTTGTTACAAAATATACAGTCTTCACAATATGCTTTATACAAAAATATAATTGATTAGCGTCCGTTTATCGTAAGTCCACATCAATAGCGCGCGCTTGTAAAGCTCCACTTCATATATACAAGCAAATATAATATATTTCAATTAATAAATAATTTAGCCAATATAATTTCTGTATGGCACAGATCATTATTTTCATAATTACAAAGCCTCATATATAATATACTATTTAGATATATTTCTGATTTATTTATGGTACATAATGGGATCCTACTTATCCATAACTCATGCTGAGTTATTCCTTGATGCTAAACCATACAAAATCGCCAACACCCACAAGTACGGCCGTTACTTTAGACGACATTTATTAAATACATATACGGTATACCCTTAATTACAATAAGCCTCATCAATTGGCCGGTTAAATATTAACTTATTATATTTAATAATATTTATATACATATGTAAATATTATTAATACGCCGATGAGGAATATAGCACATCGACCCTTGGAGAGAGATAATCGACTAATTTCGGTTTTGTAGAACGTTGTCCCTGTCGCACACTATCAATGTGACGTCACACGAAGCACTAACTGTCTAGTATCTATTAGAAGCTGTTAAAGTAATTATGATATTTTATTATTAAATAAAATAAAATTCTAAAACTTTTTTTTATAAATTGTTGCAGTTTTAACAATTCTATAGATATTTTTTTCAGCTAGACGCAACTGCATTGTCTAGCACTTGCATAACGACTGACAAAACTTAACACAGGTAGTGCGCGAAAAAGACAACGTTCTACGAAGCCGAAATTAACCGATTTTCTCTTTCCTAAGATCGACATGCAATATTTCTGGCCGTATACTGTACAGAATTCATACATCACTAATTTTATTACTCGAAGTAAAATCCTTCGTAAAATTAGTTATGATATAGTAAGAGTAAATTACCTAACTCAGTGGTCGTCAAACTCGTCATTCAAAAGACCCAAATCATCATTCTCCTACTCTTATCCCAATTACTTGGGGTCAATACAATATGTACTCTTCTTTCATAGTAAGTACATATTGTAAAAGTTATCGGTAATAGTTTTATGACCGGCCGCCTGCCAGGCGTCAACCCTCCTTGGGAATGTGATTGTTGACCAAACGACATCAGATGTAGTTGGCCCAGGTCGTTAAAAGGCTCTTAGTCGTCTTTTACGACATCCACGAGCAAAGTAAGGGTTGGTAGTTTTCGTAGCCGCTACCACACAGCTATTCATTCAAAAGAGTCAAATAAACTATATTAAATTGAAATTTATTCAAAGTACCTCTTTTTATAATAATTTAGTAGACGTTTTTATTACTTTGTTTGTCGAATGCCGCAAGCAAAGCAAAAATGTGAGAATACACATTTTTGCTAACTATTACCATTCGTACAACTTTTGCAGTTAAAAAGAAAATTGGATAGTGGTTTTTTAATTTGTAATG
This sequence comes from Lymantria monacha, assembly GCA_905163515.2. NCBI lineage: Eukaryota > Metazoa > Arthropoda > Insecta > Lepidoptera > Erebidae > Lymantria > Lymantria monacha. The sequence goes on from LR991093.1 coordinate 31,635,466, forward strand.
CCTGCGCCAGGACTAAAAAATTCGTGGAAGATACGTCGCCAAGGAATCAAGGAGCCGAAAGGTCTGTCGACCACTGATTTATGACATTGAACCGAAAATTTTCTTATTATTTTTTTTTTATATAGAATTCAAAAATATATATACTATATAATATTTATACATATGTCTATAATTTGAGAAAATAGAGATTCTTTATAACGAATATGATTAAAAAGGACACACCTAAATGACAGAGATCTCATGTAAATTTTAAATATATATATATATATATCCATTTATAAAAAGTAATATTCTAAATTCCAGAACACTGGAAAATTACACTCAAACAAGATATATTCCCGTATTATATGTTACTTGTATTATATATTAATATAATATAAAAATATCTATTTTTTAGAAATATATAAAGTAACATCATTCTATTTACAGTTTCTATAGTGAATGGTTAATTTTCTCTACATTATTGTCTATGCTATTAATGTTGAAATAATAGGTGGCTTAGTAACAAAACTGGCAAGATAGAGGTATCAAGTTCAATATTCAGGTAAGTCACATTTCAAAACTATAACGTATATTTTTTTATGGACACCACCCTGCTCTAAGGAAATAAGCCTTGTACTGCGGGGGACTTTACAAACATGTAATTAACCCAGACAAATTACACCCAGACTCGGAACAACACATTGTGGATCGCACAAAGTATTGTCCTGCGATGAATTATTTGGTAGAATTTATACTGAGAAGAAATATTAATTAAATTACAAAGCTTTAATATTATTAACCATTCACTCCTCATAAAACATATACTAACATCACATACTTAATGTATCTACTAACTATTAATGTATTTAACCATTGGTTGCGCAACCAACAGCTATTTAAAAATAATTACAACATACTGACTAAACATATATCAACCATAGCAACCAATAGTTAACTTATTATTAATAAGTTAACAAGATATAGCAACCAATATTACTTATTTTTAAATTAGGGCTACATTCAACTTAAGCAACAAATGTATTAATTTATACAAGGTGGAGACGATCATACGACAATAATTTTAATTTAGTGTATCTGATGACTTGCCCAGCCGGTATACAAACTTTGAATATAATATGTCGTATAGTTTAGCTACAGCACATTACTTTGTATTATTAACATTTACCCCACTCTGTATAAAAAATTAAAATTATATGCCTATCACTACGAGATCAATGACCTCCCGGGCTGCATTGGTATCAATTAATATGAAGGTAGTACCTACATATCGCCATGTTACCACTTCAAGTCTTCGCCAAACGCAATACAAATCAATGCATATTATACCTTATTCCTGAGTCTCAAGATCCATATAAACCGTGTCATCAGACTTAAATAAGAAATTTGAAACTAACTAATGCGGCATAATGAAAGAAGATCCCGATTTCATCAAGGTCAACTAAATGTGCGAAAGGGACAATTTTTTTTTGTTTCGCTTTATTGTTCAAAAGTATTATACCTAATAGGTCTGTAGGTCAGTGTGGCATCGTGATCCTGTGACGTGAACGTCGCGTCGCATGCGGTATTGATGATTTGCAAATTGTGACTGCTGCCTATCTTGAGTATATTGTTCTGTGGCTACAGTCAACTACTTTTGTTTATGACGTTTAAAAGTGTGTTGTGCGACATAGGAAGTTTTTTTTCTAGTGAACATGTACTATCTGAGTAGGTAACTGTAATTTTTTAAGTGAATTGTGCTAAATTAGACGCTTACTTTGTGTTAGAATAGTAATTTTTCTCATTTACAATGCCTCGTTATAATTACACAGCTTCGGAGTATACAGATATGATTTTAATTTATGGAGAATGTCACGGAAATGCAGCTTTAACCATACGTACGTACCGAGAGAGGTATGGAAACACACGTGTTTGTCCTACCAATGGCCGGACTATTGTACAAGCTGTCCAGAGGTTACGGGATAATCAATCCTTACTCACTCATATGGATAGTGCTCCTTCGCGTGTAAGAGCCACCCTAGATGAACAAATTTTGAATTATTTTGCTCGCCACCCAACATCTAGTCTGCGTAGAGCGGCTCGTCATTTTCGTGTAAACCATAAAACTATTTACAAAGTTTTAAAACGCGATAAACAGAGGCCTTTTAAATACAAGAAAGTACAGGCGTTGTTACCAAGAGACATGCCGGCCAGAGAAGCCTTCTGCCATTGGATGTTACGAAAAAAATTCGAAAACCCCGATTTCTTATACAATGTAATGTGGAGTGATGAAAGTACATTTACAAGGAACGGATTATGGAACCGCCAAAATCTCCGGTACTGGAGTCACCAAAATCCACATCTAACACGAGAGAGTTCGCACCAATACAGGTTTGCTGTCAATGTGTGGGCTGGTATACACAGGGATACTATAATTGGACCAATTTTTATTGATGGAAATTTAAATGCGGCAAAGTTTCTAGAATTAATTAACGGGCCTGTTACTGAGTATATGGACGACCTTTTTCTAGACGTGCGTAGACAGATGTTGTACCAACTAGACGGTGCGCCTGCACATTCCGTGGTTGCTGCCAGAGAGTGTTTGTCTGGAATTTTCGGACATCAGTGGACTGGTCGGTATGGGCCAACACGGTGGCTAGCGCGGTCACCAGATCTCACACCATTGGACTTTTTCTTGTGGGGTTATGTGAAAGATGATGTTTATTTAACAGACGTTGATAATATAAGTCCTCCACTTAAAAAATAGAATTGAACGATCTTTCGACAAGTTAAAATACATCGCCGTCAATGGCGACCTGTTAACAAGAGTTCGGAATAATATTTTAAGACGATATAATTTGTGCGATCGGGTCCATGGCGCACATATCGAAAATTTAAAAGTTTAAGGACCAAGTGAATTATTAAAGTTATCGTGATTATAAATTTAATAAAATAATCAAGTGAGAATAAATACCGCCCAAAACCTTAGGTGTAGGTATTTTATTTAACTACGTTCCGAAGTCGTAAAATATGACACGACGTCGCTCGCCGCTTGCACGTTGTCTACAGGTTAGTGAACTAATATTTACAAACGTGTTCTATTTTGTTTCAATATTTATGATAAAAAGTTTGTTTGAAAAAAATGTTTTTTAAATTTCCATGCGAGCACTTTTTTAATAGTTTCAAAATACTCCTATACACTAGTATTGACGGTGTTTTCATTTATTGTCGTATTGACGTCTCCACTCTGTATATTTAAAAATTGGTTGCGCAACCAACAGCTACGCGGAAATAACAACATACCGACCCATGGACGTGTACAAAGCAATCAATAGTCATTGATCATTTCAAATTTCCCACCAATGTTGAGGGGCGTGATGGCTGCTCTAATAGTTAACTCGTAATCGGGTGCTGCTTGTGGGATCTGGTCCAGCCATTTTTGTTTTATAAATATTATAGTTTAATTTTGTATTATATATAAAATTAAAAAAAAAATCTTTACTCGAAAAGCATGCCTTTGGAGCTAACATAAATTAAACATGTAACGAATCACTTTCGTGAAAATATATTTATAAAAAAAAATGACGAGCCCACTGACTTTCTTGCCGGATCTTCTCAGTATGTGGCTACTTTCCGAGCCGGTGGTAGATTTAATTTAAAGTAATTTAAAAAAAAATGTAAAATTGACAATATGTAAGTGCTCCTATGGGGCTTATGCATAATAGATGATTTGACTTGACATCCACCTTGGGTAATAAATGTATTTAACCATTGGTTGCGCAACCTACAGTTACTTAAAAATAATTACAACATACTGACTAAGGACATATACAAAGAAACTAACAGTTAATATATTAAGGCAACATCCATCATTAGGCAATAAATTCTTGCATCGAGAGGGTGTTTATATATAATTACATACTTACTTATTACATTTGTATATTAATTACTATATGATATTATATATTGTAGTCTGTCCAATCTCTCTCAGGGAAACAATTCATATAATCGTCATAATATTTGGTACTAAAAAATGATCCTATAAGGGTTTCCGTTTTTTCCTTTTGAGGTATGGAACCCTAAAAAGCCAAAGAATACATTTGGATCGAGAATATTTGATTAATTTTTAATTCATTATGCGTTTGATATGCTTTTAAGTTTTTTTTTATAAAACTCATTTGGAAATTGAAGATTACTATAGTGTCCACCTGCAGAATATTTGAAAATATAATTTCTTAGTACTATTCCAGCTGTATATAAAATTAGTATTAAATTAGAACATATTCTAAGCGGCCCAAAAGATGGCGTGATAAAATATTTCCCGTAAAGACAAAAAATGAAAGAAAAATTGTTTATTGTAGGTAAGTACCACAATAATTTAATTTCTGCTACATTATTTTTTTATACGATAGAGGACGTCATATTCGATATAACTTATCTTGACGTCTCATGTATCAAATAGTAGATTTTTTTAGTATTATCCAAACCTTAATCATTCGTATTTGGCGTAATTTGGACAAAAATACCTCAATCGCTTTTAATTGTAGGAATATATAAACAGATATATATGTACCTATTTTATAATCAAACAGAATAAGCAATGGCAACCACCGTTACGAATTATAAATTTTAAGTGGCACTGCTCAATCGTTTACTTTGTATTTTAAAGAAGATAATAATCATCATCATCATCACAGCCCATAGATGTCTCACTGTTGGGCTCGGGCCTCCTCTGTAATGGGAGGGAAATTAACCTACTGTACCACGCTGGTCAGACGTGTTGGTATAGGGTTTTGTTTTCGAGTTTTCCTTCTCTCGCATATATGTTATATGCGTTTTATATCCCTCAGTCGTCTCGTACGATCACCCACGGGTAAGCTAGGGGGTGGTGAATTGTATTCTTACTCCGTCACCACACGGAAAGAGATAATAATTACCTTTTATAAAATATTCTCTGTACGTGAGTATGACAACTGTAAGATAGATAAATATAATCAAGTTAAACTTAAAATAAAACTAATCATCAATAATATACAGATGTATATCTAATAATATATACTAATATATTTATAACGTCTTTAACTCTCCAAGTGTTCTTGTATTTGATATCTATTGAACAGTGACGGAGAAGTATCTGCATTTACGTCGTTAAAAGATTCAGTGGATGGATACAAATATGGTGTCCTGTTAGTTGTCGCATTCAGCACCAAAACTTTTGATTTCGATCATACACTTCTATCCTATACAAAAAGAAAGTCTAAATTAGCAAAATTAACTAAATAAAATCTTACAAAATATAACTGCAAATGTTATAATCATACATCTTACAATCAGATCAGCCATTTGTCGATGTCGTTTTCCTCTTAACAAATTCAGGCTATGTAAGCGATTTCGACTAGATTTCATACTAAAAATCTCCATAAACAATTTCCTGTCACAAATACTAAATAAGATATAGTCGCTAATGGCGCCATCTACATTTATTATGAGTGTGGAGATGATAATGATACTAATTCTTTTATTAATAAATTTTATAACTCCCACTCAAAAGTAAATTGTATTGTGATATCAAAATATTGTTCTTCTTTATAACGTACATACCTTCACCCTACTGCTGGATACAAGCATACTCCTGTCGTTATGTATGGATCTGAATGTTGGGCATTGAAAAAGACGGATGGGAGACGATTGCATGCTACTGAGATGCGTATGTTAAGATGGACGTGTGGTAAATTTAAAAGTAGCACCAGTGATAGAGAAGTGTAGGAGCGCGAGATTGTCTTGGTATGGACATGTGATGAGGAGGGATGAAAGGCATGTGACAAGGAGGGTTACCAATATGCTTGTGGGTGGGTGTAAGAGTCGTGGGAGACTCAAAAAAAAAGATGGATGGATTGTGTAAACGATCATATGTGTATGAAAGTTGTGAGTGCAGATATGACGGCTGATAGAAGATTGTGGAAGGCAAGAACGTGTTGTGCCGACCCCACTTAGCGTGGGATGAAGGCAGGCAAATGATGACAATCATACTCCAAAACAATATATAATGTATACAAGCATACTCCAAAACAATAAATAACAATATGAAGTCCCCCATTGATAATGCACTCGCAAGAGATTGCCAAAATGTGTAGACTCTATATGTGGTAATCATGTTTTCAATTTTCAAATGAGTTTAGTATTTAAATTATATCAGTCATGTAATTTATGGTTAAGCGATAGCAACCAACATCATAAGATTACGCTCACTAATAACCAACCACGTCATAATTCTGAATCCAAACTATTAGTAAAAATTAGTTATGTAATTTATGGTTAAGCGACAGCAACCAACTTCATAAGATTACGCCCAGTTACATCATAATTCTGAATTCAAACAGCCCCTAAAAATCAGTTATGTAGTTTATGGTTAAGCGATAGTAACCAACTTCATAAGATTACTCTCATTTATGCCAACCAAAGCATAATTTCACATCCAAAAAGTTTCTAAAAACCAATCACGTAATTAATTGTTAAAGGATAGCACATTACACCAAAATATTATGCTCACTTATAACCAAAAAGATCCTTAAAAATCAATTAGTAGTTTATGGTTAAGCGATAGCAACCAACTTCGCAAAACCGTGACTAAGCATTTAACTACTGAGAGTAGTCATATAAAATTTATTCGCATAACCAATCGCATGGCAACCTAGGCATCTTATTTGCTGGCCAGGGTAAATAGCCGGCGGTTTTGAACACCCAATAGTCATAGGATACTTTACTTATTAGTAGCACCAGTATTAGCACCTCTATGCCTATGATATAATAAATATAGTCCGTCCAATCTCTTGGTGTGTGGCAGACATTGGCTTCGATTAATTCAACTACTGGTCCACCATCTTCGCATAGTAACAATTTGTAGTCCGGTATGTTTTTAAAGTTTTCGAGAAGCCATGGCTGGAAGAGAAAGAAGAAAATGTTTAATTTTTTTTATTCGTCTTTTTAGCCAATATACGTTTTATTATTGGGCATAACATCACACAATAGGAGGTAAAATGAGATACCAACCCACTCTAATCATATGGACTGATATTTTTAATTCAAATTGGCCTTGTATTGATAAATACCATAAATTAATAAGATTACTTCAGGAAAGGGAAAGGTTGAAATAAAATTTTTCATCCATCATTCTTTTTTTTTGTCAAGAGTAGCAGGCTATGGTCTGGACACATAAACTGCGGTGTTCCCTTCCCATATTCATTGGCTTAAGCACTGGTACTGATTATTTGACATTCAGCCGGGGACCAGCGGGTTACCCTTTCAGATATCTGACACTATCGAACATTGTCTTAGTAATGATCAACAATGACTGCGACCAGTTTACGGCGCTGTTCTGCTCAGACCTCGAACCTGTCCCCGTCAAAATCTCATTGAAAAAATTGTTCATTCTAAAAATATTAAGTAAATCACCACGTCATTGTGGAGAAAATTCATTAACTATATTAGTCTTATCTACCCAACCATCAGCCTGACGTCTTCTGTTATAGATAGCCTTCCTTATAGAATGGATTATATAATCGCCATGCTTATTATGCGGTTTAGCAAGCAGTTGGTGTTCCAAGTCTGCAAATCTTCAAAATCTTATCAAATCAGACTGATCCCGACCATTTATCTTCCCCCTTCGCCGAATTTCACGACTCCTACTGGCAAATAGCGGATGACAAAACGTATTTTAGTCCGCCATCATACGGGAATTAGATCTTCATTATCATCAGCACCATCTCAGCTCATATACCTCCCACTGCTGGACCTCGAGGGTCCTATAGCCCCCCTCCCTCTCTCCTATATAGAGAGAAATTGTCTTACTATACCACGATGGTCAGACGTAGGTATATAGGGTTTTATTTCGAATTTTCCTTCTCTTGCATATAATATCACTTACAATTAGCTATCTTTTACAAATGAATTGTGTTTTCAACCCGTCAACCAAATGTTAGATTAGATATGACCTGTAAATAAGAAGGATAGAAACAGGGTAATAATAACTCACTTTAAGCATTTTCTCTGTGTTACAATCGCAGTGTATGATGTTGCCGGCTATGGATAACGCCGGTCCGGTTGTCTCAAACCTATTGGATATCACGTACGTCTGGATCTGGAACGTTTTTAAGGACATTGTGTTTTAAAGACAGCCCATTATAAGGAATTAATCCTTGTAAAGGGTGGTGGCATTGTTTCATTACAAATTACACCAAGACTCAGAACAACAATTTATGAATCAAACAAAATATTTTCCTGTGTGGGATGCGAACTCGCAATACTTGTCACAGTAGACCCGTATCTTAACCAGTACGCCATATGCACAGTCCGTTCGTTACTTAGTTTTACTCTAGTCAGAACTTTACAGTGGACTATAATCTCTGCCTTAGATTAAACTTGAAAGTCTTCAATAAAATATATACTCACGGTCTTCAATTTATTGTATCCTATAGAGAATAGTATAAAGTTCTCTATGAACTTGGTCCCCTCCAGGCCCACTATGTTGGTTATGTCGTTGTGGTCCACTATCAGGTGCCTTAGGTGGTCGTACGAGGGGTCGCTCACCGCGTCCAGTGATGTTATCTGAATACATACGGTTAAATTTTGTTAATTATATTTCTTTAGATATTAATTAACCTATTCATTCTGAAGTGGCGGAATAATATACAATATCTGGATGACCGAGCTTTCGCTCGCCATTTTCTTTTTAGTGCTTTTTGAAGATATATTTAAATATAATAAAAATAATTAATTAAATAATAATAAAAAATTAAAAAGTCAAAAAGTAATAAAAGAGAGGAACAGGATCCGAACCGGCCTGGATTATCCAATTGAGGTGTCTGACAGCGTCAAAATTATATTTTTTCATTGCCTGAAAATATTGACAAAACAATATTTTCTACAAATGAAACTTAGCTAGATCGATTAGTCGTCCCCGGAACCCCCTGTATGCTAAATTTCAAGAAAATTGTTGGTGACGTTGCCGAGATTCAGAAAATATATATATGAATTGCTCGTTTAAAGATATTAGATAGATTAGATTAGACAGATATAACAATTAATTTTGACTTGCACACTTCGGGTTGAGAACCCTCAGTGCTCACCCACAGTCTAGGTAATGTCATAGCCATCTGCGGCTAACAACTAAATAAAAAAAGACTTGCGCCATGGCTCAACATCGATGCATGGAAAGGCAAAAGAAAACTCGACATATAAACCTGTGACCGGCGTGGTAAGTAAACCTTGTAATAGTGGAGAAGGCTCTGGCCTTCTATACAACAGTGGGAAGCGTTGATATGATGACGGTAATTACTACAGTACTATTTTCAAATTGAAGAGTATATTTTTCAATTTGTTTGAACATGCTAACCTTAGAAAAGACTTAAAATGATTATACAACTTTTTATTTTGTCAGACTGTTTATCGAGAAGGGCATATGCGGCAAATTGGAGTATAACATTATCCATAAATATTAAATTATGTAAAATATAGTAACAATGGCCGTCAAGTGCGGTTACTGTTATCATTACAACTGTTGAGATAACAAACATTGTAATTCATTTATTGTAAGATAGTAATACATACATGCATACATACATACCATCACGCCATGTCCCTTGCAGGGTAGGCAGAGAGAACAGAGTGCCAGAGAACTCTATCCTTGCATACTTCACTCGCTTCCTCAACATTCATAATTCTCTTCATACACGCTCGCCGGTTTCGGAGACTCATGACTCCAACTTCCTTCAGTACGTGACCGATCTGGTCTAGGTAGGTTAGTCTCGCTCTCGTAGATAGTTATAATGACGAATTATAATTACTAATGTCGCGATATGGCGTAAGGAAATCATCGTCATACTCTTATCCCAATTACTTGTCGACGCAATATGTAAGTACATGTTTTTCATAGTACATATTGCAAAAGTTATTGGCAATAGTTTTATGAGCCTGTCTGACGTTTAACGTCTTTGGTAATGTAATTATTGGTCAGCGTTAGCGGGAGTTGACCCAGATCGATGTAAAATCATGCTTCATCATCATGCATCTCAACTCATATATGTTCCAGTGTTGGGCTCGGACCTCCTCCGTAATGAAAGGGTAATTGACCTACTATACCACGCAGGTCAGACGTGTTGGTATACGGTTTTATTTACCACATAATATGAAGTAGCAAAATAATATTATTAAGTACAGTTGTAAATAATCCACGCAAGCTAAGCTATGATACAACTAAGAAATAATATAAATCAAGCTATAAATTACTTTTCAATTATTAACTACGACTCGTTTATATATATAGATTCATCATCATCACAGCCCATAAATGCCCCACTGTTCGGCTCGGACCTCCTCCGTAATGGGAGGGAAATTAACCTACTATACTTCATACCATGCAAATTAAATCAATACCTTAAGAGATATAGCAAAATCAAAATAATGCGCAACGAAATTATTTTCGCCCGTGACCGGGCCGCGTGGCCGGCTCGCGTTCGAGCTCGGGGCCGAAAAGTTTTGGTAGTCTAGTGGAATTGTATATCCTATTATTAATATTATAAACGTGAAAGTTTGTAATAATGTATGGATGTGAACATGTTTGTTGCTCTTTCACGTAAAAACTACTGAATGGATTTTGATGAAATTTATAGTAATATAGCTTGCACATCAGAATAACACATAGGCTATAATTTATAAAGATATTTTGCAAATTGGCTAAAATATAACGATAAAAATCGCTTAAGGCAGAAAAAAATTATATAATTAAAATAGAACTTCGTTCCATCCGGGTGTCCCTTGACACCTCCGGTTTTTATTACTATTGTGAAGGAAGTTCGGTTCGTATATGAGCAGATGATGATGATAATGATTGTATGTCATTAATTATCCTTACTCCAGAGTTTGAATCGACAACAACAAGACTATACAGTCTTAGACTATACGTATAAAATACAAATGTTAAGTTATAACATAATGACAAATATTAAATTCAAATTACTGAAATTTTTAGCATTTAATATGCTTAATTATTTATAAATACCCGATTACGAAACGAAAAATGATGTCAACAAGCGGGGTTCGAACCCGCACCTATTGGAAATCCGGCCCAATCGTGCTACCACTTACACCATCGTGAACTATTTTAGGACATGCAAATTTCGCTTCATATTATATCTTACGTCTTCAAGTTGACGTATGCCATCTACCGGACAATGTTTACACATTGTATAGGCTTTTCGTTTCGTAATCGGGTATTTATAAATATTAAATTATTTGTAATGTTCCAGGATTGGTCGGGCTGGTCGTGCGGGACAAAAGGGCCGAGCTGTCACGTTTTTTACACAAGACGATGTCGTGAACCTTAGAAGGTATGTTCTTCTTCTCAGCTCATTATTACTACTCCGTCTCCTCATAGAATAGCAGCTATCTTTTACATTCATATCCCGGTTTGATGGGCATCATACACTTTTTTTTTTTTGGCGGCGGGCTACGGAACGGTCACGCCCCGCTAATCCGTCCGGGGCGACAGGAGAAGCGGCGTATGACCCCGTAGACCCGCCCTACAACATACCTCTCCACGCATTGCGGCTGGGCCACTGGTACGCGTTCTTTTCTTCAGTGACCCATCCGGTCTACCCTCACGGGATCATACACTAGAGCTAAAACTTACTAAACATATTTAAACAGATATTCCATATAAAAGATATTACCTCTTTAATATTTTGTTCAGATTGTTATTATTATGATTTTTTATTTAGATTAATTGAAGATAAATTAGAACTTGATGAACTTAAATGATTGTCATTTGAAACTAATATTTTAACAGTATTGCGTCAGTAATGAAACAGTCTGGCTGCGAAGTGCCCGAGTACATGCTGCAGCTGAAACAGAACCCAAACAAGAGAAAGAAGCTGATGAAGAAGGCGCCTAACAGAGACAAGATCTCTACTATACTGGAGAAGAGGCCCAGCAAGTAAGTATCTTTTAGAAATATTCGAATAGATCAAATTATATAAAATACCGAGTTAAATAATTTTAGCCTAGTTGGTCTGGTCTGGTCCGGTCTGTGACTGACCGGACAAAGCTCTTAAACCTTCGGCCTAAACACACAACAACAAAATTATTAGCATGTAATGTAACAATGAGAGAGTGCTAAAATATAATAAATAGTGTGTTTTATATATATATTTAGGTGTTATATGATAATTTCGGGAATAAATCTATACTAGTATAGCCATTGCACTATTGAAGCCGACGATACGACAATGATACAAACAATTACTTTAAATTGAGTATTCAGTAATAAATAAAGATTAAGCACAAAGTTTTGTAATCATGGCATAAAATTTAATAAAATAATAGCGAAAATTACAAACTTAAAACATAATTGTACAAGGTTTTATTGATATTTCGTTATTAATTTTTGCATTCTCTTTCCGTACAAAGTAAGAACATACGGCTAACACACAATTCTCTTCCGTAGTTGTAAGAAGATGATATCAAAAGAAGGAAAAGTGGTAGCCAGTGTAGTGTAATGAGCTAATTTCTCTCATTACACACATGGGCATTTAGAAAGAATGAATGACGAGAGGTTGACGAAGCAAATATATAAAGCAAACGTGAATGGGACGAATACAAGGGGAAGACCACGTCACTTTTCTGCACCAAGTTGGAGATGTTGACGAGAGGTCTTATTAAGAGTATGCGTAATCGTAGAGTATGCATGAAGACTATTATGAGTGTGAATGAAGCGATGGAAGTATGCCAGGATCGTGGTTTGTGGCAATCTGTAGTCTCTGCCTACCCCTCTGGGAAACAGGCGTGAGGCTATGTATGTACGCACACTACATTTATTCTACTTTCATGTCGTCTCTCCCAAATCTAACTTTGACTTTCATACGAGAGTGGTCACTAATACTCCCCTATGTAGCTAGGCGTGCCTTTTCGGACATAATCCTACTCTTCATAAAAGCGTACAGTGCCCGTTCACTATATTACCAGCATTAACTTATCTTTGATCATCATTTCTATTATCACTTGTTGTTTACTAGTGAGTGGAATACTGTTTGTACTCCAATCAGTACCGAATCCTTAATATCCGTGGCCAACCTGGATCATGTCAAATGCTCAATCAACAAAATAAATTCGTTAGTTTTATTTCAATAAAATTATTTACTTCAACATTATCATTTCAGCTCATATACGTCCCACTGCTGGCAATTGTGGAGGAGGCTCGAGCCGACCCTCCTTCATATTGGGAAGGGGATTGATTTACTATACCTCGCTGATCAAACGTGTTGGTATAGGGTTTTATTTTAAGTTTTCCTTCTCTTGCACTGATGTTACATGCTTGTGTCCCTTAGTCTTCTTTTACGATCACCCATGGGTAAGAAAGGGGTGGTGAGTTGTATTGTTACTCCGTCACCGCACGGAAAATGTTTACTTAAATATTAAAAACATGAAATTTAAAGATTTTATTATTTGCAGAAGAAAATTAGACACAACAAAAGAATCTATAGGCGCTGACAAATCTAAAACAACAGAAACTATCAAAAATAGTAAAAATAAGAAGCAAAGAAGAATTGTGAACGGTGATCGAAAGACTGCACCTAAAAATGGATTGCACAAGGATAAAATCAGCAAAAAGAGAAAAAAGAAGAATTTAGGAAATAAAGAAATTAAGAAAGTTGCTAAAGGATAATAAAATTGTTATATAAAAATTAATATTGTTTGATTTTCTATATTATTATTATTTATAATTTATTAATTTATGTCATATATTGTTTTGAAATGGTGCATAGAAAGAAAATCTAACTCTTTTCTATGGTTTGACAATATACCTCACACTTCAGAAGAGATTAATGGACATATTCAAGATAGGATAGGAGATTGGGTAAAAGCTTTCTTCTATGTAATGAACAGCCTCCATCCACCTTGCAATTTGACACTAAACGTTGCAAAACCCTCCAGTTTTGCAAATTAAAGTAATAGAGGACGTCGCACCTCTCTAATGAAGGGCAATTGCTTTCTATACCATGTACGACAAACGAATTCATCCCATCCTGTTACATATTTGTAAAAAAAAATCTATATTTTCAATTGAAGCCGTAATACCCTTTTCGTCTATACTCTAAAGTGAAAAGCATGTTTTTTAAATTCCTTAAAATAATTAAAATCTTTTATTCGCTGCTATGCGGCTGTGGGTGGTTCAAAATTATTAATGTTACCCACGCAGTACTGGGGTATAACTCCTTGTAAATTGGTTTTCAGTTCGAAATTATAAGTAGATTAAGAATTGCTTTGTGAGTTGTTTTATAATTTCAAGTTATCACACGAATTCCAGTTGGAAACGTTGAAAATGTTCTTACAGCTTTATAAAGGTGATGAACCCGAAAGATTTGTTTTAGGTATCTACGTGACCTATTCAATGGGGGAGGAGATCTTCAAATACCAACAATTCAATACCATGCTTGGTAACAGGGGTTAGGTATTGGTCAGGTAGTCGAGCCAAATTTATAAATCAAGTTCAACCTTTTTTTACCTTTCTTTTTGAAAAAAGTTATTTAAAACCATACCTATATAGATTTACTACGTAAAAAATGGAGAGGGATGGGAATGATGTCTACTGGTGCTCAAAGCTGCGTACTTTAAATAACCGTTACGACATCTGTACAGTCAAAAATGCAGTAAGTTTAACCTTTCGAACGTTTTGACACAGTTCTGTGCATCCCCTCTTAAACCGTCTTGTGACAGAACTGTGCCCGTTTCTTTTTAACCACTTTTAATCCTTTCGGTCGCTGCGACAGACGACGTAATTTTTTTAGGCGCCCTCGTGCCATTCGAAAGGTTAAAGTAATATTTTTCAAATTGAGATGGGTGTTGTCTCACAATAGTTGTATAACAACATACGTGTGATTTACTTTAAAAAAAAAACAAAATTATAAATTATACACAACATTTATTATAAAATTTGTTACAAAATATACAGTCTTCACAATATGCTTTATACAAAAATATAATTGATTAGCGTCCGTTTATCGTAAGTCCACATCAATAGCGCGCGCTTGTAAAGCTCCACTTCATATATACAAGCAAATATAATATATTTCAATTAATAAATAATTTAGCCAATATAATTTCTGTATGGCACAGATCATTATTTTCATAATTACAAAGCCTCATATATAATATACTATTTAGATATATTTCTGATTTATTTATGGTACATAATGGGATCCTACTTATCCATAACTCATGCTGAGTTATTCCTTGATGCTAAACCATACAAAATCGCCAACACCCACAAGTACGGCCGTTACTTTAGACGACATTTATTAAATACATATACGGTATACCCTTAATTACAATAAGCCTCATCAATTGGCCGGTTAAATATTAACTTATTATATTTAATAATATTTATATACATATGTAAATATTATTAATACGCCGATGAGGAATATAGCACATCGACCCTTGGAGAGAGATAATCGACTAATTTCGGTTTTGTAGAACGTTGTCCCTGTCGCACACTATCAATGTGACGTCACACGAAGCACTAACTGTCTAGTATCTATTAGAAGCTGTTAAAGTAATTATGATATTTTATTATTAAATAAAATAAAATTCTAAAACTTTTTTTTATAAATTGTTGCAGTTTTAACAATTCTATAGATATTTTTTTCAGCTAGACGCAACTGCATTGTCTAGCACTTGCATAACGACTGACAAAACTTAACACAGGTAGTGCGCGAAAAAGACAACGTTCTACGAAGCCGAAATTAACCGATTTTCTCTTTCCTAAGATCGACATGCAATATTTCTGGCCGTATACTGTACAGAATTCATACATCACTAATTTGATTACTCGAAGTAAAATCCTTCGTAAAATTAGTTATGATATAGTAAGAGTAAATTACCTAACTCAGTGGTCGTCAAACTAGTCATTCAAAAGACCCAAATCATCATTCTCCTACTCTTATCCCAATTACTTGGGGTCAATACAATATGTACTCTTCTTTCATAGTAAGTACATATTGTAAAAGTTATCGGTAATAGTTTTATGACCGGCCGCCTGCCAGGCGTCAACCCTCCTTGGGAATGTGATTGTTGACCAAACGACATCAGATGTAGTTGGCCCAGGGCGTTAAAAGGCTCTTAGTCGTCTTTTACGACATCCACGAGCAAAGTAAGGGTTGGTAGTTTTCGTAGCCGCTACCACACAGCTATTCATTCAAAAGAGTCAAATAAACTATATTAAATTGAAATTTATTCAAAGTACATCTTTTTATAATAATTTAGTAGACGTTTTTATTATTTTGTTTGTCGAATGCCGCAAGCAAAGCAAAAATGTGAGAATACACATTTTTGCTAACTATTACCATTCGTACAACTTTTGCAGTTAAAAAGAAAATTGGATAGTGGTTTAATAAATAATTTGTAATGCCTGCGCCAGGACTAAAAAATTCGTGGAAGATACGTCGCCAAGGAATCAAGGAGCCGAAAGGTCTGTCGACCACTGATTTATGACATTGAACCGAAAATTTTCTTATTATTATTTTTTTATATAGAATTCAAAAATATATATACTATATAATATTTATACATATGTCTATAATTTGAGAAAATAGAGATTCTTTATAACGAATATGATTAAAATGGACACACCTAATTGACAGAGATCTCATGTAAATTTTAAATATATATATATATATATATATATATATATATCCATTTATAAAAAGTAATATTCTAAATTCCAGAACACTGGAAAATTACACTCAAACAAGATATATTCCCGTATTATATGTTACTTGTATTATATATTAATATAATATAAAAATATCTATTTTTTTAGAAATATATAAAGTAACATCATTCTATTTACAGTTTCTATAGTGAATGGTTAATTTTCTCTACATTATTGTCTATGCTATTAATGTTGAAATAATAGGTGGCTTAGTAACAAAACTGGCAAGATAGAGGTATCAAGTTCAATATTCAGGTAAGTCACATTTCAAAACTATAACGTATATTTTTTTATGGACACCACCCTGCTCTAAGGAAATAAGCCTTGTACTGCGGGGGACTTTACAAACATGTAATTAACCCAGACAAATTACACCCAGACTCGGAACAACACATTGTGGATCGCACAAAGTATTGTCCTGCGATGAATTATTTGGTAGAATTTATACCGAGAAGAAATATTAATTAAATTACAAAGCTTTAATATTATTAACCATTCACTCCTCATAAAACATATACTAACATCACATACTTAATGTATCTACTAACTATTAATGTATTTAACCATTGGTTGCGCAACCAACAGCTATTTAAAAATAATTACAACATACTGACTAAACATATATCAACCATAGCAACCAATAGTTAACTTATTATTAATAAGTTAACAAGATATAGCAACCAATATTACTTATTTTTAAATTAGGGCTACATTCAACTTAAGCAACAAATGTATTAATTTATACAAGGTGGAGACGACCATACGACAATAATTTTAATCTAGTGTATCTGATGACTTGCCCAGCCTGTATACAAACTTTGAATACAATATGTCGTATAGTTTAGCCACAGCACATTACTTTGTATTATTAACATGTGGGGTAAATGTTATTGTTATGTTACCTTATTCCTGAGTCTCAAGATCCATATAAACCGTGTCATCAGACTTAAATAAGAAATTTGAAACTAACTAATGCGGCATAATGAAAGAAGATCCCGATTTCATCAAGGTCAACTAAATGTGCGAAAGGGACAATTTTTTTTTGTTTCGCTTTATTGTTCAAAAGTATTATACCTAATAGGTCTGTAGGTCAGTGTGGCATCGGGATCCTGTGACGTGAACGTCGCGTCGCATGCGGTATTGATGATTTGCAAATTGTGACTGCTGCCTATCTTGAGTATATTGTTCTGTGGCTACAGTCAACTACTTTTGTTTATGACGTTTAAAAGTGTGTTGTGCGACATAGGAAGTTTTTTTTCTAGTGAACATGTACTATCTGAGTAGGTAACTGTAATTTTTTAAGTGAATTGTGCTAAATTAGACGCTTACTTTGTGTTAGAATAGTAATTTTTCTCATTTACAATGCCTCGTTATAATTACACAGCTTCGGAGTATACAGATATGATTTTAATTTATGGAGAATGTCACGGAAATGCAGCTTTAACCATACGTACGTACCGAGAGAGGTATGGAAACACACGTGTTTGTCCTACCAATGGCCGGACTATTGTACAAGCTGTCCAGAGGTTACGGGATAATCAATCCTTACTCACTCATATGGATAGTGCTCCTTCGCGTGTAAGAGCCACCCTAGATGAACAAATTTTGAATTATTTTGCTCGCCACCCAACATCTAGTCTGCGTAGAGCGGCTCGTCATTTTCGTGTAAACCATAAAACTATTTACAAAGTTTTAAAACGCGATAAACAGAGGCCTTTTAAATACAAGAAAGTACAGGCGTTGTTACCAAGAGACATGCCGGCCAGAGAAGCCTTCTGCCATTGGATGTTACGAAAAAAATTCGAAAACCCCGATTTCTTATACAATGTAATGTGGAGTGATGAAAGTACATTTACAAGGAACGGATTATGGAACCGCCAAAATCTCCGGTACTGGAGTCACCAAAATCCACATCTAACACGAGAGAGTTCGCACCAATACAGGTTTGCCGTCAATGTGTGGGCTGGTATACACAGGGATACTATAATTGGACCAATTTTTATTGATGGAAATTTAAATGCGGCAAAGTTTCTAGAATTAATTAACGGGCCTGTTACTGAGTATATGGACGACCTTTTTCTAGACGTGCGTAGACAGATGTTGTACCAACTAGACGGTGCGCCTGCACATTCCGTGGTTGCTGCCAGAGAGTGTTTGTCTGGAATTTTCGGACATCAGTGGACTGGTCGGTATGGGCCAACACGGTGGCTAGCGCGGTCACCAGATCTCACACCATTGGACTTTTTCTTGTGGGGTTATGTGAAAGATGATGTTTATTTAACAGACGTTGATAATGTGGAGGACTTAAAAAATAGAATTGAACGATCTTTCGACAAGTTAAAATACATCGCCGTCAATGGCGACCTGTTAACAAGAGTTCGGAATAATATTTTAAGACGATATAATTTGTGCGATCGGGTCCATGGCGCACATATCGAAAATTTAAAAGTTTAAGGACCAAGTGAATTATTAAAGTTATCGTGATTATAAATTTAATAAAATAATCAAGTGAGAATAAATACCGCCCAAAACCTTAGGTGTAGGTATTTTATTTAACTACGTTCCGAAGTCGTAAAATATGACACGACGTCGCTCGCCGCTTGCACGTTGTCTACAGGTTAGTGAACTAATATTTACAAACGTGTTCTATTTTGTTTCAATATTTATGATAAAAAGTTTGTTTGAAAAAAATGTTTTTTAAATTTCCATGCGAGCACTTTTTTAATAGTTTCAAAATACTCCTATACACTAGTATTGACGGTGTTTTCATTTATTGTCGTATTGACGTCTCCACTCTGTATATTTAAAAATTGGTTGCGCAACCAACAGCTACGCGGAAATAACAACATACCGACCCATGGACGTGTACAAAGCAATCAATAGTCATTGATCATTTCAAATTTCCCACCAATGTGGTTGAGGGGCGTGATGGCTGCTCTAATAGTTAACTCGTGATCGGGTGCTGCTTGTGGGATCTGGTCCAGCCATTTTTGTTTTATAAATATTATAGTTTAATTTTGTATTATATATAAAATTAAAAAAAAAATCTTTACTCGAAAAGCATGCCTTTGGAGCTAACATAAATTAAACATGTAACGAATCACTTTCGTGAAAATATATTTATAAAAAAAAATGACGAGCCCACTGACTTTCTTGCCGGATCTTCTCAGTATGTGGCTACTTTCCGAGCCGGTGGTAGATTTAATTTAAAGTAATTTAAAAAAAAATGTAAAATTGACAATATGTAAGTGCTCCTATGGGGCTTATGCATAATAGATGATTTGACTTGACATCCACCTTGGGTAATAAATGTATTTAACCATTGGTTGCGCAACCTACAGTTACTTAAAAATAATTACAACATACTGACTAAGGACATATACAAAGAAACTAACAGTTAATATATTAAGGCAACATCCATCATTAGGCAATAAATTCTTGCATCGAGAGGGTGTTTATATATATAATTACATACTTACTTATTACATTTGTATATTAATTACTATATGATATTATATATTGTAGTCTGTCCAATCTCTCTCAGGGAAACAATTCATATAATCGTCATAATATTTGGTACTAAAAAAATGATCCTATAAGGGTTCGGTTTTTTTCCTTTTAAGGTATGGAACCCTAAAAAGCCAAAGAATACATTTGGATCGAGAATATTTGATTAATTTTTAATTCATTATGCGTTTGATATGCTAAGTTTTTTTATAAAACTCATTTGAAAATTGAAGATTACTATAGTGTCCACCTGCAGGATATTTGAAAATATCATTACTTAGTACTATTTCAGCTGTATATAAAATTAGTATTAAATTAGAACATTTTCTAAGCGGCCCAAAAGATGGCGTGATAAAATATTTCCCGTAAAGACAAAAAATGAAAGAAAAATTGTTTATTGTAGGTAAGTACCACAATAATTTAATTTGTGCTACATTATTTTTTTATACGATAGAGGACGTCATATTCGATATAACTTATCTTGACGTCTCGTGTGTCAAATAGTAGAAATTTTTGAGTATTAAAAGTTAATTATTCTTATTTAGAGATATATATATATATATATATATTGTAATCAAACAGAATAAGCAATGGCAATCACCGTTACGAATTATAAATTTTAAGTGCCACTGCTCAATCGTTTACTGTCCATTTTAAAGAAGATAATAATTACCTTTTATAAAAGATTCTCCGTACACAGAGTATGACAACTGTAAGATAGATAAATATAATCAAGTTAAACTTAAAATAAAACTAATCATCAATAATATACAGATGTATATCTAATAATATATACTAATATATTTATAACGTCTTTAACTCTCCAAGTGTTCTTGTATTTGATATCTATTGAACAGTGACGGAGAAGTATCTGCATTTACGTCGTTAAAAGATTCAGTGGATGGATACAAATATGGTGTCCTGTTAGTTGTCGCATTCAGCACCAAAACTTTTGATTTCGATCATACACTTCTATCCTATACAAAAAGAAAGTCTAAATTAGCAAAATTAACTAAATAAAATCTTACAAAATATAACTGCAAATGTTATAATCATACATCTTACAATCAGATCAGCCATTAACGACGTCGATTTCCTCTTAAGAAATTTAGCCTATATAAGCGATTTCGACTAGATTTCATACTAAAAATCTCCATAAACGATTGCCTGTCACAAATACTAAATAAGATATAGTCGCTAATGGCGCCATCTACATTTATTATGAGTGTGGAGATGATAATGATACTAATTCTTTTATTAATAAATTTTATAACTCCCACTCAAAAGTAAATTGTATTGTGATATCAAAATATTGTTCTTCTTTATAACGTACATACCTTCACCCTACTGCTGGATACAAGCATACTCCTGTCGTTATGTACGGATCTGAATGTTGGGCATTGAAAAAGACGGATGGGAGACGATTGCATGCTACTGAGATGCGTATGTGATGGACGTGTGGTAAGTTTAAAAGTAGCACCAGTGATAGAGAAGTGTAGGAGCGCAAGATTGTCTTGGTATGGACATGTGATGAGGAGGGATGAAAGGCATGTGACAATGAGGGTTACCAATATGCTTGTGGATGGGTGTAAGAGTCGTGGGAGACTCAAAAAAAAAGATGGATGGATTGTGTAAACGATCATATGTGTATGAAAGTTGTGAGTGCAGATATGACGGCTGATAGAAGATTGTGGAAGGCAAGAACGTGTTGTGCCGATCCCACTTAGCGTGGGATGAAGGCAGGCAAATGATGACAAGCATACTCCAAAACAATATATAATGTATACAATCATACTCCAAAACAATATATAATGTATACAAGCATACTCCAAAACAATAAATAACAATATAAAGTCCCCCATTGATAATGCACTCGCAAGAGATTGCCAAAATGTGTAGACTCTATATGTGGTAATCATGTTTTCAATTTTCAAATGAGTTTAGTATTTAAATTATATCAGTCATGTAATTTATGGTTAAGCGATAGCAACCAACATCATAAGATTACGCTCACTAATAACCAACCACGTCATAATTCTGAATCCAAACTATTAGTAAAAATTAGTTATGTAATTTATGGTTAAGCGACAGCAACCAACTTCATAAGATTACGCCCAGTTACATCATAATTCTGAATTCAAACAGCCCCTAAAAATCAGTTATGTAGTTTATGGTTAAGCGATAGTAACCAACTTCATAAGATTACTCTCATTTATGCCAACCAAAGCATAATTTCACATCCAAAAAGTTTCTAAAAACCAATCACGTAATTAATTGTTAAAGGATAGCACATTACACCAAAATATTATGCTCACTTATAACCAAAAAGATCCTTAAAAATCAATTAGTAGTTTATGGTTAAGCGATAGCAACCAACTTCGCAAAACCGTGACTAAGCATTTAACTACTGAGAGTAGTCATATAAAATTTATTCGCATAACCAATCGCATGGCAACCTAGGCATCTTATTTGCTGGCCAGGGTAAATAGCCGGCGGTTTTGAACACCCAATAGTCATAGGATACTTTACTTATTAGTAGCACCAGTATTAGCACCTCTATGCCTATGATATAATAAATATAGTCCGTCCAATCTCTTGGTGTGTGGCAGACATTGGCTTCGATTAATTCAACTACTGGTCCACCATCTTCGCATAGTAACAATTTGTAGTCCGGTATGTTTTTAAAGTTTTCGAGAAGCCATGGCTGGAAGAGAAAGAAGAAAATGTTTAATTTTTTTTTTTCGTCTTTTTAGCCAATATACGTTTTATTATTGGTCATAACATCACACAATAGGAGGTAAAATGAGATACCAACCCACTCTAATCATATGGACTGATATTTTTAATTCAAATTGGCCTTGTATTGATAAATACCATAAATTAATAAGATTACTTCAGGAAAGGGAAAGGTTGAAATAAAATTTTTCATCCATCATTCTTTTTTTTTGTCAAGAGTAGCAGGCTATGGTCTGGACACATAAACTGCGGTGTTCCCTTCCCATATTCATTGGCTTAAGCACTGGTACTGATTATTTGACATTCAGCCGGGGACCAGCGGGTTACCCTTTCAGATATCTGACACTATCGAACATTGTCTTAGTAATGATCAACAATGACTACGACCAGTTTACGGCGCTGTTCTGCTCAGACCTCGAACCTGTCCCCGTCACAATCTCATTGAAAAATTGTTCATTCTAAAAATATTAAGTAAATCACCACGTCATTGTGGAGAAAATTCATTAACTATATTAGTTTTATCTACCCAACCATCAGCCTGACGTCTTCTGTTATAGATAGCCTTCCTTATAGAATGGATTATACACTCATTTGCAAAAAAAACGGGCACCTAAGCAATGAACCATTTCAAATGTTAATATTTCTTTGTTTGATAATTATAGGTAGTTTTATCCACACAATTTGGTAAATTAATAAGAAAATAATCGTTTTCATCAGTATTTCATAAAATTTAGATACAATTTATGGGAAATAATGCTAAACCTCGCTAGTAGTGTATATTCGCTAGTAGTGCATATGCTCATGAAGTAAAAATAAAAAAGTTTTTTTGTTTGTTTTTCTTTAATAAAGTAAAAGCAGAGAAATGTTTAGTATCGAGTGTGACCCCCTCTAGCTAAAATCACAGCTTGAATTCGTCTGGGCATGCTAGCGAGTATATCCCGGATACTTGCTTGCGGAATACGTTCCCACTCCGCAGTAATCACATTCTTCAGCTCTCTGATGGTCTGCGGAGCCGGGTGTACTGATCTCACACGCCGTTTCAGAACGTCCCAGACATGCTCTATGGGATTGAGGTCGGGACTTCGAGCTGGCCAATCCAAACGACGAATGCCGACCTCTTGCACATACGCATTAACATCGCGGGATCGGTGGGCGCGAGCATTGTCGTCCATAAAAATCGAGTCTTCACCTAGAGCGGCCAATGCGGGTTGTGCATGAGAAATTAGAACTTCCGTTATGTATCGATGCCCAGTCAGTGAGCCGTTTTCAATGAAGACTAACTCTGTACGATCCATTGAATTTATTCCTGCCCAAAACATAACAGAGCCCCCACCATAAGGTGTGATTTCTTCGAAACATGCCTCTGCAAAGCGTTCTCCTTGTCTTCTTAGCACTCGCCGACGTCGATCTTCACCGAACAGAGATATCCTGGCTTCATCAGAGAACAAAACCCTATTCCAATCGTCTTGAGTCCATGATTCACAATTTCTAGCGAACCTAAGCCTGTGAACTCTGTGCTCACGGAGTAATTTGGGGCCGCGGGCCGGGCGGTGACTGCGTATATTGGCAGCGAGAAGCCTCCTCCTGACCGTCCATAGACTAATATGCACATTTCTTACTTCTTGGAGGTTGTTCTTAAGATCCACATACGAAGATTTGCGATTTCTCAATGCGCGACTCACAAGAAAACGATCATCCCGTGGTTGGGTACATGGTTTTCTTCCAGAACCAGGCCTTCTCTCGACGGAACCAGTCTCCTGATATCGCTGCCAGGTCCTTTGGACTGTCGAGCGACTAACATTTAGCCTCCTAGCCACGAAACATTGGCTGCAACCCTCTTCAAGCAGCGCGATAATTTTGGTAGCTTTTACCACTTTATCTACCATTTTTGATACAGCCAAACAGCATTAAATAAAGCTTTGACAGTCAAGGATATGAAATTAATCGATAAAAATTGAATAAAAGTTATGAAAGTCGATGTTAACTTCTGGAACTTCGCGCCAAAAATGTAGGATAAAAAGGGGTTTTCTGTAAAAATGAACATCAAATGAAAAATTGAATTTAGAACGTACTTTTTTAAATACCACAGCATTTTCAAAACCGGCCAGTAACGTGTACAAACGATTGAAACCTTTTTGGTATTGTATCTTTTTAAATATGAATGAAAATCAAAGCCGCCCGTTTTTTTTGCAAATGAGTTTATAATCGCCATGCTTATTATGCGGTTTGCAAGCAGTTGGTGTTCCAAGTCTGCAAATCTTCAAAATCTTATCAAATCAGACTGTTCCCGATCATTTATCTTCCCCCTTCGCCGAATTTCACGACTCCTACTGGCAAATAGCGGATGACAAATCGTATTTTAGTCCGTCATCATACGGGAATTAGATCTTCATTATCATCAGCACCATCTCAGCTCATATACCTCCCACTGCTGGACCTCGAGGGTCCTATAGCCCCCCTCCCTCTCTCCTATATAGAGAGAAATTGTCTTACTATACCACGATGGTCAGACGTAGGTATATAGCGTTTTATTTCGAATTTTCCTTCTCTTGCATATAATCTCACTTACAATTAGCTATCTTTTACAAATGAATTGTGTTTTCAACCCGTCAACCAAATGTTAGACAGAGATGTACAAAATGGTTTTAAAAAAGCATTTAAATACAAAATGCAAAATACTTTTCAGATTTACTATTTCAAATGCAAAATACCAAATAGTTTTGCGTTTTGTATTTCAAATGCTAAATGCAAAATAGGTATTTTCAAAATACTTTTTCAAAATAAAATACCTTTTGACCAAATCTCAGAATTTTTTATTTATTTTAGGTATTTATCATTATGCTAGGGCCGCACCTGCGTGTATCGTCACGAAGCTTCGTGCAATGAGACGATACACGCAGATGTGACCGCTCATTATTGGCTATCGTCGTGAACATTCGGACTTCGTGTGCAATATCGCTTAGGTGGCGATAAGTCAAAGGGTTTTAGCGCGCTAATATATCGCGCTCTGTGGTCAGACTAGCGTTTTTCATTTCGGGGGAAATTTTCGTTGTGTTTAGACGCATTCGAGGATCTCCAGTTAATCAATAAATACAGGGTGGAAGGGGACCGCTCCCGAAAACAAAGACAGGTGACTCTCCTAGTCCTACTTGTAAAGATAGGCTAGAAAAAAAAATCGATTTGAATGAAAAAAAAAATATTTTTACAATTTTTTAGATTTTCTACATTCTATCATATTAGGACAGTGCTGTGTAACGATAATTCCTTAAAAAATACGTAAATTTACTCAGATGAGAAAATACGCAATGTATTCAAATTTCAAATCAGCTGTTCGAGAGGTGATCGACCGGTGTGCGCCGCTAGTGGCAGTAGGTATAAACGGGCCTGCGGCGTCGGCAAGTAATAGGTACACGCTTTACAAGTGTTTACACAATCTTGTGAACTCGCTTCCATGCCTTCCATGTATGTATATCAATACTGTTTAACGTTACAATAATGATTAACGTAATCGGTTCTAATAACAATAAAATTCACGATAATTTCAATATTAATTCTTTAGTGGTAGGACCACGCTGTTGACAGTTTCTTGTCTAGGGCCGTGGGCCGATCCGTCCGGGGTAGTATCACACTCTCGCAGAAGATCGACGTCTGAGCAATAGCAATGTGCTGTTGCACTTCGTTCGGTGACCGAGAGAGCCGGAAGCCTAAGTGGATGGGTTTGTATTGGTAGGCAGCGGCCTAGTGATACCCTCGGCATTGCAAAGGTCTGTGGGTGGCAGTAACACTTACCATCAGGTGTGCTGCTTGCTCGTTTGCCACCAATGAATTAAAAAGCAATTTTTAAAAAAAATACCTATCCGTTCAGAACTAATTTATTAAAAAGTACATATGAAACTATCTACTTACCTAAATCGTCCGCGGCCTTATGTGATTCGGCTCAAATTAAAATTATTTACTTATCCATTCAGAACTACCTATGAATTTATTTAATAGGAAGTAAGTAGGTACAAACAACAATTGAAATAGGTTACATAACGACAGATTCCTATAGGTTTGCAGTTCGCAAAAAACTTTGACTCCAGATGGCGTAGTGGTTGACATACCAACCTTCCGTGCCAGTGCTATGGGTTCGATTCCTACGCAGGACAAACTTTATGCGATACACAGTGTTATTCAGAGTCTGGGTGTAATGTCTCTGCGTTAATTGCATTTTGTTAAGTTCCCCGCAATTCAAGAATTATTTCCTTAATGCAAGGTGGTGTATTAAAAATAAAAAATAAAAATTGGCATCGGAAACCACATTAAAACTTGCACGTATTTTTTCATCTGGGCGAGTACCGTAAATACCAGCTTAGATGGTGTCACCAGGTCCAAAGTCCCGAGTTCTATTCCCGTTGCGTAAGTTTCAATCCATCAGTTTATTCTTGTTTCACATTCATTCTTATCTTTTTTTCTATTTTAGCATAAATACACGAAGGAAAACAGAAGTAACTCATCAGGCTATCTATTCATAGAAATAGTTTTTTTTTTTGGCGTCTGTCTATGGATTGGTCACGCCCGCCACGCTAAATAAAGAGGCTCTAGCTCATTAGTGGGACTTAAAAGAAAAAAGTAGAACCGACCATGGTCAGTGGCGTAGCTAAGGGGGGGCGGCGGGGTCGGTCCGCACCGGGTGTCACCCCTCGGTGGGTGAATATCAGGTCTATAACTACCACCTATAAAAAACCGTAAAACTGTGGCAGTTTGCATAACCGCCACTAATAAAATAATTTATATATAAATTATGTAGATGCCTACTTTCAGTGTACACACAATCGGTGATTCCCCCAATATATATATATATATATCCACGCTTCACGCATAACTGTCGCTAGTCACGAGTCAGGGGATTCCCTGGATTGCAGAGATATAGAGATTGCTCGTCACCTGTGGGCTTGGGGAATTTCTTTTGTTTCCGACCGCATTCATTTCCACATTTCTTTTTCTTTCGTGACCGTGTATTTAATGCAAAGTATTTATTATTAAGTTATTATAAACCATAATTTTGGTATAAAAAAATGGTTTCAAAAGAGATAATATAGCCGATTCTTGAAAAAAAAAACGAGGTATTTGAGTGAAGTATTTTTTTTTACTCACTTCCCTCGCAACCTTGAGACCTCCGTGGAATCACCGTGGATTTGTTCCATTTGTACACGATGGATCCGCATGTTACCACTACTTGTACTGTGGAAACACGGTGGCAAAATGGAACAATTTCTTCTATGTCTTTGTAAACAAATTTCTAAAAATTACGTTTGTCTCAGAGAGCCAGGATTCGAAACCACGACCGTTCATTTTAACGGGTAATCAAAATTAGATTCGTCTACCCTAACGCCACAGGAACATTATGTAAGAAAACGAAATTGGTGACTATTTGATGCAGATTAATTTTTAGTATAAAGTGAGTAAGATGTTATTGTTTTGACCGTTATGTATTAGAATTTGGTTGGCATCACTTTTTCACTTTATTATTTTGTTGTACAGAAATATTGATGAATTATGTCTATATTTTAACTGTTTAAGATTTTTTGGTTTTATTTGTTATTTCATTGTACACGTTAAGTTATATTGTTTATACGTAGTTTTTAATTGTCACGGGACATTCACTCAGATTTTCTTTTCAAACTAACTTGTTTCATTATCTATTATATATCTAACTTGTTTCATTATCTATTATATATTATCTATTATATTGTATTATTATGTTTTGTGTAAACGCCGTGGGTGCAGCGAAAAACTACTGTGGACACACGGTGGAAAAATGGAACAAATCCACCGTGGAAATACCGTGGAAACTGCACAGATTACACGGTGTTTCCACAAACAGTGTTTCCACGGTGGTCTCAAGGTTGCGAGGGTTAGTAGTTAAAAATACGTGTCGCACTCGGGGACTGCCACGGTAAGGCTATTGCATAGCATTTTTTATCAACTTATGCAATTATAATTATTTATTTATTTTTTATTTATGCAGTATTTTTTTATATAAATCAAGTTTTTTTTCTTTGATATTAATTCAAGTTACACCTATTTATTAAAACTACTACTTTATTAAAACATTTAAAGTACACGTTTTTAAACTGTTTTATTTATAATATTATTAAATTATTATAAATAAATTTTGCAAAAATAAATTGAAAAAGAGTTTGACGGTGGTGAGATTTGAACCCACACCTACGGTGCCTAAAACGGGGTACGTCGCTCAAGGAGAGGGTACCCCTAAGGCGGTATTTCGTAGCGCCGGCCACTGACGACAAGTTCACGCTGCTCGATGGCCGATCCAACGACGAAAGTGAGGTTCACGGGTGGGTTACGGGTGTGCGTGCTTACGCCCCTTTGTCGCCTCGGACGGAGTGGTACGAGGAGTGCGCCGACCGTAGCCCATCCCCAAAAAAAAGGGGGGTGATATATAAAAAAATGGAGTGTCACCTAAAAATAGGGGTGTCACCTAAAAATAGGAGTGCCACCTAAAAAAGGGTGTCACCTACAATATCCGCCCCGGGTGCCACCCATGCTAGCTACGCCACTGACCATGGTACATAGTTGCAATCAATGTTAAGAATTAAATAATAAATACCTACCTACTTGTATTACGGTCTATCGGTCTGCGTAAAACTTCAAAGTAGGTACAATATACATATGTAGGTAGGTACAATATATATATATATATATATATATATATATATATATATATATATATATATATATATATTATACCTAGTTGCTGGGCGCGAGCGGGACGGTAGGCAGTTATTTTGGCGGGATTTATTATTAGGTATTACTTAATTATTTATTTCTAAAATATGAAATTATGAACCAGTCTCGTATTGACTGTCATGTGTCCGTGACTGACAGATATTTGTTTAATCGGTTTACTAATTAAACTGTTGTATTGTAACTTTTTGTTTTTCTTCTTAATTTTGTGTTCTTTTTATTATAATAATACCTAATGCATACGTTTATAGTGCTCATGAATACGGCAATATGCTAATGTGCCTTGGAGAAGCTCGCGGGAATGCCTCGTGTGCATTCCAAATTTACCGAGAGCGATTTGCGACCGCTCGACATCCAACTGACTCCCGTTTGATAACGACAGCATTTCAAAAAGTTTTGTAAAATCGACCAATAGCATCGGGAGGCGGAAATCCAACGAGTTTTTAGTCTGAGGAGCGTATTTTAGATGTCGCTCACCAGAATCCAAACCTAGGCACACGAAGTGTCGCTATGCTGTTACCGCATCGGGAATGAACAAGTGTATCACACTGGACAGTACATAAGGTACTAAAGCGTAATCGAATACGCCCATACAAACTGCACAAAGTACAAGCTTTAGTAGTCGGATATCACGACCGCCGGCGAGCGTTCTGCCGCTGGATATTAGAACAGCAATAAAATTTGCCTGGTTTCATTGAGCACGTGATCTGGACGGACGAGTCGACATTTACCAGAAACTGACTGTGGATCAGAAGGAATACACACATTTATGCCGAGATGAATCCGCATGCGGTTCGCGTGACCGGGCATCAAACCCGATAGTCAGCTAACGTATGGGCGAGATCTGTCCGTGAGCGTCTCACCGAGGTCTTTGATAATCGCTGGATGGGTAGACTAGAACCTCACGCTTGGCCCCCTCGCTCGCCTGACCTCACCCCGATGGACTTCTTTCTATGGGGATATGTCAAAGAAAGGGTTTTTAATAGTGAGTGTAATAATGCTAACGAAATGCGACAAAGGATCGTGGATGTTTTTGACAAATTACGTGCGGACTGTATCGAAGACCCCACAATGACGACTTTCCTGCATGAGGAGACGCAACGGCGAGCACAAATCTGCCTCGAAATGAATGGGGCACAGTTTGAGCCACATCTCATAAGGCCGCGGAGGATTTAGGTAAGTAGATAGTTAGTTAGTTTAGTCGTACTTTTTATTAAATTAGTTCTGAACGAATAGGTATTTTTTTAATATTGAAATTATAGTGAATTTTATTGTTATTAGAACCGATTACGTTAATAATTATTGTAACGTTAATCAGTATTGATATACATACATGGAAGGAGTTCGCAAGTGTGTAAGGCGCGTACCTAGACGCATGATACCTACAAACGTCTAGCGGGGCGCGGGTTTATTGAACTCTCTCACATGTGATATTGAAATTTAAATACATTGCGTATTTTCTCATCTGAGTAAATTTACGTATTTTTCAAGGAATTATCGTTAAGCACTGTCTTAATATGATAGAGTGTAGAAAATGGAAAAAAAAATTTTTTCATCCTAATCGATTTTTTTTCTAGCCTATCATTACAAGTAGGACTAGGAGAGTCACCTGTCTTTGTTTTCGGGTGCGGTCCCCTTCCACCCTGTATGGAGTGAGGTGATGAAATGGTGTTAGAATTTATACACCATTATGAAGCGATCCAAAAATATCATTATGTAATTATTATCTTAATATATCTGTAATAGTAAAGCAATTCGTCATCCATAGTTAAATGCATGAAAATGATTTCGGCCATCTTTAATTATTGCACGATACTTCGTGTAAAATACCGAAGTCGCTAATGTGACCACAGTTTTATCGCGATAATTTTTAGTGTACTAAACGTACGAAGCTCCGCCACAAATTACTTCGGGACGATACACGCAGGTGCGGCCCTAGCATTAGAAATAGAGACACAATGCCGAGCCAAACAAAAACGTCTAATAACATGGCACCTTATGCATGACATTTTGGTCATATTTATCAGTACGCATATCAATAAATTCTGTTATGTTATTAATAATAATAATACTCACTTAAAATAATGTAAAAAACTAGACTAACGAAAAGAGAACCATGGCTCCATTTTGTGAATTGTGTGGCCATTTATTTCGGTTCACTTTTCTTTTCTCTTATCTTGTTGTAGTACAGTACATAGCCGTTTCATTATTGTAGGGATAACAACAACACTTCAATATCATAAAAGTAGGTAATCAAATCAAATAAAAAAAGGGCGCGCATGGCTAGCAGGTGCCTCTATCGGTCAAATTCGGTAATACAAGCGTCATTCGTTCATTTCATTTTGTTTGACGGATATTGTTGGTAAACTTAATCACAAAGTATTTTGCATTTTGAAATGAATATTAAAAATGCAAAATACCTCTCGAAAGGTATTTCAAATAAAATACAAAATGCTTTTTACTAAAAGGCATTTAAATGCAAAATACAAAAATAGGTATTTTGCATTTTGTATTTGCATTTTAAATAGAAGTATTTCAAATAAATCACATCTCTGATGTTAGATTAGATATGACCTGTAAATAAGAAGGATAGAAACAGGGTAATAATAACTCACTTTAAGCATTTTCTCTGTGTTACAATCGCAGTGTATGATGTTGCCGGCTATGGATAACGCCGGTCCGGTTGTCTCAAACCTATTGGATATCACGTACGTCTGGATCTGGAACGTTTTTAAGGACATTGTGTTTTAAAGACAGCCCATTATAAGGAATTAATCCTTGTAAAGGGTGGTGGCATTGTTTCATTACAAATTACACCAAGACTCAGAACAACAATTTATGAATCAAACAAAATATTTTCCTGTGTGGGATGCGAACTCGCAATACTTGTCACAGTAGACCCGTATCTTAACCAGTACGCCATATGCACAGTCCGTTCGTTACTTAGTTTTACTCTAGTCAGATCTTTACAGTGGACTATAATCTCTGCCTTAGATTAAACTTGAAAGTCTTCAATAAAATATATACTCACGGTCTTCAATTTATTGTATCCTATAGAGAATAGTATAAAGTTCTCTATGAACTTGGTCCCCTCCAGGCCCACTATGTTGGTTATGTCGTTGTGGTCCACTATCAGGTGCCTTAGGTGGTCGTACGAGGGGTCGCTCACCGCGTCCAGTGATGTTATCTGAATACATACGGTTAAATTTTGTTAATTATATTTCTTTAGATATTAACCTATTCATTCTGAAGTGGCGGCATAATATACAATATCTGGATGACCGAGCTTTCGCTCGACATTTTCTTTTTAGTGCTTTTTGAAGATATATTTAAATATAATAAAAATAATGACTTCTAATGTTTACGCGAGTATTACACATTTGAAATAAAACTACTTTTACGGATTCTATCGCGTTCGTATTTGATTTATAATTTCCCGACGTTTCGAACACTTTACAGTGATCATGGTCACGGGAGGACTGAGTGAGAGAAAGTGTTCGAAACGTCGGGAAATTATAAATCAAATACAAACGCGATAGAATCCGTAAAAGTAGTTTTATTTCATAATAAAAATAATTAATTAAATAATAATAAAAAAATAAAAAGTCAAAAGTAATAAAAGAGAGAAACAGGATCCGAACCGGCCTTTTTTTATTTATTGGTGGGCTATGGGTGCGTCTCGCCCCGCCAAATCGGTCCGGGGTGACGGAGAAGGTGGCGCGTGATCCCATAGACCCACCGTAAGATCCTCTCTCTTCGCCGTGCGAGCGGACCACCGGTACCCGATCTTTGTCTTCGGTGTACGATCCGAACCGGCCTGGATTATCCAATTGAGGTGTCTGACAGCGTCAAAATTATATTTTTTCATTGCCTGAAAATATTGACAAAACAATATTTTCTACAAATGAAACTTAGCTAGATCGATTAGTCGTCCTCGGAACCCCCTGTATGCTAAATTTCAAGAAAATTTTTGGTGACGTTGCCGAGATTCAGAAAATATATATAGAAGAATTGCTCGTTTAAAGATATTAGATAGATTAGATTAGATAGATATAACAAGTAATCTTGACTTGCACACTTCGGGTTGAGAACCCTCAGTGCTCACCCACAGTCTAGGTAATGTCATAGCCATCTGCGGCTAACAACTAAATAAAAAAAGACTTGCGCCATGGCTCAACATCGATGCATGGAAAGGCAAAAGAAAACTCGACATATAAACCTGTGACCGGCGTGGTAAGTAAACCTTGTAATAGTGGAGAAGGCTCTGGCCTTCTATACAACAGTGGGAAGCGTTGATATGATGACGGTAATTACTACAGTACTATTTCAAATTGAAGAGTATATTTTTCAATTTGTTTGAACATGCTAACCTTAGAAAAGACTTAAAATGATTATACAACTTCTTATTGTGTCAGACTGTTTATCGAGAAGGTCATATGCGGCAAATTGGAGTATAACATTATCCATAAATATTAAATTATGTAAAATATAGTAACAATGGCCGTCAAGTGCGGTTACTGTTATCATTACAACTGTTGAGATAACAAACATTGTAATTCATTTATTGTAGATAGTAATACATACATGCATACATACATACCATCACGCCATGTCCCTTGCAGGGTAGGCAGAGAGAACAGAGTGCCAGAGAACTCTATCCTTGCATACTTCACTCGCTTCCTCAACATTCATAATTCTCTTCATACACGCTCGCCGGTTTCGGAGACTCTTGACTCCAACTTCCTTCAGTACGTGACCGATCTGGTCTAGGTAGGTTAGTCTAGCTCTCGTAGATAGTTATAATGACGAATTATAATTACTAATGTCGCGATATGGCGTAAGGAAATCATCGTCATACTCTTATCCCAATTACTTGTCGACGCAATATGTAGGTACATGTTTTTCATAGTACATATTGCAAAAGTTATTGGCAATAGTTTTATGAGCCTGTCTGACGTTTAACGTCTTTGGTAATGTAATTATTGGTCAGCGTTAGCGGGAGTTGACCCAGATCGATGTAAAACTCTTAATCGTCGACACGAGTCGTGGGAGAGTTATAACCACAACCACATAATCATCATCTCAGCTCATATATGTCCCAGTGTTGGGCTCGGACCTCCTCCATAATGGGAGGGTAATTGACCTACTATACCACGCAGGTCAGACGTGTTGGTATACGGTTTTGTTTACCACATAATATGAAGTAGCAAAATAATATTATTAAGTACAGTTGTAAATAATCCACGCAAGCTAAGCTATGATACAACTAAGAAATAATATAAATCAAGCTATAAATTACTTTTCAATTATTAACTATGACTCGTTTATATATATATATATCGATTCATCATCATCACAGCCCATAAATGCCCCACTGTTCGGCTCGGACCTCCTCCGTAATAGGAGGGAAATTAACCTACTATACCGCGCTGGTCAGGCGTGTTGGTATAGGGTTTTGTTTCGAGTTTTCCTTCTCTCGCATAGATGTTATATGCGTTTCATATCCCTTAGTCGTCTCGTACGATCATCCACGGGTAAGATATGGGGTGGTGAATAGTATTCTTGCTCCGTCACCACACGGAAAATAGGAATATAGATTAATCATAATTAAACGAAGTACTGTGGTAGCGGCTACGAATACTACCAACCCTTACTTTAAATAAAACTATTGCCAATAACTTTTACAATATATACAAATACTTACATCATGCGTCGACCACAAGTAAAATTTATATTGGTTTCGTTTACAGCTTCGGATTCGGATCGAATAAGTACATTATTTAGATAATTTTAATTGAGCCTAGTACCTAATTTTTTCTCACTTTTACATACAATGCACCTGTACAGTGTATGTAAAAGACAATTTGTTTGTGTATTACGGTGGGCCGATCCCGGCGGCACTGCAATGCCGGGCCGACCCGTGACGGGAGTGGAGCGAGCCCCGAACATCCCGTCGTCTTACAAAAATCAGTTTAATATACTGGTCCCTCAGTGAGGGAACTTTCAGATATTAAGCTGAAAAGAACAGATACTACACTTTGATCTTAGCCAAAAGGCCGAGAAGCGATACCATCAAAAACGTAATGGAGGAGTCTCATACAATTGCAGAGACTCTTATCACCGCAACTTAGAAAATGACGTCACTTTATAAGCGACATCTATTTTGCGGTAAATACAAATTAGAATAGTAAAGCGCGCCATCTATCCTCATATG
This sequence comes from Lymantria monacha, assembly GCA_905163515.2. Lineage (NCBI taxonomy): Eukaryota > Metazoa > Arthropoda > Insecta > Lepidoptera > Erebidae > Lymantria > Lymantria monacha. Next base: position 31,671,417 of record LR991093.1, read on the forward strand.
AAGAACTAAGATAACCTAAATGCGTCCTTGGTATTTGAACAGTACTTCCATTATAGAGGAGTAAGAAAAAAAATGTAGGACCCCTTTTAAAGACTTTCTAAGTAAGTTGGTCCTTTTAAAGAACAAAACAAGTACACAGATATTGTGTGATGTATGGAACAAAAATTAATAAAATGAGCATGCAGTGCACAAGATTGAAAAAAGAATAGGTATTTATAGTAAAATAAGATATACTTAAATAGAATTGCTTACAAACATTTTTTTAACTCACCCTTTTACATTGGAACAATAAGGTGGCTGACGCAAAAAAACTTTTGTGACATCAAAGAATTTTTTGAGAATGAAAGTAACGATTATTAGATAATAATAAAATCTTAACGTATCTAATGTAATTATTTAATAACTTGGTCTATAGAATTAATTAATAATTGTTCGTAGATACCTAATGTGTGTGTTTAAATTGTTGCATTCATTTTATATAATCGTTGAATAATTTTAATTTGATAAGTAGTTGTTTGCAAGTAAATGTTTTATATTTGCATGCCATTTGTAATGTCTAGATGGGCATGGACCTAATCTTATATTTTTAATCACCTACACCCATAAGTGTACCTCATTTAAAGCAAATAAAGAATTCTATTCTATTCTAATTAGATATATTAGTTACAGAACAACCATAGTACCCACACAGGGGCGAGCGCAACAATATCAGTCAAATACAAAAAAGTTATTAAACAATAAATAGGTATTACCTAAATAATTAAGCTTTTTTATATTTTTATCTTATCAGTTGAAATCACGCTATAAACTTTTCTTTTTGTATATACTATTGTTATTATTAGGGATGCTATAGAGCCACTTAACTATAACCGAAATAGAAATATATCCGAAACCGTAACTGAAAAGTAAGTAAGTAAGTAACGTATAAGTTTCAAATAATTGCGGATAGTGTCGTTGTCTATATGACGCACGTTACCAGTGTCTTTCAACCAGCCCAACTTATAAACTAACAGTAAGCTTCTCCAAAAGGGAATAATATGATAATCACTACACTTAGCATTTCTCTTATACAATTTCCTACATTCGAAATAATTCCATAATCATAAATAACCGTTACCGAATCCGATATAATGATATCCGATGTAATATCCGAAACGTCATATCCGCAACAACCCTAGTTATTATTAAACCTTTTAATTAAATTCATGGGTCATTTCGCCTGTTCGCGTCCATTTAGAGCAGTTGGCAAGTTTGAAGGAGAAAATAAAAAAGTCCCAGCAATAATTTCAATGAAAAGTTTATGTAATACGTTTATTATAATAGTCTATTTTAAGATATTTTTTAGCTTTGTTCGAAACAACGTTTGGTTTTTTTTTTAAATAGAAACTTCAGAATTAGCCGTTTTACCCAGTTTGCGTCCATAAAATCCTATTTGCGTCCACCCGCTGGACCACTTGGCGTCCACCAGCTTAGAAAAGGAATTAAGGGGTGATATTTTATGATAATGTAAAGAGCGATAGGGATTTAAATAATTTATTTATTAAAAAATTATAGTTATTTAAAAATCATCATATTAATATTAATAAATCACTACAAAGAAAATAAAAACACCTATTTAATCCTCTAAACAATGATAGAATTTAAATTTTAAAAGCTTATGTAGTAATTACATAATAATTCCACCTTTCAACAATAATCTGTTCTATTAATTTTACCCTAAAATCAGAAGGAATGATCTACGAGTAAGTAAGCTAAAGATCAAACATTAATAATAAGTTTTTGCCTATATTGTAGCAACAAAACAATACAATTTTGAACTGTGCGATCATCTTTAAATTTATTTTCAATCTCCCCGTCTGGTACGTACTACTTTAAACAGTATCCAAAAATTCCTGTTTTTTTTTCACTGGAATGCCACACTTGAAAATGTTAAGAAGTCATTCAGCTACCTTTTTTTCACCATCTACTTCTAGCGCAGCTTCTGGCCCCGGGTTCTTTACTGCATCTGGTATGTGCCCAGTAATTTTGTCCAATATTTGTGGTCTTGGGAATAGCATATTTTTTGCATTCCGTAAATCTTCTTCTATATCTGTTCTTTCTTCCTTCTTCTTTCTTATCTCCGAAGAACTTATTTTGAACAGAAAAAAATAAGAATAAAAGAAATTACTCATTTCATTGGAAACATTTTACATCAAACGGGTAAAAAGCTGAAGGCACTTCGTACTGACAATGGAACCGAATATGTCAATAAGGAGAGTAATTTTTTGCGGAATAATTGTATTATTCACCAGTTAACCGTAGAATATACACCGCAATAGAATGGAGTAAGTGAAAGAGCAAATCGTTCAATTTTGGAACGAGCTAGAAGCATGCTTGAAGAAGCGAAACTTGAAAAGAAGTATTGGGCTGAGGCCGTAAGCACATCAGTTTATTTAAAGAAAAGATATCTTACGCGTGCTGTTGTAGGGATGACACCTGAAGAAGCATGGTATAACAAAAAGGTTAACCTTAGCTACTTAAAGACTTTCGGCTGTCGGGCGTTCATGCATGTTCCAAAATAGAAACAGAAGAAATTGGACTCAAAGACAAAAGAACTGCTGTTTGTCGGCTATTGCGAAACAACAAAAGGCTCTCGACTTATAGATCCTGTTATGTATAAGTTGTACAAAGCAAGGGATGTTATTTTCTTTGAAAATGAAATTAGAACTCATGCAGACGACAGGAATGACACCGTGCAAGTCATAGTATCAGATGACAGCTATGTGACACCTTTGCTGATTCCCGATGTGAACGCTCTTGATAAGGGTCATCAAGTGAGTCATAATGAAGCACATCAAGGATCTGATGAATTTTTGACTGTGAAGATCAGTAACATGTGAAAAGTACAGTTGAAGAAGAGGTACCCAATGAAGAAGTAGAAATTACTGAAACACACGCAAAGTAGTGATGGTTCTATATCTAGATTGGAAACCACTAATGATGTTCCAGAGAGAAGATATCCTCTTAGAGAATGAAAACCTAAAAAGTTTGGTGATTATACTCTTTTCTAAGCAGAAGAAAATATAAAAGATGATCCTTTAACTGTTGAAGAAGCTTTATCAAGAGCTAATAAAGACAATTGGCAGAAAGCTATTCAAGAAGAGCTGGATGCATTGAAGAAAAACCAACAAAAGTAGAATAGGTGTTAAACTTGTACTCAAAATTAAAAATGTACCTACAATACATTTTGTATTCAAAAATACAAATAAATGAATTGTAGGATTTAATTTAAAAAAATGGACGCGATTTGCTTTTGTTATTATTCCCTGTAGGTATAGTTTGCGTCCATTGCGGACGCAAAGTGGAAGTTTCATAAATTTGGTGTAGTAATTCGCGTCCTCCTTATTTTAACTGTTAACTATCAAAAAATAAACAAATTCATAATTAATATAATTCCTTTTATCATTATCAGAGTCTAGAAATAGCTGTGTATCTAAAATACACATAAAACAATAAAATACTTACCTTCAAACGCACCGCTGCCCACTATTTTTTTCTCACAATCCTGCTCGTCCGCGCTCTCTTGTTGAACAGCCGTCACTAATTATTTTTTTTACACAGGATTGGTTAGGTGCACGGAACGTTTGTCTATGTTTGCGTATTTCTTATACATTGAGGTATTGACGGTAACAAGTTTTTGACTTATTGGCGTGTTAGTTTACTAAATTTCGAGAGTTTTCGAAGGGAGATCCGTAAAATGGACGCGAATTGGGCGATGGACGCGAACAGGCGAACTTACCCTATTTAGGTCTTTTTAAAATTTGGATATACACATCAGACACTATTTTAACTGTTTCATTTTAAAAATGTAACTTTTATCCAGCTGCATCAACTACTCTATAATCTGAACGACTGCAAATCGGATGCAATATAATATGTAGATACGTAGTAATATTACCAACATTTGCAACACCATGGTTTTGCCAATGTGTTTAATATTCATCACGCAATGAAAAATAAGTGACTGAATAACAAAATTGTTTGGAACATCCAAAAATGCATGCCTCATTATGCTTACTCTAATTCTACAAAAAAATCGCGGTATTGCCGAATCAGAACAGAGTCGCTGCGCATTCAACGTAAACTAACACAAAAAAAAAATAGAGGATTCATTTAAAAACATACATATCTACAAAGAATAAGTATTTGACGTTCAAATTTTTTAAGAATTATTAAATAGATAGTTTAAAAATACTATAACACACTTTTGTAGATAACCAAACTAAAAGGTGCGATGTAGATTATAGGTACAGCGACATCTATCGAGTCACGATTAATTTCACACGCAAATATAAAAAAATATGTTAGGATAGTTTTATTTCTATTATTGTATTATCATCGGTCCTTAAAAAATGTGCAAAGTTGCAAATTAATCCGAACTTTAGAAGAGAATGAAAATTACATTAAAAAATTCCGTTAATTATAAACAAATATAACCGCGTTAACTAAACGACACCAAATGACTTAGCCATTTGCAATAGGAAACGGCGAATTAAATTTATAAAGCTAATAAAAAAAATGTTTTGATATTATATTAAGTTTTACGGAGGTAATCGTCTCATGTTCGCATACAGACTAAGTCCACTGTTAATTATTTTTAATAAGTTTTCTTTTTACACTAAAATATCTTTTAAAAATATCAAGTTTGATATTTTTAACACTTTTAGTGTTTAAGAATATTTCCTTGACTTATATACCGGATGTAACAGAGAATGGAACAGCTGGTCAGAAGGGTGGTAGGTAATGATGGTGGAACAAAAATTTGAAGGGAAAATGTCAAGGTCATTGCTCGTCAGCTGTTTGTAAAGGCGACGTTTGTCATACTGTAGCACACGTAATCATTGATTTATTTAGGTTCTAATGAATATTTAAGAAAGTTGAGTATGTAGCAGATTATTTATCATTTACTTGGTACATTTCATTCAGTTTCAGAGAAAAAGCGATGACAACTTTGAAAACTTTAAATGTTTCTAATTCATTAACGAATCGACATTTTTCCTTCAAATTTTTGTTTTGGATTCCTACCGTTATTGCCTACCACCCTTCTGACTAGCTGCTCCATTCTCTGTTACACCGGTATATTTATTCAATAAGTGCAATATGAGTAGAATAGACATTTCGAATTCAAGTCATAGCCATTGCTTTGTTTCGGTAAGCACAAACTCAACAGTATCCAGCTTTGCGTTACGGCGTGTAAGCGTAAGTTGTAACGAAATTGCACTATAAGCTATCTTCTACCTTAATATCATTATCCCAGAATTAACAAGGGGGACAGCGCGTACGCAGTCCCCACTACCAAAACTTACGCATCCGAGTTATCCACATTAGGGATAATCGCAGGGGTCAACCCAACCGCAGTGCAATGGAAGGGTCTCGCCCTGGGGGAACCGCCTTATTGATCACGGTATCCCCTATGCCAGGTAAGTATGCTTTATGGCGGTAAAAGCGGGTCTGGTGATTCTGTATTCTGGATTCTTAACATCGCAATCTAGATAATGACGTCATTTTACAAGCGACATCTACTGTACGATACTGACTAAAATAGCCAAGTACGCCATCTATATTTTTTAAGTAGAACTAAAATAGCCACAAGAAGACTGCATTATTGCTAAAAATAGTCATGTACATTTGTTGTAGACACCAAAACAATATTGCCATCACCATTACAAATGTAGAGTCAATGACGGATCAAAATTACATTTAGGATCATATAGTCATTACCGTTGATATAAACTTCTACGATATTGCATTTGATCTTAATCTGGACACGTTATTGCGTCTAAATTATATTATTAGGGGAGATGTAGGCAATGAGAGTCAGTTGGCAATAATGATCACCTTAAAATGAAAAAAACCGATCACGATCAAGCAATACTTATATATCTATACCCAGGGCCGTCTTAAGTCTATTCTGCGCCGGGGTGCGGGACTCAGCCTGCGCCCTCGTTTTTTTTTACACTGCAGCGTGGCACGCGACCGACGACACACTGCAGTATGAAAGAGGTCCTAGTCAACCAAGAAAACACAATACACGTAATTTCGATAATTTATTTATTTATTACTCTAAAACAAAATTAAACTTAAAACTTCGATTACTAAATATCTATTTATTACATGTACATACACATACATCAAACAAACTCAATTTTTCTTGCTTTTGAGTTGGCAAAGATTTTAATTAAATCATTTATTTTTATATCAATTTTGGATTCTATACTAATGGCTAAATTTGTCAGTCTGTCTTGGGTCATGGTTGAACGAAGATAATTTTTTATTAATTTTAATTTTGAAAAGGATCTTTCACCTTCTGCTACTGTAACAGGCAGTGTTAAATATATACGCAGAGCTGTTGAGATATTGGGAATTGAAGAAATTAAATTATTAGAATATACCTATATAGCATATATTGATTATATATATTATACTTATTCTCTTCATACCTGTATGAAGAGAATTATGAATGTTGAAGAAGCGAGTGAAGTATGCAAGGATAGAGTTCTCTGGCAATCTGTTCTCTCTGCCTACCCTACAAGGGATATGGCGTGATGATATGTATGTATGTATGTACCTATATAGCTTAAAATATCAGTGGCAGTACTTGCTGATGCATTGGGAAAAAATATTGGCAACAATTATAATTCATTATATAACTCCTCCCCGTCAATATCAAATCTATTTTTAAATGTTAGTTTTTCTTGGAGCCGATAACACTGAGATTTTTTTTTTGCATGTGTAATTTATTCCAGCATTCAATGTTTTGGAAGAGTGAAAAAACTGAATTTTGTTCCGTCAGCAAATCGAAACTCTCATTTAATTTCGAGACAGCAGTGTCCAGTAGAAAAATTAAAACATACTTTAAATTTGTTGGTTGGGTCTAAAATGTGCTCACCTACAGCCTCGTAATCAAAATGTCTTTTTCGGGGACGTGAACGAGCATTTTCTTTAAATTCTGTTTCGCATTCTAATTCTTCTGCAATTAATTTCGCATGAGATAACAACTGTTCAAACGCGCTATCGGTGCGGTATTTCTCCAAATCTTTTTAACCAGATTAATCATTTCGGTAGCTTCTGAAATAATTACGTCCGATTTTTGCAAATTTTTGCTTACAATATTAATTTTTAGTAAAATATTGTACCATATAACTACTGAACATATAAATCTATAAGATTTTAATTTGGCTATTACTGAACTCTCTATGTTTTTTGTTTCGCTGTCATACTTGTTTGTAGAAATATAGTATAATGCATCGTAAATTTTATCCATGTTAAAACGGAGTGCTCTAAGAGCATCAAATCTACTTTCCCAACGCGTATTTGAAAGAGGTTTTAATGTCAAAGTAGGTATCTGTTTCATAATTACATCCCAGCGTGATGTGGATGCTGAAAAAAATGCACAGATTTCTTGGACAATACAGAAAAAGTTTGTAATTTCCAATGAGCTTTTAGCGCCGTCATTTACTACTAAATTAAGGGAGTGAGCAGCATACGGTACGTAAAAAGCACGAGGATTCATGTCCAATATTTTTTTTTGGAGGCCTATATTTTTCCCCCTCATATTGGCCCCATTATCATATCCTTGGCCTCGCAAATCATCTAATTCAATATCGCATGATTTTAAGAAATCTAACAAATATGTCACCAACCCTTGTCCGGTACTATCAGTTACAGGTAAAAAACCTAAAAAATGTTCTCGTACCTCAGCGCGTTTTGTCGATGGATTTAAATAAATAAGCCTCACAATAACAGTAAGTTGTTCTTGGTGTGAAATATCAGGTGTGCAATCTAAAATTACAGAGTAGTATTTACATTGCTTTAGAAGACTAATTACAGTCGTTTTAATTTTTTCAGCAATTATACTAATCAGTTCATTTTGAATGTTATGAACAAGATAATGTGGCATGCGATGCTGAGCTGTTTGAATTCGAGCAATGTGTTCTGATAGTGTACTATCAAAATTAGATATACTCTCCACCAACTTTAAAAAATTACCATTATTTGGGTGATACAACTTCTCGGTTGTGCCCCTAAATGCTATATTTTGACCTGCCAAAAATTTTATAATTTCGATTGTCCTTTCCAAAACTGCCGTCCACCTCTTTCTTTCGCGGTCTATTTCAGTTTGATTTACCGAGTCTACTGTTTGCCCTTTCAATACGTCGTCGTTCATGTCGTTCTATATTTCTCGACAAATGCCCCCAGTCTTTGTAACCAGTGTGGGCATTAAATGCAGTGACATTATTATTAAAAAGCTTACAGTGAAAACAAAATACAGAATCAGTAGATGCGGAATATACAAGCCAAACTCGACGAATAATTTCATTGTTTTGTAACTTTTTACTGTAATATGTATCTGAAAACAACCTCATGTTATCTGAAGGATAGTTGGTTTTCTTATCTGAATCAGTCCACGTTCTGTTAAAAATAATCTTAAATTATCGGGTATTACATGCGCCCAGAGAGCAGGATCATTCGCGACATTTTCACAAAATTGTACTATATACTTAAATAGAATCGTTTCAAAAATTTCTTTCACACACTTTTTTACATTGGAACAATAATATGATATATTAGTTATAGAACAACCATAGTATCACACAGGGGCGACCGCAATAATATTAGTCAAATATAAAAAGTTAATAACAAATAAATAAGTACCTATTACCTAATTATTTATTATTATTTTTTGTCTTAGCAGTTGAATCACACTATACTTTTCGTTTTATATATATTATTGTTATTATTAGGGATGCTATAGAGCTACGTAACTGTAACCGAAATAGAAATATGTATATCCGAAACCGTAACTGAAACCAATGTAAGTTTCGAATAATTGCGGATAGGTTAGTTATAGTCCGCGTAAAGCTGTCAAAAGCCATCTGCTAAAAGCCCCCCAGGCCCATATGAAGTATTTGGTTCTGGTGCTCGACGGGCGTTGGTGGTTCCGGGAGCATTTCCGCAGGATTGCTCCCCGGCTGGTCGGCGCGGCGTCCGCCCTATCGCGGCTCATGCCGAACGTGGGCGGACCCAGTTTCAAGGGCCGACGGCTGTATGCGGGGGTGATCCGCTCCATGGCGTGTACGGCGCACCCGTGTGGGCAAGGGCTCTGAACGCCCAGCTCAGGGCTGTACTGTGGAGGCCACAGCGAGCCATGGCGGTCAGAGCCATGCGCGGGTACCGCACGGTGTCTACCGAGGCGGCATGCCTATTAGCGGGGACACCCCCGGTGGACCTAGAGGCGGAGATGCTCTCCGACCTCTACCGGCGGGTAACCTCAGTGCGTGACGAGGGTGGCTCCCCATCGTTTAACGAGATAGCCATCTGGCGCGAGGACGCCCGCCGAGACGTCATCGCCCGTTGGGTTACGCGGCTGGAGAGGCCTAGACACGGTGTTGTTACCGTTGAGGCTTTCCGGCCCGTAATGATGGAGTGGATGGAGCGGCGGCACGGAGTCCTCTCCTTTCGGCTGGTGCAGGTATTGTCGGGGCACGGTTGCTTCGGCTTGTACCTGCACACGGTCGCGTATAGGGAGTGGACTCCGTCCTGCCACCATTGCAGTAGTGACGAGGACACGGCGCAACATACGCTTGAGGTATGTCCGAGCTGGGACGGGCAGCGCCGTGACCTCATCGCTGTTATCGGTGCCGACCTGACGCTGCCGGCTGTCGCGAAAGCGATGGTCGATAGCGTCAGGAATGCGAGACGAGGGACGCGGTCGCCGCCTTCTGCGAGGCTGTCATCTTGCAAAAGGAAGCGGTGGAACGAGTCCGGGAAAATTCCCGTGACCCGGGCCGCCGTCAGCGGCTGGGGCGGCGCAGGCGCGAATATCTGCGCCTGATGCCGCCCTAACCGAGGCTTCGGGTGATCGGACCGGGGAATTGTCCGGTCACCCGACGTGAGGCCACCGCATGAGGGCGACGCCCCGACGGCGAAAGCTGTCGGGCCGTCGACACGAGAGGAACCCGTAAGGGTAAACCGCCGGACGGGCCACCGAAGACAAAGATCGGGTACTGGTGGCCCGCTCGCACGGCGAAAAGAGGTGTTTGCAGGGTGGGTCCATGGGGTTGCGCGCCGCCTCTTTTGCTACCCCGGATAGATTTCTCGGGTCGCGACCACATCCATGGTCCACCCTGCGGAAAAAGAAAAAAAAAAGCTGTAAAAGCCCCAACGGCTAACAGCTCGCAGTTGATTTTGTAGTGGGTATTCAGTGACCCGTCCAGGGCTTGCGAGTCCCACATACCCCGCCCAAGCGGAAGTGCGAAAAATGCATTTTTAACCACTGCGTTACCAAAAACAAAAAAATAAAAAAAAATAAGCCGAATCAGAACATAGTCGCTGCGCATTCATCGTAAATTAACACAAAAAAACATAGGATTCATTAAAAACATACTATTACTATAAGTATTTGACGTTCAGTTTTTTTTTATTTATAACGCAGTGGTCTAATTGCATTTACGCACCACCCCCGCATGGGGAGTGTAGGACTCGCTAGCCTCGGGGCTAGAATACCCACTAAAACGTCCACTGTGGTCGCTGTTAGCCGAGATGGCTTTGACAGCTTAACCGGACTATTTTTTTTTATGAATTATAAAATAGATAGTTTAAAAATATTATAATACACACTTTTATAAATAACCAAACTAAAAAGTGCGATTTAGGTTATAGGTACAGCGACATCTATCGAGTCACGACTAATTTCGCACGCAAATATAAAAAAATATTAGGATAGTTTTATTTCTATTATTGTATTATCGTTGGTCCTTAAAAAATGTGCAAAGATATAAATTAATGCGAACTTTAGAAGGGAACCAAAATTATATTAATAAATTCCGTTAACTACAAACAAATATAACCGCGTTAACTAAACGACACCAAATGACCTAGCCATTTGCAATAGGAAACAGCGAATTAAATTTATAAAGCTAATAAAAAAAAATGTTTTGATATATTAAGTTTTACGGAGGTAATCGTGTAATGTCCTCATACAGATCAAGTCCACTATTAATTATTTTTAATAAGTTTTCTTTTTACACTAAATATCCTTTAAAAGTATCAAGACTTGACATTTTTAACATTTATTATTCTTTAAGAATATTCGTTGTCTTATATACCGGATGTAACAGATAATGGAACAGCTGGTCAGAAGTTGAAAGGATGATAGGTAATGATGAAGGGAAAATGTCAAGGTCATTGACTCTTCACCTGTTTGTAAAGGCGATGTTTGTCATACTGTAGCACACGTAATCATTGATTTATTTAGGTTCTAATTAATATTTAAGAAAGTATGAGTATGTAGCAGATTATTTATCATTTACTTGGTACATTTCATTCAGTTTCAAAGAAAAAGCGATGACAAAATTGAAAACTTTAAATACTTCTTATTCATTAATGAATCGACATTTTTCCTTCAAATTTTTTGTTATGGATTCCTACAGTCATTACTAACCACCCTTCTGACTAGCTGCTCCATTCTCTGTTACACCCGGTATATTTATTCAATAAGTGCAATGCAATATTACAAATGCAAAATGATTTATGATTAATGGCGCTGCAATATGAATTAGATTATTAGCTCTTTGGCGGGAACATACAAATTGCTTTTTTAAGTTAGTTTCAAAATTTGATGCTAATTTAAGTGTCATTTATTAATTTCAATGGTATTTTAATTAAATAATAATTACAAAAATACAAGTGAAACGGAGTCTTGAATTCAGTATGAATTCAAGACTCCGTTTCACTTGTATTTTTTCTAGATTGTCTTAAAAGCCTATGAAAAGTTTTAGGTAGAATGGCCATTATTTTACTAAAATCGGACTTCAGTGAGGATGATGACTGACTGACTTTGCGTCCGATTATTTTCTTACTGTAACGGTTAGATGTATTATATAAATCTCTGTCTGCGTCACACGTGCTACTCGTTCGTATCAGTAAATTATATTTTGCTCTTTCTAACACGAGTAAATAAATATTGTTATTTGTCTTTACCCGTTCACTTTTGCCCAACGTCGTGACTCGTGGATGTTATACGATGATATCCGAATGATTTGCAATGTAGGCAAGGTAGGTAGCAGAAAAGTAGCAAAGGAGTATGATTTTTAAGGCGGATAACAGGTGTGACGTATGAAAAATCATTTCCTAAGATTTTTCACCCTCTACTGAGATGAGAAAATGAGAAATATACTATGCTTAATTATAATATTGTTATCCCAGAATTAACAAGGGGGACAGCGCGTACGCAGTCCCCACTACCAAAAATTACGCATCCGAGTTATCCACATTAGGGATAATCGCAGGGGTCAACCCAACCGCAGTGCAATGGAAGGGTCTCGCCCTGGGGGAACCGCCTTATTGATCACGGTATCCCCTATGCCAGGTAAGTATGCTTTATCGCGGTAAAAGCGGGTCTGGTGATTCTGTATTCTGGATTCTTAACATCGCAATCTATATAATGACGTCATTTTACAAGCGACATCTACTGTACGATACTGACTAAAACAGCTAAGTATGCCATCTATATCTTTTGAGTAGAACTAAAATGGCAACAAGAGGACTTGGCATTATTGCTAAAAATAGTCTTGTACATATGTTGTAGACACCAAAACAATATAGCCATCATCATTACAAAATATGTAGAGTCAATGACGAATCAGAATTACATTTAGAATAATATAGTCACTACCGTTGATATAAATTCCTACGATATTGCATTTGATCTTAATCTGGACACGTCATAGCGTCTAAATTATATTATTATATTAGGCTTAAGTTAAATTTGAGTAATTATTACTAGGAATATATTGTTTAAGCACATTTTAATAAGATTGTGAAATACAGCCTTCTTCTACAGTATCTTTTAGCGGCTAAGATTGCTCTGTTAATTATCTAAGATTATAGTAAACCGAAATTGATGCGTTTAAAGACATTAGTTATTTTAATGTCAGTATTATATTTATTTTTAAAGTTATTTATCGTTAACTATTTTATTGTCAGTATTATATTTATTATTAAACTTAGTTATTGTTAGTTATTTTATTGTCAGTATTATATTTATTTTTAAAGTTAGTTATCGTTAGTTATTTTATTGTCAGTATTATATTTATTTTTAAAGTTAGTTATCGTTAGTTATTTTATTGTCAGTATTATATTTATTTTTAAAGTTATTTATCGTTAATTATTTTATTGTCAGTATTATATTTATTTTTAAAGTTAGTTATCGTTAATTATTTTATTGCCAGTATTATATTTATTTTTAAAGTTAGTTATAGTTAATTATTTTATTGCCAGTATTATATTTATTTTAAAGTTAGTTATCGTTAATTATTTTATTGTCAGTATTATATTTATATTTATTTTATAAATTATTTTGTCAAATAATTCAAAGTGGTAGCAATACTAACATAAAAATTCCTAAGTACAAAATATTGTATTATTTCTGATGGTATTAATTAAATTATTATTATTATAATAAATGTAATAATATATCAACAAAAATTCATATTGTATACATTAATTTAGAAAAAAAAAGTAAAGCATCTAAGTTTGTACGTAAGAAGTAGTTCCTGGAACTAACTTTAAAAATATCTTTGATAAAATCTACTTATTGCTGAATGGCTTTATGAGGATATAAACAGGTAAATATGTCATTTGGACAAAAGGGGGGTAACCACGTGCAAAACCACATTAAATTATAGTCAAATATACATAATATGTGTTAAGCAGCTTTTATTTTTTAGGTGAAATAGAAGAATAACTAGAATGAATTAGTCTGTAGTCATTATTCGGTGATGGACTTTTTACAAATATATGTTTGATACGAATTCGTGTGGTGGCGGAGCAAGAGTACAATTCACGGTGGTGTGTAATGTGTGCAATCATAGGTGGTGACCTATCCTACCCGTGGGTGGTCGTAAGAGATGACTAGGGGATATAAAACAGACATAACATCTATGCATGAGAAGGAAAACTCGAAACAAAAGCCTATAACATCACGTCTGACCAGCGTGGTTTAGTAGGTTAATTTCTCTATCATTACGGAGGAGGCCCGAGCCTAATAGTGGGATATATATGGGCTGTAATGATGATGATGATGATAATGACATGAATACGATATAAATATAGACTTAGCAAATTTTGGAATTGAAAGTTAAACCGACATTGTAAAGTGATAGTTTATCAAAATGATGTCTACTCACGTTATTGAAGGAGACGTTCAGCTTCACGGTATGGGGCGGCAGGTCAGTGGGCATCTCTCGCAGGTGACGTTGGGAGCAGTCCACTGCGACGGCGCTGGTGAGATTGTCGCCAGCGAACTCTAGGCGAACTGGCACACATGTGCACGATACCTCCGCTGGTTTTATATTGCGGCATGACGCGTTCACCTGAAACATAATTGAGAGATCTGACGCTCTACTGTACCATACACACCCACGAGAAAGGCAGAGATGGTGCTTTGTATTTTGACCCCGACACCACACATCCATACGGCAGAATGTAACATCATCATCATCATCATTTTAGCCTATCGCCGTCCACTGCTGGACGTAGGCCTCTTTCACGTTACGTCACAGAGTGCGGTCCTGTGGCGCTTGCATCCAACGACGCCCAGCAACCTTCACCAGGTCGTCTGTCCACCTAGTTGGATCATCCTACACTGCGTCGTCCGGTACGTGGTCGCCACTCTAGAACCTTTCCTATCCAGTGGTTGTCGGTTCTTCGAGCGATATGGCTTGCCCATTGCCACTTCAGCGTGCTAATTCTTCGTGCTTGTCGGTTACACCAGTTCTTCTGCGGATTTCCGTATTTCGGATGTAACATCTTTTTATTTATTTATTTAAAAACAATCTTTTACAATTATTCTATCATTTAATTTATAAATATGACAAAAGCTTATGTTAGCTGATTAGCCTATGGTGCCAGTACCGCAGATTCAATTCCCACGCAGTACAATACTTTGTACGATCTATAAATTATTCTGGGTCTGGGTGCAATCTGCGTCCGTGAATTATGTCTGTAAAGAAACACAAGGGTTATTTTCATTAGTCTTGTGTTGTCTTTAAAAAAGTCACCCTATCTTGCCCGTGAGTGTGGTAAAAGACGATTAAAGGAAAACTAGAAATAAATTCCTGTACCAACCAGTCTGAGCAGCGTGTGAGACAGCTCGTACCCACTTTTTTTGCGGCGGTCTATGGTCTGGTCCCACCCCGCTAAATTCGAGGCAACAGAAAAAGCGTTGCTTGAGACTCGCCCTGCAATGTCCTCCTCCCCTCCTCCCCCCCCCCCCCCCCTCTAAACCCCGTGCGAGTGGACCACCGAAAAAAAAGACCGTGTCTCTGTCGTCGGTGGGACATAAAGTCGATCCCTCTAGGGTCTGGTGATCGATAGGATAGGAGGTTAATTAATACCTACCTCTTTTTGTATCTTCAAATGTTCGATGGGCACTACCCGCACATCTTTGAACCAGTTGAAGCTGATGTCGAGGGCGCAGTACGTGCTCTTAAAGTTGAGGAACGTCACCAGTGCACTGTTGTTCGTCTCCATTTCTCTTTGGAAATGTTTACATGGAAGGTACCTGTTGCCTGAAAATTACATAATCACTAAATTACTAAAGTGAAAGATTTGATTGAAGAGCTTTGATATCTTGATCCGTAATTTCTTGTAGTGTAATGAAAAATTTATTGCACAGATTTTGGCTGCACAGATGGCGTTGCTGAGTTTTTTTTTTTAATCGGACTAATCCAACCACACATTTCCACTACTATAACTCCTGTAAGCCAGGAGCCACAATGGTCTCCCTATAGGGCGTTGTTGAGATACCTACCTTCCGTGCCAGTGCCTACGAAGTGTTGTTCCGAGTCTGGGTGTAATTTGTCTGCGGTAATTATGTTTGTAAACTCAAGTAAAAGATTATTAAATGAGAAAGAACATAAAATTGAAAAAAAAATCATCATTAAAAGTTTTTTATAGATTTATTTTGGCTGAAAAATAAAACGCAGCAGCATTTTGCTTTCATGGCAGCTATGAAATTCCTTACCGGACAAATCTACGGAGATCTTCCTATTGCTCTGTACGAGGCTCAGTGGAAATTCTGTGAGGTTGTTCGCCGAGGCGTCCAGCACGCTCAGATTGAACAGGTAAGCGTATGGACGCTGACTGGGGGGCTGCAACTTGGCTGATGTCAAATTATTGTTCGATATATTCAGGCAAGCGATGGCCGAGTATTTCGGGAATTGACCTGGAAAGTAAAAATTGTATTTTTCATTTTTAGATTTACGATTTTAATCAGTAGGTGCATACTCGTAAAAAGTCAGTAATGAAACATGTTACTAGCGCCATCTATTATTGTCAGCTAACAGTCTGTAGCATATGTATTAAATAAACAAGTTTTATCACCATGCCAATAGATGGCGCTTCTCAAAGATATACAAAATATTTAAGCCCATATTATTTAAACTAGGTACACATTTGTACTACAAAACATTTATTGATATTTTAACTTGTATTACTTTAACTTAGCATTCAAATAATTATATTCCTAGATAGAAAAACGTGAAATCTATTACAGTCGAATTTAGATCCTATGACGTCAAATGTGAAGAAACTAACGGCCATTTTCAATAAACTATACGAGGTAGGTAATAAATAGATCGGATGTCAATAAGAAAAACTATAGATATATTGTATCTACGACTTGTAATATACTTAGGTATATGTTTTAAAAATATATTGTTAAAGCAATGCTACCGGTCAATTTCAAATCAGTCAATAAACAAAAATTAGGATAAGTTATAATATCATCATCTCAACTCATATATGTCCTACTGCTGGGCTCGAGCCTCCCTCCATAACGGGAGGGAAATTGACTCACTACACCACGCTGGTCAGACGTGTTTTTATTATTTTTTGCGGCGGGCTATGGTCTGGTCACACTCCGCCAAATCCGTCCGGGGCGACAGTAAAGGCAGCGCGCGACCCCATATACCCGCCCCGCCCCGCAATGCACCTCTCTTCACCGAGCGAGCGGGCAACCGAAACCCGGACTTTGTTTTCGGTGGCCAGACGTGTTGTAATAGGATTATTTCGTACTATATATGCCTTATACATAGCCTCACACCTGTTTTCCAGAGAGGTAGGCAGAGACTACGGATTGCCACAAACCACCATCCTGTCATACCTCCATCGCTTCATTCACGCTCAACACAGTCTTCATGCATGCTCTACGATTACGCGTACTCTTAATCTGACCTTTCGCTAACACATCTTCAATTTCATCCAAAAAAGTATGACGTGGTCTTCCCCTTGTAATCGTCCCACTCACACTCGCTTTGTATACTTGCTTAGTCAACTTCTCTTCATACATTCTTTCCACGTAACCAAACCATCTCAGCACACCCTTTTTTATCTTTGTCGCTACTTCTTCATTCACACCACAGCGTTCTCTTATAACACTATTCCTAATTATATCTTTTAGACTTACACCACACATACTACGAAGAGCTCTCATCTCTACAGCATTTATTCTACTTTAATATCTTCCCTGCCAAATCCAACTTTCACTAGCATACATGAGAGTGGGCACTAATACTCTCCTATGTACACCTAGGGGTGGCTTTTTAGACACATTCCTACTATTCATAAAAGCGTACATAAATGTTATATGCATATTTTATTCCTTAGTAGTCTTTTACGATCACCCACTGATAAGATAGGGGATGATGAATTGTATTCTTACTCTGTCATCAAACAGAAAAAAAACGGAAAAGTTATAGATCTAATATACATATGTACTTTGTCTTTGAATAAACCGTACTTGGAATACGGTAGGGTTTCCATAGTGTTTTGTTTGCAGCCGCGGGTCAACCTGTCCGGGGTAGTACCACACTCTGGTAGAATATCGATGTCTGAATAATGGCAATGTACTGTTGAGCTTTATTCGGTAAGCAAGAGAGCCGTAATTCCGACTTGGGTGGATTTTGGTTGGTAGGTAGTGGCATTAGGCCACTACCCCTGGTATTTCAAAGGTCCATGGGCGGCAGTAACACTTACCATCAGGTGTGCTGCATGCTCGTTTGCCACCAATAGCAATAAAAAGACTCAGAATCGGAGCAACCAGATATTTATGCATTTTATAATTATTATTCCTGTACGAAAATTTAATACATACTTTAATTTCACATATCATGGTATTTGCACTTTATTTCGACAGGCAATAGTCTAAAAATCACGCTCGGGGCGACGGAATAGCGATGTGCGATTCCATAATCTGTAGAATTGCCTCTCATTTTGAGTTAATCACCGTTGGTGATCCTTTGACATCGGTGGCATTCTATATAATGATATTCCACTGCGCCATTTGTGCAGTAGCAGTTTTAGAATAATTAAAATACTGCAAAACTAAAATCAACATTGAACTACTTACTGATGCTTATATTATCCGTCGTTATTGCCACTTTGTGAAGCAGAAAACAACAATAGTATGATTAATCATTAATAAAACAGTTTTTATTAAAGTACATGTTGACCCAAAAGACTTTGTTCCGAAAAAAATTTGAACTAATAAAATAAACTCTCAAAAAATTTCCTCCAAATCGGACCGTCTGTTTAGGAAAGATCGATTTAATAATTTATAAACGATATTTGTTTACCAAATGAATTATTATTGATAGAATAAGAATCAAAATGGTATTCCATGAACGCTTACCTATAATCTTCTCGATCTGTCCATCAGTGAAGGCCATCGACACCAATCGCCTAAACATAGCTTGGGAGACGTCCAGCTCACCTACGGTTGCATTCACCACGTGGAGGTACGTAGTGTTCTGAGTTACTGACGTATAAAACAAACAAACGTTAATATTTATTAGAATAATCAGAATTTTTTATTAGATTTAACCAGAAAAATACACTTCCTAGGAATTTGAACATTACAATTACAATCGTCGAGCTGTATGCAGGCTATTTTTTTTTTATTATACTTTTTTTACACTTTAGTATAGGCGCCATTAATGTAGATAAGGCTTTTGTTAATAAAATAACTTTCTTTAATTTAACCTAAACCATAAAATATTTGAATTACAAAACTTTTTACATCCTAAAAAAATATATATTCAATTTACTGAAATATAGCATTTAATATGCTTAATTATTTATAAAACCCCGATTATGAAGCGAAAAAATAATCGGGTTTTTATAAATAATTAAAATAATTATAAATAATTTTATAAGTAATCGGATTTTTATAAATAATTAAGCATATTAAATGCTAAATTTCAGTAATTTGAATAACAAGGTTGTGTCATCGTTTAATACAATTCTAACTGCAAAGTTTGAAGTATTAAGCCTATAACAATGTGTAAACATTGTCGGGTAGATGGCATACGTCACCTTAAGACGTAAATATGATACGAAGCGAGAATTGCATATCCTACAATAGTTCACGGTGATGTAGTGGGAGCACGATTGGGCCGGCATCCCAATAGGCGCGGGTTCGAATCCCGCTTGTGACATCATTTTTCGCTTCGTAATCGGGTTTTTATAAATAATTAAGCATATTAAATGCTAAATTTCAGTAATTTGAATAACAAGTTTGTTTAAATTTTACTGAAATTTTAGCATTTAATATGCTTAATTTATAAAATCCGATTACGAAATGAAAAATTGATGTCGCAAGCGGGATTCGAACCCGCGCCTATTGGGATTCCGGCCCAATCGTGCTGCCACTACACTACCGCGACCAATTGTAGGACATGCAAATTTTCATCTCGTATTGTATTTACGTCTTAAGGTGACGGTGTGCTATCTACCCGACAATGTTTACACAATGTTATAGGCTTAATACTTCAAACTTTACAGTTAGAATTGTATTAAACGATGACACAACCTTGTTATTTAAATTTTACTGAAATTTTAGCATTTAATATGCTTAATTTATAAAATCCGATTACGAAATGAAAAATTGATGTCGCAAGCGGGATTCGAACCCGCGCCTATTGGGATTCCGGCCCAATCGTGCTGCCACTACACTACCGCGACCAATTGTAGGACATGCAAATTTTCATCTCGTATTGTATTTACGTCTTAAGGTGACGGTGTGCTATCTACCCGACAATGTTTACACAATGTTATAGGCTTAATACTTCAAACTTTACAGTTAGAATTGTATTAAACGATGACACAACCTTGTTATTTAAATTTTACTGAAATTTTAGCATTTAATATGCTTAATTTATAAAATCCGATTACGAAATGAAAAATTGATGTCGCAAGCGGGATTCGAACCCGCGCCTATTGGGATTCCGGCCCAATCGTGCTGCCACTACACTACCGCGACCAATTGTAGGACATGCAAATTTTCATCTCGTATTGTATTTACGTCTTAAGGTGACGGTGTGCTATCTACCCGACAATGTTTACACAATGTTATAGGCTTAATACTTCAAACTTTACAGTTAGAATTGTATTAAACGATGACACAACCTTGTTATTTAAATTTTACTGAAATTTTAGCATTTAATATGCTTAATTTATAAAATCCGATTACGAAATGAAAAATTGATGTCGCAAGCGGGATTCGAACCCGCGCCTATTGGGATTCCGGCCCAATCGTGCTGCCACTACACTACCGCGACCAATTGTAGGACATGCAAATTTTCATCTCGTATTGTATTTACGTCTTAAGGTGACGGTGTGCTATCTACCCGACAATGTTTACACAATGTTATAGGCTTAATACTTCAAACTTTACAGTTAGAATTGTATTAAACGATGACACAACCTTGTTATTTAAATTTTACTGAAATTTTAGCATTTAATATGCTTAATTTATAAAATCCGATTACGAAATGAAAAATTGATGTCGCAAGCGGGATTCGAACCCGCGCCTATTGGGATTCCGGCCCAATCGTGCTGCCACTACACTACCGCGACCAATTGTAGGACATGCAAATTTTCATCTCGTATTGTATTTACGTCTTAAGGTGACGGTGTGCTATCTACCCGACAATGTTTACACAATGTTATAGGCTTAATACTTCAAACTTTACAGTTAGAATTGTATTAAACGATGACACAACCTTGTTATTTAAATTTTACTGAAATTTTAGCATTTAATATGCTTAATTTATAAAATCCGATTACGAAATGAAAAATTGATGTCGCAAGCGGGATTCGAACCCGCGCCTATTGGGATTCCGGCCCAATCGTGCTGCCACTACACTACCGCGACCAATTGTAGGACATGCAAATTTTCATCTCGTATTGTATTTACGTCTTAAGGTGACGGTGTGCTATCTACCCGACAATGTTTACACAATGTTATAGGCTTAATACTTCAAACTTTACAGTTAGAATTGTATTAAACGATGACACAACCTTGTTATTTAAATTTTACTGAAATTTTAGCATTTAATATGCTTAATTTATAAAATCCGATTACGAAATGAAAAATTGATGTCGCAAGCGGGATTCGAACCCGCGCCTATTGGGATTCCGGCCCAATCGTGCTGCCACTACACTACCGCGACCAATTGTAGGACATGCAAATTTTCATCTCGTATTGTATTTACGTCTTAAGGTGACGGTGTGCTATCTACCCGACAATGTTTACACAATGTTATAGGCTTAATACTTCAAACTTTACAGTTAGAATTGTATTAAACGATGACACAACCTTGTTATTTAAATTTTACTGAAATTTTAGCATTTAATATGCTTAATTTATAAAATCCGATTACGAAATGAAAAATTGATGTCGCAAGCGGGATTCGAACCCGCGCCTATTGGGATTCCGGCCCAATCGTGCTGCCACTACACTACCGCGACCAATTGTAGGACATGCAAATTTTCATCTCGTATTGTATTTACGTCTTAAGGTGACGGTGTGCTATCTACCCGACAATGTTTACACAATGTTATAGGCTTAATACTTCAAACTTTACAGTTAGAATTGTATTAAACGATGACACAACCTTGTTATTTAAATTTTACTGAAATTTTAGCATTTAATATGCTTAATTTATAAAATCCGATTACGAAATGAAAAATTGATGTCGCAAGCGGGATTCGAACCCGCGCCTATTGGGATTCCGGCCCAATCGTGCTGCCACTACACTACCGCGACCAATTGTAGGACATGCAAATTTTCATCTCGTATTGTATTTACGTCTTAAGGTGACGGTGTGCTATCTACCCGACAATGTTTACACAATGTTATAGGCTTAATACTTCAAACTTTACAGTTAGAATTGTATTAAACGATGACACAACCTTGTTATTTAAATTTTACTGAAATTTTAGCATTTAATATGCTTAATTTATAAAATCCGATTACGAAATGAAAAATTGATGTCGCAAGCGGGATTCGAACCCGCGCCTATTGGGATTCCGGCCCAATCGTGCTGCCACTACACTACCGCGACCAATTGTAGGACATGCAAATTTTCATCTCGTATTGTATTTACGTCTTAAGGTGACGGTGTGCTATCTACCCGACAATGTTTACACAATGTTATAGGCTTAATACTTCAAACTTTACAGTTAGAATTGTATTAAACGATGACACAACCTTGTTATTTAAATTTTACTGAAATTTTAGCATTTAATATGCTTAATTTATAAAATCCGATTACGAAATGAAAAATTGATGTCGCAAGCGGGATTCGAACCCGCGCCTATTGGGATTCCGGCCCAATCGTGCTGCCACTACACTACCGCGACCAATTGTAGGACATGCAAATTTTCATCTCGTATTGTATTTACGTCTTAAGGTGACGGTGTGCTATCTACCCGACAATGTTTACACAATGTTATAGGCTTAATACTTCAAACTTTACAGTTAGAATTGTATTAAACGATGACACAACCTTGTTATTTAAATTTTACTGAAATTTTAGCATTTAATATGCTTAATTTATAAAATCCGATTACGAAATGAAAAATTGATGTCGCAAGCGGGATTCGAACCCGCGCCTATTGGGATTCCGGCCCAATCGTGCTGCCACTACACTACCGCGACCAATTGTAGGACATGCAAATTTTCATCTCGTATTGTATTTACGTCTTAAGGTGACGGTGTGCTATCTACCCGACAATGTTTACACAATGTTATAGGCTTAATACTTCAAACTTTACAGTTAGAATTGTATTAAACGATGACACAACCTTGTTATTTAAATTTTACTGAAATTTTAGCATTTAATATGCTTAATTTATAAAATCCGATTACGAAATGAAAAATTGATGTCGCAAGCGGGATTCGAACCCGCGCCTATTGGGATTCCGGCCCAATCGTGCTGCCACTACACTACCGCGACCAATTGTAGGACATGCAAATTTTCATCTCGTATTGTATTTACGTCTTAAGGTGACGGTGTGCTATCTACCCGACAATGTTTACACAATGTTATAGGCTTAATACTTCAAACTTTACAGTTAGAATTGTATTAAACGATGACACAACCTTGTTATTTAAATTTTACTGAAATTTTAGCATTTAATATGCTTAATTTATAAAATCCGATTACGAAATGAAAAATTGATGTCGCAAGCGGGATTCGAACCCGCGCCTATTGGGATTCCGGCCCAATCGTGCTGCCACTACACTACCGCGACCAATTGTAGGACATGCAAATTTTCATCTCGTATTGTATTTACGTCTTAAGGTGACGGTGTGCTATCTACCCGACAATGTTTACACAATGTTATAGGCTTAATACTTCAAACTTTACAGTTAGAATTGTATTAAACGATGACACAACCTTGTTATTTAAATTTTACTGAAATTTTAGCATTTAATATGCTTAATTTATAAAATCCGATTACGAAATGAAAAATTGATGTCGCAAGCGGGATTCGAACCCGCGCCTATTGGGATTCCGGCCCAATCGTGCTGCCACTACACTACCGCGACCAATTGTAGGACATGCAAATTTTCATCTCGTATTGTATTTACGTCTTAAGGTGACGGTGTGCTATCTACCCGACAATGTTTACACAATGTTATAGGCTTAATACTTCAAACTTTACAGTTAGAATTGTATTAAACGATGACACAACCTTGTTATTTAAATTTTACTGAAATTTTAGCATTTAATATGCTTAATTTATAAAATCCGATTACGAAATGAAAAATTGATGTCGCAAGCGGGATTCGAACCCGCGCCTATTGGGATTCCGGCCCAATCGTGCTGCCACTACACTACCGCGACCAATTGTAGGACATGCAAATTTTCATCTCGTATTGTATTTACGTCTTAAGGTGACGGTGTGCTATCTACCCGACAATGTTTACACAATGTTATAGGCTTAATACTTCAAACTTTACAGTTAGAATTGTATTAAACGATGACACAACCTTGTTATTTAAATTTTACTGAAATTTTAGCATTTAATATGCTTAATTTATAAAATCCGATTACGAAATGAAAAATTGATGTCGCAAGCGGGATTCGAACCCGCGCCTATTGGGATTCCGGCCCAATCGTGCTGCCACTACACTACCGCGACCAATTGTAGGACATGCAAACATTGTGTAAACATTGTCGGGTAGATAGCACACCGTCACCTTAAGACGTAAATACAATACGAGATGAAAATTTGCATGTCCTACAATTGGTCGCGGTAGTGTAGTGGCAGCACGATTGGGCCGGAATCCCAATAGGCGCGGGTTCGAATCCCGCTTGCGACATCAATTTTTCATTTCGTAATCGGATTTTATAAATTAAGCATATTAAATGCTAAAATTTCAGTAAAATTTAAATAACAAGGTTGTGTCATCGTTTAATACAATTCTAACTGTAAAGTTTGAAGTATTAAGCCTATAACATTGTGTAAACATTGTCGGGTAGATAGCACACCGTCACCTTAAGACGTAAATACAATACGAGATGAAAATTTGCATGTCCTACAATTGGTCGCGGTAGTGTAGTGGCAGCACGATTGGGCCGGAATCCCAATAGGCGCGGGTTCGAATCCCGCTTGCGACATCAATTTTTCATTTCGTAATCGGATTTTATAAATTAAGCATATTAAATGCTAAAATTTCAGTAAAATTTAAATAACAAGGTTGTGTCATCGTTTAATACAATTCTAACTGTAAAGTTTGAAGTATTAAGCCTATAACATTGTGTAAACATTGTCGGGTAGATAGCACACCGTCACCTTAAGACGTAAATACAATACGAGATGAAAATTTGCATGTCCTACAATTGGTCGCGGTAGTGTAGTGGCAGCACGATTGGGCCGGAATCCCAATAGGCGCGGGTTCGAATCCCGCTTGCGACATCAATTTTTCATTTCGTAATCGGATTTTATAAATTAAGCATATTAAATGCTAAAATTTCAGTAAAATTTAAATAACAAGGTTGTGTCATCGTTTAATACAATTCTAACTGTAAAGTTTGAAGTATTAAGCCTATAACATTGTGTAAACATTGTCGGGTAGATAGCACACCGTCACCTTAAGACGTAAATACAATACGAGATGAAAATTTGCATGTCCTACAATTGGTCGCGGTAGTGTAGTGGCAGCACGATTGGGCCGGAATCCCAATAGGCGCGGGTTCGAATCCCGCTTGCGACATCAATTTTTCATTTCGTAATCGGATAACAAGTTTGTGTCATCGTTTAATCCAATTCTAACTGCAAAGTTTGAAGTATTAAGCCTATAACAATGTGTAAACATTGTCGGGTAGATGGCATACGTCACCTTAAGACGTAAATATGACACGAAGCGAGATTTGCATGTCCTACAATAGTTGACGGTGGTGTAGTGGCAGCACGATTGGGACGGCATCCCAATAGGCGCGAGTTTGAATCCCGCTTGTGACATCATTTTTCGCTTCGTAATCGGATTTTTATATATATATTCAAAGTTACCAAAAAATCATGATAATTTTGAATTTGAATTTTGGGAGTCATTGTGCATAGTTCTTTTTTTTAGAAAAATTATTGTGCTAAAAATATATATATATATTAACTCAATAGGACATTACTTATTCATTAAAATAAAGTTGTAATAATATAAATCAGATTGTAATTATAACAAATATTTAAAAAATGTTCAAAGTCACCCGAATTGTCGTTAGTGATTTAAATTGAATATTTTGATTAATATTATTTACTGTTCGTAATTATTAGTGAAAAAAATTATCCTATCCTTTGCCAGTCCTTTTATTATTTCATTGTAATCAATTATTTGATTGCAATTAAAAACTATTTTTAATGATGCCAAGTAAATTCTTACGTGCGTACATAAAGTACACGCACCCATTTCTTTTTTTTATTTTCTCCTTAAGAAAGCATACTTTCAACACTGGTTATTGACAGATCGATATAAAATATTAAAGAAAACGTGAATAAATCCAATGCCACTGTATCATTATTAAGATCATCATCTGAACTAATAATAGTTCCACTACTGGACTCTCGCTGAATGAATGAAATGAGTCGTCTTTTACAACATACACGGACAAGAGATGGAATGGTGAATGGTGAATTGCATTTTTACTCCGTCAATACAATTGCAGGGTTGATAAATATTATCATCAAGATCGTTCTCCTGCACTTATCCCAACACTTTTTTTTTATTATTTTAAAAAGACACCACTCTTCACTAAGAAAATAATCCTTGTATAGATGAGACTTTACAAACATGCAATTAAACACAGACAAATTTCAACCAGACTCAGAACAACAGTTTGCGGATCACACAAAGTACCTATTGTCCTGCGTGGGAATCGAACACATAGCACTAGCATGGAAAGGCGGTATCTTAACCAGTACGTCATCTGTGCAGTCATTGTGGTCGACGCAATATGTACTCGTCTTTCATCGCACATATTGCAATAACAATAGTTTTATAACCCGCCGCCTGTCTGATGTCAACCCTCCTTGGGAATGTAATTGTTGATCAAACGGCATTAAGTTGGTGTAGGTCGATATAAAGTTAATAGCCGTCTTTCACGACATCCACGAGCCTAGTAAGGGTTGGTAGTCATAGTATACGTAGCCGCTACTATATAATCGCAAATCGATAAATATGTATGACTATAAATATATCTTTATCTTTTTTTTTGTGTCTATCTTTTAGCTGTTAGCCGCAGATGGCTGTCACAGCTTAACCCGGACTATGGGTGAGCGCTGAGAGCTCTTAACCCGAATATATTTAACTATTTTTAACTTAATATATATTAATGAACGTAGCAATAAGTAGGCAATTTATTAAAATTATCATTACTTGACCTATTAAACAGGCAACACTAAGGCGGAAAACAAAAATATATGTGGGCAGTGACATTGACCTTCAAATGGTATGTTTTCTTATTATGACAACACTAGTTACTATTCTTAATATTTTTTATTTGGTGACAGACGAGAAAGTAGTCTACACGGGAAATCCGTGTGGTGCCGGATTAAACTCACTTCATATGGCTTCAGATAGAAAATTGTCGAGATGGCGCAACTTTTACCAATAAAAGATGGAATGATTTGATTGCACAGGTGACTAAGTGGTCTATACAGCGACCTTCCACGCTGATATTCGATCGATCTCCACACAGGTCCCTTCGTTGTATGATCCAGAAAAGATTGTTTTGAGTCTAAGTTTTATGGACATCCCGTTAATTGTATGTTTGAATGAAAAACAAATTAAAAGTGACGCCAGTGACGGGTAAGACGATGAGGACAACGCCCGGACGGAGAAAACTGTCGGGGCGTCGACTAAGAGGCTAGGCCGGTGGCCCGCTCGCACGGCGAAGAGAGGAGTCCTTGCAGGATGGGGTTGCGCGCCACCTCTTCCGTCGCCCTGGGCCGATTTAGCGAGGCGCGACCACATTCATAGTCCACCGCAAGGAAAAGAAAAAAAAAGGTAGACCGCCGGGTGGGCCACTGAAGAAAAAGACCGCGTTCCAGTGACCCACCCGCACGGCGTCGCGAGGTTCGTTGTAAGGCGAGTCTAGGGGGTAGTGTGCCGCTTCTCCTGTCACCGTGGACGAATTAGCGAGGCGTGACGCAACGTAGCCCGCTGCCAAAAAAGATTACGTGATTAATGGACGGCCTCT
Organism: Lymantria monacha; assembly: GCA_905163515.2. Lineage (NCBI taxonomy): Eukaryota > Metazoa > Arthropoda > Insecta > Lepidoptera > Erebidae > Lymantria > Lymantria monacha. Next base: position 31,699,505 of record LR991093.1, read on the forward strand.
AAGAGCAAGATGATGATGATGATGATGACCGTTACATACATACATACCATCACACCATGTCCCTTGCAGGGTAGGCAGAGAGAACAGAGTGCCAGAGAACTCTATCCTTGCATACTTCACTCGCTTCCTCAACATTCACAATTCTCTTCATACACGCTCGCCGATTTCGGAGACTCTTGACTCCACCTACCTTCAGTACATGACCAATCTGGTCTAGGTAGGTTAGTCTCGGTCTCCCCCGGTACCTACATCCTTTCACTTTCGCATTGTATATCTTCTTAACCAGACGTTCGTTCGGCATTCTTTCTACATGTCCGAACCATCGGAGCATTCCCTTTCGCATCTTTACACCAATACTTTCTTTCATACCTACTCGCTCTCTTACGTCGTCGTTACGAATGCGATCGATCAGCCTAACTCCAAAGAATTGCCGTAGAGATCGCATTTCGACCGCATTAATTTTACTTTCATGCTCTTTTCTGCATACCCAACTCTCGCTTTCATACAGTAATGCTGGGACAAACACTGCGTTATGTATTGCTACACGTGCCTTCTGGCTGACGTGGTGGCTGCCGAGAAGTTGCCCCAACGCTCCGTTCACTCTATTTCCCGCATTCACTCTTCGCTCTATATCAGTGGTGTACCTTCCATCTCGGCTAAATCCACATCCAAGATATACAAATTCATCCACTTGCTCTAAGTCTAGTATATCATTACCTATTGTTACTCTTACATCTGTTCTGGCTTCGTCTCTTTCAAAGACCATTATTTTGGTTTTGCTCACATTCACGCGTAGACCGACGCGATGACCGTTAATTGTATATTTATAAATTTACCCGCGAAACAAGGATTTATTCTGTAGAGAGTGATGCCTTAAAAAATATATAGGTGCAATTACTAATATAAGAATATCCGATTATTTATGATTTATAAGCGAATTACACATACTAAGCAAATTGTATGTTCGGTAAATGTAATTAGTATCATAGAAAACAACTGAGTACTGAGCATATAAAATTACTGCAAGAGAAAGTCAATGCTTTCCAAAGCCAATTCGTCTGATTTACCTGATGAGACAATTGCCGTCAAGACCAGGAAGAGACTCTCCATATGTATTAAGAATATTATAACACACCATTTTTTTCCTTCTCGCGAATACCGAATATCGTAAGATACAAAAGACAACTCTGACATGTTATACTTTATTATTTTCTTCCATTCCCATCCATCTGTCAACCTATTATATATTCACGCACTATATTATTGCATATAAATCCCCCTACGAGGAAGGATAATGTCACACTTAGCCGATGGGTTAACTACAGGTTCCATTTGAAAATGAGCGCCAGGGCTTTGTAACCTGGCACATGCTGAAATGGAATCCTGGTTGATACATTTCAAATACACATATTCTATTGTTATATGCTCACTGAAAAGGTCTCTGCTTGCGGTAGCTACGTGGAGCGGGTCTCTCCCTTCCCTCCAATGTGGTTGAGGGGCGTGATGGCTGCTCTAATGGTTAACTCGTGATCGGGTGCCGCTTGTGGGATCTGGTCCAGCCATTTTTCTTTCTTTTTTGTTTTATAAATATTCTTAGTTTAATTTTGTATTATATACAAAATTTTAAAAATGAATCTTTACTCGAAGGGCATATCACTGGAGCTAACATAAAGTAAACATGTAACCAAACTCTTTTGTGAAAAAATATAATAAAAAAAAAATGACGAGCCCACTGAGTTTCTTGCCGGATCTTCTCAGTATGTGGCTGCTTTCCGATCCGGTGGTAGATTAATTAAATTTAATTATAAAAAAACAATGTAAAATTGACAATATGTAAGTGCCCCTATGGGGCTTATGCAAAATAAATGATTTGATTTGATTTGATATATTTGTATAATTTTGTACTTAGTTAAATGAATGTATCAATAAAATTTTTCTTTCTTTCTTTACAGTAATATATGTTCTGGTTGTCCGTTAAATAGGTATGCGTCCGATATATCAAAACGAATCTGAAATCGGATTTCAGTCAGAAATCGTATCGTATCGATATTCAACACTATACAAACTGATTTTAGAAAACGTATTTCGGCAGAAACTAAATCAACACATCCGATTACGAAATGAAAAATTGATGTCGCAAGCGGGATTCGAACCCGCGCCTATTGGGATTCCGGCCCAATCGTGCTGCCACTACACTACCGCGACCAATTGTAGGACATGCAAATTTTCATCTCGTATTGTATTTACGTCTTAAGGTGACGGTGTGCTATCTACCCGACAATGTTTACACAATGTTATAGGCTTAATACTTCAAACTTTACAGTTAGAATTGTATTAAACGATGACACAACCATGTTATTTAAATTTACTGAAATTTTAGCATTTAATATGCTTAATTTATAAAATCCGATTACGAAATGAAAAATTGATGTCGCAAGCGGGATTCGAACCCGCGCCTATTGGGATTCCGGCCCAATCGTGCTGCCACTACACTACCGCGACCAATTGTAGGACATGCAAATTTTCATCTCGTATTGTATTTACGTCTTAAGGTGACGGTGTGCTATCTACCCGACAATGTTTACACAATGTTATAGGCTTAATACTTCAAACTTTACAGTTAGAATTGTATTAAACGATGACACAACCATGTTATTTAAATTTACTGAAATTTTAGCATTTAATATGCTTAATTTATAAAATCCGATTACGAAATGAAAAATTGATGTCGCAAGCGGGATTCGAACCCGCGCCTATTGGGATTCCGGCCCAATCGTGCTGCCACTACACTACCGCGACCAATTGTAGGACATGCAAATTTTCATCTCGCATTGGTCGCGGTAGTGTAGTGGCAGCACGATTGGGCCGGAATCCCAATAGGCGCGGGTTCGAATCCCGCTTGCGACATCAATTTTTCATTTCGTAATCGGATTTTATAAATTAAGCATATTAAATGCTAAAATTTCAGTAAATTTAAATAACATGGTTGTGTCATCGTTTAATACAATTCTAACTGTAAAGTTTGAAGTATTAAGCCTATAACATTGTGTAAACATTGTCGGGTAGATAGCACACCGTCACCTTAAGACGTAAATACAATACGAGATGAAAATTTGCATGTCCTACAATTGGTCGCGGTAGTGTAGTGGCAGCACGATTGGGCCGGAATCCCAATAGGCGCGGGTTCGAATCCCGCTTGCGACATCAATTTTTCATTTCGTAATCGGATTTTATAAATTAAGCATATTAAATGCTAAAATTTCAGTAAATTTAAATAACATGGTTGTGTCATCGTTTAATACAATTCTAACTGTAAAGTTTGAAGTATTAAGCCTATAACATTGTGTAAACATTGTCGGGTAGATAGCACACCGTCACCTTAAGACGTAAATACAATACGAGATGAAAATTTGCATGTCCTACAATTGGTCGCGGTAGTGTAGTGGCAGCACGATTGGGCCGGAATCCCAATAGGCGCGGGTTCGAATCCCGCTTGCGACATCAATTTTTCATTTCGTAATCGGATTTTATAAATTAAGCATATTAAATGCTAAAATTTCAGTAAATTTAAATCAACACATATCAAAACAAAACGACGAAAACGCAAACTAATAATAAATCTAATCATCGCGCAATCGTTTTCTATTGCTAGTTTTGCAAACCAAACCAATATTTGAAAACTTACTAACTATCTCTTTCACTCCGCTAAGCGATCGCTTAGTCAGAATGAGAGAAAGCGAATTTCATTAAAATTCGCCTCCTTTCATTCTAACTAAGCGATCGTTTAGTGCATTGAAAGAGATGAAGCGAATTGTCATCTGTTTTGGAATTTGGCGGTTTCTAAGAAACTCAGAATGGCAGATGGAAACGAAACAGAATTACAAGAGTCAGGGAATAAGATCTATATTAGAATGCAACTACTTCCATGATAATATTACACAATACTTAATGATAGTAGTTTTGTGTTTGTTAAATAGATTTTTGAATTATGGGAGAGTTTTTGCACACTTGACCTTGGTGACACGTGCGGTGTGCGCGTAATGTTATTTTTGTGATCTCGTGAACTATATAATTAGATAGGTATTTTACGATTCAATACTATTATACTAACGTATGTTAGTATCATACATACGATTTGATGATAAATAAGAAATAACTATTTAATGTAAAAAGGTAAGATTTTCGCTTCGTAATCGGGATTAATAAAAAAAAACCATACAAAAAAAATGTACATTATATAATATAATCATGAAATCATTGTAAATATGACGATTTTTAAATACGCAAGAAAGTTTTGTATCATATCCAAAACAAAACATTTTTGCTAGTCTAGTACTCTAGTTAAGCCTAGATAAAGCATGAAGGAAAATCGTACACCTAAATCCAATCAACAAAGAAATTATAGAAAAATATTTTGAATGCGTTCGTTCGATTGCGTTTTTCGTTTGCTACGCTAAAATAACTAAAAACATCGAATATCGATCGAAACTAAAGTAAACCCGCTCCGTCAACCGCTGTGGAAATCGATTTCTGAAATCGGTTTTTAAAATCGATTTAAATATCAGAAATCGAATTTGTATCGGTTTGCGTAAAAATCTGAAAACGCCCATCTCTACCGTTAAACGATTTTACCACTCCCACGGGAAAGTAAGGGGTGGTGACTTATTGTATTTTTAACCCATCACCAGATTTAGTAGCACTTAGATGTCTAACCAATAATAAAAACAACTTACGGGTAGAAGCTAAAGCATCCTTGAGCCTGTTGCTGTCGAGATCGCAGCAGAAAACCGACATGCTGCCAACCTTCGTACAGTTGGGCTCAGGTGGACAAGCTGATCGGGGCATATGGAAACATTTGCCCATATTTAGATGCTGGTTGATCGGCTCCGGTTTCGCTGTTGGAGCGGGTGGTTCCTAATAAAAAAGTCAACATCTAAGCTCATATAACTGCTGGACTGGAGGCAACTCCAAACCGGGAGGAAAATTGTCCTACTACACCATGTTGGACAGACAGCTTCGTATAGGGTTTTAGTTCGAGTTTTCCTTCTTTTAAATAAATGCTGTCTGCATATTATATTTTTAGTCGTCCATTACGATATTCACGGGGAAAAAAAGGACCACGCTTTCCCTTTTTGTAACGGTATTGTTACTTCGTCACCACAAGCAAATTTATAGTCTACCAGACGTATGTTGACATAGATCATCTCACGAAAGAGGATAGCACTATAATCGCCACGGTTGGTAGGCGGGTTAGCGATTGCGGTTACGACTAAGTTTCCCGGGCATAACATTATGGCCATTCTCTTGGCTATTTTAGTCGATTTTTTGAACGCCTACAAGAAAATAAAGGGAGATAATATTTTATATTTTCAGCGCCTCAATTTTTTTCTCAAAGACTGTTGAATGCATGGAATGGACCGGAGGAAGGGATGGCTTGCATCCTCATAATCTGCCATATTGTACCTCTCTGCCGCCATTTGGGCGGATCACCGTTTCCATTTCAGTAACCTGCCCGCAACTAAACCCGTAACTGCACAGAAATTACGTTTTACCTCTCTGGGTGCCTGCGGCTCGAACTCGTACACCCTCATCTCAATGTAAGGCAGATGAAGGCATAAGTACACCACCAGAGCCCATAGAGTTGCCTGTAACAATAAAATCGTCATCAACATCATATAACATTTCAACTGCACAGATGGCGTAGCAGTTAAAATACCAAACTACTGTGCCAGGTTCGATTCTTGCTTAGAACAATTCTTTCTGCAGTCTACAAATATGATTATTGTCAATCATGATCATCCTGCTCCTATCCCAATTACTCGTGATCAACGCAATACTCTTCTTCCATCCGTACATATTGCAAATAATTATCGCCAATAATTTTACGATCGACCGACTGCCTGATGTCAACCTTCCTTGAAAATTGTTGAGGAGACGGCATTAGATGGAATTGGCCCAGGTTGATGTGAAGTTCTTAGTGAGCTTTTAAGACATCCATGAGAAAAGTAAGGAATGGTGGTATTCGTACCCACCACCTTGATTACTCTCAATATGGGTGTAATTTGTGTCGGTTAATTGTGTGTTTGACTTTCCGTATGGTGACGAAGTAAGAATACAATTCACCACCCCCTCTTTAGTCCGTGAGTATCGTAGATGATTAAGGGATATAATATACATATGGTATCTGTGCAAGAAAAGGAAAACTCGTAATAAAAACCTATACCAACGCGTCTGACCAGCGTGGTATAGTAGGTCAATTTCCCACCCATTACGGAGGAGACCCGAGCCCAACAGTGGGACATATGTGGGCTGAGATGAGGAGATGAATTGTGTGTTTGTGAAATTCTCTGCGACGCAAGTATATAATATTTTATGCGGGGACTTGTTTTTAAATATAATTTTAATAAGTCTCTCATCTTTTATATAAAAAAAAAAACAGCGCTAATCTAAGGAATTTATTTTTTAATTATGGATTTTGACAAAAAAAAGATATTTAATTTTTATAATCCTTTTCTGCCGAATTTCTCGTCATTTATAAAAAAGAAAAGACACAGTGTAAAGAATTTATTGGCTGAAGATGTCTTTTAAAAAAATGCATAATATTTCTAATTTTATATTTTTCTTTTGAATCCTTCGTCTTTAATAAAAAAAAATATATATAACAACAGTGTAACGAATTAATCCTAAATAAGGGATGCTGTCCTTATAAAAATATGAAAATTTCTATTTTTATTATCTTTTATTTTTCGAATCTCGTCTTTTTAAAAAAAGAGCAATAGAGACAGGGTAACGAATTTAATCCTTTATCAATCAATAAAAAATGAGAATTTATCTATTTTTAAGATAAAATACTTTTGAATCTCTTGTTTTGTATAAAAAAAAAACAATGGAGACAATTGTTACTATATGTGCGGTCTAGCTAGTGATTCATAATGATCCGACATATGTACCTCACGTTTTATGTCCCGCGACTGCCGTCAACATGTAACAACATCATTTACGATAATGTATATTTTATGTTAATAAGTAATTGATTTATTTATTATTTGTTTTGTTGTGATTGCTCCTACGTAGTGGATTAAAAGTTTAAGTAGAATTATATACACACTGCGGCATAATCTATCTCTGTCTAATAGAACACCACACGGATAAGTACTACAGTATACAGTACATACTTGGTAAAAAATAATGCACATCTTTGGAAAGAGGCAGTCGGTTTATTTCAGCTTTGTAGAGTGTTGTCTCTATCGCACACTAACTGTGTGGTATTTGTCAGTTTTATATCTCATAATGTCTTTTCATCTCACTATACAGAAACATAATTTATTTTAACACCTTTTTAGTGGACTATGGAGCTGTTCACGCCCCTCGGAATTGGTACGGGGCGACGGAAGAGGCGGCGCACGACCCCATAGACCCACCCTGCAAAGCGCCTATCTTAGTGCCTTCGATGCCATCGCTTATTTTAACACTTCCTAAAAGATATCAAACTGGCAGTGCTCCATGCTTCGTGCAATGCCATATAGGTAGAGTGCGAGAGGGACAGCGCTGTATGAAGCCGATATTAGTCGATTGTCTCTCTCCAAGGCTCGATTTGCATTATTTATTGCCAGGCACTGTACATATGCCGGACGGGCCACCGAAGACAAAGACCAGGTTCCGTTGGCCCGCTCGTACAGCGTGGAGAGATACATGTAGGGCGGGTATAAGGGTTGCGCACCGCTTCTTCTGTCGCCCCGGACAGATTTAGCGGGGTGTGATCACTCCATAGACTGACGCCAAAAAAAAAAAGGTACTGTACCTTTTTTTTTCTTTGCAAGGTGGACCATGGATGTGGTCGCGACCCGGCAAATCGGCCCGGAGCGACAGAAGCGGCGGCGCGCAACCCCATGGACCCACCCTGCAAACACCTCTCTTCGCCGTGCGAGCGGGCCACCGGTACCCGATCTTTGTCTTCGGTGGCCGAAGGTACCTACATATATTGATAGTTGTCATATATGTAAGGTAGTTTATCTTATCAGATGAAGTATTTAAACACAGCACTACTGCACCTTTAACAAGACTATTAATCCGATATCATTCACGATAACACGGATATTTAAGAGATTACAACTTAATACTTTAAGTATTGTGTTCCGTTTCTATAATCTGTTTTAAGTTTAACGTGTACATCCGTTTTTTCGTTTTTTTTTTTTTGTAGGTATGTAATTTAGTTGTGAGCCTCCAGATGGCTATGAGCACTTTACCTGGACTGTGGGTGAACGCTGAGGGCTCTAAACCTGAGACTAAAAAGAATATAAATTTGACTACATAGACGCTGTAGTGGTTACAATACCGTTCAAAGTGTCGCGGGTTCCATTCCCACGCGGAGCTTTGTGCGTTCCACAAAATGTTGATCTGAATTTAGATGTTATTTGTGTCCGTTAATTGTATGACACAAGGATTAATTCCTTACTTCAGTTGTATTTTAGAAAAGAAAAATAAAAATGCCTCCATCAGCATATCCATGACGCCATGCTGGACATAAGTATCGCCAATGGGGAACATTAGCATGGCAAGCTTGGCAGGTGTGTTTTTGATCGTGGTTACTGTTATAAGATTGCTGCTCATTCGCCTCGTGATCCATGAGACGGGTTATACGGCTCCCTCGGGAAAAAGGGAAGATATATTGTATTCTTATTGTGTAACTACAGGGGACTGTCACAAGATTATGTTGGTATGAACATGATGATGAGGAGGATCAATCAATCAATCAATATGAATATAGATGGACGTAAGAATCGTAGAAGATTCAAAAACAGATGGCTGGATTCAATGAGGATAGGCATATAAAAGAAGTGAGTGCAGATATGTGTGCTGGCAGGAGTCTGTGGAAGAATGTGTGCCGACTTCACTTAGCGTAGGGTAAGATACCAAGTGAGGGCTACACCTCGGCACCAAGACGGGACGTCGACGGGGTGCAGTACCCGAAAGGTAATCCGCTGGCCACGGATGTCAAAGATTCGGTACCAGTGATTGGCTCAGCGGCGATGAGGAGGAAATACGTTAAGTTATGGGGCCGCCACCCTTTTGTCGTCCCGGACCGAACGGACTGTAAGTCCTAACTTCTTGAGAACAAATAAGCGTAGGGTAAGGTCATGTTAGTAATTTCATGTGTAGTTACACGAGAAAATAATATAGAAGAAAAATCCAAAAAAGATTAGTATTATTTCATATAAAAATGGTATTATTGTTAAGGAAAATTAACTGATTTAAAAGGACATTTAAAAACTATGATAGTTAATTACATTTTGTGTTGCATAAAAGAGTTGATATCTCGTGGAACCATTCTGAGTAGTTAAGAGGAAGTGCTTTATTGAATAATTGACCAGTCGCCGGCTCCTTCATCTGGTAATGACGGACAGTTGGGAACTTTTTGTACAATACGAATTATTAAGGAAATACAATACAGAATTTAAACTTTCCGTGTGATGACGGAGTAAGAATACTATTCACCGCCCCATATCTTACCCGTGGGTGATCGTACGAGACGACTAAGGGATATAAAACGCACATAACATCTATGCGAGAGAAGAAAAACTCGAAACAAAACCGTATACCAACACGTCTGACCAGCGCGGTATAGTAAGTTAATTTCCCTCCCATTACGGAGGAGGCCCAAGCCCAACAGTGGGACATTTATGGGCTGTGATGATGATGATGAATATAGAATAACAATATATCCATAATAGAAAATATGTATTTCTAGAACTACGAACACATGTCAGTTGGTCTAATCAAATTTTCATTGAATATTGAAAGTATATGGGTGAGTGAAGTCGTAGCAGGCGTTTGAGGCATAAAGGTAATAAAATATAAGCATAACCCTTACTAGTATTATAAATCGACTGCACAGATGCCTTAGTGTTTCAGATACCGACCTTCCGCGCCACTGTCATAGGTTCGATACCGTGCAGGACAGTACTTTGTCCGATCCCCAAAGTGTTATTCTGAGGTCTGGGTGTAATTTGTCTTTGTTAATTGTATGTTTGTAAAGTCCCCCGCAATACAAAGATATTTATTTATATAATGTTTCCTTTATACAGAGTGGTGTTGTAAAAAAAACAATACAGTATGTGAGTTTGTTTCTTATGTTTTCACACCTCAACTACTATACAGATCGCCTTGTAATTATGCATACATATTTCGACACAGAATGGTTGTAGATACTTTTATGAAAAAGTACCCAATATTTATTTTCCTTATCTTATTTTGTCCGTGGCTGTCTAAAAGACGATTAAGGGATATGATATCCATATAATATCCATGCAAGAGATAGAAAACTTGGAAAAAACCCCTATACCATCATGTCTGACCAGTGTGATACAGGTCAATTTCCCAATTACTTTGGATGAAACTCGACTTAGATGATGATGATAAATGTTCCTGAGATATAAAACAAAATTGATTGACAAAATATAAGTACAATAACGCGAGTGAAACCGCAGCTGTAACTAGTAAATAATAGCACTTAAGTGTTAAACCCACACGAACTAAACTTCGAGTACAGCTGGTGAAATAAATATTAGTATAGAATCTCAAACAGACATACATACCGTGTCAACAATGGGTTATCAAGAACTATACGCTAATGCAGTGTTTCTTAAACTTTTCTAAAGTTATCAACCCCACCATTTCTTTATCTTCATAAAGTACCTCACTACTACATACTTTATCTTTTCCTCTATTCTATTCTTTATACATACATATATTGTGTATTTCTGTCGACTAACCGATTTCAAAAAAAGATTAATTTGTAAGAATATATTTAACTGAGTACACAGGATTCTATTCTCGTGAGGAGGCCTATGTCCTACAGTGGATGTTTACGGGCTGATAGATGGATGGACAGGTTTCTATAATTGATATCTGCGAATAAATTATTATTATTCGTTTTTAACGAAAAGGTAGATTTAAAAAAGTTTTTGGACAATTTTTATTGATTTCTGTATCTCAATTTTAGCTCACCCAACAGCTGAACCTGCTATTTTTTAATTAAGATTTCTAATGTTTACGCGTTCAAATTAAAATTATTTTTACGGATTACATCTTGTTTGTATTTGATTTTTATTGTTTTATACTTAAAATTAAATACAACCGCGATAAAATCTGTAAAAAAATAGTTTTACAGTTGTATTTTTTCTTTATCTCATAATTTGATATTTAAAATATATTAAAAATCTATGTATTTTAGATCTCATGTGAATGAAAATTATAATTATTATATATTATATTAAATTAATATCTTAGAATAATTTAATGTATAATCTAAAATTTTATTTGTAAGCAGAAATAAATTATTATTATTATTAAATTATTTTATATTTCAGCTAAATTAGCGTTAGATCAGTTAGCAGGGTAGGCAGTTTTGGGTAATTTACCCAGAAGAATTTAATTTTCACTTTGACGGTCTACGATAATTACTAGTAAATAATAAATCCTGTTATTTTTTTCTAAATGTCACCACAAAGCATTTTTTGTTGTCAATGACTGCTTGTGCTAAAACACAGTTGGGAAACAATGTGCTTTTACCACACGTTTCTGAGTTTGCACAGTATCAACGAGCATACAGCCTTGGAGTTAGTATTTGCTCCAAGATAAGGGAGTATTCACTGCAAATGATATATATTTGCTTAAATATATAGATAATATCTATAAAATGATAAGGACCAAGACGTTAAATAAAATTATATAGATACGTATATAATTATTTGTTGGAAATCCCGAGTTCAAAGCTTAAAGTAATGAAGATTATTTATTGTAAATAAGTAAAGGGAAATTGTTGTCGCCATTCGAAAGGTTACGATTCCAAAGGTTAAAAAGACAAGGCATATTTAACGATAGTTTATGATTTTGTCCTCAGCAAGCGCATCGAACTATCAGGGCATCCAGGGACGAATGCGGTTACAGAACGGCCAGAAGTAATCGCTCATTGAAAGGTGGCGATTCCGAGAGTGTGCTCTGGCAACATTAGCGTTACGGTTGAGTGTTTTCGTGGCGAACAACGGATATAAATAGCGGATACGAACGTGCAGACGGGTTTCGGGTTGAGAGCCCTCAGCGCTCACCCACAGCCCGGTTACGCTGTAACAGCCCCTAGGCTAACAGCAATCGCAGTGGATGCGGTTTAGTGGGTAACCTAGCCCTAGGCTAGGAATCCCACACTGCCCATCCGGGGAGTTAGTGCTTAACGCATTCCTGGACCACTGCGTTACCAAAAAAAAAAAAAAAGTGCAGACGGCATTCGGTTGTGATATATAATCTGTGGTAAAAGGCCTGTTAATAAGTTATACGTAATTATGTAGGTTTGCGTTTATTTATATCGCTGGTTTGGGTTACATCTTGCAAACCTTTAAATCAAATCGAATCAAGACATTTATTATATATGTGCCTTATAAACAGGAACCGGACCGTTAGTTTAGAGGGCCCTAGGCTAATATTTACTACTTTGGGGCCCCACCTATGTTGTAGGATAATTACCAGGGCCGGTTCTATCATATTGCTTTAAATTAAAGGCTTGGCTGAAAAGATTTGCCAAAGGAAACTTCAGAAAGGTTGTTTTATAACTTGTCAATTTATTTACGGGTGTACAAACACTAAGGCATCACCATCATCATCATCACAGCCCATAAATGTCCCACTGTTGGGCTCGAGCCTCCTCCGTAATGGAAGGGAAATTAACCTACTATACCGCGCTGGTCAGACGTGTTGGTATAGGGTTCTGTTTCGAGTTTTCCTTCTCTCGCATAGATGTTATATGCTTTTTATACCCCTTAGTCGTCTCGTACGATTACCCAGAGGTAAGATATGGGGTTCGCGGGTACCGCACGGTATCGACCGAGGCGGCATGCCTACTGGCTGGGACACCCCCGTGGGACCTAGAGGCGGAGATGCTCTCCGACCGCTACCGGCGGGTTACCTCAGTGCGCGACGAAGGTGGCTCCCCATCGTTGAGCGAGATAGCCACCTGGCGCGAGGATACCCGCCGAGACGTCATCGCCCGTTGGGTTACGCGGCTGGAGAGGCCTAGACACGGTGTTGTTACCGTTGAGACCCTCCGGCCCGTACTGATGGAGTGGATAGAGCGGCGGCACGGGGTCCGCACTTTCCGACTGGTGCAGGTGTTGACGGGGCACGGTTGCTTCGGCAAATACCTGCACACGGTCGTGTGGAGTGAGTGGACTCCGTCCTGCCACCAGTGCGGTAGTGACGAAGACACGGCGCAACATACGCTCGAGGAATGTTTGGGCTGGGACGGGCAGCGCCGCGACCTCGTCGCTATCATCGGTACCGACCTGACGCTGCCGGCTGTCGCGAAAGCGATGGTCGACAGCGTCAGGAACTGGGACGTGGTCGCCGCCTTCTGCGAGGCTGTCATCTCGCAGAAGGAGGCGGCGGAACGAGTCCGGGAGGATTCCCGCGACCCGTGCCGCCGCCAGCAGCCGGGGCGGCGCCGGCGCGAATATCTGCGCCTGATGCCGCCCTAACCAAGGCTTCGGGTGATCGGACCGGGGAATTGTCCGGTCACCCGACGTGAGGCCACCGCGTGAGGACGACGCCCCGACGGCGAAAGCTGTCGGGGCATCGACAAGAGAGGAACCCGCAAGGGTATACCGCCGGGCCGGCCACCGAAGACAAAGATCGGGTACCGGTGGCCCGCCCTCACGGCGAAGAGAGGTGTTTGCAGTGTGGGTCCATGGGGTTGTGTGTGTCACATCCATGGTCGTCCCACCTTGCGAAAAAAAAAAAAAGGGATAAGATATGGGGTGGTGAATAGTGTTCTTAATCCGTCACCACACGGAAAACACTAAGGCATACTATATTTTAATATTTATAAATCAAATATTTTATTGTCTTATTTTTTTCCTATACTTTCGAATAATCAGGTAGGCCCCTAAGTAGTATTAGCTTAGGGCCCCCTAAATGCACGGTCCGACCCTGATAATGACGTTGTTAAATATAGTACAACCGTTAATAAGTTGACAAATTATGAAACAACCTTTCTGCACTTTCCTTTGGCAAATTCTTTAAATTATTATCGTCTATTTTTGACTTTGACTTGACTTAGATGGGGGCCCCTAGGCTGAAGACTTAAAAGCCATATAGTAGATCCGGCACTGCTTATAAAAGGCACATAAATATAAAAGGCACATAAATATTGTTAATTATACAATTTGTTTAAAATTTATCTAATAATTTGCCATAAGATCGGTACGCGGCTATAAGTTTCTAAGTTACTTTTATATAACGTTGTATACAACTTGATACACTTAGAACAATGATGTATTTCTTTTTTCTAAATTATCATAATGATCATTCTCCTGCTCTTATCCCAATTACTTGGGGTCGACGCAATATGTACTTCTCCCCCATCGTACATATTTTGCTAAATTTATCGGCAATAGCCTATGCTATTTATGCCCTCTGCCTGACTTCAAGCCTCCTTGGGAATGTAATTGTTGACCAAACAGTATCAGGTGGAGTTAGCTTAGGTCAATATTAACTTCTTAGTCGTCTTTTACGATATCCACGACAAAGTAAGGGTTGGTAGTATTTGTAGCCGCTACCACATAGCAATTCTTTTTTTTTTTCATAACATAATACAAAAAAAAATATGACCACCTGATCAGACAAGAGGCACTCGATCACGAGAAGGTATGATGCGCTAACTATCACGACTATTATTGATACTAGATAAATCAAGATTAGGATAGAATTCGTATAGTAACTCTTGAAGGAGTACTGGCGGAATACTGGCGCATCGTTGGAGTTGGATGGCTTATTTTCTGACAACTAAAAACTGATAACATTACCACTGAAATAGATTCCTAGAGTACGGGATATTGAATGCGGCTCTAGCTGCATAAGCACTTTTAAGATGACCAAACTGTACGAGTTAAACCCCAATTCAAATTTATTGAGTCTCAAACTCAAAAGTAACCCTCTAGATTACTTATTTATGCAACTTCTAGTAGGTATCTTAGATTACGATTTTTATGATCGTTGATATTGTGTGTGTATACGCCTAGAAGCCATAAATACACGGGCATAGGACAGCAATAGAGTTCGGTAAACTACATAAATTGTACATAAGTAGCCCAGCATGTAGCCAATTGCTGCCACTCCTGTTTACACAACGTCGTATTGTTGAGGCGTGGATCAGTACCATCGCATACCGTAACCTTCAATATTCTATTTAGGGCCGTACATAGTTTACTTTTGTTAGTAGCAAAGTATGAGATATTATGGTCCAAACATTTGATGGTATTATTTATCTTGTTCCCAGCTTATATACAACTCACTATTAATTAGGCTAACCTACCTAGACCAGATCGGTCATGTACTGAAGGAAGATGGAGTCAAGAGTCTCCGAAACCGGCGAGCGTGTATGAAGAGAATTATGAATGTTGAGGAAGCGAGCGAAGTATGCAAGGATAGAGTTCTCTGGCACTCTGTTCTCTCTGCCTACCCTGCAAGGGATATGGCGTGATGATGTACTATTAATTAGAAGTTTCCTAAGCAATTTAAGAAGAAAAAAATCTTTCAAAATACCCTAAATAAAAAAAAATATATAAATACTAAAATAAAATCTGCCGAACATATTGAGGTCGCTAAAGCGGTGGCAAGACTTCAGGTGTGCTCTATCGACTGGCGAGTGTTCCGAGGAGCTATTTGACTTGGTACCAACGTGATATCATGGTACAACTCGATACCACAGTAGGGTTCACCAATAACACCTGGAAACGATATCATTTTTGACTATTTATTATATTTTCAGCGTTCATTTCTTCTACGCACATGCAGGCTCTGAAATGAAGTACCTGCTGCACTATGATATTTCCTTCTTCAAACGAGGTTTAAGAGCTTTATCTTTCCCACAATAGGTAACAACTTAGCTGCCTTGCCTTAGCCCCTGGTACTGCTAACATCCATGAGTGACAGTTACCACTTCTCATCAACTGCTTACTCGTTTGCCACGTATATGTAATATAAAACCCTTTGTCTCAAGGAACTGTACAAATATACATTTGATGGACAACAAGTCATGATACTTGCTATGGAAGATCACTATTTAAAGAACATCGCTCTGTACATGTGTATATCGTTGAACTCCTCTGTAACAGTTGAGCAGATTTTAATATTTTTTTTGTGTGTATTCATGTGAATTCAAGAACGGTTAAGATAATTGATTGGACCTGTAGATGGCGCTTTGATAGATTTCAAAGATTTCTATTCGTCATTTTTAGATTATATTAAAACATCATCTGATGGGTCAGTTAGTTGTTTTATAAAGTACTTAGAAAGGACATGAAAGTTTGATAAATTATACTCTTACTACGTCGTCACACATAATATATTATACGCTCTATATATGGATTATTTATTTATATACTAAATTAATAAATCATCATCTCATCATAATCTCAGCTCATATATGTATGTCTCACTGTTGGGCTCGAGCCTCCTCCATAATGGAAGGGAAATTAACCTAATATACCACGCTGGTCAGACGTATTGGTATAGGTTTTTGTTTCGAATTTTCCTTGTCTTGCATAGATGTTATGATTTTTATGACCCTTAGTGGTCTCTTACGATCACCCACGGGTAAGATAGTATATACAATAACGATTGTAATTTGGATATTATAAATAATAAAATATTGCGTGTGACAACTTCGTTGTATTTCTGTCTCAGTCCAAGCTTATTGTTATACAGTTTCAATAATTGTAATTTATATAAATGTAAATAAACAATTATATAAATTAAATTTTAAAAAATATTTCGCTCCACATTTTGCTGAAGTTCGAAAAGTGTCTCCATGGAAAAGTAATATTATATTGTATCCGTTTAGAATGCAAAATCTTAGTATTTAGAATAATAACGGCTACAAATGATTGACAATTATCATTTATAATAAAAATCCAAATGATTTCTTAATTTATCAGTTGGGGTTACTGTACTGTACCTATTTCAGAGTTAATAGTCTCGATATTATCCTATTCTATTACAGTGGACGTCGTAAAATCTCACAAAAGTCTCACATGGAGCCTGGGCTGCAGTTCTCTCTTGGGAAACTTATTTACACTTCTGTGATTCCCAACCCTAAATAGACATGGCGATTATGGCTATCCCCTCATTTATGGTAAAGGTCAACATCCAGCAGTAGAAGACGAAATGCTGAACGATGATGATTATTAACTAACAAGTACCTACGAATATATTTCAACAAATATTGCTTATAATCGTTTAATAGATAATTTCGAAAAGGATATAACCATTCCGATTAAATTTTATTGAGCAGCAACTAATCATAAAAGTTATAGAACAAGTTGTAGATAGCCATTGCTCAAGTTATTCTAGTGAAAGTGTTTAAATTACCTTATTTTCTAATTTATTGCAGCCTTTCCATATTTGTAAATCCCGTGGAACTTGTTCAATTCACGGGCGAGTATTATTTCATTGAATTATAGTGTAATAAGTGCCAACATTTTGAGTTCATAGTATCTCGGTTTTGCATTTTCTATACACAATCATGGATGTTATGGCGCTTCGTGGTCGTAAATAAAACTATCGGGCATCCGAATTTAGTGGTAGGACCACGCTGTTGACTGTATTCTATCTACAGCCGCGGGCCGGTCCGTCCGGGGTAGTACCACACTCAGGCAGAAGATCGTCGTCTGAGTAATGGCAATGTGCTATTGCGCTTCGTTCGGTGAGCGAGAGAAAGCCGGCAGCCCAAATTGCAGTGGGTTTGGGGTTTGTATTGCAGCGGCCTAGCTTGACCTTGGTATTGCAAAGGTCCATAGGCGCCAGTAACACTTCCCACCAGATGTGCTGCTTGCTCGTTTGCCACCATAAGCAATAAAAAAAAATTAAAATATATTCGGAATCGTCTCCAAATCAGATACATCAGTTTGGAATAATTACGAATAGAGTTGGAGTCTGAAAGAGACACATTACTTGTAGTATCTAGCAAACGTTAACATAGAAATAGTCAAATTGTTACTTCATATATTCAACTAAAACTATCCAAAACAATTAGATAATCGTACAGAAAATGAATGGCCAGATAGCGAAGTGGTTAAGATACCTTTATTAATTATCTAACACAGGGGTTCCCAATCTTTGTCAGCCCGCGGCGCACTTACAAGTTTAGTATTTATTCACGGCACTCTACCCTAGCTAGCTATTTAAAAAATACATAGTCGAAATAAATAGATACCTACAATAATAGTATGTAGTTTGGTTAAATAGACAGGAACAAAAATTAATACATCCATAATATAAAATTGAGATTTTTTATTATATTTATAAAAAATCAGAATTGAAAGAGAAAACAACAAGAAATACTTAAGAAAACCAATAGTAAAATACAATAGTTATTCAGTTAAATCAATGTGACGGGTGGGCTTGGTGATCGCTGCACAGTTTTTCAAATCGAACTAATCGACTAAACATTGCTACTCTCATTTCTAGTTCAACATTGATCCTTGAGCGATATTTATTTTTAATTACAGCTACAGCTATAAATTCAGCTTTGCATAAATATGATGTTGCAAACGGAATGAAAATTCTTAAAACTTTTGAAGTTAAAGTTGGATATTCATTTTGAATGGATATCCAAAACTCTACCAAATCAGAATTGGTGATTTTAGTTTTAGGGGGCTGTCGCAAGAGAGTTCAATGAGACTTTCTTCCTCTTGTGATGTAAATCCTGGCGGAGTGTGTGCATGGAATGGTTCTTGTATCCACGCGTATTTTTCGACATCATCATTAGCAAAGTACTTCAAAAACCATTCGATGAGCTTTGATAGGTGTTCTGTGGAAAGGACCATCAGGTTTTGTGAGACAACTAATTCATTGGATGTCTCATATTTACATAATTGCGGGAAACTATCTTGACCACCACCTTCATTCCTTTTTTTTCCTCAACTACAGTTTCTTTCTTAATGCCACAATCCTCTCCGACAGTTTTAAAATGTGCGTGTTTTTTCCTTGCAAGACATATTCAGATTATTTAATTTCTCAAATATATCGCACAAATATGTAAGTTTTAGTAAAAAATCTGGGTCATCAAAATATTTGGCGTTTTCATGACATTCTTACTGATAAAAGTGCGAATTTCTTCGTGTAATTCGAACACACGAATTAAACATTTCCCGCGTGAAAGCTATCGCGAATTGCAGTAACACAGTAGGGCCGTACGTTCAGATCCCATATCTATGCATAGTTTTTTAAAAAGTCAAGCTTTTAGTGGTCTAGTTTTTATATAGTTTACTGCACCAATGACACATTCTAGTACTTTGTTCAGTTCAGTCCTCATGGACTTTGATGCATAGCTTCCCTATGAGTAATACAATGGGTCCACATAGCATTCGGTGCTTTTTTACGAATAAGCGCTTGTATTGCCCCCATACCTGCCAGATATGGATCGAGCACCATCAGTACATACACCGATACACTTTTTCCAATCCAAATCATTTTCTGCAATAAACTTGTCAAAAATTTCAAACGAGTCTTGGGCCTTCGCACTTTCAATAATGGTTTTGCAGAATAAAGGTCTTCGATAATAATATTATTAGCCAGAAAGCGCACGTAGCAAATAAGATGTGCATCATTATTAGCCTCATCGAGTTGTAAACCAAAATCTTTGATTTTAATTTTTCTATTAATTGGTAACTAAGATCCTCAGCTATATTATGGATTCCTCGACTAATAGTGTTATTAGATAATGGTACCTTGGAAATTAATTTTCCAACTAATTCTCCCACCATCATATTTACCATATCGAGAGCAGCCGGTAGAATAAGCTCTTCTGCAATAGTATGAACTTATATGCCACCTTATCATGATGCTAATAGTGCGTTGTTAGGTACTGAGGCTTGCTGAGTGAACACATTTTTGTATTTATTAATTTTTGTAAGTTACGGTGATAAAAATCGCAATTTTGTAGTCATAGTTGCATGGATTGTCTCAAAATTTCCTTTTAACTGGCAAGCTTTCAGCTTCTAAGTAGGAAGCATACTTTCGACGTAAATAAGTAACTATGTTCTTTACCGATGCGAGCACTCAAAATAGGTATTATTGCGTTATTATATTATAGCCTATAGATACTCGCAGATATTTGTGGTTTCGGATAATGATAGAGGATTTGCTCACGGCGCCCCTCTTTAATTTCTACGGCGCCCCAGGGCGCCGCGGCGCACACTTTGGGAACCCCTGATCTAACATATCAGTGTTGTGGGTTCGATTTCCACACAGTACAATAATTTGTATGATTCATAAATGGTTGTTATGAGTCTGGGTGTAATTCCCGCAATACAACAGTTATTTACTTAGTGCCGGGTGTTGTCATTTCAAAATGAGATGTAAAATGATTTTTATGTCCGCAAAAGTATTTGAAACTAATACAATCATAGTCTAATCAACCAAAACCATCATATCCATCATATCAAAATCATAATAATTCATAACTTCATATCCCTACACACAATATTTAAAAAAAAATAGAACTGACAATTATTAATTCATACCTTTTTAAAGACCCCGTAAAAAAAAATCTTCTTGTATAGTCACTTTTTTAAAAGCATTGGGGATAAGTTCTTAGCGCCTGCATATAGGTATTTTCCGAAGTAACTGTATCCCGACAAGACACCGTAAGAACCCCGTCCGCCGTCCCGCCCACCTCACCAGCACTGGCCGGAACGACTGTACGGTCCAGAAACCGGTCCCAGGAGAACTAACTTCACTTACTGTTTTATTTTATCAACATCTTTTCGTATTTTCACCTACATTTTTTCCGTATGGTGACGGAATAAATAACATTCACCAGCCATTTACACCAATCACTATTGCGTGAGGCATGGCATGGATAGTCTGGGAGTAACTACAGAGATGACGTCTGATAAGATTATATGGAAGGAGATGAGATATTTGGTTGACCCCAAGTAATTGGAATTAGAGCAAGATGATGATTCTAAGTTTACCATTTTACCCGTGAGTGTTGCGAAAGATAATTTACCTGATAATTTACATTTATTAGATGATACACATACATATCATCACGCCATATCCCTTGCAGGGTAGGCAGAGAGAACAGAGTGCCAGAGAACTCTATCTCTGCATACTTCACTCGCTTCCTCAACATTCATAATTCTCTTCATACACGCTCGCCGGTTTCGGAGACTCTTGACTCCACCTTCCTTCAGTACATGACCGATCTGGTCTAGGTAGGTGAGTCTCGGTCTCCCCCGGTACCTACATCCTTCCACTTTCGCATTGTATATCTTCTTAACCAGACGTTCGTTCGGCATTAGATGATAATTTACCTATAATATTATTTAGCTGATAATTTAACTATTAATGAGGAGGTCACGACCACCTAGCAAGCGGGTCGCTATTTATATTTTGAATAACACTGAATTTTAAACAATCGACTAAATGAATTAAGACGTTAATATATTAAGACTTATAATATTACTTTGCATTAAATGTACGCAGGTGTGCGATACAAAAAATATCTTATCCCAAACAATGAAATTAAATCTTCATTTATCTCACACCTACTATTATAAAAACACGGCCAAGTGCGAGTCGGCCACGCGCATGAAAGATTCCGTACCATTATCTATAAAAATGGCAAAAATGTAATGTCTTTTGTATAGGAATTTCCTTAAATATTTATGTTATGTTAGTATTTCACCGAAGTTAAAATCGAGTACCGGTGGTCCGCTCGCACGGCGAAGAGAGAAGGTTTTACGGTGGGTCTGTGGGGTCACGCGCCGCCTTACCGTCACCCCGGACCGATTCAGCGGGGCGAGACGCACCCATAGCCCACCAATAAAAAAAAAATGTTATGTTAGTATTTGTTGTTATAGCGGCAACGGAAATACATCATCTGTGAAAATTTCAATTGTCTAACTATCACAGTTCATGAGATACAGCTTAGTGACGGACGAACGGATAGCGGAGTCTTAGTAATAGGGTTCCGTTTTACTTACCCTTTGGGTACGGAACCCTAAAAAAAGAGGAAACAAAAAATATCTGTCATGTTTGTATTTGAAATAACGCTTTAATCACGAACATTTGATGAAGTGACGGCCTTATTGGTTTGAAAATACAAGTGCTCATCGTGAAGTTCAAGGTTCAATGCTTAGGTTATATGAAAAATAATCTTTAGCGAGAGTGTATGTACTTGTCAAACTGAGAAGATCTGATAACAAATTTAGTGGGCAAGTAATTTTTTAAGTTATTACTTTTAAATAAAATCTAATAAAATAGTTTTAATAAGTATTAAATATAGCTTTTTTGTCAAAATAAACTTAATTCAAAAATAATGTTTCGCAAGTACACCAATAGAACAGCCATCACTATCTTCAACTAGAATGGGAGTGGGTTACTTTCCAGCTCTAAGTTACAACCACAAGCTTATATATGTCCCACTACTGGGCTCGAGCTTCCACTACAATAAGAGGAAAATTGACTTATTACACCACGCTGGTCAGGCGGATTATTATAAGATTTTATTTTGAGATTTTCTTCTCTTATGCTATATCTCTACGTCGCGTCCCTTAGGCTCTCCATCACCAAAAGCTATCTAGAACTCTAGATTCCTCATCACTTAAAATGTAGCCACCAACGACAGTGAAAATAAGAGATGGCGAAACTAGGTGTTTTTAGTAACGGCCAAAGAAGTAGTTACTATATCGAATCTCTTGATTACCTTAACGTTATAAGTTACGGTAGGTAACAACATGCGACCTTGATCGATTAAATTATAAAAAAAATGGCATAGTAACTGAACGTGGTCAGTTACAATAATTACGTACGTACAAAAACATTGGGCATTGAACTTTTAAACTTTTTTATGTAGCTTTTTTTTTGTTGCGATTATAATTTAACATTGTTTATTAAAATATATGTATTTTATATATTAACTAGCTTTTGCCCGCGACTTCGTCCACGCAGAAGTCATCTCTGACAGAGTTAAATAGAAAAAGCAATGCAAGGTGTTGAAGGTTTATCGCTAGGATAATAATCAACAGCGTCAGAAACTGGGATGCGTTGAGGTGTTGATTCTGCGAGTTAGTTGTCTAACGGAATTAGGCAATAGGGTGGGTCCGAGAGAAAATACTCTACGTTGACACGCTCTACCGTCGGTGCTTTGGGCGGCGCAAGCGTGAGTACCTGTAATTAGGTTCACTGCATGAGGGCTTTGACTCGAGATGATACCCGGTTGCGGTAGCCCGCCCGCACAACGTAGATGTACGTGTACGGCGCGCGTGTGTCTATATACCATAGCCGGTCACTAAAGAAAAAGGTGGTTCAAAGTTCTATTCATTCTACAAATTATATTGCCATTAATATACTATTTACGGTGTGACCATGGGATAACAATATAATTATCGCCACCCTTTATTTGACTATTTTGTTGTTGTTTCACCAGCAGAGTTGCAACCTCGTTAGATATGATTTATTATTTGAGTTATAGAGAGAACATTTTTGAAGCTAAACTTAACCTGTATCTCAAACTATTAGGCAAGAACCTATTGTCGTCTACTATGTGTATCGTGTGAGCTCTCACGCCGGAACTGGTGGCCACAACGGCACTGGTGCGGGGTTGATGGAGAGGGAGAGAGAAACCCGTGTTTATTTATTTTTACCGAAGAATATTTGTACGTAATTTGAAAATAATCGATAATGAAATTTTCTCCCCATACACACTTTGCCGCTTTGTTACACCCCCTTAGGGGCGGCATTCATAAAATCCTTTCATATTGAATCTCTATGTCATAAATAAAAACGTGCTTCAAAATTTAATGTTTCTAGCTTTAATAGTTTCGGCTTGGCTACCGCCAAACGTTTGAACGACTCATTCTTCACAGGCCTAATTTACACAACCAGAGGGTGAAAATTGAAAAATGCCGGATATTACCCTAGAATATTTGATTCGACTCATAATTTGAAAAGAATCAATAAAGATTTTTTTCTCTTCATACAAACTTTGCCACTCTGCTCCATCCCCTTAGGGGTATAATTTCGTAAAATCCTTTCTTAGTGAATCTCTATGTCATATAAAGAAACCACAGTCAACATTTCAAGTTGCCAGCTTCAATAATATCGGCTTGGCGGTAATGATTTAATGAGTCGTCCAACCCGCTTTGCAGGCCTAATTTACACCCCCAGAGGGTGAAAATCAACAAATGCTGAAACACGTGTTTATTTATTTTTACTGAAGATAATTTGTACGTAATTTGAAAAAAATCGATAAAGATTTTTGTCTCTGAACATTTTTTAAATTGACATAACTTTTTTTTTTATATAAACCAATTGACATAGCCTAAATGTTAAGTGAAGCTTTCCACAATATATTAGTGAAAACTGCGTCTAAATCGAATAAGCCGTTTCTGAGATTAGCGTGCACAAACACACAGACAAACAGATAAACAGACAAAAATTTTAAAAATTATTGTTTTGTGTTCTATTAGTGTTGATCAAGGTCCCAGTAATATTTTTTTTTCATATATCTTCCATGTACAGACAGCGACCCGTTACATTTTTATTATATGTATAGATAGAAGCGTGTAAATACTTCACATCATTAATGGAGGATTTATTATCTGTATAACTGTAATCTATAATCTGTGTAATCTAATAATGATATGTTTATGCATTTTGATAAACTTAGTAATTTAGAAGTCTAGTATTTGGGTGAATCTTATCAATTTTAAAGTTATTTTTAATGGTCTGGATCTTAAATTAAAGTATGGTGACGGATGTGATATGACTACTGTCGTCCGTATGGTGACGAAATAAGTGTATTCTTACCACCTTCTAATTAACTAGCTATCTCTACGTACTTAGCATGGCATATTGTATAGAATTATGGCTCTTTGTATGTAGAAAGATAAAAATATTTTAACTATATTCAATAACATCTATGTATTTGAATTTAATAACATCTATTTTATTTACTTTAACAAAATAAATTTATTAGCTTACACGTTGAAAAAAAAAATTGCGTATGGTGACGGAGTAAGAATACAATTCTACCCCCTATTTTATCCGTGGGTGATCGTACATACATACATACATACCATCACGCCATGTCCTTTGCAGGTTAGGCAGAGAGGACAAAGTGCCAGAGAACACTATCCTTGCATACTTCACTAGCTTCTTCAACATTCATAATTCTCTTCATACACGCTCGCCAGTTTCGGCGACTCTTGACTCCACCTTCCTTCAGTACATGACCGATCTGGTCTAGGTATCTTATTAACCAGACGTTCGTTCGGCATTCTTTCCACATGTCCGAACCATGGGAGCATTCCCTTTCGCATCTTCACACCAATACTCTTTTTCATACATACTCGCTCTCTTACGTCGTCGTTACAAATGCGATCGATCAGCCTAACTCCACAGATTTTCCGTAGAGATCGCATTTCGACCGCATTAATTTTACTTTCATACTCTTTTCTGCATACCCAACTCTCGCTTCCATACAGTAATGTTGGGACAAGCACTGCGTTATGTATTGCTACACGTGCCGTCTGGCTGAGGTGGTGGCTACCGAGAAGTTGCCCCAACGCTCCGTTCACTCTATTTCCCGCATTCACTCTTCGCTCTATATCAGTGATGTACCTTCCATCTCGGCTAAATCCACATCTAAGATATACAAATTCATCCACTTGCTCTAGTACATCATTACCTATTGTTACTCTTACATCTGTTCTGGCTTTATCTCTTTCAAAGACCATTATTTTGGTTTTGCTCACATTCACGCGTAGACCCTGTGGGTGATCGTAAGAGACGAATAAGGGATATAAAACGCATATAACATCTAGGTATGCAAGAGAATGAAAACTCGGTATAAACCCTATACCAACACGTCTGAGCAGCGTGGTGTAGTAAGAGTCCCCCGTAGCAGGGCGGGGAACTGTGGAAGCGGTCGCGCCGCATCTCCACCGCTGGATTAGTAGGGGGCACGGCAGCCTAACCTTCAGGGTGGTGCAGGTGCTTACCGGACACGGGGTCTTCGGTAAGTACCTGCATAAAATTGGAAGAGAAGGGGCCCCAGGATGTCACGAGTGTGGCGCGCCAGTAGATGATGCGCGTCACACTCTGGAAGTATGCCCCGCCTGGGGGCCCCAGCGCCACGTCCTGACGTCGGTCGTTGGAGGAGACCTGTCGCTGTCGACCATCATCTCAAAGATGCTCGACAGCGACAGGTGCTGGGAGTCGATGGCCTCCTTCTGTGAGGCCGTCATGGAGAGAAAGGAGGCTGCGGAGCGGGAACGCGAGAGGCTTGCGCCCGCTGAATCGCTCCGCCGCCGGCGGCTGGGTAGGGCGAGGCGCCGTTATGCGCATCTCCTCCCACCGCCTTGAGGACCGACTGGGCGTGGCCAGAAAGCCAAGCGTTGGGGCGTCGGGGATCGAATGTCAGCAGACGATCTCTCCGGCGTCCCGTAAAAGCGCGGAAGGGGGCCGCTGTGGTTTTAGTGGGTATTCCGGTTTGACTAGCGGCCGGCGAGTCCCACACTCCCTCCCGTCACGACATCGGCGGGAAGGGGTTAGCACGTAAATGCGTTTCCACAGCGTAAAAAAAAAAAAAAAAAAAAAAAAAAAAAAAAAAAAAAAGCGTGGTGTAGTAAGTTAGTTTTCCTTCCGTTTGGAGGAGGCTCGACCCCAACAGTGGGAGGTGCATGAGCTGAGATGATGATGAAATTATAATGTAGTATTATAATACGAGTACTAGGATATTATCTCCTATAGGAGATAGTATCATAATGACAAACAAACAATTTTAAGAAATAATATAAGCATATGTGAAACGCGCTACAAAGTGATATATGTACCTATAGTGAACTCTCTCGTCCATGTAAATAAATCACAAAATAGTAATAAAAATTTAAAATCGATTTTTTCGCAAACGTAAATCACTTTTAGTTGGCAGGTAAATTTTATTCTTTGACTATTTAGGACGGTACGAATATATAAAAACGTCTGCTACTTTTTTCTATATTTATAGCAACAAAATCTATATAAAGCGGCACGTAATCAAAAAAATGGCTGACCGTTTTTTTTTTAGCGAGTATCACAGCGCTAGAACAACTTAAAAAAAAACAGATTAAATAGTTTGCAAAAGAAAAACTCAATTTATCACTGAATACTTAATTCTTAAAGCGTATCTTCCTTGGTAGCGCACAAACGAATACTACCATTTTTTTATAAGCGTGATGCAGTTTCTAGAAAAGGAAAATAAATTATTTCTACTGCACAGCTTGGTTGAAATTACTTATTAACAGATGAGCCGCCATATTATAACATGCAATGTAAGCTGTGGTCGCATCAGCAAGTAAATAAAGGGTTACTATACTACTACTAGGGTTGACAACCATCCGGGTGGGCCACTGAAGAAAAAGACCGCGTTCTAGGCACCCACCCGCACGGCGTCAAGACATATGGTATATTGTAGGGTGGGTCTCCGGTCGTACGCCGCTTCTCTGTCGCCCCGGACGGATTAGCGGGGCGTGAAGTACCGTAGCCAACGCCAAAAAAAAAGAGTTTGACAACCATACTCTCAAAATAGACTATTGTACTCTTCCTCTTCTTTCTTTCAAGAGACAATCAGCTACTTTTGCGAACCGTTGTTGCCAGTTACTAATTTCTTCACTTCTTAAGCCTCTTCATGTTAATCCAATACCCATATATCTATCCCAGCAATACGTATGCATCGTATTACATAAAATGCCATCAAAATTATTTAATATAACACTCTGAATCACTAAGATATTGAATATAATACAATATCATCCTAGTGAAAGGTCAGGTTAGGAGTACGCGTAACCGTAGAGTACGCATGAAGACTGTGATGAGTGTGAATGAAGCGATGGAGGTATGTCAGGATCGTGGTTTGTGGCTATCCGTAGTATCTGCCTACCCCTCTGGGAAACAGGCGTGAGGCTATGTATGTATGTATCATCCTAATAGTTACATATATTGTACAAAGCTGCGAATTCGATTCCCATGGAGGACGATACTTTGTGGGATTCACAAATTATTATACTAGGTCTGGGTATAATTTGTCGTTAACTATTTTTTTTACACAACTCCCTGCATTAAGGAAAATAGTCCTTGTATTGCGGAGGACTTAACATATAACTAACGCAAACAAATTACACCCAAACTCAGAATTACAGTTTGTTGATCGCATAAATTATTGTCCTGCTTGAGAATCGAACCTATAGCTCTGGCAAGAAAGGCCGGTATCTGAACCACTACGACATCTGTGCAGTCAGTGTTTGTAAATTCCCTCACGATACAAGGATTAGTTCCAATAGGTTCTTTAAAAGATAAAAAAATAACAATAACTTTGAAAGACGATCATATAATTTCGTGACACATATCGTTCAAACACTTGTTTTATTTATATAAAACCGGTCTATGGCACGTTGAATCATAGTTGATTTCTCATTATAAATATACGTCATCAACCAGAAAACTATTAATGTCATCGTTAATTATTCATTTGTTATGATTCTTATTGTTTTATATTTGTTTTATTTAATTATTTACAAGTTTTAATTTGTGATCGGATTGCCGTTTTGATATATGGAATAATATTTGAATTGAGAATTATTTTATATCGTCCTTCGAAGACTATCATACTGAAGCTAATACTTACTAAAAATTAATCGTATATTATATGAAAATATCAGTAAAAAGAAAAACAAACACAGATTGTAGTCTGTAAAGTCAGTTTATGGGCGATAATTTACGTGACAACGTCATAAGAAAACATTGAATAAGTTTAATAAATTTATGAATGTAACAAACATAAATAATGGAAATCACATTAACTTTTCACTTCATTTTATAAACGTCAAATTCTTAAAATGCAAGAACGCTTTTTCTTTCCGATCGTTTCTCTGTATCGCTTGTTCCGTGCTCTCACACGCTCAGCTCAGGCGGAATATGACATTTTTTGTCATTGTTTATCACCCGCTAAGATTCTTACCGCATATTCTCAGTGGCGGTCGTGTTCTGATCCAATGGTGGTTTATTGTATTAATATAAGGTAAAATTTTAAACGAAAAACTAATGATAAGCCTGATTGCAAAACCGCCTGCAAAGCATAATGTGTTATGTCTTAGAGGTAGTCCCATTAAGGTTCATTTCGCCAATGTATGAAGATGTATGGCGCAGCTTACGTCGTTTGTCGCTTACGACTGTCGCGGACCTCGGAAACAGCGCCATACATTTTCATACTTTGACTATTGTCGCAACGGCCGCGCGCGACGACAGTCATAATCGTTTAAACGCGCGCGGCTGAGTTTAAACGCGATGCACGGAAATGAACCTTTAGTAAACATCGATAAGCATAGGAATGGAATCACTCTTTCCAACACCTCCTCTTTAACCTTTTCTAATTAAATTTGTTGCGGGTCCCAAGACGATTAAAATCGTATCCCGGGACTGCCTGAGGGTCAAACCTCGGTGTCATTACGGAGACTATTGTGGGTCCTGGCTTACATGAGTTACAATGGTGGGAATGTGTGGTGGGATTAGTGAGATTAGTCCCATATAAAAAAAAACAGAAATGAATAGACCATAAACACTGACTTTCGACGAGAACGAGAATAATATTAAAAATGCAAATGAATGCGCAAGTGCGTATTTTTTCCTAAACACAACCCCTGCATTAAGGAAAATAATCCTTGTATTCGGGAGAAGTTTACAAACATACAATTATACAGACAAATTACACCCAAACTCAGAACAATAGTTTGTGGATTGCACAAAATATTGTCCTGCGTGGGAATCGAACCGTCGGCACTGGCACGGGCGGTCGGTATCTTAATCATTACGCTACCTGTGAAGAAATTAAAATTGAAAAATTATCTAGAAGTTACGTTGTACCCTGTTTGGTTACCAATAATTTGATGATTTAATTCATGAGACCAGTTTTCGCTCCGAACGCCATAACTTCCATGAATAATTAGAGTCTCTGACCCTAACTACGTTTTATCTATTATTAAATTGCAATTGAGACATTTTAATAAATTAATAAAATTAATTTCAACGTGTAAGCTATTAAATTTATTTGGCAAAAACAAACGTTATTAAATTCAAATAAATAGCTGGTATTTAATATGGTTGAATTATTTTCATCTTTCTAACATACAAACAACATGATTCTATAAAAAAGAAAGAAAGAAATAATTTAATTCCAGCAAAAAGACACAGTAAAATAAATAACTTGATAAAAGAACGAAATATAAATCATTATCATATAAAATAATTTGGAAAATCTAATAGTGCACGCCTCATAACTTTGTAAAGGTCAACATAAGCAAGATAACACTTTATTCAGCGCTGATTTTCAGTTAGCAACCGATATGATATAATAGGTAGATGATGTAGAATAAATATAAGTCACTACGATATAATTAATGGGTATTTGAATTAAGAGTAAAATAAAACAATCATACTACTCAGCTCATACATGTACCACTGTTGGGCTCGAGCCTCCTCCATAATTGGAGGGAAATTGTCCTACTATACCACGCTGGTCAGACGTGGTATAGAGTTTTGTTTCGAGTTTTTCTTCTCTTGCACATACATATGTTATATTCATATTTTATTCCTTAGTCGTCTCTTACGGTCACCCACGGGTAAGATAGAGGGTGGATTCTTACTCCGTAACCAAACAGATTTTTATTTCAACGTGTAAGCTAATAAATTTATTAGCTTAAAAGTAAACAAAATAAACGGCCCGGCGGTTTAACTTTTTAGGTATCATCTGCATCACCCCAGCAATAAATGTTTCCACGGGCGCCACCCTCACGTGATCGACCTCTATGGGTGTGGGACTAATCCCTGGACCTTGTATATCCTCTACTAATATCCTTGCATTGCAGAGGACTTTACAAAGATAATATCCAACGAACAAGAATTACAGCCAAAAAAATTGTGATACAGAGAAAGTAATGTTCTACTGTTAGAATTTGAAGCCATTTCATTTGTTATGTTATGTCGATATCTTAACGATTACGCCACCTGTATAATCTTAA
Organism: Lymantria monacha; assembly: GCA_905163515.2. NCBI lineage: Eukaryota > Metazoa > Arthropoda > Insecta > Lepidoptera > Erebidae > Lymantria > Lymantria monacha. Next base: position 31,730,617 of record LR991093.1, read on the forward strand.
TCTAATTCAATAGTATCGTTGTCAGCACTAAAGAATGCTAGATAATCAATTACGTACACTTTCCACTAACTGCCCTACATAACATTATCTACGCAATATGTACAAAGTTTACTTGGGTATTCACGGCTGCGTAACTACTATAATTAAAATAATTAAACAACACGCGTTGTTATAGATTTATATTATACATAAAAGGGCTCGCCCATTAATTACGTTTCGTTTTTAGTATTTTTTTTTAACCCTCAAATGCAAAAATTTACCTGAGATATATCTTACTATTTTTTTCAGAATATTATCTTTAAATACAGGTGTGTCATCATTTATCAGTCAACATTTCGCAGTATTTGGACATAAGCCCCATAAATACAGCAATAGCGCCATAATTCCTGTTTGGCAGGAGGGTTAGCGATTGGACTCATGTGTTACAGATTTCCCAGGAGAGAGACACTGTCTATTCTCCTGATAGATTAGAAGTAGGATAGAAGACCAGGTAGCTAGAAGACTCTTAGCAAGTTTTTACAACAATTGTATTCTTATCTCGTATATAGAGAGAAAGAAATACAGTTATAATCTAATTGAAATCTCGAAGATGGCAGCACGAATAAAAGATCAAACGTCGTGAAAGATTTAGATACCACGCATCCAACGAAAATTTAAATAAATACACGTCCTGCTATACCTGTCCTCTTGTGAAATTTCATGATTTTTCAGGACACAATTTCTATCGTTTTATAGTTCTATCGTATCGCGTGATTAATGGAGGAACCCTAACTCTACCACAATATATCTTATGGCGGCTGTCGAAAAATAGAGCAAAAATTTTATCATCTTGCTCAATATTACAATTTAGGTCGGCGTGAAATGTCTTTTGCGTGTATATAAATATGTATATATTGTATATATAGAGGTATTTTTATGGCGTTTGGTGGCAAACAAACAAGCAGTCCAGCTGATAGTAAGCGGTTACTAGCGCTCTGCAATTCCAGAGACACAGCCAAGTGACTGCCTATCACGAACTGGAATTCGGGCTAAAAATAAGTTTTTATAAATAGCTTAGCATGTGAAATCATATTTTCTGTAGTTTAGTTTCATCATAATCATTCTCCTCCTCTTATCCTAGTTAAATGGGATCGATGCAATATGTAGTCCTTTGCCATCGTATATGTATAAGTACTGCAAAAATTATTAACAATAGTTTTACGACCAATCGCATGCCTGACGTGAACCCTCGTTGGGAATGTAATTGTTAACCAAACGGTGGCAAAACCATCAGATAGAATGGGCCCAGGTTTATATAAAGCCACCTGATGCCGTGTGGCCAACAGTTGCATTCCCAAGGAGGGTTGACGTCTGGCAGGCGGCCGGTCATAAAATAACCAATAACCTTTCCAATATGTAGGAAGAGGGCGTACACATTGCGTAGACCCCAAGTAATTGGGATAAGAGCAAGAGAATGATGATGATGATATAGTCCATAAAATACTTTACAAAATAAAACTAGACTCGCTATATAGCCAATAAATAGCTGGTTATATATATAAGACAATGTACCGTTATATATAAGACTCAAATTAACTCCGGCCTCCAGCGGTAAACGCGCGATAAATCAAAATTTTAAACTACTCTCCGTTATAAGGAGACTGCCCCCTATAACTTTTCATATTACGACCATATTAGAAATGGTCACGTACTGAAGGAAGGTGGAGTCAAGAGTCTCCGAAACCGGCGAGCGTGTATGAAGAGAATTATGAATGTTGAGGAAGAGAGTTTACAAGATTTTGTCCACTAAATTACGTCATTACGGAGTAACACTGTCGCGTGCCATGCGCGGGCCGTCATAAAGCCGCCGAGTCCAGTGCCGGTGCCGAACGGGTTGAGAGCCCTCAGCGCTCACCCACAGTCCGGGTAAAGTTGTCATAGACATCTGAGGCTAACAACTAAGACACACAACAACAAACAAACAAAAAAAAAAACGTGCCGATGCCGCTTTCTTTCCGTCTCTGTCACGTTCCTAGCAAGTTCGAAGATTGAAACGGTGTAGGTAGGCATGCATTTTCCGTATAGCGGCAAAGTATGTATTCTACATATCACCACCTCTTTCATGCACGTGGGCGTGCAGATAACTTTATGCATGAAAAGACGAGAAGGATAATTTTTAAATAAAACCCTATACTAAAACGTCTGGCCAGTGTAATGTAGTAGGTTAATTTATCATCCAATGTAAAGGAGGCTCGATTCCAACAGTAGGACGTAAATGAACAGAGACGATGATGATGATAAGATGATGAATCGGCCTATTCCTTTACCAACAGTTAGACATTAAATTTAATAATTTTCTACATCTTGTGCGGGTATAAATCACAAAATAATTTAATCGTACGCATACATACATACATACCATCACGCCATGTCCTTAGCAGGGTAGGCAGAGAGAACAGAGTGCCAGAGAACTCTATCCTTGCATACTTCACTCACTTCCTCAACATTCATAATTCTCTTCATACACGCTCGCCGGTTTCGCAGACTCTAGACTCCACCTTCCTTCAGTACATGACCGATCTGGTCTAGGTAGGTTAGTCTCGGTCTCCCCCGGTACCTACATCCTTTCACTTTCGCATTGTATATCTTCTTAACCAGACGTTCGTTCGGCATTCTTTCCACATGTCCGAACCATCGGAGCATTCCCTTTCGCATCTGTACACCAATACTCTCTTTCATACCTACTCGCTCTCTTACGTGGTCGTTACGAATGCGATCGATCAGCCTAATATAATCGTCTTCTGTTGTATATAGACATCCCCATAAAGAGAATAATATGCTGATTGCCTCGCTTGGCAGCTTGGTTAGCGATAGCAGTTGATGCGATGAATTTCCCAGGACACTACAACCCCCCACTATACTAGTACTTTTACCCGTTCCTTGTGAAAGTAACTCAATGTACTGGGAACTTTATGTGCCATTGAAAAATAATAAATCGCTAAATTACGATCCGGTAAAAATTCGATTTGGTGGATGTATAGGAGCCGTTATATACGTAGCTGTATAAAAAAAACTTTAACTAATACTGGGCGTTAAAAATTGAAATTTTATAGTATTTTTATACATTAAAAATGACTAACTCACTTATTTAGATAGAAATTCAAGCGATCCTGTGTTTAATTAAAGTAAATGTTTTGTATTCTTTTCTTTCATTCGTTACCAGCGAAAGAAGTATCAACGTTTCTTTCTTTCTCTACTTACCAGTGAAGGAAAATATCGTAAGTGCAGTAAAAGAGGAAATGATGACCAAGATTCTATTGCAAAAGGTTTATAAGTATACCTCAGTACGTGTCTTACTTTTCGCAGTATAAATACAGTGTACCCCCTTAATTTTCCCTATCTGGAGTACGCCGGTCTCCAAGAAAGGGAGTAATGTGAACTTTTTTTTTATTGCTTAGGTGGCAAACGAACAAGCAGCACAGCTGATGGTAAGTTTTACTGCCGCCCATGGACCTTTGCAATACCAAGGGCATAGCTAAGCCGCTGCCTACCATTACAAACCCCAAACCCACCCAGTTGGGCTTCTGGCTATCTTACTCACCGAGACAAGCGCAGTAGGCAGTTTCTGAGCGTTTAAACAAGTCTTTAGAATTAGGTATAGTTTTTGTTTTACTTTTTTTAATTCTTATGGTCGCAAACTAGCAAGCAGCACAACTAATGTTAAGTGTTACTGCCGCTCGTGGACCTTTGCAATATCATGAGTTGGGCTTCCGGTTTTCTTGCTTACCCAACGAAGTGTGACACAGCACGTTGCCATTGCTCAGACGACGACTTTCTACGAGAGTGTGGTACTACTCTGGACGGACCGGCCCGCGGCTGTAGACAGAAAACTGTCAAAAGTATCACTACGAAGTGTGCGAAAAAAATTAAGTACAAGAAGAAGTCTTTAAACTGTAGTAAAATCTGTATATTTAAAGCCGAACCGTCCCAAGAATCAATAGTGGAAGTTAAAATTCTTTTGGAGGCGTCTTAAGGCATAGCACTAAAATGTTTGCCTTATATCCTACTGCACCTTGATCCCATATTCCTTTCTTTCTTAAGGTACAGGGTAAATTTATTATATGTAGGATAGTGGTGGGTCTCCCATCCTTTCCTAGATTTCCAAACAATAATAGAAGTTTGCCATGTATTAACTAATTCAATCAATTAGCTATAAAACCGGTTTGAGTAGAGTCTAACTAATAAATAAAGGCTACAAGACACAACACTAAAATTAAATTAGATGTTTAATACATAAAAACATGCTGTACATTCTACAGATAACAAATCCTTTGTTGGATTGGTTACAAATTGTAATTGTAACTTACAATTGCTATCAATTTGTCATGTTCGTCTGTATAGCGCACGTCTCTGACTACTCAGTGTGGCCGAACAGACTTGACCGTTCAGGGAGATCAATTAATAATTGAGATATTTTTGAAGGTGGTTCTTAGCCATTTACGGTTTGGGTGGGTTAAATTCTGTAGAACGTATTGCATAAAAAAATAATAAAATTCATATTGAGTCAACCTCAATATGAATTTTATGGATGTCAAGTTCTGTGGGTCAAGATTTGAAAAGATTCCTTAACATGTGTTATGCGCTAGGTGTAAATAATATATGTTAAGACTTAGGAAAGCAATACAGACGCGTGAACGACTAAAAGAGGTTCTCTAATTGGAAATTATCATCAATTGAATGTAATAACTTTATTGTACTTATATAAAATATTTATAAACATATTAAATATACGAGAAGATTCCCAAGGAGGGTTGAAGACTGGCAGGCGGCCGGTTATAAAGCTATTGCCAATAACTTTTACAATATGTATCTACTATCAAAGAAGAGTATATAAGTACTGTATCGACCCCAAGTTATTGGGATAAGAGTAGAAGAGCGAGTAGGTATGAAAGAGAGTATTGGTGTAAAGATGCGAAAGGGAATGCTCCGATGGTTCGGACATGTGGAAAGAATGCCGAACGAACGTCTGGTTAAGAAGATATACAATGCGAAAGTGGAAGGATGTAGGTACCGGGGGAGACCGAGACTAACCTACCTAGACCAGATCGGTCATGTACTGAAGGAAGGTGGAGTCAAGAGTCTCCGAAACCGGCGAGCGTGTATGAAGAGAATTATGAATGTTGAGGAAGCGAGTGAAGTATGCAAAGATAGAGTTCTCTGGCACTCTTTTCTTTCTGCCTACCCTGCAAGGGATATGGCGTGATGATATGTATGTATGTAGTAGAAGAACGCTGATTAAATATCATCATCATCACAGCCCATAAATATCCCACTGTTGGGCTTGGGCCTCCACCGTAATGGGAGGGAAATTAACCTACTATACCGCGCTGTTCAGACGTGTTGGTATAGGGTTTTGTTTCGAGTTTTCCTTCTCTCGCATAGATATTATATACGTTTTATATCCCTTAGTCGTCTCGTACGATCACCCACGGGTAAGATATGGGATGGTGAATAGTATTCTTACTCCGTCACCACACCGAAAATATGAGATGATTAAATATACGAGAAATAATTAATTAGGCAGCAGAGGTAGCACGACGTATTTCAGGACGTGGGTGCATGTTAATGTAAAATACTTTGTAATTTGTATGCAATTACAATATATCTAACATCTTGGAGTAGGTATATATGTTTAACAGACATCATTTGTGCTAAGTGGTATATTGGTTTAACTGAATTGTTCCGATTGAATTACATTGTTAGTTGTGTAAATCGTGTCAAAGGCGAGCTGAACGCGAACCCGGACTCCATTAATTTGTGTAGCGTGCCAGTAATGTGTATCGCTTATACTATATTTTGTATATCGTCAATTAAAAAGAAAAGTGACATGTCTCAAAATTTTGAAAATTTGTGTTATTATTTAAAATGTTTTGTTATAGTTTGTATTTTAATAAAAAAGGATAAATTATCTAATTAAATGTCAAAAACTGTGCTGTCTGAAGTGTTGTTCTATGTTACGCCGTACATTTGTTTGTTGAAAGATTCTTTAAATCCGTGTACTGTAAAATTTGGTACATACATACATATCATCACGGTATATCACTTGCAGGGTAGGCAGAGAGAACAAAGTGCCAGAGAACTCTATCCTTGCATACTTCACTCGCTTCCTTACTTTAAAATGTAAAATTTGGTATTTTTGTTTAATGACACCTTTCTATTTAAGCGACGATATGTTATTAAACTCTTTGTAATATTTATTTCATTAACGAATATTATATAGAATTTGAGATTTAAATATAATTTAATTATCACATTACGTTTATTTTATTTAGTTAACTACTAAGTTTTATTATGAATCTCATAAATATCAACCATTTCAAAATGTCTTTTTTAAGAAAACGTTTCACATGTGGTAATGGAGTAAGAATACATTTCACCACCCCCTTAGTTACCCGTGGGTGATCATAAGAGACGACTAAGGGATGCAATATGCATATAACATCTATGCCAGAGATGGAAAACTAGAAATAAAACTCTATACCAACATGTCTGACCAGCGTGGTATAGTAGGTAAATTTCTCACCTATTTATGGAGGAGACTCGAGCCCAACAGTGGGACATATATGCTAAGAATACGATGGTGAATACTTTTTATACTCTCTGTTCCCTCTGCCTACCCTGCAAGGGATATGGCGCGATGATATGTATGTATGTACATATTTTAATATTAGTCGATTGTGAGAAACTCGACGCAATGATACATACAAAACAGCAGACTTATATTTATCCAGTACACAGCATACGCCCATCTGTTAACCACATTTAATAATCTATTTTTGGCATCATCTGGTTTATTTAATAAAAGCTGTTACGGACGCCATTAAATGATAACTAATATGATTATTATCAGACTGGCCACATAATCATCTTAAATGATTTATGACTTGCGCCAGTAATAAATGTATAGTTCTGTATAATAACTATCTTTATCGTAACACATGGAATCATTTTTCGCTCGTAATCAAGTTTTTATAAATAATCAAGCATGTTAAATGCAAAATTTCAGTAATTTGGACAAACTAAATGTATAATATGATTACACAGATGGCATAGTGCTTAAGGTATGGGATTTCCTTCCTTTGCCTATCCGAATGGACGAACAAAAAAATTAAAACGAACCCAATTTTCATAAGGTATACATACATTTAAGACTAAGCAGTTTAGTTTTTTACAATTAAACGGCAAAGAATTACCGAGCCATTTTCGAAAGGAAACAGCGCGTTGCGATTATGAAGCTTTTAATAAAAAAAAAACTTCGATACATTAATTTTTATGGTCGTGATCGTGCCAGATCCAGAATATTTAATCCAGACGTCTCAAATATTTTTTAATCAACTATTTTCTTACTTTAAACAATATAATTGCTTTTTAAAAATATCAAATACGTTTAAACGAATGTTTTATTTTTTTGACATATGTATGATAATATTATCCTATAAGTGCAATGTGAGAAAATACAATAATTTTGATTTTTTGAAAAGTTCTTGCTTTTCATATATCGAGAGAGCAAGACCTCGAGAGAGAGAGAGTGCGGCGTGCAATATATACAAGATAAACTAAACGTGTAATATAAGAGAGAATATATTGATTTCTAATTCGAGTATTACACATAGGAAATAAAGCAATAAAGCTAAAATAGTTTTAGACAAAGTTTTATTTAGAGATTCCGTATTCAAAAAACTGTCATAAAATAAGCACGCATAATATAGATTTTATGAGAAGCCAATCTTGTTTAATGATATGATTGAACGATATGATCTTTAAAAGTGAGGAATCAAGTTTTATCTCCAGAGAAATCTACGACATTTGTATCTAAAGCATTTACGTATTGTATTATTAAATGGCCACCGCGTGGTTATAGGCTATGAATATAGTTGTTGACACAGCTTAATTGCACGTGAAAATTCTAAAAAATCGACTGCAGAATCCCTAGGAAAGTACATATTATAACCAAAAACTTAATATTTGTGGCGATGGTGACAAGAACCTTACTAAAGAATGATATATGCAAACATACATATATATCATCACGCCATATCCTTTGCAGGATAGGCAGAGAGAACAGAGTACCAGAGAACTCTATCCTCGCATACTTCACTCGTTTCCTCAACATTCATAATTCTCTTCATAAACGCTCGCCAGTTGCGAAGACTCTTGACTCCACCTTCCTTCAGTACGTAACCAATCTGGTCTAGGTAGGTTAGTACCGGTACTTACTTCCTTCCTAACTAAAGAATGATGAATTTGTTATATAGTTATCTTTGGTTGTCAACTGTGTATGCAATTTATGGCGGATATATATGCTTCCGATGCAAAACATGCAACATACCTTCGAGAACATTATATAGAAACCAAAGATTAGGTGTTACCATTTCTTGTTACGTGCAAGTGTCGTAAAATATGACTAAGATATGTTAAACTATCAGAAGTAGGGAATAAAAGTTGGGCAATTGAATAAATCAAACCTATCTTTTAAAATAAATACGGGTTTTTCAATACGGACCACTATCTCGTTATTGCGAGATTTAGTGGTCTGTTCAGAAAGTGGAGGCACTGGCGAGAGCGTGTCCACTTCGGAGGGCTTGAAAGAATAAAGGTTGAAAGGTTGCAAGAAGAGTGTGTAAGAGAAAAGTATGCAGAGGATGTCCGAGAACGGCTGACGATGGCAAGCCAGCCGCAATCGGACATTGAAGAATGCTGGAGAGTATTGAAAGAGAATATGGTAGATACAGCGAAAGAAGTAAGTGGAAGCTCAAAGAAGCATAGAAAAACAAATGGTGATGCATGGTGGGATGCGGAAGTGGCAGCTTCCGTAGAGCAAAAGAAGAAAGCGTGGCTGGACTATGTCTCTTCTTTGAATCTGAATAACAGTATGACTGAACAGAATAAAGAAATATATCGGCAATGTAAGAATGACACCAAGGCCTTAGTGAAAGAGAAACGTGATAGAGCAAGTATGAGCGCAGAAGATAGGCTGACTAAAAACTTCGAGGGTAACACCAAACTCTTTTGGAGGGAGGTGAAGAAGTCTCGGGGTGGTTGGTGAGCCTTCAGAATGAATAAAATAAGGTTTAAAGGTAGAGACATTCTTACACAAACACAAAACGTGTTAAGCCGATGGAGTGAATATTTTGGCGATATGTATTCGGATGCTACAGTTGGCGCCGGTGTTGCATGTGGTTTAGTAGATCAACATTCGACAACGGCGTCCTCCGATGGCATCAGTATGGATGAAGTTGAATGGGCGATAAGAAGTTTGAAAAATGGTAAGGCAGCGGGCATTGATATGGTGTCTGCCGAGATGATCAAGCTTGGTGGCTCCTGTGTCCGGGAGGCGTTCCTGTTGCTCCTCAATTTATGTTGGAGCTCGGGAATGGTTCCCGGGGACTGGAATAGCGCAGTCATCGTGCCTTTGTTTAAAAACAAGGGTTCACGTTATGACTGCACAAATTACAGAGCCATAAGCTTGACCAGTTTGGCAGCAAAAGTGTATGGTAAAATTATTGAAAGGAGAATGAGGATGGTGTCCGATGGTTTACTGTGTGAGACACAAGGAGGTTTCAGGAGTAGAAGGGGATGCATGGATCAAGTGTTCTCTCTGCGCAACACTGTGGAGAAGCATCTGGCTCTAGGTCAGACGGTTTTCTGCAGTTTTGTGGATCTGGAGAGCATTTGACACGGTTGTACGAAAGGAACTTTGGGACATTTTACCGGAGTATGGCATTAACGGTAAACTGCTACAGGCTGTGCAGTTACATGGGCTGTAGAGCCTGTGTGCGGCTGGATGATGGAATGTCGCCTTGGTTTGACGTCAATATCGGCGTTAAGCAGGAGTGCGTTCTGTCAGCCAGGCTGTTTATCATATATCTGGATAAACGTCTCCAAAGGTTGAACGATATGAATTTGGGAGTCCAGATGGGCGACTCAGTGGTCACTGCTCTGAGTTATGCAGGTGATGCAGTCCTGCTGGCACAGTCAGCGGCTGACCTGCAGACCCTAGTCGACACAATGACAGAAGATTGTAAGAAAAGGGGTCTACGCGTGAATGTGAGCAAAACCAAAATAATGGTCTTTGAAAGAGATGAAGCCAGAACAGATGTAAGAGTAACAATAGGTAATGATGTACTAGAGAAAGTGGATGAATTTGTATATCTTGGATGTGGATTTAGCCGAGATGGAAGGTACACCACTGATATAAAGCGAAGAGTGAATGCGGGAAATAGAGTGAACGGAGCGTTGGGGCAACTTCTCGGCAGCCACCACCTCAGCCAGAAGGCACGTGTAACAATACATAACGCAGTGCTTGTCCCAACATTACTGTATGGAAGCGAGAGTTGGGTATGCAGAAAAGAGTATGAAAGTAAAATTAATGCGGTCGAAATGCGATCTCTGCGGTAAATCTGTGGAGTTAGGCTGACCGACCGCATTCGTAACGACGACGTAAGAGAGCGAGTAGGTATGAAAGAGAGTATTGGTGTAAAGATGCGAAAGGGAATGCTCCGATGGTTCGGACATGTGGAAAGAATGCTGAACGAACGTCTGGTTAAGAAGATATACAATGCGGAAGTGGAAGGATGTAGGTACCGAGGGAGACCGAGACTAACCTACATAGACCAGATCGGTCATATACTGAAGGAAGGTGGAGTCAAGAGTCTCCGAAACCGGCGAGCGTGTATGAAGAGAATTATGAATGTTGAGGAAGCGAGTGAAGTATGCAGAGATAGAGTTCTCTGGCACTCTGTTCTCTCTGCCTACCCTGCAAGGGATATGGCGTGATGATATGTATGTATGTATCTTTTAAAATTACGCCATTATACTAATGAAATATAGGTTTAATATACGTATTGTGGTGACGAAGTAAAAATTCAATTCATCACTCTATCATACCCGTGGGTGATTGTAAGAGACGACTAACGGATATAAAACGCATCTATGCAAGAGAAGAAAAACTCGAAACAAAATCCTACAGCAACACGTCTGACCACCGTGGTGTGATAAGTCAATTTTTATCCCATTACGGAGGAGTACAACAGTGGGACATAAATATATGAACTAGGATGATGATACATACATACATATCATCACGCCATATCCCTTGCAGGGTAGGCAGAGAGAACAGAGTGCCAGAGAACTCTATCTCTGCATACTTCACTCGCTTCCTCAACATTCATAATTCTCTTCATACACGCTCGCCGGTTTCGGAGACTCTTGACTCCACCTTCCTTCAGTACATGACCAATCTGGTCTAGGTAGGTTAGTCTCGGTCTCCCTCGGTACCTACATCCTTCCTCTTTCGAATTGTATATCTTCTTAACCAGACGTTCGTTCGGCATTCTTTCCACATGTCCGAACCATGAGATGATGGAAAAATAATTATTTCCCACGAAGATGTTATCCCTGCATCTAAATTAAAGCTTTTAAACGCTGTTAAGCTCTCAGGCATTATCATAGAAGAAGTAGCATAAAGGTTATAACGTATGATTTGAGTGTTCCGCTTGCTTGATCAATTTAATGAGGCGGCGCCCGCGCACTCGCCTCGTCAAATGTAATTGCGTGAATGCTTAACTTAATTAATTAACGTTATAACATTTTGTTATAGCTGTGGTAGTGATGGCTACGAATATTACCAACAGTTACATTGAGCAAAAAAAACAACTAAGAGCTAAATGGCCAACTACCCTATGTCGTTTTGTCGACAATTGCATTCGCAAGGCGAATTGACGATAGGTATAAAACTTTTGCAATATGGTAGGAGTGTACATAAAGCGTCGACCCCAAATAATTGTGATAAGAACAAGACGATGATGATGACTATTATTACATTTCCTTTTTATTTATTTTTTTGTTATAGCAATCAGGCACAACGTGACTGTAGCGCTTTCTGGGTCAAGACGATCGGTTAAGTAGTTTAAGCACAAAAGTTAATTTATCTGATAAACAAGTAAACAAAACATTTACATATTAGTTAAAACTAACAATAATAATACATTTATTTCTGCTTAAATTTTTGCGAAAGTGGAAGGATGTAGGTACCGGGGGAGACCGAGACTAACTTACCTAGACCAGATTGGTCATGTACTGAAGGAAGGTGGAGTCAAGAGTCTCCGAAACCGGGGAGCGTGTATGAAGAGAATTATGAATGTTGAGGAAGCGAGTGAAGTATGCAAGGATAGAGTTCTCTGGCACTCTGTTCTCTCTGCCTACCTTGCAAGGGATATAGCTTGATGATATGTATGTATGTAAATTTTTACATTTTGTTGGGAAAGTCACTGACTTAGGGACAGCGAATCCGTTGAGGGTCATCAACTCTCTCATAAGAGATATATTGAAGATACATTGGGGAGTAGAGAGGTTGATATAGCATTTTATTTCGAGTTAACTTTCTCAAAGCATAAATTATTGTAGATTTAGCATAAATCTTTGGTATATTGCAGAGTTAAGATAAGACATACTTCTTACACTTGATAGAGTACGTGATAAGAGATTCCTCTACCACTCAAGAGCTAAATAATCTTTTCCAACTTTTCCTCTTGATCTGGTTCATATATTTTCTTGAGCGTAGAAAGCGAACAGGTTTGGCGTTTTCTAAATAAATATACATAACACACAGTCAATGTTTGTACAACAGATTGTTAGAAGGCTCTGACGATGACGTAGAAAATTGGATATAAAAAATATTTACAAAAAACGTAGGTAGTAACCTACATTCACATCTACAAACCTATTTATAATCTATCCATCATAATGTTGGAGTAATACCATAATCGCTACACATGGACGGCAATAGAGATGGAAAATGACATCATAATTTGTCAGAAGAGTTGTTCTATCCATTCACCTGATGATCCTTCAGCCGGCTTTTAATATTAATAAAATTACTTACAATATTAAATACTAGTACACGTTCTTGTGGGAATGCCAAGATAAAACCTACGTTATTGGCTGTAATTGTAGATTTTAGCTAAAGATTTTTAATATTGGTTTTGCCGTGAAAATTGAAACTAACTAACATTTCGAACGAACCTTTGACTTCACCTAAGTTATGGGCGTGAATCATTGAAAATCCTCGCAGATTCATGACAATCAAACACTCAACAAATTTCGTTATACTTTAAATGTTAAGATGCTTTTAGCTTAGCCTGAAAATGATTTGTTCCCTTTTTTTATATTTGAAGTAAAGCAAAAATTTCACAATTGGTATATAGGACTATTGGCAAACGGGCGAATAGTCCATCTCATGAAAGTGGTAATTTATAATATTAGAATAGTTTAGTGTTATTAAAACGTTTGACGATTCCTGGCACTTTCTTTTTATTGCCTTTGGTAGCTCGGACAAACAGCCTATTTGTTTTAAATGGTACTTGCCGAATATGGACTTAATAGTGAGGCGCTGCTTGCCGTAGAAGCAATATTGGTGAGAATGGGCTGAGGACATGAAGTGAGGAAGAAGAGTCAGAAGCTCAAATTCCGTAGGCATTTGAGCAACTGATACTTCTTGCGGTCAGCAACGCGGTCTGCATATACTAATATGCTCTCTTTCTATAAATAATGTTCTTTAAATAACTTGCTACGTAATTCCTAATGTGAGCAAATTTTTAACATGTATATTTATGTGACATACTAAATACTAATTAGATATTAGTTGTTAAAATAAATTGAAGACTAACAGGCAATTTAATTTGTTAATTAATTATGAATTAATTATTTAATTTGATTCTACTAATTAGCCATAATGTTACTGGACCAGTTCAAGTTTTTTTTCTGTAGATAAAGTTAATGGTATGATGATATATTGCGTATAAAAATGTATTTTCAGTTTCGACCGAATGTCACGAAACTGTGTGGGGTAGAAATAAGACTGTAGTTGTGTTACCTTACGCACCCATGTTTGAAAACCATTATTTGCACCTGGTAATTGTAAAAATCAGCTGAGCCTTTCTAGAAGAGTGGTCCCCAGCGCGCTTCTGGGGAACTTACAACACCTTACTGCCATCGTCAAATCGCTTAATTACATAGTGATTATGGCAATAACGCCTCTAACGATTGTGTGTGATTATGTTTATGCGATTATTACACATTTAAAATAAAACTACTATCGTTGTCCTCCCGTGACAATGAAGTCTTGTAAAATATTCGTTACGAAATTCTAAATCAACAAACGTGTTTAGTTTTGTAAAAATAGTTTTATTTCAAGCAATGTGTACTTCCATTCTTATTTTTGAAGTGAAACTTTAATGCGAATTCCAACAAGGTTGCGTTAAACGTTTAACGCAATGGCACTCGAACGCATGCATATAGTATACCTGTTACAGGCCAGCGCGAGCGTTAGCAACGAGGAGCGTTCAATAGTCCAACGCAAGAGGGAGAGAAAGAGAGTCAGTCTGTAGATCCCAAGCACATGCGCGTGGTATTCTTGCTATGCAGTGAAGTAAACAGTGTGAGCGTCGTGAAATTAGCTGAAATACGTACTTGTTGTTCTATTTTAATTTATAATATTCATTATTTGCATAGGTTTAAGTTTTCACTTCTGTCGGCTGTCCTCATGATTGCTTTGTGTTTTTTTTTCGCATTGCCAATGAGCTGCTAATATAAGTTCATTGTTGCCAGTCGAGTTAATAAACAAATTATCAGATTCACATCGCTCATATTTAGTTTTTACAGCTGTTGTCAGTTATTATTCAAATCTGTTGTCAATAGTTCTGTAAACATACTGTTAATGTCTTCTGGGAATTTTGATGGAAAACGGAAACATTTATAATACATTTATATCATATTCACTGCGTCCCAGCACTTCGTACGCATCCCATTACATGAAATGTCATGAAAATTATTTAATAATAACACTTTCAAACACCAAGACATTGAATATCATATTTTTTTTCTTTTTATTGCTAATGGCGGCAAACGAGCAAGCAGCACACCTGATGCTAAGTGTCACTGCCAAAGTTATAGCTAGGCCGCTGCCTACCATTACCAACCCCAAACCCACCCGGTTGGGCTGGCGGCTCTCTCGCTCACCGAACGAAGCGCAATAACACATTGCCATTACTCAGACGTCGATCTTCTGCGAGAGTATGGTACTGCCCCGGACGGACCTGCCCGCGGCTATTGACAGAGAACGGTCAACAGCGTGGTCCTACCACGACTAAAATCAAAGGAATCACTGCTTCATGTGGTGTTCTTTGAGGGTGTAGACCATCATAACGTTAAGTAGTGAACAGCAAAAGGTTGAATGATGATAATTGAATTGATTGAGAGAAATTTATGCTACATTTAGCGGTAGACAAATTGGAACTATAATATGCATAACTTATTTTATAAGGGTCGCTGTGCTAAAGTATGGTAATATATCGACTTCTTAATGATATAATAAAGAAAAACAAATGCAAAAATTTATATAAAATATATAAATACATATATAGTGTTAGGTATGACGGTTGTTCTAGTAGTTAACTCGTGATCGGGTACCGCTATAGACGATTTAAGTTGATTCGATTAGATTTGACCGATTAGGTAGCGAGACTTTGTTGTCGGATAGTTCAATAAACCGATGTAAAAGCCTCGTTTCCTAAATTTAAATCGATTAAAAGAATACATGGTTTTCATCATCATTATCATCTCAGCCCATATATGTCCCACTGTTGGCCTCGGGCCTCATCCATATTGGGAGGGTAATTGACCTACTATACCACTATGCTGGTCAGACGTGTTGGTATAGGGTTTTGTTTCAAGTTTTCCTTCTCTCGCATAGATGTAATATGCGTTTTTATATCCCTTAGTCGTCGCGTACGATCACCCACGGGTAAGATAGGGGGTGGTGAATTGTATTCTTACTCCGTCACCGCACGGAAAATATATACCTATATAGAGTTTTGTAGCTAAGAAATTTTCAATTAAAAATATGGTATTTGGAATTGTGATCGGTAAGCTAAGAGCTCACTAGGAACTAAGCACTAAAAACTATAAGGCACAATAAGACTTTTAACCCTTTGAGGATAAAGCCATAAGGATATAAAAAAAAAAAAATATTAAATTGAAAGTCCAATGTTTTATTGACACTCAAGGTGTTCCTTATTCATTACCGGAAGTATTTATTCTCAGCGACTGTCTGTGAGTTAAAAATTTAAGTAATTATTTTTGATATTTCACATGATGACGGTTTTATAAGTGTGAATAAATAACATAGAGATAAAAAAAACGCATTTCGTTATTTTATTTTTTTGATCGTTGTAATGTCGCGACTACACTAGTTGAGAAACAGTGCGTAATTACATTCATATTTAAGTGCATACTACATTAAATTTTCTTCTTTAGAGTATGTATTTACATACATACATAGCCTCACGTCTAATTCCCAGAGGGGTAGGCAGATACTAGGGATTGCCACAAACCACGATCCTGACATACCTCCATCGCTTCATTCACACTCATCAGTCTTCATGCATGCTCTACGGTTACGCGTACTCTTAATCTGACTTTTCGCCAATACATCTTCAATTGATCCAGAAAAGTACGACGTGATCTTCCTCTTGTAATTGTCCCACTCACACTCGCTTTGTAATGTATACTTGCTTAGTCTTTCTTTCTTTGCTCATTTTTTCCACGTGTCCAAACTACTTCAGCATACCCTTTTTTATCTTTGTCGCTACATCTTCATTCACACCACAGTGCTTTCTTATAACGAGTATGTATTATTATTCCAGCATAGGACACTAGCCTCCTTCTCAAGCGAGGTGTGAAAGTGACCTATCTTAACTTGACCTATCTTAAGACGAGACTTGGTGTTGTTGTTTTATTTTAAATTTCTCTCCTTTTGCAATGCTAACAATCTGCTTAAGGTCTCTAATTATCTTTTAAGACAGCCTCGAAAAAAATGAAGACTAGTGACTATGGCATTGTTACAGTCACCACATGGCAAGTGTGATACTCTATAACAACGTGTATTATTTATTTACGAGAGAGAGGTCATAATAAGAGTATGAGTAATCGTAGAGCATGAATGAAGACTTTGAACGAAGCAATGGAGGTATATTATGGCAATCCGTATTCTCTGGATACCCCTCCGGTAAACAGACGTGAGTCTATTTATGTATATATTTATTAATTACTAATATTATAAATAAGTAAATGTATAAATAGTATGTATTTTTTATTATCCCCACGTTTCGAATACTGTTGAGTTCACAGTTAAGGGAAGTTAATCTTCCCGAGAAGTATTATTTTACTTTCTGACGTTTCTGTAATTTAGTGTTGATCACTAAATTACAGAAACGTCAGAAAGTAAAATTCAAATAAAAACGTGATAAATTCCGTATAAATAGTTTTATTTTAAATGTATAATACTCGCATTACTCGCGTAAAAAACGCGATAAAATCCGTAAAAATAGTTTAATTTCAAATGTGTAATACTCGCGTAAACATCAGATAGTATTAAGTAGGTATACCTACATGATTATATAGTATGATTTTTTATATATTTGCCACTAGTGATGAAAAATAAACAGCCGACTATTAGAATCAAGTAGGTGTAATATTCACGATACCTAAATATTTATTTTAATAAACATATCGAAATATGTTATATTATCGAAATAACAAATATTTATTTTTATTGCGTTTTCACACCATGTGCCATATTGAAGAAATAATGTTTAATTTTTTTATAATGAAGAAATAATGTTTAATTTTTTTATAATGAAGAAATAATGTTTAATTTTGTAAACTTCCTGTACACCATACTAATTATTTAATTATAGGATATTCTTGGTTCTAAACTTAGGTAATTTTGTTTAAAATTATTGATATAAGAAACTTATATAGCTAAATGGGAGAGAAGCATTCAGCCATTAATATAAAATATAGGAAAAGGTGTGTGGATATCGTCATTAGGACGACAATACCACTGCAAAGTAAAGGGAGCCAGAGCATAATATATTCTAATTGTTTTAAGAAATAATTTATAGACGGATAGAATCTTAAAGAATTTCAAATTTCAACTGCCCTAGCCTTCTCCCTTAGCCTACAACTACACACATATGCAATTAATATAATGACTGCTCAGATGGTGTAATGGTTAAGATACCTAACTACTACCTTCTATCGTGCCATCGCGGTTTCAATTTCCACGCGGAACTGCCCTGTGGAATTTACAAATTGTGATTCAATTATATATTTGTCAAGTAAAGCAATCATCATTCTCCTACTCTTATCCCAATTCCTTGAGATCGATACAACATGTACTTTTCTTTCATAGTACATATTGTAAAAGTTATTAGCAATAGTTTTATGAACAGCCGCCTGCCAGACGTCAATCCTCCTTGGGAACGTAATTGTTGACCAAACGGCATCAGATGGAGTTGGCCCAGGTCGCTATAAGGCTCTTAGTCGTCTTTTACGACATCCACGAGCAAAGTAAGGGTTGATAGTATTCTTAGCCGCTACCACACAGCTGTATCAAGTAAAGCAATATAAGCATTATAAAAAAATCAGCAATTGTTTTTAGATTTCTTAACGAAAGGGTACTTACCTACCCAACAGAAGTCTCAACAGGCTCCATTAATAAACCGCGAATTAAAAATTAATACTGATTGTTAGATAAGTGTATAAGTATTGTTGAGGAAATATAACAATTTTGGCTTCAGTCACGATAACGTAGGCCGACATAATATAAACACGGCTAAATATAGATCTACACATTGTCACACGTTCGGACCGAGACAGAAATACAACGAAGTTGTCACACGCAATATTTTATTCTTTATAATATCCGGATTACAATCGTTATTGTATATACTATCTTACCCGTGGGTGATCGTAAGAGACCACTAAGGGTCATAAAAATAATAACATCTATGCAAGAGAAGGAAAATTCGAAACAAAACCCTATACCAATACGTCTGACCAGCGTGGTATATTAGGTTAGTTTTCCTCCCATTACGGAGGAGGCTCGAGCCCAATAGCGGGACATAATATATGAGCTGAGATGATGATGAGATGAATATTTTACAAAATAATACAAAAAATACTGACTTCAACTGGTTACTAATCAGTAGATTAAATTGAAATGGGACAACAGGAGAAGCACAGAATGTTAAATTTTAAAAAAATCATCAAAATCGGTTCGCCCAGTCAAAAGTTCTGAATTAACAAACATAAAAAAAAATACAGTCGAAATGAGAACCTCCTTTTATGAAGTGGGTTAAAATAGATCTTGTTTGATTATTTCCTAACTTAATATCTATTATATGAGAATGTGAGTTTTCTCTGTTTGTTTCTTACGTTTTCACGCATAAACCAATAAACCGATTTTGAAAAATCTTTCACCAATGGAAAGCTACATTATCAGCGAGTAACAGGTGTTACATAATTCATCCCCGTATTCCCACGGTAACAGGCACTACGCGGATGAAACTGGAAGTATCTGAAAGTAATCATTATTTCAGCTTGTATAGTGTCCCACTGCTGCGATTGATCCATGATAGAAGAAAATTCGATTCACGCTGGTTGGTATAGGTTACCCAAAAGATTAGTATAAGGTCTTATTTCCTTCTTTTCGAATATATGCATATTTGGCCAATTAGTCGTCTTTTACGACACCCACGAGCGATATAGCGGGTGGTGAAATATACTATTACTCATTCAAAATAGGAAATTGCTAGTAGATTAAATAATTTAAAAAAAACGTTTTCTTTTTTTTAAATTTAAATTAGTGCATACTATGCTACGGAACGAGTGTGTTAATTACGGTATTTTTCCATTTTAATAAAGGATTATGTTTCACTGTGAAGGTCGGTAAGCAGATGGGTTTTTAGATGAATGAAATATGCAATACATAACGTACATATAATTATCTGATCGAATACATATGTTCAAAGAGAAACATCTTGATAATAATAGACATTTTTTTTTTCGTTATTGTCAGTAAGTATGGGGTCTTGGTTGATTTAGCTGTTAAAGTAACCTGAACTAGCCCTTTACTCATTAGTTGTCGAAGTAAGAATACAATGCTTATCAGCGGGTTTTTTTTTGCCTCAGTACTCCGTGCCTGACTGATTGATGATTGGGTTTGATTTTATCACAGAACTAACCGTTGTATAATACAAATGATAACGATTTTTTTAAAGAGATTAGGTATGAACCGCGGGGTTGCCGCGGGTCATACCTAATCTTTGTATGGCCTTGTATTAAGAACACATAATTTTACTTACACAAATTATTTATAAATACCCGATACGAAACGAAAAATGATGTCACAAGCGGGGTTACACAAATTACATAGAATAATAATTTTGATGAATCGCAAAGTATTGTTCCACGCGGGAATCGAATCTATTACACTGGGACGGTATCTCGAACACTACTCCTTCAGTTCAAATGACAATATATCTCAGTTTATTCTGCATGTAAGGGATTTAACACAAAGTGATTTATTACCTCTTGATGTGGATTGTTGCATTTAAAAACAAATAAGTACTTGTTTGTATGATGATACCACCACTATGACTCCCCCAACAGGGTTCCTAATGATCTCCATAAACGATACCAAACTTTGACCATCAGGAAGTTTCCGTAAACGTTTTTAATTGTCTTAGGACCAACGAAATTAGGAGTATTAGGAATATATATTTTTTTCTTAATAAACACTACCCTGCACTAAGGTTCTTGTATTGCGTGGAACTTTACAAACATGCAATCAACGCAGACAACTTATTGACTCAGGAAAACACTTCGTATCATGTGCTACGCCATCTGTGCAGTCAAAATTACAAAAGAAAAAACTGAAGAAGTTAGAAAAAAACCACTTCCCTTTTATAGAAAATGAAAGAGTTGAAACAAATTTACTATAATACACCAACAAATTATAGATTGTAACAACTAATTGTAAGAGAAGTACAGCAATGCCACCAAGAATACGGCAGAGCTTAAGAGGCCTACAAGTGAACCTTAAATTGTTCGTTTGAAACAAAACTATTTTTACGGATTGTATCGCGTTTGTATTGATTTTTAATTTCCCGACGTTTCGAACACTTTACAGCGTTTATGGTCACGGGAGGACTGAACGCTGTAAAGTGATTAAAACGTCGGGAAATTAAAAATCAAATACAAACGCGATGGAATTCGTAATAATAGTTTTACAAAATGTGTAATACTCGCGTAAACATCAGAAATCTTTACCTTAAAATTGCTTTTCAAACCTCCACCCATGCTATGCCATTTACAATGAATTGGTTTCCGTGTTACAAATACTTCTAGGTTTCATAACAGATCCCGAGCTATTTTTAGATCAAATTATAATGACATTACATCATGAGTTTAAACACAGTACTAGATTAATAACAATTGGTGTTATAGAAATAATTATACAATGGTTCATTATAATGATATTATTTTAAAGTTACATCATAATTTTCTTTTTTTTTGTGTCTTTCTTTTAGCTGTTAACCGCAGATGGCTGTCACAGCTTAACCCGGACTATGGGTGAGCGCTGAGGGCTCTCAACCCGGTAAAAATTTTAAGCGACAACGCCCGAGGGCTCTCCCTGTGGAGAACGGACCTCGGCTCGGGGCGTCGCTGGTAGCAAAGTGGGCATGCCCACGTTTGAATTATTGACTATTTCGCGTCGCGTCTTCCTTCCCCGGCGCCGGAGGCGGAAGCGCGGATATTTATGTGTTACTCGCAGAAAATCGACGTCTGCAGGGGAAATATGCTGATGCACTTCATTCGATGAGCGATAAAGTAGGCAGCCAAACTATCTGGATTATGATTGCTAGGCCTAGCTGTAATCCTGGTATTGAAAAGATAGATCCATGAGCACTTACTTACTATCAGGTGCGCTTTCTTCTTTACCACCATAAGCAATAAAAAAATCCACGCTCGGAGCTTCTACATATCAATCCCTTCAATGATTATCCTGTATAACTAACGAACCTGAAACACTCGGTACAGGCATTCCTTAATTAGAACATTACAATACATGCCTATTACAATGGTGCTTCGATGTCCATTGGACGTAGCCAAAGACTGGCGAGCAAACTGGCGATTGCAATTATAAGTGAGCCAGGCGAATACTATTATCCCGGTGATTTCAAGAAAAAAAGTACCTACAGGCCCCAAGAGAAAGTAAGGGATGGACTTATGGCGGGAACGTGCAAGCGCCACATGTAGTCTTGTATTATATACAATATTTTAGAGTTTTAATGTGTTATATTAAATAATTTTGATGCCGTTTTATGTGCTATGTTGTAGTAAATATGATATAAAAATGCTTTACAAATGTTTTCGTTATCCATCAAAATTCCCAGAAGATATTAACAGTGTGTCTACAGCATTGTTGACGACAGATTTGACTTAACGACTGACAACGACGTTTGAAGAAACTAAATATGTGCGATTTGAACCTGATAATTTGAGAAAAAATTATGAACTCGCAACAATGGGTCGCGTTAGTAGGTGAATTGCCAATACGAAAAAAGAAAGAAGAATTAACGGTTGTGTATCAATTTAATTATGATGAATAGTTTTACGGATTCCATTGCATTTGATTTTTAATTGATCGACGTTTTGAACACTCAGAGGGAAAAGGGAGGGAAAGACTCAGATGGACTTATTACAAATGAATAATACTCGTATAATCATCAAAAATCAGGATGTGTATTCATTATATTTTTAACCTCAAACCAAACCTGATAAGAACACCTATTACCTAAATAAGAAATACAAATATGTAAAATATAATATATAAAATAAAACTATTTTTACGCATTTTATATCGTTTGTATTTGATTTTTAATTGCCTGACGTTTTGAACACACACAAACGAGATAGAATCCGTAAAAATAGTTTTATTAAAAATGTCTAATATTCGCGTAAACATCAGAAATCATTACATCTAGGTATATGTAGATTTGCTCTAATAACAAAACAAGTGGTTATATTTTCATTCGTCACAAAACGGGGGTTATCGCGTCGGATAGCCCGAGGTCAACAAACAAGATAGCATACGGGTGGTATGTGTATAAACAATACTCTTGTTATTATTACGTGATTATCACGTTATTAACTGTCAACTTAAATGTTAACTGTCAAATGATCCAAATTGTTTAACAAATTAGCGTCACGTTGACCACGCAACGTTGTTTTAATGTTAAACTAATATTACACATACATACAGGGTGTCCCAAAATTCAACGATAAGCCGGCACCAGCAGGTGCACCTATATATGACTACTCGAGAACAAAAAAGAAAAAAATTCTACCTTGATTTTTTTTTTCATTACGACAAAAAAACCGATTTCTTTAAAAATCGTCATCTTTTATTATATTATTAAGTGCCATTGCTACAATTTTACAAGTAATTCTGTGATTTTTTTTGTATTGGCAAGGTAAGTAGCACTACTATCGATCACAATCATTAAAAATTCCAGAATATCTATAGTTTTTACACAAAAATCAACCAAAACTATGTTTTTTTCATAAATTATGTAAGATTTTGACTTTCAGCTCACTTTCACTCATCACAGTGAAAAAAAAAAGTATGGACACTACTGTGGCAAATTATATTAAAAATTGGCGCAACTAACTACAATTCTAAAATGGTATAACATTCTAGGCAAACTAGCCACAAAAATATACTTAGGTGTACTATTTCAAAATAACAACCATATTTCGAAAATTGTTAGTGTTGATAGTAATCACTTCTACTATGTAGCCAAAATGTTTTTGTTGCAAGTTCTCAGAATTTGAATGAGACATGTGCGTGGTCCATAAGATAACATAAGTTAGACAGAGATAGATATAGAGAGATTAGAATTTACTATATTATTAAAATTACAATAAATGTTCGAATTGTTTGCCATTGGCAGTAATGCAGGCACGACATCGCCTTAAAAATGAACGTTTTATTTTTCTTGCATATCTGATTCTGTTCATGTGATCCACAGCCTGAATTATTTTTTGGCGAAGCTCGTCCAAGGTTGCAATGGGTTTTGAGTAGACTCTGTCCTTTAGACCACCCCAATAGAAAAAGTCCAGGGGATTTAGATCGGGTGAACGGGGTGGCCAAAAGATAGGACCAAGTCGCCCGATCCAACGCCCTGGGTACTCTTGGTCTAAGTACTCTCGCACAGGGCGGGCATAGTGAGCTGGGCAACCATCGTTTTGAAACCACATGTTTTGCAAATCACTTAAGGGCACGTCTTCTAATAATCCTGGTAACTCATTTTGTAAGAAGTTCAAATAGCTATTGCCATCTATGTTTCCTTGTAACTCAAAGGGCCCTATCACTTTTCCATTTATTATGCCCGTCCATAGGTTAACCTTAAATTGATATTGGGATTTGTCTTCTCTCACCAAGTGCGGATTTTCATTGTTCCAGCTATGAAGATTGTGAAGATTTAAATAGCCATCTTTCTTGCAGGTTGTTTCATCCGACCATAAAACTTTGTCTAAGAATTGGGGATCTTCCCTGTGTTTTTGCAGCATTACACGGCAAAATGCGACCCGCAGTGGATAGTCCCGCGGTAATAACGCCTGCACGCGCCTGTAATGATATGGATGAAGCTGGTGACGTTTTAAAATTCTATGTGCAGTACTTTTTGGAATTCCCGTTGCTGCTTGTATTGCACGTACAGAGGTAGTTGTATCGCTTTCTATTTCATTGAGAACTTCTTCATCGTGTTCCGATCTAGGTCTTCCAGCGTTTCTCCTGTCAGATGGTATACGACCCTCCGAAAATGCTTGATGCACGTTAATAAATACGCGATAATCCGGATACCTTTGAAGAGTAGGGTACCTTGCTCGATATAATCTGCTAGCAGCGTTGACATTGCATCGGCATTCTCCATAAATTAGGTGCATATTAGCGTATTCTAACGCTGTATATGGTAGCGGCATAATTAATGCTAAACACTTGAAAATAAGGCAAAACTTCTTTAAAAAAACACAAAATCACAGTCTAAAATAATGCCAAGTCAGGTCAATTTCCAGGTCACTTAATTCAATCCAAAGTCGTTAGTACCAGAGCCACTTTAATTAAAACAGAACGGTGTGCAGTAAACAAAGAAGTAGAGCGTACTGACTTGCTGTGCTGCTGAAGACATTAATTACTTCTCTACCTGCATTAATGTTACTAAACAATTAGCATCTATCTATCTCCCTCTAACGTATAATCTCTCTATCTCTGTCTAACTTATGTTATCTTATGGACCACGCACATGTCTCATTCAAATTCTGAGAACTTGCAACAAAAACATTTTGGCTACATAGTAGAAGTGATTACTATCAACACTAACAATTTTCGAAATATGGTTGTTATTTTGAAATAGTACACCTAAGTATATTTTTGTGGCTAGTTTGCCTAGAATGTTATACCATTTTAGAATTGTAGTTAGTTGCGCCAATTTTTAATACAATTTGCCACAGTAGTGTCCATACTTTTTTTTTTCACTGTGATGAGTGAAAGTGAGCTGAAAGTCAAAATCTTACATAATTTATGAAAAAAACATAGTTTTGGTTGATTTTTGTGTAAAAACTATAGATATTCTGGAATTTTTAATGATTGTGATCGATAGTAGTGCTACTTACCTTGCCAATACAAAAAAAATCACAGAATTACTTGTAAAATTGTAGCAATGGCACTTAATAATATAATAAAAGATGACGATTTTTAAAGAAATCGGTTTTTTTGTCGTAATGAAAAAAAAAATCAAGGTAGAATTTTTTTCTTTTTTGTTCTCGAGTAGTCATATATAGGTGCACCTGCTGGTGCCGGCTTATCGTTGAATTTTGGGACACCCTGTATGTATGAATTAATCACACAAAACCATATATCGTACATAATATTAAAAACAATATGTGTCGAAATAGATTGGACCGATTTTAATAAAATTTTCAAGAAATTTATTACAGGTTATCTTAGAAAATAATCCTGTGAAATTTGTAGATATGTATAGAATCGTAGATGTTTTTTTATTGATTACACACACACACACACACTTTTACACACACACACACACATTACTTTTACTGATTTAACACATATAAATGCGGTTGAAACTTGAAACCAGCCAAGAGCTAAGAACAGGTAAAAAAAAAAGTGTGTGTGTGTGTGTGTCAGCTCCGACGCACGACTGGAGTTTACTCCTTAAGTACGATTATCAAAACAGGCACAAAAAAAGCTCATTTGACTAAAAATAATATATATATATAATATATTTTTATTTACATTTATTAAAACTGTTCAGTGAAGTACAGGCAGTCCTCGATTTACGTCGTTTCGATTTACGTCAATTCAACTTACGTCGAACAATGTTTTGACACTATTCCTCAAGCATACGTCACTTGTTTCGATTTCCGGCATAGGAGAATTCACTTGTCACGAGGTCTAAGTCCGTGGGGCTGACGGGGCGCGGTGTCGGTGTGCGGAGATTACCCCGCACATGCTGCTGATTTTATTTAGTTTAGGGACAACGGACAATCAAGACGTAATTTTTTTGAGTTTAGTTTTTGAGTTAAACATTAGATTTTTTTGAGTTTTCCTGGAATATTAAAGGAAATTATCGAAAGTGGAGACTATTCGCTTAAACAAATTTTTAACGTGGACGAAACTATAGTATATATATAATTATTTTAAGAATTTACTTTTGATAATAAAGTACATATGTACCTATATCCTTTGTTATAAAGGCAGTTTTTCTTTTCAATTTTGAGTCCGTGTGGAACCTAACCCTTGAATTTTACATGTAAACATATAAAAAAATAAGTCTCAACTTACGTCGTTTCGATTTACGTCGCGTATTTCGAGAACGTAACATGCCATAAGTACGAGGACTGCCTGTATTATCTCACGTCAGAAAGTGAAAGGTGCGTAGAATAGGATGCGCACCAAAACGTAACGAGATCATTCGATACTAGATTTTACTCCTCAAATTTTTCTCATACCGGGCACCTTATATGAAAATCGATTCTTAAGGAGTAAACTCCAAAAATATATATTATTATTCAATTCAGTAAAAAATTCTATACAATACACTAATGATACAAAATTATAGACACATTAAAATAAATAACAAATAAAAGTTAGCAATAAGTATATAGGTAATAACAAGATGTCAAAATATAAACATAATGTATTTATGTTTATATTTTGACATCTTCTTCAATACTTCTCTTCTATTTTCTTCTTCTTCCGGTATAAAACATTAGTCGCTACGACGTTTTAATAGATGCCTTTTCAAATTGCTATTCGCGTGTTATTGGAGTGTTTAGTAGCATACGTAATTAGATCACTTTGGGTTATTTATTAAGTAATCTGTGCTTTGGGTAACTATGTATTTTGTCTAAACTAATGTATGTGTTGAGTACTTAAAGTAATTATTGTATAAAGCAGCAAGGTCTTACAGAACATATCCGTTAGTTAACAACAGCTTCCTCCCGGCATCTTCAGATAATAACGTAATATCCCGCTGCGGGCACTTAACAAGACGAAATAACTACAAGTGGGGCATCAAACTACAATATGAGTATTATTTTTTTCATATGAATCTAATGACAATACTTTTTCTTATCAACATTTATTACATACATACATACATATCATCACGCCATATCCCTTGCAGGGTAGGCAGAGAGAACAGAGTGCCAGAGAACTCTATCTCTGCATACTTCACTCGCTTCCTCAATATTCATAATTCTCTTCATACACGCTCGCCGGTTTCGGAGACTCTTGACTCCACCTTCCTTCAGTACATGACCGATCTGGTCTAGGTAGGTTAGTCTCGGTCTCCCTCGGTACCTACATCCTTCCACTTTCGCATTGTATATCTTCTTAACCAGGCGTTCGTTCGGCATTCTTTCCACATGTCCGAACCATCGGAGCATTCCCTTTCGCATCTTTACACCAATACTCTCTTTCATACCTACTCGCTCTCTTACGTCGTCGTTACGAATGCGGTCGGTCAGCCTAACTCCACAGATTTTCCGCAGAGATCGCATTTCGACCGCATTAATTTTACTATCATACTCTTTTCTGCATACCCAACTCTCGCTTCCATACAGTAATGTTGGGACAAGCACTGCGTTATGTATTGCTACACGTGCCTTCTGGCTGAGGTGGTGGCTGCCGAGAAGTTGCCCCAACGCTCCGTTCACTCTATTTCCCGCATTCACTCTTCGCTCTATATCAGTGGTGTACCTTCCATCTCGGCTAAATCCACATCCAAGATATACAAATTCATCCACTTGCTCTAGTACATCATTACCTATTGTTACTCTTACATCTGTTCTGGTTTTATCTCTTTCAAAGACCATTATTTTGGTTTTGCTCACATTCACGCGTAGACCCCTTTTCTTACAATCTTCTGTCATTGTGTCGACTAGGGTCTGCAGGTCAGTCGCTGACTGTGCCAGCAGGACTGCATCATCTGCATAAAGCAGAGCAGTGACCACTGAGTCGCCCATCTGGACTCCCACATTCATATCGTTCAATCTTTGGAGACATTTATCCAGATATATGATAAACAGCCTGGCTGACAGAACGCACCCCTGCTTAACGCCGATATTGACGTCAAACCAAGGCGACATTCCATCATCCAGCCGCACACAGGCTCTACAGCCCATGTAACTGGACTGCACAGCCTGTAGCAGTTTACCGTTAATACCATACTCCGGTAAAATGTCCCAAAGTTCCTTTCGTACAACCGTGTCAAATGCTCTCTCCAGATCCACAAAACTGCAGAAAACCCTCTGACCTAGAGCCAGATGCTTCTCCACAATGTTGCGCAGAGAGAACACTTGATCCATGCATCCCCTTCCACTCCTGAAACCTCCTTGTGTCTCACACAGTAAACCATCGGACACCATCCTCATTCTCCTTTCAATAATTTTTCCATACACTTTTGCTGCCAAACTGGTCAAGCCTATGGCTCTGTAATTTGCGCAGTCATAACGTGAACCCTTGTTTTTAAACAAAGGCACGATGACTGCGCTATTCCAGTCCCTGGGAACCATTCCCGAGCTCCAACATAAATTGAGGAGCAACAGGAACGCCTCCCAGACACAAGAGCCACCGAGCTTGATCATCTCGGCAGACACCATATCAATGCCCGCTGCCTTACCATTTTTCAAACTTCTTATCGCCCATTCAACTTCATCCATACTGATGCCATCGGAGGACGCCGTTGTCGAATGTTGATCTACTAAACCACATCCAACACCGGCGCCAACCGTAGCATCCGCATACATATCGCCAAAATATTCACTCCATCGGCTTAACACGTCTTGTGTTTGTGTAAGAATGTCTCCACCTTTAGACCTTATTTTATTCATTCTGAAGGCTGACCAACCACCCCGAGACTTCTTCACCTCCCTCCAAAAGAGTTTGGTGTTACCCTCGAAGTTTTTAGTCAGCCTATCTTCTGCACTCATACTTGCTCTATCACGTTTCTCTTTCACTAAGGCCTTGGTGTCATTCTTACATTGCCGATATATTTCTTTCTTCTGTTCAGTCATACTGTCATTCAGATTCAAAGAAGAGACATAGTCCAGCCACGCTTTCTTCTTTTGCTCTACGGAAGCTGCCACTTCCGCATCCCACCATGCATCACCATTTGTTTTTCTATGCTTCTTTGAACTTCCACATACTTCTTTCGCTGTATCTACCATACTCTCTTTCAATACTCTCCAGCATTCTTCAATGTCCGATTGCGGCTGGCTTGCCATCGTCAGCCGTTCTCGGACACCCTCTGCATACTTTTCTCTTACACACTCTTCTTGCAACCTTTCAACCTTTATTCTTTCAAGCCCTCCGAAGTGGACACGCTCTCGCCAGTGCCTCCACTTTCTGAACAGACCACTAAATCTCGCAATAACGAGATAGTGGTCCGTGTCGACTGTGGGGCCCCTGTAGGCTCTCAACATTTATTCGTCCCATTATCCACACATCAACTCATTATCTCAACATTTATTCGTCCCATTATCCACACGGACTCAGGCCTTCGCCGTAATAGGAAAGAAAATGACCTAAGATACTATTCATTTTTCCTTGCGGTGGACTATGGATGTGGTCGCACTGCGCCTAATCGGTACGGGGCGACGGAAGAGACGGCGGGCAACCCCATAGACCCACCCTGCAATGACTCCTCTCTTCGCCGTGCGAGCGGGGCACCGGTACCCGAACTGTCTTCGATACCATGCTGGTCATATGGACTGCTATAGCGTTCTATGTCAATTTTTCTTTCTATTGCATTGATGTCATACATAACGTACCCCAATTCTCGTGTGGTGAATAAGTATCTAATAATACAATTCACCACCCCCTTTTTACGCGTGAACGTATAGTAAGAGACGATTAAGAGATATAAAATGCATATAACATCTATATAAGAGATGGAAAACTCTAACAAAACATATCAACACGCCTGACCATCTTGGTATAGTAGGTGAATTTTCCTACCATTACCTAGGGAGAAGGCTCGAGCCCAACAGTGGGACATATATGAGCTGAGATGATAACATACATTTAATGGCCATACTAAGGCAATTTATTTTTTAATGTTTTATTTATGATTTTTTTTTTAAATTATACAATTAAACCTACCTAGACCAGATTGGTCACGTACTGAAGGAAGGTGGAGTCAAGAGTCTCCGAAACCGGCGAGCGTGTATGAAGAGAATTATGAATGTTGAGGAAGCGAGTGAAGTATGCAAGGATAGAGTTCTCTGGCACTCTGTTCTCTCTGCCTACCCTGCAAGGGACATGGCGTGATGGTATGTATGTAAGTATGTAAATATTTTGTATTTAATTTTACTAATTGACCAGTGTATTGATGGAGTAAAAATACCATTTACCACCTCTTTTCTTTCCTGTGAGTGAAAGTAAAAGACCTCTAGGGGACGCAAACAGGTAACATCACTGCAAGAGAAGAAAAACTCGAAATGAAAAATTATACCTACTAATCAGTCTGATTAGCGTGATTATAGTAGTCGAATTTCTCTCCCATTTTAGAGAAGGCTTGAAACCAGCAGTGAGACATATATAAACTGTTTTTATAATGATAACGATCTTACAATTTTATACAAAAAGAAATAATTAAAAAAAAAAGACAATCTCGCCGACTTTTTTTCTAGATCTTCTCAGTGGAGGCTACGTATCTAATGCCTGGCTGGTAACGTTTGAATTTCCCTTCAATTGCCGGTGAATCTTATAACAAATAGTAATATGAATTCATCATCATCATCGTCATTCTACTACTCTTATCACAATTACTTGGGGTCGATACAGTATGTACTCTTCTTTCATAGTGTATATTGTAAAAGTTATTGGCAATAGCTTTATGATCGGCCGTTTGCCAGACGTCAACCCTCCTTGGGAATGTAATTGTTGACCAAATGGCATCAGATGGAGTTGCCCCAGGTCGTTACAAGGCTCTTAGTCGTCTTTTACAACATTCACGAGCAAAGTAAGGGTTGGTGGTATTCGTAGCCGCTACCACACTGCAATTAATGAAAAGATGGAAAAAAATAAATCGGTAATGTTGCCTAAATAATCCGCACTGGGTTAAAGATTGCTGGGTGCATATAATATTTGTATATTTTACAAAACGTTGAATTAAATGCTATATAAATTATATATCATACGAAGGAGTTGAATCCATATCATTCAGAACGACCGACGGACCGTCACCCGAACCACAGCAACATCTGTACTACTCCACATTTACCATAAATGTCTAAGTAATAGATTACAAAACTTTAAACATGCAGTTTAAATAATAAAGATGGTTCATAGATAGGCATAATTGCGAAACTATTTTTAAATTTCCTAGAATAAAAAATATGAATGTTCCAGTTGTAACGTAAATTTTCCTCAACGTACTTAGGTAAATAATATAACAATACATAAAAACTTATTAATTTAATAATCGTAATGAAACCATTATTTAATTTAAAACGAAATTATTTTTAATTGATTTCATCGGGTTTTAATTTTATTTATATTATCTATTCTAATGTTTTGAATTTCCTGTATGCTTTTTTTTTGGAAACAATCTTTTCCACACCTCGCCCAATCCGTCCGGGGCTACAGAAAGGAAGGTACGCGACCCCATAACCCGCCATACACGTACCTCTCTACACCTTGCGTACGGGCTACCGAAACCCGGTGTTTCACATCGGTGGATAATTTTCAGTATATCTAATTATATTTATTTCAAGGACGCACTTCGAATTATTTTTATGTGTCATGAAAGATATTATATTATAAACATACAATTAACGAATACAAATTACACCCAGACTCAGAACAGTAATTCGTGCAGCACGCAAGGTATTATCCCGCGTGGATAACAAACCCGCACCACTGGACTAGACGCAGTAGTTCGATATCCACCATCTGCCTAGTCAAAACATTGAACTAACGTATTTGATAGTCATCGTATTTTTAAATACTGGCAAGTAAAAACAAATATGATACAAAAACCAAGTCAACAACGCATCAAAATCTGTAAAATACTTAGTTTTAATTCATTTGAATAAAACTATTTTAGTTATGTTTAATTGAACTAGTAACTATGCCCATTATTTCCTAATTAAACTCCATAAAATACTTATAGGTAAATTGTTTTAGCTCGTGGCTTCTTGGTACTCTTTTACGTAAATATACTCGTATCCCCTGCCCCTATCACTTGGGTTACTTTTACCTTATATTATTAATATGCAACTACATAGATATTTAGATTGGTCAAGTTATATTTTCTTAACAATAATTAATATTTATTTCATTAATTAAATGCAACAAATAAATATTTTAATATTGGTAACAGTTTTCGCCAGTGTCGCCAACTTAGGAGCTTTCTCACCAAATTTAGGGGTAAAAAATTGCACTGGGGGTTTTTTAGAGGGAAAAAATGTTTAGGGGTTTTTTTAGGGGGAAAAAATGCCGTTGCCGTCTAATGAAAAGATTCTGTCATAATGGAGGAAATACTATTAAATATGATTTTTTTACATTTTTTTTTCTTTGTGTGTTTTTAGCTGTTAGCCGCAGATGGCTTTGACAGCTTTACGCGGACCATATGGATTTTTAACAGATTTATATAATTTACTCGAGATCGGTGATATTTTATCATTACTATTATTATTATTAAATCGTTATAAATAATAGTAATTCTTATGATAATAAAATAACCATAAATAAGTTTTTTTACACCACTTGTAATTATTTGAAATAAAAATAATAATTAAAAATTTAACGTTTTAATATTAGATAAGAACCTACATTTTTCAAATTGTCAGTTGGGGGGTTTTAGGGGTTTTTGAGTTTACTCTTAGGGAGATAAAATTTCAAGTCTTGGCGACACTGGTTTTCGCGCCTAAATTAATAAAGGCACACTTTAGATGACACATCCAAATTCTACCTATTGTGGCTGACGACAGCTCTATTGTCGTCTACCGGACACAGTTTTTGATTCCTAGCCGCTTCCTTCTATAAAAATAAATTAATTAAAAAAACAAGAATCGAATTAATAAACGTAGGGTTCTCTGTCCGCATACTTAAAGACCATAATATCCATTAGACTAACGAATGTCTAAATATAAAAAGAATATTAAACTAGGCAATTATCTAGGTATTTCAATATAAATTTTGATGTGTCCATTCACTTTGCTTATACTGTACCATAGATCGCATGGATACTCAAAATACCTACTCGTAGATACGTCCGTAGAATGCAAATTAAATCAATGCATTCATTTGCAATAAGATACAGAAGTATGTACCTACGTAGGTAGTTTTATATATAGGTATATCTTGATAAAAATAACGTGATATTCATAGGTGCTTGTAATATTACTATATAATTACCTACTTGCTTATATTAATAACGAGGAATGTTAAGCTGACTAGGTATTCAATATTTTTTTCTACTTATGCGTTAAGGCAATAAGATATCAAACGATACAATTTTAAAGTTAAATTTGGATGTGTGCCAGTTCTTTGTTTGTCCGCTACAAGGAAATATTTGATAACAATTATTTATATTTCTCTTATCTCGTTACAGCTGAATTATAATAAAAATTACTTACACGATATAATATAGGCAATTATTTATCTTATAATGTAATTATGAAATAAAAATATTGCTAACTAAATTTACAGTAAAAAAATAATTACGAATTGAAATTAATAATTATGTACTTACATCTATGAATGAAAGCCTCCTGTTGTTCATGATCACAATAAAACCACTGTTATTTATTAACACAACACTTTAATCCGTAGTTAAAATAACTAACTTTCGTTTATTTAAAGGAATCTAAATAATGTAGGGTTTGCGCGCCATCATTCAACCGAATGCATTTCACGTTTGTGAGATAAAAAAAACGAACACAAACCACTGCACTCCGTTGAAGTTATCACTCAACACAATTTACATATAGTTAACACACGAAACATGGCACGAATCAAAAAATTCTAAATCGGAGCGACACAACTTGGCAAAACTACACACAAAGGTAAACTATTCAGTTACATATTTCTAACTAACTATATACCATAAGCATAGCTCAATATTGCTTCTCGGTTGCGAGACAGAGAAGCATGATTAAACGCTGCACTGAGATAATGTGATAGAGTGAGAGAAATAGAGTTTGCTAATGCATGAGTAGGTATCCGGTATTCCAGTTTGAGATTTTTGTATAGAGAGGTGTATTTGATAACGTGCTCGTCGGTCAACACCGTAGTCAGTGCGATGATACTGAGCTACTGACCTTTATAGGGATAATAATATATAGTTATATTGAATATATTCTGCGTTACTTTTGTATGTTTAATTAATTTTATAACCTTTAGAGATAGTATAAAAAGCAACAGTGAAAGTCGCGAGTTCTTTTTTTTTTTGATTTTCGCGCCTCACTAGTTGGTATTTAGTTTAAAAAAAAATGAGAACATCCTACCATTTTAATGACGTTGTTATCAGATAACGTGCTTGTAATACTTCTCGTGAATACTGTTTACTGTGGGAAATGTGAATACAATAATGTGATTTTTTGATAACAAAGCGTCACTTGTTTGAATTAGAATCGATATCGTATATGGTATACCGTATAAGCAGTAAGCACCTAGTACCGGTAACGAGCGTTATTGTAGGGTTATCGAAGTACCTTACAGAGAGAGAGAGAGCATTGACCTATAGCAGTACTTTACACATAGGCGTCGACTAAATATTGATGAAAACATGAATATTTTTACTTTTTTTTACCAGATAATATTTATGCGGCATGCTGTTTTTGTGTACGCAGTAAGAAAATAAGTGAAGTACGTGCGAAAGAATTAGCCCGTAAACGTGCTCTGGACATAGGCCTCCCCACGAGAATGCCATTCAGAATGCTCCTGTGTCATTTGCATCCAACAGCTTCCTCAGACTTTTGAGAGATCGTCAGTTTATCTAGTGGCGGTCGTGCTACGCTGTGTGTCCTAGAGAATAATGGTATGGCTAGGTCGCTGCCTACCAATACAAACCACAAACCCACCCCAGTTGGGCTTCCGGCTCTCTCGCACACCGAACGAAGCGCATTACCGCATTGCCATTACTCATATGTCAATCTTCTGCGAGAGCGTAGTACTCCTACCTCGGACGGACCGGTCCGCGGCTGTAGACAGAGAACTGTCCACAGCGTGGTACCACTATTCAAAACTACACCGCATTTAACGGCCATAAGTTATACTCAGACTGGGGACAACAATTTGTGGTTCGCACAACGTGTTGTCTTGGTTGGATATCGAATCAGCGACACTCGTCCTTAGCACGGCAGTTCTGTATCTAAACATTCTAAACCACTACAGAGTATGCAGTGCCAATTGGGACTGACGAATTGCATAAAGTATTGTCCTGTATGAGAATCAAATCTTAATTACTACACTACGTGTGCAGTCAAATCCAAACTAATATTACAATTGGAATGGACCATATACGGACCTCTTGTGTCGAATATTGAAGTTGCATTTCTGTGCAGACATTTGTGGAATGCTCATACGATTGCTCTGCGTCCTGATGTAATATGTCTACGTATATTGTATGTATATCAAGTGACCCGCAATTCAGGGATTTATTCTTTTGTGCAAAGTTATGTGGTGTTTTATGGAGGATACCGACATATGAATGTCAAGAGACTGCTGAAATAATTAGATGGCAAATATAGAAAGATTGTAAGCCCAAGTAATGGAGAGTGTCCGTGAGAGATGCAGACTTCAAATGTTCACTGTCACTCGCTTAACGTGAATTTATCGTTGCATTTAAGCGTTCAAGATTTCAGTTTCAAAGGTACAAGGCACTAGCCATCCTAGTCATATCAGAGATATATTTAGTAGATTTTAATGGTTATATCAGGGATTACGGTTCTCAACCGTTTATCCTATGTGCTCCAAACAACGTTATGCTAAAATCCTCACTAGGGACTCACATACGTCCTTAAGCTACTGAGCTCTACCAGTGATAGATTTAGGTTCGATGGTTGTTTTTTTTTTCGCAAGGTGGGACCATGGATGTGGTCGCGCCCCGGCAAATCGGCCCGGGGCGACGGAAGAGGCGGCGCGCAACCCCATGGACCCACCCTGCAAACACCTCTCTTCGCCGTGCGAGCGGACCACCGGTACCCGATCTTTGTCTTCGGTGGCCCGCCCGGCGATATACCCTCTCGGGTTCCTCTCTCGTCGACGCCCCGACAGCTTTCGCCGTCGAGGCGTCACGCGGTGGCCTCACGTCGGGTGACCGGACAATTCCCCGGTCCGATCACCCGAAGCCTCGGTTAGGGCGGCATCAGGCGCAGATACTCGCGTATGCGCCACCCAGGCCGCGGGCGGCGGCCCGGGTCACGGGAATCCTCCCGGACGCATTCCGCCGCCTCCTTCTGCGAGATAACAGCCTCGCAGAAGGCGGCGACCGCGTCCCAATTCCTGATGCTGTCGACCATCGCTTTTGCGACAGCCGGCAGCGTCAGGTCTGCACCGATGACAGCGACGAGGTCACAGCGTTGCCGGGCCCAGGTCACGCAATAATTTAACTAGGTAACTAGGGGATTCCCTATATATACCTTAACTAATTTTTTTTAGTACTAATTTGTGACATGATAAGCCTCTAACCACACCATCGGCAACACAAGAACTGCTGTGTACGCATCGGTGCCCCATGGACGTAGCATATGCCCTCCAGAACAACTACAATGGCATATACTCGTCAAATAAGATCATAAAATCCCTGAACATATACAAATACGCCGACGCCATCATACCACCCGACCTTCCCAAGACTCTATACCTGTCACACACCCAGGCAGAGAAAGAAAGCTTCAAGGAAAAGGAATACGGCACCGGTGAGGGCTCCGAACTGCGCACCATCCACGAGGCACAGGGACGCGGCGCACCTAACGTCATCATAATTCTGACTAGAGACTCGGTGCAAAAGTTACGTAACAGCATGCAACACGCCGTGGCCGCCATCTCCAGGCATACCAGATCCTGCACTTACTAGACCGACACCCGTGAAGATGCCATCTGGAAACTCATGAGGAAGTCCATAGATCAGGATTCTGGTACTACACTGGAATACATCAAGAAAATAGCGGTAAAACATTGAGACGAAAGGGTAATGAAAGAGCTTGGTCTACTATCCCAATAAACTAAAGTCAACACAAGCATGGAGTCAATTACCATCAACCTAGACATAGACTTCCAAATCAAACACATAAAATAAAATGTCACAAACATCATTATCATCATCACTACATCACAGAGGACAGCAACATCTACAAGTAGAAGGGTTTCACCAACAACAAGACCACCAGCGCCAAGAAGAAACCCCAAAAGACATGTTGTCGCTCAACATCTATGACACATGAATTGCGCTCTTCAAGCTTTAACCAACTTAAAGCCACTTCAAGAACATTAATTTTATAAACAAACCACCATAACAATTAAATCAAACATAAAAAGAGCACGGACAAAAGTCTCTGGAATAACATACTCATAATAAAAAAATATAGTACTAATTTGTTAGATATTTTCAATTATAGTGCTTACATGATTAATGATTTTAATTAAAAGAATTTTACTATTTTAATATTTTGAGTTAAAAGAAGCAAAAAAATTTTAGTCTTACGGTAAAAAAAATATTTCACATTTTTCATCATCAAGACAGCCCATAAATGTCCCACTGTTTGGCTCGGGCCTCCTCCGTAATGGGAGGGAAATTAACCCACTACACTGCGCTGGTCAAACGTGTTGTATAGGGTGTTGTTTCGAGTTTTCCTTCTCGCGCATAGATGTTATATGCGTTTTATATCCCTTAGTCGTCTCGTACGATCACCCACGCGTAAGATATGGGGTGATGACTTGTATTCTTACTCCGTCACCACACGGAAAACTTCAAATTTTTTCCCCTACTTGAATATTGGAAATATTTGCTGTCCGGGCATCATGAAATAGAGCTGAAATTTATCACTAAGCTCAAAGCCCCTCCACAATGGCAATGCCAAGCGGATTGGCAATCACCAAGCAGTTGATGTTACGAGTTTCCCAGAAGGGCACTTCTGTTCGCCTTAGATGGTTGTTATGACTTCCACGAGAAAATAAATTAGTTCCCTGTCGTACAAGGATTTCTTCGTAGCACAAAGTATTGTCTGTAGCAAAATTAAATTTTGTATTTTGTAATGTCGTCATAACAAACCCTTTTACACCCCTATGGAGTCCACTAACAAAATGAGTCCATAGAATAGTGGCATTGCTTAGACTGGTGGCCGCTTTTTTGTGTTGCTCTTATAAAGGGATGGTGCCGTAATCGCCATGCTCGGTGGGCGTGCTGGTGAACGCTCAGTTGTGCTCTTCATGCCGGTCGACCAACCAACATGAGCTCTGTACAACAAAAACCTTATTTTATCTAACGTTTACTAAACGCCTATTTTGATTATAAAGCATTATATTTTAATATGAAATTGCTATTGATAAATAAACAGGCGTTATAAAATAATACTAACCATAACCTTTTTCTATGGTCTAGTCACACTCCGCTAAATCCGTTCGGGGCGGCAGATGATGCGGGGCGCGACCCCATAGGCCCGCCCCGTAATGTACTCTCCACGCCATGCGAGTAGGCTACTGGAACCCGGTGTTTGTCTTCGGTGGCGTTCTAATCAAAACCCAGGGTGTTCCTTCCCTGAATTGGGACGCGGTCGCCGCCTTCTGCGAGGCTGTCATCTCGCAGAAGGAGGCGGCGGAACGGGCCCGGGAGGATTCCCGTGACCCGGGCCGCCGCCCGCGGCCGGGGCGGCGCAGGCGCGAATACCTGCGCCTGATGCCGCCCTAACCGAGGCTTCGGGTGATCGGACCGGGGAATTGTCCGGTCACCCGACGCGAGGCCACCGCGTGAGGACGACGCCTCGACTACGAAATCTGTCGGGGCGTCAACAGGAGAGGAGCCCGAGAGGGCATACCGCCGAGCGGGCCACCGAAGACAAAGATCGGGTACCGGTGGCCCGCTCGTATGGCGAAGAAGAGGTGCTTGCAGGGTGGGTCAATGGGGTTGCGCGCCGCCTCTTCCGTCACCCCGGACCGATTTGGCGGGGTGCGACGTCCATGGCCCACCACAAAAAAAAAAAAAAAAAAGGGTGTTCCTTCCCCATAGCCATCGGGCCGGCCACTGACGACCGCTTACCCATGGCTGACCCGGCGGGTTACTATTTCGGGTATCGTCTCTGTCGATACCCCGACAACAAACAACAGTGTTCGTCCTTGTGATCTATATATTAGCTATCGCGCTCATCGGAGTAAGAATACTTAGGTCATCACCTCCTGACCCGTGGGGTGATCGCAAAATACGACTAAGCTACACATAACACAAGCAGGTATACCAAGCGTCGGAAAGTTTGAAATAAAACTTTATAACAATATACATATGTAACCAGCGTGGTATATTAAATAAATTTCCCTCCCATTGTGGAGGAGGTTCAAGGTCAGCAGTGGAACTTATGTCAGCTATGACGAAAGGACTTCTAGCAGTGAAAATAAGATAATAAAGTAATATCTGACTTAAGTTAAACAGTAATTCCTTCCATTCGTTGCTCCATGAAACCAATATGTATTATTGGACATAGGCCTTCTCATAAGAGCAATAATAGCACAATAGCCACGCTTGGTAGGCGAGTTGGAGACCGCAGTTGGAGTATATAAGTTTCTCAGGAGAACGCTGTTGACTATTATTCCCCAGTCGGTTTTTATTTCCCTTTGAAAGTAAGATTTTATAATACTTTTCTTTTAAATAACGAGTGTCACTATGGAACTAAGCCTTATTTTGCGAGGGTCGATGCAATTAACAGACAAAATAGACTCAGACTCGGCAAACTAATTTTTATATCGCTCACATACACAAACATGGGAATCAAACCCACTGGCGCTTGACACGGTAATTCCGTATTTAACCACGCCATTTATGTAGTCTCCTATTTTAACCCCGTGAAGTGCATCATTGTATTCTACGTGGGTAAGTCATCCTATCATCATCCTCCTCCTGCTCTTATCCCAATTACTTGGATTCGACACAATATGCTTCCATCGTATATATTCAAAACTTTAGTTTTATGACCGGCTGCCTGCCTGGCGTGAACCCTTCTTGGGAATGTAATTATTGACCAAACGGCATTAGATAGAGTTGGAACAGGTTTATTTAGAGCTCTTAGTCGTTTTTACATTATAGATTGATTATTTGTATTCCTATTTTATCTATCATACTACATACATACATATCATCACGCCATATCCCTTGCAGGGTAGGCAGAGAGAACAGAGTGCCAGAGAACTCTATCTCTGCATACTTCACTCGCTTCCTCAACATTCATAATTCTCTTCATACACGCTCGCCGGTTTCGGAGACTCTTGACTCCACCTTCCTTCAGTACATGACCGATCTGGTCTAGGTAGGTTAGTCTCGGTCTCCCTCGGTACCTACATCCTTCCACTTTCGCATTGTATATCTTCTTAACCAGACGTTCGTTCGGCATTCTTTCCACATGTCCGAACCATCGTAGCATTCCCTTTCGCATCTTTACACCAATACTCTCTTTCATACCTACTCGCTCTCTTACGTCGTCGTTACGAATGCGGTCGGTCAGCCTAACTCCACAGATTTTCCGCAGAGATCGCATTTCGACCGCATTAATTTTACTTTCATACTCTTTTCTGCATACCCAACTCTCGCTTCCATACAGTAATGTTGGGACAAGCACTGCGTTATGTATTGCTACACGTGCCTTCTGGCTGAGGTGGTGGCTGCCGAGAAGTTGCCCCAACGCTCCGTTCACTCTATTTCCCGCATTCACTCTTTGCTCTATATCAGTGGTGTACCTTCCATCTCGGCTAAATCCACATCCAAGATATACAAATTCATCCACTTTCTCTAGTACATCATTACCTATTGTTACCCTTACATCTGTTCTGGCTTCATCTCTTTCAAAGACCATTATTTTGGTTTTGCTCACATTCACGCGTAGACCCCTTTTCTTACAATCTTCTGTCATTGTGCCGAATAGGGTCTGCAGGTCAGTCGCTGACTGTGCCAGCAGGACTGCATCATCTGCATAAAGCAGAGCAGTGACCACTGAGTCGCCCATCTGGACTCCCACATTCATATCGTTCAACCTTTGGAGACGTTTATACAGATATATGATAAACAGCCTTTTTTTTTTTTTTTTTTTCGCAAGGTGGGACCATGGATGTGGTCACGCCCCAGCAAATTGGCCCGGGGCGACGGAAGAGGCGGCGCTCAACCCCATGGACCCACCCTGCAAACACCTCTCTTCGCCGTGCGAGCGGACCACTGGTACCCGATCTTTGTCTTCGGTGGCCATGATAAACAGCCTGGCTGACAGAATGCACCCCTGCTTAACGCCGATATTGACGTCAAACCAAGGCGACATTCCATCATCCAGTCGCACACAGGCTCTACAGCCCATGTAACTGGACTGCACAGCCTGTAGCAGTTTACCGTTAATACCATACTCCGGTAAAATGTCCCAAAGTTCCTTTCGTACAACCGTGTCAAATGCTCTCTCCAGATCCACAAAACTGCAGAAAACCCTCTGACCTAGAGCCAGATGCTTCTCCACAATGTTGCGCAGAGAGAACACTTGATCCATGCATCCCCTTCCACTCCTGAAACCTCCTTGTGTCTCACACAGTAAACCATCGGACACCATCCTCATTCTCCTTTCAATAATTTTACCATAAACTTTTGCTGCCAAACTGGTCAAGCTTATGGCTCTGTAATTTGCGCAGTCATAGCGTGAACCCTTGTTTTTAAACAAAGGCACGATGACTGCGCTATTCCAGTCCCCGGGAACCATTCCCGAGCTCCAACATAAATTGAGGAGCAACAGGAACGCCTCCCAGACACAGGAGTCACCAAGCTTGATCATCTCGGCAGACACCATATCAATGCCCGCTGCCTTACCATTTTTCAAACTTCTTATCGCCCATTCAACTTCATCCATACTGATGCCATCGAGGACGCCGTCGCCGAATGTTGATCTACTAGACCACATGCGACACCGGCGCCAACCGTAGCATCCGCATACATATCGCCAAAATATTCACTCCATCGGCTTAACACGTCTTGTGTTTGTGTAAGAATGTCTCCACCTTTAGACCTTATTTTATTCATTCTGAAGGCTGACCAACCACCCCGAGATTTCTTCA
Source organism: Lymantria monacha (assembly GCA_905163515.2). Taxonomy (NCBI): domain Eukaryota; kingdom Metazoa; phylum Arthropoda; class Insecta; order Lepidoptera; family Erebidae; genus Lymantria; species Lymantria monacha. The sequence continues at coordinate 31,773,386 of LR991093.1, forward strand.
CCTCCCTCCAAAAGAGTTTGGTGTTACCCTCGAAGTTTTTAGTCAGCCTATCTTCTGCACTCGTACTTGCTCTATCACGTTTCTCTTTCACTAAGGCCTTGGTGTCATTCTTACATTGCCGATATATTTCTTTCTTCTGTTCAGTCATACTGTCATTCAGATTCAAAGAAGAGACATAGTCCAGCCACGCTTTCTTCTTTTGCTCTACGGAAGCTGCCACTTCCGCATCCCACCATGCATCACCATTTGTTTTTCTATGCTTCTTTGTACTTCCACATACTTCTTTCGCTGTATCTACCATACTCTCTTTCAATACTCTCCAGCATTCTTCAATGTCCGATTGCGGCTGGCTTGCCATCGTCAGCCGTTCTTGGACACCCTCTGCATACTTTTCTCTTACACACTCTTCTTGCAACCTTTCAAACTTTATTCTTTCAAGCCCTCCGAAGTGGACACGCTCTCGCCAGTGCCTCCACTTTCTGAACAGACCACTAAATCTCGCAATAACGAGATAGTGGTCTATCATACTCGCCTACAAAAAATTAGTAGGTCTTTCATGGGGCAATGTATACGCTTTTACAATAAACTGCCTAAAGATATCCGAGATATGCCAATGAATAAGTTCAAAAAGGCTATCAAAAATAGACTGTGCAGAAAAGGATATTACAGCATTTCGAATTATCTAAATGGTAATACGGAATGGTTATGAGCAGCTCCTCTCTCAGCAATTACCCTTTTAATGTTTATCTCCTACAGCGTTCTGACGCTGATCCTCATTGTCTGATACTTTTGTATTATTTGTATTGTCATAATTGTACAGTATAACGTGTTCTGCCTAACGATTTATGTATTTATTTATCCAAGCTATCTGTTTCAAATTTATAGATTATGGTGTGGTCATGCTCAATGAAAAGGTCTCTGCTTGCGGTAGCTACGTGGAGCGGGTCTCTCCCTTCCCTCCAATGTGGTTGAGGGGCGTGATGGCTGCTCTAATAGTTAACTCGTGATCGGGTGCCGCTTGTGGGATCTGGCCCAGCCATTTTCGAGTCTTTTTTGTTTTATAAATATTCTTAGTTTAATTTTGTATTATATACAAAATTAAAAAAAAAATCTTTACTCGAAGGGCATGTCACTGGAGCTAACATAAATTAAACATGTAACCAATCACTTTCGTGATATAAATGATTTGATTTGAGTTGATTTACTCTGTTACCACACGCAAAGCCCTCTCATAATATCATTGTATTCACATCAAATGTCTTGAATTAAATATCACAATACGTTTGTATAATAATTAGTTGCGCGCACGTCGATTTCACGCCCAGGGCTTATCCGCAGGAGTCGGGCAGTTAAAGTTTTATCAACATTCGATAAAATGGCGATCGCTGGTAGTAATGTGGGTCGGCTACCTGCCCTGTATACGTCACTGTTACCGCACCGTTGGAATATCGTTTGTTAAAGAAATTACTAGATAACACTATTTTTTTTTTATTTTTAATAGAATATTTCTCCAAAATTTCATAAGACATCTTCTAGATGCTAGAATATAGTCAATACCATTTTTCTAAAGGGAACGACACCTAAAAGGGTAATCTGCCGGGCGGACTACCGTAAAGTGAGACCTTGTCTTCTGTCCTTAATTTCTCAAATGGCGACAATGATTGCAGCAGGTTATGGGATTACACGTCATTCTTTCCGCGGACGATTTGAGTATGATGTGAACGGTCCATAGTGTATACATATACAAATACCAATAGCTAGATGACTTTTTGTTGGCGGATTATGGTGTGGTCACATCCTGTTCGAGTGGTCCCGGACGATAGAGGGAACGGTGCACAAAATAGTTGGATGACTGAGCCTAGCTCGGTATTTTAGTTTTCTGTAAATTGTATTTTTCAGAAAATATATTTAGATATTAAAAAATAATTGATGTAATCGGAAAATAATTGAAGAAAACCAAAGACTGAACCGTTTGGATTAAACGACTGCTCGTTATCCCGACTGAACTAGCGGCTTTTTTATTCGCTGAAATCACTGACAAAACTATATTTTCTATAAAAGAAACCTAATTAGATCGATTTATCGTGCCCGAAATCTGCTAAATTGTATGGAAAACTTACCGGGATCCTGAATATCTAGCAATACATAAAATAATATAGAAACAGAATTACTCGTTTAAAGATATTTTATAGATGTTCTCCAGACGCGTTGATATAGAGATTTATCTCGAATTTTCGTTCACCTCCGTTCATGATCAATGTCTATATAAATATTTGGACTTCTTATTACATAAAGTTATTTCTGCGAGATCTTAACGTTCCAGTAACGTACCCTTTGTACGTTTTATTTAATCAAAAAATGGATATTCCTAAAACGTCTAAGCACCAACTAAAGCTACAACATTACAAAAGTAATAGTAGAAAACTCCTTAACAATTGTTTCAGAAAACACTTGTGCATACATTGGTAGGTTCTGTAGTGCCTAGTTAGTGTAGTCGTGTGGCGGTCGGCGCGAGCGCACCTCCTGAGCATGCCCTCTCCTGGACATGACAGCGAGGCGACCCGAGCGGATTGAGCAAACTATTTGTCTGTCAGTAAGTTTGTTCGCCCCGGCTCGAGTCGCTTGGCGTCATAATCATACCTCGATGGAAACACCTCGTCGTGGAAACTCAGTGATGTGGCCTAAACACGTGAGTCGCTGTGATTGGCTGACGATTTTGAGTTTCTAGACTTTTATGCGAGATTTCTTTTGATTTTATTTTATGTAAGTCTGTTTTAATGTTTCTTTAAGACTTTAAACTTTCAAATACTAACTTACAGGTTGTTACTCAGAACGGTTAACATACAGGTTTTAATGAAAAAATATAGATATATCTTGTCGCGTAAAATACTGTTAGGTTTACATATTATTAAATCAAATTAAATCAAAATATTTGTTATGTATGCACATTGTCAATTTATATTTTTGTTCGAACTCAATTCAAAATAATCTACCAAAATCTACCAAATGTGAAATAAACAACTGCCATAACCCTGTTATTGTGTCACGCAGCATTAGTGTCTATTGAAGATCAAAATGTAGCTCTTGCCCCTTAATGAGATATTTTGTAAGAAAAGGTCCTATTGATCAAATATAACTCCGTTTATTCTGAAAATATCTTTTATTACAATCTTCTAACTACAAGTAGGTATCATTAACTCACTGCAATAGCATTAATCTTATTAATATCACAGTTTTGACCAAAATTAGTAAAAAGTTATAATATTTAGGCAACAGCCACTGTGCTCCTGTTCATGGTGAATGAACAGGCGTATGCAGCCTGCACCTAACGGTAGTCATAAAGTTTTCAGTTGGCCTAGTTAGGGGACCTTTTTGTTCTGCATCGCCCAAAACGTGATAGCCTCAGGAAAAGCTTTTCGTCAACGGCTGTCTGTTCCGTGATCTATATGGCCAGCTCATCGCCACTTCTATGTACTAAGACCTCAGCCTATGTTGATTATACTTTTTTTTTTTTTTTTTTTTTTTTTGGTGGACTATGGATTAGTCTCGCCCCGCCAAATCGGTCCGGGGTGACGGAAAAGGCGGCGCGTGACCCCATAGACCCACCGTAAAACTCCTCTCTCTTCGCCGTGCGAGCGGGTCACCGGGACCCGATTTTTAACTTCGGTGGCCCGCCCGGCGGTTCACCCTCGCGGGTTCCTCTCGTCGACGCCCCAACAGATTTCGCCGTCGGGGCGTCGCCCTCACGCGGTGGCCTCACGTCGGGTGACCGGACAATTCCCCGGTCCGATCACCCGAAGCCTCGGTTAGGGCGGCATCAGGCGCAGGTATTCGCGCCTGCGCCGCCCCGGCCGCTGGCGGCGGCCCGGGGCGCGGGAATCCTCCCTTGCCCGTTCCGCCGCTTCCTTCTGCGAGATGACAGCCTCGCAGAAGGCGGCGACCGCGTCCCAGTTCCTGATGCTGTCGACCATCGCTCTCGCGACGGCCGGCAGCGTCAGGTCGGCACCGATGACAGCGACGAGGTCACGGCGCTGCCGCTCCCATCCCGGACACACCTCCAGCGTGTGTTGCGCCGTGTCCTCGTCACTCCTGCAGTGGTGGCAGGCCGGAGTCCACTCCCTATACACGACCCTGTGCAGGTACAACCCGAAACACCCGTGCCCCGTCAATACCTGCACCAGCCGAAAGGTGAGGACTCCGTGCCGCCGCTCCATCCACTCTATCAGTACGGGCCGGAGGGCCTCAACGGTCTCCACACCGTGCCTAGGCCTCTCCAGCCGCGTAGCCCAACGGGCGATGACGTCTCGGCGGGCATCCACGCGCCAGGTGGCTATCTCGCTCAACGATGGGGAGCCACCTTCCTCGCGCGCTGTGATAACCCGCCGGTAGAGGTCGGAGAGCATCTCCGCCTCTAGGTCCCACGGGGGTGTCCCGGCCAACAGGCACGCCGCCTCTGTCGACACCGTGCGGTACCCGCGAATGGCTCTGACCGCCATGGCTCTCTGTGGCCTCCACAGAACCGCCCTGAGCTGGGCGTTCAGAGCCCTCGCCCACACGGGTGCGCCGTACATGGCCATCGAGCGGATGACCCCCGCATACAGCCGTCGGGCCTCAAAACTGGGTCCGCCCACATTCGGCATGAGACGAGAAAGGGCGGACGCCGCGCCGACAAGCCGGGGAGCAATCTGTCGGAAATGCTCCCGGAACCACCATCGCCCGTCGAGCACCAGACCCAAGTACCTCATATGGGCCTGGATGCTGATGTGGATGGAGTTTACCACTATCGAGGCGCCGATGGGTAGCCTCACACGGGGCCCATGGAAAAGTAGGGCCTCCGTCTTGTTTAGGGCCACCCTGAGCCCCAGCGCCTCGATCCGCCTGACCATCTCCTCGGTGCCGAGAGTGGCCAGGCTCGCCGCCTCTTCGAGTGTCCTGCCCCGGGCTGTGACGAGCGTGTCGTCAGCGTAGCACACCAAGCTCAGCCCGGGGGGGAGACTCCCTCTCAACGCCCAGTCGTACCCGATGTCCCACAGGGTCGGCCCCAGAACCGACCCCTGTGGAACGCCGCACGACATGGGCGTCCGCACAATGTCCCCTGCGGGACCCGCGCAGAGGATACTGCGGCCCTCCAAATAGTCTGCCACCAGCCGCCTGAGGTACAGGGGCACTCCATGGAACCGGAGCGCCTCCCTGATGCAGCCGAATGGCAGACTATTGAATGCGTTGGCGATGTCCAACGACACCGCCAACAGCACTCCCTTCCCGGCGACGGCCTCCGCGGCCGCCTGCCTCAGGCGTAATAGGGCCCCGATGGTCGAACGCCCCCTCCGAAACCCATACTGAGCGTCCGACAGATCGGGCCCCACCTCCTCCAGGTGTCGGACGATGCGGGCAGCGAGCACACGCTCCAGCAGCTTACCCACATCGTCGAGGAGCACGATGGGCCTGTAGGCCGACGGCAAATCCGGGGACCGTCCCGGCTTTGGCAGGAGAACCAACCTCCCTTCCTTCCAGCACTCAGGGAACCGTCCAGACGTCAGACAGGCGTTGAACAGCTGCCTGAGGCGAGGCTCGAAGTGCTCGAGGAGCGACGTCAGCACCCGGACTGGAATTCCGTCCGGGCCGGGGGCCGTGGTGGCGGAACGAATCTTCGCCACGGCCGCCCCCACTTCCGACTCCGTCACGGGCGGAACACTCTCGTCGTCGTCGGCCTCCCGGTCCTGATCTGGCGGAGCCATGACCGGGGGCGTGTGTTCCGACTGCCGTGGAAACAGCTCCTCGACCACCCCACGAAGGAAGTCGGGCTGGAGGGTCTCGGTGAGGGGGGGGGCCCGCGCGCGAAGCTTGTTCAGCGCCGCGCGATATGGGCGACCCCAGGGGTCACGGTCGAGACCGTCCAGCATCTCCTGCCAACTCGCGCCCTTGGCGGCTCGGATGGCCAGCCGAAAGGCAGTCCGCGCACTGCGGTACGCCTCGTACAGCTGGCCCTCCCGCTCGACGTCGCGGTGACGCCGCCGGCTGCGGGTGTAGGACCTTCGGGCACTGATACACGCCGCACGAAGGTCCGCCAGTCTTGGGGACCACCAGTAGACCCCCTGCCTCGGAGGCGGACGCCGCCGCACTCTGGGCATGGCCGCATCGCAGATCTGCGTTAACGCACTGCGAATGCGGACAGCCTCAGCGTCCACTCCGTCTGCTGGGGGTGGTGAGGACAGCCACGTACTGACAATGGCCGCCTCCGCCAGTAGATCCCTGTCAAGACGACCCACAGCCCACCGCGGAAACGCGGGAGCTCCGTCCGCCCTGTGACCCCTACCGGGTTCCCGGGGGGAGACCTCCATCCGGATGTACCGGTGGTCCGACAGGGTCTCCGCCTCCTCCAGGACACTCCAGTCCCTCACCCGTGGCGCGACAGCGGGGCTAGCGAACGACAAGTCCACTATCGACCCGCCCTGCCGCCGCACACACGTGTTCACCGAGCCTCTGTTCAGAACACAGAGGCCCAGTGAAGCCGCCCACTCGTTGACCGCCCGCCCGCGGTCGTCCGTCATAGGGGAGCCCCACGCCGTGGATTTGGCGTTGAAGTCCCCCAGAACCAGGACGAGGCCCGGTGCCAGTCGCCGTATCGAGGCCTCCAAGGTGGTGAGTGAGGCCCCGAAATCGTCCATCCTCCTAGTGGGGGAGAGGTATACGCTGTAGAGCGTGACCCCTCCCCACTCCGCCGCGACAAATTCCTCGCCCCTATCCAAAAGGGACAAGGACGGGAAGTGCCGCTGCGTTGAGACGACGATTGCCGCAGTACCGTTTCGACTGACCACCCAATTGGGGCGATCAGGCACGGCGTACGGTTCCGCGACTACGGCTGCACCAATCGACCACTCCGCCATGGATTGCAGGAGGAGATCCTGCGCTCCGGCGGAGTGGTTGGTGTTGGCCTGCAGGAGGAGGTGCATGGCTGGTGTACCCATTATCGGGTTGTGTCCATGACCTCCTCGCCAGCGGGCGATCGGACCGCGCTAGGAGCGGGAGCGGCCGTGGTCGTAGGGCCGCCCCGCGCCTTTGGGGCCGAAGCTGGAGGTTTGCACGCCCCAGAGCCCATGCGGTGCTTGGCGGGCTTATTGCCCGCCGCACACGCGGGGCAGTGGGGCGGGGCGGCGCAAGATGCCGCCACGTGCCCGGTCTGACCGCAGCGGAAACACAATCCGCCGCAGTCGAAGCAATTAGTGCACGTCGGTCGAGTGTGTCCGACCGCCATGCACTTGTAGCACCTCGCGGGCCGGTGCTCAAGCACGGTTACCCGCGCCGAGCTCCAGCCCACGAGGAGCCTGCCTGAGCCGGCCAGTTGCCTGACCGACTCCACCGGGCACTGCGCCCAGGCAGCACCTACGCCACCCGGACCGGGACGAATGGCACCGACCCGGACGGTGTCTATGGGACACCCGGTTTTCGAGGCAATAGCCTCCCGGATGTCTTCCACCGTCACCGAATCGTCCAAACCCGAAATGCGCATTTCGGCGCACTTGACGGGCCTGGCGATCTTGATGCCACCCTCCACGGCGAATAAACCTCGCAGCTTCTCGGCCACGCTGTCGGCCGTCTTGGCGCCCTCGGCCCCTGGGAACTCGAGAATTCGAGCCCCCGTCCGGGCCTTGCGGGTCCTGGCTTCGACGCCTCCAATATCGGAGACGTCTAGCTCCCGCCGGGCCTTCCTCAAGACGGCCTCGTAGCTGAGGCCCTTCTCGGCCGCCTCGGGCAGCACAGTGATCACCACTGCGGCCGTCTTCGGCGACTTGAGCCCCTTGCGCGGTCTCTTCTTCCGTCCGGCTCCTGCCTGAGGAGCGGGGACCTCAGCGGCGCGCTTGGCCTCCGCTCTCCTCCTTTGGCCGCGACTCCTTCTGTCGCGTTCGGCTACCTGCCAACCCTGTTCGGGTACGGCAGTCGTGCCGGACGCGGAAGGCCTCGTCGCGGCCTCGCTGGTCGTCGCCGGCGGTGTTGTTGCGGGCGACTTCAGCGGTCCGGCAGGAGCCGGAGCCGTCTTCCTCCTCAGGGCGGGTCCCTTCGGAGCTGGGCCGGGGCCTTTGGGCTTAGGCCCGGCCGCGGCCGCGGCGTAGCTCCCCACGCGGCCACCCTGACAAGGCAGCGGGGCGGGGGCTGGTGCCACATGCGGCCGCTTATCCGCGGCTAGGGGCGGCCGGACACGTGGTTCTGGAGGCAGTCTTGCCTCCAGAACGGCCACACGCGCATCAACGAGTTTGCCAACTGCGTTGATGATTTTGGCGAGGGCCTCGTCCGACAAGCCTCCCACCTCCAGCGTCGGGGTCGGCTGAGCCCCTCCAGGGGCCCGCTCCGCGGCGCCTGGCGGCTTTGGCGCCGCAGGGGCGCTAGCCGGCGGCAAGCGGTCCGCGGGGAGAGGCGTCAACCTCACCACGGGAACAGGGAGTTTCACCGCGGTGACCGCGCCAGCGTCAGCCGGCGGCGCGCGCTTCGCGGCGGCAGGCGTCTTCCTCGCCGCGGGGATGGGTGTGACGCTGACGCCATCACCCAACGTCGTCGGCGCCGCAGCGCGAGGCGGCTTTGGCGCCGCAGCGGCCGCCGAGTATCCGGCCCTGGCCGATAGCGCGGCTGGCGCGGGTGACACAAACAGCGCCACCTGCGCCTTGAGGTCGGCCACGTCTATCAACAGCTGGCGGTTTGCGCGACGCATTTCCGCCAGCATGTCGCCCAGGTTCCGGTTTCGGGTCCGCAGGCCTGACATCTCGCCTCTAAGGCGGACATTTTCGGCCTGCAGATCCGTGGCCTCGCCGGCGCGGACAGCGACCGCCGCCGCCCTTTCCATGACCGAGGTCCCTCGCCCTCTTCGGGAGGCCTGGATCTTGGGTGGAGGCATGTTGGCCACTCTCCCCTCGGTTTCGGCGCTCGAGCTGCCTCCCTTACTCAGGGGGCGCTTTCGCACCTGCGAGGGGAGGGCCTCCTCCTTCTTAGTCGCGGTCGCCGGCGGCGTCTTTGCTGCTAGACGCGCCGACGACCTAGTGGGGCCTTCACCAGCCGACCCACTGTCCTTTTTGGACGGCCCTGCGGGAATATCACCGCCCTCGTCCATTCTGACGGTAGATCCGCCGCCCTCGTCTTCGGACGGCTCTGCGACATCGCTATCGCTCTCGTCCGTCGACGGCTCTGCTGCGAGTCTACCGTCCTTCTTCTCTTCAGCGGCGGCAGCCTCCCTGCGCGCTCGCCGCTCCTCCAGCCGCCTTTTGTGGCTCAGGCCGTTGCCCCGAGACTTTCGAGGCGACCTCCTCTTCTTCTTCTGGGCCTCCACGGTTTGTGCCGGGCCCTCGGCGGACGCCTCAAGTCCTGAGGACGAGGCGTCGTCTTGGTCAGTTTTTGATCGGCTTGACCGGGCCTTGGGGTGAGGATCACTACGATCCCCGTCGGTTTTTAAAGTATTTAAATTTTGCGTATCCATTATGAATCCCACGAGAATGGGAGATACATTACGTCGACCCGGGCAGAGATCCCTTTACCCGGGCAAGCCTACATTTACCAACCAGGGGGGCAGCCGGTACCCTGGCTGGAGCGTGCTAAGAACAGAACAACCCATCTGCCATGCATCTTCTCGCCGCACGCCAGAACTTAAGATTCTGGGTGATTTCCGAGTCCGAATGTTACTTCGAACTCTTTATAGAGGTTGTCTTCCTCGCGGTCCGGGCGGTTAAGCCAAGACCCTCGCTCCTGAAACTAAGACAAGCAGAGAATCAGGTTTACGATGTGTGGGCGGTGGCATGTGCCTGCCCAGCCCTCAAATGAATGAGTGACTGAGCCCGTCCCAATATTTCGCGTCCTATAACCTCTACTACGACTGTAGTAGAGTGAGGAGCGAAATCGCGCAGATATTCGCTACGGACGACAGTACAACAGAAGAACTGGGGACCGCCGCCCGCACCCAGGGTACACCGCGTGGAGGTTTCTGGGATAGTACCCCCTATGTTGATTATACTAGAAGTATGGTAAAAAAGTGGGATAAATTAGATATAGCGTCGTGCGTAGAACACGTGCTGCGCAGACGCTTCTCTGAGGGACGGCAAAGGCCTCCAAATTCGATAATGTTGCCAGAATGATGGGGAAAACTTCTCTACCAAATCTCTGCGTCAATTACGACAACCACCTGCAATGGACGTGTTGGTAGCATCTGTAGCTGCCACTACACAGCAAAGTATACTCATTATAAGAAAAAAGTACAAAATACTTTTTTCATCTATGGCAGTGGTCGGCAACCTTTTGGCAGGCAAGGGCCGCAAGGTCGAGAAATAAACTAAGGGGGCCACACTAGTGATATTTACCCTTTTTTTTTGCGGCGGGCTGTGGTCTGGTCACATCCCACTAAATTCGTCCGGGGCGACAGATGAAGCGGCGCGCAATCCCATAAGCCCGCCTTGTAATGTACCACTCTACACTGTGCGAGTGGGCCACCGGAACCCGGTCTTTGTCGTTGGTGGCCAGCCCGATGGTCTACCCTGGCGGGTATCCTCTCGAGTCGACGCCCCGTCATCTCGACCAGTAAATCTTGATGTCATGGCGTCATCCTCATGGGGGGGCCTTACTCCGGGTGACCAGACTAATCCCCTGTCTGGTCACCCTATGCTTCGGCTAGGTCAGCATCACCGCAGGTACTCGCACCTGTGCCGACCAAGGTACCGGTGGCGGCCCGAGTATCCGTGGAGGATGTCCTCCCGGACTTGTTCCACCGCCTCCTTCTGCGAGATAACTGCCTAGCGAAGGGCGGCGACCACGTGCCAGTTTCTGACGCTGTCAACCATTGCTTTCACGGCGGCCGGCAGCGTCAGGTCCACCACCAACGATGGCAGCGACGAGGCTACGGCACTGCTGTGCCCAGGTCGTACAAATCTCGAACGTATGCTGCGCCAGGTCTTCATCACTACCGCAATGTTGCCAAGGCGGAGTCAACTCCCTCCTTGCGATCGTGTACAGGTACTTGCTGAATCAACCATGCCCTGACAAGACCTGCACCAGTCGAAGGAGAGGATTCGGCCGCCGGCTCCATCTACTCTATCAGTACGAGCCCGAGGGCCTCAACGGCACGAACATCGAATCGAGGCCTCTCCAGTCACGTAACCAAACGGGTAATGACGTCCCAGCGGGCGTCCTCATGTCAGACGGCCAGCTCGCTGTGCGATACAACGTCGCCTTCGTATTGCAGACGCCCGCCGGTAGTATTCGGAGAGCATCTCCGCCTCCAGGCCCCATGGCGGAGTTCCAACCAACACCGTGCGGTAACCGCGGATGACCCTGACCGCCATGACTCTCTGTGAACTTCACAGAAGAGCCTGAGCCGGATGGTGAGAGACTTCACCCACACGGGTGCACTGTCCAGCGCCATTGAGCGGATCAACCTTGCGTACAGCCGTCGTCCCTCTGCACTGCGTCCGCCCACGTTCGGTATAAGCCGTGAGAGAGCGGACGCCACGCCGACGAGCCGGGGAGCAAGTTTGCGGCAATGCTACCAGATCGTGATAACCCTAGAATATACAGAAGGTATACGGTCGATCGCAGTTCGTTCATGCATTTATATTGATATTTATAATTTATTTACATATGCATTTATTTAGCTGTGTGGTAGCGGCTACGAATACTACCAACCCTTACTTTGCTTGTGGATGTCGTAAAAGACGACTAAGAGCCTTATAACGAGCTGGGCCAACTCTATCTGATGCAGTTTGGTCAACAATTACATTCCCAAGGAGGGTTGACGTCTGGCAGGCGGCCGGTCATAAAACTATTGCCAATAACTTTTACAGTATGTGCTATGAAAGAATAGTACATATTGTATCGACCCCAAGCAATTAGCAAAGGGATAAGAGTAGGAGAATGATGATGTTGCATTTATTTTGATATTTATATTTTACTAGCGGATCCGACACACTTCGTTCCGCCTAACGGTTAATGAATGAGATGAGCAGATATCGATTAATTCAAAATTATTACGTTATGTTCTTTGTATTATGATAATAAATATGAATAATATATAAATTCAAAAAATCAAGTATTTTAATAACGTGCCAGCAAGACGAAGAAGTACCTTGTGTTATATATACGACATAATTATCTAATTGTTGATCTCTGAGATTTGTTCGATGATTTTGCATTATCAACGGCACGGGCTGCCTCGCTTTGCTCTTGTGATTAAGAAGCATGGAATTGGGCCATATTAACGCGGAGGTCTTCCCGTGCAATAAGTTGTTCAACTGCCGTTTTACATTCGTGATGTTTCAAATTCTAATTGCGTTACGGCTTTGTCGGGAAAGATTTCATCTTATTGGTTGCGGCATTGTTGATGACAATATACATATGTTTTATTATAACAATATTCGTAAAAATTCGTAACACTCGCTAAGACGAACTCTGACCGGCCAAATTTTTAATTTCAACTTTTCGCGGTATTTTCCAAACAAACCATTAGACCACGTAATGACGTGAGCTGTTAGTTGCGTTTTGTTACATCATCAACAAATGAGTGTTTAGAACTGATGTTTTTTTAATGATTTTTTTTGTTTATTTTTATCATATTTTAATATCCTATATCCTATTCACAACGACAACAAACTCAAAAATATAAAAATCATAAAAATTGGTCCAGCCGTTCTCGAATTATAAATGTTGTAACTAACACAACTTTATTTTATATATGTGCAGATCCGGCCACGCGTTGCTGTGGCTAAGGTAGCCTCAGTAAAACGTGGTGGTTATGCTAATAAAGTCCAGTCAACAGATACCGTCATCTGTTAGAATTTTTTGGAGATAACAGATAATTGTGACTGTCAAATAATAGAAAATAATTTGCAATAAAACAATATTGCAACTATAAATTGAGAAAAATTATATTCCATTCTCTAATAACGAAAAGTTAAATATTTATAATATAGTTATTTACCGTGTGCTGACGGAGTAAGAATACAATGCACCACCCCCTCCCTATCTTACCCGTGGGTGAACGTAAGAGACAACTAAGAGATACAAAAAGCATATAACATCTATGCAAGAGAAGAAAAACTCGAAACATAACCCTATACCAACACGTTTGACCAGCATAGTGATAGCAGGTCAATTTCCCTCCCATTATGACGTAGGCTCTATCTATCTATTTATTACCATAAAAAATCATTAATTTTAAAGATATTTAATTATCAAAGCATAATCATGCTATTGAGAGGCTATATATACGTAAAAAAAATTGCAATGTATTCGCACGGTCCTTCTAATATTTAGCGTTTTAGAACGATCAAAAAGATCCGGATTGATTTCATTGATTAAAACAACAAAATGAACTAAAATTAATTATAATAAGATATTGTAAATGTATGTATTAAAAGAAACTTATTACTTTAGTTATAGCTCAGACTTTATCGGTTACAATTCTAAAAATGTTCACTCAACAACAATGCGTTCATAAAACGCGTCAATAACTAGGTTATGGCATAAGCTAACCGTTAAAGTGCTTGTAACGAACACATTGGTTACTGGTACAAGTATTGTATTATTAGTATTCAACTGAAAACCTTGCGGCAGAACCACGTTACTCACAGTTTTTTACTAGCAACCAAAAATAAGTCAGCTAGTTCTGGGTATTACTATATTCTAGCAGAAAATTTACATCTGTGTAGTAGTAATTTGCTACTGCACGTTTGTCGATGAGTGAGAGAGACGGAGCACCAAACTTACCTTACGATAAGTAGCGACTTGATTATCTCTCTTCTAATATTGCAGAAGTACACAGTACTTATGTCCTATTTACTTCTGCATATATATATATAGGTATATATATATATATATATATATATATATATATATATATATATATATATATATATATATATATATATATATATGCACATACATATCATCACGCCATATCCCTTGCAGGGTAGACAGAGAGAACAGAGTGCCAGATAACTCTATCTTTGCATACTTCACTCGCTTCCTCAACATTCATAATTCTCTCTCTTTCATACCTACTCGCCCTCTTACGTCGTCGTTACGAATGCGGTCGATCAGCCTTATAAAATAAAATAAAATAAAAATAAAAATAGCCTTTATTCTAAACCACAATCTTGCCTTAATAATATTAAAATAATAACTCAATTTAAAAGTAACTTAATCTAGATTTGTGGAAGTCGCCTCTTTGGCGTAGGCCTCCCCCAGCTTCCTCCAGTTCTCTCTATTTTTAGCCTGTAGTCTCCAATTTGGTCCACATATTTCCTTAAATATATCCTCCCATCGCCTTTTCGGTCTACCTCTACTCCTTTGTGCTTCTCTTGGTACCCAATCTGTTATTTTCTTGGTCCATTTGTCATTTTCCATTCTACACACATGGCCTGCCCATTTCCATTTAATGTTTCTGATATTTTCTGTTGTCTCTTATTTTTGTTTTATTTCTTATTGACTTATTTTTAATTTTATCTGATAATTTAATTCCTAACATACTTCTCTCCATTTTTATTTGGTGTATGGCTAGTTTCTCTTCATCTTTTTTACGTAAAGACCATGTTTGGCAACCATATGTTATGCATGGTAGGATTACTGCGTCATAAAGTTTACTTTTGATTTTTATGTTTGTATCTCCATTCTTCATTATTTCTTTTAATTTCCAGTACTTTTTCCAAGCAATTGCAATACGTCTATTTATTTCTTTGGCTATTTGATCTACAAATGAAATTGATTGACCCAAGTAAATGTAATCTGTAATATACTCTATATTTTCTCCATTTACTCTGATAGCTGAAGCTCTACCATTAGTAATAATTTTTGTTTTTGAGGTATTTATTGATAGGCCAATTTTTCTGCTCTCCATTGTTAAGTCGTTAATCATGTTTTCTAACTGTGTACTCTCCTCTGCAAATATAGCGATGTCATCTGCGAATCGTAGGTGGCTTAAGTACTCCCCGTCGAATTTTATTCCTTGGTTCTCAAGTTAATGTTCCTTAAAACCATTTCTAGCAATGGCGAAAATATTTTTGGTGAGAGCGGATCGCTCTGTCTAACACCTTTATGTAAATATAATTCTGGTCCATCTCTTTCTAGTCGTATCTTAGACGAGCTATTGGAGTATATACTGTATAGAAGCTCTATGTAATCCATATCTATATTTTGCTGTAATAGTGCCTTCCATATAGCATGGTGTTCAATGGAGTCGAAGGCTTTAGCGAAGTCTATAAAGCATATATAGGTGGACTTCCCATACTCTTTACTTTTCTCTACCAGTTGTGTCACAACATGAATATGGTCAATTGTTGAAAATTTTCTTCGAAATCCTGCTTGTTCTCTAGGTTGATTTTCATCTAAGATTTTTGTGAGTCTATTTAGTATGACTTTTGAGAATACCTTGTAAACATTACTCATTATACTAATTGGCCTGTAGTTATTAAGGTTGGCTCTATCACCTTTTTTGTGCAGTAGAGTCGTTATAGATGTGGACCACTGAATTGGAGTTGTCCTTTTTTCAAGTATATTATTGTAGATGATTTGTAGAGGTTTCAGTAAAGGTTCAGATATAAATTTTAGTAATTCATTGGTTACTTTATCATCTCCAGGTGCTTTGTTGTTTTTCTGTGTTTTAATTGCAAATTCTATTTCGGAAGGCAGTATTGAAGGTACAGTCTCTACATTTTCCATCCGTACTAAAATGTACGTGTCGTTATAGGTTTCTAAGTTTGATGTCGATTGGGTAGAGTAGAGTTCTCGGTAGAAGTATGTAGCCTCTTTTATTATGTCTAGTCGTTTGGATATTTTGTGCCCGGTTCTATCTATAATATTGGATGTCCATTTTGAAGCTATGCGAAGCTCTTTGTAGACTTTTTTCGCAGCTCCTGATGTACTTATATATTTTTCAAAAATGTTTTTCCTATGTGCCCTTGTATTTTTTTAAAATTTCTCTGTTAATTTGTTTACTTATTTGTGTGATTCTGCTTTTAACCTCTGAAATTCTCCGTTCGCGATATAGTTGTTTCCTTTCTTGAAATAGTTTTTTTAAATAGGATTTATTTTCTTCTTGTAAATTTTTCTTGACTTTAGGTATTTGTCTAATTAGGTTGAACATTTCTTTCTCGAAATTATCGTATTGTATTTGTATATCCGATGTTTTATGTACCGCAGTATTGAACCTTTCCTCCCATTGTCTTTCATTCTCTTTTGTAAGTATTGGCAAATCTCTAATAAAACTTTTAGTAGATTTAATAAATTTCTTTTCCTTAATTGTATTTAAATGTATTTTACATCTGATCATTCTATGATCTGTATTAAAATTTAAATTTTGAACAATAGTAAAATTATGTACCATGTGGGTTGGTAGTATATAATCAATTTCAGTATAGTGCAACCCGTTTGGTGATTGCCATGTCCATTTTCTGTTCTTCCTAATTTTAAACATGCTATTGGTGAACTTTAAGTATTTTTCTAGAGCAAACTCAACCAGTCTCTGTCGATGTTTCGACCTTTTACCGTTTGAATATCTGCCAAATGCCAATTCTTCTCCTTGTAATGAGCACCCAATTTGAGCATTGAAGTCGCCCATGACTTTAACTTTTTTTTTGTTTTAGCTGCTTCTAGAGCTGTATCTAGACTAGTGTAGAACTTATCTAGCTCTTCCTCATTGCATTTTTCAGTGGGTGAACACTTGAATAAAAGTCAACACATTATTATTTGGTAAGCTTATTTCTAGAGTTGCTAGTCTATTTAAATGGCTTTTGCGGTCGATCAGCCTTACTCCACAGATTTTCCGCAGAGATCGCATTTCGACCGCATTAATTTTACTTTCATACTCTTTTCTGCATACCCAACTCTCGCTTCCATACAGTAATGTTGGGATAAGCACTGCGTTATGTATTGCTATACGTGCCTTCTGGCTGAGGTGGTGGCTACCGAGAAGTTGCCCCAACGCTGCGTTCACTCTATTTCCCGCATTCACTCTTCGCTCTATATCAGTGGTGTACCTTCCATCTCGGCTAAATTCACATCCGAAATATACAAATTCATCCACTTGCTCTAGTACATCATTACCTATTGTTACTCTTACATCTGTTCTGGCTTCATCTCTTTCAAAGACCATTATTTTGGTTTTGTTCACATTCACGCGTAGACCCCTTTTCTTACAATCTTCTGTCAATGTGTCGACTAGGGTCTGCAGGTCAGTCGCTGACTGGGCCAGCAGGACTGCATCATCTGCATAAAGCAGAGCAGTGACCACTGAGTCGCCCATCTGGACTCCCACATTCATATCGTTCAACCTTTGGAGACATTTATCCAGATATATGATAAACCGCCTGGCTGACAGAACGCACCCCTGCTTAACGCCGATATTGACGTCAAACCAAGGCGACATTCCATCATCCAGCCGCACACAGGCTCTACAGCTCATGTAACTGGACTGCACAGCCTGTAGCAGTTTACCGTTAATACCATACTCCGGTAAAATGTCCCAAAGTTCCTTTCGTACAACCATGTCAAATGCTCTCTCCAGATCCACAACACTGCAGAAAACCCTCTGACCTAGAGCCAGATGCTTCTCCACAATATTGCGCAGAGAGAACACTTGATCCATGCATCCCCTTCCACTCCTGAAACTTCCTTGTGTCTCACACAGTAAACCATCGGACACCATCCTCATTCTCCTTTCAATAATTTTACCGTACACTTTTGCTGCCAAACTGGTCAAGCTTATGGCTCTATAATTTGCGCAGTCATAACGTGAACCCTTGTTTTTAAACAAAGGCACGATGACTGCGCTATTCCAGTCCCCGGGAACCATTCCCGAGCTCCAACATAAATATTTAATTATTTATTCATTCTGAAGGCTGACCAACCACACCGAAACTTCTTCACCTCCCTCCAAAAGTGTTGGTGGGACACGACGAGCACGCTCCGGATTATGCCCCCATTATATTATATTACTTTGTTAATCAATCTATTCTTAATTCAAATTTATTGAACATTATTCTTCACTTCTTAGTTTGGTTATCTACAAAGGCGTGTTTTTTTAAACAATAATGTATTTTTACATTTTAGTTCTTTTTTTTTTTTTTTTTTTTTTTTTCTTGGTAACGCAGTGGCCCAGGAATGCGTGAAGCACTAACTCCCCGGATGGGAAGTGTGGGATTCCTAGCCTAGGGCCAGGTTACCCACTAAACCGCATCCACTGCGATTGCTGTTAGCCTAGGGGCTGTTACAGCGTAACCGGGCTGTGGGTGAGCGCTGAGGGCTCTCAACCCGAAACATTTTAGTTCAATTTAAAATAGTTTATTAATGAACTACATGAGGCAAATGTGGTTGCAATACAGAAACTAAGTTTAGCGACATCTATCGACTCACCTCAAAATCTCATCCTTGGATGTAAATAAAATCGCTAATCCTCTAAGCATAATGGGACATGCTTTAAATGATTGCATTGTGTGCAAAGTTTCAAATGAAGTTGTTTAGGAGAGAGTGAAAATTACATTCAAAATTTTCGTTTCATACAAGCCAAGTTAATATAAAGTGTTAAAAAGCCTATTCGGGTCCCCTATAATCTCATCTCATCCAACCAAACAAAGGAATGGCGCCGAGGAACCTCGTATCGTTGTCGTGTTTCACTTGTCCGTCTTCTAGTGGACTACCGGAACTGAATCCTTGATTTCGGTGAATTAATTCGCTTTTAAAAATTAATTAATTTCATTAAACTTGGCTATTGATCGAGCAAGCAATAGAACGACTTCATTCTTCGCTACATTGTTCTATTTTAGCCATGATATAATATTTAGCTATAATGTAATAACATTTTTCTGTGTACAAACGGAGTAAGAATACAATTCATCGTCATCATCATCTCAGCTCATATATGTCCCACTGTTGGGCTCAAGCCTCCTCCGTAATGAGAGGGAAATCGACTTACTATACTACGCTAGTTAGACGTGTTAGTATAAGGTTTTGTTTCGAGTTTTGTCTTCTCTTGCATAGATGTTATATGCGTTTTATATCCCTTAGTCGTCTCTTATGATCACCCACGAATAACCAGGGGGTGATAAATTGTATTCGTATTCCGTCATCACACGGATAATTTATTATGTTTTTACTTCGTCATCATAGGAAGCATACAATTCAACGACTTATTATCGTTTTTGGTTAAAGATTATTTGGTTAAAAAATGGGGCACATAGTAAGGACACACCTTACGAATAATTTTCCATTCCGTGGTAGTTCTACTAAATACCGATAGTGGAACTGACTGAATTGTCGTTCCAAATGTCTGTATTTTTTTAAATTTGACACAGAGTAATTCTTAACACAGAGTAATTCTTTTTAAATGCTTATTCTGAGTCTGAGTGTAATTTGTGTCAATTAATATACTTACCTACCTTTTGTTTTTTTCCTTGCGGTGGGCTATGGATGTGGTCGCGCTCCGCCAAATCGGTTCGGGGCGACGGAAGAGACGGGCGCGCAACCCCACAGACCCACCGTGCAAGGACTCCTCTCTTCGCCGTGCGAGTACCCGATCTTTGTCTTCCTGTTCCTCTCGATTGTTTATATCGACCTGGGCCAACACCATCTGATACCGTTTGATCAACAATTACATTCCCTAGATGTGTTGACGTCAGGTAGCCGGCCGGTCATAAAACTAATACCAATAACTTTTGTATATATCGACGGCGGAAAGCGAAAACGTAGTAGTCCACAAAAACGAAAATGTTCACCAGAGCCAAAAAACTGTTTCACTTTTTTTGAAAAAATCATAACTAGCGTATATTTTAACGTAGACCCACGATTTTTGGATATTAGATTTTTTTTTTTTCTAAATATAATTATTACTCTCAAATCTCATTCTAACAATTATTTATCAAAATTTTGTTGACTACGACATTTTGAACTATTTTTACAGAATGTTAAAACGCTGTAATTGCACTATTGAGTTGTATGGAGCGGGGTCAAATGAATTGTTTTAAGGAAAACGAAAACGTCGTAAGCCACATTATTTGAACTAAGGCTGCCCAACTGTATCTTGTAAACGTAGTTATTCCATGAACTAATATCTTAGAATAGGTGTAAACTAAAATAATTGCTTATTTGGGGTAAGACAAAATGTATTACACGTAAAGCGATTTAAATTTGACAGAATATTAAAACGTAGAGTTCAATAAATAATACACTACAAACTATATTACGAATGTAAAAACATAATAAGCTAAAAAAATTTAAAATTAGAAATATATGAATAAGTAATTTACTTAATTACTTTGTCTTTAACCATAACAGATGTCATATCTTCTGCAACCTAAACACCAGCACGGATAACAGGTAGTGGTTGAAGCCCCTCTTGGGTCATCTGACCATTGCTTGTCCCGTAGCAGTGCCCCTATTGCGAGGCTTTTTCGTCATGTTCGATCATCTGGCGATCTTTTTGTATACATCATACATCGTTGGCCATAGCCCTTGGAGGGCAATTGCGAGGCGCTAGCGTTCAGCCTAGATATCGCAAAAGCGTTCGACAGGGTCTGGCATAGGGCCCTTCTGTCGAAGCTACCATCATATAGTATCCCCGAAGGACTTTGTAATTGGATGACCAACTTTCTGGATAGTCAGAGCATAAAAGTAGTCGTCGACAGCTCCTGCTCCGACCATGATGATGCTGGTGTACCATAGGGCTCGATGCTCCTCGACGTTATATATCCTGAATATCAATGACTTGCTCTCTATAGAGAGTATATGTTGCTATGCGGATGACAACACAGGTGACGAACGATACACCGAGCATCAGAATGTTCCTCGGAGTATGTTACAGGAAAAACGGACTCAATTTGGGTCTGAAAATGAGCGCTCTTTGGGGCGAGCTTCGGAACGGGGTGAACGGAACTTAGTCCAGTTCAACCCCACTAAGACACAAGTTTGCGCTTTGACTGCGAAGAAGGAACCGTTTATCATGGCGCCTTAGTTCCAAGGAGTAACTCTCTAAATTTCCGAGAGTATTGGGATTCTCGACGTCGAACTATAGAGCAAAGGCCAGGTTGGTAGTCTTTTGGAGGGCAAAGCCAAATTGGTAAGCAAAAAATTAGACATGCTAAACAGAGCTAGGCGGTCGCCGAGACAACGTCTTGTGCTATACAAAGCACTAGTTCGTCCTCACGTGGTTTACTGCTCTCATCTCTGGGCTGGCGAGTCTAAATATCAGCTAGACCCACTTGACTCCCCGCAAAGGCGTGCTGTTCGAATCGTCGGTGATCCCAATCTCACGGACAGATTGGAGTTTATGGGAGCGGCAGAGAGACTTTGGGTCTCTCTTTGTACTCTACCGGCTCTTTTACGGTGAGTGCTCTAAAGAAATGTTTGATCTGGTACTAACGTCACCATTTTACCACCGTACCACTCGTCACCGTAGCAGGGTTCACTCATTTCACCTGAACTTACCCTGTTCCTAGACTGTACGTTTTCAGAGATCATTTCTCCCACGTACGTGCAAGATCTGGAATGAACTACCTGCTGCCGTGTTTCCAGAGCGTTATGACATGTCCTTCTTCAATTGAAGTTTAAGAGCATTTTCTTCAAGATAGACAACGGCCTGGCTGTACCCCTGGTGTTACTAAGGTTCATGTGTAGCAGTATCAGATGATGATGGTAAGTCATCAGATGTGCTGCTTGCTTGTTTGCCACCATAGGCATTAAAAATGTGTCATAAAAATATTAATAGTATTTTTTTTATTATATATACACTGACAACATCGTACTCGTACTACCAGTAAGACAAGCAAGAAAAAGTGTTCTTGCTCCCATAAATACGTAGTATTTATTGAAATGATTTACGAAAATAAGTACCTCTTTACGAAAAGATTGGCATCTTATTATACATTACAACAAAAATAAGAATATAGCAAGCTGAACAGCAAATAGAGCGTTTAAGGGCGGTAAATCGATGAAGTTTAAATCTGCGTCACTATTAAAATGGTGTATAGCTGTGTACTTACTTTAAATAAGATAATTTAAATGTCATAAATTCCAGAGTGGATTGTACAGAAACCTCACCAAGGGTAGTAATAGAATCGATACCTTGTACCACTGCCCGCTAAAACGTCGTTAATGAGTAAACATCTTTTTTTACGGAAAGCGAATTGCTGTAATCGACATAGTACAAGTTGTTACTACTTTTTTCTGTTACGTACAGCGTTTTTGAATGCAGGCATTTAAGTTTAAACCCGTTTTTTTTAAATGTTAATTTCATAACTATTCATCTTAGAATTATGTAACCCAAATCATTTGAATCAGATTTTTTTTCTAATTCAAACAGTGCAATAAAATTTTTTTTTCATACTTTGTGGACTACGACGTTTTCGCTTTCCGCCGTCGATATGTACGATGTAAGAGGAGTACACATTATGTCCATCACAAGTAATTGGAACAAGAGCAGGAAAATGATGAATTATACTTGTCAAGTCCTTCGCAATACAATGATTTATTCTATAGTGGGCGTGATTGTCTTTTAAATTATAAAATAAAAATATACATTAACATATTGTATAGATAGTTGTATAAAGATGGTTTTATGAATGCCAGTAACACGATTTAATTGCTTACATAATGTAGATAATGTGTGTATGTACAGCCGTTTTACAATCGCGATATTCGTAGCCTTACCACGTTACCAATCAAAGCGAATGAGGAAAACACGTTTTAATTCTACTTTTCTCTCTTGAAGCTGGCCGCGTGTCTGTTTTGTGGTGGTTTTTGTTCTATTGTTTGTTGCCGTAAAGATCAGTTTCAAAACTAGAAAAAAAAAGTTATTGGGCGTTATATATTTTAAGGGGTTATTAAAGAAGCTGAGGAAAATGTAAATTAAATTGATTAATATCAATTTTGTTAATTAAATTTTTAATAAATAATACAATCGCTGTTAAAATTTTGTTTTAGAGATTTCGTACATTTTATGGAATATTGTAAAGGTTACACGAATCATTTGGAGGCCCGTTTGATCCCTTCATAATTCAAAAACTATTGAACGTAAAAACATAAAAGCGCAAACCCACACGAGGAACGCGCCACGCCTGAGCGCGACAGAGAGAGAGAGGGAGAGAGGGAGAGAGAGAGAGAGGGAGAGAGAGAGAGAGGGAGAGAGAGGGAGAGAGAGAGAGAGAGAGAGGGAGAGAGAGGGAGAGAGAGAGAGGGAGAGGGAGGGAGAGAGAGAGAGAGAGGGAGAGAGAGAGAGTACACGCTATTTGTTGATGTATGTAAACGAGATTGAAAAAATAGTTTGCCAAAGTTTCACTTCTGATATGTGTACTTTGTACGCACGCATAATTTTTTTATTGCTGTACAGATGGCGACGTATAAGATACCGAACTAGTGTCACGGGTTCGGTTCCCACGCAATACAATATTTTGTACGATCCACAAATCTTAACAATCGATTTTATTAGATAAGCTTTTTCTTCTTCGTACAAGAATGTGTTGAAAAGTTCTTTATGGGTGCTTATTATACCAATTATATATAAAACTAATTGAACATATTTCAAAATTATTTAACTAAGAATATTTACAAAAACGGCGTCAAGTGAAGGGTAGATAGTATAGATTAAGTATAGTGATAATTATATGTGATTGTCGACTTCACCAACAAAATACTTGAAATCTAAATCGGTACGAAGTTTACAAAACTTCGGTCAATAATCCTGATATTTAATTATTATAAAAACGTAAAATTCTTATAGGTAATATACAACTTTCTACTAAAAAAATTTCGACTACTTTTCTTATGACATAAGTATTAAATCTCTTCAACTCTGCTGCGTCCGTTATCGACTTGGACGTCGTACGTGTTTTGTAATTATAAATGAGAAAATAGGCTGTACTCTGCCTTTCTATATATTAGGTCAGATAAAATCCTTGGAAATTCATTAAAATCGTAATTTTCATTTTGCGCAACAATACAATAGTTATAGAAATGTATGTACGAGGCAATTTCATGGCGTAAAATTATTGCCGGCCCTTATCGCAACCATAAAGTGTTTCCTACACTCTTAAACTATATTTGCAATAAATTTCTATGTGATAGTTACAAGAAATAAATTATTTATTTGCTCTTTCTGATATGTAATGTGATTTTCTCATGTACTTGGCTGAATTTGTAGATTTATATTTTATAGGTTTTCACTATTTCAATTTGATGAGTTAGTTTTTTCTGGAACTGAGTTCTTTGAACACAAACTTTTAAAGAAATACGATGATAACGACACAACACAAACCTGTAAGCGGTGTCCTAATAAGTAGTTACTATATTTCGAATAAAATCAGAGCACATGCTTTGATTTTCTATTGTAATAGTGCCTTCTTCTTATATATTGGCAATCGCCTACTTATATTGCTATTGGTGTCAGTGTCGAGTTATGAATATCTTCACATTTTTAGTCTTCCAGGTTAGTCATTGTCTAAGTCAAATTGTCGCCATCAACAGTGCTATGGCCACACTGTTAATGGTGGTATCTTGTGGGAATTTTGATGGAAAACGAAAACGTTGTATAGCACTTTTATATGATATTCACTACATCCCAGTAGTTCCGCCGCATCACATTACATAAAATGCCATCAAAATTATTTAATATAACACATTAAAACACTAAGATATCGAATATAATACAAGAGCACCACATGACGCCTTCAAATTCCCGTCAAAAGTCCCGTAATAGTGACTTAATAAGCATAATAATAAACAGCGGCGTTTGACAGACTTGAACGTCTGTCAAAAAAAAAGAGTAATGTAGTTTGCGTTAATCTTGCATGCATCCCTAAGTAATATTTTTCGATCACTCACGAGTAAGTAAGGGTGTGGCGAAATGTATTCTTACTCTATCACCGTACGGAAAGCAATTCAGTTAACAATAGTTATTGTGTAAGCTTTGCAATAGCGCGTGTTAACAGCATTTTTATGACACAAATTATATGTGCTTTACAATATTGTACTTTATTAAATGGTATTACAACATATTTTATGTTGTTGTAATTTTAATAAAAATTAATATTGATTTCAGCTCTATTTATATACCCGGTTATAAGTGACAGATTTAGGTTCGATGGCGGCCTAAGCCTGCTTCTATATGTATATAATAAAATTTTTAATGAAATTCTTTTTAGTACCTACCTATTTGTTAGATATTTTAAATTTTTGTTCACACAGATAAAAAAAATAATGAATTAAAATTTGGAAAATGGCAAAATTTTGGCGCCTTTTTAAAAACGTCCTCACGTCCGGGCCACGCGGGCCTAAGCCAAAATCCATCACTGCCGGTTAGATTATTTGTTGTACGTTTGGAAAAGAAAACTCGCAATTAACACTTTATGTTGTCAAAGCTCAAAAGCAAAGCTGGCTGGCGTGCTATAGTAAGCTATTATCCGTCCCGTAATTGTCGAGGTTGGTACCCAACATTGGTACAGACAGATATATAGCTGGGAAAAAGAAGAAATATTTTCTTAATGACTGAGTTTAACGTTTGATATGCTAAGCTGTTTATAACATAATATTTTAATGTTCACCATATCATCATATCTATTCACAATACGTTTCAGATTCGAAAACGTCTTCAATAATAACGATGCAAATTTCAAATTCAAAATTTCAAAGATGTGGGGTTGACTCCTTACCTGTTATTATATAAGTGATTATTAACTTTTGATAGTAAGCCCAGCATCATGACCCGGATTACTTGGGATCGGCGCATTATGTACTTTTCTTCTATCGTACATATTGCAAAAGCTTTTTGACGGCCACTTGCCTGACGTCAACCCTTTTCGAGAATGTAATTGTTGACCAAGCGTTATGAGATGGAGTACCAGGTCAGTGTAAAAATCTCAGTCGTCTTTTACGACACC
This sequence comes from Lymantria monacha, assembly GCA_905163515.2. Lineage (NCBI taxonomy): Eukaryota > Metazoa > Arthropoda > Insecta > Lepidoptera > Erebidae > Lymantria > Lymantria monacha. Next base: position 31,799,272 of record LR991093.1, read on the forward strand.
CACGAGCAATGTAAGCGTTGGTAGTATTCTTAGCTGGCACTGGCTTGTGTATTACTACTTGACAGTAAAGCCAGAGTGAAGGAAAACCTATGATATTGATATCAAATAATACAAAGCGTATTTATATGTATTTTTATTTCAATGATCAATAAATTCTACTAACATACTATTTTATTGTTCTTAACATTGAAATATCTAAATAAATAACATTTCCATAATAACTTCCACACTTATCTATTATTATTTTATTTTCATTTATCTAAAATTTAACTTAACATTTTGTGACTTAATAACTATTGAAAAAAAAATTGCTCTTTTCACAACACCAATAAAATCGATTACATAAAAATAATCTTTAGTCGATTTTAATTCGGCATACTAAAAAAAATTTCAGTTTAAACTAAATAAGTTAATATAGATTTAACTAAGTTAATATATAAATTATTTTGTTCATAAAACTTGGGCCGTAACTAATAATTGTTGCATGTCCAGTGTAATAGAATTTTTTTAAATTTAAAATTGGGATTTTGACTACTTTTTTTTTATGGCATATACATAAATTAGACTAAAAACTATATCGATTTATTTTCATATTGAGCTAATAACAAGCATTTAAATTTTATTAATCAGACAGAGAAAGCAATACAGTAAATGTGACGTCATCGTCGCATTCTCCATACTAATTCGCGTCTGTCTTAAACAAACACCGTTGTGCGAGGGAGAGATAGAATACAGTTTAATATGTTTTAAATATTGTAACTTTTTTTTATCAAATTTAAATGAATTATAAACTATAATAGTGATATTTCAATAGCAGTCAAATGTCCAATTAGAACACTATAAGACAGAAACATGTAAACTGTTTATAGAGAGACATACATCATTTATTAGCATACGGCTACAATTTTAATTCAATCAATTCCACGTATTAAAATCTAATTACAAATATTTCATAAAAATATTATATATGTATTTATACAAAAATAAAACTCACTACGTATGTATGTGTACAAGAAATATAAAAATCAGATCTATGATCCTGTATGTATATAATTGTGCATTAAAACAAAAATGACAAAGAAACGCACAATAGAATCTGTCGTAAAGACATAAGATACAAATTAAAACTTTTATATTATAGGCAAACGGTTTTAATCATTCATGACGAATAAATATTCATGATGAATAATTATTCATGACGTATACTTATTCATGATGAATAATTTATTCATGACGTATACTTATTCATGATGAATAATTATTCATGATGTATACTTATTCATGGTGAATAATTATTCATGACGTATACTTATTCATGATGAATAATTATTCATGACGAATACTTATTCATGGTGAATAATTATTCATGACGTATACTTATTCATGATGAATAATTATTCATGATGTATACTTATTCATGATGAATAATTATTCATGACGTATACTTATTCATGATGAATAATTATTCATGACGTATACTTATTCATGATGAATAATTATTCATGACGAATACTTATTCATGGTGAATAATTATTCATGACGAATATTCGATATAGAAGTCGCTTGAGCTCTTCTTCTAGCGAACCTTTCGTCATAAAAAGGTTGCGTGTCATAACTTCAAGTCCGCCCGTAAAGTTTCAATTAAATAAAAAATAAACCTATATTGTATACTTATAACTAGCGTTAGCGTATTTAACTTTTTATATTATATGTACAAATATATATTTATTTCATGATATCTGAGCAAGCGATATGCATAATCTGTAAGCTTTATGTATAACTAGCTGTGCTAGTAGCTTCATATGCTTGGATTATATACCTATCTGTTATTTATTATGTTTAAACATCCACTTCATCTCGTGATATTAATAATAATATCACCAATTATGCTATCTCGTCATTCGTTATGACAACGGCGTTTTAAACCGTGTGGCGTCACATTGTCTATTTCGATTTGCTAACAGGGCTACGCTCCTATCTGTAGTTATTTTATCCTAATTGTAGTATAATGACATATTTTTGTAATCCAACTGGTATTTTTTGTAATTAAGAATCAATTTCTTCGACTGCACAGATGGCGTAGTGTTCCTTCCGTGTCAGTTCCGTGGGTTCGATTCGATATGCAGGACAATACTTCGTGTGATCCACAAAGTGTTGTTCCGAGTCTGAGTGTGAGTTGTTTGCGTTAATTATATGTTTGTAAAGTCGCCCGCAATACAAGGATTATTTCCTGTGTGCAGGGTGGTCTATTTTCAAAAAAATAAAAAAGGACCAAAAATATTTTTTTAGCTTTGTAATAGTAAAATATATGTTAATGGATGTCGTAAAAGATGACTAAAAGCTTTATAACGACCTGAGCCAACTCCATCTGATGCCGTTTGGTTAACAATCACATTCCCAAGGAGGGTTGACAAAATTGTCGCCGTATTATTACAAAATGAAAAGGGCACTCCGTGTGGTGACGGAGTAAGAATACAATTCACCACCCCCTATCTTACCCGTGGGTGATCGTAAGAGACGACTAAGGGATATGAAACGCATATATGTCTATGCAAGAGAAGGCACACTCGAAACAAAAACCCTACACCAACACGTCTGACCAGCGCGGTATAGTACGTTAATTTCCCTCCGATTACGGAGGAGGCCCGAGCCCAGCAGTGGGACGGGACATACATGGGCTGTGATGATGTTTAGGGCGACAATTTTGTATTTAACAATTTTCTTTGTTAAACCTTATGCAATGAAAGTTCATAATTCATATAAATGACCGCGCAAAAGCATAATTGTAAAACAATAAATTTACTCCTAGTTACATTAATATTATTACAGAATCAATTACTGTAATTATTCGTATATTTATTAAAACTACAGTTTTATTAAATTTAAAACATGTTTTGTTTAATTTCATTAGATTTTTTTTCAATACTAAGAGATACAGAATAGCCTCATCTTCTGGTGGTAACATCTTCGTACGAAAACATTAGTATAAGGTGATAATGTTAATAAAAGAATAATCGAACTGGCATTCAGAAGCGCGCTTTGTGATAAAAATAAAAATGTCAAGCTTTTTACGACTTTTTTAACATATTTTTTTTTTATTTGGTAGGCTATGGTCCGAACACACGCCGCTCGTTCCGTCGGGGACGATGGAAGAGCAGCGTGTGACCCCATGACCCACCGTATTCCCTCCCTATCGCCATTGGGTGGGTCACTGGGATCGCTTTTCAACATGCTACATTATGATTACGCCTCGTTAAAATCGTCCGAGACAATAGAAGAGCAGACTTGCCCTATAGCCTGTCAATGGTCAGGCGAACTGTAAATTAGTCTCCCTCCGCGCTTGCCGTATAGTTTGTCGAAGAGGGAGACTAATCTACAGTCTCCCTCCTCGCACAAGAAGGCCGACATTGTGAGGCCGACCACCCAGCTCTTTGGTATTAACATGTCGAACGGGATACCCGAAAGGGTAACTTAAAGGCCGAGTCTCTGTAATCAAGAAATTGACCAATGTGGCTTGTTCAATTGACAGAGAGGGATATACAGAAGAGGATAAAGATTTAGCAGCCGTTCAGCCAGCTCGGACGGTTCGGGCAGATTGTGAATACAAGACATAGGCTATCAAAAATAGTGTCATATAATTTCATAGAAATAAAGAAGTTTAAGAACCAAAGTTGGCTGTAAGAGACATTAGAATTTAAAGCAAGCTACCACCAGAAGTATTAATTAACTAAACTACACCTCTACGAAACTTTTATTGTATTATTTAATAAATTTATTATTATTCCCCTATCCAATCTTCACGAAATTATTTCAATCTAAACGAGCTGGGTATAACGAGTTTTCTTTCTCTATAAGGTAATAATACGACAAGGTACTGATTTGGCTAGTTTCTGATACCTATTTATACCATCTACGATATCCCTAAGTAGTATTACCAAATCTGGTTGAGAATTTAATTTAAATTTCAATGAATATCTATTGCAATATATTATAATTAGTATACGTATTTCTTGGCTCGTAATACTTTCATAATAACATACTAATTTATTAATCTATATTTTTTTAAAGTTTTTTTTTTATTTATCCAATTTAAATATTATGCAAAATTTAGGCATTTTAATGCAGTAATATTATGTTATATTATCAATAGGAATTATACTCTTGAGGTATTAATAGAGAGAACTTCTGTTTGATTAAAGTTTATTTATAAGCATTTACTGCTGATAGACAATTAAAATAAGTGTTCATTGAACAATCTGAAACCGTTCAATATTGTATGAAATTAATGATAAATCATTAACAATTAATGATATATGATTCAATATGAGTGATAAATCATTAAAAATTAATGGTAAATCATTAAAAATGAATGATAAATTATTAAAAATGAATGGTAAATCATTAATTCATAGAGAATGTGTTTTTAGAGAATTTTTAAAATATCATATTTTGATTAATTAAAGTAACGTTAATATACATATATAAAACTTCCTACTTCATTTTATTGACTAAATGATTAATTCCAATATTAATTCGTACAAAAATAATACGTTACCATACCTAACTTGAATTAGGTAATTCAAATTAGGTAGTAAGTTTGTATTTTAAATATAGACTATGATAGGAAAAAAATATTATTAGAAAAAAATCAAGTGCTTTTATAAATACGATCAAACGTCTATTTGTCTATGCTTAATATATGACATACTACTATATTATTATTATAGTCTATGAAAAAATATGAGCATCTCTTTCTAACTAACACCAATCGTCTACTACTATCTATCTCTCTCAAATATTGAGTTACTATTCTTGTATTCTAAGCTTTTATGTAATGTTGAGCTAAGAATACATAATGTTAAAATCTCCAATACATACTAGAGATGTTGTCCGTATAAATATTTTTATACGTCTGTATATCAGTTTGGCAACAGATTCTAAATTATATAGATATTTTTAAGACTAAAAACAATTTGTATCCGGACATCTTTGTTATAATAAATAGGAGTCCCAAATTGTGTAAAAAAAACCATGTATCCATGTCGTTTTTTCTTGCAAATTTTAGCCAGGAATATTATGATACCTAGAATCCCAGATTGGCCAATAAAATCTATGTTATATTTAGTCCAACACAATGATGAGTCCACCTCTACTAACCTTCGCGTTTCTACCGCAAATATATTCATGAAAAGTTATTTTTTTCTCCATTTAAGAATTAAAGGTTTAAGATCAGCAGGATGCTTTTCAACTTAATACATTCATCAAAAATATCACAATCACGCGTTTGTACTGGCTAGCCTAAATATTTATTCACATTATTCCTTTCAATATAATTTTATAAATATAATAAAAGATATTTATATTAGAATACCAGCTCTTCAATCTTTGCTGGACTAATGGCCGAGTACCTATAGACTGGTGTCAGGCGGTAATTGTACCTCTCTACAAAGGGAAAGGTTCACGGCAAGATTGTAGAAACTACAGGGGCATAAGCCTCCTTAGCATTGTCGGCAAACTGTATGCGAAAGTGTTGATTGAAAGAGTAGTGAAAGTGACCGAAAAGAAAATATGGGATGCACAAGCGGGTTTTCGAAAGAGTATGGGTTGCACGGATCAAGTTTTCTCTTTACGATGCCTGGCGCAAAAATTTTTGGCTAAAGGTCAGAAAGTTTTTTGCGCTTTCATTGATTTAGAGAAGGCTTATGACAAAGTGAGGAGGAATGAACTGTGGTCGGTACTATCTATGTATGGGGTAAATGGCCATCTTATTCAGGCGCTGAAATCCATTTATAAGGATTCCAGAGCCTGCGTAAGGATAAACGGGTCCTACACTGAATGGTTTAACATTGATAAAGGTGTCAGACAGGGATGTGTAGCGTCACCGTGGCTGTTTAACCTATTTATGGATAGCTGTTTGCAAGATTTGAAAAATAATGAATGTGGTTTAAGAATGAATGAGTTACTCGTCAAATGTCTTCTTTATGCCGATGATCAGGTTTTACTTGCATCGTCGGCTGAAGACTTACAGGCGATGGTAACTACTATGCATGATGCTTTTGAAAGAAAAGGTATGAAAGTAAATGTAAGTAAGACGAAAGTAATGGTCTTTGAAAAGGATAAATGTATGACGGAATGTAATATTTTTATAAATGGTGAGGGATTGGAACAGGTGAAAGAATTTGTATACTTGGGTGTACTGTTTACTAGTGATGGTAAAAATGATGAAGATGTTGAAAGACGAGTAAATGCTGGTAATAAAGTGAATGGGGCATTGTACACTTTTATGAAAAGTAGGAATGTATCTAACAAGGCACGCCTAGCTGTACATAAGGGAGTATTAGTTCCCACTCTCATGTATGGCAGTGAAAGTTGGATTTGGCAGGGAAGACATGAAAGTAGCATAAATGCTGTAGAGATGAGAGCTCTTCGTAGTATGTGTGGTGTAAGTCTGAAAGATAAAATTAGAAATAGTGTTATAAGAGAGCGCTGTGGTATGAATGAAGAAGTAGTGACAAAGATAAAAAAGGGTATGCTGAGGTGGTTTGGACACGTGGAAAGAATGAGTGAAGAAAGGTTGACTAAACAAGTATACAAAGCGAGTGTGAGTGGGACGATTACAAGGGGAAGACCACGTCGTACTTTCCTGGATCAAATTGAAGATGTGTTACTGAAAGGTCAGATTAAGAGTACGCGTAATCGTAGAGCATGCATGAAGACTGTGATGAGTGTGAATGAAGCGATGGAGGTATGTCAGGATCGTGGTTTGTGGCAATCCGTAGTCTCTGCCTACCCCTCTGGGAAACAGGCGTGAGGCTATGTATGTATGTATGTATATTAGAAATATAATTTGTTGCTGTATGATAATGTACATTAAATTATTTAAAATAAAATTATTTTTAAGAATTTTATTGTGTTTGCATTTGATTTCTAATTTCCCGATATTTTGAACACTTTACAGTGTTGCGGCAATGAACACTGCAATCTCCCTAAAAATTGTTTTATTTCATATGTGTAATACTCGCGTGAACATCAGACATTGTTACATTATACTACGCTGAGATGACAGTTAGTTTGACCTGCTAGGAAACTCGAATCAGGGACATCCGGGATAGAATAATACAAAATATTCAATTCATAAATACCGAACAAATGGCTAAGTGTATAAGTAATTGGTAAATGTTAATGGCATATTTATGTAATCCTCCCGCACTTTGTAGTCATTTTTTGTCCGTCTTAAGTCTCACCATGTATCACAAGGTATTGACAATATACAGGGTGGAAGTGGACCGCTCCCGAAAACAAAGACAGGTGACCCTACTGGTCCTACTTGTAATGATAGGGTAGAAAAAAAATAATTCGGAATAAAAAAAATTTTTGTTTTTCACAACAAATTTTAAGATTTTTTCACATTCCACCGTATTAGGACAGTGCCATGTAACAATAATTCCATAAAAAATACGTAACTTTACTCAGATGACAAAAAGACGCAATCTATTCAAAACTCACGATCACATGTTCAAGAGTTCAACGACAACGCGTGGGGAAAAAAAAATTTTTTTTCATCCGAATCGAATTTTTTTCTAGCCTATCATTACAAGTAGGACTAGTAGGGTTACCTGTCTTTGTTTTCGGGAGCGGTCCCCTTCCACGTTCCTGTATAAGTGTCCTGCGATGATAATTATGTTGAATTTTAATATTTTAATGTACCTATTTACTATAATAATTTTATAATAGCTGAAATTAAAGCTATACACAATAGATAATTTAGTAAAGGACGCAATGAGAACACAACGATTTACGGCGAGTGAATAACTAATATTTTGTCACTGATAATTGTGAATGTAACGGCGACCCATTAGATTAGTAAATGATAAACATCGTACAAGTAATATGAAGTCTATAAAAAGTATACAAGTAATGTTTTAGACATAAAAATGTGTGCTCCAGTACATTACCGCCTGGTCGCAATGGATACATGAGAATACTAACTTAGGATAATGTTGTCAAATAACGATTTTATTGGCGAAAGACTTCAAATAATAAAACCCAGAAAGGTCTTGTAGTTATGGGGTTAAACGGTTGACAGTTTTCTGTCTACAGCCGTAGGCCGACCCACTACCATAATCTCACAGAAAATCGACGTCTGAGCAGTGGCAATATGTTGTAGTAGCGCTTCGTTCGGAGAGCGAGAGCCGGCAGTCCACCTTTCTGGGTGAATTTTAGTAGTTTGACTGGTATAGCGAAGGTCCAAGCAATTTATTCCATTTTGCATTCTCATACCTTTATTTTCATTAGGATAGGCGGAGACGAGAAACCACATTTTGCACCCAAACTCCCGAATAACATAGAGCCAAGCTAGACCAATAAAATCTTTTGTTCAAACAGGAAATTAAAGCCGAGACCTCAGGAATTATAACCACATATTTGCGCCAATTATGATGATATATTTTGCTCGTATAATGATCACATACCACAAACCATCTCACTAGAAAGATATAGTCAATGTCCCTTAGAGGCCTCCTCTACTTACTAGGCAATATATAAGCTAAGGTGATAAAGAATGATAGAATATTATAAATGAACGTATTCAACAGCAAAGAACGATATTAATTTTAAAATTTAAATATAAATTCAGCCGACAGAATAAACGTAATAAGTCAGTAATAAAATATTTTATCACTCTCTATATACAGGTGCCGATTTTATTACTAGAATAACTTAAACTGGGTGTAGGAATGACGTCATATAAAACATTAAAGTTAGTTGCAGACTCCTAGCTCTGTCCAATCCCGAGATAAAGTGATTTGTTTCTTATAAAAACAGTAGGATTGTCAGCGTACATTGACCTGCCGGTACATTTCGACCAGCTGTGCGGCGGTGAGCGCTGGACTGTTTGCCTACTAGTTCAATGTCACACGCATGAGTATATACCTACATCGAACTTTTATAGTAAAAGTGTATTGACCGTTTATCAGTAGGGCAATCTAATCAAAACTTAGGTACTGTTTTTTTTTACTGATTTGAGTAGCGTATCATGGTCTGATACACCCCCTTCAAGGATACTACTAATTAAATCGGTAACCTGTATATGTTTGTAACATTGTAAAGACTTCAAAATCATCCTATGTAATAACCAAATATTAGGTATAGATATCACACACAAGTGTTTATTATGATTTTTAGTATATAATTTACTAACCGATCTTGTATTTAAAAATAAAAAACGATGACGTCATTAAAACTTATATACACTAGATATTTTAATTCAAAATTAAAAATCGTTTCCATCAAATCCAATAGCACACTATCTTAAAATTAAATTTGAACTAATTTGAATACATTTTGAATGTAATCATTTACCTAAATATCTAATTAATTTTCAATTTGGTGCTTTTCATGTCGATTTTATATTTAACTCTGTTTACATAATACAATTAGAAAAAAATAATTATATTAAATTTATGCTTTGATCATACTTTAAATACAAAACAGAATAATTGATTGGTTTATTACAATTATTCTAATAAACCATTTACGTCACAGAGTAATGTAAATTATACTTTTAAAACATTAATTTAATAGAGTAACGCAATAATTTTTAAACGTTTAACCGTAAAAAAGTCTGTAACGTATATTAAAAATAAAATATGATGTTTAATTAACCATTAATCGGCAGAAAATATGTAATTCAATGTTTTTTTTGGTCAATTGTAAATTATTATATCAGCTGTGAAATTAAACTATTTTTACGAATATTATCGCGTTTGTATTTGATTTTTTTTTTACTTTCCCGACGTTTAGAATACTTCGGCGTTCATGGTCACAGAAGTACCATATATTTCAAATATGTAATACTCCCGTAAAGATAAGAATACATTATATATCATCAGCTATAAACAGAAATTGATTACATAATCAGCTCATTATTCTTAAGTAAATAACTACATATTATATAAACAGATATCAAAGTTGACATGAAAAACATCACACCAATGATTTACGAATAATCATTCAAACCTTCCCGAGTATAAGCCTATCCCATGGCGTGTTCACGGCGGGAGCCCGAGTGCTTGGGCCCCGTGGGGCGCAAGGCTCCCGTATAGCGCCTGGGACGCGGGGATCACGCATCACCGCGACGGACAACTGCTCGCTACTGACTTGCCAGATAAGCATGAAAAACCGCTAGTGCCCGATTGTAGACTGGACATTGATCCCCTAAGAAAGGAAAAACATATTTTACAGTTTTATCTTCGAATAGAGTTATAGAAAGCTTCACCGTAACTCATATGCGTCGAACTATTGGACTCAGATCTCTACCACTAAAGGAGGGAAATTGACCTAATATACCACGCTGGTGCGACGAATAGGTATAGGGTTTTATTTAGAGTTTTCCTTCTCTTGGATAGATGTCATATGCACATTATTCGACCCTTATTCGGCTTTTACGATAACCACGGGCTAGAAAGAGGGTGATAAATTGTATTCTTCTCAGTCTCCACACAGAAAGATATAGTGGATTTAGTAGCCTTCGTCATAATTATCCTTGTATTTAAAAAGACGGTATTAAGCATACTAACTTGTAGTGGTGACTGTCGAGGGTCTCGTAGAAATACATGAGCTGCGCGTCGGGCAGTTCACAGCGCCATTGTAGTAAGTAGCTGCCCTGCTCCAGCATCACGTGGGAACCCTGCGAGACGATCAGAACATAAGGAGAAAGGTAAGACAATGATAAATAAAACAATATCGTTTAAAAAATTGTTAACGGGCGAAAATATTCAAAAATTAAAAAAAAAACACGTTTTTAACGCTATAAAAATATAAACAACCATTAAAAAGTTCCACTATCCATGTCCAGATTCCATCATCAGATCCTCGTCACCATCTATCTATCGGAGTCGTTAATACCAACCATATGCCGAAACTAGAAAGGTTTATTGACAACCATTGAAGAGTTCCACTGAAAACATCATGTCTCCATTATCAGATCAGTTCAAAGATACCAAATTATTGTACAGTCATACATAGCCTGATGCGTACCTGTATGCTCTCACCGTCGTGGCAAACGAGGGTTGGCTCCACTCGGTGGTAGTGTTCACTCTCCCGCCACCCCTTCTGTTCGAGGACCGACTTTTGCTCCTCGCCCGCACCTACGCACAGGGCTGCAATGTACACCAGTATACGTTTTATGGATCATGTAAAATAAACAAAATACAAAAACAATACATACATATCATCACGCCATATCCCTTGCAGGGTAGGCAGAGAGAACAGAGTGCCAGAGAACTCTATCCTTGCATACTTCACTCGCTTCCTCAACATTCATAATTCTCTTCATACACGCTCGCCGGTTTCGGAGACTCTTGACTCCACCTTCCTTCAGTACATGACCGATCTGGTCTAGGTAGGTTAGTTTCGGTCTCCCCCGGTACTTACATTCTTCCACTTTCGCATTGTATATCTTCTTAACCAGACGTTCGTTCGGCATTCTTTCCACATGTCCGAACCATCGGAGCATTCCCTTTCGCATCTTTACACCAATACTCTCTTTCATACCTACTCGCTCTCTTACGTCGTCGTTACGAATGCGGTCGGTCAGCCTAACTCCACAGATTTTCCGCAGAGATCGCATTTCGACCGCATTAATTTTATTTTCATACTCTTTTCTGCATACCCAACTCTCGCTTCCATACAGTAATGTTGGGACAAGCACTGCATTATGTATTGCTACACGTGCCTTCTGGCTGAGGTGGTGGCTGCCGAGAAGTTGCCCCAACGCTCCGTTCACTCTATTTCCCGCATTCACTCTTCGCTCTATATCAGTGGTGTACCTTCCATCTCGGCTAAATCCACATCCAAGATATACAAATTCATCCACTTGCTCTAGTACATCATTACCTATTGTTACTCTTACATCTTTTCTGGCTTCATCTCTTTCAAAGACCATTATTTTGGTTTTGCTCACATTCACATACAAAAACAAAATATATAAATAATAACATATATAATAACGTTTAACCTAAGATAAGAACTGAACAGGCAGCACACCTAGTGGTAAGTGTTACTGCCACCCATGGACCTTTGCAATACCAAGAGTATAGCTGGGCCGCTGCTTACCAATACAATCCAAAACCCACCCAGTTGGGCTTCCGGCTATCTCGCTCAGCGAACGAAGCGCAATAGCATATTGTCGTTACTCAGACGTCGATCTCCTGCCAGAGTGTGGTACTACCCCGGACGGACCGGCCCGCGGCTGTTGACAGAGAACTGCCAACAGCATGGTCCTACCACTAAAATAATTTTTATAACCACAGTACGCATTATCTGTTTTCTAAATAATTTGATTTTTAATTCTTGCCTACAGTGGAGATTGAAACGTTTCACTTATAAAAATAAAGAAAATAAATAAAAAAAAAACAAAATGAAAAGGATGAACGATGAAAATTGATTATCTGTATCATTATTTTAAATACATTTGTGGGACGGCACTTGGTCGACATCTGGTGGTGGTGTGCCTGCTTGTGTATGTGTGTGTGTTTGCGAGTGTGTCGTATACATTATATCCCACCTGTGACGTCGGCGGGTGGATGTGTTAGCTCGTGCTCGCTGCGGTACACGGTGAATGCGATGTCGTGCCTGAGCACATCGAAGTCCCACGTGAGCACACTCTGCGGGTCGCGGTTCGACACAATCACCTCGTGCACCTAATACGATATAAGTATGTATATATTTTTTGGCAGGCTATGATCTGGATACACATCCTCTGTTCCATCAAGGATAATGGAAAGGCGGTGCGTGACTCCATAACCCACTGCATCCCTTCCCATCGCCATTTAGCTGACCACTGGTACCGAATCCTTGACGTCCGTGGCCAGCCCAGCAGATGGTATTATGTCTTAAAAGTTCTTTGTGTGATTAATTGTAAGTTTGTAAAGACATATAATTCCGTGCAAAGATGGAGCATGCATGAGCACCATTCACACCCTCTCTCCTTACTTCCGGCTGTTACAAAGGATGTCTAAAGGGATATACGACAAATTCGAAACAAAACCTTTTAACTGGGTCTGGGTCTTTTATTGGGTCAATTCCATACCTATTACGGAGGAAACTTGTTCTGAAAAATGGATGTATTTGGATTAAAAAATAAGAATTATCTTCGATTACCTGTCCTTTGCCCAAGCTGACTGAACGGTAGATACTGTCCTCGCTAAGAGGATCGCCATCACGCTCGGTGAACGCACCGCTCACATACAGACTCTTCGGTACCAACCCTCCTTCATGCACAAAACTCTGCCGAAAAAAATATTAGAACATAATTAACAGAAGAAAAAAGAAAATATTAAAGTATATGTTTCTAGCTTACATAAAACATTGATGTATGGAGTTATACGAAATAAAACTATTTTTAACGGATTTTATCGCTTAGTCATTTTGTTTTTAATATCTCTATGGTGCGAATATTTTTCGACATTCATAGTTACGGGTGAACTAAGAAGCATATTTTATTTTTTTGAGAAAATCTCTTCCCTTTTTTGGAGATTTTGTCTTGGATGTTTAGACCTTTAAGCAATAAGATACATATGACAATTGATGATTAATTCAATTAGTTTTTACCCACATTTTTCATATAATTTTCTTCAAAAAAAGATAAAATAGATCAAAATCATATTGTTCAGTCATTTATTTTTTTACGTCTTCTTGTTCTTCTTTTATTTGTATTGGTAATCAGTTATTTATACAAGCCATTGTTGGCAATTCTTCTTCCCCTCTTTATTCCCTTCATATTAGTCACTGTTCGTTAGCAAGTCAACGTCAATAATGCTATGGCCTCAATGTTAATGATGTCTTCTAGGAATTTTAGTAGTTGTAAAACATTTTTATTTACCCCTTTCATTCACTACATCTCAGCAGTTCACATTTGTTAATAATATCCAATTCATTACTTTAATATTGCCCCAACTCTTTCGAGCTGGGGTTTTGTACTAAAAAAGACATGCTTTAGCATCGTAGCGAGTATACTTCGTATTAAAACTATATTTATCTTTTATTCATAACCGCTTACATTTATTTAATGTCTAAACCGAGTTATTAAAAACAAAATTATATATGTAAAAAAATCTTAATAAAAACCCGCAAAATAGTTTTATATCATACTAGCTGTGCCAGCAGTTTCGTTTGCATACACTATTTATATATTTTACTAAACTATTTTAATTGGAAATCTACATAACCTCGCAACATTAGTACCGATTTGTACGCCGATTTTCTTTTCGAAAGCAGATTAAAAAAGATCTTGAAACTTTCAGCTCGACAATTCCAAACTCAGCCGCTAGAGTATTTTTTTGATATTTGAAAATGGTAAAATTTATAGTAATTTTGAAAAATTTAATCCTCATTCTACATAATTTAGAAATTCCACCAAGACTGCATTTATCTTTGTCAAAACAATATGTTACTAAACCCTTATTTAATATTCATAATCTTTGTCAATAAACAGACTATCTGATACAATAAGATTGTTTATAATCTAACTAGTAGTTTCTGATATTAGGGCGAGCAAACAAACAAACTCATCAGCTTTTAGATATAGGTGTGTAATAGTTGATTTATTTATATAATATAGACATGGTGGGTTAGCATTACTAATGAAATATATCGTGTCTGAACATTGTGCGCTGACGGTTGTCGAACTTGTGACATTGACAGTTAGAGCAGACGCGTTCCATGCAACATATTAAACATTATATACATATATATTTGACAAATAATTTTCTATCATTCTAAATGTATTACAATCTATAATCCTTACTAATATTATAAATGCGAAAGTAACTCCGTCTGTCTGTCGCTCTTTCACGCCATAACTACTGAACTGATATAAATGAAATTTAGTACACAGATAGTCTAGAGCCTGATAAAGGACATAGGCTACTTTTTAATGCAAAAAAAAAGAGTTGTAAAGGGGGATGAAAAGTTGTAAGGAAGTATCGTCGTTTTTAAAGCCAGAAGGTTGAAACTTATTTTAGGCTATTGATTAGATATAAATAAATATGACATTAAAATTTTGTAAAAAAAAAATACGCTTAAGGGTAAAATAAAAATAGGGGATGAAAAACTTTAGGAAAGTAACTTTTAACGCGGGCGAAGCCGGGGGCAGAATCTAGTTATAATATATAAACACGCGATTGAAATAAAACTTTTTGACATTGTAACACATTGTAATAAGTATATGTACGTAAAGTTAAATAGAAATAAGTTACGTTACCGTCAAGACTACTGCCAAAAAAATAGAAAATATGTTGGATAATAGAAAATCTAGCCCGTTCTTCTATCAGTCCCGCCGTCTATCCGTACAGCCTTTCTAAAATTGTAACATCCTACTGCCCCATCGTACTAACGTTCGTCCGTCCATCCAATCAATTAATAAAACGAAAATATATTATTGTAAATAGATAAAAACGTCTCGCGACAATATTATACAGGACTACTGAAAAAAATAAATATTAAAGAAAGAAATTCGTAAAGAAATACTTCAAAATGATCGTTCTCAATATGTAATTATATTACATGGATGCACATCTGTACTAACCAATCTTAAATAAGTATTAAAATGACAAATACGTAATTCTCGGAGCACTGTGTGTGTGCGTGTATGTGTGTAAATACTCGACTGTGATAACTCACAATAGCACGACAATCGATACATTATTACATGACAAATACAAAGACCTCGGCATCCGCGACCTAATATATATTGTAATATTGTCTTCAACTAATTTAAATATGGCTGAAAAATTCTGCTATTTGCACAGCCGTAGCGGCCATTTGTTCCAAGGGGCCTCCCAAATCGCTTGTACCTTTAAGATCTATACCCCCAATAAACTATTTCCCAAGATAATCAAAATATATTGCTATTTAGTTAGTTTCTCTTTCTCTTCTTGTGACGATATCAAAAACGTATCATCCTGATCAAATCATTCACAAACCATGTTTTATTTTAAACTTCAGATAAGCACAGAGAAATTTCTTTCATAAATATACACAAAATTAATTGAACCAGGAAATGGAAAGCAGAATGGCAACATGAATACTAAAAAAAGGGAATTAGAAAACATGATAAACTTTGAGAAATTTAATGCATATAATCAATATTAGAATTGTATTTAAAATATCAATTTCACAAACTGAAAATTGATAGTAAATCTTTATAGGTAAAATTGAAATAAAGTGAAGGCCACGGATACCAGAAGTCTTTTTGACGTTACTTATCGCCGTACAAAGTCGTAAAATCGATGTGGCACGTTTAGCGACGCATCTATTATGTCCGACTGCCACAAAAAAAAAACAACAACAATTTATTGAAATATTCGATAAATCTTCGATCACTCATCTGAACTTCGGATTCTCGGCAGCAAAGACACCAATATCCTACTCACATACTGATAAACCATAATACTAAATCTAAGACAAGTAATGTAAAATCATAGGTGCTTTTTTGTCTAATCAAAAGTGACGGAAAACTCATCATGTTCAATTCACACTAGGGTGACGGAAACTCGTCATGCGCAATTCATCGGATCACTGGGATCAATTCCTTAACTGTCCCGCCCGCTATGTTACCCATTTTGGTCATCTCCCGCCAAAGCCTCGGTAATATTTTTATCGGAGCGATATTTTCACGTAGTCGGAGTCTCTGTAGGTAACGCACTACTCCCTGATTCGGGAAAGCGAACGCCTTTGAGTATGTAACCGTCACTTATGATTCTTTAGTTGGTATGTAACCGTCACTTATGATCTCGTTATGTCCATAAATTAAACATTACCTAAACGTCACCAGGTTAGGTAAGCAGGCACGTGGACCTTCGTGGAACGGGTTCCACGAAGGTTAAAGGTTAATAGAAACGTAGACTTCATTTAACCGTGGTAGGTAATACCTAACTAAACTAATTAGTTTATACTTTAGAGACAAATAGGCCAGAGGGTAATGGACCTTTTTTTTCGCGGTGGACTATGGATGTGGTCGCGCCCCGCCAAATCGGTCCGGGGCAACGGAAGAGGCGGCGCGCAACCCCATAGACCCACCCTGCAAACACCTCTCTTCGCCGTGCGAGCGGGCCACCGGTACCCGATCTTTGTTTTCGGTGGCCCGCCCGGCGGTTTACCCTCGCGGGTTCCTCTCGTGTAGACGCCCCGACAACGGAAGCTCGTCCTCACGCTGTGGCCTCACTTCGGGTGACCGGACTATTTCCCGGTCCGATCTCCCGATGCCTCGGCTAGGGCGGCATCAGGCGCAGATATTCGCCTTCGCGAGTTATGGGCCTAGGGCAGTCTTTCCATCTACAAGTTCGAGAGACAAGGCAGGTTCGAGAGTGCGCACGTCTTCTATGCACACCTCTCTGAGGACGACTGGGCCCTCTGGAGTGGAGTTACTAAGATGGCATTCAACCTACCGTGAGTGGAGGGAGGAATGTGATGAGCGTAGTCCTCAATCCCAGCAAACAATAAATAAAAGAACACCGCGAGGTTTTAGCAGGCATACTAAGTCAACGGAAGTCCGGGGTAACCTCTTCTTGTACAGCTAAAGGGATTCCTCAAATAAAAAAAAATTGTTTTAATTTTTACTTTTGTTGTAATTTTTACACTTCATCCATCAGCCTAACGACATCCACTGATGGTCATAGACCTCCATAAAGGAGGGATATAATATCATAACCATCACCCTCCCCTTCTCGAAGGCGGGTTGGTTATAGTTTAACTTATACATGTCCCAGGAGAGTGCTGATGACTCTTCTCCTGATAATTACTCAGCCGGTTAATATGACTCGCTCGATATGTGAAGAATGGTGACATATTGTATTTTTGACCTATCACCAAATGGGGAGACTATTTCATAATACACAATCAATTAAAAGTTATAATTTATTATTTATGTTACCTTGCAAGGTCCCCCAAGGAAGTCAGGTATGAGATCTTTGGGTATATAGTCGAGTAGACCGCCTGGCTGCAGATAGTCTTTGCCGCCATAGAACAGGAACTTACTGCGGGTGTTCTCGTCTGTAACATTATTGCAATATCGTAAGAATTTTAAAATAAAGGAGAGATAGGGAGATCCACTAGATTCTCGTGTTTAATGAATATACAGCACATCTCAAGAAAAGGAACAATACTGATTAGGATCGAGAGAGATTAGGATATAAGGAAGTCATCTTACTCCTATGTGATATGAAACATCTAGAATGTTGAAATTTTCCGCGGAGCTTCGAATATTGGTTAAACAGATGCTTCGCAGGACGGCTCCATTTCAAATGCAAATACGGCAATAGGAATAATTGTAGTAGTAGGGCACCGTTGGTGGCAGTTTTCTACCTGCAGCCAAAAATATGTCGGCTCATCTGGGACTTCCCACACTTTTGTGAAAATCGGTAGCAATTTACTAGAGCCTTTCGCTCGGTGAGCGAGAGTGACGGAGGACCAAATTTTCCTTCTCTCAATTCTGGCACCTACGGCAGGCAATGACTAGGCTGCGTGCCTGGTATTCCTGAATTCCATGAGAAACATTTACCACTAACCATCAAGTAACCTATTTGATGATGTAAAGACCAATAAAAGTATAAAATTTCATCCCCAATTGACTGCCAAGCCACACTACAAAGTATTTTATAGGACTAGGCTTCTGCACATTTCCACCACTGTAACTTCTGTAAGCCAGGATCTACAACGGTCTCTCTATAAATGTCACTGAGGTTTGAATTTCAGGAAATCTTTAGATACTTAGAAAAAAAATAACAGGAGGACACTACAAATTCTATAAAAATAACTCACCAATAAAAGTGCTAACGATTGTCCACAATATGGGGAAAACTCTCGGCGCTCTCACGATGAGCACCCGCCCCATTGTCTCTGGGTAATTAGCCTCAACTATTTGGATGATACGCAATAACGCTCTAACCCCTGGCCGCCAAAGGTGACGCATGTTCAACCCGTCCAGGTCTACCAACAGGCACCACGATTGAATCGCGTGCTCGGAGGAGCGAGTCGCTTCTTCCAAAAGTTTCAGACCTTCCTCGCACACGTGAAGTGTCTGGAAATTGGAAAATGGGATTTGATTTTAAAGAAACATTTTTAAGACTAATAAAGTATCTTTACACACTTCCACTAGTCTTTCCATTATCCGTGTGATGTTTTAATATGAAAATAATGTTTCATCACCTTTCTATTAAGGCGTGTGATTGTAAAACACGAGTAAGAGATGCAAGTAGATAATATCATTGCAAGAGAAGGAAACCTGTCTGACTAGAGTGATTAATATTAATCGGTATATTATCGATTAATATATACCGATTCCTCTTCTATTGTGGTGGAGGCACCAGCTCTCAGAGCCTCCATGATCTAAGTTAAAATGATGAATTCATTCGTACTCATAACTTACCAACTTTAGAAGTCCATCTTCGCCAATAGATTTGAGCAGACCTTTGACATCCATCTGACCAAGTCTTAGTATGTATAGCGGACGTCCGTCTAATAACAAAATATATCAAATTATCATCATAATAAAATTTACTTTCGTTCGACTGAAAATTAAAATAAGCGGGATAATATATATTTTGAGGGCATAATGGTGCGATTCATTAAACGCATTATGAGTGTACTTCCATATATCTGTAAAGCTATGTTTGGTTATAACTAATATTACAAATATGGAATTATAACCTAAATAAATGTAACATTATTTATAAAAACTGGCACACGTGGGACTCGAACCCACCCCTGTTGGAAATCCGTTCCCATCGTCTACTACTTAGACAAATGCGAGCTGTCGTATGACAATTTTCGTTCATATTATTTTGATCTTGGTCTTTATGTGAGACGTGTGCCATCTATCGAACAACGATTGAACATTGTGCCGATTTAATACTCTAATCTTTCAGTTAGAATTTTATTATACCATGACACGACCCTATCATAAAAAAATACTAAGATTTAACATTTAACATGTTTAAAAACTTGTTTCCAATCGCAAAATTTTCTTTTCGCTCGTAAATATTTTTTTTATAAATAACTTAACAGGTTAAATGGTAAATCTCAATAATTTGTATGACATTCATCATCATCATCACAGCCCATAAATGTCCCACTGTTCGGCTCGGTCCTCCGTAATGGGAGGGAAATTAACCTACTATACCACGCTGGCCAGACGTGTTGGTATAGGGTTTTGTTTCGAGTTTTCCTTCTCTTGCATAGATGTTATATACGTTTTATATCACTTAGTCGTCTCGTACGATCACCCACGGGTAAGATATGGGGTGGTGAATTGTATTCTTACTCCGTCACCACACGGAAATGTATGACATTATTGCTTATGATTTGCAAATAATAGTTAATGATCGAGTTCTTTGACTTTGTGAAACATTTACATGATTTAATAGAATGAAGCCATATAGAGTCTAGTGTCTCTTTATCTGTATAACATCTCTGTATTTACCATACACATGAAAACAAATAAATAATAATTATGATACGAGTGGAACATAATATATCACCAATCAGATTTATACCCATTTTTATTGATCGGTTAATTTTTTAATGAATCAAAACTATAAGAGATTGAATACTCGAAATAGAAACCTATAACAATCAGTCTAATCAGCGTGGTATAATAGATCAATTTGTTTTCCACTGTAGAGGAATCCCGTAAATTAGTGTGTTAATGGACTAAAGACATCATTCCACCGAGCCGTCCAGTGCGACGGGAGGGCGGTATTTTCCTCATTATTCTTCGTGAGACAGTCCGACAGGAACGCAATTATTACCCTCCAGTATACTCTCGGCCTTAGGTTTTTGCAAACAAAAATCTCTGTTTGCAATTACTCGAAGACACTTACTCTTTTTCTATTAACGTGGTGAAGAGAAGTAATGACTTTTGTATTAGGGTATTCGTAAAAGTTAGATCGTAAAAAGTGATCGGTGAGCCTGCTCTCCAATTCCGATCGATCGTATGGAATTTTATGTTTTGTACTTTTTTAAAATTATTGTTAATGACATCATTTTAATATTACCCACTTATAAGAATAAATAAAACATGGTTCACCATTGGGGAGCAAGTATAATTCTCTAGAATACGAAACATTAAAATTTATAATCTCGATTGATCGGAACCGGAGAATAGATATCCGGGTACCACTTATGCGATTTGATCTAACTGTTATTTTTGCATTATACTTTGAAATAAGAAATATTTCACAGTTCGAAGTAGAATCATACTGGAGCTAATATTTACTAAATATGTACAAAATTTTATATAAAAAGAAAACAAACCAGCCGAGTTTCTTAGCGGGTAGTAGGTTATTGTGTTAATTTCAGACAAAAATCGTAGGTAAATAATAAATCAAAATGCGGGTTGCATTTTGATTATCAACGCATATGTCTGGTACAACCAACAAGCCAAGTTCAGAATCAGTTATTAAAAAATATCAACCATCTCACCCTTGTCATGATGATGCCAGCCACCAGGGAAGTACTGTTTTACAACATCAGGTGTCTCGTACTCGGACAAGATTCTGTCGACTTGATGCTTCTTGCGCCAAAGGAGCGACAGGGAGAGCATTTCCCGACCCTTCTCTACATTGAAGTCGCGTGCGCGTAGGAACCTCAGCAGTGTTGTATCACTTGGCACCTGATGAAAAAGAATAAAAGTTTTAGACACGCTGTAGTTGTGTGTGTCCTTTTCTTTGTAGTGGTAGAGCCACTCTATTGACAGTTTTCTGTCTATAGCCGCGGGCCGGTCAGTTCTGTTAGTAGGTAGTCCCACACTCTCGCAGAAAATCGACGTCTGAGCAGTGGTAATGTGCTGTTCCGCTTCATTCGGTGAGCGAGAGAGCCGGCAACCCAACTTTCTGGGTTGGGTTTAGGTTTTTTCATGGTAGACAGCGGCATAGCTGTACCCCTGGTATTGCAAAGGTCGGCATGGGCGGCAGTAAAACTTACAATCAGATGTGTTGTTTGTTCGTTTGCCACCAAGAGCAATGAAAA
This sequence comes from Lymantria monacha, assembly GCA_905163515.2. Classification (NCBI taxonomy): domain Eukaryota; kingdom Metazoa; phylum Arthropoda; class Insecta; order Lepidoptera; family Erebidae; genus Lymantria; species Lymantria monacha. The sequence continues at coordinate 31,821,298 of LR991093.1, forward strand.
AATAAAATCCGACAAGTACGAGTTGTACTCGCGCACGAAGGGTTCCGTAAAACTAAAAAAAAAACAAGTTTGTTATATGGAAGCTTCCCTTAAATATTTATTTTAGTTTATTTTTAGTATTTGTTGTTATAGCGGTAATAGAAATACATCATCTGTGAAAATTTCAACTGTCTAGCTATCACCTTTTTTTATATACCTGCCTGGTGACAGACGGACGGACAGCGAAGTCTCAGTAATAGGGTCCCGTTTTTACCCTTTGGGTGCGGAACCCTAAAAATACTAGTCAAACAAACGTTAGACGTTCATCCAATTTTCTCGAAAATAAATAACGGTATTCTTTTCATCGTGATCTAAAATAATTGCTTAAAGAACAATGACACATTGTAATCTTAATCAGTCACCACACGGTGGATGTGATTTAACTTACGATAGAAACGCATCACCATTGAATCTGGGATAGAATATTTTCTTTTTTTTTTTGACTCTCTCCACCACACTTTATCGCTGTAACTCCTATAAGCCAGGATCATCAATGATCTTTATAAATGACACTGAAGTTCCTCAGCAACTTCTAGAAGACGCTTTTAATATAATTATATTGGGACCCACAAATTGAATTAAATAAGAAAAATAGGAGTTGTGTGAGTGGACAAATACCACTGTCCTCTTATAAAGTGGTCGATTTAAATCAAAATTGATATAATAACAACATAGAAATAAAATTGTTTTGATTTAATTCAGTATCATGCAGACGTGTTTAAGAGAATGTGGGGTATATCGGTAAAACTGTGATTTCGCCTTTTTTACATAGTATAAAGCAAAGTTGACACCTCGTCGTCTGTACGTTTAGATCTTTTAAACTACGCAACGGATTTTACACTGTTACAATTAATACACTGTTATATTTCTTGGAAAATTACATTTTTTTTACAAAAACATATAAGAGCAGAATTCCAAATCAACGTATACTAATACAAAACATAATACAATTCGATTAAAATTACAAGACATGTGAAGGAATGAAAGAAACTTACTATAGTGAGTAGTAATTTTTGAATCTTTTTGTTACAACCCTACACGTATTGTATAGTAAATTTACAAAACGGAATTATAGCATTACTTTCTTGTTGTGCGTATAAAACTTACAACGTTTTTTGTAAAAAAATTGCAGAAAATTTTAACAGTGTGTGACATAGAGTGATTCAAGAGTAAGGTTTATATGTATAGGTATATATACATATAGTATGAAAAGCCGAGAATTTAAAAGATTTGTAATGTAATGTGGTAAAACAACATATTTTTGTGTGCTTAGAATGTTTACATTGCAAACACTGGTTTTACAAGTTTACAAGATCGATCAAATTAATGTACTACGAAATTTGTATATCTTAAAAATATTATGAGTTCTAATGTTTACGCGAGTATTACACATTTGAAATAAAACTACATTTACGGATTCTATCGCGTTTGTATTTGAATTGAATATTTGAATTGATTCTTAAAAATATCTACAAAAAGCCCGCGCTGGTGTATGGTATATGTCTATCTCTTAAGAATAATTTTTGGTAACATGATTATTTTTTTAAATGTTTTTTGCATGTGGTAGCGGCTACGAATACTACCAACCCTTACTTTGCTCGTGGATGTCGTAAAAGACGACTAAGAGCTTTATAACGACCTGGGCCAACTCCATCTGATGCCGTTTGGTCAACAATTACATTCCCAAGAAGGGTTGACGTCTGGCAGGCGGGCGGTCATAAAACTATTGCCAATAACTTTTACAATATGTACTATAAAAGAAGAGTACATATTGTATCGACCTCAAATAATTAGGATAAGAGTACGAGAATGATGATGTTACTAAAAAAAATATTAATAATAATAATAATCCACGTATGTTAAGTGCAGACGTGGTATGTCATCGGTAGGTGTCCCATCCCAATATTTAGATTAAATTTCTCCAAAGGCCTCTACGTGTTGGATCCATATCCCCATGTAAGCCTCCCAAAGGACCGGGCATCTTCCCTATGGAAGATCCCGTGAATTAAAAGGAGATACAATAATAATAAGGTTTATATATACTATCTTTACTTTTTTAAATAGATTGTGTGTTTGTAGATTTTTTTTTGTTTTTTACTGTATATGTATGTGTGCTTGTTTGTTTACCCCTTTAATCTATTTAAAAATGTATAAATAAGAAATGAATAAATAAATAATAATAATATTTATTTATTACTCCGTACAATTCAGGTTATACATAGAACAAGAAAATATGCTAATGAATGGGTTTGTTTGTATGTAAGGAGCTGGTGTCTGAAGTGGGATATACCTGTATTACAGATCACCAGGTCCTCACCCCGGCCAGCGAAAAACTTAATCAAACAGAATAGGAGCCATATAGATCCTAAAACTAATTTACATTTTTTTACAAACAAACAAAAAATAAACAAAAAGAAAAAATATAATTAAAAAAATATAGAATATACTCGTATGTTTTGAATTTACAAAATCATGATTAAAGTAATAATTGGCAAGTATAATTGCACGAGTGTATATTTATGTGTGTGTGTGTGTGTTGGTGTGAGTTAGCTGGAGGGTGAACGTACGTAAGCGCATGCTGCGTGAGTGAGATTGGATGAGCAAGCGCGTGAGTGTGTTAGGTTATTGCAGTAAGTTTTCTGTATCTGTGTAATCTAATTTTTAAAACCATTCTTTTAGCACTCTGACACATATTATATTATTGTATATTATTACATATTATTTATTTACAAAGCTATTTTAAATAATACAGTTTTATTTCTTAGTCTCTTAATACGCATAGAAATATATGGTGCATTTAGGGTAAATCAAAATACTCTTACAGCATATCATAAAAATGAATATTTTAGAAATTATCAGAGATTAAAAATGCAGGGTCAGAGCGGCCGAAACCGTTGCGAAGCGAGGCCGGTCGCTAGTTACATATAAAGCGTATAAGATGTATTACTTGCTTTGTTATACAATTATAATATATTATTCTTACTCTGTAGAATGATTTAAGAATACACGCATTCGTTAACCTAGTCACATCCTCTGCTGGATACATATCTCCTCAATAGAAAAATACTTGTACAATCCCTACATTTGGTAGGCGTGATGGCCATGATTGATTTGATTTGTCATATACACTACCCCACTTTACAAACACAAATTACACCCACACTCGGCAAGATAATTTGTTGATCGCGCAAAGTGTTCTCCTGCATGACAATCGGACTCGTAAAACATAGCATGGTAGGTAACCCATGTGCCATCTGTAAATTTAGTTTAAAATAAAAAAAAACTGAATAATAATTTTTATTAATTTGTATCATGGTAGACTTTTTATGAAATTTAATTGTGAACCGAAAAAGAAACGGAGTAGGAATACTATTCACCACCCTCTCTCCTGCTGGTGGTTGTTGTAAAAGAAGACCAAGGAATATGTATGCACATAACATCGAGGCATAATAAAAAAAATAAATTAAAAATTTTAATAAGCCCCCGACACAAAAACCTAAGAACCCTTTAAAAAGTAAAAAAGTGTGTGTGTCAGTTCCGACGCACGACTGGAGTTTTCTCCTTAAGTACGATTATCAAAACAGGCGCAAAAAAAGCTCATTTGACTAAAAATAATATATATATTTTTTTATTTACATTTATTAAAACTGTTCAGTGAAGTATTATATCACGTCAGAAAGTGAAAGGTGCGCAGAATAGGTTGCGCACCAAAAACGTAACGAGGTCATTCGATCACTAGATTTTACTCCTCAATTTTTTCTCATACCGGGCGCCTTATATGAAAATCGATTCTTAAGGAGTAAACTCCAAAAATAATAAAAAAATAAACTCAATCTTAAAGTACCTAAGTATATATTAATAATTCTAAAAAAATACGTCGCGTTGGGGATTACACCATATTATTTTGTAATGGGCATTTGATGCGCTTTCATTGGGACTCAAATGAAAGCGCATCAAATGCCATTCCTTCTGAAGCAAATATGTTATCTGCACATCAAATTCCTCAGTCATCTTTTACGATAACCACGAACGAGTGTGGGTGTGATGTATTGTATTCTAACTCTATCATAGCCCGCCAAAACGTTCGTAATATCTACGTTAATAGACTCCATTAGAGCTGCAAACATAGCGATCAATACAAGTCGGCTAATAAACAGAGTGTTAAATATAAAATGTGGAATGTACGAAATAAATAAACATTGTAATGCACGTTTTTACAACACGTGTTAACAGAGTTTCTATGTTATTTGTGTAATGAATTGTGATTAGCTGAATTTGCAACCTTGAAATAATATCCGTCATTTTGTAAGCAAAGTTTGGGAATAAGAAATGTTTACGAGAGAATAGATTAAACTTATGTAGCACATTCATGAGATTTTCGATTAACGACGAGACGAAACTATTAAAACTAGAACTACGATATTTTGTCTGTAGTTTCTTTTGAATAATCTGAATAATCTTTTTATTAGTAAATGTGGTATTTACAAGTCAAATGTAGATATCGTCAAACGTATACAATCAATAAGGTCCTTTATATACATAATACATTAAAATTAATATGATACATTGTGAATAAGTTAATTTTATATATTTACAGTAAAAAAGTGCAAATAATCAGTCTTATATTTACGTGCAATCAGAAAATATACATTTATAATTGTTATATTATTAAAAAAATATATATTAACTTGGGAACAAAATTCTCAAGTTGGTAGAAGGCATTTTCAATCAGCCACATTCTTCAGTCTACTCTTAAATATAGTCAAATTAGGTGCATCAGTAATATATACTGGCAGCTTGTTATACAAAGTGGGGCCCATTACATGTGTTAATTTATCAGATCTGGCAAGTCTGCGGGGAAACTCAGCGAGTTTTCTGTTACCGCGCGTGTTAATTTTATGATTTAGATATAATCTTAGTAACTATAAATCATAAAAAGAAACTACAGACAAGTACAGTAAAGGATTTTGTAAAATTCATCCCTAAATCACAGGGATAAGATGGCAAAGTCTGTATGAGAAGAAATTAGCCTTCATCCATGCAAGCAAAACAAACTATATGGGCTAAAAAAAAGAAATATAAAAAAAATAGCTAACCTTCCCCTTCTGTAGATCAGCGATCCACTTGCGAAGCTGTAGAAGCCGGGACTCTTGCATTGGAGTCAGCTCGCCAAGATAACGCTTGATGTACTCACTATCCAACGTATATTGGTCTGCAAAAACAAAATTGTATATTTAATCAACACTAAATTAACACTATAAAGCAGTGGTTCTTAACCAGTGGTCCCTGGAGGCATTCCGAGTGGTCCACTAAACTATCGTAATAAACAGGTGACGTGATGTGATGAGTAGAGTAAACACAACCGCGGGGAAATTGAGTGACAAATACATAGAATTGTAACACGTATATAATCAAATATCCGTGTAGTGACGGAGTAGGAATACAATTCCCCACCCATATCTTACCCGTGAGTGATCGTAAGAGACGACTAAGGGTAAAACGTATATAACATCTATGCAAGAGAAGGAAAAACTCGAAACAAAACCCTATGGCCTATAACAACACGTCTGACCAGCGCGGTATAGTACGTTAATTTCCCTCTCATTACGGAGGAGGCCCGAGCCCAACAGTGGGACATATATGAGCTGTGATGATGATGATATAATTAAATGCATGGTTCCTGACAAGACATAAATTTGGTAAAATGGTCCCTTATGACTTACAAGGTTAAGTATCACTGCTATTAAGAGATGGGATAGGAATAGATTGTCGGCACCCGTGGGAGTCGTAATATTTGTTCGTGAAATTATATAGTCACTTTCTAGAGGCGTCATATAACTCTCAGTTTTTTATCTATCCCAACTTGGGCGTATAGATGATTACACGAATTTTACGACTCCAACAGGCAAGGGCTGTTGACAATTTTATTCTTATCCAGTTGCTTTATCGCCGTCGTATAAATATATATAATAACTAATTGTAAAACTATTGCAATATAATTGCAATAGTATAAAACATACATATATACATAAAACTATTGCAATTATAAAACGACCTATACTTGTAACATAAAATATGCACACGAATAAGGTAAGCAACATCGTAAAGTAATCGATTGTGTCAAGTCTTAGGTAGGTCATGTTAATATGTATAGCTCTATTAAATGAAATATAATTATTTTCATAAATAGCATGACATAACATATCATATAATTATTTTCATAAATAGCATGATATAAATAAGTGCAGTATCCATATATAAACGTTGAAAAAGACTACTGAGAATAAATAAAAGAAAAACTCGAAACAAAGATTTTCAACTCGTTTCATCAGCCTGGTATGATAGGGCAATTTCTCTAATGCTGTGAGGATAGCTAACCCAATGGTGAGTTATTAAAAACAAAAAAGACGACATATTATAAAATAATTTCATTGTGGACGAACACTATTAAAAATCTCAGTGCTATGTAAAGTTTGTAAAATGAAGTATTGATTTATTTGTTTATTTATTTATTCCGATGGCTTTAGTCGTTAGGATTTGATACTGGGGGTACAAATATGACAGGTTATCGGATTGAACACCGTCCTTTCCCGACGGTTTGGCAGGGCGTGAATGATTGAACCCATTGGCCTATCAAAGTAACAACGAACAATTATATTACAACCATACCAAACTAAATACTACCTAATTCTATATTTGCTAGTTTGTAATAGTTTTGATCTATAGGGTATTAGCTATTGTCCGCGGCTTCGTCCATGTAGAGATCATGTGTGACGTCTGTGCCAAATTATAATTTTTAACACATTTGCATTGTAAGGTGAAAACATCAAAACAAAATTTAAGTCCTTAAATTAAAAGCGTAATGCATAGATAGAATACATAGATATTCATTATTTTTAGATTGACCCATGTATGCCGCTTTGCATAGGAGGGAAGTGGAATTTTACCAACTCCTCCTGTTTTTCTTTTCTAATTAAATTTGTTACGGATTCCAATACAGTTAAAAGCGTTTCCTGGACTTCCTCGGTGTCTTATACAGAGACCATTGTGGATTCTGGCTTACAGGAGTAACAGTGGTGGGAATGTGTGGTGGGATTAGTCCCAAATAAAATGACCCATATATGTTTTTTTTTCAGTATTTACATAAATAGGATTTCATCTTACTTGGTTGGATTTTGTAAAAGACGACTAAGACCTGGGTCAAATCCACCTGATACCGTTTAATCAATAATTACATTACGAAGGAAGATTGACGGCAGTCAGGCGGTCGATCATAAAACGATTACCAGTAACTTTTACAATATATGCGATGGAAGCAGAGTAAAATGTAAGCATACTACATATTGCGTCGACTTCAAGTAATTAGGATAAGAGCAGGAGAATGATGCTGATTTACAGAAAAAGAGAAATATATTGTAAATTTATTATATGTATATAGCTGTGTGGTAGCGGCTACGAATACTACCAACCCTTACTTTGCTCGTGGATGACTATACTAATCACAAAATAAAAGGCCCGTTTTGACAGTTCACACCCAAGAAGTTCTCTATTTTTTACCGATCGAAATGTTCTAAGGTAATTACATTTTTCATTGATGGGTACCGCCCACTCGGCTAAGTGCCGTTCATAACGATTTTTTCATATTCTCCACAGACTATTAATAATCGGTTAAAGAAAAAATAAATCGATCTAAATATTTTCTTTTAAGGTGGACTCGCAGTTGTCCGGTTTTATTAATTTTAATACTAGTGTTTAGAATAACTGAATTTCACCAGCTGTGTATTGATCTTTACTGAAAGTTATGAGTTTGGAGCTAACAAAGTCACAAATTGGGACAATGTCATATTTGTCGAAGAGATTTGGCTGAACTCGAATCATACCGTGCCACAGTCGTGGACGGACGATACCAAGGCATCTTGCTCAAAAGTGCCAATGGGAAAAGGTGGACGCTTAATAATCTGCCACGCTGAATCAGCTGGGGGAAGTTTTTTTTTAATGATTAATGATGCCTTGCTTGCAATGGAGTCTAAAAGTACAAAAAAATATCACGAAGAAAAGGACGCAAATAAATTCACAGAGTGTTCAGCATGGACACAAAATGATAAGAGCGCCACCATACCCTTGTCAGTACAATACTTTGATCTGGGCTCAAATGAAAGGATACGCAGCACGCCACAATACAAAGCCGCCATTCTCCACTAAGAAAATTATGACATTGTTGAATGAAGCTTGTGCCAAAATTACTAAAGAAGGCTGGACAAAAGTGGTAGAAAACTCGAAAAATAATTAAGGAAGGCTATGATAGAGACATCAGTATTGATAATATAATTGAAAATAAAATAATTATAGATGCGGGTGACGATAGCTCAACCGACAATTTTGGCTCATCATTGAAGAAGAAAATGAAGAAATTAAATGAAGAAATTGAAGATTCACTTTTTCTCGATTTTCTATTTTGTGATTAAGTGAATGTTATTGTAACACAAATTATATAATGATAGAAAATTGACCTTTCATAACATTGTGTCATTTCAAAATAACCATAATATCAAAATTTTAACTTAAATTTTCAAATCAGAACTTTAATCCAATGCACTTTACAATACATATTCAAATCGATGGTTAATGTCGAATGTAGGCAGTGACATGCATACGAAAAATTTATACCCCTCACGCGATTTTGGGACACCATTTGACCAAAAAAAATGTGCTCAACGCGCTTTTGGGACACACGTTTAATCCAATTAAACAGTCTACAATTAGCAATTGTTTTTAGCACTTTATTTCACATTTCCTTGTAATATAGCAACAATAACTGTTTACGTAAAGCCATAAAATTAACTGAACTTTTTTCAATAAACCAAAGCGCGGTGCACTCGGGAGCACCGCGAAGTCTGGCGCGTGAGGGGTTACAACAGTATTTTCAGTATTTTTATTTGTAGTATATTACAATCTTTTTTTGGAGTTTACTCCTTAAGAATCGATTTTCCGTTTCCTTAAGAATCGATTTTACGTAATTTTGAGGAGTAAAATCTAGTGATTGAATGACCTCGTTACGTTTTTGGTGCGCAACCTATTCTGCACACCTTTCACTTTCTGACGTGAGATAATACTTCACTGAACAGTTTTAATAAATGTAAATAAATATACAGGGCGTGGCAAAAGTATGGGAACCCCTGATTATCTCGGAGGAGGATGATTTGATCGCAATATAAAAAACACGTCAAACGGAATTTTTAATAACGCACGTCATGGTAATCTTGGATTTGACCTCGAACTTCGTTTTCAAGGTTATTTTAAGGTCAACTTTGTTTTTTTAAATGGGAATTCCTATTTTTGATATCGGCAATAGAAAGAGCGAGAAAAATTACGTACAAATATGTATCAAAGTGACCCCTGAAGGTCAAAATAAGTAAGGTCAATCTTATCCAGAGGAATAGCAATGAAAATGAATACGAGAAGAATCATTGCTTATCTCGAAAGATTAAGTGCAGATTTTTTAAGTGCAGATTGACATATTTCAAAGCCTTTTTAAGGTCAAACCTCTATTTGACCTTCAGGGGTCAGCTTGATACATATTTGTACGTAATTTTTTTCGCTCTTTCTATTTCCGATATCAAAAATAGAGCTTCCTATTTAAAAAACCAAAGTAGACCTTGAAAAACCTTGAAAACGAAGTTTAAGGTCAAATCCAAGGTTACCATGTCATGCGTTATTGAAAATTTCGTTTGATGTGTTTTCTTTACATTTCGATCAAATCATCCCCCTTTGAGATAATCAGGGGTTTCCATACTTTTGCCCCGCCCTATACATATATATTATTTTTAGTCAAATGAGCTTTTTTTGCGCCTGTTTTGATAATCGTACTTAAGGAGTAAACTCCAGTCATGCGTCGGACCTAACACACACACTTTTTTTCTCTTTTTTTTGGGAGGCAGGTTGATTGTGCATGTCTTTAGAAATACACAACAAATACAATTTACATCCGGGCCCAGAACAAACAATTTATGGTAAGTATTGTAAGCGTAGAAATTGAATTCCCGACACTTGGCACGGTAAGTCGGTATTAACCAGTACGCCATCTATGCAGCCTGGGCACATAACCACCCAATTCGATGGGAAAAATATGAATGATTAAGATATATATACTTATACACATATATGCAATTCTTACTTTAGACGCTAAGGATCAGTACTCTCTAAACTTTAGAGTCTTACTGCTTTAGTCTTTTTTTTTGGGGGCGGGCTACGGTACGTCACGCCCCGCTAAACTGTCTGCGACGACAGAGAAGTGGCGCACGACCCCGTAGACCCGCCCTACATATACGTCTCGACGCCGTGCGAGTGGGACACTGGAACGCGGTCTTTTTCTTCAGTGTCCCACCCGGCGGTCTACCCTCACGGGTATCCTCGCTCCCCTCGAGACGATTTGCAGTAGTTAAGCACAAAAAAGAATCCTAACCTAAACTAAAACTTAAGTCTTAACCGAGTAAGTAATACAATTCACTAATCACCTTTCTTGCCCGTGAGTATAAACGACGCGGCGACGTCTAAGGAATATAACACCTATGCGACAGAGAGAACGCTTGAAATAACTATATCAACCCACCTGAAAGTGTAATATTAGAAGAACAATATTCTCCTATTACGAAGAATGTTTGAGCCTAGCCGTTGGTTGTAAACGAGCTGATAATGAAGTTAAAATACTCGAAATGATCCTTAGAATTTCATACGAAGATATAATCGATACGAAATAATTCTGTTTATCCGTACGTATAAGTAAACACACATGTGTAGGCAGTAAATTTGCGGATGGTACCATTTATTACCCGGTGGATGGAAACGATAAAGTTTAATTACGGACATAGAAATGTATCCTCTATGTGTACAATATATCTTGATTCAATCCCGATTGTCCATTTATAGGGATTTTATATTTTCAATCTGTACACGTAGCTCTGATCCCGTGAATTGTTTTAAGACATTTTATTCCGAGTGGCTATGCATTTTCCTCATATTAAGTACTCTTAACTTGACGAATTTTGGATTGACGAAAAGTTGTTAAAACGAATACTCTGTAGCAATACACACAAACAAGGGTTACTACTATTTCTTTTAACCGCTAAGCTTTGAAGTTTCTTCGTTCTCTCCAAGATGATTCAGTGTTGACCGCACTAGTTGTAAATCGTGATCGGGTGACGACAGTGGGATCTGGTCCAGCTTTAAGTATTTGCATTAAATTTGACAATTACGTTATATCTTAGTTCGAAATGTATCATATTGGTGCTATTGCTTCACTAAACACGTTGTCTACAATTTTATATTAAAGATTAAACAAGAAACTAATGACTAAACCCTCAAGAGTTGCTTTTAATTTTATTACACTTAACTGGTGGTTTGGCGATTGCAGTTCAATAATGGCTGAAACATTAACATTGTATGTCCACCTTTTTTTATTTAAAACTCATCATCATTCTCCAACTCTTATCCCAATTACTTGGGGTCGATACAATATGTACTCTTGTTTCATAGTACATATTGTAAAACTTATTGGCAATAGTTTCATGACCGGCCGCCTGCCAGACGTCAACCCTCCTTGGGAATGTAATTGTTGACCAAACGGCATCAGATGAAGTTGGCCCAGGTCATAAGGCTCTTAGTCGTCTTTTACGACATTCACAAGCAAGGGTTGCTAGTATTCGTAGCCGCTACCACACAGCTTTTTTATTTAAAACTAAATTATAAAAATTGTTTCAAGCATTTGATGCATTCAATTAGCGGTAATTCGTATGTAAATCACAAAGATTTGGACTCCAAAACACAAAAGTTAGTAAATATTGTAAGCGTTAGGTAAATTCTATTGAGTTTGCATGTGCTTTGAACTATAAAGTTGAATATATCCTGGTACCATTCAGTGACAGGAGGCATACCAATACCAAGACGGCCGACAGCGTAGCTGACAAGCTGCGAGGTTTGTTTGCCGAGGAGGGTGGCATCAGGATCGCCAGGCCCGTCAAGTGCGCCGAAATGCGCATCGCGGGTCTGGACGACTCCGTGACGGTGGAAGACATCCGGGAGGCTATTGCCTCGAGAACCGGGTGTCCCATAGACACCGTCCGGGTTGGTGTCATCCGCCCCGGTCCGGGCGGCGTAGGTGCCGCCTGGGCGCAGTGCCCGGTGGAGTCGGTCAGGCAACTGGCCGGCTCAGGCAGGCTCCTCGTGGGCTGGAGCTCGGCGCGGGTAACCGTGCTTGAGCACCGGCCTGCGAGGTGCTATAAGTGCATGGCGGTCGGACATACTCGACCGACGTGCACTAATTGCTTCGACTGCGGCGGACTGTGTTTCCGCTGCGGTCAAACCGGGCACGTGGCGGCATCTTGCGCCGCCCCGCCCCACTGCCCCGCGTGTGCGGCGGGCAATAAGCCCGCCAAGCACCGCATGGGCTCTGGGGCGTGCAAACCTCCAGCTTCGGCCCCAAAGGGGCGGGGCGGCCCTCCGACCACGGCCGCTCCCGCTCCTAGCGCGGTCCGATCGCCCGCCGGCGAGGGGGAGGTCATGGATACAGCCCGTTAATGGCTACACCATCCATGCACCACCTCTTGCAAGCCAACACCAACCACTCCGCCGGTGCGCAGGATTTACTCCTGCAATCCATGGCGGAGTGGTCGATTGGTGCAGCCGTAGTCGCAGAACCGTACTGCGTGCCTGATCGCCCCAATTGGGTGGTCAGCCGAAACGGAACTGCGGCAATCGTCGTCTCAACGCAGCGGCACTTCCCGTCCTTGTCTCTTTTGGATAGGGGCGAGGAATTTGTCGCGGCGGAGTGGGGAGGGGTCACGCTCTACAGCGTATACCTCTCCCCTAACAGGAGAATGGACGATTTCGGGGCCTCCCTCACCAACCTGGAGGCCTCGATACGGCGACTAGCACCGGGCCTCGTCCTGGTTCTGGGGGACTTCAACGCCAAATCCACGGCGTGGGGGTCCCCTATGACGGACGACCGCGGGCGGGCGGTCATCGAGTGGGCGGCTTCACTGGGCCTCTGTGTTCTTAACAGGGGCTCAGTGAACACGTGTGTGCGGCAGCAGGGCGGGTCGATAGTGGACTTGTCGTTCGCTAGCCCCGCTGTCGCACCACGGGTGAGGAACTGGAGTGTCCTGGAAGAGGCGGAGACCCTATCGGACCACCGGTACATCCGGATGGAGGTCTCCCCCCGTACCCCCGACCCCGTAGGGGTCACAGGGCGGACGGAGCTCCCGCGTTTCCGCGGTGGGCTGTGGGTCGTCTTGACAGGGACCTACTGGCGGAGGCGGCCATCGTTCACACGTGGCTGTCCTCACCGCCCCCAGCGGACGGGGTGGACGCCGAGGCTGTCCGCATCCGCAGTGCGTTAACGCAGATCTGCGATGCGGCCATGCCCAGAGTGCGGCGGCGTCTACCTCCGAGGCAGGGGGTCTACTGGTGGTCCCCAAGATTGGCGGACCTTCGTGCGGCATGTATCAGAGCCCGAAGGTCCTACACCCGCAGCCGGCGGCGTCACCGCGACGCTGAGCGGGAGGGCCAGCTGTACGAGACGTACCGCGATGCGCAGACGGCCTTTCGGCTGGCCATCCGAGCCGCCAAGGACGCGAGTTGGCAGGAGATGCTGGACGGTCTCGACCGTGACCTCTGGGGTCGCCCGTATCGCGCGTCGCTGAACAAGCTTCGCGCGCAGGGCCCCCCCCTCACCGAGACCCTCCAGCCCGACTTCCTCTGTAGGGTGGTCGAGGAGCTGTTTCCACGGCAGTCGGAACACACGCCCCCGGTCATGGCTTCGCCAGAACAAGACCGGGAGGCTGACGACGAGAGTGTTCCGCCCGTGACGGAGACGGAAGTGGGAGCAGCTGTGGCGCGGATTCGTTCCGCGACCACGGCCCCCGGCCCGGACGGAATACCAGTCCGGGTGCTGACGTCGCTCCTCGAGCACCTCGAGCCTCGCCTCAGGCAGCTGTACAACGCCTGTTTGGTGTCTGGGCGGTTCCCTGAGTGCTGGAAGGAGGGGAGGTTGGTTCTCCTGCCAAAGCCGGGACGGCCCCCGGATTCGCCGTCGGCCTACAGGCCCATCGTGCTCCTCGACGATGTGGGTAAGCTGCTGGAGCGCATCCTCGCTGCCCGCATCGTCCAACACCTGGAGGAGGTGGGGCCCGATCTGTCGGACGCTCAATTCGGTTTTAGAAGGGGGCGCTCGACCATCGGGGCCCTGCTACGACTGAGGCAGACGGCCGCGGAGGCTGTCACCGGCGGGGGAGTGCTGTTGGCGGTGTCGCTGGACATCGCCAACGCATTCAATAGTCTGCCATTCAGCTGCATCAGGGAGGCGCTCCGATTTCATGGGGTGCCCTTGTACCTGAGGCGGCTGGTGGCGGACTATTTGGAGGGGCGCAGTGTCCTCTGCGCGAGTCCCGCAGGGGACATTGTGCGGACGTCCATGTCGTGCGGCGTTCCACAGGGGTCGGTTCTAGGGCCGACTCTGTGGGACATCGGGTACGACTGGGCGTTGAGAGGGAGTCTCCCCCCCGGGCTGAGCGTGATATGCTACGCTGACGATACGCTCGTCACAGCCCGGGGCAGGACACTCGAAGAGGCGGCGAGCCTGGCCACTCTCGGCACCGAGGAGATGGTCGGGCGAATCGAGGCGCTGGGGCTCAGGGTGGCCCTAAATAAGACGGAGGCCCTATTGTTCCATGGGCCACGCGTAAGGCCGCCAATCGGCGTCTCGCTAGTCGTCAACTCCGTCCACATCAGCATCCAGGCCCATATGAAGTACTTGGGTCTGGTGCTCGACGGGCGATGGTGGTTCCGGGAGCATTTTCGCCGAATTGCTCCCCGGCTGGTCGGCGCGGCGTCCGCCCTTTCGCGGCTCATGCCGAACGTGGGCGGACCCAGCTTCGAGGGCCGACGGCTGTATGCGGGGGTGATCCGTTCTATGGCCATGTACGGCGCACCCGTGTGGGCGAGGGCTCTGAACGCCCAGCTCAGGGCTGTTCTGTGGAGACCCCAGAGAGTCATGGCGGTCAGAGCCATTCGCGGGTACCGCACGGTATCGACCGAGGCGGCATGCCTACTGGCCGGGACACCCCCGTGGGACCTAGAGGCGGAGATGCTCTCCGACCTCTACCGGCGGGTGACCTCACTGCGCGATGAAGGTGGCTCCCCATCGCTGAGCGAGATAGCCACCTGGCGCGAGGACGCCCGCCGAGACGTCATCGCCCGTTGGGCTACGCGGCTGGAGAGGCCTAGACACGGTGTCGTCACCGTCGAGGCTCTCCGGCCCGTACTGATGGAGTGGATGGAGCGGCGGCACGGAGTCCTCTCCTTTCGACTGGTGCAGGTGTTGTCGGGGCACGGATGCTTCGGCTTTTACCTGCACACGGTCGCGCAAAGGGAGTGGACTTCGTTCTGCCACCATTGCAGCAGTGACGAGGACACGGCGCAACACACGCTGGAGGCGTGTCCGGGCTTTGACCGGCAGCGCCGTGACCTCGTCGCTGTTATCGGTGCCGACCTGGCGTTGCCGGCTGTCGCGAGAGCGATGGTCGACAGCGTCAGGAATTGGGACGCGGTCGCCGCCTTCTGCGAGGCTGTCATCTCGCAGAAGGAGGCGGCGGAACGAGTCCGGGAGGAGTCCCGCGACCCGGGCCGCCGTCAGCGGCCGGGGCGGCGCAGGCGCGAATACCTGCGCCTGATGCCGCCCTAACCGAGGCCTCGGGTGATCGGACCGGGGAATTGTCCGGTCACCCGACGTGAGGCCACCGCGTGAGGGCGACGCCCCGACGGCGAAATCTGTCGGGGCGTCGACGAGAGGAACCCGCGAGGGTAAACCGCCGGGCGGGCCACCGAAGTTAAAATCGAGTACCGGTGGTCCGCTCGCACGGCGAAGAGAGAAGGTTTTACGGTGGGTCTATGGGGTCACGCGCCGCCTTTCCGTCACCCCGGACCGATTCAGCGGGGCGAGACGCACCCATAGCCCACCAATAAAAAAAAAAAAAAAAAAAAAAAAAAAAAAAAAGGAGGCATACCAATATAACAATAATACACGAACGATATACCACAACGACATAACAGATATGGTAATCAATCGATACTAAAATTGTAATTGATCGAATATATTGCCTTCGGTCGCCTTCGGTCACCTTCAGTAAAAAAACATATCTTATAAATGTTAAATTCGTCAATTTACTTGTAGACGTTTGTTTTTGGACGACGTAGGGCGCTCTCTCCACTAATCAAGCGGGCCAATGACTTGTCTTTGCTACTTAAACCTCAAGGATTTTATGGCAGTAAAAAAAGGTCATGTATAGCTGTTCTTTCTTATATACACTTTCTTGGAAACTCTATTTATTTTATGGTTAATTATGTGCGAAAAATCTCTCGCGGAGACGTCTAGAGCGTAGTAGTACTTCCTTTCTCGTATCTTGAGCGGACCATAATAAACATATCTTCATTAAAGGCTTTCCCTATGAGGACCATACACGTAATTAGGCTTTTTCAACACAATATTCCTCGAAAAGATCAGTAGTTGAGATGAATTAGATAGAAATAAATGATAGTAAATTATCGGTTTTGCGTTCCCTAATTGAATACTTTTTTTGGCAGGCTATGGTCTGGAGTCTGGACACACGCCGTCCGTTACGTCCGCGGCGACGGAAGGGCGGCGCGTGGCCCCATAACACACCGTATTCTCTCCCCATCGCCATTGGGCCGGCCACTGGTACCGAATCCTTGATGTCCGTGGCCAGCCCGGCGGATTACCGTACCGACTTCGCTCTCATGCAGTCAGCATCTCTGCGGGTGACGAACTATTCCCCGGTCCAGTGAACCGATAGTTTAATACTTATTGGTCAACAGTAAAAGTAGTCCAAATATTTTAGCAAAATAAGGTTCTACTTTATCATCAAATAGGGACTTGAGCAGATCTTTCCAGAAATATAGTAAATACACACACATCAATTACACTGTTTTACGAATGAAGCTTAAACTTAATGAGAATAGGAATCATATTATAAAAAAATAAATATTTGTATTAATACAAAATAAATGTATGTGTTGACGAGTTAGGATTACAAAACACCAATAAGTTTTCTATGGACGTTGTAAAGACTGCCTGAAGGATTACCAGACGAATGACTAGAGCAGCAATATCTTGAGAACCTTTTAAAATCTACTGCGATGCTAATCGCTTTTTTTTGTCTTTTTTTAGCAGTCTATGGTGTGCAAATATACTTTGCGTTTCGTCCAGGACGGAAGAGTAGAGAGTGCGATCACATAACCCACCGTGAACCCTTTCCATTGGGATTGAACCGATCACCAGTATTCATCGAAATCCGTGGCGGATGAGATAACAGGGCTGCAAAGAACTATCCCCTGGTAGATATGGCTTTTAGAGTGATGTAAGTCTAAAATTTGACGATAAGAATTCAAAAAAGAAGATAAAATAAAGCTATTTTATTAATTTTATCGCTTTTTAATTCAAATTTTCTTTTAGTACAAAAAAGATTTATTAAAACATTTTATCTTTACGCTACCAATCTGTTTGACATCTAAATTATTAAAATTGACATTTAATACTCAATGAAAATGAAAGGTCACGACATGACCCTTTGACCTTTGAGTACATTCAACAACCCTCATATGAAGCGTTTCGCTATTGTTCACACCATTACCCGAAATAGGCATTTATTTATATATATAGAGGCACGAGCCCGACCGGCTTGTAGTAAGCTTTGAATTATAAATAGAATATTCTTGGTTAATCGGAGCGTGCGTAATCAAACTGATCAGCCGGAATAATCAAGAAAATATTATGAAAGAACTTAATATGTTAAACATTCGTTGCGTGGTAAAATGTTACTCGTAAAGACGAAATTAATTCAGTATGATGACGGAGCAAGAACCTCTATCTTGGAAGTGGGTGTTGTAAAGAGCAATGAAGAGATTAGAATAGGCGTATAATATCTATGCTAGAGAATGTAAACTCGAAATAAAATCCTATACAAGTAGTAATTAGGACTTTCGAGCCCAGCGGTGGGATGTATATGAGCTTAGATGATGATGATGATGATGACAGACGAAACTATAAATGGAAGACTTATTGCTTGCTTGTCCACTGTTGGATGAAAGCCTCCTTACTGAGGACAATGCTAATATTGCGACAATTAACATGACAATTGGTAAGCGCCGTTGGTGTTGAAAGTTTTCCATGAGACTGCTGACACCTCGCTTAGTATTCCATCGATCGCTTGCACAATTCCCAAGTAAAAATAAGTCTACCATGGTAGAATTGAGCAATTTTCCTTCTACTGTGAAGAAAGCGCATGGCCTATAGCGGAATATAAAACTTGAGAAAATAAAGAAGAAAAAGACCAGCTCGACTTTCATTCTATATTGATTTCAAATCTAATGACTATAGATTAAGAATACAATATCTTTACCATTACTTTTTCGTGAAAGTCACGAAGACCGTTTGAGGGAGTATGGAGAGGATAAGTGATCACTGGTAACACACACTGGTCATAAACTTGTGTTTTCATAAAATAAATTACTCTTGGATAACTTTTGATTGCGATGGGAATCCCGACTTCAAAATATTGCGATTATGGCATTCTCCTTCGTAAAAAATGCTTATTCAACGGGGGATGTGGATGGATCGATGAATTAAGGGCATTACTCATTTGTCTGCTAAACATTATGTCCAAACAACTCGCTTGATTGTTTAGAATAACCGTAGGGGAGTTATGGGCCAATAACCCATTGCGTGTTTACTTTCCGCAGTGTGATTGGACCATTCGCAAGGCGTATATTCGGCTAAAGCGACTAGTGAAATATCCTTTCGGACATTACGTATATGTAAAATACTCACATTTCAAGACCTTAGCCTCCGAATACGCAAATATTTTACTGATTCGTTGTAAACCGATTAAAGACCCAATAACGTCCTACACCTCAGCCCACAACGTCCCACTGTTGGGCTCGAACCTCCTCCATAACAGGAAGGAAATTGAGCTACTATACCGCGCTAGTCAGACGTGTTGGTATAGGGTTTTATTTCGAATTTTACTTCTCTTGCATAGATGTTATATGCATTTTATATCCTTCAGTCGTCTCGTAGGATCACCCACGGGATAGGGGGTGGTGAATTGTATTCTTACTCAGTCACCACACGGAGAACGTCCTACGCAAGAGTCAAACTAAGAGTTCGGCCGTTTCTTTTCCACTCCGTCTCCACAACCATACAATTAGCTAGTTCTTTTTCAATTAAATATTCTATATTTATTCAACGAAAACAATGGATACAACTGTGGCAAGTAAAGTGATTACAAATTTGTTAAAAGCTTTAGCTGTTGGAGATTGCGCGACAAATAAAAAAGAAATACGGATTAAGTTGGAATATACTTTTTAATAAAGGACTAAAATATTTTGTGTTGAATGCTAAATATGTAAGTATTTTTTTTATTGCTTATGGTGGCGAACGAGCAAACAGTACACCTGATGTTAAGTGTCACTTCCGCCCATGGACCTTTGCAAAGCCAAGGGTTATAGCAAGGCCGCTGCCTACCACTACGAACCCTAAACTCACCCCAGTTGGGCTCCCGGCTCTCTCACTCGCCGAACGAAACGCAATTTAGCACATTGCCATTACTTAGACATCGATCTTCTGTGCGAGTATGGTACTACCCCGGACGGACCGGCCCGCGACTGTAGACTGAGAACTGTCAACAGCGTGGTCCTGCCACTAAAAGGTTTAGTTATTTTTTTTAAGTAAATCTTACCTTTTTTATAAATAGTTTAACTGAATTTATTTGAAAGAACGTAAGCGATATCTCTAATACTCCTTGTGATGAAGTTGAAAGAATATAACTCACTTTTACCCCTTTATTTCCCGTGTGTTTAGTAAAAAAACTCAAAATAAAATCGTTCTAACCAGCGTGGTATAATAATAATCAATTTCACTCCTATTGTGGAAGAGCCTCGAGCCCAGCAGTGGGACTTAAATGAGCTGAGATGATAATGATATGCGTATTCAGAAGTAGGAATCATTTTAGTATCACAAAAATAAATACATATTACATTCCTGTAAAAACAATGCAGGCGTTAAAATAACTATGTACATAATATCTGCCATACATTGGCCTACAAATAAATAAATTAGTCGACAATAAACAAATAGACGCGTAATGATTTCCATCCGTTACAAGTTTAGGTCACATGGGAACTCTCCTTCGCGTGACGATTGAAGAGCACGTCAGATGCATACTAGCGATATACATCTCGTCTATTATTACGATTACATTTTATTTACGCTTATAAAAGGGGAAAATAATTCTTATTTACATATGTGTGTGATTGAACTGTATTTACATATGTGTGTGATTGAACTGCTCCTAAACGTAATTTCTGGTGTTTACGCAAGTATTACGCATTTGAAATAAAACTGTTTTAACAGATTCTATCGCGTTTGTGTTTGATATTTAATTTCGCTACGTTTCGAACATTTTACATCGTTTATGGTCACTGAAGGAATGAAAGGTCTCTAGTTTTATTTTAAACTAGCTTCCGATTATGCCTTCGCCCGTGTATAAAGTGACTTTCACAATATAAAGTTTTGTCACTAAATTATCTCAAGGGAACATATTATCGAGATCCAATCCGGGATATTTTTCTATTAAATTGAGAATTGCAGTAGGTAATTGTTTTATTTACTTAAAAATTTCCTGTGTCCTGACAAAGTGAGAGTACAATTCACCAAGTTCTTTCTTGTCCACGAATCTCGTAAAAAATAATTACGGTACTGAAAGCTATGCAATAGACGGCAATCTCAAAACCATATACCAATCCGTCGTTATATAGTAAGTCAATTGCCCCCCATTATGGAGACAGGAGGACAGCACTGCTAAGTATATATTACTATATATACTTCGCACTGCTGTCCTCCTGCTGTGTAACTAGCTTATGCCCGCGGCTTCGCCCGCGTAAAAGGTTACTTTCCTAAAGTTTTCATCCCCTATTTTTATTTTCCCCTTAAGGGTAAGATTAAAAAAAAAAATTGAATGTCATATATATTCATATCTAATCAATAGCCTAAAAATAAGTTTCAAGCTTCTGGCTTTAAAAGTGGCGATAATTCCTTACAACTTTTCATCCCTCTTTACAACCCTTTTTTTGTATTAAAAAGTAGCCTATGTCCTTGATCAGGGTCTAGACTATCTGCGTACCAATTTTCATTTAGATTGATTCAGTAGTTTTGGCGTGAAAGAGCGACAGACATACAGAGTTACTTTCGCATTTATAATATTAGTAAGGATATGATGAATTTTTTCAGTCCATAAACACACCACTGTTGAGCATTAGTGGCCTTCCATTTTATTCAATTTTACTCTCACCATAAACTTCCGTATGGTGACGGAGTAAGAATACAATTCCCCACCCCCTCTCTTATCCATATGTATCGTAAAGACGATTAAGGGATATAATATGCATATGGCATCTGTGCAAGAGAAGGAAAACTCAAAATAAAACCCTTTATCAACACATCTGACCAGCGTGGTATAGGAGATTAATTTCCTTCGCATTAGAGTGGCAGTCCGAGCCCAACAGTGGGACATAATAATATGTGGGTTGAGATGATACGATGATGAAAAAAAAAACAAACAAAATCTCAAGATCCGTATATATCCATAATACTAATTCGGACTTTTGTAAATATATAACTTTATCTAATATTATTTTCGTTTCTTCTGATTAACAAGTAGTATAACGGTGAAGAGAGTATGACGAGTAAGGCCATTGCGCATACAAGTACTACCAGGAGATTGTCCCAACTATTGCAGAACTCCGCCACCACTTCTATGGGAGTATTAGGGTAACAATAACAAGATCTAATCACTGGTAAAGGCTCTCTCTCATTTGAAATAAACGGCCTCCATGATGCTCTTCGTCCCAGCGATCTCAAGATAAAATGAAAATGTCCAGTGCGTCGCGATAAACGGTTTGTTGTCTCCAAGTCTAATTGTTGAGAAATGCTATTTGGAACGTCGGACTCGAAGTTGGTTAGCCGGTTTTGATTGCTGTTCTGTGCAAACGGGAATCTCTTCTGAGACGAGCGGCGCGGCAGCGGCGATAACGGAAGAACGGATGGGCCTAGGAAGAAAAAGTCGTTTAAGGATAGGATAATGAGGAGTAGGATAAAATGGTTAATTGGGTAAAGGGAGGTTGATATATGATTATTGGTATGCTACATACATACATATCATCACGCCATATCCCTTGCAGGGTAGGCAGAGAGAACAGAGTGCCAGAGAACTCTATCCTTGCATAATTCATTCGCCTCCTCAACATTCATAATTCTCTTCATACACGCTCGCCGGTTTCGGCGACTCTTAACTTCATCTTCCTTCAGTACGTGACCGATCTGGTCTAGGTAGGGTAGTCTCGGTCTCCCCCGGTTACCTACATCCTTCAACTTTTGCACTTATTGGTATGCTCCTTTCTTAAATCTATTTTAATATATATATTAAAACTAGCGTGACTTCGTCCGCCTAGGTATTCTATGTGAGGCTGGTGTTAAAAAGGTTTTTATTGTCTTGTAAAGTGAAAATGACAAAAAAATATTCACCTTCTAATTTACAAAATTAAAGAGGAATGTGGGCTTGCTTTTCATAAAATGCCTTTTTAAAAAAAACATTACATTAATCTTAACATAATAAAAGTAATTAACCTGTCTATTTACTGATAATGGAAAATGAAAATTGTGGGAGAGCTCCTGCCCGCTCCCGCTGTGAACCCTTAGCCCATTTATACAACTCCAAATAGTCCGAGAGCCAGTAACAGATATATATGACCAAGTTCCTCTCAAGTGATCTTAGTAAAATGCATCAGAAAATCGAACCATAAAGTCTCGTGAACGTCAGCTGCGGCTCGGTGGGTGGGATGAGCAGTTGTAACCTCGCACGCTCGAAGAAAAAAAAAATACATTCACTCATTTCCTCTCGGCTAAAAATTTATCAAATTATAGCTAACCCAATATCTCAACAAAAAAATAAAATCAGCTGGCTATAACATAGTGTATTGTACGTCAGCTGATGTCTCGATCATGGCAAAAAAAAACTTCACTTTCAGTGATATCCTCTAAAATAAAAATTTACCTGATGATAGCTTATATGTAACTATTGATAAATATATACGTCAGCTGGCTGTATCTCGGTGGAAAAATCGTCAGCTGATAATTTGAAGGTCGTTACGTAGAAGTTAGCCAGAAGCATTTACTGACTATTTAAATGCATCAGCTGACTAAGTTTCCCTCCACTTACTGCTAGCTGATTTTTTTTATTTATCACAGAAATATATTTAAAATCAGCTCACAAATTTTCATGTGAGAGGAAATGACGTCTTTTTAATTATTCTTGTTATTTTTAAAGATTCAAACAATACACGCTAGCATAGCATAGACAGTATTAAGATACGCTTGGAGGGGGTTAGTTGTACGCATGCTCGGGGTACCCTTTTGTTGAGGGCACTGGAAAACATTTTTAGAAGTAGAAAAGAAGGGTACTAATCATAGAGTAATATAATACATTGGAAATAGAGAGGCCACTCTCGATTTTTTTTGTCGCCACTAATGTCAATGAAAGCGCCATCTATTACGCGACTCAATAATTATTTCCTATCCACGCATGCGCAATCCGGACGTGTGTCCGGATTGCGCATGCGTGGGTAGGAAATAATACACACACACATACTTCTCACACACACATAGATACTTCTCACACACAGATACATCTCTCTCACACACACACACTTAATTTATTGTTTTAAATAAGGTAATTTCTGCCATCTAGTTTTAGTTATTAACATTATTAGTGTCAAAGCAAACAAAACACTCAGAAACGTCATCTAGATAGTGCTATATTAAAAAACGACTGTGTATGGTACTAATGTACGTTTAGAATAGACGAGCAAACGTAGTCAGACGAAAAGAATATTCTAGAAATATTGTTGTAGTATCTGTGAAAAATCTATAAAAATGTCTAATGTAACGCCTTTTTGCGTTTTTTGCAAAAAAAAAAACAAAATCTATTTCTAATTTAAAATCGTTCAGTGAAGAAAATCTCATTAAGTGCAGTGCTATATTGAGTGTAAGAAAAAATAATAAACTAAGTGGACACGAGGCTGTACTTCCGACAGAAAAAAACAATTTTTAGCTGTACCACAGTGAGTGTTATAGACGCTTTACGGTTTTGCCCCCAAAGTATCGCAAAATAATATCAGAAGATGCATCTGCTGCGAGATTACAGTATGTATATAAATTATTTTTTTTTTGGGTGGGTAGGAAATAATTATTGAGTCGCGTAATAGATGGCGCTTTCATTGACATTAGTGGCGACAAAAAAAATCGAGAGTGGCCTCTCTATTTCCAATGTATTATATTACTCTATGATTAGTACCCTTCTTTTCTACTTCTAAAAATATTTTCCAGTGCCCTCAACAAAAGGGTACCCCGAGCATGCGTACAACTAACCCCCTCCAAGCGTACCTTAATACTGTCTATGCTATGCTAGCGTGTATTGTTTGAATCTTTAAAAATAACAAGAATAATTAAAAAGACGTCATTTCCTCTCACATGAAAATTTGCGAGCTGATTTTAAATATATTTCTGTGATAAATAAAAAAATCAGCTAGCAGTAAGTCGAGGGAAACTTAGTCAGCTGATGCATTTAAATAGTCAGTAAATGCTTCTGGATAACTTCTACGTAACGACCTTCAAATTATCAGCTGACGATTTTTCCACCGAGATACAGCCAGCTGACGTATATATTTATCAATAGTTACATATAAGCTATCATCAGGTAAATTTTTATTTGAGAGGATATCACTGAAAGTGAAGTTTTTTTTGCCATGATCGAGACATCAGCTGACGTACAATACACTATGTTATAGCCAGCTGATTTTATTTTTTTGTTGAGATATTGGGTTAGCTATAATTTGATAAATTTTTAGCCGAGAGGAAATGAGTGAATGTATTTTTTTTTTCTTCGAGCGTGGGACGTTACAACTGCTCATCCCCCCCACCGTGCCGCAGCTGACGGTCATAAGGCTTCATGATACTATTGTCTGATGCGTATCACCAATTATCTCTCGAGAAGAAATAATTAACCAAATTTTCACCTGGCTCTTGGACCAAAAGCGAAGAGTGGCAACCATTGTATTCTTATCGTATCGCTACACGGGTAAGGTAAATGATAGAATATGTGGATAACCTCAGCACAAGAAAAACACGAAATAAAAATCTATACCAATACTTGTGCTGAGCATAGTATAGCGGGCCATTTTGGAGGAGGCTCGACCCCTAACAGTGGGATGTATGAGCTGAGATGATAATGATGATAGCATAAGAGTATTTGTAATAAGTACAGTTTCTAGAAAAAACAACCAAAAACATAAATCATCATCATCATCTCAGCTCATATATGTCCCACTGTTGGGCTCGAGCCTCCTCCATATTACCTACTATACCATACAAGTCAGACGTGCTGGTATAGGAATTCGTTCCGAGTTTTCCTTCTCTTGCATAGATGTTACATGCGTTTTTATCCCTTAGTCGTCTCTTACGATCACCCACGGACAAGATAGGGGGTGGTGAATTGTATTGTTACTCCGTCATCACACGGACAAAAAAAAATCAAATATCCTGTTAAAATAAACTCATTTTTGTTATTTAACTAGTTCATTCATTATTTATAGATTAACATAAACGTTGATATGAACCCTATATTTTCATAAATCATTTATGACCCCTACCCTAATTTTCATTTTTTCAAATCAAATCTTAAATTACAGAAATCCTTCAAAGGTGTAACAAAAAGATATGTCGAAATTCAGCGCTCAAATACGAAAATCTCGCGAAAGATAACGACGAAAGGTATTTTAATGGTTGTTAGGCGCGAGTCCCTCGGGTTCGCTGACGCTTGAATAAATCAAATGGAAGGCTGAAGAACAATCGCTCGAATTCTGATGATATTGAAATCTTACAGGTAAAAGGTACCCTTGACAAATTGTATTTGGATATATAAATTGGAGAGATAATTGCAATCTATATAAATATACATATTATAAAACAATGTCGCCGTTGTTGTGTACGCTTAGATCTTTTAAACTAAGCAACGAATTTTAATATGATTTTAATCAATAGACATAGTCATTCAAGAGGAGAGTTTATATGTATAGGTATACATACATATAAAAGCTTAAAAAAAACCGAGAATTTAAAATATTTCTAATGTGATGTCGTAAGACATTTTTGAGGGTTTACATTGCAAACGCTAGCGAGATATATCAAAATAATATACTACAAAATTTATAAAAACCCGATTATTATCTATTCCCGATTATTATTAATACTACAAAATTGTATTATAGGTACATATGTACCTCTATCTATCTCCTCTCTCTATACATAAAATAAAATAGCAGAGATAATAATCTGTACATTGAAGATAATCAAGAAATAAAATAATTTAGTGTGTCATAGACAGAATATCGTAGAAAATACTGTCTACAGCCGCCGGAGTCCATCCGGGGTAGTACAACACTCTCGTAGAAGTCACACACGTCTGTGCAATGTTGCCTTTCATTCAGTGAGCTAGAGAGCCGTAAGCCCAAGTTTCTGGGTGGGTTTCACTTGGTAGGCAACGTCCTAGTTGCACTTTTGGTATTGCAAGGGTCTATAAGTGGCAGTAACACTTATCATCAAGTGTGCTGCTTGCTCATTTGCAACCATAAAAATATATTACAAGAGTAAAACTATACCAATATGAAGAGGACATAAAATACTGAGCTGTAATATCCAAACATCACAGTACGTTATGTACACAGTAATAATTTATTAGTTCGACCCAACTAAGTTATGACGCAAAATACACATGTGTACTTAGAGACGAAAGATCAAAATGGATTTTGTAGCTAGACATATGTTATATACCTATACTACTATATATTTTGAAAGAAATTC
This sequence comes from Lymantria monacha, assembly GCA_905163515.2. NCBI lineage: Eukaryota > Metazoa > Arthropoda > Insecta > Lepidoptera > Erebidae > Lymantria > Lymantria monacha. Next base: position 31,848,380 of record LR991093.1, read on the forward strand.
ACCAAACTAGATATTCAAAGACGATTGTCGGTGAGTGTGAATGGATGTAAGAATCGTGGTGAACGCAATAAGAAATGTATGGATTGTGACTTTTATTTCTTTTTTGTGTGATTAGCTGTTAGCCGCATATGGCTTTGATAGCTTTACGCGAACTATGGGTGAGCGCTGGGGGCTCTCAACCCGATTAAAGTAAGCTAAGCGACATCGTCCAAGGGCTCCTCCTGTGGGGAACGGACCTCGGCTTGGGGCGTCGCTGGTGGTAAAGTGGGCGTGCCCATATTTGGATTTATGATTTTTGCGCGTCGCGATTTCGCACCTCAACGGCGAGGACGAAACCGCGGATATTTATGTGTAATGGCTTCGCGGGCCGTGTAAGCTCTTAACTGAGCGAGTGTGATATCGTCTTCGTCATCGTCGATCACGTGCCGCGGGCGTCGGATTTTCGTATAGATTGTGAATGAGGATATGCGTATGAAACAAGTAAGTACAGTTATGATGGTTTATAGGAGTCAATGGAAGGTCAGAATGAATAAAGTCGTTCCAATCTCACTTAGCATAGGTAGAGGGCAGGCTGATGTTAATATTTTTTTCGTTTGAAAATATATCAGGTATGGATTTGTTATTGCGGAATGCTTTAAGGAATACTTGTGATTCGGAACAATAAATTGCGAATCACACAAACTATTGTCCTGCGATGGAAGCTATGATACTTGGCACATGAGTTCGGAATTAAGAGTACCCCGCGTGCAATGAGGTCACGTACTGAAGGAAGGTGGAGACCTTCCTTCAGTACGTGACCAATATGGTCTAGGTAGGTTAATCTCGGTCTCCACGGTACCTACATCCTTCCACTTTCGCATTGTATATCTTCTTAACCAGACGTTCGTTCAGCATTCTTTCCACATGTCCAAACCATCGGAGCAAAGAAGAAAAAAAATTGATCTGCTATATGTACTACATCAGTCAGTGGTAACAGGTTAGTAATATAAGAACCGACTGAGAAATCACCAAGAGTGCAGCAGCTCTACGCTGGTGAATTTATAGCACCAATACCGATGACGAATTTGTCTGTCAAGTATGGCGGTCATAACATATTTCTCTTAATTGAGAAGTCGAAATGAACAGTAGGTGTTGATCAGCTAGCCAGGTGGTACATGACAGATTAAGTCAGTGACAGGACCACGCAGTACAATATTTTATTCGATTTACTGCTGTCTCCTCCACTAATGCGAGAATAGTGCCTCAATCGCCACACGTTGGTGATCGTTGCGAGTTGTTAAACATTTGCCAGCTGATATATTAACTCTACCGAATAACTGCTACCTACTATCCACTTCCAGGTGCAAATAATATGTGATGATCTTGGAAAATGTGTTTGTAAAGTTCATCACAATACAAAAGAACTAATCTTTAGTGCAGCACGATATTTTTTGTCATTTAATGATCCTAAGATACGACACGACTGAATCTCTTTTAATTAAAAAGTTATAGTCCATAGTATCACCGCACGGCACCAATGCCATTTGCTAGTCTTCACACGTCTTCAAAGAAATATTCAAGTGTGCAAATTTCCACGAGACACCCACATCCTTGAACTTTAATATAAGTCATAACCTTTAACTTAAATATACGTTTCATGTTGCAACTTAAAGCCCCGTAGACTTTAAGTATTTACTTACTTATATATATTTTTTTATTGCATGTGGTGACTGGTGGCAAACGAGCAAGCAGCACACTTGATGGTAAGTGTCACTGCCGCCCATGGACCTTTGCAATATCAAGGGTATAGCTAGGCCGCTGTCTACCAATACAAACCCCACACCCACCCAGTTGGGCTGCCGACTCTCTCGCTCACCGAACGAACCGCAACAGCACATCGCCATTCTACGACATTGTGGTACTAACCTGGACGGACCAGTTCCGGCTGTAGACAGAAAACTGTCCACAGCGTGGTCCTGCCACTAAGAAAATTTATAAGAGAGTATTATTTATGAGTAGGTATATTTTATTTATAAGTGAGTATCCATCTACTAGTTTCAGTCTATAATTACCATCCTGTTTCTATCACAATTACTTAGGGGTCGACGCAATATGAAATCTTTTCTTAGAGTGTACATATTGCAAATATTTTTGGCGATAGTTTTATGACCAGTCTGCCTGAAGTCAACTCTCCTTGAGAATATAATTGTTGACCAAACGTCATCATATGGCCCAAGACAAAGTAAACCTCTTGGTCGTTTTCCACTACGCTCATAAGCAATGTAAAGCTTCGTAATATTCATAGTCGCCATCAGCCTGTCGCAGTCCTCTGTCAGATGTAGACCATCCCACAAAAAAGGTATAATATAATAATAGTTACGCTTCTCCGGTGAACTTATGTTCGCAGATATTGTACACTTCCCAGAAGAGAGTTTCTGTCCATCCGCCTGGTTTCTCACCTGGTTTTTAAACACCTACACTGTATTATTAATCGTTCACCATACAAGGCTTCAATATTAATATAGATTTGATTGCACAGATGGTGTAATGGTTAAAATACCAACCTACCGTACCAGGTTCGTGGGTTCGATTTATAGGCAAGACCAACACCTTATGCGGTTCACAAATTGTTTTGAGTCTGAATGTAATTAGTGTCCGTGAATTATATGTTTGTAAAATCTTCAGCAATATAAGAATGAAGAATGTATTCCGGGAGCTGTCTTTAAAAAAATATAGATAATTTCTTTAGCTGTCGCAGGAATATCGTTACCATAAAGCATGTTTGTACTAAATTTATCGATCTCAATATTGCGGACCCACTCTGTTTGAGCGAAGGCCATTTATTTGGCGAAAACACATTCGGTCCCTAGATCAATGACAAATTTACAGAAGATTCACAAATCTTAGTGATTCATCTAAAGGGATATATCTATAATCCGGATAACATTACAAAAATAGCGTATTGTAGACAAATTTCATATTCTTACTGTATGTATTTATAACGTAATATGTGGATATAAGCAAGCTTAGCTCGGTACTTTTTTTTGGTACATTGTGTTTTTAGGGCAAATTGTGTTTTTAGCCAAATATTTAAATATTGAAGGGTTGTTAGAGAGATTGGAAGTATACTTATATAAACAAATTATAATCAGAACATTTTTCACGTCAGATAAAACGTAATAAAATCCTTAGATATAGTTTCTTTCCTTTGACATAGTGTTTAACTAACACAATAGACAGTATTTTAAATGATATTTCGTAACTATTTTTATTTATTACAATAAAGATATTTGTAAAGATCATCCACTCATCAGCCCGTAGACGTCCGCTGTTAGATATAGGCCTCACCAGAACGGTCCTGTACTACCTGCATCCAAACATTTCCTGCGACCTTCATAATTACGTCAGACTAACTAGTGAGGGTCGTCTTACGCTGCGTCGTCCGATGCGTGGTCGCCACTCGAGAACCTTTCTTCCCCAACGGTTGTCAGTTCAGTGAGCGATGTAGCCTGCCCATTGCCACTTCAACGTGCTAATTCTTTACAAAAATATTTGTTTGTAAAGTTTAACTTCACATTCTAAACGAACCCACCAATTTTGATAAAATGTGTGTGTTTCAGATGGATTTTAAAAATGGTTTAAAACAATTGAATTCGGTAGTTGGCGTTGCGATCGATTTCAAGGAATTTACTTTTATTTTATTTTTTTAGATTCGTCCAGAACAGCTGCTGTTGGATCAGCTAATTACATAATAATTATATAATACAATTCACATACGAAATCCTCGCATGGCAGAACATACGCAGTGCTAATGAATATTCAGTACTAGAAGCCCCCAAGTGAACCCTCGCACGCGTATGATATTTAGTATTAATGAGGCCCCCGTCTTGACCTTATACCTTCGTCCTTGCGAACACGCGACCGCTATGACTACGTTCACACATCACTCATTAATATTAATGTGACAAGTTTTACATATGAGTGCTGTAATTGTAACATACATAAGAATACTTGCTCTGACGATATAGGCGTACGCACGACTAACGAACGTAATGTTCTTTGATTTCTTTTTTTTTATTGATGGTAGCATGGGTAAGCAGCACACTTGATAGTAAATGTTACTGCCGCCCATGGATCTTTGCAATAACAGGGATACAACTAGGCCGCTGCCTTTTTTTTATTTTGCGGTGGTCTATGGAGGCGGTCTTGCCACGCCAAATCGGCCCGAGGCGGCGCGCATCCCCATAGACCCACCCTGCAAACACCTCTCTTCGCCGTGCGAGCGGGTCACCGGTACCTGATCTTTGTCTTCGGTGGCCCGCCCGGCGGTTTACCCTAGCGGGTTCCTCTCGTATCGACGCCCCGCCAGCTTTCGCCGTCGGCCTGTCAATGAAAACTCATCCAGAAAGTTGAGCTGCCAGCTTTTTGGGTTACAAGCGCAAACAATATATTGCCACTACTCAGGCATCAGTTTTCTTCAAGAGTGTGGTGCAGCACGGGCGGACTGGTCCGAATCTGCAGACAGAACACTGTCAACAGTATGGCCATACCAATATTAATTCTGTATTCGCGTCTCCATACTCCGCGAATCCGTAAATATAGTTTTATTTCAAATGGGACTTTAAAAATTCTGATAGCAATCTTATCACAATTTTTTGTCAAGTGTTAATACAAAAAAAATCATTTCTATCGTACGTCTTTACGACAGTCCAGTTTTTTTACACATATATACATACATATCATCACGCCATATCCCTCGCAGGGTAGGCAGAGATAACAGAGTGCCAGAGAACTATCCTTGCATACTTCACTCGCTTCCTCAACATTCATAATTTTCTTTATACACCGATCGTCGGTTTCAGAGACTCTTGACTCCACCTTCCTTCAGTACGTGACCAATCTGGTCTAGGTAGGTTAGTCTCGGTCTCCCCCGGTACCTACATCCTTCCACTTTCGCATTGTATATCTTCTTAACCAGACGTTCGTGCGGCATTCTTTCCACATGTCCGACCCATCAGAGCATCTGGTTTTCTTTTTGTAATAAAATTCTGTAAACTTGACCTTACAGACCCTGGCATTCCAAAAAACGTAATGGTCAACAGTAATTGCTTACCGAAAATGTGTATCCCGTTTAATTAAAGACCCGTGTCATTAAGACACTTGTATGTATACTAAATGTTCACTTTCTACGACCCCATTAGTACTATTTGTATGGCCTTCTATCGACTCCATTGGTTAGCTAATGACAATATAACAATGCTATACCCGCTATAATAAACTATACAATGTTGTTACAAATTCAGAAGTTGTCGCATTAATGTAGGTCGAACATATAGCCGCGACCAACGAAAATATAACAGATATTTTACGCTAAAGTATAGAATAACAAGACGTCATCGTTATTGCCGTTCAATAATTATTTGTTTGCTCTTATCTGGTAATAAATTAGCTATATGGTGATGGCTACAAATAATACCAACAAGAAAGACGACTAACACTGTGCTCTCTGATTAACAATTATATTCCCAAAGAGTTTTGACGTCAGACAGGCAACCGGTCATAAAACTGTTTTCAAAACTTTTGTTTTATAGTAGGTCAAGTTCCCTCCAATTTTGGAGGAGGTTCGCACCCATCAATTGAACTTATAAAAGCCAGATGATGATGATGATAAGCAAATAGCAACTGTAGATAAGCAAGACAACCTTTGGTATACCAGTGGTAGAGCCACTGGTATACCAAAGGTAACTACATCGATGGAACCACATCGACTCTAATTCATCGAAGGAAATACGATAGCAAATTGCTATAAATTAAACAATTTTCTAGATTACTGAATATTTTTTTTTTTTAGTAATTAAATTGCTTAATTATTTATAAATACCCGATTACGAAGCGAAAAAATGATGTCACAAGCGGGATTCGAACTCGCGCCTATTGGGATTCCGGCCCAATCGTCCCAATAGGCGCGGGTTCGAATCCCGCTTGTGACATCATTTTTTCGCTTCGTAATCGGGTATTTATAAATTTTCTAGATCTATTAAAGTCTATACACAACGAGGTAACCTATTTATGACTGCAGGCAGTAAATTGTCAGCAACGAATATCACTAAAAACTATTATAAGAAAAGAAAAAAAAACTTTCAATGTAATATACTAATTAAAAGAATATTCTATACCAAGACGTGCTCCACTGACCTGGTTGTGTATGCTTCCTAGCCTCAGGAACAGGTCTAGGCGATAACGGCTCCGTTCCTCTTGACAATATTCTTCTAAGCTCCCGATTGTACGAAGGATCCTCAGCTGACCATGCCGATAGGTCGGTCAAACCACTCTGATAAACCTCCTTCATAAATACTTCTATTAACTCCTTGCCTAAAGAGTAAAAAAATATTTTTATATTAGAATTTTAATATCACCGAGTTCACCGCCAACCTTTATATCTTTATTTTTTTTAAAACACAACCTTGCACTAAGTAAATTATCCTTGTATTGCGAGAGACTATACAAACATGCAATTAACGCAGACAAATTACACCCAGACTCAGAACAACACTGCATCGCACAAAGTAATGTCCTGCGTGAGAATCGAACCCATGACACTGGCACAGGAGGTCGGTATTTTAACCACTGCGCCATCTGTGCAGTGATTTTCTTTTTTTTTTCATTAGTAATGGTAAAAAACGTCAAAGTGGCTTAAGCAGATAATATGATGTAAATGCCAGAGAAGGCAAACTAGGTATTACACCCTATACCAACACGACTGGACAGCGTGAAATATTAAGTCTATTTGCATCACACTCTACGGGAGGCTTGAGCTCAGCAGTAGCACATACATATATCAGCTGAGATTAATTTCAGTTATTTAAATGTATTCAAGAATCATGCAATTCCAAAGAGAGGCATATAGCAGCAGTCGTTAGCAATTAGATAGCTTGGCAATAGTCTAGGTGTGGCGCTGGTATGACTAGGTTCATGAGAGACAGTACTCGCCATCAAACGAACTGCTTTATCGTCTGTTATCGTCGACAATATAAAAAAAACAGAAGCTTCTAGTTTAGGCCGTCATAGTGGCATTGAAATCAAAGAATCGATGCCAGCGGTCAACCTAGTAGTGATGAGGAGATAATATGGCCGGTTATGGGGTCGGACGGCGTCCTTCGGTCCCCCCTTACGGATTCGACTGCACGTGTTTTAGACCTGCCACAAAAGAGCCCGTATAGAACAGACTTTTGTGATTGGTCCTAGGCGGCAGTTACGACATTCGGCGCTTTTCTGAATATATAAAAAGGAAGCGTTATTAAGAAATTGGTAACTTATAAAGAACTACAACTCACCCTTGGCAATATTGGAAGCATATTGCTTCATGGCAATCTTCTCCACCGTACTCTCCAGACCGAAGAAAGTCTTCACGTCAAGGAGCGCACTCTGCTCGAAACAAGTCCAATCTGAATTCTCTGGGTGGACCTAAATTCAGACGAAATAATTCAATAAAGTTTTTTTTTAAACCGGCCGAAATTAAAAAGTGAGCTCTAAAAGTGAAGTTATTGCATTCACCGCCCCCATATCTCACCATAATAGACGACTAGGGGATGTAATATGCATATAACATCGATGCGAAAGAAGGAAAACGCGAAATAAAGCTTTATACCAACCCGTCTGATCAGCGTGTGGAGGAGACTCGAGCTCAGCAGTGAGACGTATAAGAGGTGACATGATGATGATAAATTTGAATGTGATTTATCACTTAAGATTTCAATCATATTTCATTCTTATTACCTGATGGCCATAGGCTTCAAGGGTAGAATAATTCCATAACCAGGCTTGGCAGGCGAGTTGAGTGTGGCAGTTTACAAGTATCCCAGGAGAGTACTGATGCTCATTGCCCTGGTGATTCCCTATGTCGATTTTTACAACTTCCGCGGGCAATTGACATCTATGTTTTTAAAAATAATCACTTGTATGTGTGAAATAATTCTATTTGAAAACTAATTATGCTCGCTACTTTCGAGTTGATGCAATTAATAAATAATGCAATATTATTTTATATTTATAATTCATACAATTTATATTATAATGTTATATTCAATATTTATACCTATTTAAAAATAAAATAATTTATTATTTGAAATAAAACTTTTTTTACGAATTCTATCGCGTTAGTATATGATTTTTAATTTACAGCGTCTATGGTCACGGGAGATTGTCCTCCCAAATCCAAAAATCAAATACAAATACTATAAGAATCCATAAAAATTGTTTTATTTCAAATCTGTAATACTCGCGTAAACATCAGAATTTAAACATTATTGTATTTTTAATAAGTATCCCTCTAGGGGAAAGCCTCCATAATTAGTTTCTGTCCTTTTTCTGTCAAACCTCCTGGCATATATGTTTAATTCCATTGATTACTTGGACATTTTTTTTGAATATTGTTATTATTTATCATAATATATACATATGTACAAACACGTACAAATATACAAAAAACAGACATGACAGACAAGAGAAAATTCAAAAAATTGTTTTTATACTCCTGTTTTTGTAATAAAAACCCCTCCTAAAATATTAGTTTTTATTCACTATCTATATAAATCTATACATCTTGGCCTGTTACAATTTAATTATATCTACACATATAGATAGAAACAACAAAAGAAACCATTGTAAGTTTACATGCAAGGTGTAATCTCTAGAACTAATGACCCGATAAACCTGTTCGCTTTTTCGCTTGAAATAATACTTCGGATTTACCCATGGCGTGATTTCTTTTTTTGCATGTTTTATTAATTCCAATAACCATATCTGTTTCACTATATTGCAGTAACCTTCGATTAAAATAGTAGTTAGCCTTGTTAACATGTTATACGGAAACTTACATATATTATAAGTAATGGTTAACATTTTTGTGTCAAGTTATTCTAGTTTTATCTTCTTTATTCATTATTTATATGTTTATTGACATATAACGAGAGGACATACACATTTCAATAGCTGTTATACAACACGTCAAAACGTCTAGCTTAAAGAATCAAAAATGTACATACATACATATCATCACGCCATGTCCTTTGCAGGGTAGGCAGAGAGAACAGAGTGCCAGAGAACTCTATCCTTGCATACTTCACTCGCTTCCTCAACATTCATAATTCTCTTCATACACGCTCGCCGGTTTCGGAGACTCTTGACTCCACCTTCCTTCAGTACATCAAAAATTTGGTTACCATATACCCACACTAGTCTAATTGGTAAAGCGATTGGAACTGATTTCCAATAGATGCGGGTTCCAGTCCTATGTGTAGTGATTATTTTTCACCCGTAAATAAATTGTTATAGAATAGATTTTAAGACTGAATTTACGTGATGTCAGATAAACAGCTTATGCTGTGGTACTATGGTGCTGTGGTACCTTATGGTGGTTCCTATCTTATTCAGATTTAGTTCTATGAGACATAAGGTAAGTTATACATCTAAATTATATTGCCGTTTCGAACAAATCACAAATAATTCTTCTTCTTTCAGTAAGTTAAACCCTGAAACGTAGTCTTTAAATGTTGGCCAAAATAATAATAATATATAAAACTTTATTCATCTCCACAAATAACATTTAACAACTAAGTTTGTTAACAATAAATACAATTAAATTAATATGATCAAAATAAGGCTTATAGCGCGCTTCTAAATACTTCTCTAAAAAAACAAGACCAACTATAAAGTAATTTGTAAGAAAACGGAAATAGCCGATACAGCCCGAACGTATTCTTATTCCGTCGTCACATTCTTTATATTATTATAAAAAATACAGAAAAAATGTTAAATACGTAAATAAATATTTCGGGTTTTAGCGCGTTGTCCTTGCTTTGTAGAATTTATACATACATACATATCATCACGCCATATCCCTTGCAGGGTAGGCAGAGAGAACAGAGTGCCAGAGAACTCTATCTCTGCATACTTCACTCGCTTCCTCAACATTCATAATTCTCTTCATACACGCTCGCCGGTTTCGGAGACTCTTGACTCCACCTTCCTTCAGTACATGACCGATCTGGTCTAGGTAGGTTAGTTTCGGTCTCCCTCGGTACCTACATCCTTCCACTTTCGCATTGTATATCTTCTTAACCAGGCGTTCGTTCGGCATTCTTTCCACATGTCCGAACCATCGGAGCATTCCCTTTCGCATCTTTACACCAATACTCTCTTTCATACCTACTCGCTCTCTTACGTCGTCGTTACGATTGCGGTCGGTCAGCCTAACTCCACAGATTTTCCGCAGAGATCGCATTTCGACCGCATTAATTTTACTATCATACTCTTTTCTGCACACCCAACTCTCGCTTCCATACAGTAATGTTGGGACAAGCACTGCGTTATGTATTGCTACACGTGCCTTCTGGCTGAGGTGGTGGCTGCCGAAAAGTTGCCCCAACGCTCCGTTCCCTCTATTTCCCGCATTCACGCTTCGCTCTATATCAGTGGTGTACCTTCCATCTCGGCTAAATCCACATCCAAGATATACAAATTCATCCACTTGCTCTAGTACATCATTACCTATTGTTACTCTTACATCTGTTCTGGTTTTATCTCTTTCAAAGACCATTATTTTGGTTTTGCTCACATTCACGCGTAGACCCCTTTTCTTACAATCTTCACTAGAATTTATAGTCTATGACAATTCTGATTTGTTCATATTGAAAAAAAAACTGTTATAAATATTCCACTTTCACACCTTCAGGGCCACCTTTTGTTCTTTCATATCGAATTGATTTCATACAGCCTTATGTCCTTGTCAACCGACATAAAGCTTCTACTTACACTAAAAAGGAAAATAAATACTTATACTAAAAATACTATTAAATCTTGCAATCGTTCAATCAAAATCAACCTTATTCTTTGACTAATAGAGTTCAGTTAATATTAGGAGTCCACAATATCCACTTTCAGCCCAATGTAAAATAGCTATTATATTTATACCAGTAGAGTGCAAATTTGATTGATGGCATTATTCTAATGCAATACACAGAATTATAAATATTATGGATAGGCAATGCGTTTCCCTTGCAATGAAGGATGTAGTGAAATTCTTCGAATTAATTGTTAAAGGATGTTTATATATCTGCTCAAGTATAATTATTATAATTAAGAAAACGCGTTAATGCGTTAGAAATCTTGTGATATTATACGTATGTGGTGAAAATTTAAGCACAGCAAGTTTAATCGTCTCTTTCTGACGACAAGGACGAGACCATATAACACCAAGAAAAGGAAAAGTCGAAATAAGACCATGTGTCAATATATTTAAGCAGTGCGGTATTATCAGCATCGTCATATTCGTCATCAAATCGTCTTATATACTGGGCTCGAGCGTCCTCCACAGGAGGAAAATTGGTCTGCTATAACACACGAGACTGGTCAGACTTTTTGCTATAGAATTTTATTTCGAGTTTCCCTTCTCTTGCATAGCTGTTATATGCATATCCTTTAGTCATCTTTTACGACAGCCACGGCCCTAATAGCTATATGTGAGCCTAAAGAAAGATTTTTCGAGTTACAAGGTCCGTATAGTATACTAATCAGGGTTAGTAGTATTGGTAGCCGCTACCACACAGCAAATCCTATTTAAAGTTGTAGAATAAATGAGTAAGTATATACAAGCACTTCACAAATTCCCCATTCAACATTCATATGCCTATACAGCTAAAAAAAAACACTTAAAGCTTCAAAATACGGACACGACCTTTTTTGCCTGAAAGAGGAGACATTTTTTCTGTAATTTCTAATTTCAGCGACCCATCGTTGTAAAATAAGTCAGCACGACGGACGACCTTTTTTATAGTACTTTCAATTTAAGCTTTTGGGAGAGTGTGTACTGAATTTCTACGTTTTCAAATGTTACTCAACGAGGGTAGGATGTAATTTTCCCCTTTAATATTTACAATAAATCTGTTAATCCACTATAAAAAATATATAAGTACAATCATTACCTGTTTATTACCATTTCTAAGCACTTACCATTTCTTAACACTAAGGTTGAAAGGTTAAAAGGTTGCAAGAAGAGTGTGTAAGAGAAAAGTATGCAGAGGGTGTCCGAGAACGGCTGACGATGGCAAGCCAGCCGCAATCGGACATTGAAGAATGCTGGAGAGTATTGAAAGAGAGTATGGTAGACACAGCGAAAGAAGTATGTAGAAGTTCAAAGAAGCATAGAAACATAAATAGTGATGCTTGGTGGGATGCGGAAGGGGCAGCTTCCGTAGAGCAAAAGAAGAAAGCGTGGCTGGACTATGTCTCTTCTTTGAATCTGAATGACAATATGACTGAACAGAAGAAAGAAATATATCGGCAATGTAAGAATGACACCAAGGCCTTAGTGAAAGAGAAACGTGATAGAGCAAGTACGAGTGCAGAAGATAGGCTGACTAAAAACTTCGAGGGTAACACCAAACTCTTTTGGAGGGAGGTGAAGAGGTCTCGGGGTGGTTGGTCAGCCTTCAGAATGAATAAAATAAGGTCTAAAGGTGGAGACATTCTTACACAAACACAAGACGTGTTAAGCCGATGGAGTGAATATTTTGGCGATATGTATGCGGATGCTACGGTTGGCGCCGGTGTCGCATGTGGTCTAGTAGATCAGCATTCGGCGACGGCGTCCTCCGATGGCATCAGTATGGATGAAGTTGAATGGGCGATAAGAAGTTTGAGAAATGGTAAGGCAGCGGGCATTGATATGGTGTCTGCCGAGATGATCAAGCTTGGTGGCGCCTGTGTCCGGGAGGCGTTCCTGTTGCTCCTCAATTTATGTTGGAGCTCGGGAATGGTTCCCGGGGACTGGAATAGCGCAGTCATCGTGCCTTTGTTTAAAAACAAGGGTTCACGTTATGACTGCGCAAATTACAGAGTCATAAGCTTGACCAGTTTGGCAGCAAAAGTGTATGGTAAAATTATTGAAAGGAGAATGAGGATGGTGTCCGATGGTTTACTGTGTGAGACACAAGGAGGTTTCAGGAGTGGAAGGGTATGCATGGATCAAGTGTTCTCTCTGCGCAACATTGTGGAGAAGCATCTGGCCCTAGGTCAGAGGGTTTTCTGCAGTTTTGTGGATCTGGAGAGAGCATTTGACACGGTTGTACGAAAGGAACTTTGGGACATTTTACCGGAGTATGGTATTAACGGTAAACTGCTGCAGGCTGTGCAATCCAGTTACATGGGCTGTAGAGCCTGTGTGCGGCTGGATGGTGGAATGTCGCCTTGGTTTGACGTCAATATCGGCGTTAAGCAGGGCTGCGTTCTATCAGCCAGGCTGTTTATCATATATCTGGATAAATGTCTCCAAAGGTTGAACGATATGAATGTGGGAGTCCAGATGGGTGACTCAGTGGTCTCTGCTCTGCTTTATGCAGATGATGCAGTCCTGCTGGCACAGTCAGCGACTGACCTGCAGACCCTAGTCGACACAATGACAGAAGATTGTAAGAAAAGGGGTCTACGCGTGAATGTGAGCAAAACCAAAATAATGGTCTTTGAAAGAGATGAAGCCAGAACAGATGTAAGAGTAACAATAGGTAATGATGTACTAGAGCAAGTGGATGAATTTGTATATCTTGGATGTGGATTTAGCCGAGATGGACGGTACACCACTGATATAGAGCGAAGAGTGAATGCGGGAAATAGAGTGAACGGAGCGTTGGGGCAACTTCTCGGCAGCCACCACCTCAGCCAGAAGTCACGTGTAGCAATACATAACGCAGTGCTTGTCCCAACATTACTGTATGGAAGCGAGAGTTGGGTATGCAGAAAAGAGTATGAAAGTAAAATTAATGCGGTCGAAATGCGATCTCTTCGGAAAATCTGTGGAGTTAGGCTGACCGACCGCATTCGTAACGACGACGTAAGAGAGCGAGTAGGTACGAAAGAGAGTATTGGTGTAAAGATGCGAAAGGGAATGCTCCGATGGTTCGGACATGTGGAAAGAATGCCGAACGAACGTCTGGTTAAGAAGATATACAATGCGAAAGTGGAAGGATGTAGGTACCGAGGGAGACCGAGACTAACCTACCTAGACCAGATCGGTCAGGTACTGAAAGAAGGTGGAGTCAAGAGTCTCCGAAACCGGCGAGCGTGTATGAAGAGAATTATGAATGTTGAGGAAGCGAGTGAAGTATGCAGAGATAGAGTTCTCTGGCACTCTGTTCTCTCTGCCTACCCTGCAAGGGATATGGCGTGATGATATGTATGTATGTATGTCTAAGCACTTATATCTTTGAAAGCGCAGTATTTTCAAGAAAAATATGAATTTATTTAACTTCTTCTTCTACATTTTGAGCAATGGCTACACGATAAGTTTGCGCAATTCAGTCAATTTTTGTTATGTTAGTGTTGTAAATAAAGTGGAGTAGGGCAAATTTAACCGGTTTGCAATGCTGATAAAATCTATTAATCACTGTGATGAATGAATTTATTTGAGAAAAGACAAATGATTCGCCGCGCTGACGAGCTGGGTGTAATTAAAAGTGAGACGCCTATAATGTGCAAATTTATATTCTGTGTAGCCATTAATATTTATAATAAAATTCCATAAAACAAATTAGAAATATTGAAAACATCAATCGCTTTATAAAGTGCGTTCAGGAAATATTGTGTTCGAAATGTTATTACTGTTCAAATATTTTTTAAATGATTATTTTTTATAGTTTAGAATATTGCTAATGATAATTCTTAATTCATTTGACGATTTCATAGAAAATAATTGAATACTAAATTCACTGGATGTTTATATATTTTAATTAAATAGAACTTCTATTTATTCTAATAACAATTTTATTAAATTTTATTTTGACATGTCTAATAGATTATTAGGTATAATTTGCACAGAGATGACGCTTAGATATGGCATTGAATTTACTGTATTATTTTTTTTATTATCTTTAATTTAAATTTATATTCTGCAGATAAATGATCAATCGTTTAATAAAATATATTTGTATTGTGAAGGAATGAAATCAACAACAGCCTACAAGTCACGATAGATTGACAATTTTGGAACTAGTACTGTAGCGGTGGAGCCGTGGTGCTAAAAGTAGTCTATCTACATTTTTCTCATCTACATTTAAGATATAAATCGTAAATTTCTCCTTGTAGTATCGCATTAAAAACACAATATGTACACCATCCCTCAATTTCACTCCTGGGAAATTTATAATACCAACTGTCTCTTATTTTATCATATTACTTCTTTTTTTTTCATATTTCCTTTAGTTTTTCTACCAATTAAATTTAATTACAATTTTAATTAGATATAATGAAATATTGTAACCTTTATATTGTACATGATGACCTTTGAAAATTGTGCATTTAGTCTTGTGTTTTTTTTTGTCATAATATTGTTTATTATACTTGTACAGTAATAAAAAAAAATAGTTGTTAAAATGAACTGCAATCACCAACCGGCCGACCAGGCCTGCTGATTGAAGGATTATCCTCTGCTTTAGGAGGCCTTGCATCCAACAGTGGACGTCGAGGGCGGCCATACAAAGGTCCCACGTCAATTACTTACTATACAAAGTTGCAGATGTCGCAGAGTTCGATTTCATCATCATCATCACAGCCAATATATGTCCCACTATTGGGCTCGGGCCTCCTCCGTAATGGGAGGGAAATTAACCTACTATACCGCGCTGGTCAGACGTGTTGGTATAGGGTTTGTTTCAAGTTTTCCTTCTCTAGCATAGATGTTATATGCGTTCTATATCCCTTAGTCGTCCTTTACGATCACCCACAGGTAAGATAGGGGGGTGGTGAATTGTATTTTTACTCCGTCACCACACGGATAAGTTCGATTTGCGACCAAACAATTCACGATAGGTCCTGTCGCATATGACCTTAGCTCGTAGAACTGACTAAGTAGAACTGTATACATGACGAAGAACGGACAACATTTTTCACGTGCTAAAGGATTCATTTCTTTTTTCATCATCAAACAGCTTTCTTTTTCAAGCTAGTTCGAAATTTAAATAAAACTCTGATAAGTTGCCTATATGGTTGCCATGTTTTGGTATTCCAACGGAACGGAACGATTTGTTACTACAAATCGTACCATTTTTAAAATACACGATAGATATAAATTTACATACATATTTTGCCGGCCGCTGCTCGCATGTATTTGGTCAGTACAGCAATTTCGATTTATCTCCAAGAAGGTTGTCAAAATAATGCTCAAATTTCCAAGCATGTTTGAGAAAAAAAAATTAATAATAGGACATCTGTCATTTTATCTACTTATTTTTTTAAGGAATCTCATGGCATGGTTACCAAGTCTTTTACACCAAGACATTATTAATAAATCACTTTATTTACAGTCATTGTCCGTCAGTAAGTCAAATCATCACCTTCAACAGTGTCACGTGATTTACGTTCACGATTAACGAGTCGTATCTTCTCAATATTTTAGTGGAAAACAAATGTAAAGCACTGTTATATCATATTCGATACACCCCAGCGCTTCCACCGCATCACATTACGTAAAATGCCCTCAAAGTAATTTAATATAACACGATAAAACATCAAAATATTGAATATCATACAAAACCACCATTTGACAAATTTAACCTTTCCGCCAAAATTCCTTCGTTATTCAGTTTAATTAAAAAAATATATGTAATAAAAAAAAATGTTGCCAAACTAGCAATAATTACGCGTATAATTTTTTTATCGTCCGACCTATATAACTAACCAGTGCTGCTAATTACTAGAACCCGGTCAGTTTTAGAAGCTGTTCAACGGCATTGCGTGCGAACTTTCTAACATTGCATCATCAAAGATATATAACGCAGACTGAATAATTAACGTTTCCACTTATATTGGTGGTATATTAACGTCTTCCTTCCAATATTGCAGAATATGTCTAATATTATTCAGTAAAATATTGTAAATAACCAGCTTCCACCAATTAGGCAATAGAGTCATTAAACTATATATATTATTTCTGAAAGATGTTTTAGTGTTTATAAAATTTTGTTCTATATCACTGAATCAACATTAATATTTTAAACAATAATATGAAGAGTATTCTCTCCTTTAAATATGAAAAATAAGTACATACGAGTATATCAAAATGAATTATTTCATTGGAAAATACATTTTAAAATTTATTATTCAATCATCTGTTGACAAGTCCTATTAAACGTCATTATATTTACAGAAACTTACGTGGTAATCGAATACTAAACAAATACTTGTATATATTGTAAAAGTTATTGGCAATAGTTTTACGACCGGCGGTTTACCTTACGTCAACCTTCCTTGGGAATGTAATTGTTGATCAAACGGCATCAGGTGAAATTGGCTGAGGTTGATATAAAGCTTTTAGTGGTCTTTTACGACATTCGCGATCAAAGGGTTGGTGGTATTGGTAGTCGGTATCACACAACGTCCATATAAAGTTCGTAATATCCTACTAATATTGCGAAAGTGAATATTTATGAAAATGTTTGGGTATTTGAATGTTTGTTAATTAATCACGCGTAAACCATTGAACGGACTTGGATGAAAATTAGCATATAGATACCCCATTGCCTGGGATTAACACATAGAATACTTTTTATACCGGTTTCTTGTTCCTTTACAATAATTTGAGGATAGAATGTTATATTGCGAAAGTAACATTGTACAGACAGAAGCTAGTTGGAAATAAAATATTGTGTATTTACTAGATATAAGAATTCGAAGTATTCTCTTTCCTTATATTTAATGTCGCGGAAGCAATGTCATAGTTTGGAATGTATTCTCTATAATCTCTACGTTCATCACGATACAAACATTGCTAAAAAACTTAACTATGTTATAAATAGATATTTTTCTCCCTAAAAAAATGTGTTCGCCAATATTCGATGACGCAGTTAATGGCATAAAATCTTGTTAAAACTTATTTTATTTTACGTTAGAAACGCTAATCAGAAACGACCAAAGAGCAATCAAGAGGGCAAACCGACGTAGATAAAAAATTTGTCTAACAAATTTTACTTTGCTGAACACGTTGTCTAATAAAAATAAAAAAATACTTAATACGTTTTTTTTATTGCCTATGGTGGCAAACGAGCAAGCAGCACACCTGATGGTAAGTGTCACTGCCGCCCATGGACCTTTGCAATACCAAAAGTATAGCTAGGCCGCTGCCTACCAATACAAACCCCAAACCCACCCAGTTGGGCTGCCGGCTCTCTCGCTCATCGAACGAAGCGCAATAGCACATTACCATTATTCAGATGTCGATCTTCTGCGAGAGTATAGTACTACCCCGGACGGACCGGCCCGCGGCTGTAGACAGAGAACTGTCCACAGCGTGGTCCCACCACTATTGTATTAGGGCGTATTAATCCCACTACAATTAGGTATGAATATTCACACTAATACTGTATCTGGCTAGACAGTTTAATATAGGGTTTGATATCACGAATGCTTCAGTGCATCCAACCACTGCCTTGTTAAGCCCGCATGCTTCGAATATATGTACATATAAAGAAGCCAAAAACTATTGTCTACCTTTATCGACATAAACAATATATTAATTAAATAGGCAAGTAAAACGTTCAACTGTTAACGAACGTTAATAAAAATTATCATTGTACAAGTTCCAGGATATTTTATTGGTCTTTTTTATTGCTTATGGTGACAAAGGGGCAAGCAGACACCTGGTGGTAAGTGTTACTGCCGCCCATGGAGCTTTATAATACCAGAAGTGTAACTAGGCCACTGCGTACCAACCAAAACCCACCCAAAACGGGCTTCCGACTCTTTCTATCATAGAACGAAGCGCAACAACACCTTGTCACTGCTCAGAAGTCAAATTTCTTACGAGAGTGTAGTACTACCTCGGACGGATCGGCTCGCGGTTGTAGACAGGGAACTGTCAACAGTCTGGTAGATGACACACGCCCCCCATAAAAACGACAAAATAGTACGCACCAAAAACTGATTGTCATACGACAGCTGACACTTGCCTAAGTGGTAGGACGATTCCAACGAATTTCGAATAGGTGTGGGTCCGAGTCCCACATGCGACAATCATTTTTCGCTCATAAACATTTTTTTATCAATAACCTAGTATGTTGAATGCTATATCTTAGGAATTTAGAAGCTCAGAGTTAATATAAGCTCTAATAGCAGGTGAAGGTTTAAACGAAATACTTCTGGTGTATTACTCTCGTGTCAGGAATACTCTGACTTTTCATAAGTTCGTCCTTAGCATTACTTTATATACTAGAGGCAGCAAAGTGTTCTACTTACATAATATTTACATTTCTCGATGACTTGCACCCTGGAGGAGAAGGTCTCGTTCGTTGCTTCGATTTCTAGCACTCTGCTCTTGAGATCAAGAGCATTCTTTTGTAGAAAGTATATATAGTCTACGCCGATCATCTATAACAAACAGACAAAACTATTGAAGATATATTTGTGTGCACAGATTCATGACTACCTTTAATCATCAAAAATTATTCAGAAGAGCAAAGACTCTTATTCCAATTACTTGTGGTCGAGGCAATATGTACTCGTGAATATTGCAAAAGTTATTGGCATTAGTTTTATGATCGGCCGGCTGTCTGACATCAACCCTCCTTGGGAATGTAACTGTTGACCAAACGTCATCAGGTGGAATTAGCGTAGGTCGATATACAACTCTTAGTCGTCTTTCACGACGTTTGATAGCATTCGTAGCCGCTACCACACACTTCAATTATCCAAACACTATGAAAAAAAAGCACTTTCCGTGTGGTGACGGAGTAAGAATACAATTCACCACCCCCTATCTTACCCGTGGGTGAACGTAAAAGACGACTAAGGGATATAAAACGCATATAACATCTATGCAAGAGAAGGAAAACTCGAAACAAAACCCTATACCAACATGTCTGACTAGCGTGGTATAGTAGGTCAATTTCCCTCCCATTATGGAGGAGGCTCGAGCCCAACAGTGGGACATATATGAGCTGAGAATATAATGATGATCATGATGAAAAAAAAAATACATTTCTCCCTATATATTTTAAGACAAATAATAAATCTTATATATGAGGGAAATAAGTTATTATTATATTTCTAGAGTTAATGATATGTAAAAAAAAAACAATTTCTGTAAAAATTCAATTATTTAGATTGTCGGTTGTACTGTACACATAATTAATATGATGTGTATCGTATGGTAAATGTGGGTATATGGAAAAATATTTAGTTAAAAAGCTCGGTAAAGACTTGTGGCAGGGCCTAGTCTGCGTGAGTATGTAATATGCCATCTGAAGTTGGCATTCGAAGTTTAAACAAAAAAGAAATGTCGACGGACACTTACGTGTTGACTGTCGAGGCGAACGGACGTGCTCTGCGAGCTATGTGTGTAATCACTTTACGTAACAGCCTCTTTAGAAGTATCACCATCTCAGCTCATATATGTCCCACTGTTGGGCTCGAGCCTCCTCGGTATTGGGAAATTGACCTACTATACCACGCTAGTCAGACGGGACAGAACAAAACCATAGGGTTTTGTTTCCAGTTTTTCTTCTCTTGAATAGATGTTAATTATGCTTTTTATATTCCCTAGTCGTCTATTACGATCACCCACGGGTAAGACAGGGGGGTGGTGAATTGTATTCTTATTCCGTCACCACACGGATCTTTGGAAGTGTACCGTGTTATATTAGCACCTATATTGTAATTAGTACATTGGTTATATATTTCTTCAATATTATAGTCTGGTTAATTTAGTAACTGAAATAACAATTAATATTCATATGACGTAGGCAAGTATTCATTAGTGAACACGTCTATATATAGATAGTACAAATTTAACTCGTACCTTCTTTAGAAGATAAGGCGCTTCTACATTGAGCTGGCACCGCCTAGATGTGTGCCGCTGGGAGTCGTCTGCCGACCAACTGTCCTCGGTGATGACACATTCCACCACCACAGGGATTTGGGGGCAGCTTGGAAATCGCCTCTCGTACGCCTGTAACAAAAGACATAAGAATTATTTAGTAAAATTACATGAGCGACGAACTACATTTCCAAAGAGGGTTGACACCAGGCAGGCAGCCGGTCGTAAAACTATTTGCCAATAACTTTTAACGCAATACGTATGAGTACATATTGCGTCTAAACCCCAAGTAGGATAAAAGCAGGAGAATGATGATTCTTTAATTCTACCCGCATAATTACATTATGCAATCAAACCATTCAATGGCTATGTCATAAGTTATGAAGTGCCTATCACAGATCTGCAATAAAGCATTGTGTAAATATATACTAATACTAGCTTCCGCCCGCGGCTTCGCCCGCGTAAAAGGTTACTTTCCTAAAGTTTTGCATCCCCTATTTTTATTTTACCCCTAAAGGATATTTTTTTTTATAAAATTTTAGTGTCATATTTATTTACATCTAATCAATAGCCTAAAAATAAGTTTCAAGCTTCTGGCTTTAAAAATAACGATAAGTCCTTACAACTTTTCATCCCCCTTTACAACCCTTTTTTGCATTAAAAAGTAGCCTATGTCCTTTATCAGGCTCTAGACTATCTGTGTACCAAATTTCATTTAGATCGGTTCAGTAGTTTTGGCGTAAAAGAGCGACAGACAGAGTTACTTTCGCATTTATAATATTAGTAAGGATAGTAAACCTGTATATATGTAATTGAATTTTAATAGAAAATCGTCCGACGGATCAGCTAGTAAAATTAATATCATAAAGTTATCAATGTTCATAAAAGGAATCGTCAGAGTCCAAAGCCCTCCAAACTCGATCCAAAATATCCTTAATATATTCAAACCACGTTATTTCTTTAATAGTTTACTAGGGCAATTACTTTACTCCAGTTTTACCTATTCAGGTCTCCAAATTCCTTATAACACTATTTAACGACAAAGACCCAGTTTATTTACGAAATACTAATGGTAATTTAGAATTTGATAACAATCTAAACACCACGTTCGTGCCGAAATTCCTTATGAGTAGCTCAGCATTTAGGGCAAGGAACCCAAATTATCGTTCTAGTTATTGGTTTAATAACACAATAACAGCATTAAGTTTTTGTTAAGAAACTTATGAACTAAAGCAGAGCTTTGTTTTATTTAAACATTTTTATTAGATGACCTCATGGATGTGAATATAAATGAAAGGATTGATAACGGAGAGACAAATATTGAAAAAAGCCAAGGATGTTATTTAGGAAATAATGCCAAAAACATATGAAAATAAATGTAGTGTTGGAATTTTTTATTTAGGCAATAATGCCAAAAACATAGGAAAATAAATATAGTGTTTGAATTTTTTATTTAGGAGATAATGCCAAAAACATAGGAAAATAAATAGTGTTTGAATTATTTATTTAGGAAATAATGCCAAAAACATAGGAAAATAAATATAGTGTTTGAATTTTTTATTTAGGAGATAATGCCAAAAACATAGGAAAATAAATAGTGTTTGAATTATTTATTTAGGAAATAATGCCAAAAACATAGGAAAATAAATATAGTGTTTGAATTTTTTATTTAGGGAATAATGCCAAAAACATAGGAAAATAAATATAGTGTTTGAATTTTTTATTTAGGAAATAATGCCAAAAACATAGGAAAATAAATATAGTGTTTGAATTTTTTATTTCGGAAATAATGCCAAAAACATAGGAAAATAAATATAGTATTTGATATTTTTTTATGTCGGCAAACGAACAAGCGTCTGATGGTAAGTGTTACTGTCACATGTAAACCTTTACAATACCAATGATACATGCTAGGCCGTTGCCAACCAACTCAAACCCTATCAGAAAGTTGGGTTTACGGCTCTCTCGTTCACTGAACGAAGCGTAACAACATATTGTCACTGCTCAAAAGTCGATTTCCTGTGAGAGTGTGCTACTACCCCGGACGAACCGGTCCGCGGTTGTAGACAGAAAACTGTGAAGACTGTGTTACTGACTAATGCTTGAAGTTAGATCATACAAATCTTCTGGAATAATATAAACTTGCCACCAGATTTTTTATTGTATAAAATTAACAATATTTGTAATTGGATACAGTTAGAGTTGAAAGGAATTCTAAAATAGATATCGACGTTAGACAATATTAACGTAGCAACCTAGAAGATGACAATTGTACACGCTTTTTATTTTTTAATAAAAAAATGATTACTTTCATAATTGTAAATCTAGAGTTGTAATTTTTAGATATTATCCAAAAAAAACGACAACTTTAGTTTCACATTTTTATTTTATTTTGCGGATTTCTGAGTTTATGCTTTCTAGCGTCCATATATTATCTTATGTCACACACACACACATATCATCACGCCATATCCCTTGTAGGGTAGGCAGAGAGAACAGAGTGCCAGAGAACTCTAACCTTGCATACTTCACTCGCTTCCTCAACATTCATAATTCTCTTCATTCACGCTCACCGGTTTCGGAGACTCTTGACTCCACCTTCCTTCAGTACGTGACCAATCTGGTCTAGGTAGGTTAGTCTCGGTCTCCCTCGGTACCTACATCCTTCCATTTTCGCATTGTATATCTTCTTAACCAGACGTTCGTTCGGCATTCTTTCCACATGTCGAACCATCGGCGCATTCCCTTTCGCATCTTTACACCAATACTCTCTTTCATACCTACTCGCTCTCTTACGTCGTCGTTACGAATGCGATCAGTCAGCCTAACTCCACAGATTTAACTAAATTTATTTTCATAACTTTTGATTCACATTTTTTTTATTTTGCGGGTTACTGAGTTTATGCTTTCTAGCGTCCATATATTACCTTATGTCACTAGGTAAAATATATACAAAAGATAGTACATTGTGTAAAACATAAACAATATACCAATTAAAGCGATTAACTTTTTGAAGCTTACAAAGTTAATAGCTTAAATTCGTTGTACAAAATTGATAAAGAAATGATTTACGAGTTTGCAAAATAATATTTACCCGTACCTACTTGTTAGCCTTAATCCGATCTCAATTGGGATTATAGCTCTCAGTTAATGTGCTCCAGATGGCTCAGTTTTGGGTCATTATTAAAGTAATGCTATACTTAAAGTTGTCGCATTAACAAATCCATTTGTTCATTAATTATTCTATCCTTATTGATGTTTTATTAAAGAATTTTCTTTACCTTTTCTGATCATACTATTTCGGGACACTTAAGAGGATCTTCTCATCCAACATACCTCAGTGTCTGAAAATACAGCTCTATGACCAGTGTGTGTTACCAGTGATGACTTACGGCACGGAAACGTGGTCCCTGAATGTAGGCCTCATAACCAGGCTCAAAGTCGCTCAGCGTGCTATGCTCGGGATTTCTCGGCGCGATAGAATCTGAAATACGGAAATCCAGAAGCAGAAGAACGGGTGTAACCGACATAGCACGAAGAATTAGCACGCTGAAGTGGCAATGGACAGGCCACATCGCTCGAAGAACCGACAACCGCTGGGGAAGAAAGGTTCTAGAGTGGCGACCGCGTACCGGACGACGCAGTGTAGGAGACGCCCCCTCTCTAGGTGGACAGACGACCTGGTGAAGATTGCTGGGCGTCGTTGGATGTAAGCGGCACAGATCCACACTCTGTGGGGTAACATGAGGGAGGCCTACGTCCAGCAGTGGACGGCGATAGGCTGAAATGATGATGATGATTGTCCTGTGTGGGAAACGAACCCGCGACGTTTGGAATCCATTCAAGGATTAATTTCTTAGTATTGGGTGATCTCTTTAAATAAAAGAAAGAAAGAAATCGAAAAGTAAGTTAACTATTAATCATTTCTGAGCAGAAAACAAATAAATCCTTAACTGAACAGATTTCTACGCGACCATTTTAACTCTCCCAATGTTTTACATAAAACCCTATGATGAATGCAAATTTGTTTGAGTATTATTTACGAGCTATTGTGGGCCAGACTAGAAGCTATTTACGATTCACAATAACAACTTGAATTACTGCTTCCATAGCGGGCGAGTTTATGATCCATGAATTATAATTCCCACGGTACATCGTTGATATTTAATATGCCTTATTTTAGAAGAGCTAATCAAAAAACTACATGTGATTGAACCATTTGGCAGACTGATTAAGATATTTTATGTTACTTTCCACACCGCTCTTATCCTAATTACTTCAGCAACGCAGTATGTACTATTCTCGTGGTAGATATTGTAAGAGTTTTGGCAATAGTTTTATGAGCCGCCTGCTTGACTTCAATCCTGCTTGGGAATGTAATTGTTGACCAGACGTAATGCCGTCTGGTCAACAATTACATTCCCAATGGAGTTGGCCCAGGTCTATGTAAAACTCTTAGTCATATCTTAGGACACCCACCAGTAATGTAATGGTTGGTAATATTTTTAGCCGGACTAACTTCGCGAACCAAATTCGCTTGCTAAGTGTAACTATTACAAAATTATCCGTATTGAAAGCTATGTTCAATAAAGAATAGGTTGATGGAGATAGATAGATAGACCAAAAAGAATGAAATTACCTATTTATATAGGTACTTTGGATTAATAACTTACTCATAATTATTTTTATATAATAAGCATTTTTTCCGTGTGGTGGATGGAGTATGAATACAATTCACCACCCCCTCTTTTACCCGTGGGTGATCGTAAGAGACGACTAAGGGATGTAAAACGCATATAATATCTATGCAAGAGAGGAAGGGCTCGAAACGAAACCCTATACCAACACGTCTGTCCAGCGTGGTATAAGAGTTCAATTCCCCTCCCATTATGGAGGAGTTTTGAGTTCATGGCTCGTACCTTTTCCGATGATAAATCCTTCACCTCACATGCGTTCAACTATTGAGCTCGATACTCCTTCGCAATAATGTTTATGTCGAGTTTTCCTTCTCTTACATAGATGGTATTTGCATATCATATCACTTCGTCGTGTTTAGTGCTGTGTGGTGGCGGTTACTAATATTATCAACCTTTACTTTGGTCATCGATATCGTAAAATACGACTAAGAGATTTATATCGATCTGAGCCAATTCCACCTGATGCCGTTTGGGCAACAATTACATTACCAAGGAGGTTATTGTCAATAACTTAATAATGTTCGCTTTGTCGTCTTCACGACGCACACGGACAAGACGGTAGTAAATTGTCTTAGGTACTTTTCTGTCACCATACTTGAATGATATATCCACTATGATTATTTAATATTTTATAACAAAACGTTAATTAAAAATGTCTTCGGCAACATCAAATATTTTAATGGTTACCGCTAAATGTATTATCAAAGTCGGTGAATTAAAACTTCAATTATGTAGTTACTAAACCAATTTCATATCAATCGTTACTCATAGTGCAAAGGTTAACTAAAATTGTGATGTTTACATTGTTAGCTTTAGGACAAAACCTACCATCCCACTCAGTATTCGCTATGAGGAAATAAACACTTAATGGGATTAATTAAGTAAAGTTTGAAATAAAATATTTTTTACGGATTCTATCGCGTTTATATTTGATGTTTAATTTTCCGACGTTTCGAACGCTTTACTGAGTTCATGGTCACGGGAAGACTCGAATACAAACGCGATAAAATCCATAAAAATAGTTTTATTTCAAATGTGTATTACTCGCGTTAACATTAGAAATTACTGTTTAAGTAAAATTACCACAAAATTGACAATTTTAATGGCTTAATTAAGCGCTTCTTATATTATTCTCAATCAATATACCGATATTGAGTAAAGGCTTCCACCACAATAGGAGTGAAATTGATTTACTTTACCACCCTGATTAAATAGGTCGTCTTGGTATTTTATGGAGAGTTATCCTTCTTTTACTTAGATGTTATATTTATATTATATCCCTAACTGGTATATTACGATGCCCACGGGTAATAGAGGGGTGGCGAATTGTATTCCTACTCCGTCATTATATTTTTACATTCAAATACCTTGTACAATTTATATAAAAATTCTCCGCGATTACGAATCAAAGTATTAACGGAACGTCTCGTCTCGTCGTAAGACGGTCGCGTTGATTTTGCGTATATAGATATAAAAAGTCACGCACATTGTGAATGCCTTTTGATACTAAACGAAATTGCGATTACATTCTTCATACTCTTTGAATATTAGGGCGCGAACATAGTTGTAGACGATGCGTAGCGACTACTAGGTACGTCGCTACCTTTATTTGAATGCTTATGGTGGCAGGCAAGCAGCACACCTGATGGTGACGTATTTTCTTATCCTGTCCGAAACGTTCGGGACAACGAGAAGAGCGGCGCTCAGCCTTATAACGTAACCATAGTTCATGACCGATTTCTTACAAGTTTTAACCAACTTTCTGTGACTACACGTAGTAAACACCAAGACCAATTTTGTTCCAGCGTATTCTACAAGATCTCCCTTGAGGGAGGTCTTGTAGAACAAATATGTTCCCTAACCTGCCGTATTTCACATCTTTTCCACCAATATCCTATGATGCTAAAACTATAATATTTGCCAATTGATATTAGTAGAGGATCCCCAGAAGTACGACCTTCACCCATCTGTTTACCATGTGACAAACACATTTTATGAATGTTCCTGAACATATCCCAATAGCCGTGAAAAATCATGAATATAATTAATTAAATAAAAAATATAATATAGGTATATTTTTTTAATTTTATAAATTACACGCCACGACGATTGCCATAAACATATATTATTATAATACATATAATATTGAAATATTTATATTTCAAAAAAATATTCTCATATTAAAAAAAAATCTTGTATGCTATGAGTGGTCAACAAGGGCGGGGGGGAGGTGTTAGTTTACAAATTGTAAATTCCACGAAGTAAGCTTACGTGTACCTTAGACATCCAAATTAGATACATCAAATGTGAACATACTTAAACCTGCTCTAATGTAAAAAATATATGTTATGGTTTTGGAAATTCGGAGTAAAATATTATCGAGATTCATTTCTAATTAATAATATCTGGAAAAACTTTCTAAACGAAAAAAGAATCCGCAGATAAATAGTATTATATTTGCAAGACATAAGCTAAGCTTGGCGATACGCCTAAGCACATAACCATATATTACATTAGGCATAGCCACTTTGGTACCAACGATCAAAGAGCTACAATATCTTGTAAATATTTGATAAATATTTGAGTCGTCTGCATATGATAACCCTTAGTCGTTTTTACAACATACATGGGGAAGAGAGGAGATGGTGAATTGTATTCTTTCTCCATCACCACACAGGTAAAAAAAGAACCTAGAGCAGTCATGAGGACTGCCGACAGAAGTGAAAACAAACCTATGGAAAAAAAATAATATAGGTGACCCGTGGAGTAAGTATGGGTGATCATACCATAGCCAGCCATAAAAAAAATAACTATTAAAAACTATTGAATAATTGATAACAATTAATAATAACAATTATTACAAATAAATTAAATATAGTAAACACAGCGACACATCAGTGAAGAGCAGCTAAATGTATTTTTCTCGTTCGGGTACACTCGGCGGTCTCTAGTTCACCCGATCGAGCCTTTCACCTCAGAGCGTGACGGATCAGCCTCACCTTACAGCTAACGAAAAAATCTGTGTGCGGTGCGCCAAAAGAAGTTTTCACTTCAATAAATGCTGACATCTAGCTAGGTCGTTTATATAAAAGTTTGTATAAAGCCTTAGTTAGTATACTCCGCAAAAATAATAGCACATTTATCTCGCTTGTTTATCTCTGTGTCGGGGCGGAATACTAATGTTCGTGAATGAGGGGCAAACACGAGACGATACATACTTATTTATACACATAATAGGGGTAGTAGGGTTGATTATTAAGTGGAATGTCTCGTTTACATAACACTTTTTGCGCAACTAGTAAAAATAATATAAAATCTTATTGATCCGTCGCGACATAGTTTGTTTGCCCCGCCATCTTGAATCTTACTTCTATTATTCCATATATTTCTATAATATTACCTTCACGGAAAGGAATTGTTATGCTCGACACGAAACGAAGTTGGTTTTGAAATTTATTCTAAATACGGACATCTGTCAAACACCGATAAGTCAACGGAAGAACCTTGACAAGTGACAGCAGAGAGCGTGTCAGGTATCGTGACGTCACAGACGAGAGAGACAGCACAAAGGATTGCTTGTCGTGTCATAAATACCTATTTGCAATAAACATTTTTACAATATAACGTTTAATTGCAATAATTCCGATTCAGACAAAATTAATTTTCTTTTTATACTTATCTCGGTGTCCATGAGATTCAATAAAATATATTGAACCATATAATCTATAATAAAAAAAATTGCAATGTTACCAACAAAGATATGCAATTTCAATTGGCAATGGATATAGGCCTAACGTTAACGTTTCGTAACGTACAGATTTCATATCCGTTCCGACGAGTGGCGGCCGTTGATGAGAGCCGTTCCATATTTAAATTTAAACTTCAATCATCGAATCTATTTAATTCGGAAGCACGTTCCGTATGAATAATTCAATACTTGAAACATTCAAATATAAAGTTTGTCTCGCTCTAACTGCAAACAATATCACTTCAATGAAAGATTTTATTATGAATTTGTTATATTTGCATATATTGAATCAATATCATTCGTTGGAATAGAGTAAACAATTGCTAACGTTATGAATATTTATTGAGCATAAAACATTATTTGAGTTTTTCATGGAACGTTAACGATCCGGTTACAAAAATATGATTGTACACAGAGATGTGTAAATATTTATTTTATCCAATGGTATGGTTTTCTTGAAAAATCCAATATAAATTGCACAGATATCGTAGTCTGCACGGTGTCACTGAATCGTTGGCCACGCAACAATTTGTACGATTAACAAATTCTGACTTTAATTTAGTTGAAATTTGCGTCCGTTAATTTGTAAAGTCCCTTAAGTAAATTGAAAAATGTATTTTTTTTTACTTTTAAAAAGACAACACGCCACACTAAGGAAAAATCCTTCACGGAAGACTTAACAGACATGCATTCCATCATCATCGTCTCAGCTCATAAACGTCTCACTGATGGGCTCTCCTCTTCATTAGAAGGGAAATTGGCTTACTATACTAATCTGATGAGACGGTTTGGCATAGAGTTTAATTTCAAGTTTACTTCTCTTGCATAGATGTTATATGCATATTATATCCTTTAGTCGTCTTTTACGACACCCACGGGCAAAATAAGGCATGAATTGTGTTTTTTCTGCATCACCACACCGAAAGTCTAGACACTATCATTTAAGAATCAAATAATGAAAATCCATTTTGTTGGCACTTCTTTATTAAGAGATTCTCGACATTTATTGATTTTAGCACAAGTGTTAGGTGCTTAGACAGCGCCGCCATTTATTCAGTCGATAGCCCTCGATCATAGACAACGATAGCTATTAGTATATTGATCGGTCCATAAACTAATTAGGCAATGAGCTCGGCGGTGTCCTTGCGATGTCTACAATGTCAAGTGGAATCGATACCGTGTATTTTTGCTAATCGTATACTTGGGAGTATAATAACATTGCCAAATTAGGAATCACTTTAAATATCAATTAAAATAAATTAATTAAATATTAATAATTAAAATAATTATTATTAAACGTAATGAGAGAAATAAAATGTGTGCTCGTACCTCTCTCTCTCTCTTGCCCCTACAGTAATATACGAAACGTAACTTTTTTTCTAACTTCACTACTTCTTCTTCACTAACTTCTATCTTTCTCAACTTCCGTTCGCCTCGCCGGATCACACTTTTCGTAACGCTTTCGTCACGCATTCACCAGCTTCCTCCCTAACTGAAGCGTGCGTAAAAAAGTTTTACTTCAAAACCAAAATGATTAGAAAATAAAAATACTTTGTTTTTGCTGACAATTAATATAACAAACGTGTGAAATGTTAATGTTAAACATGTGTATATAATTGCTACGAACATGTTCTAATATAACAAATTCATTAATTTAATTATGTACGACACGCGACGCACGCCATGTTCGATCGCAGTGATTCAAGTTCATTCATAATTTAAGGTAATTGCTTCGACGAAACACCACCATTATATATTTTCGATAGTACAAAGCAATACAAATTAGTATACAATTAGTATACTAATTAATTTATATATATTTTAAATATGTTCATCATAAAGTTTTTACTAATTTCAGTAGCAGATGAACAAGCAGTCAACTTTTATTATGAGCCGCCGTGTTAAGCCTCCTCCACAATAAGAATGAAATTGACCTATGTATATGATCAATTGATCATGCTGGTCACACAAATTGCTATAGGGTTCTTATTTTTTTCGTTTGTAATAGAAAAAGTAAATATACTATTTTGTATATTTCATCATCTCAGCTCATATATATCCCAATGCTGGGCTCGAGCCTCCTCCATATTGGGAGGGCAATTGACCCACTATACCACGCTGGTCAGACGTGTTGGATAAGGTTTTGTTCCGAGTTTTCCTTCTCTCGCATAGATGTTATATGCGTTTCATATCCCTTAGTCGTGTTGTACAATCACCCACAGGCAAGAAGATAGGGGGTGTTGAATTATATTCTTACTCCGTCACCACACGGAAAATAAATATGTTCATTATAAAAATTTTTACTACTTTTGGTAGGAGGTGAACAAGCAGCTCAGTTTCATCACCATCTGCTCATATACATCTCACTGCTGGTGTTAAGCCTCCTCAACAATAAGAATGAAATTGATCTATATGATCATGCTGGTCACACAAATTGCTATAGGGTTTTATTTCAAGTCTTCCTTCTTATGCATTGGTATTACATATATCTCTTATTCATCATTTATGACTCCCATGGATAAGATAGGGGGCATACGGAAAACGACTGTTATTATTTCTTTAAACTTTTTCAATAGGTAGCATATCCTATGCGTTCTGGCCATATTCCATCTAATAAGTTCAGATATTTAATGAAGAAAAATCCTTCTACCAATTGTGGAGTTGTTGAAGAGGTCACGTTCTGATGAAGTGTGAGTGAAATTCTAGTCTTTTTTTTTTCGAAATTCTAGTCTTTTTGCGGCGCTATAGTCTAATAACTTTTTGGACAGGATAGGCTTTTTAATGTTGGGCTTTTGTAAGACTAGACTAGCCAAGATGCTATATTGTCTAGTCCATATTCAGCGGAACCTTTTTTTGTATAATATAATATATATTATAACTTCTTATTAAATTCTGTAGGTATTATCACTAAGCGACAAAACCTTATTTCAATAAATAAAAAAACATATCCCATTATCATCTCATTGTTATACGTATCATTCTAGGACACAACGTCTGAAGGTTAAAATAAAACATAATCCATTCAGGCAATAAAATATTTATCAACGAACGACCCCGTACCGCATACTATACGTACTATACAAAAATATAACTTGAAATAATCAACGGAAATGACGATTACATATTCAAGTGGGTGGTTTAATTTTAATAACGTTTCCGGGTTTGATAACGTTATCGGAGACTTCACGCTCATCTTGTATGCGCCAGCAATTAAAATTAAGCAAAGCATAGAGATAACTTTTTTGACTGCACAGATGGCGTACTGGTTAACATACCGACCTTCCGTACCGGTGTCTTCGGTTTGATTCCTATGTAGGACAATACTTTGTGGATCCACACAGTTCTAGGTCTGGCTGTAATTTGTGTTAATTATATGTTTGTATTTCCGTGTTGTGGTCCGTAAGAATACTATTCACCACCCCATATCTTACCCGTGGGTAATCGTACGAGACGACTAAGGGATATAAAACGCATATAACATCTATGCGAGAGAAGGCAAACTCGAAACAAAACCCTATAGGTACCAACACGTCTGGCCAGCGCGGTATAGTAGGTTAATTTCCCTCCCATTACGGAGTAGGCCCGAGCCCAACAGTGGGACATTTATGGGCTGTGATGATGATGATTGAAGTAATTTTTAGGATTGGAGATTAGTGCATTTAAACAGCCAAACAAGCTCTTCATCCCTGTAATAGTAACAAAATAAAAAAAACCATGTCGCCATTGTGATATGTTCACAAAATACTAAAACGAGACATTCAAGGTAAGTTAAACGTCGAACATTGACCTCTTATTAACATCGCCGTATATTAAAATCTCGCAAATACATTAGCCGATAGATATAAATGACAGAAGTGAAGTTTCAACATGTACCTAAATCTTAAACGTCCTGGCCATATGGAGACAGGTTAAGAAAACAACATTTTTGAAGTGACACTTTTTAATGAAAGGCCTTGAAAATCTGTTCTGAAACTTTTATTGTAACAAAAAGTGGTGGGAGTTAAACACTGTGGGGACAGTGTCTCATCTTCGAATATCGCCAAAATATTATACGCCATTGATATAAATAAATAAATGATAAGCACTATCTTTGTTTAACAAAAGTGATTGAAGAGTAATTAATGCATACATACATACATATCATCACGCCATATCCTCTGCAGGGTATGCAGAGAGAACAGAGTGCCAGAGAACACTATCCTTGCATACTTCACTCGCTTCCTCAACATTCATAATTCTCTTCATACACGCTCGCCGGTTTCGGAGACTCTTGACTCCACCTTCCTTCAAAACGTGACCAATCTGATCTAGGTAGGTTAGTCTCGGTCTCCCCCGGTACCTACATCCTTCAATGTCATCATCCTTAATGTTTACATGTAATACGTAAGTTTCACTACTACCCTCTGTATTTACGACACGACATTATACGTCTAATTTTTAAATGAACAAATCACGGTAGGCAAACGTATAAATTGTATCCTTGGCACACCTCATGACTATGTATTGATACAATATTGCTTCAAGTTCATTGAGCATTTTGTTGAAGGTGATATTGGATCTCTTTGTTTAAATAATATGTTATCTACTGATATGTCCGTCGTCTCAGACATTATCATACGCATATTTGCAATATTTGATCTGTCTCCGTAGAACTATTATCACTATTTATATATCAATTCAATGGCATCCATTGTTAGTTTCCTCAGAGAAGATAAAAGGTCATAAATAAGGACGTTTGGCGGATGAATTCACGATCATAGCCGGTGTTATAAGTTTTCCAAGACAGCATTGCTATTCAGTCTTCTGATGTTTCCATATTTTATAGTGCTAAATTTTTACAACAACCACATGAAAGTAAGGGTTGGCGACATATTATATTCTTGTCCCATAGCTACCTACAGTTTCCATCGTCAATCCACCTTAGGTATATGTATTACGTCGTAGAGGCGACCGCTACAAGTAATTAAAATACTTTTTTTTTTGTGTGTCTTAGTTGTTAGCCTCAGATGGGTATGACAACTTTACCCGGACTGTGGGTGAGCGCTGAGGGCTCTCAACCCGTAAAAGTTAAGCGACCGTTCCCGAGGGCACCCCCTGTGGGGTACGGACCTCGGCTCGGGGGGTCGCTGGCAAAGTGGGTTCTCCCACGTTTAGGATTTGAACGCGACACGACTTCCGACCTCGACGGCGAGGACGGAATCGTGGATAATTCTTTGTCAGGGCCGCGCGGGCTGTGTATGCCTCCGTTTGGGCGAGCGTAATAATGTCGTCGGGTTGGTCGAGTATTAATCGCGGTTGGCGGATCGCGGATATTTTAGATGGGGTATAACTAGACGCCCTAACCACTATGGGATTAGGGTGAGTGACGGCAGAGTCGAAGTAGCGGCGAGAGCACTGCTTCATGTACTGCCGGATGGTCGGCAGGCCGAGATCTATGTGAAGATCCACATTGCGCATATACCACGGTGCTCCCGTCGCACGGCGCATGAACCTATTCTGTAATGTTTGCAAACGGTGTAACCGGAAGGGTTTCGCTTGTGTAAACACAACGCTAGCGTACGTTATGATGGGACGTACGCAAGCGGTGTATAATCTAACTTTACTACTAAGTGATAGCTTGGCTTTGGCATGCAGCAAGCTGTGAAGGCGTTCTAACACTAAAGCTGCGCGCGCGCGGACTCGCTTTATGTGAGGACCGAAGGACAGACGATTGTCAAGAGTGACGCCGAGATATTTGACCTGTTTAGTCCATGGGATGGACTGGTCG
The DNA here is from genome assembly GCA_905163515.2 of Lymantria monacha. Classification (NCBI taxonomy): domain Eukaryota; kingdom Metazoa; phylum Arthropoda; class Insecta; order Lepidoptera; family Erebidae; genus Lymantria; species Lymantria monacha. The sequence goes on from LR991093.1 coordinate 31,883,428, forward strand.
GACATTGTTATTGCAGGAAGGAAGCCATTGGATGTAGGCGATCCGTCCACCGGTGGAACATGATCGCTTGGCTTTTTGTGGGGTTGATAGTAATTCTCCACTTCCTAGACCATTTATCTAGGGCGGTAGCCGCTCGTTGGAGATTACTGATCACTGTCTCTATAGAACGACCTGCATAGAAGATGGCAGTGTCGTCGGCGAATAGTGCAGTTTGCACATTCTTAAGCTGTGGGATATCGCTGGTGTACAGCGTGAACAAGATTGGCGAGAGCACCGATCCCTGGGGGACGCCGGCTTTTAATGAATGCGGTGCGGAGAGAGTACCTTCTACCCTGTAGCGGAAGCTACGATCGGTTAGAAAGTCCCTAACTATTATAACTAAGTAACGGGGTATACCTAACTTGATTAACTTGAATATAAGGCCATTATGTCAGACTTTGTCAAACGCTTTTTCTACATCGAATAGTAGCATACCCGTGAAATAGCTATGTTGTAGCTTCACATTGGCATACTCGACTATTCGATGTACTTGCTGTACGCAAGAGTGTTGCGTGCGAAAGCCGAATTGAATCGGCGGGATAAGGGCGTTAGCCTCTGCGTATGTTCTTAGGCGGCTAAGAATTACGCGTTCGTATATTTTTGCAAAGCTATTAAGTAAGCTAATAGGGCGGTACGAGGAAGGTTCGGTGCGCTTCTTGCCGGGTTTGTGGATACCAATTACCACGGCTTGTTTCCATTGAGATGGAAAGATACAGTTAGTTATTGCGGCGTTAATTATAGACGTTAATATAATGAGTAATGAGAGGGGGAAGAGTTTAATTACTCTGTTTGAAATGCCATCCGAACCTGGGGATTTCCTAGGGAGGAGGGCCTTGACAATCGTTCCCACCTCGTCAGTTGTTACTGGCGGGGTAGGATCGTCGGGTGTGAATTAAAATACTTTATATAAGATTATTTTATTATATTAGTACGCAAGTGTTAGAACATTGTGGTGGCTATTTTCATTTTATTACTTTTTGTATTATTTACTTAGTTTCTTGTTTTATAATTGTTTTTAAGTATTTTTTTATTATTTTTAAGCACTTGCTATGTATCGGTTCCGTGAAAGAGTAACAAATTATAGAATAGAATAGAATCAGATTTATGGGCAATATAACAAATGAGCAAACAGGTAACAGTTACAATATATGTATCACTTTTATTAACTAATTACACATTATAATTATTATTATTATTTTCTTTCTTTCTGTCTCTTTCAAAATAACAACTTTCAATAAGACTAAAGCTATAATTTGAAAATACTCGTTCTTTTGCAACAAAAAACGTCATCCTGACGTGTTTCTTAAGGCAATAGTGACTGCTGCAATCCATCTATCAGCCCATAAATGTCCACTGTTGGACATAGGCCTCTCCATGAGAATGCCATTCGCAACGGTCCTGTGCCACTTGCATCCAACGGATTCCTGCGACCTTGACAATGTCATCAGTCCGAGTATAGGGGGGATATTCCCCACCAAAAAAATATGGAAAAACGCTGCAATCTGTGAACGCTATTTACCAAATGTAGATGGACTGCTTGCTGACAAGTGGAGCATCAAACTCGCCATTACAGTCAATAAAATTAAAAAAGAAATAAGATTACAGATTGTATCTAAAAAATTGTTGAAGTAAGAGGGCATTTATACGTTTGTCACTTAAGAGTGTGACCCACATCTGTTGCGATAATAAGGGGTCACTGATATATCGCTAACTGTCGCATACCAAACTGTCGATACAATATATATATATATATATTACGCATCAAATTTCAACTTAAGTATAGCTAGAGTATATACTAGCTATAGTCACGCTGCTGACCGTGCGGTAACGCAGTAAGAATACAAATCATCACTCTGTGGGTGTGGAAAACGACGACTAAGAGATATAATATGCATATATTTGTGCAATAGAATAAAACTCGAAATAAAACCCTCTCACAAGATAGTTTTTTTTTCCGCAAGGTGGACCATGGATGTGGTCGCGCCCCGACAAATCGTCCGGAGCGACAGAAGAGGCGGCACGCAACCCCATGGACCCACCCTGCAAACACCTCTCTTCGCCGTGCGAGCGGGCTACCGGTACCCGATCTTTGACTTCGGTAGCCTCTCACAAGATAGTAGCGAGGCGACAAAATGTATTCTTGATCAGTCACCATACGAGGAAGAACATACTAAATCTTCCTCTTTTCAGCCTATATACGTTAAGTTGTTTAGCCTCCCCTCCGTAGTGGGAGAGAAATTGACATAATATTCGTCCGTCAAGCGGGTTGATATAGAGTTTTATTTAGAGTTTTCCTTCTCTTCCATAGATGTTATTTGCATGCCACATCTCATAGTTCGGGCAACTTAAGAGGATCTTCTCATCCAACATACTCGGTGTCTGAAAACACAGGTCTATGACCAATGTGTTACCAGTGATGACTTACGGCACGGGAACGTGGTTCCTAAATGTAAGCTTTATAATCAAGCTCAAAGTCACTCAGCGTGCTATGGAGCGGGCTATGCTCGAGATTTCTCTGCGAGATAGAATCCAAAATACAGAAATCCGCAGAAGAGCGGGTGTAACCGACATAGCACGAAGAATTAGCACGCTGCAGGGGTTCGCTCGAAGAACCGACAACCGCTGGGGAAGAAAGGTTCTAGAGTGGCGACCATATACCAGGATGCCCAAAATTGGTGGACAGACGACCTGGTGAAGGTTGCTGGGCGTCGTTGGATGCAAGCGGCACATGAGGGAGCCCTGCGTCCGGCAGTGGACGGCAATAGGCTGAAATGATGATGATGAATGATTTCATAGTCGTCTTTTAAAGCATCTACAGACAAGAAAGCTAGCGGTGTATTGTATTTTTACTGCATTAACACATAAAAAAAATATAGTACCTACATATACAATTATTTATTACAAGGAGCTTGCATTGGCAACCGGTCCAATACGAGTCTGTTGTGCAAAACCGGTCAGTGAGTGCCGCTACACCTTTGTGTCATCACAGGGAATACCCCAAGGATTCAAATGTTTAAAAATCATGTGAATAAAATATATTAATTAAAGATGAAAAACTGAACAATATCGCATATAAGTATATAAGAATAGAAATATAAATAATTAGGTCACCAATAAAGCTAACAGGAATTGACAGTGGTCTCTATCGAGTTACGGTAGCATGTAAAGCGCGGATGACTGTCAATCTAGGTACTGAATTAAAAATTGTCAGGGAAATACAAAAAATAACTACAAGTGCAAAATAAAAAAAATACATTAAAATAACTAAACCCAAATACAGTTAAGAGTAGGTACATTACATTGAATTTATTGACATATATCACAAGCAGTCGTGCTTTACTTGTTACGGTAGCGCGACTAAGAACCTGTCATTTAGTTTACTCGACATGGTCTTAAGTCGTTATGCAGTATCTGCTACCCATTCTGTAGGCACGAACGACAAGTGCGGATAAAACTTGATACAAAAAACCATTTAGCCTGAAAAAAATCCTTGCCGATCGTTTATTTTTATAATTAAATCCACGTTGCTTCTTGACAATAGGCTAGTAACACGATTTTTTAGATATGAAAGACCTATATTAGACTGTTAAAATCTCGTGAATACACAACTAATCATTTAAAAGCGCTTTACGTTAAGAAAAACGAATCACCACCATTCATGGTGTTAATAGAACACAGTTTGTAACGTAATAATTTGAAATAAAATTATTTTTACGGTTCAATCTGTCCTCCCGTGACCATGAACGCTTTGAAGTCTTCGAATCGTCGCGAAATTAAAAATCAAATACAAACGCGATAGAACACGTAAAATTAGTTTTAATACAAAATGTATTACACATACAAATGTGTAATACTCGCGTAAACATCAGAAATCATAACGTAATATATTTTTTTAATGTCATATGGTGGCAAACGAGCAAGCAGCACACCTGATGGTAAGTGTCACTGCCGCCCATGGACCTTTGCAATATCAAGGGTATAGCTATGCCGCTGTCTATCAATACAAATCCCAAACCCACCCAGTGGGGTTTCCGATTTCATTATATCCAGTAAATAATTTGATAACAATACGGCTATATCTTTTAAACTACATAGTGAATATGACTGAGTAAGAGTACAAATTACAATCCATTTTCATAATTCCTTGACATGAGAATCTCAATATAACTATACGAACTAGTCTATTCAGCGTAGTCGTCTCCTGCTCTTATCTCAGACAAGGGTCCTACATGTACTCTTAATTATTGCTAAAGTTATTGGCAATAGTTTTATAACCGGCCGCCTGTCTAACATCAACCTTTCTAGGGAATGTAATTGTCGACCAAACGACATCAGGTGGAGGAGTGGAGTCAAGCTCTTAGTCGTCTTTAACGACATCCACGAGCAAAGGAAAGGTTTGTTAGTATTCGTAGCCGCTACCACACAGCTCTGATCAGTGTAGCATAGTAGATAAATTACCCTCACTTGCGTGGGAATCTCGGAGAAAGATGAAAAAAACATATAGGTCAAAAATCTCTTATTTTAAAGAGTATTCGGTTCAAAAGAAAATCGCCGTCATTTACAGAACAATAAAAATTCATTTCACTGAAGTTCAAACGTTGTGAGTCATGCTGAAATTACACGTCAACCCAAATACGTCAAATTATCGAACATTTCAAGAGCCAATATCAAGGTGACCCCTGGTATATTTAGCGGTTTCACGTGTACATTCTGGTTGAATGGTTTATATAATGTATGCCAATATGTTTATATACAATGAGAATACATAAAACCCATGTTATGTTTAGTTTCTGTATTAACAATTCCTTTTTAGGGTTCTGTACCCAAAGGGTAAAATTACTAATTCATCATCATCATCATCGCAGCTGATAAATGTCCCACTGTTGGGCTCGGGACTCCTCCGTAATGGGAGTGAAATTAACCTACTATACCGTGCTGGTCAGATGTGATGGTAAGGAATTTTATTTTCGAGTTTTCCTTCTCTCGCATAGATGTTATATGCGTTTTATATCCCTTAGTCGTCTCGTACGATCACCACGGGTAAGATACGGGGTGGTGAATAGTATTTTTACTCCGTCACCACAGGGCAAAATTATTTTTATAATTACTAATTACTTGAAATTATTAAGACTCCACTGTCCGTTCCTCTCTATCTGTCACCAGACTGTATCCCATGAACCTTGATACTTAGACAGTTGAAATTTTCAGAAATGATGTATTTCTATTGCCGCTATAACAATAAATACTAAAAACAGAATAAAATAAATATTTTAAAGGACTCTCATACAACGTAAACGTATTTTTTTTTTAGCGTTTTATAGATAATGGGTTCGGAACTCTTCGTGTGCGAGTAAGACTTGCACTTGGCCGATTTTTATTTATGTTTTGCGATAAAACAGATGGACAGGTTATGGCGTGAAGTCTGCCACCTGCCGCCTGTCTTTAACTCAATTTATATAATATGATCGATGAAGAATACATCCTGCAAAAATCTATGTATAGATAAAAAATGTATACATTCATCATATGAACCGCTTCTACGTTGAATGTAGGATCAAGTACCACACAAGATATTATACGCCACCCTGCACTAAGGAAATAATCCTTATCCCGACTAGAAAAAAAGTATGGTTCAACCAGATCATGTATCTGGACCCGATCAGGATAGAATGAGGCATGCCGGATCCGGCAAACCCGATCAGGACCAGGTCTGGTCCTGATCAGGATAGCCTGATGTGAAATAACATCAAGTATGGTAAGGCATACCGGATCAGGACCAGATCAGGACCAAATAAGGATAGCCTGATCTGAAATATCATTAAGTATGGTAAGGCATACCGGATCAGGACCAGATCAGGACCAAATAAGGATAGCCTGATGTGAAATATCATTAAGTATGGTAAGGCATACCGGATCAGGACCAGATCAGGACCAAATAAGGATAGCCTGATGTGAAATATCATCAAGTATATAGTAAGGCTTGTAGTATATCAGAACCAGAAATAGCTTTCGTAACACGAAAAAAATATCAATCAAAATTCAAAAAAGTGACATGATTGTCATATTTATGCCACGGCGAAATTGTATTTGCATCAGAGGAGATTAATCTGAAATCTTTAATTAATCATATGTATTTAATAATAATAATAATGTTTAATTAATAATATAAAAATAATTAATATTTAAAGTAAAAACAAAAATAAATAATAGGTACATTTGAAAACATAGATAGAAATAAATATAATAATATTGTAACAACCATTCTAACATTTAATGTTTTGGGTCATAATAAATAGATGGCGTTTATAAAATGACGTCATTATTTGAATCGCGGTGTTAAGATTCTCCGAAGCGTAATGACATGGCCTAATATTAAATTAGTTGTTATCGAATCAGATTAAAACAGATCGATCAGGTCATGAATGAGAAATTCAGGCGACAGTTGCAGTCGTTAGCATCTGGTGATTGCGCCATAATCGGAACGGCTCACTGGGACTCTCTATGATAAAATATAGCACTGCATTCAGTGCCTACATCATATATTAATTTATATTTTTACCTATTAAACATGTTCTTTAAGATATTCATGTTTTTTAAAATGACCGGACTGGGCATACTCGTTTTGGATCAGGCAAGATATATAACGCAGATGATTGATTTGGTTCCGATCAGTAAAATTTCATCCGGACCCGATCAGGAACGCCTGATCTGGACCCGATCAGGAATGCCTGATCTGGACCAGATAAGGTTTTCCTGATCGGGTCCAGATATATCTTCTGCGTTACATACCTTATCTGGTCCAAATCGGGCATGCCCGGTCCGGTCCTGCTAAGGAAGACGAAAAAATTTCTAGTCGGGATATTGCGGGCGACTTTACAAACATGCAATTAACGCAGACAAATTACACCCAGACTCAGAACAACACTTTGTGGATCGCCGCACAAAGTGTTGTCCTGCGTGGGCATCGAACCTACGGTGGCTGGCACGCAAGGTTGTTATGTGCAATGCAATTATGTATGTTATTAATATTATTATTAATTTTATGGGACATCGTGGTTGTTCAAACCTAGGTACCTACTGAATCAATGCAAGCTAAACTGCTAGCATTGGCATTAAAAAGACAATGATAATGATAGTATCGTCTTAAAAAACTGCACAGATGGCTCAGTAGATTAGATACCGAACCAAGCGTGCCAGTGTCATAGGTTCCATTCCTACGTAGAACAACATTTCGTGTAATCCACATATTGTTGGTTCCGTGTGGTGACGGAGTAAGAATACAATTCACCACCACCTATCTTACCCGTGGGTGATCGTAAGAGACGACTCAGGGATATATAACGCATATAACATCTATGCAAGAGAAGGAAAACTCGAAACAAAATCCTATACCAACACGTCTGACCAGCGCGGTATAGTAGGTTAATTTCCCTTCCATTACGGAGGAGGCCCGAGCCCAGCAGTGGAACTTATATAGGCTGTGATGATGATGTCATATTGTTGATTTAAGTCTGGGTATAATTTGTGTCTGTTAAATCGTTTGTAAAGTCACCCGCAATACAAATATTATTTCCTAAGTCCGGGGTGTCTAAAAAATATAATAAACGCTCAGGCTAATTGAACCGATAACGGTACCGTTAAAACTATGTAAATACAACTAATTGAAAGTTAAATCTAGTACCGTTAGACGTTTACAGTTTCCACGCTCGTAACATCAAATCATAAGCGAAGTAAACACATTTTGGAATCAAACTTTATCTATTCATCATATTTACGATGTAAAATATAGGCCATAAACATAGGCCTACCCATTAAAGATAATAAATATAGGCCATAAACATAGGCCTACCCATTAAATATAATAAATATAGGCCATAAACATAGGCCTACCCATTAAAGACAATAAATATCAAACGTTTCCGTGTGGTGACGGAGTAAGAATACAATTCACCACCCCCTATTTTATCTATGGGTATCGTGTAAGACAATTAAACATTATGCAAATAACACGTCACGCAAGAGAAGGAAAACTCGAAATGGATCCATATAACAAACCGTCTGACTAACATGGTATAGTAGATTAATTTCCCCACTACAGTGGAGCATGCTCAGCAGTTGCAGCTCTCCCTGCTGTGGGATGCATATGAGCTGAAATGGTGATGTTGATGAATACTGCGATCGTCATACCTGGCAGATGAGTTGGCGATAGCAAATCAAATCTTTAAATATGTATAAGACCTACAGAGGTTTATTGTGGTATTTTTAAGATTTGTTTGAAATTAATCTAGCTGTGTGGTAGCGGCTTTGAATACTACCAACCCTTGCATTGCTCGTGGATGACGTAAAAGACGACTAAGAGCCTTATAATGACCGGGGCCAACTCCATCTGATGCCGTTTGGACAACAATTACATTCCCAAGGAGGGTTGACGTCTGGCAGGCGGCCCGTCATACAACTATTGCCAATAACTTTTACAATATGTACTATGAAAGAAGAGTACATATTGTATCGACCCCAAGTAATTGGGAAATGACTAAGAGAACGATGATGTTTGAAATTAATCTAATGATATAACACTGGATTGTAACGCGGCCGAAAGATCTGGCAATTTTTTTTTCTGTCTGTCTTTTAGCTGTTAGCCGCAGATGACTGTCACAGCTTAACCTGGACTATGGGTGAGCGCTAAAGGTCCTCAACCCGGTAAAAATTTTAAGCGACCCGAAGGCTCTCCCTGTGGGGAACGGACCTCGGCTCGGAGCGTCGCTGATAGCAAAGTGTGCCCACGTTTGAGTTAATGACTTTTTGGCGTCGCGTCTTCCGACTCCGGCGGCGGAGGCGGAAGCGCGGATATTTATGTGTTATGGCCGCGTGGGCCGTGTATGCTCTTTCTTGAACGATCGTAATCGAATCTTCAGAGTCGGTTAGTGGATCCGGCAAGAAACTCAGCGAGCTTTTATATGAAAATATATACAACATATTTAGTAAGTATTGGCTTCAGTATGATGCATTTAAAAACACGATATTGATAGGCATAACTGCTGGTATGTATTACCAAGAAGAACGCTGAAGATAATGCCGTAGGTGTCAGCAAGTACCAATCGACTTTTATCTAACGTGTAAAATGTTATATTCTTGAAAGTGATACAAAAACTTTAATTACTTTGACATAGGCCAGTGAGGAAATTTTCTACACAAATATTTTTCACAAGATATACCTAGAACGAAACGTAAAGCCACAGAATAAATATTATGATAAACATATTTTTCCCTCATAAATAAATATAGTAATTGAAAACATAATGATCTCTTGTGCTTACACGAGTATTACACGTTTCAAATAAAACTATTTTTACTGATTCTATCGCGTTTGTATTTGTTTCTAATTTCCCGACGTTTTGAACACCTTATAGCGTTCATGGTGACGTGATGGCATGGAATGGGAGGTCCTAAACGCGATAGAATCCGTAAAAATAGTTTTTTTTTTTCAATTGAAAATCATCCATATCATAATAAGTAAGCTGTAACCATTAAAACCACTAAAGAGTTTGAGTATTTTGTGTGGCACAGCAGCAGGTGTCATTTACGTAGTAAATTGAAACACGGATAACAACAAAACAGCTGATTTAATAATTATTCGGATGAGAGACAAAAAGGACACTTGCGTGACAATAATTTTCTCTACTCTATACACAATAGTATATAATACTGATGCACCCTGAAGACATGGCTGATTGAAAATGCCTTCTACCAACTTGAGAATTTTGCTCCTAAGTTAATATAATTATTTTTATAATATAACAATTATAAATGTATATTTTCTGATTGCACGTAAATATAAGACTGATTATTTGCACTTTTTTACTGTAAATATATAAAATTAACTTATTCACAATGTATCATATTAATTTAAATGTATTATGTATATAAAGGACCTTATTGATTGTATACGTTTGACGATATCTACATTTGACTTGTAAATACCACATTTACTAATAAAAAGATTATTCAGATTATTCAATATACCTAATAAAAATTATTTTAAACAATAACTCGAAATAAATATAGGAGATAAACATAAGATTTATTAAACTAATCAACTCTTACATAAACCATCGACGCTTTCAAATTATATGAATTTCACATTTTTACCCTTTCCTTATAAACAACTTCTAAGTACCAGTAAATTTTACCAAATTGGAAGTTTGTATCACAATCGTTACATTTTTTTAGCAACAACCTTCAGCGTGATATACACGCTCTTAAGTGTCAGATTGATGATATTTTTTTCTAGTTCGACGAATATGTATAAAGTTTAACTCTTCAAGACCTTATTTATAAATTTTCCGTGTGGTGACAGAGTAATACAATTCCCCACCCCCTATATTACCCGTGGGTGATCATAAGAGATATAAAACGCATATAACATCTATGCAAAAGAAGGAAAACTCGAAACAAAACCCTATACCAACACGTCTGACTAACGCGGTATAGTAGGTTAATTTCTCTCCCGTTATGGAGGAGGCTCGAGCCCAACAGTGGAACATATCTGAGCTGAGATGATGATTACAAATTTTAAAAACATTAGTTACCAAATACCTTTTTCTTTTTTTTAATAATGTATCTTTTAAAATCATTTATGGATTGCGCAAAGTATATATCCTGCAAATCGAATTCATTACACTGGCAGTATAAGTTGGTATACCACCACCAGTACGCCATCTATACAATCATTGTCCTACAATCAAATTACTTAGACTAAAATTTAATAAGTTAAACATGCATACACTTAACGCAGCAAGTTATTGAAAACACATTGATTGCGTGTGGGTGTTATGTACACGTGACATGCGCCAATGTATATAATAATCCGTCACGCCACCACTGAGGTTCCGCTGATAAATACAAATGTACTTAAGATTATATCTGACGTGACATTAATATAGTTACAAATTAACTATACTTTATATTAACAATACTTTGCATAGGATGGAGCATTGCTATTTTATGGAGACCATTGTGGATCCTGGCTTACAGGAGTTACAGTGGTGGGAATGTGTGGTGGGATATATTTTATATTTTTTGGTACTTAAATTTGTTATTATTTCATCATCCATAATTCGCCAGCACTTATTCCAGTTACTTGTGGTCGACGCAATGTACTCGTACATAGCGCAAAAGTTATTGGCAATAGTTTTATGACTGGCCGTATGTCTGACGTCACCCTCCTTAGGAATATAATTATTAGTGTTATAACTGGGTTCATCATCATCGTCTCAGCTCATATATGTCCCACTGTTAGGCTCGAGCCTACTACAATATAGGAGGGAAATTGACCTACTATACCACGCTGGTCAGGCGTGTTGGTATAGGGTTTTGTTTTGAGTTTTCCTTTTCTTACATAGATGTTATATGCGGCGATGGGGGCCGCCACCCATAACGCCTTGCCCAGTCAGGCGAGTCGAGGAGAGCAGAGTACCGGGTGGGCACGTGGAATGTAAGAGGTTGTGTGGAAGGTAAGTTACACGAACTGATATCCGTCATGGCGGACAAACAGATAGACGTGCTCTGTGTAACAGAGACCAAGCGAAGGGGCAGCGACGCCTGCGATCTTCCTGGTGGCGGGATGGGTCTGTGGTCTGGTGTACCACAGAGCGATCGAGCAAACATGGGGGTAGGAGTGCTGTTGCCCTCTCGCTTGGCCTCAGGTGTGAAGGATTACGGAATGTATGATCCCAGACTTCTTTGGATCCGTATAAAACTAGGTGTCACCAAGGTATTCATGGTTGTAGCATATGCTCCCGTAGGATCCTCGGTGGCATCAGACCTAGAGAAGTTTTGGGATAATGTTACGGAAGTTCTGGATATGGCAGAAACCAGTGAACGCGTGATTGTATGCGGAGATTTGATCGGATGGGTGGGGACCAAGCGTCCCGACTATGAGGACGTACTTGGTCCATTTGGTGATAAGAGAGTGAACGACGCAGGTAGGCTCATAGCGGATGTATGCATGGAGAGAAATCTTATTGTGTCAAACACATTTTTCCAACATAAGGACATCCATATGTATACATGGAGAAGGAATGAACAGAAAAGTATAATAGATTTAATTTTGGTAGACAGTCGCCTCCGAAGCAAAATATTGGACGCAAGAGCCTACAGAGGCCCCACAGTCGATACGGACCACTATCTCGTTATTGCGAGATTTAGTGGTCTGTTCAGAAAGTGGAGGCACTGGCGAGAGCGTGTCCACTTCGGAGGGCTTGAAAGAATAAAGGTTGAAAGGTTGCAAGAAGAGTGTGTAAGAGAAAAGTATGCAGAGGGTGTCCGAGAACGGCTGACGATGGCAAGCCAGCCGCAAACGGACATTGAAGAATGCTGGAGAGTATGGTAGATACAGCGAAAGAAGTATGTGGAAGTTCAAAGAGTCATAGAAAAACAAATGGTGATGCATGGTGGGATGCGGAAGTGGCAGCTTCCGTAGAGCAAAAGTAGAAAGCGTGGCTAGACTATGTCTCTTCTTTGAATCTGAATGACAGTATGACTGAACAGAAGAAAGAAATATATCGGCAATGTAAGAATGACACCAAGGCCTTAGTGAAAGAGAAACGTGATAGAGCAAGTATCAGTGCAGAAGATAGGCTGACTAAAAACTTCGAGGGTAACACCAAACTCTTTTGGAGGGAGGTGAAGAAGTCTCGGTGTGGTTGGTCAGCTTTCAGAATGAATAAAATAAGGTCTAAAGGTGGAGACATTCTTACACAAACACAAGACGTGTTAAGCCGATGGAGTGAATGTTTTGGCGATATGTATGCGGATGCTACGGTTGACGCCGGTGTCGCATGTGGTTTAGTAGAACAACATTCGACAGCGGCGTCTTCCGATGACATCAGTATGGATGAAGTTGAATGGGCGATAAAAAAAAAAAATGTTAAGGCAGCGGGCATTGATGTGGTGTCTGCCGAGATGATCAAGCCTGGTGGCTCCTGTGTCTGGGAGGTGTTCCTGTTGCTCCTCAATTTATGTTGGGGCTCGGGAATGGTTCCCAAGGACTGGAATAGCGCAGTCATCGTGCCTTTGTGTAAAAACAAGGGTTCACGTTATGACTGCGCAAATTACAGAGCCATAAGCTTGGCCAGTTTGGCAGCAAAAGTGTACGGTAAAATTATTGAAAGGAGAATGAGGATTGTGTCCGATGGTTTACTGTGTGTTCTGTCAGCCAGGCTGTTTATCATATATCTGGATAAATGTCTCCAAATGTTGAACGATATGAATGTGGGAGTCCAGATGGGCGACTCAGTGGTCACTGCTCTACTTTATGCAGATGATGCAGTCCTGCTGGCACAGTCAGCGACTGACCTGGAGACCCTAGTCGACACAATGACAGAAGATTGTAAGAAAAGGGGTCTACGCGTGAATGTGAACAAAACCAAAAAAAGTCTTTGAAAGAGATGAAGCCAGAACGGATGTAAGAGTAACAATAAGTAATGATGTACTAGAGCAAGTGGATGAATTTGTATATCTTGGATGTGGATTTAGCCGAGATGGAATGTACACCACTGATATAGAGCGAAGAGTGAATGCGGGAAATAGAGTGAATGCGGGAAATAGAGTGAACGGAGCGTTGGGGCAACTTCTCGGTAGCCACCACCTCAACCAGAAGGCACGTGGGCACGTGTAGCAATACATAACGCAGTGCTTGTCCCAACATTACTGTATGGAAGCGAGAGTTGGGTATGCAGAAAAGAGTATGAAAGTAAAATTAACGCGGTCGAAATGCGATCTCTGCGGAAAATCTGTGGAGTAATGCTGACCGACCGCATTCGTAACGACGACGTAAGAGAGCGAGTAGGTATGAAAGAGAGTATTGGTGTAAAGATGCGAAAGGGAATGCTCCGATGGTTCGGACATGTGGAAAGAATGCCGAACGAACGTCTGGTTAAGAAGATATACAATGCGAAAGTAGAAGGATGTAGGTACCGGGGAAGACCGAGACTAACCTACCTAGACCAGATCGGTCATGTACTGAAGGAAGGTGGAGTCAAGAGTCTCCGAAACCGGCGAGCATGTATGAAAAGAATTATGAATGTTGAGGAAGCGAGTGAAGTATGCAAAGATAGAGTTCTCTGGCACTCTGTTCTCTCTGCCTACCCTGCAAGGGATATGGCGTGATGATATATATGTATGTATGTATGTATGTTATATGCGTTTATATCCCTTAGTCGTCTCTTACGATTATCCACGGGTAAGATAGGGGTGTAGTGAATTGTATTTTTACTTCGTCACCACATGGAAATGAATTGAAATTAGATAGTTTAATGGCAACTATTAAAACGTTGCACTTTTTGCACATACCGTGCCAGGTGCCGTGGGTTCAATCAATCCCTATGATATATGACAAATAACTACATTGTGCGAACGATCATTTGATGTTTTGAATCTTGGTGTAATTTATGCCCGTTAACTATAGGTTTAAAAAGTCCTCCACAATACAAGAATTATTTCCTTAGCGTGTCCATAATTTAAATGAAAACGAAAGAAGCCGCGCATTTATCTAGTATAACATAAACACACACAATAACAATTAAAATATATACAGATATGTACGTAGCTGTGTGTGTTGATACCAGCCTTCGGTACAATCTAAGCCGCAATTTGAAACACGATCCTTTCAATATTGAAGCCTTTTGGGGCAGCTGGCATCCGCTAAGAAAAGACTTTTACCTCGAAATGTTTACGCTCATAATTAATTAATTCGAGAATATACGCATAGTTTGTATAATTTTTTAAAATTTATTAAAAATTATTAATACGTGGTACAAGTACCTACAATAAAAATATAAAAAAACGTATTTCAGTACGGTGTTTGAATATTACGCTTTAAAAAAAAACTTAGACGCAGTTATGTACCGCTTACCCGAGCGAAACTAAGGCGTAGATTTCAGCAAATAAAAAAAATGAATCTTAATTTGTTCACTCATAATTAGTGATAGCGCCCCGCTGCTGAATATTTTCTGTATCTTCATACAGGCTCGTCCAGAAAAAGATCTACGTCTGATTATTAGCAATTTACTATTTCGCTTCGTGCAACAGACAAGAAAGCAAAATTGCACTGTACATTAGGCAATTACTTAACTGTGCCCCTGATATTACAGATGTCCATCGACATCTCAGCGGCAATTACCAATTACCATCACGTGAGCTGCTCGCTTGTATGCCATTAAAGACAATAAAAAAATACTTACGGATCATCTGAAAAGGAAACACGACAAATAAGTCAGAATGAGGGATTGATCACCTCAAAACCTAGCCCTGCTAGAAGAAAATCCATGTATTGTGCGGTAGTAGCTACGAATACTACCAACACTTACATTGCTCGTGGACGTCGTAAAAGATGGCTAAGAGCTTTATATCGACCTGGACCAACTCCACCTGGTCAACAATTACATTCGCAAGGAGGATTAATGTCAAGCAGGCGGCCTGTAATAAAACTATTGTCAATAACTATTGCAGTATGTACGAGTATACAGAGTGGAAGGGGACCGCTCCCGAAAACAAAGACAGGCAACCCTACTTGTCCTACTTGTAATGATAGGCAAAAAAATCGATTCGGAATAAAAAAAATTTTTTTTCACCACGCGAAATCGTTGGAACTCTTGAACATATGATCGTGAGTTTTGAATAGATTGCGTCTTTTCTCATCTGAGTAAAGTTACGTATTTTTATGGAATTATCGTTACATGGCACTGTCCTAATACGATGGAATGTGAAAAAACTAAAATTCGTTGTGAAAAAAAAATATTTTTTTTTCATCCGAATCGATTCTTTTTCTAGCCTATGGGTATATATATAGGGTCCACTTCCACTCTGTATATTGCGTCGACGCCATGTAATTAATAAAAAAACGTCAAGGCAGAAGAAAATCCAATTACGATTCTTAAAAAACAAATTCTATATTCCGTAACATATTTCTGGCCTCACAATATAAACAGATTATCCTTCATCAACTATAGTTCAATGATTACTAGGGCCGACACATTTATCACGAGTTATTATTCCGTAAAACGTATGAGTAATGCTTATTTACACACATCACGTGGAGCTGATAGTACAGTGAGATGTGCAGTTATCTTAACTACATAACATCCATTCCATTCATCTGTCAATATCTTATATTATATCGGCTATCGTCCCAACTTTGAGATAATCTTATTTGAACTAAAGTGCGCGTTAAAGCTAAATGTGTTCTTACTTTATATCTACGCCTCGCGGCAAACCTCTATGGATATATCATGTTCCAGATAGGCGTTAAGAATATCTCATGAGAGTTGCCGCTTGATATCCATATTTATAATAAGCTAGCATATGAAAATATGATAAAGAAAGAAGTCTTTCAAGTCTGACGAACGCAGTGTGGATCCGTGATCCGTGAAACCATTCTTGAAATCACCTGAACACACAAAAAATTCAAACAAACTCGTCTATTTTCTAGCCGTTTAAAGGTTCGTATTCATGCAGATCGTAACCGCGTGAAATTGGTCGCATACGACTGTCAAGCGCGACTGATGCGACAATATTCAAAATATAAATAAAAAAATAATTAGAAAAATCAAAAACTCGACTGCGTAAAAAGTGAACCAAATAACGTACCTACACAATAGAAAAACTGAAAAGAAATTTTAAAAACTAAAAAAAACACGCTTTTATAGGTATATAAACCAAACTAAAAAGTATAAAATAACTTTTTTAATTATTCAAGTTAAGGTAGAGTGATAAATAAAAGAAATTATTTTAATGTAAAAAAACGTGGGGTGCCTGATGTTAACATTGCATTGATAGAGTCATGTGGGCAAGTGTGCGCCATCCCATTCGCTTTGGACTGAAACACATGGATTTGCGTACACATATCATACTGCACACTTGGCTCACATGACTAGATACTAGGAGTAGCGACATTATCGCAATATTTTCAGAAATATATAAATATAAAAGCGTGTTTTTTTAGTTTTTTAAACTATTATTTATTTTCTATTTTTTAGTTCCGCTAAATACAGAAGCGCGATTTTAATTATTTTAATCTACTATGATTCCGTGACTACTATCGGTAACTGTAATTATTTTCCAAATCATTAAATATGTACACAGCTGTATTAATCGTGAAACCTCGATGTTTAAAATTCAATCAAATATTTTTACATTGTCGTCTTGTTACTTGATAATCGAATCATTTCAACAAATGCTATGTAACAGAGAAGCTTTAGATGAAATGATTCGATTACGAAGACAATGACTACGTGCTACATAAGCTTGTCCAGCAGCAAACAGTCGAGAGCCTAGATAAATGACTGCATGATCAACTGTACAGACTTGAATCTTGTGGACGCTCGATGCCCAACTCAGAATGTCAATGGCAACATTCGTCTCTCAGCAGTTCCATATTTGGCAATTTTCTATCCAACTTACCTACTGCATAAAAATGTAATATGTGCAAATATTTATAAATTTGAATTCATATAAATGTTAATGTTTTGAAGTTATATGAAAATATAATTTTAATTGTATTTAACAATCGATTAAAATTTGAAGTATTCACAAACGGTACTAAGATGGCCGGAACCAGTACTTCTTTTAAATTAGACAATAACTCACAAATGTACAATTAAAAAAACTGAGTTTTACATTATTCCTGCATTAGTAACTACATGTTTTATAATAACATTCCAAGCTTAGATCTTAAATATTATAATAATAAAAAAGTAAGTTATATAATACCATTTTAATTTTTAACGTTACACATAAGCACTGAATCAGTTGAAAACTATGTTATATGATAACATTCCAAGCTTTGACCTTAAACATTGAAATTTATCTTTAAACAATGCTCTTGTAAGTATATATGCAAATTGTCAATCACTAATCACTACCAACACATTGTAATACAATTATCTTTTTATAATACTTTTCTTTAATAAAGTTATATTTAATTTCAATATGTTTACACTTCTTATGGAAAATTAATATTTTTAATGACACTGATAGCAGTTTGGTTATCTAAATTAGGACAGAGTCCTCTTTACTTAAAAACTGTTTGATCCACATGGCCTCTTTTTAACAGCACAAGCTGCCATAAATTCAGGCTCTGTAGTAGATATAGCCACAGTTTATTGTCTTTGGCAGTACAAAGCCACAGCAGCCCCGTTCTTCATGAAAACATAACAGCCAGTAAGTGAATGACTTGTATCCATGTTCAGCCGGTACTTGTTATTGATTATAAATTAGCTGTTGTTATCTGATTTTTACTGTTTATAATAAGTCAGTTTTGTCAAATCTTACTTGGCCACCACTTTGAATAACCTGATTCACAGATATCAGATTGCTAGGTTGCTAGTTTGAGAACATGTAAAACATTATTAAACAGGACCTTTTAATCATGACCTATATAATATATGTGTCTAAGCTTACTTGTCCCGAGCACTGCACAGATAATTCCTGTCAATTTCTCCTATATTTATTTGGCAATACACGAGATTTGAATGTGCACATAATTTGTTGGATTGGCTGAGAGTATTATCTTCGTTTTAGCGTCTCGTTTCTTAATTACACTTTCTGAGAAGTCTTCTATGCAATCCCAGAAATCCTCATGTTGTAAGTATGCATTGCAAAACACCAGGTTGCATAATTTGTATGGCCAGACAGGTTTTCGATCAATGCGAGAGTATTATTTAATGCCATTTTCAAATAGATATCTTAATTCAAATACTTAAATACTTTGCAAAGAGCTAACAAGAAAACTTTTACACGAACTACGTTTGGTTTTTAATGTTCACATCAAAGTCTTTGATCACTGATTTTACTATTAGATATTACACTGTCTTTATTTCTGAGCTTTTCTGGGCCCTTATTTAACTATTTAATATGAAACTAACAAGAAAAACACACAGTGACTTAATGTCACGAAATAGAGAGACATTGTTATTGTTAGAGAGCGCTGTTTATGGTAGCGCCCCCTAGGCGCGTAATTCGGAATTCGAAATTAAAATTCAACAATTTAATCCTGACTATCCCAATAATTGATTAGGATAATGGTGTAATCTTATTAAATTATTGCATTGTCATCGGTCCTCGATAAGTCTACTAAATTTAGTGCGTCAAAATCAGGTCCAAAGGTGTCGGTTACAAACATACAGGTCAAGCTAATAAAAAGCGTGTAAAAAACAAGCACTTAGACGTCCGCTGGTCTATAATATATAATAGAATGAATACTATTGAAGAAAATAAAATATATTTTAATAATGAAACATAACAACAGAACAGTCGGGATCCATTATTCGACAGCAAATATAGTTTTTCAATTAATCCCGCCTACCACCACTCCTTTGCATCTCGCAGTCGGGTAAAAAGTATGGCTCAGCTTGTGTCAGTCGACTCAGTCGTCGTTTACGTTTGTCGTAGACGGCGATAATGGCGCCATAAATGTTCATACTTTGTCTATTAGTCACACTAGCCCCGGGCGTCAGTCGTACGCGATTAAACGTGCGCGGCTGCGATCGGCTGCACAGTACGGAAATGATTAAATCAGTAAGCGGTACTGGGAATAAATTTTATATAATATAAACTCTGTAATGAGAACGTGTTTAACTAAGTAGAAAATTGTATTTTCTCAAACATGCTTGGAAATTGGAGCATTATTTTGACAACCTTCTTCGAGATAAATCGAAATTGCTGTACTGACCAAATACATGCGAGCAGCGGCCGGCAAAAAATGTATGGAAATCCATATCTGTCGTGTTTTAGCGGCCAAATTAATATAGGTATATATGTAAATTCATATCTGTCGTGTATTTTAAAAATGCAACGATTTGTTACTTCAAATTCTAGTAACCATATAAGCAACTTATCAGAGTTTTATTTACATTGCGAACTGGCTTGAAAAAGAAAGCTGTTTAATAATGAAAAACAAATGAACCCTCAACCCTGTAGCACATGAAAAATGTTTTTCGTTGTTCGTCGTGTATACAGTTCTACTTAATACTATTTAGTTTTAATTTCCGCGCATTATTTGAGAAATCGTCCATCAATACCTCTTTTGCTGGCCGCTGCAGTAATGTACTATTTTTAACACGTATGAAACCCGAACCAGCCAGAGCTATAAGGTCACAGAGGACTGCAATCATAGGGTGCACTATCGAACCGTATATTTCTTACACAGCCTGTTCGGCCACTGACGTCTCATTAGTAAAAGGGGCGTTTAATAATTGAAGATAACCGGACATTCCATTTAGATACGGTTAGTCATAACCTTAGGTACCTACTTTCATTCCATCGTGGACATTTTCTGGTCTACTCCGTTGGGTATTTGAAAACATTTTTTTTTGTCTCGAGATTGACATGTTTGGAAGGGACTTTTAAATAGATGTGGATGCAAGTACTGCATATGGAGTCCTTTTTATCTACAAATAAGACTTTAAACAATTCAATTTTATATAATACGTTTGTGTACAGGTCTTATGGCTTATTATTATCGCAACACTTTGTATTATAACCTTGCTCAATAAACAGACATACACAATTATAATTATTAGAAGCCATGTGGAAGTTGCCGAGATTATCGCGCACAAACTCTTTAACTTTGTAATAGCAATATAAATTTAAAATATTACATACCTAGTCGTCTTCATCATTTTAGACTTTATTATTCGTATTGAAATCGGCTATTTCATCCAACCACATTCGTCACAATATTATTTTTCCAATGAACGACGGTCAAAGCTTTTCACGCTATAGGGATGTAAATTATTTACTAGGGATTATTCTCACTAGGAAAATGGTCACCATCTCAACTCAGATAAATCCTACTATACGGCTCGGGCTTCCTCTAAAATCGGATAGAAGATGACTTAGTACACCGCGCTGGTCAGACGGATTGGGATAGGTTTTTATTTCGAGTTTTCCTTCTATAGAATATGATATTCCTTAATCGTGATTTTTTGAATTGTATTTTTAATCCGTCACCACTCTGAAAAGTTGTCAGTCTCTCTGTTCGCTTAGTGTTCACAATCAAACATCTACAAATGTTTGTGGATTTTTAGTACACAGGTTTATTTATGGGTACCTAATTTATTAAATCTACTACCTATTTGGACTGAGATTGGATCTCAGTACCGGTGACAAACTATCTTATTGTATTTAAGCCAACTAGTAACTATTACCCATATACTACAATCTTTTCATCCTAAGAAAAAGTTCGCATCCATGAGCGAACAAGTCTTAAAGAGTTTTACTTATGTTAAAAATATAATTATATAAAACTCTTAATACGTATCGTATATTTTATATCATCATCATTCTCCTACTCTTATCCCTATTGCTTGGGATCGATACAATATGTACTCTTCTTTCATAGCACATATTATAAAAGTTATTGGCAATAGTTTTATGACCGGCCGCCTGCCTGACGTCAACCCTCCTTGGGAATGTAATTCTTGACCAAACGGCATCAGGTAGTGTTGGCCCAGGTCGATATTTGGCTCTTAGTCGTCTTTTACGACATCCACGAGCAAAGCAAGGGTTGGTAGTATTCGTAGCTGCTACCACACAGCATCGTATATGCTATCATAAAAAAAAATTGATCTGAATTTTTTATGTACATATATGTATTGTACATTAATAAAGTCCTGAAAACATAATAAAATATACAGACGAATTGAGATTCCTTTTTCTTTGAGTTCGTTTAAAAATTCATCTGATTTTCTAAATTCTTAATTTAACAACGCATCCACAATGATATTATTTATTGATTCGTAACATTAAAATAAATTATAATAATTAATACTTAATTTTTGTTTTTAATTTTAACACCGTTTCGTATGTGTGTCTCTGTTCGAAGACATGAAACCTAGTTCTTTCTTACATTATGCTAATCGACAGATAGTTATGCATATGAATGAATTATCTAATTCATTATAAATAAACCATTAATATGTTAAAATACGGACACTTTCTCTTTATACATAATAGCACTTTATTAACACAATATTTATGAAAAACTAAAAATAGAATGAAATCAAACGCCACTCGATACACATGACAAGTGCTAACCTTGAATAATATTTATTGAATAGTCTTGGTAGCGACACACCTTGACAGATAATAATCTTATCAACCATTCAACCATCCATCAGCATGTAGACTGTTAGACATAGGCCTTTTCACGAGAATACTACTAAGAATAGCCCTATGCACTTGCATCCAACAACTTCCTGGTACTTTTGACAGCAAAGCTAGAGGTCGTCCTATGCTGCGTATATAATGAGATAATCTTACCATTTATCGAAATGGGGGTAATTTATTTTTTAAGACAGTACCGTGCACTTTTTTTTGGCGGCTGTCTGTGGAGTGTGCACACCCCGCTAAATCCATTCGGGGCGACAGAAGAAGCGGCGCACGACCCATAGACCCGCCCTACATGTACCTCTCTACGCCAAGCGAGCGGGCCACCGAAACTCGACATTTGTCTTCGGTAGCCCGCTAGACTCAGATCAACAATTTGTGAATTACACAAAGTATTACCCTGTATAGGAATCATAAAAACTACTCCATCTGTGCAATATAATTTTGCCACGTTTGAAAAGTCGAGATACCCAGAGAATAATTTCACCACATTTCTATATAACTCAAGGTCGCGATGAAATGCGTCACGCGTTTTTGACCTTCGTTTTTTACGCAGGCTACATAAATTACACACAAAAAAAAACAGTCGGGTGTTTTTCGGTACACTAAGTTTTATAAGAAATTACCGCTCGTTGTTAATTGAAGCCAATAAATATGCTATAAAAATATTTGTTTGTTGTTTGTTTATAAGTAATTCAGAACGGATAGTTAAATAGACTAAAAGGGTGACAAAGCAATAATCGTGACGCTTAAACTAGAGTTTTCTAGTGTATGTTAGTTAGTTTCCCAGCAGATTATGCTGAGCATTCTCTTGTTCATTCCTAAGTCAGGTTTTACGATTTTTAGGAGAGAGGTGGTCGTCACACACTGTATTGTAACCCCACAAGACGTGGAGTATTACCATAACAACTATTGATACTCCGTGTGGTGACGGAGTAGAATACTATTCACCACCCCATATCTTACCCGTGGGTGATCATACGAGACGACTAAGGGATATATAACGCATATAACATCTATGCGAGAGAAGGAAAACTCGAAACAAAACCCTATACCAACACGTCTGACCAGCGCGGTATAGTAGGTTAATTTCCCTCCCACTGCGGCGGAGGCCCGAGCCCAACAGTGGGACATTTATGGGCTGTGATGATGATGATGAACTATTGATACTATGGTGGTTTCGGATTACTCCATCATGAAATTCTTAGCAGGAGCAACGATTGTAATCTTTGCTCCGTTGATAGTAATAGACTTATGTACTGCTTTTAGGAAAAATAAACTACATATTCACGACCGTGGCACGTGTACAGTGAAACCATAATTAACGCTTACATTTGTGTTTCCTTTTCCGCCTTCAAAAACATTAAGCAAATCAAAGACTCTACGGCATAGCAATTTTTTAATAAAGGGTAAAGGTTTCAAAATCAATATTCAATTGGCCACAACATCGCTAAGTATATTAATATAAAAATTACCCAACTGTACAACATTAAAATTAATGAGTTCATATACTCTGACTGCCTTAAAACAGTATTCATTAAGCCAATTAAAAGTTTAACGGCGCAAGTGTAGGAGAGGCGGACTGAAGAACTGAAATTAAGTGGATAGCCGTTCGAAAAAATATACATTTAATATTAAACGAACCGCATTAATCATCATTAGCATTCACTTACCGACCTCCTAACTGATTTACTACCACAAGCATGCATGATGATGGTAATGTCGCGGGTTAATCGGGCTGTTAGTTGAGTTACCTACCCCTCCGGGAATAATGAATATACTTATACCATTACATGGATGATGAATATACTACATATTATATCACAAAATCATATTTTTGAATAGAATTAGCTTTTAATGGATAAAAGAAAGGAAAATCCACCACTTTCTTACGACTAATCGATATACTGCACACATCAAGAAAGGAAAGAATACGAGATAGAATTAAAGTGGAAGAGGATGTAAGAAAACTTCTGATGTAATGAGCAGCAACTTGCCGCAGAACTTCGCATTTTGATTTAAAGTCATATAACATTTACGCAAAAGAAAGGTGACTCGATATAAAACCTTGTACGAGTACCAACCCGTCTGATTAGCGCGCTATAGTAGATCAATTTCCAAAAATGGCAGTATGTGGGTTAAGAAGAAAATGATTTAACTTGATCGAGACGTGAATAAATATAAAGGAGTACTTTGAAGGAATTTATTTAGCTGCAGTATAAGTATCTTGGGTTTTCTTGCCAGCGAAACTGTCTAAACTATTCTCAAAAAGAAATATGTATGACTGTAGTTGTTATCCGAAGATGGCTATGACAACTTTCCTCGGGACTATTGGGTGAACGCTGAGGATTCTTAACCAGATTCTCAAGGAAGCAACGTTCATTATAATATAACTAATATACTCAACATTTTTTTATAATTTATTTTATTCAAATTTCATACGACCATTTCCTATTGACGAAATAATAAAATTTAATTAAATGCCATAAAAGAATTTAAATTGCATAACCCGAGTAGGTAGTTTTTAATTTATACTCGCCAAGTTCGTGCGTATATTGTACGCACTAGTCTCTTTCAATGTAAAAGCAGTAATAAATATCATCATTCTCCTACTCTTATCCCAATTACATGGGGTCGATACAATATGTACTCCTCTTTCATAGTACATATTGTAAAAGTTATTGGCAATAGTTTTATGACCGCCCGCCTGCCAGACGTCAACCCTCCTTGGGAATGTAATTGTTGACCAAACGGATGGAGTTGGCCCAGGTCGATATAAAACTCTTAGTCGTCTTTTACGATATCCACGAGCAAAGTAAGGGTTGGAAGTATTCGTAGCCGCTTCCACACAGCTAGCAGCAGTAATAAATAATTGGAATATATTACACATTACAAAACCGGTTAGATATCTCAATATCAATTAACTAGCGCGAATTGCACGTGCAAATAATTTATTTACAACTGCGCAGATGACGGAATGACCTACACTACCGTCCAAAAGTTTGGAAGCACACCTGTTTTCAAACAAAACAAATAAATGCCGACTAATAGCGGTAAAAATTAGCAATAATCTTAAGTTTTACAACCTTTTACGACTGTCTACACAAACACAAAAGGATTATTATCCTACATTCATCAAGTTTTATGGAATTCCTTAATATTGACGAAACACGTGTTTTATGACTTAATCCGTCGGCTACTTTATCCTATGCAATGGTGTAGTTTTATTGATAATGTTTGCTGGTTTTAACTTTTTTAGACCTTATTCAGTCGCACTTGAGCATTGGCACGTGAAAGTTGTGATATTAACATTGTCTGTATTCGAAAGATATCGGCTACTACTTTGACCGTATTTTTTCTTCTGAAAATGGCAAAACGCAAGCAAATCACGCTTGAACAGCGAAGCGCTATTTGCACTCTACGCGAGGAAGGATACAGTGAACGTCAAATCGCAGAAAGGCTCGGAATTTCTTGTAAAGGTGTCCACTATACCCTTGCTAGAAAACAAGAAACGGGGAAAAATGAAGATAGAAAGAGATCTGGTAGGCCCAAATCCACAACAAATCAAGAGGACAACTTCATTAGAGTTCTTTCTAAACGGAATCGACGCTTAACTGCACCACAGATCACTGCAGCTCTGAATGATACGCGAGAAACACCCATTTCAACAACTACTGTTAAAAGACGCTTACTGTCTGCGGGATTAAGAGGATGTGTTGCTGCTAAAAAACCCAAACTAACAAATCGACATAAGAAAAATAGACTAGAATGGGCAAAAGCGCATAAAAACTGGACTATAGAACAATGGGAAAATGTCCTTTGGAGTGACGAATCAAAATTTCAGATTTTCGGATCCAATAGACGTGTCTTTGTACGCCGGTCAAAAGAAGAGAGGGCTTCAGAGGCATGTACAGTGCCTACCATCAAACATGGTGGTGGTAATGTCATGGTTTGGGGGTGTTTTGGCAACAGTAAACCCGGCAATCTTGTGAGGATAACCGGAAAATTAAACAAGGAAGGCTATTTAAAAATTCTCCAAGATTCTGCCATACCCAGTGGACTAAGTCTCATTGGTTCTGGATTCATTTTTCAACAGGATAATGATCCTAAGCATTCGTCTAAATTGTGCCAGAACTTTTTAAACAAGAAAAAAGCTGAAAACATTTTAAACATCATGCAATGGCCATCTCAATCCCCTGATCTTTCTCCCATTGAACTTGTTTGGGATGAACTTGACAGGAGGGTGAAAAGTCGTTGTCCTACGAGCTCAGAACATTTGTGGCAGCTATTAGAGAACGAATGGAACAAATTAGATAAAGATTATTTTAAAAAATTGATTAATAGAATGCCCAGAATATGTGAGAAGATTATAAAGGAGAAAGGTGGACACTTTGATGAAGCTAAAATTTAATCTAATTTACCATTGTATATTATTTTTTTATTTTGTTTAAGTTAGTTTCTGTTTGTTCTTTATTTTTTTATCAATACATTTAAATTTAAATGACTTAGTTTGGTTTTATTCGATTTTACCTTGCTGCTTCCAAACTTTTGGACGGCAGTGTAAGTACTGAACTCGCATGCTAAGTAATGTGTTTTGACCCTAATGCAGGATAATTCCTTGCGCGATCCAAAAAATATTTCGTGTAATTTGTGTACGTCAATTGTACGTGTTTCCGTGTGGTGACGGAGTAAGAATACAATTCACCACCCCCTATCTTACCCGTGGGTGATCGGAAGAGACGACTAAGGGATATAAAACGCATATAACATCTACGCAAGTGAAGGAAAACTTGACTCTAAACCCTGTACCAAGACGTCTGACCAGCGTGGTGTAGTAAGTCAATTTCCCTTGTGTATGGAGAAGGCTCGAGGCCAACTGTGGAACATATATGAGCTGAGATGATGATGATGAATTGTACGTTTGTAAGTCCCCCGCAATAGAAAGATTTATTTGTTACTGCAAGTTGATTGTCTTTAAAGAAAAAGCAATCTATAAAAAATATAACTACTAGTAAAACTTCTATAGTTCTATTATTTGTATGTTGACGGATTAAGAATATAATTATAATAATCGCGACCTCTTCATTTCTTGCTGGTAACTGAATCAAATAACATGACACATACTTTTAACCAGTGTAAAAACAAGCATAATTACTTCAAAATTACACGAGAGAATAATAATAATAGAAAGTGTAATTCGTAATAGT
The DNA here is from genome assembly GCA_905163515.2 of Lymantria monacha. Classification (NCBI taxonomy): domain Eukaryota; kingdom Metazoa; phylum Arthropoda; class Insecta; order Lepidoptera; family Erebidae; genus Lymantria; species Lymantria monacha. The sequence continues at coordinate 31,910,841 of LR991093.1, forward strand.
TTTTATGCGATTATGACCTTGCAACTAAGGACAAAAACGTTGTACAGCGCCTACATCGAACGCTTTTCTAATTCTAATCATTATTTCTACTTATTACATTCCCCGTGTTGTGACGAGCTAAAAATACAATGTGTCACCATCCCTTAATCAGCCGTGGAAGTCGTAAAAAAAGCGACTAAAAGATCCCTCGGATAATAAGACAGGATGACAAACATTCTCTTCGGAAACTTGTAACAACAACTGCGGTCATCAAATGAGCTGTCAATTATGACGGTTATGGCATTATGTCCAACCGTGGACGTCAATGGGCTGATGGGTGAATGGCTTTATTGCATCTATTGCGGCTAACAACTACAAAAAATATATTTTGCAAGCGACTTGCAAGAATTTTCTTAGTCGTAACTTAACATCCGTCGGGCCGGCCACTGACGTCAAGTCACGCTGCTCCGATGGTCGGTCCAACGACGAAGGCAAGGTGTCACGGGTGGGTTACGGGTGTGCGTGCTTACGCCCCTCTGTCGCCCCGGACGGAGTGGTGCGAGGAGTGCTCCGACCGTAGCCCACCCAAAAAAAAAGGCGTAACTTAACATGGATGTAATTATCTGCCTATTTATCTCAACCTTACGCGTTCAAGTCTGTATATCATTTATAAAAAGATATTAATTGACCCAACAGATGATTCCAATTGGAAATTTCAGTTTATAGTCTTGATGCATTACAAAACAATGGCCAATTTTGACCTCCGAGCGAACTGTCGGAGTCAAGCCAGCATTACTGATTCCCGCTCAAAGTTACGAAAAGGACGCATAAACGGTTACGAGGTCCCAAATTTCGCATTTCCATCGCTACGAACGGTGATGTGATATTAATCATCTTCCTTTTTTTATGCCAATTTGTATGTGTTCAACGCAGCATATATTCTGACTTTAACACAAGTGGAAGAATCTCCACTCTTGGTAGGCTGTACAGGTGTTCGTAGTTAGTGTGTTGAATTTTTCAGGCGCTACCCTTTTTCCTGGTGATCCTTTAACAGACTTTTATGACTCCCACGGGAATATAAGGGATTATACCTTCATCAATACACTATATTCTTAGGTCGTCTCCATATGAGGCATTTTTATACGTTTCTCATATAAAAATACTTTATACATAATTATGTAGCAGTTGTATTCTACCGCTCGATTTACGCCTTATTTAAAAAGATATTATAAAATTATTTTTGAAAGCAAGTAGGTATGTTAATGGATTTAAATTTCTAATAGGTGGTAGAAGGTCACTGAAAATTATCGTAGAAACGAATAACACGAGCGGAATTACGCCTAGAGGCAAATCGAAATCAAAAATATTATTTAGATTATGTAATGGTATTCTTTTTATCAATTTTATTGCCTTTAAAAGCATTTTTTTAATGGCTAAGGGGAATATTTTAAGAAAGAAGTTGAGTAGGAATTTATTTTGAAACAAATGCCGTCGACTTTATTGAATTGAAAAATAAAATAATCATGTTCTATGGGTATAGATGAAATATTAGATAAAAATGAATCTAATTATCTCAGATAACTAAAATATACTTCTCAATAGTATATAATATATATATTTTTCAAAGTAATCGATATAATTATTTTGTTACCCAGCTGATTGAAATTGGCAATTAGGTAATCACAATGTTAACTCTTTCTCCACTAGGTCCAACATTTTGTGGGTAGTGTATTTGGTGTACAGTTACGTTTTACCTAGCTACTTTTTCTCTCAGATATTACGACATCATTGCATTCTTTAAAAACTATTTAAATGTAAGTATAAGAAATATTGTTAAGGAGAGTGCGCAGACTGCGGTATAAAAGTTCTCGAAAGATTTTAAGTATTTTAAAATCTTCCTCGTACATTTCTGTTGATGGCTACATACTTCACGTCCTGTTTACCAGAGTAACAATTGAAATTCCAGGCACAGTAAACCGTCTACACTGTAAATCAAATGTTTATGGACAAAGTTGTAAGACCGTGCGACATCTCGCCGATGTTGAATCATTCGCTCGTGGCATATCATTTACAACGTGCAAAAATGTAAACGATTTTCTTCAGATTGTTTAAACGTTATATTTATATGTATAATAACGTTATAATAATATTATGAACTGAATACTTCCTTTGTATGATTTTGAACGTAATACTCTCAATGACGGATTTCGGTTTAGGACCGCGAGGCCCGGGCCTAGAGCGAAAAATTTTTAGAGGCGCCAAAATTTTAGTAGCGATAATTTGTAAAAGTTTTTTTTTTAATTAACTGGAGACCAAACCTTTTGCTTCTTTTTTCCATTTACAACCTTAAAATAATAAAAAAATTAAAGGTGAAATTTGATTTGTTAAAATGATTAATCATGTAAATATTTAAATTTAAAATATCTAACAAGTTAATACTAAGAAAGTTTCCATTAAGGTATTATTATACATATATAAAGCGTTTAAATATTAACTTGGACCTATACTAGGCCGCCATCGAACATAAATCCATCACTGAATACACTAAGGCGGTACCGGTGGAATTTGAAAATAAAAACTTGTAAAACACAGATAGTGTTTCCCTGTAAAAAAGTTTTATGACCTTTATAAAAAATACGATATAAAGTTTTAAAAAAAAACAATGTGAGCCGGTGATAAATGTTAAAGACTATTTAAAATAATTACGAGATGATATGTTTTTTTAAATCGATGTTCGTTGATATCCACTTGGAAGGAAGGAAGGAAAAACACTTATTTTGCTCTCGTTAAAAACTAATAAAAAATAAAACAACAAAAGAAAATAACTTCTGAGATAAAATAATATTAACGAGAAACAAAAAAAGCTATTGGCTTAGCTTTTATTTTATTGTTATAAAATAGCGCTGATATTCTGCCAACACCTAGTAACTACATGTTAAGGAAATTATAAAAACATCATCATCATCATTCTCCTACTCTTGTCCCAATTACTTGGGGTCGATACAATATGTACTCTTTTTTCATAGTACATATTGTAAAAGTTTTTGGCAATATTTTTATGACCTGCCGCCTGCCAGACGTCAACCTCCTTGGGAATGTACCTAATTGTTGACCAAACGGCATCAGATGGAGTTGGTCCAGTTCGATATAAAGCTCTTAGCCGCTACCACACAGCTTTTTTGTAATTTCCAAAAAATAAGAACATTATAAAAACATGACTAGTAGGTATAAAAGTGTGTGTGTGTGTGTGTGTGTGTGTGTGTATTGATAAAAAATATTATGATATAAACAATATTGTATACATATAAAATATAAATAAAATTGGTTGTTGAAAAAAAAACAATTCACGTAATGACAAAAACTAAAAGAAATATAATAAAACAAATAAAAAATTCTTTAATTTCACAAAACAATTCTTGCACACAAAATTCATCATGAAAACATCTTCAAAGGTTCCTTTGAAAATGTTTGGTTTAGACAAAAAATTCTTAGTCCCTTCACCCTCCATTGTAATTACATTAGAGTGTACTTGACGCTTAAGGGCAAGAGTGACAGGCGCGCTAAGGGCGCAACTTACAGCTGTTGTCATTCGATCACTTATTTTACAGCGACTACCACCGACTTGGTTACTTCGCCTGCAGTGCATTCTATTAATGAACAAATTGAGAGCAAGTAAATATTAACAGTTGTTATATAAATAATCTTTTTTGCGAAACGAAAGTAATTACCATACGTGGTATCTGGAATCATATTTCGCTCGCAAATGAATTTTTATAAATAGCCTAGCATATCAAATGCTAAATCTCAGTAGTTCATTTGTAGTTTTATTTACTAATTAATGTTAGATGTAATATTAATTTTTATATTGTATTAGGTATTTCCTAATATTTGGAGATCGCGGATGAAATGGGCAGGAGGCGTCTTAAACAATACCCAGGGGAAAGTGAGAACTCAGGTATTATTTTTTATGTATAATTCCTAAGTCTTTACGGGTAAGGGAAGACCAAAAAACATGGATGGATTGCGTAAAGCATGACATGGATAGACAGGGAGTGAACAAAGAGACGACATCTGAAATGATTTTGTAGAGTACATATCTTGTCGACCCCACGCAATTGAGATAAGAGCTGGATAATGATTACTTTGTAGCATACTTTGAAAATTTTATGTGTGTTGTTTGTGTCATGGTATGGTTGCTTTGACGGTTTAGACCCACTAAACCGTCAAAGCAACGGAAAGGCAGCAATTTTATATAGTATAAATATTAATAATATTATTTATATTAATTTAATTTTAACACTGTATATGCGGTGTATATGTATCTATATAGGTACCGTATATAGGTATTATAAATACTCGTCATATAAAAGATTATCAACTTTATTATTAACAAAATAAAATGTTAAAAATGTTTTCATTTCGGAATCGGATTTTATAAATAATTAAGCATATTAAATGCTAAATTTCAGTAATTTAAATAACAAGGTTGTGTCATCGTTTAATACAATTCTAACTGTAAAATTTGAAGTATTAAGCCTATAACAATGTGTAAACATTGTCGGGTAGATAGCACACCGTCACCTTAAGACGTAAATACAATACGAAATGAAATTTGCATGTCCTACAATTAGTCGCGGTAGTGTAGTGGCAGCACGATTGGGCCGGAATCCCAATAGGCGCGGGTTCGAATCCCGCTTGCGACATCATTTTTCATTTCGTAATCGGATTTTATAAACAAAATAAAATGCGTGTTTCTTTAAACAATATAAGTGAGATATGATTTAATTACTTATAATATGATTAACGTAAATAAAAATGTTTTACAAAACTCGTGATTGATGTTTATCGGAAACGTGACCGAGTTTATTACTGCTAAGTAAGAATGTTGCCCTCGGATGTAAAATCACTAATAAAATGATATTTTAACATCGAAAGTAATTATTTCAAGAAAAACCATCGATAACAGGATATGATAGCTGAAATAAATGTTGGCACTCATAAGATTTGATTTAAAAATAATAGATGAAAGGAACTTTCTTCAAGAGGACACGATTAGGAAGACTAGGGTTGCCACCTTTTTTCTTTGAAAATAAAGTACATTGGTTATTATGGGTAAGAAAAAAAAGTACACAGTATAAAAATAAAGTACAATTTATTTATGTTTATTATTATGTTTAAAATCATATTTTGTACTGCTTTTTGCAGCTTTTGCATTTTTTTCAGTGTAAAATATTCACTATCTAATTGCTCCGTTTCACTATCGAAGTTGTGTTTGAAGGTATATGAGGAGTATTCTTGTTCATAATTTACCATGGCATAAATCTATGAAACTTTAATCGTATTCTTAGTGCACTCAAACCGTTTCGCACAAAAATACCAAGAAATTGACATTTGAGGTTAAATTGCGTTTAGAAATGATTAAAAACGAGTGCTTAAGTGATGTGGCGCTGGCTTGTGGTGGTTAATTTCGTCAATGAAAAAATACTTACGACTAAACTTTTCAAAATCTTAAAGAATTCATATCATACAAAATTAAGTATTTTCGTATACTTTATTGTTCTCATAAAGTATAGAGTAGGTACATTTATCTGAAATAACGTACAATACTTTATAATAAAGTACAGGTACAGCCCTTTTTTTTTTTTTGGTAGGCTATGGCCCAGTCACACGTCGCCCGCACCGTCCGGGACGACGAAAAAAGAAACGACGACGGGGTACAACCCTAAGGAAGACTGACATGATTGACGACTAAAATATAAATCTACAATTTTTTTAACTGTTTTTACTTTTACATTAGCGAAGTTGTGGTTTAATCACTAACAGAGGCCATTCATTAAGAAGAAGAAGAAAAATAGATGTAAGCTTTATCCAAACGATATTGTCTCAACCTAACTATAATAGACTAAAACCTCAGACTATTAAGTCTCATAAAATTATTGTATCTGTGAAATGCTTTTGATCTATTTTTGGTCATTTGAATATGGTCTTCCAAACTCAAAGTCGTACTAAAAAAGCAATAAATTTTGTCTAGATTTTCAAGACGTTTTTTTATTACATTCAATAAATCATTAACAATTTTATATTGTATCTGATTATAAAGGGACCTTTTTATTGATTCTATTCGGCTTGTAAGTAGAACGTCAGAACGTAATATTGTTAGGACCACGCTGTTGACAGTTTTCTATCTACAGCCTTGGACCTGTCCGTCCGGGGTAGTACCACACTCTCGCAGGAGATCAGCGTCTGAGTAATGGCAATGTGCTATTGCACTTCGTTCGGTGAGCGAGTGAGCCGGAAGCTCAACTTGGTGGGTTTGGGGATTTTATTGGTATGCAGCGGCCTAAGCTATACCCTTGGTATTGCAAAGGTCCATGGGCGGCAGTGACACTTACCATCAGGTGTGCTGCTTGCTCGTTTGCCACCATAAGCAACAATAAAAAAAATGTACGTAGAAAGATCTTACATGTTTCTACTTAAGTTTTATTTTTCTTTATATTTATATCTGAATATAATATATACAATATCTAATATTTGATATCTGCGAAAGAATAATATAATAAATAATGTAAGATAAATAATATAGTTTAGAAATAAATGTGGAAATATGCGAGAATTGCACACGTAATTATTTTATGTAATGTTAATATTTTTCATACATTCCTATTTCATTTTAATTAAATATTATTGTCGACTTTGAGTTAGTTATTTTAAAAAAAGTAAACATACCTTGTTGGACTACTAAGAGTGTTTATAATCTTGAAATAAAGGTTATTGGTTGCAACACACTATTTTTACGACAGTTTTAGGCTATGTTTCCGCTAAAGATGTATGATAAGAGGTGCGAAGAATACGCTTCTTCTTGTTTTTTTCAAATGCACGCGAGCAGGGTGAAGTGTGGCTTAAATCCCTGCCATATATCCCTCGTTGGTTTTGTACATACAAAAACCTCGCTCTGCTAAGCCGTTTCCAACTTTCCACAAGAGTTGCGCTGAGCGAGACTAGGCGAGATAAATGAAGCGATTCCACTTGTTTATAACAAACACATCCCCCGCTACTCATCCTCGCATATTTTTCATGAAAATATAATATAAATGTTTCATTTGATTTGTATTATTATTTAATGAATATATATGTATGTACACGTATCGTATATTATATAATTTCGACGTTGACATCGATATAAGATTGATGTATATTCCACAAACATTGACACATCTACTTTCCTCAAATTCATCTAAAATAAATAATAATACCACAATTGTGTACAGGTATATTGTTATTTAGTAGGTATTATTCTAGTATAGAATATGGAGAATAAATAAACAATGAATAAACTCGGTATAGAATAGTCATGCGCAATATAGATCACCGCGCTGAAAAGAGTGATACATATCTTTTGAGTGTAAAGATACATATCACTCATTTAGCTCATTTAACTCACTTAGCTCAGCAGTCAACCACATTATTAAATCACTCCTCTAGCTCACTTTCAAAGATCGTTCACTTTAAATCTATCACTCACTTTAAATCTATCGCTCACTTTAAATCTATCGCTCAAACAAATATATAACTCATTTTTCGCATTAGCTTGATAATGTTTCGAATTTACTTTTCAGATAATTATATTTTTTAGAAGATTTTGTCAAATTCATCTATTTTCTAAAATCTATTTTCTAATAATAAATATTAATTATTGAACTTTATAGCTAAGGAAATAGAGTGTATTCTCTTTTGACAACTTAGTTACATCGATACGAAAACAGCGTGAAATATCATTCTCGTCGGCCGGCCACGCAACGCACCTATCTCGCTCATTTTGTGAGAGGTGAAACATTCTGCGGTGCGACGTGAACGATGAGCTTTTTTTTTTTTTTTTTTTTTATATTGGTGGGCTATGGGTGCGTCTCGCCCCGCTGAATCGGTCCGGGGTGACGGAAAGGCGGCGCGTGACCCCATAGACCCACCGTAAAACCTTCTCTCTTCGCCGTGCGAGCGGACCACCGGTACTCGATTTTAACTTCGGTGGCCCGCCCGGCGGTTTACCCTCGCGGGTTCCTCTCGTCGACGCCCCGATAGATTTCGGCGTCGGGGCGTCGCCCTCACGCGGTGGCCTCACGTCGGGTGACCGGACAATTCCCCGGTCCGATCACCCGAGGCCTCGGTTAGGGCGGCATCAGGCGCAGGTATTCGCGCCTGCGCCGCCCCGGCCGCTGACGGCGGCCCGGGTCGCGGGAATCCTCCCGGACTCGTTCCACCGCCTCATTCTGCGAGATGACAGCCTCGCAGAAGGCGGCGACCGCGTCCCAGTTCCTGACGCTGTCGACCATCGCTCTCGCGACAGCCGGCAGCGTCAGGTCGGCACCGATAACAGCGACGAGGTCACGGCGATGCCGGTCAAAGCCCGGACACGCCTCCAGCGTGTGTTGCGCCGTGTCCTCGTCACTGCTGCAATGGTGGTAGAACGAAGTCCACTCCCTTTGCGCGACCGTGTGCAGGTACAAGCCGAAGCATCCGTGCCCCGACAACACCTGCACCAGTCGAAAGGAGAGGACTCCGTGCCGCCGCTCCATCCACTCCATCAGTACGGGCCGGAGAGCCTCGACGGTGACGACACCGTGTCTAGGCCTCTCCAGCCGCGTAGCCCAACGGGCGATGACGTCTCGGCGGGCGTCCTCGCGCCAGGTGGCTATCTCGCTCAGCGATGGGGAGCCACCTTCGTCGCGCAGTGAGGTCACCCGCCGGTAGAGGTCTCTCTGGGGTCTCCACAGAACAGCCCTGAGCTGGGCGTTCAGAGCCCTCGCCCACACGGGTGCGCCGTACATGGCCATAGAACGGATCACCCCCGCATACAGCCGTCGGCCCTCGAAGCTGGGTCCACCCACGTTCAGCATGAGCCGCGAAAGGGCTGACGCCGCGCCGACCAGCCGGGGAGCAATTCGGCGAAAATGCTCCCGGAACCACCATCGCCCGTCGAGCACCAGACCCAAGTACTTCATATGGGCCTGGATGATGATGTGGACGGAGTTGACGACTAGCGAGACGCCGATTGGCGGCCTTACGCGTGGCCCATGGAACAATAGGGCCTCCGTCTTATTTAGGGCCACCCTGAGCCCCAGCGCCTCGATTCGCCCGACCATCTCCTCGGTGCCGAGAGTGGCCAGGCTCGCCGCCTCTTCGAGTGTCCTGCCCCGGGCTGTGACGAGCGTATCGTCAGCGTAGCATATCACGCTCAGCCCGGGGGGGAGACTTCCTCTCAACGACGTGAGGGATGAGCTAGAACTGAGCTACTGAGCTAGTGATATATTCGGCGGTAAAGTGAGTGAGTGATAGATTGTGTCTATGTGAGTGATATAGCTCTTTTATATCACTCACTCAGGAGCTACACAACTTTAGTATAGAATAATATTGTGATAGAAGTAGGTAGGTACTTAGGACATGGCGAATAGAAATTTGAAGCGTATTGATTGATGTACCTAGCTAGTCTAGCTACTGAATCATAATTTTGTAATAAAATAGTTTACCAAAAGACGAATAAGTATATAAACGAGGAAAATGTATTAATACTTATATATAAGTACATACTACATATCGCACATTTAATAAAGATGCAACTCAGTGAGTTAGGAGATTTTTTTTAAGAAAACGCGTATTCATCGCGTAAGAAGATGTAGAATTCGCCAGCCGCGTCGTTATGACAAAAAGTGAGCAAAATACGCCATCGTCCCTCTCGTTTTTCAGTTTATGGGTTCTATCAATTCGAATTAAAGTGGTATGATTCGGAACAAATGGCAAAACTTTTAAGGCTTATTATATAAAGTTGTGGTTTTTAGTTGCTTTTTTTTTATATATTAGCGTTAGACTAGTACCAATCATCAGAAACAGGGTGGTATGCTCAAATGGTGAAAGAGATAGTATGCAGCTGGCTATAGAGTCACACACTGTCCCTTCCACCACCACATGCCGGCACCGGCCCAGCTTGTCCCACAAGAAAATAGGCTTATGACTAGTGGGGCATGTTGTGAACACACAATTCTCTTTTGGGTTTCTTCCTGACGTATGTACCTATTTAGAACAGGAAAGAAAAACTAAAATAGCCTGTCAAGGAACTCTTTTGGAATTATGAATAAAGTTATTTTTTTAGTATTTGGGAAATGATCCCATGAGTGTAATAAGGACTAATAAATCAATCTAAAATAGTCACACCACCAATAGTGTCTGTGACATGAGCACACATCCACGCACCAGATGTTCACTGTTGGACTAAGAGGGATAATTCTATTATTATCACCCTGCTTAGTAGCTTAGTTGGCTATTAGAATTCGTATTACAAGTTTCCCAAGAAAGTGCTGCTTCATTTTGCCATGGAGATCTTTCAAGTAATTTGTACAATGGCCATCGGAAAATAAAGAATGATGACACATTGTCTTCCTAACCTGCCATCACAAAGGAATCTCTAGGCTCAACTGTAAAATTTCAAAGATTTGATGATTTTAGACAGAAAATCTACCTATAAATAGGTATAATAAGTAATATAGCTGTAAAAACAATGCATTTAATTGAATGCTGTCAAAAATTACCTTATAACAGATTTGCCCTATATTACATAGGAGTAAATATTTTAATAAAGTTTGTAGGTAAGGCCACACAGTTTTCTGTCTACAGCCAAAAGTAGGCTTAGCTCATCATGGACTAGTACCATACTTTCACAGAAAATTTACATCTGCGTAGTGTGTAATTTTTTACTGCATTTTATGTTAAAAACGAGTCCCAGATGTCCAAGCCCCATCTTACTATAGTCAATGACCTGGCTTTGTTTCTCATATTTGATAATTTTATGAGTTAGCACTTACCATTAGGTAAGCAGTTTGCTTGTCTACCCCCAAAATGGATAAAAAGTATGAGATACTCTCTAGCTCAGCTCTTCAGGGACAAAGTCGTAAGACTATAAGTATACAATACTAATTAAGTGAACTCTCTAAATCAACTGTGATTGATCCTTTATTTATTTTTATGAGCAGCAGTTTAACAATATACTAGTTGTATAACTAGTCTAATGTGTTATTTAGTCTATTTATTGTTTTTTCCTATCTACAAAAGATAGATTGAAAATATAGCAAATGTTGAATACAGAATAGGAATCAGCACACTATACATAAGATGTTATTTAATAACAAATTTAAAATTCATTTACAATTTAATGATTTATTTAAAGTCATTACAGTTTAAATAATTGAAAGGTGGGTAGTATGAGCATTTCAATGTCTCTCGAAAATTTGTCAATAATATTTATCTGCCGCTGTAGGCAATTCAAAAATAATATTTTAACAAATTAGTTATTTTACAACATTAAAAAGTGAAGTTATTTAATAAGTTTCAAAACTTATTTCAACGGCAGGAACAAAATAGTTTTAGTAGTCTCATTGACTGATTGTCTTATAGACACATTCAGGATCTACTCTGAAAATTCTTTTACTGGGTTATTATTTCTGACCCATCATTATCTGTAAAACCTTAAGCATTTTGATCTCCAAATTGTATTAAGAAGAAGGCTTTGAAATCCAACTATACAAAATATAATTTTGCCATGAATCACCAATACGCTTCAGTACCATATGATCGCCGCAACACAAAGTGACATGCCTAAACTTTTATGATAGTCCATTAAATTTCTGGTAATAAGTTTATGAAGACAATAGTACGTTCTTTAGAAGTTTACATACTTAACTAATTTATGAATTAAAACACGAAAAAAAATGTTTTTTATGGCAATCGAATATACCACTGGTTAAAGTTGCAAAACAAATTAATCATTCGATTGAGAAACTGGTGATCAAAGACCACAATAGCTAACGAAAAGAAAGTTTTAGTCATTTATTCACGCTGACCTTCACTGACAAAATGAAACAATATGTTTCATTTTGTCAGTTTAAATAATTAAGAATTTATCTAATGTAATTAATTCTCAAATACTTACTGCCATCACCATTTCGAAGGGATACTTATGAACCCTGACGGGAGACACGTAATCCTGCACCATTTTCACTACACGATTAAAAATAAAATAATAAAAGGACTTCACAATATTTCAGTACCAACGATTTCACACAACAGTCATGCTGTTCGAGCTCCTTTCACTCGCGATAACTACGACAACAATATTTTTGTTAGTCGAGTCAATTACACCATATCCTGAACTTGAAACAGGCGGAACTCGTAGAATGAGAACCAAATAAACGAGACAAAATGGATTGTTTGCTGTGAAGGCTGCTGCAAACAAGATTGCTCAAAATTGACATATATTGTGCAGTATTGACATTATCAAAAACTACTTTGTGTTCGGATACTCTATTTACACTTATTTTTATACTATTATGTTCTATCGAATGCTTGGAGCCCATTAGTATTCTTCAAAAGAACGAAGTCAAATCCTCATGAGAAATAATTGACCATCATTTGAAAATCCGGGACTGATCTGCCTCAAGAGCAGGTATTACGTTCTACTAGTACGTTGATTTTTTTTTTTTTTTTTTTTTCCTTTTATTTTGGACCACTCGGTTTGAGTATTTGCCATTTACATGTAAACGAAGTTAAGGAATCTTAATTGTTAGAAATAGGAATTTGGGAAAGATTATAGGAAAAAATCTGGTGGAAATGTTAGGATATCTAAGCATAAAAATTATAAAATTAACGTAAATAAATATTATATTTTAATGCTATTGGAGGTTATGAAATCGGAAAGAATTTTATAAATATCAATATTATTAGAGGCAAGTAGTGTTAAGGTAGAAGTAGGAAGAGGGATATTAAGGGAAATTAAGGATAGAAATAATACAGTATGGTCATATAAAGAGCAGGAAAATATAATATGGTTAATGTCCCCAATTTCTCCACACTCGCAAGCATTAGACGAAATAATATTTAATCTAGCAAGATGAACAGGTGTACATGTATGTCCGAGCCTCATTCTTATTAAAATCGTGGTGGCCCGTTTTCCAAGTTTTGCTTTAAAAGACCATGGTTGATTAGGAATAATAGGCTGAACTAGAGAGTAATGTTTGCCTTTGACTTGGCAACTACTTAGCCAAACCCTTTCCCACGATTCTTTAAGATATAAAATAGGTAAAGCTGTTAGATCATGACAGTAGTTTAAATAGGGGCAGATGTCACCGGACACCACCGCATCATTTGCAAGACTGTCTGCTTTAATGTTACCGGAGATGCCAGAATGGCCCGGAATCCAAACAAAAGAAACGGTAATGTTTTTTTGAGCACATATGTAAAGCAACCTTCTAATTTGAATTATAACTGGAAAAATTGTTCTACGTGTGAAAGGAAAACATTCTAAGGCTTGAAGTACACTCTTAGCATCAGAGAATATTACAGTCCTTTGAAGTTTCATAAGTAAGATATATTCAACTGCTTTTAATAATCCGAAACATTCGCCTGTGAAAACTGAGGATTCTGGGGGTAATTTAATTTTTTGAACGATGTTATAATTAGAATGGTAAACACCTACGCCGACACAGCCAGCATTGGTGCTTGTATTGTTTGTGTGTGGCGTAGTACCTAAGACAGTAGGGGTGTATGTTACGGCTTTAGAAGCATCAGTGAAAATATAATGCCAGTCTTTCCAGTAAGTACTTATGAAATGATTAAAAGAAAATGGTGCTGATAAATCAGATTTCGCCATACCTAAATTAAGGCGAACATCGGGAGTTAGGGTTAAAGATTCAAAAGGCGTACAAAAGAGGGGATAGAATGCTGAATGATAACATGGTGCTCCAAGAGAATTGAATCTTTGGAAACTTTTAATCAGACAAGGAGGGTTTTTATGGGACCAATATCCAGAGGAAGTGATCTGATATTGAAGTTGTTCAAGCTTCAATCGTAATGGATGTTTAGAAATTTGGAGACAACGCAATAAAAATTTGTCGGATATGTACTGACGCCGTAAATATAGAGGAGGGTCAACTAATTCAACCTGTAAGGCGTTATTTGGGGAAGATTTCATGGCACCAGATATAATCCTTAAAGCTTTGGCTTGAATTCCGTCCAATCTCTTTAAGGCTTTAATATTACCAGGTTCTAATAAAAATGTACCATAGTCAAGAATACTTCGAATGATTGTATTATAAAGTAGCTTCAAAGTGTAAGGATGAGCACCCCACCAAACACCAGCGAGACATCTTAAAATGTTAAGAGATTTTTCGCATTTTGCAACTATGTAGTCACAATGAGCAATACCAGAAAGTTTCGTGTCTAAAATAAACCCTAAGAATTTTATGTTATTTTGTGAATTCATTAAGTGACCGTCATAATAAACGTTAATAGGTGGTGGAAGACGCGATCTTGTGAACAACACGGCAGAACTCTTATCACAAGAAATTTCTAGGCCATTGTAATCCATCCAATGTTTAAGATCTTTAAGAGAGTGTGATAGGTGATAACAAGCTTGATTGATGGATTGATGCGAACAATATAACAGTAGGTCATCTGCATATTGAACTACTCGAACATTTGAATCTAGGGTGTGTTGTAAATCATGAGTGTAAATATTATAAAGAATGGGGCTCAGTACGGACCCTTGCGGAAGTCCTTTATTTATTACTCTATGTTCATTTGAAGAACCTTCTAAATAAATATGACGGTCCATTAAAGAATTCATAACAAAGTTTGTAAGAATAATGGGTATATTTAATAGTATCATTTTTTTGTATAAAATAGATAAAATAACATTATCATAAGCAGATGTAATATCAATAAAAGAGGCTACAATAGACTCATTAACTGAGAATGCCAAATGAATATCGGTTACGAAAATACTAATGCTATCTATTGTGCTTCTTCCTCGTCTAAATCCAAATTGACTATTACATAATAAGTTATTACTTTCAGTATACCATTCTAGGCGATTTTTTACTAAATGTTCAGTTATTTTCATGAGAACTGAAGAGAGCGCAATAGGGCGATATGATGATACCGAAGATGAACTTTTACCAGGTTTCAATATTGGTAAAACTAATTGAGATTTCCATGAAGGAGGTATCTTCCCTGTTATCATAATGGTATTTATCATGTTAAGATAATAAAAAAGAACTTTATCTGAAGCATGTGAAATAAAAGAATACGTAATACCATCTATACCAGGTGAAGAATCTTTTAACTTAGTTAATACGCCCTTAAGTTCAGAAATTGAGAAAAGAGCATTAAGACCTGTAAGATTATTTGAAATTTCGTTAAAACATGGAAGCGTTAGTTTTTCAGGGACAGACGGAGGAGCTATTTTATTTAAAAATTGTGTTTGTAAGGAGGAAGGAAGTGATGTAGGAGAAGATTCTTTGAAAGCAGATCTAAATTTTTTAATATTTTGCCAGACCACTGAAGGTGAGGTATCAGGAGAAATTGATGAACAAAATGTTTGCCAGCTTTCAAATTTTTTCTTTCTAAATAATTTGCGGGTTTCCGTAATGATAGTGGATAAGTTTTCAAAATTGTCATTGGAAGAAAATTGAGAATATTTTAATTCTGCTGCCTTACGTCTTTTAATCGCGTCTGAACAATCTTTATCCCACCACGGCGGAGAAGGAATAATACCTAAAGTTCCATTTTTAATAGGGAAAATATCGTTAGCAGTTTTAATAATTGCTTTAGAAAGGGCGTCCGCACATTCAAATGAATTAGTAGGCGTTAATTCAGGAAGGTGCAATATTTCTTCATCTAAAGAGGTTCTAAAAGTATTCCAATCTGCATTAACCAATTTGTATCTAAGACGAGGAGAGTGAGGGATTGAGCGTGTAGTTTTAAAAAAAGGAAAAGAGACAATAATTGGATAATGATCACTACCGTATGAATATGGAAGACACCTCCAGGATACCTTTGAAGCCAAGTTGGAAGAACAGATAGATAAGTCGGGTGCACTAACACCCTCATGAGGAGCAGATCGACGAGTACTAGATCCCGAATTAATTATACAAAGATTATGTCTATCTAATAGTTCTAAAATAAAATTTCCAAAATAATTTGATGTGCTACCCCAAGAATTGTGTTGGCAATTAAAATCCCCAAGTATGACAAACGGTTTTGGTATGTTTGACAAAATATTATTAATTTCATTGAATATAACACAGGATGGACGAGGAATATAAATTGAAACAAAACAAATATTATTGACAATAGCAGCAATTATAGAAAAATTATTGCTATGTGCAGCAATTGGAAAATGTGAAAAAGTTAAGTTTCGTTTGATGAGTAGGGCAACACCACCATACCCATCAAAACGGTCCTCACGAAGACAAGCATAACCAGATAACCTAAAAGTGAAATCTGGCTTAAGCCAAGTCTCCTGAAGAGCTACTATAAATGGATTATATTTATTAATCAGATAAATTAAATCAGATTTCTTAGATATGATGCTGCGACAATTCCACTGAATGATGATGTTTGTATTGTCCATTATCGTTTGAAATGTGTGGATGAGTAATATCATTGTTTATAAGGGCAGCGTTGGACGGTTGAATTAATTTTGACTGAGAGAGAGTATTGAGTAACATTATGATCAGCTCCTTAATAGAAGCATTGGATATATCTTCGTTTTCTAAGGGTTTAAGAGCACATCCATTTGAAAAGGTCTTCATATCATAATCTTTAGTGAGAGCTTTATGTGCACCAATATCATAGCCTCCAGTTGTTTTAACTTTTTGTCTAGATTTATTTATAACAGTTTTTTTGTATGAAGTAGTTACAGGTTGAGATGAAGAGTGAATAGAGTGAGTGTTAGAAGATTGAGGCACTAGGTTGGAACTTAATAAAGCATCTGCATATGAGATTTTTGATATTGGAGAATGTTGTTTAGATGCTTCAGAGTATGATACACAACTCTTAGCCATGGTTTCCTTAATTGACTTTTGTCTTTGATATTCAAGACATTTATTACTTGTTGCTGTATGAAGACCTTTACAAAGAATACATTGAATATCTTCTTCCTCTACATCACAAGTGTCACCAACATGATCTAAGCCACATTTGTAACATCTTGGGCGTGATCTGCACTGGATTTTTACATGTCCAAAACGACAGCAATTAAAACATTGTATTGTGGGGTAAATATACAATTCCACAGGCAGGGCATTGTAACACATATAGACATGTTTTGGTAATGTTTGTC
Organism: Lymantria monacha; assembly: GCA_905163515.2. Lineage (NCBI taxonomy): Eukaryota > Metazoa > Arthropoda > Insecta > Lepidoptera > Erebidae > Lymantria > Lymantria monacha. The sequence continues at coordinate 31,927,984 of LR991093.1, forward strand.
CATCAAAAGTTAACACTACTGATTCTGTAGGCTTAAGTTCTGTGGTATTATTAGTTGAAATTTTTCTTTTTAGTCTCCTAACTTTAAGAACCTTACCACAACCATAAGGGAGATTGATGTTATTAATAATATCTTCCTCTGTATAATCAGCGGGAATACCCCTAACAATACCCATCCGTGACACTAAGAAAGATGGAATGAATGCTTTATAATTACCACTTTCAAGAAGTGGTGAGTTTAAGAATATATTGGCATCACTGTAGTGTTGAAATGCAATAGAAATTCTATTTCTACCTATCCGCTTTAGGCTACCATTAATAATATTTTTAAAAGAATTATTCTTTAAAAAGCGACCAAATGTAACTGGATGTAGATATATATTATCATCAGGAGATGACATTTTCTTCTGAACATGTACGATAAAAGGTGATATATCTGATGATTCATAGGACAATCTTGCAATTGATTGTGGTGTATAAGGTTTTGGCATACTATTACTTTCCAGTTCGCTTTGTGTACTTTCTTTGTTGCCAACATTTTGTTGACACTGTGATTCAGAGATGCAGTCACAATCATGGTCCTTCATTTTACTAATACCCTGTTTACGTCGTCGTTTATTGCAGTGTCTACAAATATGCTGGCGAGATGGCCTTTTACGTTTAAAACCACCGACGCTGGAACAATCGGTGTCCATACTATCAGTATTCGGAGCATTAGTTAATGTTATATTGTATCCAACGTCGGGGGTGGTACCCCCCGGATCATCCGGGGGATCCATATTAAGAAAAAAAAGACTTACCTAATCACATATAAGAGCACTAACTAATAGGAAAAAAGATTATGTACATTAAATGAACTATTTAAAGATTAATATTTCACAAAACCACCAGAAAACACAAATAAATTAAAAATTGCAAAAAACTCACGACCACCAAAGTCAAAGATTCCCGCGCTTCCCCTTCCCCACGTTGATTTTAACTCATGGTTATTTACGAAGCATAGAGTAAGCACGAAGTATAGATATAAGGAGTCCGAACGTAATGTTGAACGAATGGTCTCAATTTAGAGGACAGAACTTTTGCCGGTAGAGCCCGTTACTTCTTCTTCTTCTTCTTTTTATGTATTGGCAATCAGCTACTTATACGAGCCATTTTTGCCAGTGTCGAGTTATAATTATCTTCACGTTCTTAATCTCTTCAGGTTAGTCATTGTCTGTCAGTCAGTCGAATTGTCGCCATCAACAGTGCTATGGTGTCACTGTTAATGGTATGTTGTAGGAATTTTGATGGAAAACGAAAACGTTGTAAAGCACTTTTATATGATATTCACTACATCCCAGCTGTTCTGTCACATCATATTACATAAAATACCATAAAAATTATCTAATATAACACGTTAAAACACTAAGATATCGAATATAATACAAGAGCACAACATGACGTTTTAGATTCCCGCCAAAAGTCCCCCACCCGTTACTTTTCAAGAAATACTCGTTTAAATCCTTACGCGGGAAGTTTTGTTGCTATTGACTGAAATATTTTGTTGCTATTAGTGGCTCTGAAAATTTACATTTAAATTATATAATTAAATTCAACATTCGCGAGCCAACGTGTGTTTACGCGTAATAATAATAATAGAATCGGTACGTCATAAACCTAGCGCAGCCAGTGACAGGAAAGAGAACTAAGATCTGGGTTCATTATTGTGTCCATGATGTCCTATGGAAAATACCGCCTATACCGTTCGGACTCCTCGTGTCTATACTTCGTGGTTATTAGCCGAGAATAAGCGTAGTGTCTCAAACTCTTTTGATGACTTATTTATCACTTATAATTTTTATAGAGGAATAAGATAATAGTATATCGTAATTTTTGTTCATCGTATAACTAAATATTGTGTATATATAACTAAGTATTGCCTATAAGTGGAAAGGAGTTGATTGATAAATTTGACATATAATTTTGTCTAGGAATATAAGGTAATAGAATAATGAAATTTTTATACGTCACATAATAATATGTTGTATTGTATAGTGTATAGTACCTACATCATGTACAGTTCATGAAGTGTAGGTATGTTGTAATTATGTATAAGGGAAAAGGCTGGTGGCACTTTATACTATTTTATACATTGTTTTGTGTTATAATAAAGTAGCATTGTATTTAGGACATCCATATGTATACATGGAGAAGAAATGAACAGAAAAGTATAATAGATTTAATTTTGGTAGACAGTCGCCTCCGAAGCAAAATATTGGACGCAAGAGCCTACAGGGGCCCCACAGTCGATACGGACCACTATCTCGTTATTGCGAGATTTAGTGGTCTGTTCAGAAAGTGGAGGCACTGGCGAGAGCGTGTCCACTTCGGAGGGCTTGAAAGAATAAAGGTTGAAAGGTTGTAAGAAGAGTGTGTAAGAGAAAAGTATGCAGAGGGTGTCCGAGAACGGCTGACGATGGCAAGCCAGCCGCAATCGGACATTGAAGAATGCTGGAGAGTATTGAAAGAGAGTATGGTAGATACAGCGAAAGAAGTATGTGGAAGTTCAAAGAAGCATAGAAAAACAAATGGTGATGCATGGTGGGATGCGGAAGTGGCAGCTTCCGTAGAGCAAAAGAAGAAAGCGTGGCTAGACTATGTCTCTTCTTTGAATCTGAATGACAGTATGACTGAACAGAAGAAAGAAATATATCGGCAATGTAAGAATGACACCAAGGCCTTAGTGAAAGAGAAACGTGATAGAGCAAGTATGAGTGCAGAAGATAGGCTGACTAAAAACTTCGAGGGTAACACCAAACTCTTTTGGAGCGAGGTGAAGAAGTCTCGGGGTGGTTGGTCAGCCTTCAGAATGAATAAAATAAGGTCTAAAGGCGGAGACATTCTTACACAAACACAAGACGTGTTAAGCCGATGGAGTGAATATTTTGGCGATATGTATGCGGATGCTACGGTTGGCGCCGGTGTTGAATGTGGTTTAGTAGATCCATATTCGATGATATGTATGTATGTATGTATGTATATTCGACAACGGCGTCCTCCGATGGCATCAGTATGGATGAAGTTGAATGGGCGATAAGAAGTTTGAAAAATGGTAAGGCAGCGGGCATTGATATGGTGTCTGCCGAGATGATCAAGCTTGGTGGCTCTTGTGTCTGGGAGGCGTTCCTGTTGCTCCTCAATTTATGTTGGAGCTCGGGAATGGTTCCCGGGGACTGGAATAGCGCAGTTATCGTGCCTTTGTTTAAAAACAAGGGTTCACGTTATGACTGCGCAAATTACAGAGCCATAGGCTTGACCAGTTTGGCAGCAAAAGTGTATGGTAAAATTATTGAAAGGAGAATGAGGATGGTGTCCGATAGTTTACTGTGTGAGACACAAGGAGGTTTCAAGAGTGGAAGGGGATGCATGGATCAAGTGTTCTCTCTGCGCAACATTGTGGAGAAGCATCTGGCTCTAGGTCAGAGGGTTTTCTGCAGTTTTGTGGATCTGGAGAGAGCATTTGACACGGTTGTACGAAAGGAACTTTGGGACATTTTACCGGAGTATGATATTAACGGTTAACTGCTACAGGCTGTGCAGTTCAGTTACATGGGCTGTAGAGCCTGTGTGCGGCTGGATGATGGAATGTCGCCTTGGTTTGACGTCAATATCGGCGTTAAGCAGGAGTGCGTTCTGTCAGCCAGGCTGTTTATCATATATCTGGATAAATGTCTCCAAAGGTTGAACGATATGAATGTGGGAGTCCAGATGGGCGACTCAGTGGTCACTGCTCTGCTTTATGCAGATGATGCAGTCCTGCTGGCACAGTCAGCGACTGACCTGCAGACCCTTGTCGACACAATGACAGAAGATTGTAAGAAATGGGGTCTACGCGTGAATGTGAGCAAAACCAAAATAATGGTCTTTGAAAGAGATGAAACCAGAACAGATGTAAGAGTAAGAATAGGTAATGATGTACTAGAGCAAGTGGATGAATTTGTATATCTTGGATGTGGATTTAGCCGAGATGGAAGGTACACCACTGATATAGAGTGAAGAGTGAATGCGGGAAATAGAGTGAACGGAGCGTTGGGGCAACTTCTCGGCAGACACCACCTCAGCCAGAAGGCACGTGTAGCAATACATAACGCAGTACTTGTCCCAACATTACTGTATGGAAGCGAGAGTTGGGTATGCAGAAAAGAATATGAAAGTAAAATTAATGCAGTCGAAATGCGATCTCTGCGGCAAATCTGTGGAGTTAGGCTGACCGACCGCATTCGTAACGACGACGTAAGAGAACGAGTAGGTATGAAAGAGAGTATTGGTGTAAAGATGCGAAAGGGAATACTCCGATGGTTCGGACATGTGGAAAGAATGCCGAACGAACGTCTGGTTAAGAAGATATACAATGCGAAAGTGGAAGAATGTAGGTACCGAGGGAGACCGAGACTAACCTACCTAGACCAGATCGGTCATGTACTAAAGGAAGGTGGAGTCAAGAGTCTCCGAAACCGGCGAGCGTGTATGAAGAGAATTATGAATGTTGAGGAAGCGAGTGAAGTATGCAAAGATAGAGTTCTCTGGCAGTCTGTTCTCTCTGCCTACCCTGCAAGGGATATAGCGTGATGATATGTATGTATGTATGTATGTAGTATTGTATTTCCTATCGTATTCCTGCTATATCTGTTTCTTTTGATACTAAATATGATTTTCATTTAAAAAGGTTACTTCAGTCCAATGATGTACCGAGTTACTCGTCATAGCGCGTAAAGCAGTTATACTTCAGGAAATGTGGTCTCTGAATATCATCATCATTATTACTCTACTCTTATCCCCATTAAGTACTTTAACAACGCAATATGTCTTCTTTTGTCACACAATCCTATCAGATGTTATTTCTATGTTCACTGCCTTTCTGCACATGTCATGATTCATACAATCGATCCATCTTTTCTTGGGACTTCCTTTACTCCTAATGCCATTTAGATTTTATAAAATCTTACACTATTTTATTCATTCCGTCTTACCATATGTCTATACTTCGCCCGACGTTCACTTTTTAGCTTTTCCGTCACCGGTGCAACTTGCAAACTTTCTCTAATCAGTTTATTCATTGTTGTATACATTTTCGTCATGCTACATACAGTCTAATTCCAACGATTTGCTCTCCACTCTTGATTGGATGGGGTAAAGGGGCTCAGGCCGAAACCGTCTGCTTGTGGTTTCTGCGCCGATGCTGAATAACATCGGGTCATCGGGGTTTAATAAATTTCCTTGATAGGTCCCGTGGAATTCATAGCTCCACACACTGACCCGGTGGTCTTCCTGGTACAGACGCATCCCTGGTGATTCCAAGGGGAACCAGCTTCAGACATCCAGTGACGTCAGTGTCATCGTCGTTGCCATATTGGCAGTCTGCCTGGAGACGACCAGCGACAGCAGGCAACGACTTCCATCGTCGCCATCGATCTGCCTCAAGATCAACAGTGACAGTAGTAGCGGTTCGGACACCGTCATGTTAGTCTACCTCAGCGAAATGACACACCCGGTGTCCTGGAGGAGGTCTAGCTCCAGACGACCAGCGATAGTTTAAGTGAGAATCTACGGGCAGTTAAAAGCAATCACGTATGCATCTCCTAGCTCTGAACGCTCGAGGTGGAATCCGAATTATACACAGTCGCATCGCATTGTGGTCTTCACAGCGCGCTCGTAAGGGGCGCGAGTGATCGGAATCGGAGGGAGGCCTCCTGTCTGAAGTGATCTTGTCGACAATTGAAGAATCGCCGGATGGATGGACCCTGTGGGCACCCGCGCTCTCACACACTGCATGGTGTGTTAGCCGCCGCAATGGTGATCCAGCCCGCACCGGAGAGACCGGATCCAGCGCAAGTGACCTTCCGGTGGTAGCAGCTCAATACTGCCATGACAAGTCAAGCCTGTATCTGACCTGACTTCGAGAGTCCGGAGCTAGTCCAGTCTTAGGCGAACCGTGACAGTGGCTGTGGCTTCTGTTAGCGATTAACCGCAACTTCGCCAATGTCCCGTAAGACACGTTCGTAGGCCGTCAAACGAAGGAGATTGTAGAAATTTCAAATAATATAGCATATGAGCAAGATAACTGTCATTATTTACGATATAAAATCCGAAAGTAACATTAGTAATCAATATTTACCGAAAGATGATAAAATTGTTTGTATGAAATGGAGATTTATTTAAAATATACATACATGTCATACATACATATCATCACGCCATATCCCTTGCAGGGTAGGCAGAGAGAACAGAGTGCCAGAGAACTCTATCTTTGCATACTTCACTCGCTTCCTCAACATTCATAATTCTCTTCATACACGCTCGCAGGTTTCGGAGACTCTTGACATATTTAAAATATATTTGCGGTTAATTAATAAAATACAATCATACAATAGTTTAGATGTGTTCAAAGGCTTATATAATCTTATTTTTTAGTAATAATCCCTTCAGAACGTTTTAAACTAGTAACATTTTAATATTTTTGCCATATTCGAATGCTGAATGTTGCTATAAATAAAATTACAAATAAAAGAAATCAAGAAAATTTGTTTTATATAATTTCGCCGATTGCTTGTAGTCGTCAGTTCATTCATTACTTTTATTAAGAAGTTAAATTATCAGTTATGATTACTGGAAATTTAGACTGACTGTACTCCATAAGTATAATGAACTGTAATTAAAATAACCAAACAAAATATCATTTCCGCAGGTCATTTTCCACGTATTTCGCAACTAACTTCACGCCAGTGAGTAAGCGGGCCTTGACGAAGCGCGAATGTCGCCTTCTATTATTTGAAGATTATTTCTTCTGCATTCAAAAGAAAAGCAAAATTCTGCCAAAATTGTGCGCGTTCGTGCCCGATGTCTAGTGCTGAAGTCGCCGATAATTCCGTTGACCCCCCGGCGAAAAAGCGGAAACTAAATACAGGAGAATCACGTTCCAACAACTCTGCAATGGCGAACAATGGGACGCGCATGGAGGACGAAATCGACGAGAGTCTATACTCGCGCCAGCTCTATGTTTTGGGTCATGATGCCATGCGGCGTATGGCCAACTCTGACGTACTTATTTCGGGACTTGGAGGTCTCGGCGTTGAGGTTGCGAAAAATGTGATACTCGGCGGAGTGAAGTCTGTGACTCTTCACGATGAAAAAATCTGTACTATTGCTGATTTATCCTCTCAGTTCTATTTGTCTGAAAGTGCGATCGGCCAGAACAGAGCCCTGGCGTCATGCGAACAGCTTTCCGAGCTGAACCACTATGTACCCACTACAGCCTACACCGGTCCCTTAACCGATGAATTCCTGCGCAAATTTAGTGTTGTTGTCCTCACTGGCGCTACTTGGGCCGAACAAGAGCGTGTGGCGGCCATCACTCACGCAAATAATATAGCGCTAATCATCGCAGACACTCGAGGTCTTTTCTCTCAAGTTTTCTGTGACTTTGGACCTGATTTTACAGTTGTAGACATAAATGGCGAAAACCCAGTGTCAGCTATGATTGCTGACATCACACATGAGTATGAAGCTGTTGTTACATGTCTTGATGATACCCGTCATGGCCTAGAAGACGGGGATTATGTTACTTTTAGTGAGGTTTGTATATATAATATAGTTATTGTTATAACAATGGCATTTTTTGTAAGAAAATTGCAAAATATTAAATAATCAAGTAAAGTGCCTTTGTCAGACCCAACTTCTATTTATTATGCTTTCAGTGGTTGTCATCATCTCGGTTCTTACACATTCCATTGCTGGACTCGAACCACCTCTACAATAGGAGGGCAAATGACCTACTAGTCAAAGCAGTCAGATGAGTTGGTATAGAGTTGTATTTGGAGATTTTCTTCTCTTTCATACATGTTTTATGCACATTATCTGCTAGTCATCTTTTCAACATCTATGTTCAAAATAGGGGGTGGTCAATGTTAAGTTTTGAATATTATTGATGTATTTCTATTTATTAATTTGGTTTGACAATAAAATTTTTGTTTTTTATAAATTTTATTAAACTATCTTGAGGTCATGCATGAAGACTGTGATGAGCGTGAATGAAGCGATGGAGGTATGTCAGGATCGTGGTTTGTGGCAATCCGTAATCTCTGCCTACCCCTCTGGGAAACAGGCGTGAGACTATGTATGTATGTATCTTGAGGTCATTATATTCATGATGAAAAGAAAGGATTTCTTAATCCTAAATTGTGAGTCATTATCGCGCTGATTAAATCTTAAGGTTTTTAACCTGAATATATCTTGTTTACTCATTGAGTCACTTGTACTATTGTGATTTTATGGCAATCCATCTTGTCAAACAAATATAATATCATCATCACAGCCCATAAATGTCCCACTGTTGGGCTCGGGCTTCCTCCGTAATGGGAGGGCAATTAACCTGCTGTACCACGCTGGTCAGACGTGTTGGTATAGGGTTTTGATCCGAGTTTTCCTTCTCTCACATAGATGTTATATGCATTTTATATCCCTTAGTCGTATCGTACGATCCCCCACAGGTAAGATATAGGGTGGTGAATAGTATTCTTTCTCGGTCACCACACATAAAATATAATATGCAACATGTTAATGTTGTATGCTTTTCTATAACCTTGACCAAGTCTTGAATGTCTCCCAAAACTGATGTCAGTGTGTATTTATATAAATTATACTTGGTAGCTATTGACTTGGCAATAAAAATATAATCATGCCTTAGGGTGACACAGAATTTTATTAATAGATATTCTATTAAACATGTAATTTTATTGCTGAGGGAGTAAGCATACTCCCTAAAAGGTGTTTTGACACTATTTTATGTTAGGATTTTAGATAGAGTCATATATAGTAAAGACCATTCTCCTTTTACAATCTAGAAAACAATTCCTAATTAAATGCATTAAATTATCATGCATTTAATTTATTGACTATTGTGTTGGTTTTTTTTAATCAAAACAATACTCAATAGCTTCTGATATTTTGATTAACAACCAAACATTCTCTAGTGCTCAAGGCTTCTTTTAGGCCTTTACTAAAGTGTAATACATCCACTGTTGGACATAGTCTTCTATGAGAGGTTACTATATAGAGAATATCATGTTTAGTGGGCAAGATGAGGAACACAGCTGCTTCATAACTTTACCAGAGTAGAATTGCTGTCTATTATCCCCAGTCACCACACAAAAAGTATCTTTCATTTTATTTAAATAATTTTAGCTTAGAAAGATCATCAATCCATTCCAGTATTTGAAGTTTTGACAATAAATAATCAGTAGTGTAAATAAAAGTCACAAATTTTATTTGCCATTATATTTGTCCTCTATTATATAGGAGGTAAAGTTTTTGATAGTCGCACATATTAGAAGACTATAAAACTTCCTGATTCTGTTTTTATCAGCAAGTTACTTTGAATAATTTTACTTATATGTAGATTTTATGTCTAAAAGACTTCATTATCATTGACAGATGTGTTCTTAAAGCATCTAAGACTCACATTATATAATGCCTCTAACAAAGCACATTTAATTATACATCCCTAATTATGCCTATATCAACTAAGGATACAGATAATTGACTGAGTGCTCTCTCAATATATATAGCTATGAGGCTTGATGTTGTACTAACATAAAACTTATTCAGTTTCCTCAAGGCAATCTCTTCAAAGGGAGGTCAATTAAGAAGGTTGTGGTGTAATTATATATTGAAGGTTAATGCACTATTAATGTTCCAGTAAAATGTTTATGACTTGATGAAATCATAATGTCACTTATAATTCTATGTATTCATAGTTATTGATATAAATTTTCTGTATATTCTCATCCAAAATTCGATAGATAGATATTTATTTAATATCTTATAATGAGTTGTTAAAGGCCCTAAGATTTTAAAAACAATATGCATATGGTCCAAGAATACCTTCATCCATCTGGAGGTGTTTGAGATAAATATATTCTGGGCATAATACCAAGTAATTATTGTTTCATACACTAACAATCAAATAATGTGTCACATATTCCAATGAGATATTTGTTGATGTTTGTCTGTGTGGTGACAGAGTTAGAATACAATTCACCACCCCTTGTCTTACCCATGGGTGATCGTACGAGACGACTAAGGGATATAAAATGCATATAACATCTATGCGAGAGAAGGAAAACTCAAAACAAAACCCTATACCAACACGTCTGACCAGCGTGGTATAGTAGATCAATTACCCTTCCATTATGGAGGAGGCCCGAGCCCAACAGAGGGACATATATGGTCAGAGATAATGGTGATGATTTGTTGATGATAGTGAGTTTTCAGCAACTGTGATGAGATGTAATCAAGGAATAACTAGAAAATACATCCTCACTGCTGGAGTCTCCTCCACAATAGAATGCAATTGACCTAATTGAAATTAAGCTTGTCAGACAGGTTGATATAGGGTTTTATTTTTTGTTTTCCATGCTTGACATTTTTTTTTTTTTTTTGTGTGTCTTAGTTGTTAGCCTCAGATGGCTATGACAATTTTACCCGGTCTGTGGGTGAGCGCTGAGGGCTCTCAACTCAACCCGTTCCATGCTTGACATATCCTTTAGTCACCTTTTATCACACCCATGGACTTAATAGGAGTTGGTGAGTTGTATTGTCTCTGTAGGAAAATGTCAATGTATATTTAAAATTTTATTTGCAGATCCAAGGCATGACAGAGCTAAATGGCTGTGAACCAATCAAAATTAAAGTGTTAGGACCTTACGCCTTCAGCATTGGAGACACAACCAACTTCTCTAAATACACGAGTGGTGGAGTTGTCACACAAGTCAAGATGCCAAAGAAGATACAGTTCAAACCGTTAAAGGAATCTTTTGCAAATCCAGAATTTGTAATTACTGATTTTGGCAAGTTTGATTATCCTCAACAACTGCATAGTGCTTTTGCTGCACTGCACAAGTTTATAGAAGGTGAAGGTAGGCAGCCGAAGCCGTGGAGCGATACTGACGCAGCCAAGTTCATGGAATATTTGAAATCGATTGATACCTTCAAGAATGGTGATCTGGAACTGAATTCTGAGCTTTTGGAGACTTTCTGCAAGGTTTGTTTCAAACTTGTATTTTATAAATAAATAATAGTTTAAAAAACCTAAAAAAACATACTTTTATATTATAAACTAAACTAAAAAGTAGAAAATAACTTTTTTAATCATTCAAGTTAAGGTAGAGTGAGAAATAAAAGAAATTATTTTAGTGTAAAAAAGCGTGGAGTGCCTGATGTTAATATTTCATTGATAGAGTCATGTGGGTAAGTAGGTACTGTGGGTATGCTGCGAAATATTTTCAGAAAACACCCCACGCTTTTTTAATTTAAAATAATTTCTTTTATTTCTCACTCTACCTTAACTTGAATGATTAAAAAAGTTATTTTCTACTTTTTAGTTTAGTTTATATATAAAAGCATGTTTTTTTCAGTTTTTTAAACTATTATTTATTTTCTATTTTTTAGTTCCGCTAAATACAGAAGCGCGATTTTATATATTTTAATCTACTATGATTCCATGACTACTATTGGTAACTGTAATTATTTTCCAAATCATTAAATATGTACAGCTGTATTAATCGAAATATCTCGATTTTTAAAATTCATTCAAATAATTTTACATTTTCGTCTTGTTACTTGATAATCGAAGCATTGCATCAAATGCTATGTAACAGAGAAGCTTTAGATAAAATGATTCGATTACGAAGACAATGACTATGTGCTACATAAGCTTTTCCAGCAGCAAACAGTCGAGAGCCTAGATAAATGATTGCATGATCAACTGTACAGCTTTGAATCTTGTGGACGCTCGATGCCCAACTCAGAATGTCAATGGCAACATTCATCTCTCAGTAGTTCCATATTTGGCTATTTTCAATCCAACTTACCTACTACATAAAAATGTAATAAGTGCAAATATTTATAAATTTAAATTCATATAAATGTTAATGTTTTGAAATTATATGAAAATATAATTTTGACTGTATTTAACAATCAATTAAAATTTGAAGTAGTCACAAATGGTACTAAGATGGCCGAAACCAGTACTTCTTTTAAATTAGACAATAACTCACAAATGTACAATTAAAAAAAAAAACTAAGTTTTACATTATTCCTGCATTAGTAATTACATATGTTTTATAATAACATTCCAAGCTTAGATCTTAAATATGTATTATAATAATACAAAAGTAAGTTATATAATACCATTTCAATTTTTAACTTGTGAAGTTATATTATTTTGTTGTTATAAGCACTAAATCAGTTGAAAACTATGTTATATCATAACATTCCAAGTTTTGATCTTAAATATTGAAATTTATCTTTAAACAATCCTCTTGTAAGTATATCTGCAAATTGTCAATCACTACCAACAAACTGTAATACAATTATCTTTTTATAATACTTTTCTTTAATAAAGTTATATTTAATTTCAATATGTTTACACTTCTTATGGAAGTTAATATCTTTAATGACACTGATAGCAGTTTGATTATCTAAATTAGGACAGAGTCCTCTTTACTTAAAAACTGTTTGATCCACATGGCCTCTTTTTAACAGCACAAGCTGCCATAAATTCAGCTTCTGTAGTAGATAGAGCCACAGTTTGTTGTCTTTGGCTGTACTAAGCCACAACCGCCCCGTTCTTGATGAAAGCATAGCCAGTAAGTGAATGACTTGTATCCATGTTCAGCCGGTACTTGTTATTGATTATAAATTAGCTGTTGTTAATTTTTACTGTTTATAATAACAGTCAGTTTTGTCAAATCTTACTTAGCCACCACTTTGAATAATCTGATTCACAGATATCAGATTGCTAGGTTGCTAGTTCGAAAACATGTAAAACATTTTTAAACAGGATCTTTTTGTCATGATCTTTATAATATATAAGTGGCTAAGCTTACTTGTCCTGAGGACTGCACAGATAATTCCTGTCAATTTCTCCTATATTTCTTTGGCAACACACATACACAGATTTGAATGTGCACATAATTTGTTGGATTGACTGAGACTATTATCTTCGTCTTAGCTTTAGCGTTTCTTATCTACTCTTTCTGAGAAGTCTTCTATGCAATTCCAGTGTTCCTCATGTCCTCATGCAGCATGCATTGCTAGACGCCAGGTTGCATAATTTATATGGCCAGACAGGTTTTCGATAAATGCGAGAGTATTATTTAATGCTATTTTCAAATAGATATCTCAATTCAAATACTTAAATGCTTCGCAAAGACTTAACAAGAAAACTTTTACACGAACTATGTTTTGTTTTTAATGTTCACTTCAATGTCTTTGATCACTGATTTTACCATTAGATATTACACTGTCTTTATTTCTGAGCTTTTCTGGGCCCCTAACCTGATGAATTGAATAACGTAGCTCGAGTTTTATTAACTATTTAATATGAAACTAACAACAAAAAAACATAGTGGCTTGACAGATGACCTTGATGTCACGAAATAGAGGTTGCTTTCCATTTAGTTAACACAGAGGGACTCTGTGGTACATTGTGAAACACTGCCAAACACTGTCTAAATTATTATAAATAAATATTTATTGACGCTGGCAATATTTATTTTAAAGAACTAATTTAAGCTCATAAAAACAATCAGTCAATTATTTTGTTAGTTAGTTAGGTAGCTACAATAAACTCTGTTGGTTGCGTAATTATAGTAAAAAAATCAAACAGTTAAACCGATACGCCTATATTTATTAGATTCGTTGAACTGATCACAACTGTCTGATAAAATTCTAAAATAGTATTCTGAACAATTTTCTAGATATCTTATATCGTATCGTGCTTCGATGCTATCGTATTCGTGCTTTTATATCTAGATAACATTTCAGGACATCTTTACACTCGAAAATTGTTTTAGAAATACTTATACTCACAATAGTAAACCTGCTATGTATAAAAATTAATGATTGACTTTTATTGTTTTACTATTAATGATACCATAAATCAGAATAAATTAATTGAAAATGTCTTGAATATAATTGTTGACCAAACGGCATCAGATGGAGTTGGCCCAGGTCGTTATAAGGCTCTTAGTCGTCTTTTACGACATCCACGAACAAAGTAAGGGTTGGCAGTATTCGTAGCCGATACCACACAGCACCATATATTCTTTTAGTATATCTTATGGTATAGATATTCCACAAAATTCAAATGATAGGTATTTATTGCTTCGTGTAGTTTAATAGAGATTGTAAATTGACTGCTTTGCATGAGTTAGACATATTGAGTAAGGCATAACTCGAAAATAACTAGGCATGCACTAAGAAATACGTTCTGGCTATACCTATTTATAATAGTATTATTGTTGAAAGTGCCTGATATTTGTGTCATAGCAACAAAGTAAAAACTTATTTTAAAAAAAAACTGCAACTTTTAGAGACATTTTTGTTTTCGATTTGTAATCTAGAGACCAAGTACTATGTAATAATACCAATCTTATGTCCGTACATGAATATTAACAAGTGGGGCAAATGTCCATACAATGTTGGCCAGCTCCAAAAATGAAATCTGACCATTCGAAGTGGGTCAAAATCAAGTCGAAAGGAGTCTGTTACATATATACAGGTCAAGCTAATAAAAAGCATGTAAAAAAATTATTAACTTATTAATCATTCGTATAGGAAATCTATTAGATAAACTTTTTCATCATCATCATTTAACCTTTTGTCATACAGTGCTGGACGTAGGCCTCCAGCTAGACCTAGACTGCACTTTGTAGGTAATATGTATACAGTTTTTAGAAGGAAGAAACTCTAATCCTCACCCCTTATTATTTACTTGAATAGAATGGTCAATATTTTTATACAATTCTTTATAACACAAACTACAAATGTGAGTAAAATTATTTTTTATGAATCTAATGTGTTTAGTGTGGCACTATCCCGAACATCAATAAAAACTGTACAGCAACTTAGGGAAAATCTCGAAAAATATGTAACACTGGATGATCCTAAGATTTTTCATTCAATGTGCTGCATGTCAATTCGTCATCATTATCCTGCTCTTTATCTCAATTACTTGTACTCAAAGTGTACTCCTTATTCATCTTACATATTGCAAATGTTATTGGCAATAATAGTTTTATGACCGACCGCTTGCCAGACGTCAAACCTCCTCGGGAATGTAATTGTTGACGAGCATCTGGTGGAGTTGGTCCTGGTAGACATAAAGCTCTTAGTCATCTTTTACGATATCCACACGCTAAATAGCATTCGTAGCCGCTGTGTAATGCACGTATGGGGTTTGCAATTGTAAAATTATTTTAAAGAATAAAATATCTTCTGTGTGTCAAATATTGTTTATTGTTTCAGCACATTAAGTCCCAATTTTACGCTCGTCTCCCCCCCTCCCCAATATGAGTTAAATTGACCTAATATACAATGCAAATCGAAATAAAATTAGTACTTGTAAATAAAAATTGCATATTTTTATTTCGAGTTCTTCTCTTAGATTTATTTTACAGCACCAATACGCAGAAAGGCAGTGGTAAATTGTATTCTTACTCCATCACCACACAGAAAATAAAAAAAAATTAAATAGTTTTTGTGATTATGGTAATTTATGGTTTCCACTGCCATGTTATTGCAAATAGCAGAGCTCGAGTCTTGGTAAATAGTATTTACAAAAAGAGAAAATCATCAAGATTAAATTTTAAAAGGAAACAGTTACGGCTAATGTTCTCATTTCTGATGTTTACGCGGGTATTACACATTTGAAATAAAATTATTTTTTACGGATTCTATCGTGTTTGTTGATTTTCAATTTCCCAACGTGTCAAACACTTTCCAGTGTTCATGGTTAGAAGGAGGGAGAGGCGAGGACTATCCTCTCGTAACCGTGATGATAGAATCTGTAAAAATAGTTTTATTTCAAATGTTTCTTAAGTTTGAGATATGTGTAGGATTATTTGCTTCAGCTTGGCCATACCTGTGACGCGAACTTTACGAACATGCTGACACTGAAACACACACATAAATAACAATCAAACCCTGAATAATTATTTGTGTATCGCACAAAGAACTGTCCTACATGGAAAGGCAACCCATAGCACACGACATAGAATAGCTACCGCGTGAGGAAAGACCGACATCCTACCCGAGGGGGGGATGTCGGTCGAGGAGAGGGTACTCCTCAGGGGTATTCCGTCGGGCCGACCACTGACGTCAAGTCACTCTGCTCCGGTGGTCGGCCCAACGACGAAGGCGACGTCACGGGTGGGTTACGGGTGTGCGCGCTTACGCCCTTCTGTCACCCCGGATGGAGTGGTGCGAGGAGTGCGCCGACCGTAGCCCACCCCCCAAATAAAAAAAAAAAACGACATAGAATAGCTTGCTTATACTATTGCGCCATCTCTTTCATCAAAGTTGAACGATCTTCACTTAGCATCATAATATTAATGATAAAAAGACTATATTCATGCCTTATGTGAATATTGAGGGTCAACGACTGGTGAATCATTTTATGATTTTGTTTTGATTTTTTGATATAAAGCCTGTAGCGACGCTAAAAAGTTAATTGTTCATGCTGCTGTGGTTGCCGTTATGGTAACTGTTATCTGCCCGTGTGCTGATGGGTAATGAATATAATATTCTACCCCTTATTTGGCTTGGGAGTTGTAAAAATCGCTTGAGAAATCATTAAGAGATATGCAGCTGCCGTCCCCTTAATTGTTGCTGGGATTTTAAGGGGGCAAACAACCGAAAGGGGAACTCTGACGGGCAGGTCATTGAAGGCAAGGAAACTGTACTGATGAATAACATTAATGGCGATTGAGAACTTTTGGGATATGAAAGTTGTGTAACCTTTCGCCACCCCTGGCGGTTGTGACGGATTGTGACAGGGCATTTATTCTAACAAAAAAGAAACCTGGGCAAATTTCCCAGGTTTCTTTATTTATCTTTATTATCACCAATTGAGATTGCTAACCAACGTGCCAGGGTATGACAATTACGTCATTATCTTACCTGGAGAGTTCTATATCAAACAGTGAAAGTCGAATGGCTAATGGCATCATTACCATCATTATGAAAATCATAATAGTTTTAAAAGATTTTATAATTTATTATTTAATTTGATTGCAATCTTATTCACTTTGAACATTTTTGTGTAATTCCCAAATTAAAAAACTGCCTGTACAGATAGAGTAGTGACCTAAGTACCGAGGTCGCATAACAGATGTCGTGGGTACAATACCGCATATAATGCAGTAATAATGCAGTTTTTCTAATTCACAAATGCATGCTTTTAGTGTGTGTAATATTTATGTCGGTTAATTGTATCTGTAAAATCCACAGCAACATAAGTATTTATTTCTTAATAAACCTTATTCGATTTTAAAAATGTAAATATCTTCTATTTCGAAAGAAATCAAAGAGGTAAATACTTAGACCATTATGCTGTCTTTGCAATCAGTCTGCTGGTAATAATTAAGTTCACACTTCTGATAGAGCATAATATGTTTCATCAGGTGTCTTCCGGTGATCTGAACCCGATGAACGCAGCCGTCGGTGGCGTTGTAGCCCAGGAGGTGATGAAAGCATGTTCCGGCAAATTCCATCCTATTGTGCAATGGTTGTACTTGGATGCTATAGAGTGCCTACCTAAAGACCGGTCAGTTCTCACTGAAGAGAACTGTAAATCTACCGGGTCGAGGTATGATGGGCAAGTGGCTGTATTTGGCAAGCAATTCCAGAAGAGACTTGGTGAATTGAAGTATTTTATTGTTGGTGAGTATTTTTAATATTTCTATATTTATTTTGTAATAAAATAGTGACCGTTCTCCTCGAGGTTACGGGATAAATATATACATGTCGCCACCCATTACTCGCATACGGTTTGAGAGCCCTCAGCGCTCACCCACAGTCCGGGTAAAGTTGTCATAGCCATATGAGGCTAACAACTAAGACACACACAAAAAAAAAACCATTACTCGCCCGTAGGAGTCGTAAAAATTGGCCAAGTATCTCACGAGGAGAGTGGACAGCAGCACTCTCCTGGGAAACGTAAAGCAAAATACTGCGATCGTCAGCCTTGCTAGCGGTGACGATTTGTCAATAACTCCACGGAATCTGTGTTATGTGACGTTGTATGTTACAATACTAAGGCCGACTATTTTATTTTTTAAATTTTTGGGTAATACCTGACACTATTTAGGGGTAAGTGAAGACCGAATAAAAGATGGTTGGGTTGTATGAAGCATGATATGGATAGGAAGGCAGTGAACGCAGAAATGACATAGATGTGATAGAATTGTTTTGGAAGAAAAGGACATTGCGTTGACCCCAAATAATCTCTCGCTTATCAAAGTGCAGCGCCACGTTGTCACCGCTCAGACGTCGATTATCTGCGAATATGTAGTTCTACCCCGAACGGTCCGATGCGCGGCTGTTAACAGAAAGCTGTCGACATCGTGACTCTGCCATTACTACAGTACTAATTTCAAAACTGCCAATCAACTGTTAGTCTATTGTAGATTTCATTTCTGCACAAGACAAATATTTTTTCCTATTAATATGTTAATCCCAGTCTTGATATTTTTAGTCTTTGTAGTCGCTTATTACAAATTATGATTAATATGCGATCTCTACGGAAAATCTGTGGAGTTAGGCTGACCGATCGCATTCGTAACGACGACGTAAGAGAGCGAGTAGGTATGAAAGAGAGTATTGGTGTAAAGATGCGAAAGCGAATGCTCCGATGGTTCGGACATGTGGAAAGAATGCCGAACGAACGTCTGGTTAAGAAGATATACAATGCGAAAGTAGAAGGGTGTAGGTACCGGGGGAGACCAAGACTCACCTACCTAGACCAGATTGGTCAATTACTGAAGAAAGGTAGAGTCAAGAGTCTCCGAAACCGGCGAGCGTGTATGAAGAGAACTATGAATGTTGAGGAAGCGAATGAAGTATGCAAGGATAGAGTTCTCTGGTACTCCGTTCTCTCTGCCTATCCTGCAAGGGATATGGCGTGATGATATGTATGTATGATTAATATCATGTTATAATAATAAAGAAATGTTAGCGAGACATTTAATTCACAAGATATGAGGTTGATACTCTATTATTTGTTTTGTAAATTGTTATTTATTTTGTTATCACTACTTATCTTGTACGTCGTATTGACGTATCAAACAAAAGTGTTACGTATCTAATATAGAAACTTATTTGTCAACATTGCACCTGATGGCAACTGTAAGTGGTAGTAAGTGTTTATGAAAGCTCACTGTGTGAGGACGTGATAAGAACACACTGTACCATCACATTACCATTTTCTGTGTGGTGTCGGAGTAAGAATACAATTTACATGAGTATCATAAAAGACGACTCATCATCATATCTTAAGAGCATTAACCAATTATTTGGGGTCGCCGCAATATGTCTCTCTCCTTCCATACAGATCGCTATCTCTGTTATCACTCCTTGTCTATCTATGTCATGCTTCACGCTGGCCATCTATCTTTTCTTTGGTCTTCCCTTGCCCCTACAGCCTTCAACATTCATGTTTAAAACTTTCCTCACAATATTACTTTTATCCCGTCTCATCGCATGTCCATGCCACGTCAAGCGTTCACTTCTTAGCCGTCACTGGCGCAATAAATTTTCTCCAATTTTAACATTCCCATACAAATTGTAAAAAATATGCTTTCATGTAATGACGTCATATTTAAATAAACACTTGAATAAACCATAATTCTAAATAGTAGTTTGGATAAAGAACCTATCATAGTTTAAACTTGCAATCAATCTACATATAATATCATTATTATTAATATTGTTTTTATAGGATTGAATAAGAACAGGAAAATATAGCTTAGAGTGGAATATAATTATTTAATTATAGTATTATTGTGGTAATACAACGATTATCTTGTAGTCAAAGTCCGTCTACTTAAATAAAAAAATCATTATAAACTAGTAAAACATGATTGTCAATACAGAGGATATCCTGATGGGTCGTGCTTTTTCTCAGCACATGGATTAGTACAGGATTTTATTTGAAGTTTTAATCCTCTTGCATTGTTTATTTACTTCCATCCCTTAACTGCTAAAATAGGTAGGTATCATAGAAATTGTACCTAAGAGGAAGGAAGAAATTCATACTACAATATATTATTAGTAATACTGTAAATGCGTAAAAAAAAAATTGACCTTTTTCTCTTGGAGTGTCGTAAAATATGTTATTATATGTAGGTAACATGTAACCAAAAGAAGGTAAACTCTAAATAAAACAGTATACTTGACCCTTGTGACCAGCGTGATAAAGTAGGTCAATTTCCCTCTCATTGTGTAAGGAGCTGGAGACCAGCAGTGAGACATGTGATAGTAATATGATAATTCATTGACATTTATTAATTGTCCAGGTGCTGGAGCCATTGGATGTGAACTCCTCAAGAACTTCGCGATGGTCGGCGTGGGCGCTGACGGCGGACAGATCACAGTAACCGACATGGATCTCATAGAGAAGTCAAATCTCAACCGACAGTTCCTATTTAGGCCTTACGACGTGCAGAAACCAAAATCCAGTACTGCTGCTAAGGTAACCTACCTTAGATATTCAATATCATCATCATTCTCCTACTCTTCTTCCAACTACTTGGGGTCGATACAATATGTACTCTTCTTTCATAGTACATATTGTAAAACTTATCGGCAATAGTTTTATGACCCGCCGCCTGCCAGATGTCAACACTCCTTTTTTTTTTTTTTTTTTTTTTTACGCTGTGGAAACGCATTTCCGCGCTATCCCCCGCCGGTGACAGGCGAGGGGGAGTGTGGGACTCGCCGGCCAGCTGCCTGACCGGAATACCCACTAAAACCACAGCGGCCCCTTCCGCGCTTTTACGGGGTGCCAGAGAGATCGTCTACTGACATTCGATCCCCGGCACCCCAACGCTTGGCCATTGGCGGCTCAGGCCCAGCATGCCGATCCGGCCCACGACGAGCGCAACTCCCTCCTCTGCCAATCGGGCAGCCCCCCGGAAGTCGGGCCTCCTCGCCGTGACGAGGGTATCATCCGCATAGATGTCAACACTCCTTGGGAATGTAATTGTTGACCAAACGGTATCAGATGGAGTTGGCCCAGGTCATTATAAGGCTCTTAGTCGTCTTTTATAATATCCACGAGCAAAGTAAGGGTTGGTAGTATTCATAGCCGCTACCACACAGCAACAACTTTATATATTCAATATATTGGGGTATTAGTTATTATTATTTTAACCTAAATTTTTTGTACTAAAATAGATATACATATTTATATAGTCTATTTAAATATATTAAATCTTAGATCTCGCTGAGGACCTAATGAACATAGTCATAATATACTAAAATTACACCTAATGTAAAAAGAGATACTGGGTTGGCCAACGACGTCAAGGATTAGGTACCAGTGGCTGGCCCAATATCGACGGGGAAGGGTATGGTTCCAAGTGCTACCCTTCCGTCGCCCCGGACAGAACGGACGGCGTGAGACCAGACCATAGAATACTAAAAAAAAATGTAAAGACAGATTCTGCCATTATAAACATCTTAAAATGAATATGGCAACATCTTGAGGACGACATAAAAAGGAACTACTGGAGCATTATCAGTTACTGAACGATTAGTATTTTATCTACTAAGTAAACACTTGAAATTGAAACTTTATTTGCCGAGTGAATTATAAAAACTGGCTCTCACCTGAGAAGTTTGCAGCTGCAGCTGTGATCGCTGAACCGGCTGCCAAAAGTGGCTATTAAAGTATTATGCCTCCCTTCTATCTAAGGGCCTAAGTTCAAAAATGAATATTGTTAAGCTGAAGGATAGGTCAATATGATGGGTAATAATTTAGTAATCCATCAACTGGGTGTTGTTGCTCTATCAATGTGAATTTAACCTTACCCGACCTGGAACAGGAACACCATTGAAAAACTACTTTCTTCTCTGTTATCTCCCACCTTTTTTAATATTAATCTCATCTATAATATCAGATATGTATACTAAATTCTTCAATCACATGTTTCAGGTGATAAAACGTATGAATCCATCAATGAACGTTGTCGCTCAAGAGAATCGTGTTTGTGCGGAGACTGACGCCGTGTATGACGATGCGTTCTTCGAGTCTCTGGACGGTGTCGCCAACGCGCTTGACAATGTCGACGCTAGGATCTATATGGATCGCAAGTGTGTGTACTATAGGAAACCTTTATTGGAGAGCGGTACACTTGGCACCAAGGGGAATACACAGGTATGTTTTGATATTCTAGGCAATGCTGCCCAATCTCAATACTAAACATCATCATATTAACTCCTATACATCTTATTATTGGCCTAGAGCCTCCTTTACAATAAGAGGGAAATTCACCCATACCATACTGACCTTCCAACTACAATAAAAAAAAATTTCAATGCTATTTATTTGATTCATGCTAAAATCAAGATTTTTTTTATCAATTAGTCGAATAAAAATGGCAAAATTCATGAAAATAAGATATTTTATATTTTTGAGACATTGTTTTTTGTGATAAAGCATGACAAGTGGTAAAGCTGATATCAGACGGTTCACTCGAGTGATTGTTCACTCGAGTGATGGTTCATTTTTCTTTCATTTTATGTTCACACGGCTAAGAGGGAATGATTTAAAAATGAACATTCACTATTTATTTCTTTCAATATATCATCGAATGAAGTCGTGCGTCTTGGAATTACTTTAATTTATGATCATTTAATCAATTTTTACTGATATTTTTTTAGTGGTAGGACCACGCTGTTGACAGTTTTATGTCTAAAGCCGTGGGCCGGTTCATCCGGGGTATTACCACACTCTCGCAGAAAATCGTCGCTTGAGCAGAGGCAATATGCTGCTGTGCTTCGTTCCGTGAGCGAGAGAGCCGGAAGCCCATCTTTCTGGGTGGGTTTGGGATTATTGGCAGGGAGCGGCCTAGTTATACCTCTAGTGTGGTAAAGATCCATGGACGGCAGTAACACTTAACAACAGGTGTGCTGCTTACTCATTTGCCACCAGAGCACTAAAAAAAATCAAAGAGTTGACAAAAAGAAGTAAAGAAAACGTCGATGGTGATGGGTGCTACCATGGATTGAAAGAAAAAAATATTAGCAGCATCAAATACATTGTTGAGAGAACTAGCAGTTGAAGATCCTGATTCATATTGTAATAATCTTTTTAAAGTTCTCCAAAAAATGTAATGTATTTTGATCGATCCACTCGATCGATCAACACACACACATACACACACATTTGCCGCGTGCGACCAGTGCAAAGCAGCGCAGAAAATTATCAACACGGGACATCCTACGTCTACAGAACTTGAAACAAAATGACCGGACCCGAATGAAAGTTCTCTCAGTGTTCAGACTGTTCATTTCTTGTTCACTCGGAGTGCGAGTGAAAGATGCCGAATGCCAATATCCAACACTGTTGGATCGTTTCACTAATGAATTCATTCGGCAATAATGTTTCATTTTGTGTTCAGATGCGTCACTTCGAGTGAAAGATGCAAAATGAAAGACAAAAATGAACAAAAAATGAACCGTCTGATATCAGCTTAAACGTCATCATTAACAATTTGAGGTTAAACTTTAACCTTGAACAACTTTGAAAGGAGTCAACTGAGCAAATAATCAGATCTTTTTTGTAGATCGTTTAATTCATAGAGAATAGAATCATATGTCATTAATTTCACTAGATTATAATTCGTTTGAGCGCAAAACCAAATAAAAAAAAAACAATGTTATTTAAATGGGGGATTAAAATCACAATGAGCACCTCTTAAAATTAAGCTAATTAGCTCAAACTTTGCCTGACTTTTCGCCATTTTGAATGATATTTTAATGGTAACTAAAGAAAAAATATAAATTTTGTTTTTGGCCACCTTTATACACATTTAGTTTGATATAAATACCTCACTACTTTACATAATTAATTGTAATAATATATTTCTTATAAATATTAAAGTTTAGACGAATGCATGTTTGGTACGTCAGTTACGCCAGAAAGGTTTTGTTTGAGGCGGGTTATGGTGTGGTTACACCCAGGAATATGCACAATGAGATAGATAGTAGATATAAGGATATCAGAAGCTAATTTTCATCCCAGTAAATGTACATATGGTTCCCTGTTGGATAGCTTTGATTCACGACATTGAAATGAAAGTGCAACCACAGCCAGTAATGCAATGCAAGTTTTTTTGTGATCTCTGTTTTCTAATTATTATAATGTAATTTACTGCACAGGTGGCGAACTGATCCTAGTATTATCCTCTAGCGTCTAGTGTCGTTGGTTAGAACACCACGCAGTAATTACTTGTGCAATACACAAATTATTGTTCGTTACTTGTGTCCATTAATTGTATGTTTGTAAAATCACAGTTATTGACGAGATCAATCTTCTCCCAGTTGATGGTCTGTTTAATGAGTTACTTTTCACATAAGAAAGCATTAGCACTTGGTAGAAAATTGGTATTCAATCAAATATTCACTTCTATAGATAAATAAATAGAAATATTTTTTTATTATTTTTTTTTATTTCAGGTTGTTGTACCATTCTTAACAGAGTCATACAGTTCGTCTCAAGATCCACCAGAGAAGAGTATTCCTATTTGTACCCTAAAAAACTTCCCCAACGCCATTGAACACACACTGCAGTGGGCTAGAGATGAGTTTGAGGGTTTGTTCCGCCAGGCTGCGGAGCACGCTGCTCAATATATGACAGATCCCCATTTCTTAGAGAGGACTATGAAACTCCCTGGAAGTCAACCAATTGACGCTATAGAAAGTGTCAGGGTAAGAAGCTAATTTCATATCTTAACAAAACAACCAATTAAAATGACTACTACTGAAATTCATTTAGAAAGAGAATAAGAAATTATCACAGAGAGGTGTTGAGCCTATGTAAGCTCAAATATTATAGAGGCTTCTGACATATTAAGGCAGTAAGATTCCTTGTCATCTCAGCTAGTATATGTCTCACTGCTACGCTCGCTTCTTCTACACAATGAGAGGGAAATTATAGTACTACACCATGCAGATTAGACGTGTTGTTATGAGGTTTTATTTCAAAGTTTTCCTTCACTTGCATAGATGTCTTGTCTCAATCATTTTTACGATACCCACAGAAGAGGTGGTGATGAATTGTATTCTTACACTGTCAACATACGAAAATTATAAAAAAACATTGAACTTTTAACAATTTGGGTAAAGTATCTTTGTAAATTCAAACTGTGATGTTATCTCCCATTAGGGAGGCTTACTTTTAACAAAGTGAATAAGTCGATATAAGCCATTATTTTAAAATGTTACAGAAATATATATATATATATATATATATTGTTTTATATATTAAATTATGTAATTTCAGAATGCAATCAATGAACGGCCCATGAACTTCGACGAGTGCGTGAGATGGGGACGTCTTCACTGGGAAGCGCAGTACGCTAATCAGATCAAGCAGCTGCTGTACAACTTCCCACCAGACCAAGAGACAACCAGCGGAGCACCCTTCTGGTCAGGGCCCAAGCGTTGTCCCACACCACTCGAGTTCGACCCTAATGAGGAATTACATCTTGATTATGTGGTCGCTGCAGCTAATTTGAGAGCTGCAGTATATGGGCTGGCTCCATGTCTGGACAGGGAGAAAATAGCACAGGTCGCTGTTAATGTAATGGTACGTAATTTATTTATTGTTAGTTGAGACACCAAGTGTTTTGCAGAAAATATATGGGGATGGGTTAAATAAAAATATAACGTGTTGTGTGGTGACAGAATAAGAATACAATTCAACATTATATACAACACAATTTTGATTTATCTCTTTCAAAGACCATGATTTTGGTTTTGCTCACATTCACGCGTAGACCCCTTTTCTTACAATCTTCTGTCATTGTGTCGACTAGGGTCTGCAGGTCAGTCGCTGACTGTGCCAGCAGGACTGCATCATCTGCATAAAGCAGAGCAGTGACCACTGAGTCGCCCATCTGGACTCCCACATTCATATCGTTCAACCTTTGGAGACATTTATCCAGATATATGATAAACAGCCTGGCTGACAGAACGCACCCCTGCTTAACGCCGATATTGACGTCAAACCAAGGCGACATTCCATCATCCAGCCGCACACAGGCTCTACAGCCCATGTAACTGGACTGCACAGCCTGTAGCAGTTTACCGTTAATACCATACTCCGGTAAAATGTCCCAAAGTTCCTTTCGTACAACCGTGTCAAATGCTCCCTCCAGATCCACAAAACTGCAGAAAACCCTCTGACCTAGAGCCAGATGCTTCTCCACAATGTTGCGCAGAGAGAACACTTGATCCATGCATCCCCTTCCACTCCTGAAACCTCCTTGTGTCTCACACAGTAAACCATCGCACACCATCCTCATTCTCCTTTCAATAATTTTTCCATACACTTTTGCTGCCAAACTGGTCAAGCTTATGGCTCTGTAATTTGCGCAGTCATAACGTGAACCCTTGTTTTTAAACAAAGGCACGATGACTGCGCTATTCCAGTCCCTGGGAACCATTCCCGAGCTCCAACATAAATTGAGGAGCAACAGGAACGCCTCCCAGACACAAGAGCCACCGAGCTTGATCATCTCGGCAGACACCATATCAATGCCCGCTGCCTTACCATTTTTCAAACTTCTTATCGCCCATTCAACTTCATCCATACTGATGCCATCGGAGGACGCCGTTGTCGAATGTTGATCTACTAAACCACATCCAACACCGGCGCCAACCGTAGCATCCGCATACATATCGCCAAAATATTCACTCCATCGGCTTAACACGTCTTTCTTGTGTTTGTGTAAGAATGTCTCCACCTTTAGACCTTATTTTATTCATTCTGAAGGCTGACCAACCACCCCGAGACTTCTTCACCTCCCTCCAAAAGAGTTTGGTGTTACCCTCGAAGTTTTTAGTCAGCCTATCTTCTGCACTCATACTTGCTCTATCACGTTTCTCTTTCACTAAGGCCTTGGTGTCATTCTTACATTGCCGATATATTTCTTTCTTCTGTTCAGTCATACTGTCATTCAGATTCAAAGAAGAGACATAGTCCAGCCACGCTTTCTTCTTTTGCTCTACGGAAGCTGCCACTTCCGCATCCCACCATGCATCACCATTTGTCTTTCTATGCTTCTTTGAACTTCCACATACTTCTTTCGCTGTATCTACCATACTCTCTTTCAATACTCTCCAGCATTCTTCAATGTCCGATTGCGGCTGGCTTGCCATCGTCAGCCGTTCTCGGACACCTACTTTTCTCTTACACACTCTTCTTGCAACCTTTCAACCTTTATTCTTTCAAGCCCTCCGAAGTGGACACGCTCTCGCCAGTGCCTCCACTTTCTGAACAGACCACTAAATCTCGCAATAACGAGATAGTGGTCCGTGTCGACTGTGGGGCTCCTGTAGGCTCTTGCGTCCAATATTTTGCTTCGGAGGCGACTGTCTACCAAAATTAAATCTATTATGCTTTTCTGTTCATTCCTTCTCCATGTATACATATGGATGTCCTTATGTTGGAAAAATGTGTTTGACACAATAAGGTTTCTCTCCATGCATACATCCGCTATGAGCCTACCTGCGTCGTTCACTCTCTTATCACCAAATGGACCAAGTACGTCCTCATAGTCGGGACGCTTGGTCCCCACCCATCCGTTCAAATCTCCGCATACAATCACGCGTTCACTGGTTTCTGCCATATCCAGAACTTCCCTAACATTATCCCAAAACTTCTCTAGGTCTGATGCCACCGAGGATCCTACGGGAGCATATGCTACAACCATGAATACCTTGGTGACACCTAGTTTTATACGGACCCAGAGAAGTCTGGGATCATACATTCCGTAATCCTTCACACCTGAGGCCAAGCGAGAGGACAACAGCACTCCTACCCCCATGCTGGCTCGATCGCTCTGTGGTACACCAGACCACAGAGCCATCCCGCCACCAGGAAGATCGCAGGCGTCGCTGCCCCTTCGCTTGGTCTCTGTTACACAGAGCACGTCTAGCTGTTTGTCCGCCATGACGGATATCAGCTCGTGCAACTTACCTTCCACACAACCTCTTACATTCCACGTGCCCACCCGGCACTCCGTTCTCTTCGACTCGCCTAACTGGGCAAGGCGTGATGGGTGGCGGCCCCCATCGCCGCAACTGCCGATGTTCGTACCGACGGGGGCGGGTCGGTACGCGTCGCCTCCGGGGGACGCCCTAACCCGCATTGCGGTATGCATTTCGAGCCGGATTAGCAGTCTAATTAGACTGGCAGGGGACGCGAACGAGCACGCTCCGGACTATGCCCCCCTACCAGAGATAAAACCAGAACAGATGTAAGAGTAACAATAGGTAATGATGTACTAGAGCAAGTGGATGAATTGTGGATTTAGCCGAGATGGAAGGTACACCACTGATATAGAGCGAAGAGTGAATGCGGGAAATAGAGTGAACGGAGCGTTGGGGCAACTTTTCGGCAGCCACCACCTCAGCCAGAAGGCACGTGTAGCAATACATAACGCAGTGCTTGTCCCAACATTACTGTATGGAAGCGAGAGTTGGGTATGCAGAAAAGAGTATGATAGTAAAATTAATGCGGTCGAAATGCGATCTCTGCGGAAAATCTGTGGAGTTAGGCTGACCGACTGCATTCGTAACGACGACGTAAGAGAGCGAGTAGGTATGAAAGAGAGTATTGGTGTAAAGATGCGAAAGGGAATGCTCCGATGGTTCGGACATGTGGAAAGAATGCCGAACGAACGCCTGGTTAAGAAGATATACAATGCGAAAGTGGAAGGATGTAGGTACCGAGGGAGACCGAGACTAACCTACCTAGACCAGATCGGTCATGTACTGAAGGAAGGTGGAGTCAAGAGTCTCCGAAACCGGCGAGCGTGTATGAAGAGAATTATGAATGTTGAGGAAGCGAGTGAAGTATGCAGAGATAGAGTTCTCTGGCACTCTGTTCTCTCTGCCTACCCTGCAAGGGATATGGCGTGATGATGTGTATGTATGTATGTACAATTTTGATAATGGTGTCGTAAAAGACGACTATGAGATATACAGTATGCATAGAGAGCAATGAAAAGGTAAATTCGAAATAAAACCCTATACCAAAATAGTATAATAATAGGTGAATTTCCAACCTACTGAAGGAAGGAAGTAGGTTTGTGTACAGCAGTAGCATGTATACGATCTGAAAAGATGATGGTGCCCTGCATGCTCATTAGGCGAGCAAGCAGTAGGACATTCCTGAGCAACTTAACTAGGTTTCAGATAAATGGACAAAAAAAATAATATAATGTAAAAATCAACATTATCAGCAGAGCTCATAGGGACTGTTGTACTCAAAAGTTTAGTCTCAATAGAGAATTTGATCTAGTCTACCACATTGGACAGATGTTGTTGATGTTGGTTTAGTGTTTTACTACCTGGCCGGCCAAGGAATCTGTACCAGTAGTCGAATCAATGGCGATGGGGAGGGAACACGGTGTCGCACACTCTTCATCGTCTTAAATTTAAATGAGGCACACCATACCTTATATTGAAAAAATCAAAATATACAAATTTACTAAGCCTATAATTGAACATAGAATTAGAGTAAATTGTGTCACCACCATCTCACTACCTGTAGGAGTTACAAAAACCGCCCAAGGGATGAAAGAGAATGGGTAGCAATTCATGACAAAAATATAAAACCAACTGGACTTATCCACCATAATGTCATATTCCAGGTGCCACAATTCAGCCCTAAATCTGGAGTAAAAATCGCAATAACAGATGCGCAGCTACACCAGAACAACGACGATATGGACCCCGACAAGGTGAAGAATATGATTGCAGATCTGCCCTCTCCGGCCAAACTTGGCAACCTCAAAATCACACCGCTTGACTTCGAAAAAGATGACGACACAAACTTCCATATGGACTTCATTGTAGCAGCATCCAATCTCAGAGCCGCTAACTACAAAATCCCCCCAGCGGATCGGCATCGTTCCAAACTAATCGCCGGTAAAATCATACCAGCTATTGCAACAACTACTTCTGTAGTAGCTGGATTAGTGTGCCTTGAACTATATAAGCTTGCTCAAGGCTTCAACACGTTGGAGAACTTCAAAAATGGATTCGTCAATCTTGCCTTACCATTCTTTGGCTTCTCTGAGCCGATAGCAGCACCAATTAATACATATTACGACAAGAAATGGACTCTTTGGGATCGCTTCGAAATCAAAGGAGAAATAACCTTACAGCAGTTTTTGGATTACTTCAAGAACGAACATAAATTGGAGATTACAATGCTGTCTCAGGGTGTTTGTATGCTGTATTCGTTCTTCATGCCTAAAGCGAAGTGTCAGGAACGATTGACCTTGCCAATGTCCGAGGTAGTGATGAAGGTACAGAAAAAGAAATTGGAGCCTCACGTCAAGGCCTTAGTATTCGAGTTGTGCTGCAACGATGAGGATGGGATCGACGTCGAGGTGCCCTACGTCAAATACACCTTACCCTAGTGACCCCGCCCTCTGCCGTGCACCTATAGAACACAGCGCGATGTTCCCGCGGCGCGGGGACCGCTCCCCACCCGCGGCCGGTGTACAGACACTCGTGTGTGACGTATTATTTGTGCTTCTGAATAAGCTTTCGTATTGATTCATATATTTATAGTTAGTATATATGTTTGGTCACGTCTCAACAAAGAGCTCTTAGCATTTATTAAATGTTTTATTTTGGTCTCGTGATAACACAATAGTTTTAACACCGAATTTATTGGATATTTTTAATGTTGAAATCAGATGGGTCTGTATATGTAAAGAAATAAATTTTGAAATTGAGCATGTTGTTTTTTTATTGAATTTATTATTTTTAGTCTCACACGCCTTTATTCCCCTCAAATAATTGATTATGTAAATACCCACAACGGTCAGATTTACTTCTGTATCATAGTGAAAGTTCCGTGTGATGGCAGAATTAGAACACAGTTCAACATTCCCTTTCTTGCAGAAAATAATACGCATACATTTACACAAGAGAAACAAAACCTATACCAACACGTCTGACCGGATTTTAGGTCAATTTGACTTCTATTGTGTTGGATTCGATCCCAGCAATTGGGACGTGTGAGGCGTAACAGACGTGGGACAGAGTCATTAGTTGTCACCTCTCTTTACCGAGGGTTACAGTAAAATTGATTTAGGGATGTAAAAGATAACAAGAGTTCTCCTGTAATACAAGAGATAGGGAGGAGGCTTATGCTGAACAGTGAGCTAGGGATGTGAGGTTGATGGTAAATAATCGATTAAATAACAATCGATTCTTCTTTATTTAATATTAATCGATTTGCCAAAAATTGATTTTAATAAAAATAAATAATCGATTTCTACGACAAAATCGATTTTTTATATTAATTAAAAATCTAAATCCTTTTCATACTCCAATAATAAACCTAAGAGATTCGTATTAACAATTTATCAGATTAAAAATCAAATAAAATGATGTAAATAAAAAATAACCAATTCAAAACTAAAAAGCGAATGTTCCTTTAAATTTTCAAAGTAAGGAATAAGGAAACCAAATGTCATTACCTATCGATTCAAATTTTCAGTACCATTAAACATTTTATTATAAAAAAAATATGAAGAGCATCCTAACAAAATAACAACCTTATTGTCTCAAAAACTAAAATATAAATCAGAACAAAAGAAAATTGCCATAAATTCCGAGTACTATTTTATATTTTTTTATTATGAGTATGTTATTCCCACGGAGCAAATACAAAGAGGAGACGGCCTAAGTAACTGTGCACTGTGATTCTCAACTAGGCCGTGACGTCATCACGTTAACATCAATAGTAGGCGTGTCCTATTAGTCTTCTGTCGTCGCTGACGGTGTTCGTACGGTGCATAAAATTATATTTTTGGTGTATTTTTATGTTATTACGAAGAAAACCATGAAGTATTGTGTTTTATCATGTAAAAACTACTCCAATAAACGTACAGATGCTATGGAAAGAATCACATTCCATTTGTAAGTATTTTTATTCATAATTTATCAAAATAATTTCTAGAAAGTTCTTTTGACGGTATCATGTTCAGAAATAATTTTACTCAACGCTAGATGGCACCACTTTTCGTAATAGGACCCAGAACAATAAAAGCACATACAGTTCAAACTATTAAGATTATTGTAATAACTAATAACCATGAGTATTAAAATTTATACCCAAAGCCGTTCACCTCAACAAAAATATGAGTTTTATATGTAGTTAATAATTATTTTGTAAGCAATACGCCAGCTGTCGTTAACTATGAAGAACTATAAAAGTGTCAAAAATCCAGGGTCGTAATTAGAATATAATTATAACATTCGGATTTTTCATCAAAGAAAAATATTTTTTACACTACTTTAAATGAACCTATTATAATTAAACTGTAAATTTTGTATGTTTTAGAATACCGGTCAATGACGATGTTAGAAGCAATGGATTTCAAAAATTAATAGAAAAACTGGACTCCTACGAAATATACAAAGATTTGCTCTTCTCATTTTAACAATGAAGATTTAAAGGACTGTATTGCAGCCAATAGAAACCACTTCGAACAAGCTTTTTATATTTTAAATTGTTTTATATTTATGTATTAAACTAACACTGTAAAAGTCATAAATATTTTTTGCAATAGAAAAAGGTTTTTCTTTGTTACAGTATTTAGGGCAAGACTAGGTATAGCTCAAGAAATATATGATGCAAAAGAGTATTTCATTTTTATTATTGGAACCAATGTCACCCTTTCTCCTTTATTTATTAATAATGTAATTGCACTCGATGCAATTTCTTGATAAGATTAACGAGGTTGAGCACGTCACAAAAATACTCAAAATGGTGGTGGCGTCGAAGGTATTCAAGTTACCTTTGGCATGGCTAAGTTTTAGATGTCCCGTGCGTCAATCAAACGGTTGCTACCAGGGGGGGCTGGTCTGCTCGCTTGAAATACTCTTTTACATGTCTTGTTCATTGACACCATTGTTGCATTATCAATTGTATAAAGCCTTATTTTAATAGAGTGGTTTGATTCTTTTTTTATATGGAAAAGACAAAAAGGAAGGAAATAATACCGTGTAACTAACATATTTACTAAAAGTCCAACTACTTTCATTCGATAATTTGTTAGAAACCCAAACAAATAATATACAATTATTTGTTTGGGTTATGGAATAATTTGGTCGTATAGAAAGGACACAAATATGATGAAAAAAAGGTTTCTAAACTTCTGAGTTTATCAGAATGACAGTAAAGAAAAGATGGATTTTTCATAAAATATTAACATTATGAACAATGCTGACAAGCCTTATAAAGAAATTTTCGGTTAAAAACAGTAGTCATACAGCTATTCGCTATGCAGAATTATTTGATTATAAACATTTGTATTTGAATAGAGCAAACAGCTAATAAGATTTGTTTGTATCTTTGAAATAAAAAAAAATTAGCACTCCTTGATATAGGTAAATTCTGAGTACGTCCCTGTTACACCATACACTTACTGACATCTAATGCAAGATAGCTCAACTGCATACAATATACGAAATTAGTAGTTGTGCTAATAGCCGGTAGATGGACATAAAGGAGGGAGTGAGACAAGTACTATTACTTGTCTCACTTTCTCCATTAGCAGCGTCCCCCTCACCCCCTGTAAATGACACGCATTGTTTCATAGAAAATATTCATTACAACAGCTCCTCTTTGTATTTGCTCCGTGGTTATTCCATAGACTTTTTGTCCGTGCTCTTTTTATATTTGATTTAATTGTTATGGTGGTTTGTTTATAATATTAATGTTCTTGAAGTGGCTTTATTACATTTGGATAAAGCTTGAAGAGCGCAATTCATGTGTCATAGATGTTGAGCGACAACATGTCTTTTGGGGTTTCTTCTTGGCGCTGGTGGTCTTGTTGTTGGTAAAACCCTTCTACTTGTAGATGTTGCTGTCCTCTGTGATGTAGTGATGATGATAATGATGTCTGTGACGTTTTATTATATGTGTTTGATTTGGATTTGGAAGTCTATGTCTAGGTTGATGGTAATTGAGTCCATGCTTGTGTTGACTTTAGTTTATTGGGGTAGTAGACCAAGCTCTTTCATTACCCTTTCGTCTCTATGTTTTACCGCTATTTTCTTGATGTATTCCAGTATAGTACCAGAATCCTGATCTATGGACTTCACAAACATGCAATTAACGCAGACAAATTACACTCCGACTCAGAGCAACACTTTATGGGTCGCACAAAGTATTGTCCTACGTGGTAATCGAACCTACAGCACTGACACGTAAGGTGGGTATCTTAACCACTACGCCATCTGTGCAGTCAAACGATGATGATGATTTTACATTTGACTAGTTTTAAAATAAAATATTAGTTTGCAAAAACTTATTGATGAGGAGTTTAGCATGACACATTTTTTATTGAAAATGTTGAAGTTATAAAATGTATGACTCGCATGACAGACGTTTTTAGTTTCTTGAACGAATTTTACAGAGATCAGTATTTTGCTGTCGTAAGGAACACAATAATCATTATAAAATATATTAATTTCAAAATCATTCAAATATAGTAATGTCATTGTTATTACAGAAATTTTATATCTACCCTATAAGATATTTAAATTTTGACCCACATTTTGGATGTAAGATAACTTAGTCCTCCCGTGACCATGATCACTGCAAAGTGTTCGAATCGAAACGTCGTGAAATTAAAAATCAAATACAAACGCAATAGAATCCGTAAGCGTAGTTTTATTTCAAATGTGTAACACTCGCGTAAACATTAGAAATCATTATGTTAGTCCATACAGTCATATGTACAACACCTTAGTGGCCGATTATATTCTGAATGATATTAGGCTAGGTACTTTTCCATCAATCGCTCTTCTTAAGAACTTTCAGATGAGCACATGATGTCAAACAGTAAAGAAATATATGCTGGCACACTGCCTTTATCGTAAAAGGTATACGCCAAATAAATAACAAATACTTTTCATAAATATATTTTATTGCGTAAGTATAAAATGTTTGCACAAAAATACATTAATCTCCATAATTCCACGAAGAACAAGAAATAAAAACCAGTTTAATATTAGGTACAAAATTTAAGCGTAATAATACCTATCATATGAATATAATTATTTAGAACAATAGACAGAAAATAGTGGTTATTATGAGATGACTAGAGATAGAGAGGATGAACCACGATTTGTAACATGACAATAACTTATAAATACTACTAAAATGCAACAGTTTCACCAGAAAAACTCGTATAAAAACTAAATCTTATTAAACAGATTAAAATATACTATTATTGTCAAAGTATGCGACATTGAAAATATTTTTTTAATGTTTCGGCAATATTGTACTTAATCACAGTTACAGGATTTCAAAGAACAGCATAATAATCTTTTAAGCAGGAATGTTGACGATGCAGTTTCGGATCTGCATACGGAGATTAGAATAACAGTATACCGGTTTCAGATATGGTCATAACCATATGATTTTATTTTTCGGATAATCCATGTTCGGATTTTCGGATATTTTCGGTAACGGATATTGGATTTTTAGGAAATTATAAATGGCAATTCTGTGTGTAGTGATTATTGTATTATTATCTTATACAAACTCCGGCACTATCCGAAACTTTTACATCGATTTTAGTTACGGTTTCGGATATATTTTTATTTCAGATATCCGATAGTTTCAGTTATCCCTAATTTTAATGACCAAAGCTGCCAGTCAGCTATTAGCAATCACGCAACGTTTGTATTATAAATTACAATGTTAACAAAAAGTACCTACGCCCTTTTATTTGTCTCCTTGGTTTTTATAATAAAGCATAACTTCTAATATGTAGTTATTGGATTAAGATTTTAATTCACAAGCTTTTTTGTAGAAATAAAAATAATATCGCGCTAATCTTTGGCTATAACATGACGTAGAACAATTATGCTACTTTAATTCAGAATTGGGATCATTTAACGGCAGATGAAGCTAATTTATTTTAGACTCAAATCGCTAACACCAATAGAATGGTGTTTTAAAAAAAAATACAGTTATAATACACGCAATACTCACCATAATAATACAATATAGAGACTTGGGGCTCAATGTAAAAAATTTTAAACGTTACTATAGATTCAATTGAAACACTATGAAAAACATCAGAGGCTATAATGGACGCAGAAATTAATTACTAAATTGATTTCGGTTACCTGTTTACCCAGAGAATAAAAATTATATTTTATATTTGAAATTATTGAATTACATACATAGCAGCAGAAGTATCTTAATTTTAAATGTGCAGGCACACTAGGCACTTTGGAAGCATTTTCATATAAATAACGATATTTATAATACACTCATAACTCTATTACTTATTTTAAAAATACGTTAGGGATTAGCGGCGTCTGAGAAAAGTGATTTTGATCGGTTCGAACCGTTAGATAAAGATACAGAACGTCTGACATCTGATTATGATTGCGGTTTCCGGGTCCCCTTCGTTTGTAAGATACCTATAGTTCATCTAATCTAAGAAGTGCATTTTGACGTTTCGCACTTTTTAATACACAATAACTTTGGTCAAACGTATACACATGATTGCAAATAATAAATCTGAAATTTAAAAAAAATATTGAGTTATTTACATAATTAACGTTGCGGATGACTTTCTTGTACAATAATCTAATGTTGAAACTCGTAAAACTAATTTATAATATAAATTAAATGATATATATATTAAATGATATATTAATTAAATAAGATATATTAAATGATATATTAATTAAAGTTATAATACAGAGTGGAGACGTCAATACGACAATAAATGAAAACACCGTCAATACTAGTGTATAGGAGTATTTTGAAACTTTTAAAAAAGTCCTCGCATGCATATTTAAAAAACAATTTTTTCAAACAAACTTTTTATCATAAATATTGAAACAAAATAGAACACCGTTTGTAAATATTAGTTCACTAACCTGTGGTCGGCACGCGAGTGACCTTGTGGTATCATATGTTACAACTTCGAAACGTAGGTAAATACATACACTTAATGTTTGGGCGCTATTCATTCTCACTCGATTATTTTATTAAAATAATCACGATAACTTTAATAATTCACTTGGTCGTTAAACTTTTAAATTTTCGATATGTGCGCCATGGACCCGAACGCACAAATTATATCGTCTTAAAATATTATTTCGAACTCTTGTTAACAGGTCGCCATTGACGGCGATATATTTTAACTTGTCGAAAGATCGTACAATTCCATTTTTTAAGTTCATATGTAGGTACTAGTTTCATATTAGTTTATACCGATGCGGCGCGGGAGCTCATTGATAGGCGAATAATTTTAATTTTTATACAGAGTGTGGAAATTGTTAATAATACAAAGTAATGTGCTGCGGCTAAACTATACGACATATTGTATTCAAAGTTTGTATACAGGCTGGGCAAGTCATCAGATACACTAGATTAAAATTATTGTCGTATGGTCGTCTCCACCTTGTATAACATGGTAAATAGTAATTATTAATGACGATCTTACAATGTCCCGTCATCACGTTCTATACAGTAGTGCTTGACAACTTCCAATTCACGAATATCCAATTAATCGGTAAAAATATTAGAATAATATAATTAATCGGATAGAGATTTTGACAGAGACGTACGTTTCGACAATTTTATTGATAAAGAAATAATTATTAATGTTCGCGACGCTGATAATTCAAGTTATAGTAGTTATTTTGAATAAATAGCTAGTTTCAGATCCAGTTTTTGTTTTTACTTAACCTAATCCTACTAAATATGATGAATAGATTTTATGCTGAATAATTAAATTTGTTTAGTATTATAATAATACATTTGTTTAGCATTATAAAAATAATTTAGCACTTAATTTATTCATTTGAAAAAATAAATAAACCGATTATTAATTAAAAAGAATCAATATCGATTTCTCACTAAATTCGGATATTTTCGTTAGCGATTTTTTGGTTCACATACCTAGACAACTTACTCGACAGCTGTCAAAATGCACTTCTTAGATTAGATAGACTATAGTTTTAAAACCATCTAAGATTTTTTATTTTACTGTAAAATTATTTTGAATTCTATTATTTTCAGGTATAGATCGAAATCCCATAAAGATAATCTCAATCATTCCCAGTTTCCAGACGTACTGAATTAAAAATCAAAGCATCTACGATTCTTTATCCAAATCGCAATTAGCTCTTAATATTATTAACAAGTCATAAGTGTTAAGTTTGTTCAGCGTAGGTCACATACTACATATTTTTTTTAGTAAGCATAGCGAATTACTTATGTTTAAATAAGGTATTTTTGAATACCTCATTTTAAATTTTCAAATTTAGATTCTCAATATCGAATATGGCAATAATATAAAAAATAATAAAAAGCAATGTTAATTTTGTTTATACAGCAGTAGATACAAATATGAAGCTTATAGTTTATAATGTTGTATGGTATGATTAGGTTTCTACAATACGTCATGGCGGTCCGCCCAGCAGTGGGCAAAGAAACGTGGGAAGCAGGCGGGCGGAATGGGCGACTGTCAGCGCCACGGGCGACGATGGGGGCTCGCCACGTAGCGCCGGCTTACTGGCGAGCTCTTGTCACCGCTAAAGGTCTCTGTAATCATTATAATTCATACTATTTTTAGATCGGATCAGTTAAAATACAAATCTGTTTGCTTAATTTTTAACACATACATATTTTGTTATGATTGTTTAAAGTCCCAGTATGAGCCTGTTATAAGCCTTTTGGCATCCAGCCAAAGTTTCAGACTCATACTGCTACTAAAGACACGCCTTGGTCTTTGGCATTGAGTGAAATTTTTAATATAGGTTGACCTATTTTAAACGCAACTTCGAGGTCGGCAATCGCAATTTTGTGCAACGAGATTACATGTAAGTTATATGTATACATATTTTGACAGAAAAGTCTAATTTTTCAACCTGTCTGGCTAGATTGTACTGACAAGTAGTGAGTGTCTCGTAGCCAACCGTACAAATATCATCATCATCACCGTCATCTGTGGATATTAAGGTCCCAATATTGGACGCCAGCCTCTGCCGCAATAGAAGCGATATTGACTTATTATCACACTGGTCAGGGGTTGCTATAAGGTTTTATTTCAAATTTTCCTTACCTTGAATAGATGTGATATGCATATAATATCCCTTAGTCGTCTTTTACAACACCCACAGGCAAGATAGGGAGGTGATGAATTCTTACGCCGTCACTACATGGAGATATGAATAGTGAAGTATGATGTCACAGTATTTTGAAACACCTAACACAGAATTTAGAAACCCTATTTAATTATAGTGCACGTTTGTTCGGACGAGACTATATTACTAAATTGCCATAATACACCAGATTATAGTAATGCATTAGCTTTGTACTCAGAAATAATACTTTTCTTCACTGCTGTATCATTCATCGTTTTAAATACATTTATCAATGCGACTGATAGCTGGTTTCGCTAACTAGTACATCAATCACATTTCCTGTTCTTTTTTTAGTCTGTGCATACATTATTTGCACGTTGGTGAAATCCTTTATTTCCTAGTGCGAGAAACAGCAAGTGTATATAAAAAGCAAACCTTTGATACGACGAAACTATAACACAAGCACAAATTAAATTTAATACATATAACTAAATGCAGAATGCATGCAGAACAGAACATATACATGAAATGGTTAATAAAGAAAAGATAAACAAATAGTCGTTATACACAATAGAACATAAATGGAACGTAACATTTTATAACTGTAAACTTTGCCATTTAAGCACATGCTCATTGGCAAATTAATATAGTTAAGCTGACAACATTGCATTCAGTAATACCATAGTTTGACTGCGTCATCAGCGATGGCGGTGCCCGCTTGGCGCGCACGGGAAACGACCCACTGTGGCTTTGTGACATAATGTCCCTGTTTCAATCATTTATATTATAAAAAATAATGTTTATTATTTATTAAAACAAACAAAGTTTTAGATCTAAGATATTTTATAGGTACACCATACAACTCGCTGCTGAGAAAATTTAATACATAAGATTAAACATGAAATAAATATAACAATTAATGCGGATACTATCGCGTTTGAATTTAATTTTCTTATTCAACGTTTGATACTATAATTTTAATGTGATGGGATATTGCGGATAAGTTTCGGATCTACATACGGATATTAGAATAACATTGTACTGGTTACATATATGAAATTGTATCGGATTATCCGATAATTAAATAGATATTTAGATGGGAAATATATACATAATTGTGAAAGAGAAATGCTAAGTGGGGTGTAAAGCACATTATTTCCTTTAAGAGAGGCTTACGTTTAGACTGGCAGTTCGACTGGTTGAAAACAAACCTGTTGTAACACGTCTCATACAAACACCCATCCAATTTAATATTATTCGAAACTTATGTCAGTTTTGGTTATGGTTTCGGATATATTTCCATTTCGGATATCCGATAAATTCAGTTTCATAACTGAAACTATCGAAAATTATGTAACTAATTAAAAACACAAAAAAATCACGTAATTAATGGACGACCTCTATATATTTTTTCGACAGGTTACCCAAACTATCTACATATTTCGAGACTTTCCACCATTAATTAAATATTATGAGAATATTATGCAAGTATACAGTTAAATATTTCAATTAAAAAGCAGTAAAATAACGAGATCCATCACATGAACAAGTGTTATAATTGTCCGGGTTCAGTTGACAGTTTCGGGGCACATGTAATAGTTATATAATTGTATTATAACGTACTGCTGTGTTAGTTGATATTACATATTTAAACTGCCAGTCTTAGAAAACGTGTCTTACCTTGTCACCAAGTTAGAAAAATAGAAAAAAGTGAATTATATTTTACTGTCACTGAACTAACAATACTGTACAGTATATAACCAAAAAAAAAGGAAAGAAAAACCTAGACAGGGTGTGTAGTAAAAACATACGACAGAATTCACTTCTATCTTCCTGTAATACTTTCTTATAATAAATATATTTCTATAACAAAATATTTAGTATAATATAGTACATTACTGCAGCGGCCAGCAATTTAAACAAAACTCTGAGATGACCTATATGGTTACTATGATTTGAAGTAACAGATCGTTCCATTTTCAAAAAAACACGATAGATATGAATTTACATATATATGTATATTTATATGGCCGCTAAAACACGACAGATATGAATTTTCATACATTTTTTGCCGGCCGCTGCTCGCATGTATTTGGTCAGTACAGCAATTTCGATTTATCTCGAAGAAGGTTGTCAAAATAATGCTCATATTTCCAAGCATATTTGAGAAAAATATTTTTCCCGCCAACTTTTCTTCAACCAAAAAGGTTTCAAAGCCTTACCATAGTTACATTAAAAAAAAATATAAGTTACAATAACTTTAAAAGATTTTATATTTTTGAAAGCCACGAATCTATAAACTGGCTGCAGTAAGATAAGGTTTGCCCACGGAGCAAATACAAAGAGGAGCTGTCGTAATGAATATTTTCTATGAAACAATGCGTGTCATTTACAGGGGTGAGGGGGTCGCTGCTAATGAAGAAAGTGAGACAAGTAATAGTACTTGTCTCACTCACTCCTTTATGTCCATCTGCCGTCTATTAGCACAACTACTAATTTCGTATATTGTATGCAGTTGAGCTATCTTGCATTAGATGTCAGTAAGTGTATAGTATAACAGGGACGTACTCAGAATTTACCTATATCAAGGAGTGCTAATTTTTTTTTATTTCGAAGATACAAACAAATCTTATTAGCTGTTTGCTCTATTCAAATACAAATGTTTATAATCAAATAATTCTGCATAGCGAATAGGTGTATGACTACTGTTTTTAACCGCAAATTTCTTTATAAGGCTTGTCAGCATTGTTAATAATTTTATGAAAAATCCATCTTTTCTTTACTGTCATTCTGATAAACTCAGAAGTTTAGAAACCTTTTTTTTCTTCATATTTGTGTCCTTTTCATACGACCAAATAATACAATTATTTGTTTGGGTTTCTAACAAATTGTCAAATGAAAGTAGTTGGACTTTTAGTAAATATGTTAGTTATACGGTATTATTTCCTTCCTTTTTGTCTTTTCCATATAAAAAAAGAATCAAACCACTCTATTAAAATAAGGCTTCATACAATTGATAATGCAACAATGGTGTCAATGACCAAGACATGTATAAGAGTATTTCAAGCGAGCAGACCAGCCCCCCCTGGTAGCAACCGTTTGATTGACGCACGGGCCATCTAAAACTTAGCCATGCCAAAGGTAACTTGAAGACCCGGTCTTCGACGCCACCACCATTTTGAATATTTTTGTGACGTGCTCAACCTCGTTAATCTTATCAAGAAATTGCATCAAGTGCAATTACATTATTAATAAATGACATTAATAAATGACACAAAGGAGAAAGGGTGACATTGGTTCCAATAATAAAAATGAAATACTCTTTGGTATCATATATTTCTTGAGCTATACCTAGTCTTGCCCTAAATACTGTAACAAAGAAAAACCTTTTTCTATTGCAAAAAATATTTATGACTTTTACAGTGTTAGTTTAATACATAAATATAAAACAATTTAAAATATAAAAAGCTTGTTCGAAGTGGTTTCTATTGGCTGCAATACAGTCCTTTAAATCTTCATTGTTAAAATGAGAAGAACAAATCTTTGTATATTTCGTAGGAGTCCAGTTTTTCTATTAATTTTTGAAATCCATTGCTTCTAACATCGTCATTGAACGGTATTCTAAAACATACAAAATTTACAGTTTAACTATAATAGGTTCATTTAAAGTAGTGTAAAAAATATTTTTCTTTGATGAAAAATCCGAATGTTATAATTATATTCTAATTACGACCCTGGATTTTTGACACTTTTATAGTTCTTCATAGTTAACGACAGCTGGCGTATTGCTTACAAAATAATTATTAACTACATATAAAACTCATATTTTTGTTGAGGTAAACGGCTTTGGGTATAAATTTTAATACTCATGGTTATTAGTTATTACAATAATCTTAATAGTTTGAACTGTATGTGCTTTTATTGTTCTGGATCCTATTACGAAAAGTGGTGCCATCTAGCGTTGAGTAAAATTATTTCTGAACATGAT
Source organism: Lymantria monacha (assembly GCA_905163515.2). Lineage (NCBI taxonomy): Eukaryota > Metazoa > Arthropoda > Insecta > Lepidoptera > Erebidae > Lymantria > Lymantria monacha. The sequence continues at coordinate 31,971,226 of LR991093.1, forward strand.
ACCGTCAAAAGAACTTTCTAGAAATTATTTTGATAAATTATGAATAAAAATACTTACAAATGGAATGTGATTCTTTCCATAGCATCTGTACGTTTATTGGAGTAGTGTTTACATGATAAAACACAACACTTCATGGTTTTCTTCGTAATAACATAAAAATACACCAAAAATATAATTTTATGCACCGTACGAACACCGTCAGCGACGACAGAAGACTAATAGGCCACGCCTACTATTGATGTTAACGTGATGATGTCACGGCCTACTTGAGAATCACAGTGCACAGTTACTTAGGCCGTCTCCTCTTTGTATTTACTCCGTGGGTTTGCCATTTGCATTTTAATGTTTGCGAACACAAGTAGTTTCGATAGTATATTCAACAAATATCTTTCAATAAATAATACTTACGTCTGTTTAAAAGAAAGATTAGGTTGGCGGGCAGCGAGCGATCGTCGTCTACCTCTGTCTGCCGCGATCATGGCACAACGTTCCGCCGCGGTGCTGGCCACAAATGTGTCATGGAGCGAATAACAGGCTGCGGTAATCTGTTTAAAGCAAATTAGGGTAACCAATGTTCAACGCGATGTTGTGTGAAATTACGCGAAAAATCAATAGTGATAATCACAGAGATACTTAAATAGCAACTTGAAATAAGCAAGTCATATGCGTATAAAATATCGTTTATCTCGGAAATGGTTTCAACGATATCGTTGAAAAACATATGCATTTGAATGATATTGTATTTAGATTTTAACGTAGGCGTAAAATAAAGCATAGAAAACTTAAATAAAATATTAGAAGTATTATGAATTAGAATAAATAAATGAAGATTGTCTTGAAATATATATTAAACATAACTGTTAACGAACAAACACCGGTGCACCCTTCACAAACATAAGCGTACCTGTTGAATCAAGCGCCTATGTAGGTCCACATCGGCTCCTCTAATACCCTCTCGGTCCTGATGCAGCTGCAGAGCGCACAGCAGCGCATCCTTGATAGTCTGCACAGTGCCCTGTACGCGCTCCGTACGCATCAAACGACGCACAAGGTAACCTTTCACGTATGCAACTATCTTTGTCGCAGCCGCACACTATTTGAAAGTACATAAAAATGTTTTTGGGACAGTGCAGTACACAATTTTGAGAGAGAGAAAAAATAATTACAAAACGAAATCAAGACCGCAAATTTTTCAAAATTAGACTTGTTTAATTATAGTCACTTACAACAGGTAAATATATAAAACTATAAAAATAGAAGAAATTCGATCAAAAGAAACAAAACATATGTAGAAAATAATTAGCGCTTCGGCAGAAAAACATAATAATTATCTATGTATATAATTATGACATCATCAATATACACAAGCTTGTCATAATAATATCTGAAATGTATATCTCAAAATCGCCATTTTGGCGATGGCTTCAGAATACAATATGTCAATCACAACGTCTTCACGTGAAATTCGTAAAATCGCTTGAGGGAAGCGGGCAACAGCCTACCTACCCTACCCTTAGAAACTCAAAACTAAGTGCGATCGCCGACCCGCCTATCAAGCGTGGCGAATATGACATTATGACCCACGTGAAATGCCTATATCCAATAATTGATTACGATAGGTTTATGACTGCTAAAGCCCTACCATGAAAAGCATAATTAATATCCAGCAAAAAGTATTCAATAACTATGATACAAATCAAATTCAGACGAAGGACGCATATGAACAGTTAAAACACAAGGAGAACGGCACAGTGCAGTATGCTATCTCAAATCACATAAAATATATAGATACTTCAATAAAATTGTAATTTTAACTAGAGCAAACGAAACATATATGCTTCAAATACAAAAGAAAATTTACCTCTTGCGGCGTCGGCAACTTTCTTAAGACTGGAGTCTTGGACGAACGGGTTTGACCACTGATAGAACCATGTATTGGGCGCTCCACACTTCTGATACTATTTTCTATAGAAGTTGGCTGCCCTGTAATATTTGTATGTGCCGTATATCCGTGATTCGCAAACATTTGCTTGCCAGATAGACGACTTACAACACTATTACTTTTAGAATTAGACTCATCAGTATGATCCGAAGGAAACGTAACGTTTACATCGGCCATCGTGTCATTCGTTCTATCGGTTAACATTAATTCGTTTTGTTCGGACGACGTAGAAGTATCGTAGTTTAATTTACGAGATATAACTGTGTTCCCGCGAACAGGAGAGTGAGTCCGAGTTCTACTGCCTTCTGGCTGAGTTCTAGGTGACTGAATTTTCGTCCCATTGTCACTTCGAGATTTATATTGCTCTTTTTTGATATTTCCAGTAATATCCCTGCTCTTTTTAAGAACATTGTCGCAATGGTTTAAATAGTTGTTTGTATCGGTTAAGGTGGAAGAAATCGGACTACTGTAAGCACTTTGCTCTGGTGATTTGTAATTTATTAATTGACTCAAACTGACTGGGCCTCGGTCGTCGCTTGACTTATCAGTCCAGGCTTCTTTAGCCTCGACAGGAGATTTGGGACATATAGTTTTTAATTGCTTAAAAAGCAAGTTATTTTGTTCTTCAAATACTTGCTGTAGCAATATCTGTTCTTTCTTCTGTTTCTCAACCAAGGAGGCCATTTGTGCAAGTTGCTGGTTTTGTATCTTTTCATAAAGTTCACGTACTCGCGTCGCTGGATCTTCAGATTCAGATATAAGAGCGGGCGTATGTTTTGAGGTATCAAGATTTAAAGGTGGCTGTGTTGCTACAGCACAATTATTACTATTATTCCTGCCTGGACTTGCTGGCCTTTTTGTTTTAGTCAGGGGTTCTGATTTTGGTAATGTTTTGGTATTTAGGTTATTTCGTTTAGGTGGCGTAGAAACAACTGACCTAGCACGTGGTTGGTATATCTTTTTGGTCAAAGATTTTGCAACAGTTTTACTGAAATTTGTCTTAGAGATAGCATTAACAATTTTTTTTTGCTTCAGTTCCTGAGCCATATTAGTCCATTTCTCTTTCGCAGTTTCAAGATCCCAACTTCTGCGTTTCTGGTAAGTGGTACTTATTTCAGATAAGGAATCGCTCATTGATATTGTATGCATCGCGATTCCCTTATTCTGAGCATGGAGCTCTAGGTGAGCAAGAAGCTGTGGGCTAGGTTGAAGCAAAGTATAAGAACTTTGTCTTATTAATTTACTGTTCTCTACTTGAGAATCTTTTATGCTCTCACTGTGTATATCATTAAGAGATCCCGTGAAACTTTTAGAACTAAGAGAAGATGGTCCTTCCGGCGGTAAAGGGATTCCAGAGAATGTTTCATATGAGTTTTCTTTATTACAGGTTACACGAAAGTTATCGCCATCTTTGGTTTTATTATAATCCCTATCTAATTCTAAAATCACCTCTTTTTCAAATGTTTCGTTTTTAGTATCTCTGTTAACACAATTATAGTCTCTTTCAGGTAGTTCTCTGAGGGGGGGAGAATGAACTTTTTGAACTAGATCAAATTTTCTGCTTTTCTCATTAATGCTAACACTCAAATCTATAGTGAAATTTGGAGCAGTAAATATGGGTGAGGTAGTTGCATCCATCACATTGGAGATTAAACTGTTTACACATATTGGCGAATTAGGTGCTGATGTTTCTGGGCTTCTATTTGGAGTAGCTGTTACATTATTAGTACACCTCGATTGAATATCTCCTTGAGGTTGATCATAACACTGTTCATATTCTGGTAGTTCGGGAGCATCAGTTATATCTTCAGAATCAAAACTAGTGTCTGAGATATAGGGCTGAAGAAGTGCTATTCGTTTCTCAACTTCCTTGGCGAGGAGTTTATAATACTGCATTTCTTTTCGACATTCTTTTGACAACTGTAATAAAAGAAAGTAATTAAAAGAGAGTAAATATATTTATAAACTAGCTTTCGTCTGCTTCACATGGTATATTATATAATAAATATAGTCAATAGAATTAAAATATTGAACTGATAACTTCTTATAGGAGGTTGTACCGCTTCGTTACGTAACGCGATACGGCGCCAGTCCGTCTGGCCATTTTGTAGGATTAATTAATGATACTAATATGTACATACACAAAATTCTCATTTACGTCTTCAAGAATTGTAACTAAGAATAAAATATATTTTATAATTAATAAAAGATTTTATTAATAAATAACCTTTCCCTACATTATTTATTTTTAACAAATGACAATTGAATAGGGGGGCATAGTCCGAAGCGTGCACGTCGCGTCCCCTGCCAGTCTAGTTAGACTGCAATCCGCCTTGAATGCGTACCGCAGTGCGAGTTAGAGCCGTGCCCCGGAGGCGACGCGTACTGACCCGCCCCTGTCGGTATGAGGCAGAGACCAAGCGAAGGGACAGCGACAATTGCGATCTTCCTGGTGGCGGGATGGCTCTGTGGTCTAGTGTACCACAGAGCGATCGAGCCAGCATGGGGGTAGGAATGCTGTTGTCCTCTCGCTTAGACTCAGGTGTGAAGGATTACCGAATGTATGATCCCAAGACTTCTTTGGGTCCGTATAAAACTAGGTGTCACCAAGGTATTCATGGTTATAGCATATGCTCCCGTAGGATCCTCGGTGGCATCAGAACTGGAGAAGTTTTGGGATAATGTTGGGGAAGTTCTGGATATGGCAGAAACGCGTGATTGTATGCGGAGATTTGAACGGATGGGTGGGGACCAAGCGTCCCGACTATGAGGACGTACTTGGTCCATTTGGTGATAAGAGAGTGAACGACGCAGGTAGGCTCATTGCAGATGTATGCATGGAGAGAAACCTTATTGTGTCAAAACACATTTTTCCAACATAAGGACATCCATATGTATACATCGAAGTAGAAGAAATGAACAGAAAAGTATAATAGATTTAATTTTGGTAGACAGTCGCCTCCGAAGCAAAATATTGGACGCAAGAGCCTACAGGGGCCCCACAGTCGATACGGACCACTATCTCATTATTGCGAGATTTAGTGGTCTGTTCGGAAAGTGGAGATACTGGCGAGATGGCAAGCCAGCCGCAATCGGACATTGAAGAATGCTGGAGAATATTGAAAGAGAGTATGGTATATACAGCGAAAGAAGTCTGTGGAAGCTCAAATAAGCATAGAAAACAAATGGTGATGCATGGTGGGATGCGTAAGTGGCAGCTTCCGTAGAGCAAAAGAAGAAAGCGTGGCTGGACTATGTCTCTTATTTGAATCTGAATGACAGTATGACTAGACAGAAGAAAGAAATATATCGGCAATGTAAGAATGACACCAAGGCCGGAGAACAGAGTGCCAGAGAACTCTATCTCTGCATACTTCACTCGCTTCCTCAATATTCATAATTCTCTTCATACACGCTCGCCGGTTTCGGAGACTCTTGACTCCACCTTCCTTCAGTACATGACCGATCTGGTCTAGGTAGGTTAGTCTCGGTCTCCCTCGGTACCTACATCCTTCCACTTTCGCATTGTATATCTTCTTAACCAGGCGTTCGTTCGGCATTCTTTCCACATGTCCGAACCATCGGAGCATTCCCTTTCGCGTCTTTACACCAATACTCTCTTTCAAATCTACTCGTTCTCTTACATCGTCGTTACGAATGCGGCCGGTCAGCCTAACTCCACAGATTTTCCGCAGAGATCGCATTTCGACCGCATTAATTTTACTTTCATAGTCTTTTCTGCATAACCAACTCTCGCTTCCATACAGTAATATTGGGACAAGCATTGCGTTATGTATTGCTACTGGCTGAGGTGGTGGCTGCCGAGAAGTTGCCCCAACGCTCCGTTCACTCTATTTCCCGCATTCACTCTTCGCTCTATACCAGTGGTGTACCTTCCATCTCGGCTAAATCCACATCCAAGATATACAAATTCATCCACTTGCTCTAGTACATCATTACCTATTGTTACTCTTACATCTCCGTATCATGTTCTGGTAATGCGTAGACCCGTAGACCTCATTATTTCTAGGTCAAAATATATAGTACCAGTTTGTAAATAATCACCAACATATCATATACTAAAACCTCTGAAACACACTGCTTGTTATGATATAATCGTTTATTTCAATCGGTTCAGTAGTTTTCACAAATATAACTAAACAAGAAAAAACATATGGGGTCCAGTCATTTGTCTGTATAAACACCTGCCCATAAAATAATATTCAATTATGGAGGTTTAATAGATTTTTGAATTGTTAATAATAATTGGTACAGTAGAATCTCGATGATCCGGTCCTCAGTTATATGGCGCTCACGAATATCCGGACTACCTATCGTGATCTTGCACATACAAATTGAATCAACGATTACCAGCCCGCAATTCGGGCGAGCATTCCATGCGGTTTGTTGTTGATATATTTAGTTAGAAATTTTATTTTATCTAACAGTTTGTTGTCACAAACTGTGAATTATAGTATATAAGAGTATCGTGTGAGTTTACAACTTACGAATTTATGATGTGGCAGCGATGAAGAGACAAAGTGCGTAAGCCACTTTGTCTCTTCATCGCCATCACCAAATGGCAATTACCAAATATTTTAACCCAAATTAAACTCTATAAATATTATAAATAAATTAAAATATATGTACATACACATATAACATACATACTGGATCTCAAATTATGTAAATTTGAGTAAATATGTACCTATGAAAGTACACAAGTAGTAAAGTGCATAGGTTGTAAAGTTAGAAAATGTTAATATCTTGCAAAATATTTTGTTGATTTATTTTTAATAAACACCTATTATACATAATGTTATGCAGCATGTACAAAAACAGCTTTCGCTTGTTAGATTATATTATACGAATGACGCATCATCATCATCACAGCACATATATGTCCCACTGTTGGGCTCTAGCCTCCTCCATAATGGAAGGGAAATTGACCAACTATACCACTCTGGTCAGACGTGTTGGTATAAGGTTTTGTGTCGAGTTTTCCTTCTCTCGCATAGCGATGTTAATATATTTTATGAAGAGAAGAAGAAGGATTTGTAAAGAGAAGGATACTAAAACTATACCAAAATGTCTGACCATGGTATAGTAAAGTTAAGAACTTAAAAATTTAATTTGCTAGGGAACACTATAATTCTGAAGACTTCAAGGCACTTTAACTTGGATATTGGTGAAATTGCTCCTACAGTGCAGCAGAAGCCAAAAAGATTAGAAAGAAAAAATAATAAAGTTAATATCCCTCCTATTGTAGAGGAGGCTCGGCCTCAGCAGTGGGACATATGAGCTGAGATAACGATGATGATAATGATGATATTTTAATTAATATTTATATATGTAACAAAAATATAACAAATATTGTGAAGAGAAAGTTTTGAAACATTAGTTTTGCTATGATTAATTTAAATCATAGCAAAACTAATGGTTCTAAATTTTCTCTTTGAAACAACTGAAAAAATTATGGTCTATGTGTCGAAATGGATTACTCCTAACTATCTGTTAAAAACAAGATAGATACTTAAATGTACAAATTCTATCATTTATTTCACTCTCTCATCATTAATAGAAATATATATTTAAAATATGCATTAATATTATAAAACCACTAACTATAATAAAACCACTTAATTTATACTAGCTTTATAAATATTTAACATCAACTTAAAGAGAAAATTTGATATGAGATTTGATCTCATGAATTCATTTTTATACATTTTATTAAATTCTAAATACAAATATCAATCTGAGTATTTTTTACAATATGTACACACTCAATGATTAATTAAATATTAACTGCAATGTTGCTATTTAATTACAACGTGGGAGTCCTCAAGGTGAGAAGAGTTGTTTTAACAAATGAATACACATACTCATTAAATATTACAAATGATTGGAACGGGATATTACAATAAAATCAGTATTCTAATATAGAGCAATATCAGTCTTTAATTATGGCCAATATGAAGCGAAAAGCAATTATTTAACGATGTCATCCAATTCGCAAAATAACTACTTTGACATAGATTATAATAAATACTCACAACTGGTGGCAGGAGCGGTACTCCACTTAGTTTCATACAGGATACGTATTGTCCAGATTGTCGGACAGATTTTACATCCCACGGGTCGTTCATCGTAGTTGCCGCAGCCAATATCACTGATTGCTGCTATCCAACCGCTATCTAATTAATGTCCGTACGCTGACATCATTACAGGAAATTTCACAGCACTTTTCAGTCCATCACATATATTAAATCACAGAATATGAACCTTATGTCGGTTAAATTTGATTGAACGGCGACGACATAGTAAGTAATAAAACAGATGTTGTCACGGTCCCGGGGTTATTACGTCAGTTCTATGTATTATGCATTAGAAAATAAAATGTAAATTCACCTTTTCTGAGAATATCTAATTCAAGCAGAAAATGTTACGCCCAGGGCATAGTATATATTTTTTATATTTAATGGTAAATTAGGTAATGAAATTGTATGAACTGTCGGCACACAAAACATGAATTTGAAAAACTGTTTACTATTCCGACGCCGAGTGACAGCAACTATTCTCATTAATCTATTATTCACAACCAATAATATAAAGAATCTCATACAATTTACATTTTCTTAACCAATCACAAAACTGAGCATGAAATATACTCAAAAACTAAAATTAAGTTGTCAAACAAAACGTGTTGCCATGGTTACTCATTAAGTCATTATTATTTGTAACTATAATTTATAGTATATTTACTATCTATGTTTGTAACAGAAACCTAATTTTGAATTGACTCTGCTTTTTATTCATTGTGGTAAATAAGCAATGTAGGTGAAAAAAAAACCTCACCTGATATCAAGTAATTTGTGACTACTTAAGGATTATAGCCATAGTAGAACTTAAATATCGCCTTTCGTAAGTTATTACAATATTTAGTACATATACATATTGAATGACATTAATTAATATTCAATATAAAGTTGTTTTACATTTACAAGATAGCTTTTTGCCAATATGTTCAGAATGAAAGAGAGTATTGGTGTAAAGATGCAAAAGGGAATGCTCCGATGGTTCGGACATGTGGAAAGAATGCCGAAAAAACGTCTCGTTAAGAAGATATACAATGCGAAAGTGAAAGAATGTAGGTACCGGGGGAGACCGAGACTAACCTACCTAGACCAGATCGGTCATGTACTGAAGGAAGGTGGAGGAAAGAGTCTCCGAAACCATGCGTGAACCGAGCGTGTATGAAGAGAATTATGAATGTTGAGGAAGCAAGTGAAGTATGCAAGGATAGAGTTCTCTGGCAGTCAGTTCTCTCTGCCTACCCTGCAAGGGACATGGCGTGATGGTATGTATGTATGTTCAGAATACTCAATAAATATATTTATTCATGGAAGTAATAAGTACTCTGTACAACAGGAATGAGCTCTATCTGTGCATCTTGCAGCAAAAATAAAGAAAATAAAACCTTATGCTAAGGTAGTAAGAGTCTTGTTGCGCGCAAAATAAAAATGAAGCCGAGTGAGAGGGCAACCAGTGAACCCTGTGTCCCGTTCTAACAGTGGACTTAGAATTGCCAGAGTTAAGTTGATTTCAATCCTTTCCTTGTTGGTAGAAAAATATGCGATTGATGTAATGTAATGAAGTAAAAACATTTACTTCTAAAATGTTTTAAATATAAATAATAATTTATTACCGACATATTAAAGCAATATTATTTGTTGCTAAGTGTAAAACCTTATTAACGCAAACAATTTGCGATTGGGGGTATAGGTTTTCTTTTATATGTATGAAATACGGACACCTGACCTGACAACCCCACATGAAATCGTAAATAATAATAATAACATAATTTGTTAGTGAAGAATTACGTTGACCATGCATGACTATTCAATCCTAGTTCAAGAACAAATAACTTAAATACCTATGTATTTTTTATTTTTTTATGAAAATAACTTTGTTTAGATTTCAAATTTCCTAAAGATCTTAATGTCCCTAACATTAAGTTCTTTAGAAAATTTAGGAACAAAAAGAAAGCTATTGTGGAAGAATGTAATAAAGATCAGTCGACATGATCGACATCAATAGATGATTTGTTAGATCTCGTAGATAACGCTTGTGTTTCAGATTTTAAACTGAACATTATTTTTTATATTGCTGGATTATATCGTGAATGGGATGATTCACAAAATTTCTTGTTCAAATTGTGTGGTGTTATTGATCACAACACCATAGAACACTGTTTATTACATTATTAAATCAATCGTTAAAAAACGTAAACAAAAATAAAATTATCATGTAGGTATATCGTCCGAGAATTTTATAGCAAACTGCATACATCGTTAGAATCACACATCCTCCTCAATCTATATTTGAAGATCCACATGATATTCTATTGGTGAAGGCGCTAGCGAATTCATATCTCTATTTACGTTTAACTCAAAGCAAAATTAGAATCAATGAAACATATAAGGAATAAGCTGGGTTTGTGGCAGAAACTTCACAAGACTGTCTTATTTAGCAATGTCTGATTTAGAATTAAACTTAAATGTAAACTTAACTGTTTTTTCTTAATTAAATATACCACACACCAGCTTATCGTCATTTTATCTCAGTCCAGCTGCATGTCGTATCCCACAAGGACCAGTAGATAAGTACCTACCTATATGACGCGAGTGTGAAAAGCAAGCAAAAACAGGAAATGTATAGTGCCACAAAGGGCAAGTTTATAATCAGCATCTTCGATTAAAATCCATCTGAAGCAATGATCTGCTGACGTCAGATCACAAATATTTTTTATAATTATTGTCCTTAAATCATATTTCAATATGGTCACCATCGCCAGAGAGGGATAAAAGGTACAGTTCTGAGCTCTCACTCGGCTTCAATTTTGCGACAACAGCTCATTCCTGTTGTACAGAGTACTTATTACTTCCATGGTGGCACTATACCTGGTATGGTCAAGTCGAATAACTTATAACCAGTGTTGCATAAAAATCGATAGTTAACCTCAAAAAGTATTCATACTATCGATAGTATCGTCACATATCAATACTATCGAGACTATCGATAGTATCGATAGCTCTCCTTTTTTTTTGTGTGACTTAGTTGTTAGCCTCAGATGGCTATGACAACTTTACCCGGACTGTGGGTGAGCGCTGAGGGCTCTCAACCCGAGCAATAGCTCTCCACGAGCAATACTATTAATAACGGCGATACTATCGATAGTGATTTATTCGATAGTATCAATACTATCGATAGTATTGTTAATATCATTAGTTTTAACCTAAAACTATCGATACTATCGATAGTATCGATTATTTCGGGCTATTGATTGTCAGAAAATTTTCAATAGTATTGCTTAAAAATATAAATACCGTAGTTGTGTCCCTGTTGCTTGTTTTCAGTGAATTTTGTGGTGACTTTTCTAGCAGTAACGTGCATTTGCGTTCTTAATTTGAAGCCCAAGTTAGTTAATAATGGTTAAGATCAATAGCCATTGAAAGTTGAGTAAAATTATAATGCTCCGAGACTTCTGGACAATTGGGTCAGAATGTGAGTGTGAATGAATGTAAGTGGTACCTTGTACTTGTAGCACACTGTTGACAGTTTTCTGTCTACAGCCGCGGGCCGTTGCGTCCGGGGTAGTACCACACTCTCGCAGAAGATCGACGTCTGAGTAATGGCAATGTGCTATTGCGCTTCGTTCGGTGAGCGAGAAAGCCGGCAGTCCAACTGGGTGGGTTTGGGGATTTTATTAGTAGGCAGCGGCCTATGCGGCTATACCCTGGGGGGGCACACTTAAAACATTACTTTTTTTTACTGACCGTCGCGCCGCCTACAGACTGGTTGTACAAACTTAGCTGCTACCAATTTGTCCTGTCTGTCAAACATTTGACAACTGAGAATTGTTATTTTTTGTTCTTAGTGTAGGTAGTTATTGTCATCGATCTATTTTCGATTATTGATGTATTTTCTGAAAATTATATCAATTTTCATTGTTAAACTTATATTATTATTGTTTCGATATCAGCTGATATGTTTTTTTTTTATATCTCAGGGAGGAGGACTATGAGATCTATAGTAAAAGAATATTCTGTATAATTACACATACACATGTAGATATGTATATATATCACTTCAACTTTAGTTCACCGCTTAAACTCTGGGTAGCAGCACTTGCCATACATGCATATTTTATCATCGAGTTGCCACTCTTTTTCAGTTTAATAACTTTACTCTTTGGCTATACCCTTGGTATTGCCAAGCTCTATGGGCGGCAGTAACACTTACCATCAGGTGTGCTGCTGCTTGCTCGTTCGCCACTATAAGCAATAAAATAAAAAAAAGTGGTTTGTTTCAGTATACTAATGAAACTCAGAATGTCTATTACTGTATAATTTTATTGTACTTATTAGTTTTGAAAGTTTCGGTTAAACAAAATTAAGAAAAACATAATCAGGAATTTTGAGTTACAATTCTACACAGAATTATGGCCGCAATTAGTCATTAGATTTGTTGTATTTTTAGCAATATTAACTTAGTCAAATAAATTTAACAGGGTCCGAAAAACATAAGTTCTCTGTACGCTCGATTGCAATGTAATCCATCTAGAAGGCTCTATTAAAAATATGATTACATATATGTAACTTCACATTATAGGGATATAGAAATATGTATCTAACTGAATCCAGATTCAATTTTCAATTGAATATTATATACAATTGAAAATGAAATGAGCGAGATACAACGTTGACATCATAAATATCAAAATTCCCGAATTGAAAACATTTAAACCAACTTTGTGTTACTCTCTCTGACTCCACATTAGGTCCATAAACGTCACAATTTTTTCACAGCTTGCGTTGCATGTTTCTTTTTTGTAATAATGTTTTAAAATATGTCGAATTTCTTCATAGAATTGACTCATTTTAACAAAAAGAAAATAAAATGAAAGACTACGGAAAATAACATTTTACTAAATTGTTTCTTTATTTAAATTATACTTTTAATTTGTTATCAATACCAGTCAGATATAACTAGTACAGCCAAAGAAATTGTATTAAAAGTTTATACAGACTATTTACGAAAAGACTTTTTCTCTGTTTTAGTATATACACCAATGAATGTAATATAACACTGTATGATAGTGATAAACACACTAGAAAAATGAAATAATCCAAGAATATGACATAATACTTCCACATTCCCACCGAAACTCAAGAAATATTGACAGCAGCAAGTATTGCTATTATAATTGTTTCACTTTGTTAGTATCACAAATTTAATGTTATTCACCAGACTAAAATTTGTTCTACTCTATGATGACGCAAATTTAAATAAATTTCTATAATAATAATAATGTCAGTACTTGGCTTATTACATAACATAACTTTAGACAACAATACTATCGAATAGTTGCTTGCTATCGATAGTCCAAAATAGTCGATACTATCGATAGTTTTAATTTAAAAAGGGAGCCACCTTCGTCGCGCACTGAGGTAACCCGCCGGTAGAGGTCGGAGAGCATCTCCGCCTCTAGGTCCCACGGGGGTGTCCCGGCCAATAGGCACGCCGCCTCTGTCGACACCGTGCGGTACCCGCGAATGGCTCTGACCGCCATGGCTCGCTGTGGCCTCCACAGCACCGCCCTGAGCTGGGCGTTCAGAGCCCTCGCCCACACGGGTGCGCCGTACATGGCCATTGAGCGGATCACCCCCGCATACAGCCGTCGGCCCTTGAAACTGGGTCCGCCCACATTCGGCATGAGCCGAGAAAGGGCGGACGCCGCGCCGACCAGCCGGGGAGCAATTTGGCGAAAATGCTCCCGGAACCACCATCGCCCGTCGAGCACCAGACCCAAGTACCTCATATGGGCCTGGATACTGATGTGGATGGAGTTGACGACTAACGAGGTGCCGATGGGCAGCCTCACACGGGGCCCATGGAATAGTAGGGCCTCCATCTTGTTTAGGGCCACCCTGAGCCCCAGCGCCTCGATTCGCCTGACCATCTCCTCGGTGCCGAGAGTGGCCAGGCTCGCTGCCTCTTCGAATGTCCTGCCCCGGGCTGTGACGAGCGTGTCGTCAGCATAGCAAATAACGCTCAGCCCGGGGGGGAGACTCCCTCTCAACGCCCAGTCGTACCCGATGTCCCACAGAGTCGGCCCCAGAACCGACCCCTGCGGAACACCGCACGACATGGGCGTCCGCACAATGTCCCCTGCGGGGCTCGTGTAGAGAACACTGCGCCCCTCCAAATAGTCTGCCAGTTCTCTTTGCCTACCCTGCGAGGGATATGGCGTGATGATATGTATGTATGTATGTATCAATTCCATCACTTTGCCAACAACGTCCAACTGTGTGAGATATGTGAATATAAGTCTCATCCAAAAATATAACTGGTTTTTGTTCACCTTCGTCGTTGTCTTTAATTTTTGAAGATAGCCAGATCTCCATGACGAAATGTCATTTCGTTCTATTAAGATTTTTTTATTCGATTTTGTATTTTTTTTTGAATGAACAGAAAAGCATAATAGATTTAATTTTGGTAGACAGTCGCCTCCGAAGCAAAATATTGGACGCAAGATCCTACAGGGGCCCCACAGTCGACACGGACCACTATCTCGTTATTGCGAGATTTAGTGGTCTGTTCAGAAAGTGGAGGCACTGGCGAGAGCGTGTCCACTTCGGAGGGCTTGAAAGAATAAAGGTTGAAAGGTTGCAAGAAGAGTGTGTAAGAGAAAAGTATGCAGAGGGTGTCCGAGAACGGCTGACGATGGCAAGCCAGCCGCAATCGGACATTGAAGAATGCTGGAGAGTATTGAAAGAGAGTATGGTAGATACAGCGAAAGAAGTATGTGGAAGTTCAAAGAAGCATAGAAAAACAAATGGTGATGCATGGTGGGATGCGGAAGTGGCAGCTTCCGTAGAGCAAAAGAAGAAAGCGTGGCTGGACTATGTCTCTTCTTTGAATCTGAATGACAGTATGACTGAACAGAAGAAAGAAATATATCGGCAATGTAAGAATGACACCAAGGCCTTAGTGAAAGAGAAACGTGATAGAGCAAGTATGAGTGCAGAAGATAGGCTGACTAAAAACTTCGAGGGTAACACCAAACTCTTTTGGAGGGAGGTGAAGAAGTCTCGGGGTGGTTGGTCAGCCTTCAGAATGAATAAAATAAGGTCTAAAGGTGGAGACATTCTTACACAAACACAAGACGTGTTAAGCCGATGGAGTGAATATTTTGGCGATATGTATGCGGATGCTACGGTTGGCGCCGGTGTTGGATGTGGTTTAGTAGATCAACATTCGACAACGGCGTCCTCCGATGGCATCAGTATGGATGAAGTTGAATGGGCGATAAGAAGTTTGAAAAATGGTAAGGCAGCGGGCATTGATATGGTGTCTGCCGAGATGATCAAGCTCGGTGGCTCTTGTGTCTGGGAGGCGTTCCTGTTGCTCCTCAATTTATATTGGAGCTCGGGAATGGTTCCCAGGGACTGGAATAGCGCAGTCATCGTGCCTTTGTTTAAAAACAAGGGTTCACGTTATGACTGCGCAAATTACAGAGCCATAAGCTTGACCAGTTTGGCAGCAAAAGTGTATGGAAAAATTATTGAAAGGAGAATGAGGATGGTGTCCGATGGTTTACTGTGTGAGACACAAGGAGGTTTCAGGAGTGGAAGGGGATGCATGGATCAAGTGTTCTCTCTGCGCAACATTGTGGAGAAGCATCTGGCTCTAGGTCAGAGGGTTTTCTGCAGTTTTGTGGATCTGGAGAGAGCATTTGACACGGTTGTACGAAAGGAACTTTGGGACATTTTACCGGAGTATGGTATTAACGGTAAACTGCTACAGGCTGTGCAGTCCAGTTACATGGGCTGTAGAGCCTGTGTGCGGCTGGATGATGGAATGTCGCCTTGGTTTGACGTCAATATCGGCGTTAAGCAGGGGTGCGTTCTGTCAGCCAGGCTGTTTATCATATATCTGGATAAATGTCTCCAAAGGTTGAACGATATGAATGTGGGAGTCCAGATGGGCGACTCAGTGGTCACTGCTCTGCTTTATGCTGATGATGCAGTCCTGCTGGCACAGTCAGCGACTGACCTGCAGACCCTAGTCGACACAATGACAGAAGATTGTAAGAAAAGGGGTCTACGCGTGAATGTGAGCAAAACCAAAATAATGGTCTTTGAAAGAGATAAAACCAGAACAGATGTAAGAGTAACAATAGGTAATGATGTACTAGAGCAAGTGGATGAATTTGTATATCTTGGATGTGGATTTAGCCGAGATGGAAGGTACACCACTGATATAGAGCGAAGAGTGAATGCGGGAAATAGAGTGAACGGAGCGTTGGGGCAACTTTTCGGCAGCCACCACCTCAGCCAGAAGGCACGTGTAGCAATACATAACGCAGTGCTTGTCCCAACATTACTATATGGAAGCGAGAGTTGGGTATGCAGAAAAGAGTATGATAGTAAAATTAATGCGGTCGAAATGCGATCTCTGCGGAAAATCTGTGGAGTTAGGCTGACCGACCGCATTCGTAACGACGACGTAAGAGAGCGAGTAGGTATGAAAGAGGGTATTGGTGTAAAGATGCGAAAGGGAATGCTCCGATGGTTCGGACATGTGGAAAGAATGCCGAAAGAACGCCTGGTTAAGAAGATATACAATGCGAAAGTGGAAGGATGTAGGTACCGAGGGAGACCGAGACTAACCTACCTAGACCAGATCGGTCATGTACTGAAGGAAGGTGGAGTCAAGAGTCTCCGAAACCGGCGAGCGTGTATGAAGAGAATTATGAATGTTGAGGAAGCGAGTGAAGTATGCAGAGATAGAGTTCTCTGGCACTCTGTTCTCTCTGCCTACCCTGCAAGGGATATGGCGTGATGATATGTATGTATGTATGTATTTTTTTTATCGAATTTCAATTTTATAGAATATTTTTCGAAGGGTTTCGAGACTCTCTTTAAAATCGATCTCTACTTGAAGTAGAATCATTAACTTTGGTATTGCGGGCATTTCTATTCGCACACTGTAAAATTGATGTATTTTTCGTCTAATGACACCGAGATCAAAATCATCGACTTTAAATTTTACGTTTCATCCTCTTCCGTATTTTTCCTGGTGTACAAATTTTTACTCCGCTCTCATCGGCCTGCTCAAATTGGCTTGTGCAAGTTTTCTTATAAATCCTTCTGTATTATTTGTAGAAATATATAATTATATTCAAAATATAATTACACCCTAAGAACAAATCATTTCATTATATTTAACACAGAACAAACTATATTTAATGTTTATTAATAGTGTTATTTTTCTTTCAAAAACTAACAACACTACCTGTGGCTGCTCATACAATTTTTCAAAAGGTATTAATGATGTCTGAAGATGTTTTTCTTCCTTCATATAACTTAAAACTTGTAATATAACATTTATTGCATCGCTTTTCGCATTTTAAAACCACAAAAAAATAAATAAACACGGATTAAAAAACCAATGACTGAAATATCAGCCTATTGGGAGAACGATTGACGTTTGAAGACATTCCAAAATGGCGTAATTAGTTCATCAATTTGACACTGGGTCAGATAAGTTTGTGGCACTATACGTGTGACGTCTGGGTTGAGAGCCCTCAGCACTCACCCACAGTCCGGGTAAAGTTGTCATAGCCATCCGAGGCTAACAACTAAGGCTAGCCACACACACGCAATAATATTGTCAATCTAAGATTGTCAATAATGTTCTTCAATATATGGTCCCGCATACTACGCAATATTATTGTCAATATTTTGTGGTACAATCTGACATAGTCGCTCAGCAGCTAGACGCGTGTGCGAACGTTTTATATAATAGATAGAAAGAAAAAAGTCGTTGCACTTAGTATTGCATTCATTTTATCTACTAAAAAAAGGCAATCAAGAAAGAAACGATGGATTAAGGACTGGATGAGAAAAAAAGCTAGAGTTGAATCATTTTCATCTAATAAATGAACTAAGAGTTACTGAAGAAAATGATTTTAAAAATTAGGAAATTAGTTCGTAGAGAATTGAATTTTTCTTTACATCTTCTCTCGTGTTATTTAGTTTGATTTTTTATAAATATCGAGCAACTTATCAAGCGCATTGTATTTCTTAATTTTATCACGATATGCTTCGCTGGATGTATTCCATAGTTCTGGATACGTTTCCCATGTTTTAATTAATGTTGACAAATATTGACTTTGTGTGTAAGTAGTATATTAGTATTAGTATATGTGTAATACTATTTTCGCTATGTATACTGTTTTCGTCGTCCATTTTTTACAAAAAACATGAACGTCTGCCTGCCTTGAAATCTTTTTCTCAACTAAAATATTGCCGCGCGCCCGCATATGACAATATTATTGACCATACCCCTGCCTCCCTCTGATATTGCCGTGATAAAATCAGAATTTCTGGAAATCGGCAATAATATTGAACAATACCGCAATACGGGCCGCACACCCACAATATTATTGACAATATACACTTTATTGACAATATTATTGTGTGTCTGCGGCTAGCTAAGACAAACAAAAAAAAAAAAAAAAAGTGTGACGTCTACATAGTCAGTCTAAATAGTACTTTATGTATTTGTCATTTTCCACTCACAAACTTCTCTATAGTCAGTATTTTACAATGACGTAGGTATAATATATATTTTGTGTTAAAAGGTGATAATATTTATATAGGTATTTGCAGCTGTTAGTAGTAAATTGACTGTTTAAATGCTTAAATTAATGATTTTGAAAAATACCTTTTAAAGGAGTAGATTTGTTAAATAACATCTTATTTGAAGATAATTGGTCAACATGGATGTGTTGCGATGGAAAAATATATGTCCTGCGGGTAAACAAGGGTTGATATGTTTTACCGTTTCGGCATTTATATTTACAGTATCGTTCCTCTCTGGAAATGTTCTTGGATTCTCTTCAGAACTATGGGCCTTAACTTATTGGGGTCCAGCATTGTATTTTTGTCTGTTTAATTTTATTTTACGATACTGTTACAAGGGCTTCATTTATGAGGTGAGTTTTTTTTATATATTTAATTAGCCCAAAGCATTTTAAGCTTAGGAAGATGCGTCTTTGTAAATATTCCCACAAGGTATATTCATAAAAACTCTCCAGTAATAATTGATTGAACAAATTAGTAATAACTTCCTATTTAAATGACTCATTTTCCTTCTTACTTGCTCATAATTTATAGCATAACTATAAACATTACATACTTTAATTTTGAGTGCACAGATGACATAATGGTTAAGATAACCACCTGCCGTGCCAGTGCAGTGGGTTCGATTCCCACGCAGGACAATATTTTGTGTGAACCACAAAGTGTTCTGAGTCTAGGTGTAATTTGTCTGCGTTAATTGCATGTTGGTAAAGTCCCCTGCAATACAAGTATTGTTTCCTTAGTGCAGGTGCCTAAAAAAACAAAAAAAAAGTTGTTACTTCTATGTACTACTCATTTTATCATCATTTCAGTTCATTGTATCTGAATTATATATGAGGAATTGCTGGGCTCCAGCCTCCTCAATAAAAGGGTTGAAATTGATTTACTATAGCAATCTGGCCATATGCTTTGGTATAAATAAGGTTTTATTTCAAATATTCCTTCTGTTGTTTAGATGTTATCTCTTATTTGTCCTTTATGATTGCCATAGATAAAAAAGGAGTGAAATGTATTCATGCACTACATGCTAAGTTTTACAAACTTAATCTATAAAGCTTGTAAAGTATGTTACATAGTATGCGTAAAAAAAAATAGTTTCTAGCTAAGACTAGACTTAATATTATTAATAAGTAATTATTTTATTAAAATTTCAGGTATCAGTTAGGTCAGCGTTTTTAGGTGCAACATTTTCTTTGGGCATTTTCTTAAGCACATACATCGATGGCTGGAAAGTTTTTGGTCTCTACACAATGATATTATCTATGTTCCACTTTTCTGAGTTCATGAGTGTAGCACTGACAAACCCTAAGACATTGACTATAGACTCCTTCATATTAAATCATAGTCTGCAGTATGGACTTGCTGCCGTTTCCAGCTGGATTGAGTGGGCAGTTGAATTTTATTTCTTTCCTAGTAAGTATGAGAATAGTAAAGGTATTTTAGATGTTAAACTTTTTAGGAAAGATTTGACAATCTGATTCATAACCTTTTTTGTGGGAAGAAAGGTGATGAGACAAACACTGTAATAGATAGAGTGGGAGTAGTGTCTTATTTAATTTGGAGTATTGGTGTGTTGGACATGTGCATGCCTTTTTTATGTAAATTAATGATAAAGACAATCTAAGCTATTAAAAGTTAATAAATGATTAATATGACTCTATATAAAGAAAAAATCTCTTATCTGTTTTTATGACACCACCTGTTGTTTTTTTTTTAACACATTCACACACACACACGGTCTCGTCCTTGGGAAAACAATTTTACAATCATACCAATTGATAGTTTTAACAATTATAGCTAGCTGCCTCATTGAGCTGATGGTGTTAAGAATCTGTATATGTCAGCCTAATTGCTAATGGTAATGTAAAAAAGCAGGTTATGAGGTTATATGCAGCCTCTCTGTTGCCCTGAATGCTTCAGACTGGGTGTGTCAAGACCACCGTAGCTTATGAAAACAAACAGAACTGTCTCATTGACCTAGCTACATAAGAATGTTGCAATTACATAAGAATGTTGCCAACAACTCCTAGAATCTTATTTCCTAGACTCAGAACAGTTTGTGGGTTGCACAAGATATTGTCCTGTGTGGGAATCAAACCCATAATACTGGCATGGTAGGCTTATCTTAACTACCATGACATCTGTGCAGGCTATTACTTGTAGAGAGCTAGTCTTTCACATTAAGTCCATCATCTTACTTAATTATTAGTTACTACAGTACATCATCATCATCATCATCCATCTCATATTGATCATTTGAAGTTGGCACATCTCTGTGCTCTTCAACTTTCTGTCTATATCTTCACACAAAACACCTTTCTTAACTTGCTTTTACCATTATAGTTATTAACTCATCATCATCCTCCTACTCCTATCCCAATTACTTGGAGTCGATACAATATGTACTCTTCTTTCATAGTACATATTGTAAAGTTATTGGCAATAGTTTTATGACCGGCCGCCTGCCAGACGTCAACCCTCCTTGGGATTGTAATTGTTGACCAAACGGCATCGAATGGAGTTGGCCCAGGTCGTTATAAGGCTCTTAGTCGTCTCTTACGACATCCACAAGCAAAGTAAGGGTTAGTAGTATTCGAAGCCGCTGCCACACAGCTTGTATTTGCACAGTATTATAGTTATTAACTAAAGATAAAATTAAATAATTATAATTTTAGCTATGAAGACATACTATTGGATATCATCAGTGGGTATTGTGATGTGTATATCTGGTGAGGTGCTTAGGAAACTGGCAATGTTCACAGCAAGAACTAACTTCAATCATACTGTAAGTAGTTTAAATAAGTTAATAGGGGTAGAACCACACTGCCGATAGTTTTCTGTCTACAGCCGCGGGCGAGTCCGTCCCGGGTAGTACCACACTGAGTAGAAAATCAATGTCTGGTTCGTGCAGTGAACGAGAGAGCCGGAAGCCCAACTTCCTGGGTGGAATTGGGATTTTCATTGCCAGGCAGCAGCCTAGCTATATATACCCTTGGTGTTGCAAAAGTTGGACTGTAGTAACACTTACCCACTTGTTCGTTTGCTACCAAGAGCAACAAAAAAAAAAAATTATAATCACTGAGCATATATGTATTGTATTTCTCTTTCCTTCTTTAGGGCAACTAAGAGATGTAATATGCATAATACCTATGCAAGAAACTATACCAATCTGTCTGATCAGTGTGATATAGCAGGTTAATTTTCTTCCAATCGTGGGGGACGCTCGAGCCCAGTAGCGGGACATATATGAGGTGATAGTTATATATTTTTTAGGAAAGCACTACTGCCTTGACTTCTGGCGTATCGTGAGCCAATTTTTACGATTCTCACAGACAAGTAAGGGGTGACGACAATTGTATTCTTGTCCAGCCGCCACAGGGGATATATTGTGACGTATATTAGCTGAATTGCTAATTTTCCCAGCCAATTATAATTTGTATTTTTTAATACTATGTTAAATTGTCAATCACGTCTGTATATCATGTATTGTATTTATTTATTTAATTTTAGATAATAGTTTGAAAGCGAGTGGAGCTTATGTCTCACTCATCTTTAGTTCGCTAGGAAAAGCGTTTAAGGGCCTGCTACATCGTGTACGTATGCGTATTCTTCACACCATATTTTAAAGTGAAGTGTGATTGCGCGTAAGAACTCGTTATAAACCCTTAAAGCTCTTTTTCTTACTAACTTTTCGTCCTTACAAATATTCAGATTAAAATATCAAAGACCTTCCTTTAAAAGTTTCAATTCAAAAGAACTGAATAGGATAATAGGACAAGGCATGCAGCCCTTCAGCCTTTTAGGATTTTATAATACTTTTGGTTTACAGGTGCAGTTTGTCAAAAGGCCTGACCATCAATTGGTGACATATGGTGTCTACTCTCTCTGCCGACATCCAAGCTATGTTGGCTGGTTTTGGTGGTCTATTGGAACACAGGTAATTAATATATTCGGTTTAAAAGAATTAAGAAAGATTGAAAACGCGTATTGCGGTTGCAGACTGCGGTCATTTATCTTCTATACAGTTTACTGAATTTAATTTTATCGTTCGCAACTATAGCATAACTATAGCATTTTCCATGTGGTGCCGCAGTAAGAATACAATTCACCACCCCCTATCTTACCCGTGGGTGATCGTAAGAGACGACTAAGGGATATATAATGCATGTAACACCTATGCAAGAGAAGGAAAACTCAATACAAAACCCTTTACCAACATGTCTGACCAGCGCGGTATTGTAGGTTAATTTCCCTCCCATTGTGGAGGAGGCTCGAGCCCAGCAATGGGACGTATATGAGCTGAAATGATGAACTATAGCATATTCCATACAATTTCGTTGTGTATCACATTGCAGGCCGAAAAAAACCAACGTCATTTACTTATTCGGTAAATAGTTAATCTTAGTGTCACAAGCTTTAAAAGTATTAGTTGTTTTCTATCGGGATACCTCTATCAATATAAAATGCGCATGTAGTTGCATTTGTCTCTCTTGAAAAAAACATACTTATCCCATTTATGCATTCGACCAATAATTAATTCCCTAAACGGCATGTTATATTTTAAACGACAGCTCCTAAAACTCTGCAATAGTAGCTCGTCATCATTAACCTGCCCTCATCTTACGTTAAGTGGGGTTGGCAACCCTTACATTCCATTGACAACTCTCAGCTGTCATACCTCCACTCCTTTTCTTCTCATATTGTCGTTCACATAAACCATCTATTTTTTTTTGGATCTTCTAAGATTATTATGCAACAATACCTATATCAATTTTAATACATTTCGTTTTAGTCATCCCACGGGTCTGCCATGCATCTTCATGTACTGCATGTATGGCGGTCGGGCCACCGAAGATAAAGATCGGATTTCGGTGGCTCGTTCGCTCGACGAAGAGAGGCGCATTGCGGGGCGGGTCTATGGGGTCATGTGCCGCTTTCTGTCGAACCGGACTTTTTGTCCGCTTTCTGTCGACTCGGATTTGCCAGGG
The DNA here is from genome assembly GCA_905163515.2 of Lymantria monacha. NCBI lineage: Eukaryota > Metazoa > Arthropoda > Insecta > Lepidoptera > Erebidae > Lymantria > Lymantria monacha. The sequence continues at coordinate 31,994,871 of LR991093.1, forward strand.
TGTGATCAGACCATAACTCGCGGAAAAATGAAATGTCCTGCATGTCCTATTATGACGTATATATTTATTCGTTTACTTTTATATCGTTATCCAGATTTTATTTCTATTACCTTTTAATATAAGGAAAATGCACCCCACATGAGTCGCAGTGTTATTCTACAATATGTAATGAGGATAACGTATAATTTTGTATTTTGAAATTCACTTATTTAATTCAGATTGGTGAGAGTAGTGTCCTCAAATAAATAATACATCAGCTTCGTCTTGCGGTCAAGAATATGATATATTACCACTCCTTACTTGCCCGTAGATGTTGTAAAAATCAGTTACGGCATTACCAGAAATTGAGTGCTGCCCATTATCTACTGGGAAACTTATGCCTGTTTCCATCAACGACCTTTAAAATTTAGGTATCACCTAAGGCTATATATAACACAGCATTGATGTTATGTATCATTAATTGCCTTACGTTTTACCTAAGCTATTGATGAAACTGGGCGTTATAGTACCGACTGTGCCAATCTGCCGGTCAAGTTTCGGCAAATTTATTTCTAATAGTGAACATTAACGAGATGAAGGATAAGAAGTGATGGATTGATGAAGTAGCTTTATAATGGTAAAACTAAATACTTTTTTCCAGATAACTCTCCTAAATCCTGTCTGCATTATAGTATACACATTAGCCTCTTGGTTGTTCTTCCGTGAGAGAGTCTATGCTGAAGAACTTACACTCCTTACGTTCTTCGGACCCCAGTACGAGGAGTACCAGAAGAAGGTTGGCACCGGGCTGCCATACATCTATGGATACTCACTTGACAATACCACGCAGACATCTGAAAGGCAAAGTCGGAGTAATGATGGAGTCAGGTAAATATTTAACATTTAGCGCGCCGTGTACTTTATTTTATGAGTATTGAAAGAAACTGAAGCGTTGGCCATGCAACGTTCGTTCGAGTAAACTCCGTTTTCATCCACTAAAGGAGCATTCATCTAATTTATATATAATTTTATTATAATTATACATATTGTAAATATTATTTAATTTTTTATGAATATAAAATTCTTAGCTTTTACTCCTGTCAGATGATGAAGTATACCACGCGTCAACAAAATTGGGCCTTGGCTATACTAAGGGTGGTCAACGAAAGGGAGAGAGTAAAAATTATAAAAAATGGGTCACTTGGTATGGTTACATGCCCGTATACAACCATTTTTTAAATGCCCATTTTGTCCCCATAATAGATAGGCAAAAATGTAATTCATTGTCCTATAGTTCTCATTTCCCCTATAGCAACTGGCCCAAGTATAACTAAGGTAGAAGGAAAACTTAAAATGAAACCTTATTAAAATTCTTTTGTACAGTTTTATCGTGTTTACAAGGTATATCCCACTGTCCCACTGTTGGGAGTGATGCATTGGCCAGCCTGATTGGCTTGTTAGACTATCTAATCCGTCTTTTTGTCAATTGTAGAACTTGACAGCTGTATTTCTTATCATCGTTATTTAACTTTCCTTATTAATCGTCATTTCAGCTGATATAAGCCGCACATTTGGACTCGAGCCATAATAAGAGGGCAATTGACCTTCTATAAGATGCTGGTCAGACCTGCAATAGGGTTTTATATCAAGTTTTCTTCTGTTTGATGTTATATGCATATTATTTCTTAGTTGTCTCTTACGATTACCCACGGGTAAGATAGGAGGGGGTGGTGAATTGTATTCTTACTCCGTCACTACACGGAAAGCTTAGCTTTATCTGATGTGTAATAAATGCTTGTTGTCCTCAAACTTACCACCACACGACTATAGTTATTTTAAATATTTTCTATTCACAGGAGCAGAAAAGATCACACTCTGTAGAGCTTCAAATGGCTTCACTTATAATTTAGTAGCACATAATATGTACATGTTTTTGTTTTATAATTAAGACTACGTGAATCATAATTATATTAGGGTATGTACTCATACTACGCTATCTATTCATAGGGGAAAGGAGGTATCCAAAAATACTATACTTGAACAAAATTTTTACATTATTCTATACCTACTAGTGGTCGCCCATGAGGAGGAATTAAAAAAATGCAAGATATGGCTCGAGTAGTATGGGTGTGTTCTCTTAAAGTAGCCGGTAATAAATATTACACTTCAATCTTCGGCAAGATAATTGGTTAATTTCGGCTTCGTAGAGCGTTGTCTCTTTCGCAAACTACTTGCGTGACTTTTGTCAGTCGTTGCGATGATGTCGATGCGACAGAGTGTAGTTGCGTCCATTTCAAAATTTATAGGTATATAGACTTATAAAAACCGTAAAAAAATAGAATAATAGATCCTGTAGACTAGGTGTATTTTATTTAATAACAAAAAATCATAATTGTTTTAACAGCTCCTAATAGATACGAGGCAGTTAGTGCTGCGTACGACATAGCATAATTAGTGTGCAACAGGGATAGCGCTCTACAAAACCGAAATTAGTCAATAGCCTCTTTCTTAAGGTCGATATGCAATATCTATCGCTGAGCACTGTATTTTAACTATTTTCAATCAAAATTTTTAATATATATAATTTATATTAAATGTTATAAATGTGATTAGTATGTTTGTAAATTATTCTGCCGAAACTACTAGAATGATTTGAGTAATAGGTTAACTGTGTATCTTAATACGCTATGTAAATATGTTTTTATTTTAGAATATATCGATAAATACTTAGAATACTCAAAGTTCTAAACATATTCTTATTGACATCAATAACGTAAATATTGTCCGGAAAGTGAACCTAAGGCAGACTAATATCTCATTGATACAGTCTTCAAATATAACTTAGGGGTGTATATAAAAAAACATTCCTACAAGTTAAATTAAATACACAACATTAACTGATAAACCCATATAGCCAAAGTGATATTTAAAAAAGATACAGATGATTGTCTGTAAAGTCCGTTTTCCAACGATAATTTTACGTGATAAGAAAATATTTATGAAAAATTTCATACTTTTATGAATTGAACAAACGTAAACAATAGAGACCACATTAACTTTTCACTTCACTTTATAAACAGCAAAACAGTTCACGTCAAATTCTTAATATATAAGTATTAATTCCCCATTTTTACTGCAATTGTTGTTGTAATGCCTCTCTATCGCTTGTTCGCCGCTCTCGCTTGCACGCTCGGCTCAGACGGAACGTGACACTTTTTCGTGCGTGCAGCCGACGTTCATAGCCTTATAAAATGTTTTACGTCAAAACTCTAAGAGATAATTAATATAATTATATAGTAAGCTAATGGCGATTTTCACCAACGACTCCTAAGGCAATAAATACATCATTGTAGTCATTTTTTTTTTATATAAATTAAACAATTAAACCTACCTAGACCAGATTGGTCACGTACTGAAGGAAGGTGAAGTCAAGAGTCTCCGAAACCGGCGAGCGTGTATGAAGAGAATTATGAATGATGAGGAAGCGAGTGAAGTGTGCAAGGATAGAGTTCTCTGGCACTCTGTTCTCTCTGCCTACCCTGCAAGGAATATGACGTGATGATATGTATGTATGTAATTAAACAATTAAAATTTTACATACTTTATATTTTACTAGCTTCTGCTCGTGGCTTCGCCTTCGAAGGGTGTTATAAATTTGACGTATCTGTGTGTTTGTGTCTGTCTGTCATCATAGCTACTAAACAAATGGACAGATTATGATGCAGATTGTCGTTTTAAAAGTGACGTGATGGAGATGGTTTTAGTTACAATTTATAAATATTTGATCTCTTTGTTAGTGATCGTAGGGATCTTAGACACATAATGGGTATTTATTTTCAAACATATACATATGTGGTTAAACACTCATGATGCGACGATCACTGAGCTACTCTGAACTCCATGTTCAGTTCTCGAAAGTAAGAGACAAAATCGTAGATTAGCTATTAGCAAGCCCACCAAGTTTGGGCTCATTGGATTCGTTTTAACTTAGTTCTATTCATTAGAGATTTTTTTTTATGTCAGGTTACTTAATTTCATATTATTACAATGAAATATATCATTCGCATTTATATTTATGATCAAACACTTTTGAGAATCCATTGTGTTCACAATACATGATGGAGAATTTACGTGTTTGATGAGAACGTATTTTTATTTAAAAAAATAAACGTGTGTGCACGTCTAGTGTACCTGTTTTTGGTGCCGCACGCTGCCCTTTCGCCCAGGACGAAATGGGCGGGGTGTGTCCAGACCATAGACTGCCAAAAAAAATGCGTGCACCTTTTGCATTTGCCAAAAGTGTTTAATATCACTATTGCGTATAGACTGAGTTGATATGATATGATAATGGTTTTAACCAGGTGTTTCTGTTTGAAGTTTACTCCTTAAGAATCGATTTTCATATAAGGCGCCCGGTATGAGAAAAATTTGAGGAGTAAAATCTAGTGATCGAATGACCTCGTTACGTTTTTGGTGCGCAACCTATTCTGCGCACCTTTCACTTTCTGACGTGAGATAATACTTCACTGAACAGTTTTAATAAATGTAAATAAATATATATATATTATTTTTACTCAAACGAGTACGTACCAGTCGTACTTAAGGAGTAAATTTCAGTCGTGCGTCGGAGCTGACACACACACTTTTACTTTTACTAGTCGTATGTAGTTGATTTATTAATATTTTTTAAATAAACTGCTCTGTGAGTTCTACTTATTTATGGTAATATAATTTGCTATTAACCAAAAATATAAAAATTTAAATATTTTTGATGTGTTTGGCTGTCCTATTTATTATTAATGCATAATATTTTAATTTGAAAACCTTGTCCAATCTATGTACTTATTATTTTATATGAGTCATATACTCCATAGTTATAGTTAAAATTTTCAAAGTGTAATAATATAATTATAATAATTATTAATAATAATAACATATTTATTGTTAATTTATTAATCAATTATCATGCTAGGCTTTCTATAAAATTGATATGTCAATTAGAAAAAAATACCACTAGTAGAAATTAAATTCGTATCTATTTGAAAATAATTCCAATATCTTTACCAATTAAACTACTGTGGCATCCACGTGTATCAACTTCTCGTCCACTTCACGTATTTACAGGACGATTTTAATAGATAGGGAACATTGCATAGCAATATAAGCGACATTATAAATTTTGAAAGGACATACATGTAAAAGTATAGGCATTCTTAGCTAACAGAGGTGTATTTTGTTTATAACAAAAAGCATACACGATGACATATTCATCACTTTGCTATCAGCGACGCCCCGAGCCGAGGTCCGTTCCCCGCAGGGGGCGCCCTCGGGCGTTGTCCCTTAAAATTTTTACCGGGTTGAGAGCCCTCAGCGCTCACCCATAGTCTGGGTTAAGCTGTGACAGCCATCTGCGGCTAACAACTAAAAGACAGACACAAAAAAAACGACATTAAAAATACAATGCCTCACTGCTAAATTTTCCTACCCATGGAGGTTTTCAAAAAAGGCTGAGATATCACTAAGAGAATGAGTAATAGAAGAGTGCTCCTGGGGAACTATATCACTAAGCGCGATTGCCAACTATGTGAGGGTGGTATAGAACCAACAATAGAGGTTAATAGGCTGCTATATAGATTGATAGAGTTTGAAGAATCGATCTGGGCCTACTCCAGCTGATGCTGTTTGGTCAATAATTACATTCCCAAGGTATATTGACGTCAAGCAGATGGCCGGTCATAAAACTATTGCCAATAACTTTTGTAATATGTATGCGACATGCGTACATATTTCGTTGACCATAAGTAATTTGAGACAAGAGCAAATGAATGATAATGAGAGCTTAAAGAAGCATATCGGTTTAGATTGGACAAGGTTTATAATACATTGTAGTTATTTATGTACATTAATGTATAGTTATTTTTATATATTCTATGTATAAAATTGTACTGTGTATATAATTAAGAAATTTGTGTAAATATTCTAATTATTGATATTCTAAAAGTGAATAAAATATTTTTTTAATGTTAATTGCGTTGCTATTGCTATTTTCCGTGTGGTGATGGGTCAGAATTACTTATATTCCCGTGGGAGTAATGAAAACAGACTAATGGAGTAAATAAGTGAATGGGCAGTAGTGCTCGCATACGATACTTGTAATATCAATTCGATCGCTGAGAAAAACGTGGCGATCATGCCACTGCCATACCTGGCTCCTTTCTACTTCTTCCCCTTCGTGGAGTCGTATGTATAACAACTTCAAATAGCTTCTGATAGGAGAACCGATATAATATTTCTAAAAAAATATAACTTAAAAAAATATTTTATTTTTGGTAAATTTAATTTAAAATATGTAGTTTCATTTCGATATTTTATGATGATGCATTTGTTAAATGTTAAGGTTTATCTTAAAAACAATTAAAATATTTTCATATTTATTAAAATAAGGTTGTGAATGTGTTATAAAAGCAATTTAAATAAACTGTTTAAATTTTTATGTACCATTTTATTTTCCAAACGTTTTACTTAGATCAATTGTGTCCTTTCTAGCGTTGAAGCAAAGATTGATGAGAAAACCGAAGCTGAAATACATTGAATAGCGTTGGAACCATTGGCTGAGAACCAAGTCGACTTTGGTAGTGATTTGCCAAAATCTTAAACACTAAATATATTTTGGAAGATTGAATTCAATTCAATTCTCGAATTTCTCTACAAAAATAAAAATTGGAGTTTTTGTTGATTTTTTATTACATTCATTACACAAAGGCACCTTTTTATAAAAGAGATTTTCTTTCCGTGTGGTAAATGGGGTAAGAATACTATTCACCACTCCTTATCTTACCCGTGGGTGATCGTAAGAGACGGCTAAGGGATATAAAACGCATATAACATCTATAACAAGAGATAGCAAGAGAAGGAAAACTCGAAATAAAACTCCTATACCAACACGTCTGACCAGCGTGGTTTAGTAGGTCAATTTCTCTCCTATTATGGAGGAGGCTCGAGCCCAACAGTGGGAGATATATGAACTGAGATTAAGTTAGTCTTCATGCTTCGTAAATTTCCCAAGAATGGCTTAAAAATATATAAAATGGTTGATTCAAGTCTTGGGAACTGCATCAAATCTAATGAACACCGTTAGGCTAAGAACTCACGGAGCGATTTTCACCCGCGTCCGCCGCGGTAGCGGGCCCGCAGCTTCTGTAGAATGTTGATATTTATGTAATGATTAAAAAAATCAAAAAACCCGACTGCGTAAAAAGTCACCAAAACTACGTACATAATAAAAAAACTGAAAAGAAAAAAACAAGCACTTAGATGTCCAGTGGTCTAGAATTCCATAATATATTATTGAATAAATATCTACTATTGCAGAAAATGAAATATATTTTAATAATAGAACATGACAACTGAACAGTCGGGATCCATTGAAAAATTAGATTTGCTGTCGAATAAAGGATCCCGACTGTTCAGTTGTCATGTTCTATTATTAAAATATATTTCATTTTCTGCAATAGTAGATATTTATTCAATAATATATTATGGAATTCTAGACCACTGGACATCTAAGTGCTTGTTTTTTTCTTTTCAGTTTTTTTATTATGTACGTAGTTTTGGTGACTTTTTACGCAGTCGGGTTTTTTGATTTTTTTAATCATTTTTTTTATTTTACACTTTTTAGTTATAAATACCTAGGTAGCTATAGTTATCTTATTTATTAATAAGTAGGTAAGTACCTAACTATATATAGTTTTTCGACTGAAGTTGAGTACTAAATCGTTAGAAATTGGAGATGGGCGACCGCGTCAGACATTAGATACTTTAGGTAGGACTACCTATGGTATATTGGACAATATACCTACTAGATACTTCAGTATATGTCCATCCACATCCAGTTATATGAATTTTTCGTCTTTTCATCGTAAATTTCTACTGTCTAAAAAACCTATATGTGAGAAAGTTTGTTACGAAACTTTAAATCGATATAGATCCTAAACGGCCAGTCAAATCGAAAAATGTTGAGGGAAAACTAAAAATGATTTTTAAATACCTATTTAACGATACCCCACTCGACATAGTTTGTTGACTTTATTTTTTTTTATTTTCACAATATGGCGTCCAGTAGTCGCCATATTGAATTTTCAATAACGTCATATCTTTAGTGACACTCGCCGGATTAAGAGGAACCGATTAACGTGCGAATTATAAAAATCGGCTCAGCCATTTGGTATATATAGTGCTTCAAAGGAACATACAAACATACATACATACATACATAGACTGTTAAACACAATACCACTCCTTTGCAGTCGGGTAAAAAATAAAAGCAAGTCTCACGGCGCGTTTTACGCCGTATTTTTAGTCGTTTTTTACTAAATCCACAGGAAAAAAGGGATCTTTTCTTATTCTTTATTTGTAAAGTCGCGTAAGGCTTTGTTTAATTATGCTTAAGCTAATAAGGGCCATGGCGGCTACGTACGGTCTCGTACAGCGGGTTCTTGTTTCAGTTGATAAGTTTGTAAAACCATTCGTGTTATGTCAACAATGGAGGTAATACTAAACATTTGTGTACGATAAGTTACCAATGTCGAACGTAGTGGTTTACGTAATTCTCTTGGATAATTTAACAGGTATTTGATTTTAAATAATCGTTTCAACTTAGTTTTTTTTTAATATAACAATTTATTCACAATATAAAAATATTTTGAAAAAGTGAACATTTCTTTAGCGGCGTTGTGCGCTTTCTGGGGATGGGGAAAAATGTTAAACTCGCTTCAGTACACATGACCTGATCCAAATATCGTAAGACGGAGGGCGAGTACACCGTAGGAAAGGAAATAATAATATAAGTAATAGGTGTAAAATATAATATATTATAATGTGTATTTATTATATGGCCACTTCCGTATGGGTGTGAGTATGATGGGATGGGAGTATGACGAGGGGTATAAAAGCAAAGACGCTTCAGTCACAAAACATCGAAATCAAGTTTTTTATGTTTTTTAATTGTGTCGTAAATATTAGATTTTTGTAAAATTTTGGTATTGTTATATTCATTAGATATTGTAACTGAAAAAACATGGATTTTAATAAATCAAAATTACTTAATTTGTTTATTATTTAAGAAATACTTCAGGACTAAGGTGTTTTTGCATTTAAACACTGGACTGAAGCATGTTTGCTTTTAATTGCTTTGGATCGAAGCTAATTTGCAACTCACTATTAAATTTGACAACTTGTCAGACATAAAAATGACGTTAGATACTGTTAGCAAAATAAAACACTTTTTAATAATATATGAAGATTTTGAAGTATAATCTCATCATAAAAATTACCGTGCACTTTTGAATAGAAACGTCAATAGTTTTTCTTAATTATTTAATTATGCATAGACTTATTCTAAATCATAATATTTGACTCTGCTGTTGGTGGATCGCAAATAGGCTCATCTTCTTGATCCAAATTATCTAAAACATTAATCAAAATATTCTTGTAGTATCCCAGTTCTTTCCCATTGTAGCCAGTTTATGACTTTCCCATTGTAGCCCGTAGTGTTTCTCCAGCAACTTTCTCACATCATTTATTTTGTCTTTTTTTAATATTTTTTTATTTCTTCTCTGTAGTAGATCGACAATAATGAGACTATGCACTTAAAAGATTCTATAAAGTTCTTAACAGCCTGCAATTTATATATATTTTTGTGCGATGTAAAATCTCCACCTCAATTCTCTTTAACGAAACCACCAGTTTTTTGTAGATTTCTGCTACTCGACGGATTCTATTGCGCGGTATTTGCAATATTCCCAAAAATGTTGATTGACAAACGTGAATCAATTTACTGTACTTTTGTTTTTTGATTTGCTGGAATAATTTGCTTGACGAGTACCCTGTATACCGGTTCTAGGGCGACGGCGCTGAATATCAAAAACATGACAAAATTTCAACAAAAAGGTATCTTGAGCTTGTTTTGTCTTATTGGAACAGAAAGCACCATGAAATTTTTTAGCATCAGCCAAAGTAACATAAAGTTTTGCGTTCGTAAATTGCTTTGTTATGTTTACATGCAGGCAATTGCGGTAGATCTTTTGCAGAGTACCTTAAGTAGGAGTGAAAATAACCATTACCGGAAGCATTAAAAGTAGCATATTAGTGAGAAAAAAAATACTGCAAAGGAAAATTATAAAGAACTTCTGCTGACGCTACTATAGCGTGCAAAATACTAGTGGATTATTTGTTACCTTTCTGTCTTGTCCTGCACTCGCTATATATATATATTTTCTTCCATTACTAAAGGAATAACTAAGAAAATACAATATATACAAACACTGTCTGTAATCGATTTACTATGAAAAGTACTGATTCGCCATCTTTAAAAGTTTTGAATTCGCGGCTTCTGATTGGTTGATTGTGACAGAGGCGGATTTGCTTCTAACAAATTTTGGATCGAAGCGGTTTTGCATATAATCGCTACTTTTAAAGTGTATTTTACTATTGACTGAGATGAATTAGCACTTTATTGTTCAAAACATAATATTGTACTTAGTCTTCTTAAGTACTAAAATTTGGTATGACTAGTTATAAAAGTGCAATTTTGGACTGAGGCGGTTTTGCTTTTATACCCCTCATGTATTGTATACTCCCACGCTTTTATTTTTTTGTAGTCGTTTTTTTTTTTTTAATATTTTTAGTTTTCACTCCTGTGGGCAGTCCTCGTGACTGCTTTTTTAAAGCTTTATTTCTTAAGTTACTTTAAATTTTATGTAGCTTAGAAAGGAACGTACTCCTACTATTTGATCTGTTTAGGGGGCGGGCGATATTTAAAAATACTATCCCTGAAAAAAAAAATTGCACTTTTCTAAAGTTAAAATATTTCATAAACAAATTAGGTCACGTACTGTGGGTATGTTTCTCGGAAATCGGGGATTATACAAATTGACTAATTTCTGATCTGTTAGCAGGATCGCCAAAAAATAATTAGGAGTTTGAAATAAGTTACACTTAATTTAATTTTATGTATTCTGAATTTTCTAATCGTAGAATTTGCCTGTTGATATTTGATTAAAACTCCTAAATATATTGTGGTTAGGTCCTTGTTATGTTGATGAGCTGTATCTATTCATCAACAAGTGACCACAATGATACACATACACCGGGACATTAGGTGACTTAAAAGAAGAAAGAAAATCATTTATTTTGTTCTCGTTAAAAACTAATGAAAATAAACAGAACTAAAGAAAACAACTTGTGGTATAAAATGACATTAACGAGAAACAAAAAAGGCTCTGAAAAAACAAAACTGCTCTGACTTAAAATACTATACTGTTGATGTCACGCGGCCAACGTCATTCGTACAAAATTAATACTTTTTTAACTTTTTATTTGCGAAAAAAATATTTAATAGCATATAAATGTCTTACGGTCTTGGCGTATACTAAAAATATGTCACGTGATCTGGGCACGTTCTATTACATTCAATTCCATGCAATATTTTCTCAAGACTACAACAAATTATCACTTCCACCTTCACACCTCACCCTTCACACCTCCTTCCTCAAGGACCCGCCCCGCCACCTCTTTCTGCGAGATGACTGCCTCGCAGAAGGCGGCGACCGCGTCCCAGCTCCTGACGCTGTCGACCATCACTGTCTGCCACCCCTAATACCCTAAAGAGAACGATACCTGTTCAATCCATAAATACTTGATTATTATGACCTTTATTAGGGCTTTTGTAAAGTCTCCACTTAGTATTTAAGTGCTTTAGTCCCTGAAGCGTAATGTAGCGTTTAAAAAAAATACTACCTACTGAATAGTAATATTTTTATAGGTTTTAGTAATGTTCTAAATGAAACTGTGATAAGAAATACACCAGATATCTATAGCAATTTAACACCAATCATCAGAACGTGTAATTATAAAAAAGCAAATGAAATTCTCAGCGCTGCCGCCAGAGAACGAGACGTCGAGATTTTACATACGTTTAAAAGATATGAACAGGATCCTTTAACATTTGACAAATATATTTTCAGTGAGATATCAAAAGAAAACATTTACAATGCACTTTCAGGAACATATTTAACTGAACCACTTTACAAAAAGGAGTTCTTTATGAAACCAAAAGAATTTTATAATAAAGTTCAACATTTAGAACGAATTTCTAGTGTTGAAAAGAAAGATAATTTAATAAATATAACTGAGGCAGATAAAAATGTAAAGAAAGAATTGGAATATCCAAAGAATGCAACATTTTTAGTGGCCATATTTGAAACTCTCTCAAATATCACTGCGCAAACATGCGCGGGTACTTTGATAGCACCGCAATGGGTCCTCACGGCTGCTAATTGTTTTAATATATTAAGTAACGTGTACGGTAACAAGTAAGTAATTAAATATATTATGATATTAAATATAACAGCATTTTCACTTGCGTGGTTTTTATTACTTATTTAATGCTTCTTTTAATTTTATTGGCAGAATACAATTCACCCCCTATCTCTATCTTACCCGTGGGTGATCGTACGAGACGACTAAGGGATATAAAACGTATATAACAGCTATGCAAAACAATGAAAACTCTAAACAAAACCCTATACCAACACGTCTGACCAGCCGTGGTATAGTAGGTCAATTTCACTCCCATTACGGAGGAGGCTCGAGCCCAATAGTGTGACATATATGAGCTAAGATGAGAGGATTAATGTATTTTGACCGATTAGTTAACGTTTATACACGCTGCTTGCTTCTATTTGACACAGCGTTATGTGTTATAACTTTTTTTCAAGAAACAGGCTATTTAACTATTAAATTTTTATAATAGTAATACCTACAGTTATCAGCTTTTTATAGTAGGTAATAGGTATAATTATCTTATAACTTTTTTTTGGAACGAAGTTCCTTATCGCGCGTTGTGAAAGGGGGCTAGACGGAAAAAATTCTTACGAAAAGTTGTCACGACACTTTTTGCTATAGTAAGCTATTGTAAGCTGTGCGGCGTCGCTCGTCGGCTCTCTTATAGAAAGCAAGCCAGATATTTTCATTTCTATTTCGCATTGAACAGTGTGGTGTCGCGACGATTTTTTTTATAGATAGAGTGATTCAAGAGGAAGGTTTATATGTATAATATATGCATAATGTACTAGAGAAACACTGATAATTTTAGAGGTTTCTAATGTGATGTCGTAAATAAACACATTATTTTGCGCTTACATTGCAAACGCTGGCTGAACCCTACGAAATAGATCAAAATAAAGTACTACAGTATTATACAGCTTAAAAAGGCCTACAAAAAAGTCCGCGATGGTATATATCTATCTCTTAAGGATAACATACTATATCCATTTTAATACTTTAAAAAATGTTCTATTATAAAACGGTAATTGAAAAGCTATTTACACAAATACTGTATTAATCCTTATCATTTTAAATACATTAGTTGGCTTGAGCATTTCATGAAGATATTTTTTTTCCTTCAGACCATGCAAATTAAATCAATACCTTAAGAGATATAGCAAAATCAAAATAATGCGCAACGAAATTATTTTCGCCCGTGACCGGGCCGCGTGGCCGGCTCGCGTTCAAGCTCGGGGCCGAAAAGTTTTGGTAGTCTAGTGGAATTGTATATCCTATTATTAATATTATAAACGTGAAAGTTTGTAATAATGTATGGATGTGAACATGTTTGTTGCTCTTTCACGTAAAAACTACTGAATGGATTTTGATGAAATTTATAGTAATATAGCTTGCACATCAGAATAACACATAGGCTATAATTTATAAAGATATTTTGCAAATTGGCTAAAATATAACGATAAAAATCGCTTAAGGCAGAAAAAAATTATATAATTAAAATAGAACTTCGATCCATCCGGGTGTCCCTTGACACCTCCGGTTGTGTATCATTTCAATTATAAATTTTAATATATATAGTTAAAATTTGCAAAAATTTCTATAGCGCGATTTAGACTCTAATACATGTCCTCTTAGAATCCATTAACTTTGTTACAGCGCCATCTAGTAATAGATTACGATCCTATTTAAAAAAAATCTGAGTTACTCCCTAGTCGCGCCTAAAGAAGTTTTAAGTACTTCAAAAATATTATTATAACTTAAAAAAAATAAAATTTTATTACAATTCCTTCACTAATTAATCGAAAGGAACTTCGTTCCATCCGGGTGTCCCTTGACACCTCTCGTTTTTTTTTTCGGTTTGGACACACGCCGTTCGTTTCGTGCAGGGCGACCGAAGACTGTGCGTGGCCCCATAACTCACCGTATTTTCTCCCCATCGTGCATCGCCATTAGGCCGGCCACTGGTACTTATAATCCTTGATATCCGTGGCCAGGCGTCGATGTTATAATAACTAATAAACATTTAGCCGGTTTACGCCTTCTACACGAAAGTATCAAACAAATCTTTTACAAATTTCAGCACAAATATGACTGCTTACAAGTCATCATACACGGTAGTGGCAGGGGCCATTGACCCTCTATCAGATGGATCAACCCATAACGTAACTTCAGTTTTAAAACACCAAGAGAATGACAGCAATTTATCAATTAATTACAAAAGTGTTCACATTGAAATTGGTCCATATTTAGCGTTGATGAAAATTGAGCCCGAGTTCGACGGTGCTGGACTGCTAATGGTCGAAGAGAAAGTGAAAAAGGGAGATGTAATGATATACGGATGGACTTTAGTGGAGGTAATTTGAGAAAGGAAATAATTCTATATGTATTTGACTATTTTAATGCTGAATGCTAACGTTTGTGCGTTCTATTCTAATTAACTGAGCAGTCTTAATAACGGATCAATTCGTATTGGTTTTATAAAAATAACGAATAAGGAAACTTACGTACGCACCTCTCATAACTCTATCGACTTCTTTTATTGTGGCAATCAGCTACTAACGATTTTCCTCATGCTTTAATTTCTTCAAATTAGACATTATTCCGTGTGGTGACGGAGTAAGAATACAATTACCACCTTACTTGTGGGTGATCGTAAAAATGACAAAGGGATAAAATATGCATATAATTTCAGAGAAGGAATTCTCAAAATAAACACTATACTAACATGCCTGACCAGCGTGGTATATTAGACCAATTTCCCTCCTACTGTGTAGAAGGCTCGAGCCCAGCAGTATGACATATGTATACGAGCTGAGATGATGATGATGAGATATTATCTGTCAGTAAGTCGAATCGTCGTCATCAATAGTGCTATGGTCACGTTTTTAATGGTTTCCATACAATTCTTAATGTAAACTCCTCTTGAATACCCTTAAAAAATCATAAAAATCGGTGCTGCCGTTTAAGAGGTTAGTGACATACACATATATATAAGAATTATATATACAATTATATTATACTAGCAAACCCAGCCCGTTGGTTTGTTTGTAGAAGTCGATATATGACAGCGCCGCCTGGTGGCGAGTTACATCAACGGGGATAGTGCACTCCTCGAGCGTGGGAACTTATGATTGAACACACATTACATTTTCTAATCACACAGACGCATCGCACAGTATTAATTCACGCATCCTGGAAACGAATAAATCTAATTGCCGGTGCTTGCTTTAGTTACATATTTATTACACGCTTGTATTAGTAGAATCTTCACAGTGTCACAGAAAACACGCAATGTATTAGGCATAAGCTTGTCGCATCGCTAAGCCTGCAGCAAAAGGTGGGGTCAGAGTCTCAGAGTGTATGCTTTCTGGGTATTTATTATACACAGAACAAAATACTTAGAGAGAAGAACGACAACGTCATACTGTAGAATTGCTCACACGGTGCACAATAGCGCTCCAGTTTATTTCATCGAAAACATTCGTAGTGCAGATTACTTAAAAATGTGATTATTTCAAAACAATATCAGCTATCGAATTTCTGAATGCTGTTTTTGCACAATACAATTTAGGTACATATATTCGAATGTATAAAAAATGTGCGAATTATGAAATCTGTAATCTAACATTAAAAACGATAGTGCCATATAAGCTTGCAACTCCATTTTGATCATTTTTGCCAGTAAAGAAGTGAATAATTTACTGCATAACTATACTTACTACATCGATCACTAATAATACTAGTTAATTAGTGATCGATGACTTACTACTAGGGATATTCGATATACATCGATGCATCGAAAACATCGATGTTTACAATGCGATACATCGAATCGATCCGATGTTTTGAAGAGCTATCGAAATACTCGATGTATCGATGTTTTTTCATAAAACATCGAAACGATGATAACCAGTAAATGCCACAAAAAAGACCTTTTTTTTTTTAGAAATCTGTTTTATAAGGGACTGTGAAATAGGTATAAATGCCACAAAAAGGACCTTTTTTTCAGAAGTCAGTTTTATAAGGGATTGGAATAGGTATAAATGCCACAAAAAAGACCTTTTTTTTATAGAAGTAACACTTTTGATATGACTTTAGAAAAAGTACTCGATGTTTAAAAACATCGATGTTTTCATCCGATACATCGAAAGACATCGATGTACAGTTTCGATTTATCGAATCGAAAAAAACATCGATGTTTTTTCAAAGTGGACACCCCGAGATCAACTCGCGGTTGTAGAGAGAAAACCGTCAACAGCGTGACCCTATTGCGTGGTGCGTGACACTATTAAACTAATCACAATTTTTGTCACAATTTCTAAAGAAAATCTTTATCTAATTTTCTAAATTAAAACTTTATTATAGCAAGGATTTAGTTTCATCATCATCATCATCATAGCCCATATATGTCCCACTGTTGGGCTCGGGCCTCCTCCGTAATGGGAAATTAACCTACTATACCACGCTGGTCAGACGTGTTGGTATAGGGTTTTGTTTCGAGTTTTCCATCTCTTGCATGGATGTTATATGCGTTTTATATCTCTTAGTCGTCTCTTACGATCACCCACGGTGATAAATTGTATTCTTACTCCATCACGATGGAGTGTACTTACTACTTTATTTTGAATTTGACTTTATTATTTCATGTTTATAATAATTTTCTTTCGGTTTACCCATATCTACCTGAAATACGACTTCGATACGATTACGATAAGTACTTGCATAGTGTTTGACAATTAATTAGGTTTACAAAAATACATAATTAAATTTGCATATGTATTATGTATCTTTTATTTGCTCGAAAAATATAAATTGGCAGCCGTGTTTGACACTGACACTCGCAGCCCACCCTAAAGAAATTATCGCGAAGCTATGGAGCTCGACCCGAACAACTAAAGGACGTGCTCTCACCTTAGATATTGAGACGGCACTGATTATTTTTTTTTTTTTGTGTCTCTTAGTTGTTAGCCTCAGATGGCTATGACAATTTTACCCGGACTGTGGGTGAGCGATGAGGGCTCTCAACCCGTAAAAAGTTAAGCGACCGTTCCCGAGGGCACACCCTGTGGGGTACGGACCTCGCCTCGGGGGGTCGCTGGCAAAGTGGGTTCTCCCACGTTTATGATTTGAACGCGATACGACTTCCGACCTTGACGGCGGGGACGGAATCGTGGATACTTATTTGTTAGGGCCGCGCGGGCTGTGTATGCCTCCGTTTGGGCGAGCGTGATAATGTCGTCGGGTACGTCGAGTATTAATCGCGGTTGACGGATCGCGGAAATTTTTGAAGGGGTATAACTAGAAGCCCTAACCACTGTGGGATTAGGGTGAGTGACGGCAGAGTCGAAGTAGCGGCGAGAGCACTGCTTCATGTACTGCCCGATGGTCGGCAGGCCGAGTTCTATGTGTAGATCCACATTGCGCATGTACCACGGTGCTCCCGTCGCACGGCGCATGAACCTATTCTGTAATGTCTGCAAACGGTGTAACCGGAAGGGTTTCGCTTGTGTGAACACAACGCTAGCGTACGTCATGATCGGACGCACGCATGCGGTGTATAATCTAACTTTACTACTGAGTGATAGCTTGGCTTTGGCATGCAGCAAGCTGTGAAGGCGTCTTAGCACAAAAGCTGCGCGCGCGCGGACTCGCTTTATGTGAGGACCGAAGGACAGGCGATTGTCAAGGGTGACGCCGAGATATTTGACCTGTTTGGTCCATGGGATGAACTGGTCGGACATCGTTATTTGAGGGAAGGAAGCCATTGGGTGTAGGCGATCAGTCCACCGGTGGAACATTATCGCTTGGCTTTTTGTGGGATTAATAGTAATTCTCCACTTCCTAGACCATTTATCTAGGGTGGGTGTGCTTTATTATAATGCTGACTACAGGCAAGGGCGTAGCGAGGTACGGGCAGGGAGGGGCAGTTGCCCCTCCCCTAAAAGAACAGTCGGTCGCTAATGCTCATGAGCTTCATTCCTAGTAATAAAGCTGTTTCTAGTTGTTATATTTTGTTGTTAATTTTTACCTCACCTCCACTAATAATATGAGATACTCATATGTTAAAAACCACGATTAAAACAATATAGATTTTCTTAATCTGCCCCCCTCTATACAAAATTCTGGCTACGCCCTTGATTACAGGACGTTTTTGTTTCATAGTAAAATGTATGGACAAGTAGGGACGATTTCGGCTAAAAATATCAACGGTGTTTAGGATTATTTTATGTTTTTTTGTTTTAAATTAGTAAAAAACTTGAATGGTGAATGTATTATCCTTACTTTCGTCTCACGATTCAAGTGAAAATATTTACAAATATATCAACGGAATAGCCTAGAATCTAGGCCCTAGATAGTCATAATAGCAAAGTTCGATTTCGATATTTTTGATGAATGTTGACGAAATATTTTCTCGAAAGTTAAAAATTATCTTAAAATTATGACGCGGTGTTTTAATAGACTCATTTGTTAAGCATTTGAGATATTTTTTTAGTATCATTCAATGCAGTAAATTTTTAGATATATTTAAAACCGTAAGTGGCTATTCGCGTGTTTCTTAGGGAGGAGCCCCTTAAACCTTATCTGTGAAAAAAAATATATATCTACATACCAATTTTCATAATGATCGGTCAAATAGTTTCTAAGTTTAGCGCTGTCATATATACAAACATCGTCTTTTATAGATATATATTAGTATCTTTAATAACCAAGATATGTTGTTAGAACGAGTCTGGTGCTGATACGCTAAGGCTCGTTAGGATGTCCGCGTTGATACTGAGCTCGGCGGAGTGCCAGGCGATGTACAGCTACAACGACAATGATGTCATCTGCTTCTTCAGCACTGAAATTAAAAACAACACCACAGAGGTTGGTACAATAACTAATCTAGTACTGTGCATTACTAACGTCGTCGTAGGTACGTACCCACCATTTTGGGATATATTTTTTTAGTATAGGGTTTTATGTACTTATTATATCATTTCTCTTGTATATACATGATCTGCCTTCAAATCGAATCATTTATTATGCATAGTTACTATAAAGGCACTTACATATTGTTAATCAATTTAAATTAAACTACCACCGGACCGGCAAGGGGCCACAAACCGACAAAATCCGGCAAGCAATAACAATAATGTAATAATAATAAATGCCATGCCAACAAACATACAAAATGCAAACATGCCAGTGCCAACTCTATTTTATGTCGTCTTGCCAACAATTACATTTCCAAGGAAGGTTGGCCGTTATGTAGGTGGTTGCGCACTAAACTATTGCCAAGTCTTTTGTAATATGGAAGGAGAATAGGTACGCACCGTAGGTATTAACACAAGTAATTGGGATAAGAACAGTGTGATAATAATATCTAACTAATTTGCATGAACAATCTTAATTAATATACAGAATGTATAGTTTTATGTCAGTATAAACTGTATTCCAGTTAAGTTCAGGCGGGCCAGTGCTGATGTTGCAGAGAGGTGAAGTGAGGATGTTGGCGGTTGTGGAGTCAGGCGATCACGTGCTCATCGCATATCCACTCTACATGCATTATAATTGGATTAATAAAATACTCAAAATGAAATAAAATATATTTACTAATATTGTTGAGATTTAATTTAGTTCCTACTGCAATTATTTATTTACTGTCCTAGTCATTTATTTTTGACTATTAACTTATGAGATAAAAATATAAATAAAAACAAATAAATAAGAAGTTTAGTCGCCTCCAAGTAAAGAAAATAATTCATTGAGGTAGGTAGCGACCCGGTTGCGTCCTAGTTCATGAATGGCAGTTGTTTATCATCAGGTTGTTTGTTCGTCTGCACTCAAAAGGCCAAAAAGCACTTATTTAAAAAAAACTTATTATATTTCGTATTTTATTTAGCGCGCCATCTAGCGTTCTGTAGTTGAGAATGACTGTTTATACTTTTAGACACTAGATGTCTAACTTAATCACGTTACTGAAAGATGATTAAATTACCGCAACAGGTAAATTAGTATTTCTTATGAATTAAAACAAATAGAAATTGCAGTGAGGGTCTGTTATTTATCATCAAGGATAAAATATATTTTAGTAATGGGACATTACCTACACATTATTCGACAGCAAATCTAATTTTTCAATGGATCCCGACTGTTCAGTTGTTATGTTCCATTACTAAAATATATTTTATTTTCTGCAATAGTATTCATTCAATAATATATTATAGAATTCTAGACCACCGGACATCTAAGTGCTTGTTTTTTTCTTTTCAGTTTTTTATTATGTACGTAGCTTGCTTTTTTTCTTTTCAGTTTTTTATTATGTTTAGTTCGCTTATTACGCAGTCGGGTTTTTTGATTTTCTTAATTATTTAATTTATGCCGAATGTGAAGGATAGATACTTGCATTTAGTCGCTAGACTTTATGAGTAGCACGAAATAATGAGAGATAATATTGTGCACTGACTTCAGATTCCATGCAGCAGTTAATCTCGTATCCTCACAATCAATATTGTCATGTTTATCTCCAAATTACTGAAATTTAGCATTTAACATGCTTGATTATTTTTAAAAACTTGATTACGAGTGAAAAATTATTGTTACACATGGGATTCGAACCCACACCTATTGGAAATCCGTCCCAATCGTGCTGCCATTTACACCAACGTGAACTGTTGTATGACATTCAAATTTCGCACCATATTCTATTTTCGTATACAATTCTAACTGCAAAGTTAGAGTATTAATTCTGTACAATGTGTAAACAATGTCAGGTAGATGGCACACGTTTCCTTTAAAGACGAAATTATAACACGGTGTGAAATTTGAATGTCCAGTTCACGTTAGTGTAAGTGGCAGCACGATTGGAACGAATTTCCAATAGGTACATACATACATACATACCATTACGCCATGTCCCTTGCAGGGTAGGCAGAGAGAACAGAGTGCCAGAGAACTCTATCCTTCCATACTTCACTCGCTTGCTCAACATTCATAATTCTCTTCATACACGCTCGCCGGTTTCGGAGACTCTTGATTCCACCTTCCTTTAGTACATAACCGATCTGGTCTAGGTAGGTTTTTTTTTTTATTGTCTATGGTGACAAACGAACAAACAGCACACCTGATGGTAAGTAATGCTGTTGCACATGGACCCAGCAACACCAGGGGTACAGCCAGGCCGCTGCCTACCGTGAAGGAAGAGCTCTTCTTAAACCTCGTTTGAAGAAGGACATGTCATAGCGCTCGGGAAACACAGCAGCAGTTAGTTCATTCCAGATCTTGCATGTACGTGGGAGAAATGATCGCTGAAAACGTACGGTCGAGGACCACCAGACGTCCGTATCGTTTCCAGGTGAAATGAATGAATCCTGCTACGGTGTCGAGTGGTACGGTGGTAAAATGGTGACGGTGGTACCAAGTGAAACAGTTCCTCACAGTACTCCCCGTGAAAGAGCCGATGGAGTACACAGAGTGACCCAAAGTCTCTCCGCCGCTCCAGCGACTCTAGTCTGTCCGTGAGATTGGGATCACCGACAATTCGAACTGCCCGCCTTTGTAGGGAGTCAAGTGGGTCTAGCTGATACTTAGGCGCGCCCGCCCAGAGATGAGAGCAGTACTCCATGTGAGGACGAACTTGTGCTTTATATAGCACAAGACGTTGTCTCGGCGTGAAGTACCGCTTAGCCCTGCTCAACACGCCCAACTTTTTGCTTGCCAATTTGGCTTTGTCCTCCAAATGACTCCCAAACTGGACTTTGTTCGATAGTTCGACACCGAGGATCCCAATACTCTCGAAGATTTGGAGAGTTACTCCTTCGAACTGAGGCGCCATGATAAAAGGGTCCTTCTTCGCAGTGAACGCGCAAACTTGTGTCTTAGTGGGATTGAACTGGACTAAATTCCGTTCACCCCATTTTGAGGCCCGCCCTAGAGAGCGCTCGACTTCAGACACAAGTTGAGCCCGTCTTTCCTGTAACATACTGCGAGGGACATTCTGATGCTCGGTGTATCGCTCGTCACCCGTGCTGTCATCCGCATAGCAACGAATACTCTCTATGGAGAGCATGTCATTGATATGCAGAATAAACAACGTCGGGGAGAGCACCGAGCCTTGTGGTACACCAGCATTAATGGGCATGGTCTCGGAGCAGGAGCCATCGACGACTACTTTTATGCTCCGACCATCCAAAAAACTGGTGATCCAATTACAGAGTCCCTCGGGGATTCCATATGATGGTAGCTTCGATAGAGGTTAGTCTCGGTCTCCCCCGGTACCTACATCCTTTCACATTCGCATTGTATATCGAATTCCATGTATCACAATAATTTTTCGCTCGGAATCAAGATTGTATGTTTATCTTCCTTTACCAATGACTTCAATGAGATATAATTTATGAGATCATTGATTATTTCATCGTAAACAATAATCCATTGTTAGCGAAACAATAAAATAATATTTAAAACAATTGTATTATGATATTTAAACAAACATGTATTTATTAAGTTATATTAGATAGCTATTCGTAACTTTTATTGTCCATATGGGGACGGAGTAAGAATACAATTCATCTCTTTACAGTATATAGTAATACACACCTCTGTACATTATCTCTACATCTCTTTACAGAAGCAATGTACACTCTATTACACTAGTAGAGTGTCGTAAAATACCACTAAAGGATTTAGTATGAACATAATATTTGTTGAAAGAAATTTCAAATAATATAAATAAATAAAATATTTTTTTAAGTTCGTCTGATCACTGTGTAGTAGGTGAATTTTCTAGTGCAGGAGGCTTGTGCTTATCAATGGGGAGTAGCTGAAGAGATAAAAGATGATTATCTTTATGGATTTTATACTATATATAGATGTATGCAACATTTAAATTTATTTAGAGATGTGACGTTTGAATTGAATAATGCTGTGTGGTAGCGGTTAGGAATACTATCAACCCTTACTTTACTTGTGGATGTCGTAAAAGACGACTAAGAGCCTTATAACGACTTGGGCCAAATCTATATGATGCCGTTTGGTCAACAATTACATTCCCAAGGAGGGTTCAAGTCAGGCAGGCGGCCGGTTATAAAACTATTGGCAATAACTTTTACAATATGTGCTTAGAAAGAAGAGTACATATTGTATCGACCCCAAGTAATTAGGATACGAGTAGGAGAATGGTGAATGATGATGACGTTTGATTTGAATAGTACATTAAGAATATAAAGTGACATTCATTTCTTTCTCGTAGATATCGTATTAATTAAATTAGTAAACCCTTAGTTCATCATACTTACTGCTTTTATCATTAATTAACTTGGAATCGTCACAAAATATATACATATATATATATTCATCCGTGTCGATTTTTTTTCTAGCCTATCATTACAAGTAGGACTAGTAGGTTCACCTGTTTTTGTTTTCGGGAGCGGTCCACTTCCACACTGTATATACATATACATATGTATATATATACATATATATATATATATATATATATATTCTGCTTCCATCGCGATGGAAACTTGAAATGTCTACGATGCATCGTAGACATTTCAAAAGTTTTAGCAATAGTTTTATGACCGATCGCCTACCTTATGGCATATAATTGTTGACCAAACGGTATAGAATGTTGTTAATCCAGGTCTGTGGCAAGCTCTTAGTTTTCTTTTACGACACCCAAGAGCAATGTAAGTATTGGTAGTATTCATAGATATCACTACACAGGCATGTCAACACGCCTGACTAGGATATATTAGGACAATTGTTATTCCATCGTGACTTTGGTTCGTGTACAATAATGAGTCGTATGTACTCTTTAATCATCATAATATTTATCATTCAGTACATTCATTTCGCATTCCACTTTTAGTCGTCTCTTTTCACCATAGAACGCCACACAGCATGTTCATTTTGTGGTAAGATTATTGCTGTAGTTGTGAAGCTGCATTTCTCAGGAAAACGTTGCTGCGTTCTTTCTATTATTCCTGCCCCGATCTTTACGGCTCGTACTGTAGAACAGAGGAAAATCAAGATGAATATGTAGAGTTCAATTTCTATGCTGAGGAAGGCAAGTGTACATTTCTCTTATATGTAAATAAGGCAATATGATACAAAATTGACGAATAAGCCAAGAAACAAAAGGATGTATAACTGTAATGACCGCAGCACTACAAAACCATGAAAACGACAGAATATAAGAAGGCCTGAGTATATGTGAGCCCTAAACTTTGCAATGGTTTTGCAATAATAGGTGCGGCACCAACGTCTGAACGCAACAGCAATTTCTCATGTTGCGTGTAGTGTATATCCGGATGTAACTTGCAGACTGTTTAATATAAGGTTTCGCTCGTTACGCCAGAGATAATAACTTATTTCTATGAGTATAGATAAAAGTCTACAAATAATAATAATAATAACGCTTAGAGCACTAATAAATAATTTGGAAAATCCAAAAGTGCACGCCTCATAATTTTTATATTATTTATCATTTACTATTAGTCAATGCCAGAAATGAAAATAAAATTAAAGAAAAAAAGCAAGCTGTTTATTATTTGCTAAAAAATGCAACACACTTTTAATTATAAAATTGGGACTGTGATAAAAACGGGCAGATTTAATAATTATGGTGTAAAGTTTTAATGTTAAAAATAGATAATTATGTACGATATGGAATTATTTTGTTGTTGAAGATTAATAAAAATATCGTTAAAGGTTACAATGAACTTATAAAGTGTTATATGTCTGATTAGAGTTAATTTATTTTTAACTTTTTAGTTTATTATATTAGCAAATAATAAAAGCTTGTTTTTAAAAATATATTTTTCTTTAATTTTATTTTTAACTTTTTAGTATTTTTATTATTCGTGTTGTTCCCACAAATATAGGACAAAAAGGGTTCATCACCCCAGAGGTCCATTGTGGAGGGATAAGGGCTTCAGTATAACAGGGTTCGCCCTGGTACTCTGAGGCACAACCTTAGCGATATGGATATATAATCACGGAGTTCTTATGGCCAGGTTCCAGGTCCATCATCAGACCCTGGTTACCATATAGTCTCAAAGTACTCGTCAAGACGAATCAAACGAGCCCAAACTCGATGGAGTTGCGTCGCTTAATTATGGAGTTCCTATGGACAGCTTCCAGGTCCATGATCAGACTCTGGTTTCCATATAGTATCAAAATACTCGTCAAGACGAATCAAACGAGCCCAAACTCGGTGGGGTTGCATCTTTTAATTACGGAGTTCCTATGTCCAGCTTCCAGGTCCATCATCAGAACCTAGTTACCATATAGTATCAAAGTACTCCTCAAGACGAATCAAGCGAGCCCAAACTCGATGGGGTTGCGTTGTTTAATTACGGAGTTCTTATGGCCAGGTTCCAGGTCCATGATCAGACCCTGGTTTCCATATAGTAACAAAGTACTCGTCAAGACAAATCAAATAAGCCCAATTTCGATCGGGTTGCGTCGTTTAATTACGGAGTTCGTATGGCCAGCTTCCAGGTCCATCATCAGGTCAGCTCTATGTCACAATAATATTGCATTGTCATCTAATTTATACATGCATGCAAAATTTCAGCTCAATCGGAAACCGGAAAGGGGATCAAATTTAACTTGCAAGATTTGATTACAGACAACGGGGCAGGTGAAACTAAATAAAAGCTTGTACATACTCGTAATGAAAGAAAAAAAAAACTTTAGATATTTTGTGCCATTCTCGACGTAGAGCTAAACATATAGTATAGGCTGAATGGGATTTATTTCCTTTGCTTGTCCGAATGGACGAACAAAAAATATAACGAACCCAATTTTCATAAAGTATACATACACTAATGACTAAGCAGTTTAGTTTTTTATTAATTGCAATTAAACGACAAAGAATTACCAAGCCATTTTCGAAAGGAAACAGCGCGTTGCGATTATGAAGCTTTTAATAAAAGAAAAACTTCGATACATTCATTTTTACGGTCGACAGAATGCCAAATACTTTACGGTAACATCCGGACGGCCTCGAATATTTTTATTAATCAACTTTTTTCTTACTTTAAACATAATAATTGCTTTTTAAAAATATCAAATACGTTTAGACGATTGTTTTTTCTTGACATGTGTATAATAATATTATCCTATAAGTGCAATGTGAGAAAAATACAATCATTTTTAGGTTTGAAAAGTGCTTGATTTTCATAAGTCGAGAGTAGAGCAAGACCTCAACGCTTCGCTTATGAGGCGTGCAATATTAATTCGCACGACCATTATTCTTGTCCATGTCTCGTTATAAAATGCGCGTAAAGATTTTCATGTACGGTTTCCTTTACGTCAATGTTGCGAGACTTGACTGATGTACGGCTTCTTATAATATATTGCTTACTTTGAATAACACAGTTCTATCTAGTTGTATTAAAAATATGATAGGTAGCAAATACCAGTACCTCTCTTAGAAATATATCAGCGAACAAATTTTGATTTAGTAATTGTAATTTCCGTGTGATGACGGAGTAAGAATACAATTCACCATCTCCTATCTTGCCCGTGGATAATCGTATGAGACGACTAAGGGATATAAAACGCATATAAGATCTATGCAAGACAAGAAAAATTCGAAACAAACCTCTATACCAACACGTCTGACCAGCGTGGTATAGTAAGTCAGTTTCCCACCCTTTACGGCGGAGACTCGAGTCCAACAGTGGGACATATATGAGTCGAGATAAATGAATGAATTGTAATTTTCCGTTCGTGTACTTTAAGGATGGAGAATTTTCTTATCTAATATCCATCAGTGTAAAAACACAGACATATTGTGTGATTTATAACACACTATCATAGTCCGGAGCGTGCTCGTTCGCGTCCCCTGCCAGTCTAATTAGACTGCTAATCCGGCTCGATATGCGTACCGCAATGCGGGTTAGGGCGTCCCCCGGAGGCGACGCGTACCGACCCGCCCCCGCCGGTACGAACATCGGCAGTTGCGGCGATGGGGGCCGCCACCCATCACGCCTTGCCCAGTCAGGCGAGTCGAGGAGAGCAGAGTGCTGGGTGGGCACGTGGAATGTAAGAGGTTGTGTGGAAGGTAAGTTGCACGAGCTGATATCCGTCATGGCGGACAAACAGCTAGACGTGCTCTGTGTAACAGAGACCAAGCGAAAGGGCAGCGACGCCTGCGATCTTCCTGGTGGCGGGATGGCTCTGTGGTCTGGTGAACCACAGAGTGATCGAGCCAGCATGGGGGTAGGAGTGCTGTTGTCCTCTCGCTTGGCCTCAGGTGTGAAGGATTACGGAATGTATGATCCCAGACTTCTTTGGGTCCGTATAAAACTAGGTGTCACCAAGGTATTCATGGTTGTAGCATATGCTCCCGTAGGATCCTCGGTGGCATCAGACCTAGAGAAGTTTTCCAACATAAGGACGTCCATATGTATACATGGAGAAGGAATGAACAGAAAAGTATAATAGATTTAATTTTGGTAGACAGTCGCCTCCGAAGCAAAATATTGGACGCAAGAGCCTACAGGGGCCCCACAGTCGGCCCACACTGGCGAGAGCGTGTCCACTTCGGAGGGCTTGAAAGAATAAAGGTTGAAAGGTTGCAAGAAGAGTGTGTAAGAGAAAAGTATGCAGAGGGTGTCCGAGAACGGCTGACGATGGCAAGCCAGCCGCAATCGGACATTGAAGAATGCTGGAGAGTATTGAAAGAGAGTATGGTAGATACAGCGAAAGAAGTATGTGGAAGTTCAAAGAAGCATAGAAAAACAAATGGTGATGCATGGTGGGATGCGGAAGTGGCAGCTTCCGTAGAGCAAAAGAAGAAAGCGTGGCTGGACTATGTCTCTTCTGTGAATTTGAATGACAGTATGACTGAACAGAAGAAAGAAATATATCGGCAATGTAAGAATGACACCAAGGCCTAAGTGAAAGAGAAACGTGATAGAGTAAGTATGAGTGCAGAAGATAGGCTGACTAAAAACTTCGAGGGTAACACCAAACTCTTTTGGAGCGAGGTGAAGAAGTCTCGGTGTGGTTGGTCAGCCTTCAGAATGAATAAAATAAGGTCTAAAGGTGGAGACATTCTTACACAAACACAAGACGTGTTAAGCCGATGGAGTGAATATTTTGGCGATATGTATGCGGATGCTACGGTTGGCGCCGGTGTTGCATGTGGTTTAGTAGATCAACATTCGACAACGGCGTCCTCCGATGGCATCAGTATGGATAAAGTTGAATGGGCGATAAGAAGATTGAAAAATGGTAAGGCAGCGGACATTGATATGGTGTCTGCCGAGGTGATCAAGCTTGGTGGCTCCTGTGTCTGGAAGGCGTTCCTGTTGCTCCTCAATTTATGTTGGAGTTCGGGAATGGTTCCCGGGGACTGGAATGGCGCAGTCATCGTGCCTTTGTTTAAAAACAAGGGTTCACGTTATGACTGCGCAAATTACAGAGCCATAAGCTTGACCAGTTTGGCAGCAAAAGTGTATGGTAAAATTATTGAAAGGAGAATGAGGATGGTGTCCGATGGTTTACTGTGTGAGACACAAGGAGGTTTCAGGAGTGGAAGGGGATGCATGGATCAAGTGTTCTCTCTGCGCAACATTGTGGAGAAGAATCTGGCTCTAGGTCAGAGGGTTTTCTGCAGTTTTGTGGATCTGGAGAGAGCATTTGACACGGTTGTACGAAAGCAACTTTGGGACATTTTACCGGAGTATGGTATTAACGGTAAACTGCTACAGGCTGTGCAGTCCAGTTACATGGGCTGTAGAGCCAGTATGCGGCTGGATGATGGAATGTCGCCTTGGTTTGACGTCAATATCGGCGTTAAGCAGGGGTGCGTTCTGTCAGCCAGGCTGTTTATCATATATCTAGATAAATGTCTCCAAAGGTTGAACGATATGAATGTGGGAGTCCAGATGGGCGACTCAGTGGTCACTGCTCTGCTTTATGCAGATGATGCAGTCCTGTTGGCACAGTCAGCGACTGACCTGCAGACTCTAGTCGACACAATGACAGAAGATTGTAAGAAAAGGGGTCTACGCGTGAATGTGAGCAAAACCAAAATAATGGTCTTTGAAAGAGATGAAACCAGAACAGATGTAAGAGTAACAATAGGTAATGATGTACTAGAGCAAGTGGATGAATTTGTATATCTTGGATGTGGATTTAGCCGAGATGGAAGGTACACCACTGATATAGAGCGAAGAGTGAATGCGGGAAATAGAGTGAACGGAGCGTTGGGGCAACTTCTCGGCAGCCACCACCTCAGCCAGAAGGCACGTGTAGCAATACATAACGCAGTGCTTGTCGCAACATTACTGTATGGAAGCGAGAGTTGGGTATGCAGAAAAGAGTATGAAAGTAAAATTAATGCGGTCGAAATGCGATCTCTGCGGAAAATCTGTGGAGTTAGGCTGACCGACCGCATTCGTAACGACGACGTAAGAGAGCGAGTAGGTATGAAAGAGAGTATTGGTGTAAAAATGCGAAAGGGAATGCTCCAATGGTTCGGACATGTGGAAAGAATGCCGAACGAACGTCTGGTTAAGAAGATATACAATGCGAAAGTGGAAGGCTGTAGTTACCGAGGGAGACCGAGACTAACCTACCTAGACCAGATCGGTCATGTACTGAAGGCAGGTGGAGTCAAGAGTCTCCGAAATCGGCGAGCGTGTATGAAGAGAATTATGAATGTTGAGGAAGCGAGTGAAGTATGCAGAGATAGAGTTCTCTGGCACTCTGTTCTCTCTGCCTACCCTGCAAGGGATATGGCGTGATGATATGTATGTATGTATGTATGTGTATAACACACTACCGGGGACCATAAAAACTCGAAGTCACTCAAAGTGTCATGTAGAGTACTCGTCACTACCAGTGTTTAATTGATCACGTTAACTCACTTGTCACTATACGTATGCGAAAGTGAGGTTATTGTTTTTTGATAGGATTTCTTAGCCTCAAATTTTGAGCCTATCACCATGAAATTATGCACAAGCGTTATCAAGTGTACAGAGGTGTTAAAGTGTTTCACTTTCAATAACAAAGTGCCTGACTTTCTGACTTAGTTATAGTAGAAATAACTTTTTTAATTTTCATCGTAATAACTCTGCTTACTAATACGAATAAATTATTATTTTTATAATTGTATTGCCTTGTTGCTGGGGTACATAAAAATATTAAAAATCCTTTAGTGCATTGGAAGGTCTGATAAGGGGGCGTCCATTTATTCCGTGAGGTATTCATTTCAAGGCGAATCTTACTAAATCTCACTTGGGGAGAGGGTTTCTTCGCAAATATTACGTAATTTTATTTCAGTAGGAAATGGTTTATATCTGCGTGAAAGTTAAATTAAAGTTAAAATAAAAGTAAAATCTCTTTAAAGACCATTATTTTGGTTTTGCTCACATTCACGCGTAGACCCCTTTTATTACAATCTTCTGTCATTGTGTCGACTAGGGTCTGCAGGTCAATCGCTGACTGTGCCAGCAGGACTGCATCATCTGCATAGAGCAGAGCAGTGACCACTAAGTCGCCCATCTGGACTCCCACATTCATATCGTTCAACCTTTGAAGACATTTATCCAGATATATGATAAACAGCCTGTGTCTCACGCAGTAAACCATCCGGACAACATCCTCATTCTCCTTTCAATAATTTTACCATACACTTTTGCTGCCAAACTGGTCAAGCTTATGGCTCTGTAATTTGCGCAGTCATAACGTGAACCCTTGTTTATAAACAAAGGCACGATGACTGCGCCATTCCAGTCCCCGGGAACCATTCCCGAACTCCAACATAAATTGAGGAGCAACAGGAACGCCTTCCAGACACAGGAGCCACCAAGCTTGATCACCTCGGCAGACACCATATCAATGTCCGCTGTCTTACCATTTTTCAATCTTCTTATCGCCCATTCAACTTCATCCATACTGATGGCATCGGAGGACGCCGGTGCTAAATGTTGATCTACTAAACTACATGCGACACCGGCGCCAGCTCGAGCATCCGCATACATATCGCCAAAATATTCACTCCATCGGCTTAACACATCTTGTGTTTGTGTAAGAATGTCTCCACCTTTAGACGTTATTTTATTCATTATGAAGGCTGGTCACAGTGAATGCGGGAAATAGAGTGAATGGAGCGTTGGGACAACTTCTCGGTAGTGACCACCTCAGCCAGGAGGCACGTGTAGCAATACATAACGCTGTGCTTGTTCCAACATTACTATATGGAAGCGCGAGTTGGGTATGCAGAAAAGAGCATGAAAGCAAAATTAATGCGGTCGAAATGCGATCTCTACGGTAAATCTGTGGAGTTAGTCTGACCGACCGCATTCGCAACGACGACGTAAGAGAGCAAGTAGGTATGAAAGAGAGTATTGGTGTAAAGATGCGAAAGGGAATGCTCCGATGGTTCGGACATGTGGAAAGAATGCCGAACGAACGTCTGGTTAAGAAGATATACAATACGAAAGTGGAAGGATGTAGGTACCGGGGGAGACCGAGATTCATCTACTTAGACCAGATTGGTCACGTGCTGAAAGAAGGTGGAGTCAAGAGTCTCCGAAATCGGCGAGCGTGTATGAAGAGAATTATGAATGTTGAAGAAGCGAGTGAAGTGTGCAAGGATAGAGTTCTATGGCACTCTGTTCTCTCTGCCTACCCTGCAAGGGATATGGCGTGATGATATGTATGTATGTAAAATCCCTTTATACCCAAGTACAAGTTTTGAAAAATCTCACGTGAGATTGGGGAAGGGAGGGGTTCGAGAATAATCCTACGATATCTCACCAGGGGGGAAGGGTGTCAAAAATCCTCAAAAATGCCTCGCGTAATTAATGTAAGCCCCCTAAGCGTACTCGCTAGTAAGAACAGTACGCAGTAAATGTAATAATATATTTTTTGTGGCATTTGGTGGTAAATGAGTACGCACCACCTATGATGAAAAATAACTGGCGTTCAATGGAGGGAAAAATAAAAACAGAAAAGAGGCGTTTCATTCTCTGGCTCTCTTGCTCACCGAGAGAAAATTGACGACTGAGCACTAGCAATCTGCTGCTGAGCTACTAGCAGATTGCTACTGCTCAGATGTCAATTTTCTGCTAGAGTCTGTTACCACTCGGGGTGAGCTGGCCAATTTATGACTATGCAGCATAGCTCATGTTTATGAAATTCTTAAAACAGGTTATCATCTCAGTTCATAAACGTCCTACTACTGACCTCGCGTCTCCTCCACAATGGGAGGAAATGGAACTACTACACAACGTCTATACGAGTATATATTGACTTTCATTGACTCGTCTTTTACGATGGGCAAGAAATAGAATTGTTCTTACTCTGTCACCATACGGATAGTGACAAATACTTATCAAGAATGTATAATATTTACCAAGAATATGTGCGTATAAAGAATATTACCAAATATTGTCATAGACTGTCTAACCTAATGTTATGTAAATAACAATCAAATATTCGTTATTTGTCAATTGAAGATTTAGGCAAACTGCTATTGATACTTTTATAGTGGTTGGACTCGATTCCACGTATTAGATGATGATGAAATAATGCAATTTGCGTATATTTTTTTTAAACAATCGTACATTTTCGATTAGCAGGAGGTGAACTAGAATAGCTAGAAATAGCAGTAGGTGGTAAGCCTACTGCTATTTCTTCATTTTAATGATAGAAACTTACTTTGACTTATATAGGAACTAAACAAATTCGGGCGCGAGCAATCACACAAGTTTTTTGAAGTGAAAACTTCTTTTGGCGCACGGCACACACATTTTTTTTTGTAGACTGTAAGTGAGGCTGGTCCGTCACGCTCTGAGGTGAAACGGTCAGATGCTGTGTGTTGTGTCGCTGTGTTTTCTATATTCAATTTATATTTAGTAATTGTTATTATTAATTATCATCAATTATTCAATAGTTTTTATGATTATTTTTTTACGGCTGGCTATGGTATGGTCACACCTATACATACTCCTTGGACATGCATTTTAATATTTTTTTTTCATAGGTTTAAGTTTTCACTTCTGCCGGCAGTCTTCGTGACTGCTTTTTAGGTATTGTCGTGTTGTAATTCGAATGATAGTGCTTCTTAAAAACTGATAATGAATGCCCTCTTAAGAGGGTTTTTTCTTTTTTTTTAAGTTACGGTATGATCATTTGACCTCATATTCAGGTCAGGAGCATGATTATTTGCGTCCGCCCTATCGTGGCTTATGCCAAATGTGGGCGGACCGAGCGCTAAGTGTCGACAGCTGTACGCGGGGGTCGTCCGGTCGATGGCCCTGTACGGCGCACCGGTGTGGGCGGGGTCCCTGACCGTCGGACTTAGGGTTCTACTGTGGCGACCACAGAGGGCCATGGTGGTCAGGGCTATCCGTGGGTACCGCACGGTGGCGACGGAGGCGGCGTGCTTGTTGGCCGGGATTCCCCCGTGGGACCTGGAGGCGGAGATGTTCGCCGACCTGTATCGGCTAGTGTCGGTGGTGCGAGCGGAGGGCGGTCCGGTCTCATTGAGGAAGCTCAACGCCTGGTGCGTCGACGCCCGCCGAGACGTCATTGCCCATTGGGCAGTCCGGCTGGAGAGGCCTCGTTTCGGTGTGCGGACGGTGGAGGGCTTCCAGGCAGTGCTGATGCAGTGATTAGAACGGCGGTACGGGGTGCTCTCCTTTTCACTGGTGCAGGTTTTGACGGGGCATGGGTGCTTCGCCAAATACCTGCACACGGTCGTCCGGAGGGAGAGTACACCGTCCTGCCACCACTGCGATTGCGACGAGGATACGGCGCAGCATAC
This sequence comes from Lymantria monacha, assembly GCA_905163515.2. Taxonomy (NCBI): domain Eukaryota; kingdom Metazoa; phylum Arthropoda; class Insecta; order Lepidoptera; family Erebidae; genus Lymantria; species Lymantria monacha. The sequence continues at coordinate 32,028,970 of LR991093.1, forward strand.
GCTTGAGGCTTGTGCCGCTTAGGCAGTGCAGCGCCGTGAACTCGTCTCAGTCATCGGTGCCGACCTGACGCCGCCGACCATCGCCAGGGCGATGCTCGACAGCGTCAGGAACTGGGACGCGGTCTCAACCTTTCGCGGGGCAGTAGTCTCGCGGAAGGAGGCGGCGGAACGTCTCCTCGACGACGCGTTAATCTATTAATTAATAATGTAATTGGTTTAATTAGTTGATACATAATACATATTTATTATGGATTAAAAGAAGGAAAGGGAGATCCACCACTAACCCACGTTTAATTAATACACTGCACACTTTAATAAAGGAAGGAATACGGGCAAGGATTAAGATGGAATAGGAAATAAAAAAACCTACTTACTCCGATGTGATGAACAACCTCCAGACCTTCAACTTACACTTTTTCATAGAACTTCGAATATAGATTCCACTCGGGTTTCGCCTCTGAACGAGGTATTCTCAGGATGCCTCGGCTTTAAACAGTAAATAAAGCTCTCCATAGCCGTTCTCTTTCTGGATCTCTTTCTCTTCATCTTCTTTTTGGCTACTATTATATTTTATTTTGAGATTCACTCCTCTAGTATTTTAGCGTCACATACATTTGTAATTATATATTCCATATCATTTTGATAATTTGATTTTGATAGTTATTATAGTGGTAGTGCCACGCTGTTAGTAGTTTTCTGCTTACAGCTGCGGGCTGGTCCGTCCGGGGTAGTACTACACTCTCTCAGAAGATCGATATCTGAGTAATGACAACGTGCTATTGCGCTTCGTTCGGTAAGGGAGAGAGCCGGAAGTCCAACTGGATGGATTCGGGGTTTTCATTGGTAGGCAGCGGCCTAGCTATATATACCCTTGGTATAGCAAAGGTCCATGGGCGACATTGCCACTTAACATCAAGTGTGCTGCTTGATCATCTGCCACCACAAACACCACCACCACTGGTATTGTAAGGGTCCATAGGCGGCTATAACACTTACCAGGTACATCAGGTGTGCTTCTCGCTTGTTTGCTACCATTAGCAATAAAAAAATTTGAACAGATCAAGTTTGAATTCAGCTCGGAGCAGGAAATCATGCGGAGACGGAGAAAAAACACTCTCTTTTTTGTGGTTATCGTAAGAATCAATTAAGGAACGAAGTACTTGAAATAAAATACAACAATACTATTGTCTAATCTATCTTATCTATCCTGTTTGATTAACTAGATAGAGTAGTTCAATGTTCCTTCTAGTCTGCAGAGGTCGTTCAAGCCCGGCGGTGGTGCATATATGAGCTGAAATAATGATAATGATCTCTTTTGATAGTAGATCTCACAGCATGAAGCCGAGCAGCCATCCTTTCCCTCATTTACGGAGAGGGCGCTGCTGTCGTCATTTAAATTTTTCTGTTTTTTGGAACGAAGTTCCTTATCGCGCGTTGTGAAAGGGGGCTAGACGGAAAAAATTCTTACGAAAAGTTGTCACGACACTTTTTGCTATAGTAAGCTATTGTAAGCTGTGCGGCGTCGCTCGTCGGCTCTCTTATAGAAAGCAAGCCAGATATTTTCATTTCTATTTCGCATTGAGCAGTGTGGTGTCGCGACGATTTTTTTTATAGATAGAGTGATTCAAGAGGAAGGTTTATATGTATAATATATGCATAATGTACTAGAGAAACACTGATAATTTTAGAGGTTTCTAATGTGATGTCGTAAATAAACACATTATTTTGCGCTTACATTGCAAACGCTGGCTGAACCCTACGAAATAGATCAAAATAAAGTACTACAGTATTATACAGCTTAAAAAGGCCTACAAAAAAGTCCGCGATGGTATATATCTATCTCTTAAGGATAACATACTATATCCATTTTAATACTTTAAAAAATGTTCTATTATAAAACGGTAATTGAAAAGCTATTTACACAAATACTGTATTAATCCTTATCATTTTAAATACATTAGTTGGCTTGAGCATTTCATGAAGATATTTTTTTTCCTTCAGACCATGCAAATTAAATCAATACCTTAAGAGATATAGCAAAATCAAAATAATGCGCAACGAAATTATTTTCGCCCGTGACCGGGCCGCGTGGCCGGCTTGCGTTCGAGCTCGGGGCCGAAAAGTTTTGGTAGTCTAGTGGAATTGTATATCCTATTATTAATATTATAAACGTGAAAGTTTGTAATAATGTATGGATTTGAACATGTTTGTTGCTCTTTCACGTAAAAACTACTGAATGGATTTTGATGAAATTTATAGTAATATAGCTTGCACATCAGAATAACACATAGGCTATAATTTATAAAGATATTTTGCAAATTGGCTAAAATATAACGATAAAAATCGCTTAAGGCAGAAAAAAATTATATAATTAAAATAGAACTTCGTTCCATCCGGGTGTCCCTTGACACCTCCGGTTTTTTTTTGTTACTATTGTACTTTCTTGTTTAATTGACTCATAGGTTTTGCTTCTATGTTTTATATATTTTTTATTTATTTATTTGTTATTTAAGCAGTTTTTATCCATGTGGTAACGGAGGAATAATAGAGTTCACCAACCCCTATCTTACCCGTGGGTAAGAGACAACTAAGGGATATAAAACGCTTTAAGCAAGAGAAGGAAAACTCGAAACAAAGCCCCTATACCAACACGTCTGACCAGTGTGGTATAGTAGGTTAATTTACCTCTCATTACGGAGGAGGTTCGAACCCCGCCTCGACTTGTATGAGCTGAGATGATGACGACGACGATAATAAGAAGCAGTTGTTAATATTACTAATTATGTGTTCTGTATCTCTTCCGTGCTTCTACAATAAATTATTTTTCCTTTTTTCTTTTGATGATGATAAAAATGAACGTATATTTGTTAAGAAGAAGAAGAATTAATCATCATTTGATATCACGCGACACATAAGGCAGACTGACCTTCAATCAGATGAGTCGATGACCTTAAAAAATGGCGCGAATAAATTGGCCACAGAAGACAGAGGATTAACTTTAGTGTAAATTAGTCAAGGTCTGTCTTGTAGACAGTACTCGTAATAGATCGATCGATCATTAATATTATAAGGAACACAATGGTGACAATAAAACAAGGACAGGATATCATTGGTTTAGTTCAAACGTTATTATTTCGACTAATAGCTTTTATATTGATGATATAGTGGGTCAACTGTCGGCATTGAGCCCTAGACCTATATCAGCCCTCGCGGAAGTCGTAGCATCAAGTGAAACTCTTCCATGGCAGACACTGACCGCTAAATTGACGTCACTCGCGAAGAAAGTGGTGTCCCGCGCGCCATCGTGCAGTGCACACCGGTAGGCCGCGAGGCGCGCACGCGACATGGACGAACGCGCTATACCTTAGCCAATAAAAAAAAGTTTAATAAAAAAAAATCGAGATGTCATTCCGAAGATTGCTAAGCGCGGTGCGTTCGGCGCGGGAAGCCATCACTCGCGGTGCACCAATGGCAGATGGACTTTTAAAATCTCTATTATCAATTGTTGTGATATTCTGTATAGCGGTATCGTCTCCGCCGTCGGCTTCGGCTAAGCCGTTTGCGTTCAGTTTTCCAGCGGGTTGGTCATTAGCAGGGTTGGTGGGTAGTGTGGGGGCGAGGAGCGATGAAGCGGAACGCCGGGAGCCGTCGGCAGGGGCGAAGCCGTATACGGGGCGGCGTATCGCCAACGACACGCTGCTGATGGTATACTATCACGACCTGACAGTGGCCGTCGTAGAACTTGGTCCTAACAAGCTGCTGCTCAACTGCGAACTCATTGAGACACAGTGAGTATTAAAATGCTACAATACAAAAATCATTTTTTTTGTCATGCTATGGTTTGGGAATGCTCTATCCGAAGCGTCCAGGGCGACGCGCGACGGACGGCGTACGGCTCCTTAACTTATAGTAGAACTGTCACTACTAGTACTGATTTTTAACTAATGTCCATTTTCACCAACGGCCTCTGTTAAGATAGCACCTAAAGAGATATAATGGCACATAATATTGATGTTATTTTTAGGCATAAGTCTAAGTAATTTTTTTTTAGAAACCATAAACGAGCCTTGAACTAAATCTATGTGTCGTAGTTCAATCTATTTGATTGTAACTGAAAATATAATCTGTGGTGGTTGACACTCGCTAACTTAGTTAAAACTTACTCTTTTTTTTTTGGGGTCGGGTTACGGTCGGCGCACTCCTCGCACCACTCCGTCCGGGGCGACAGAAGCACGTACACCCGCGGCACGTCGCCTTCGTCGTTGGGCCGACCACCGGAGCAGAGTGACTTGACGTCAGTGGCTGGCCCGACGGAATAACCCCTAAGGAGTACCCTCTCCTCGACCGACGTCCTCCCCTCGTGGAGGACGTCGGTCTTTCCTCATGCGGTCGGTCTCTCGGCGGGTGACGGACTAATTCCCCGATACAGTCACCCGAGTTAAAACTTATTCTTACGATAAGAGAAATTATTGTTGTATGGAAAAACCGAAACCAAGTTATAAAGTGGCTTTTACAGAAATTACAAAACCATAAATTATTTTGCGTCTAATCCTTCTAGACAAAGTTAAATATAATTTTATATTTATTTAAATTTAAAATTTATTTTATATAAATATTATATACTTTCATATTATGATTTTTTTTTCACATTATTAAAATATATAATCTACTTTTGTATACTTTATAAGTTTATATGCAAATTGTTATCTACATATAATATACCTTTTAAAAGATATCACGCACTGAAAAATAAGTCCTTTCATTTTAGTAGGATTTATCATTTACTGCTGCTTTGTTGCTGTGTGCCAGCGCCTACTAATACTACCAACCCTTACTTTGCTCGTGGATGTCGTAGAAGACGACTAAGAGCCTTATAACCTGGGCCAACTCCATCTGATGCCGTTTGGTCAACAATTACCTACATTCCCAAGGAGGGTTGACGTCTGGCAGGCGGCCGGTCGTTAAAACTATTGCCAGTAACTTTTACATTATGCACTATGAAAGAAGAGTACATATTGTATCGACCCCAAGTAATTGGGATAAGAGTAGGAGAATGATGATGATGAATTTAGTAGGATTTACAAATTACGGAATATCTATAAATTATACGAAAATTTAGAACAATATTTTTTTAAGACCCTGCACTAAGGAAATTTAAGTATTGCGGGAGACTTAACAAAAATACAATTAACAGACACAAATTAGTGTCCTACGTGGAAATCCATGACATTGGCAGAGTTTCGCCGTTATTTTAACCACTACACAGGGGATAGATAAAGAGAAATCTGTGCGACAATCGAACCATCATACTTGGTATGTGAAGTTGTTATTAACCCACGAGAAGCTCATTTAGCAATTACACTAAGGTATTTAGGCGATCAGTAACTAGTTTATACTCGTGACGAAACTTGAAATATGTTTAAATAGGCGAGTTTACTTATAATATATTTTATTTTTGTTAATTTGCAATTAATATTGCATTAGAGTTGCCGTCAATATTAGTAATTATTATAATAATTAGTTCATTAAAGCTCCTATAATTACCACAGCATCTTGGATATTAGGTAACTTAGACAACCCGTGGGCCGTGATCATGGATATTAATTCCTAAAAACTTGGAAATACACATGTTAAATAATATATTATACTAGCTGGCCCGGCAGACGTCGTCCTGCCCGAAGAAACTTTAAGTGATATGTGATATACGACAGCAGCGCCACTTACCGGGTCCAAAGGTGTTTTGAAATCGTCCAGGGACCCATTGGAATACCATAGACAATTTCATCTCAATCGGTTCAGCCGTTTGACATACCGATAACTACGCCACCTAGCGGGTATATTTGCGAATCTAAACCATTCTCGAATCCCCTCGAACACAAACAAAAAAAATTAAGAAAAGCCGTCCAGCCGTTCAGTAGTTCACTGTCAACAACAACAGAAGACAACAACGTACAGAAGAATTATTCGGGCCGGCCATTGACGTCAAGTTCACGCTGCTCCGGTGGTCGGTCCAACGACGAAGACGAGGTGTCACGGGTGGGATACGGGTGAGCGTGCTTACGCTCCTCTGTCGCCCCGGACGGAGTGGTGCGAGGAGTGCGCCGACCGTAGCCCACCCAATAAAAAAAAAACAGATAAATTATATATAATAATATAAAGATGAAAAAAAAACCTTAATTTAGTTTATCAGGATTATTAGATTAAAAGATTAATCGAAATGACAATATGACGGGCGATTTTGTAAAGTCCGTAGACATTAAGCTAATTGAAAAAAGAAAAAAAATGGTATTCGTTATTCAATAATAGAAGGATTTTTTTTTTCTGGCATAGGGAAAAGTAATATTGCGCTCTTGAATTGTATTCATTTCTTTAGTGTTTTGAAGTGTTATATTGAATAATTTTGCTTGTATTTTTTGTAATATAATAGAATTAAAATGCTGAAGTGTAGTGAATGTGATAATTATATCACATTCACTACAAATTAAATGATTTACATGTATTTTCATGTTTTGTCAAAATTACCAGAAAAATCATTAATTTAGTTTTCAGCACCCAATTAATGGTTACGACTTGACGTACTGACGAACACTGACTATGAATAAGCTATTGAATTTGAAGAAGTGTTAATAATTTGTAAAGAAAATTGTATAAGACTTGGCTGTATGGGCTTTGTTCCCTTTGTCCAAATAGACGAACACAGCCAAGGACTTTTCGCGGGAATCTTGAAACGTCATGTGGTGGTCTTGTACTATATTCGATATCTTAATGTTTTAACGTGTTATATTAGATAATTTTGATGACATTTTATGTAATGTGATGTGAAGGAACTGCTGAGATATAGCGAATGTGATATAAAAGTGCTTTACAACGTTTTCGTTTTCCACCAAAATTCCCAGAAGGTACCATTAATGCGCCACCACTTGGTAGCTTTGATGTCTGACGTCGTAAAAAAAAGGACATTGCTGAAAATCAGCGTTGTGGTGTTACATTGACATCACAACAACTGCTGAGCAATTATCCTTTTTTCTGCCGCAGCTGAGACGTTCACTCGACGTAATTACTATTATGTCTCCTTATTTAGTTTATAGATTTTATGTGTTTTTCATTTCTCGTTAGGGGTTATTTTTGTTTTTCTGCATGTTCCTAACGTCTTTCCTACGTGGCACTAAATAAATACTTTTCTTTCTTTTCTTCTTATTAATAGTTTTTTTTTTTTTTCAAAAAGACACCTCCCTGCACTAAGGAAAATAATCCTTGTATTGCTGGGGACTTTACAAACATACAATTAACGCAGACAAATTACACCCAGACTCAGAACAACACTTTGTGGATCGCACAAAGTATTGTCCTGCGTGGGAATCGAACCCACGACACTGGCACGGAAGGTCGGTATCTTAACCACTACGCCATCTGTGCAGTCAGTTTGGCCAGCACCGCTGATGGCGACGTTTGATTTATTGTCGGACAATGAATAACTGGACACTGGCAACAATGGCTCATATAACTAGGTGATTGCTAATATATAAAAAGAAGAAGAAAAGAGCCAAAAAAAAATATTATGAAATTATAATCGACCTTCAGTCAAGTGTGAAATCTCGATTTTAAACAGACAATCATAATAGTCGTAATTCATTTTTTTCATTCATCTCAGCTCATATATGTCCCACTGTTGGGCTCGAGCCACCTCCATAATGGGAGGGAAATTGACCTACTACACCATGCTGGTCAGACGTGTTGGTATAGGGTTTTGTTTAGAGTTTTCCTTCTCTTGCATAGATGTTATATGCGTTTTATATCACTTAGTCGCCTCGTACGATCACCCACGGGTAAGATATGGGGTGGTGAATTGTATTCTTACTCCGTCACCACACGGAGAATAATAATAGTAATAATAGTCGTGATAATAAATCATAAATGTATTCTGCCCGGCTCACGGTCCATATACATATTTGTCTATGAATACGCATTTGTCTATTGTAGGGGAGTATTAATTGCAGTGGGCTATGGTCCATAAATCTCTTCGAAGTTTTCTACTCAATAATTCATTAAAAAAATCCTCAATAATAATAATGATGATTAACTTAATAATCGTATTAATTTCTTGAATTTTTTTATAATTTTAAAATGAAGAAAAGAAAGTTCTAGAGGATGCTCATGATATAACAATAAGACTTCCTTATCATATTACACCTTAATCCTATCTCGTATTTCTTCTTTTCTTGAGGTGTGCGGTATATTAATTAACCGAGGGGAAAGGGTCTCCCTTGTCGTCCTCAATTTTAAAATGATAATGTATTTCCACCATGTATATTGCTTAATTTAATCTAATAATTCTTTCTAACTACCCAAATATTATTATGGCAGAAAAAGCATTTGCATATGTCAGGCGTAGGTTCAATTTTCACACGCAAATATTTATTCCAAGCATAGACAATTTTTATGTTGGATTACACTATTTCTAAAATTCTACGCGATACATTATAATACGTTACGAGTATACGTACGGCGTTACGAGTATAATAGTTTTTAGACTTTTAAAGACAACTTTATGCACCGAGTAAATAATCTTAGTATTACTGGTGATTATTGCTGGTTTATATACTATAACGATAAAAGGAAATGAAAATCATATGAAAATATGTATAAGGATAAAATATGTATGATCCTTTATGTATAAGAGACAAGTGAACCAAGGTCCGTAGACGCTTGGTGAATTATGTCTGGCGTAACGAGGTCCCGCTTCCTCCTAGTACCCGTTACTGATTCATTCACCAACTGAAATATATTGTTCTAACGTTCTTGACATTAAAGCGAAACTGACTTCGTTTGATATATATTTATATATATAGTAAAATTGTAATAGATCGATGTCTGTACATTTTATATACTGATGATAAACTAATGATTTAAAACAAAAATGTTTGTCTATCTGTATATATGTTTGTACAAGTATTACGCAAAAACTATTGTATAGAATTGTATGAAGTTTTCACTTATTGTTAAAGTTATAACTTAAAGCATGGTGTCTAGGATAAAAATATTAGTAAAATTACCAAATAATGAATGTATAAGTCTGTACGTTGACATTGACGATTTGCTGGGATTAGTAGGAATTAAGAGACTTCTTGTTCAGTAGATTAATCTTGCTTTATTTTCTTAAGAGTTGTTTCTTCGGAGAGAAGCACCTGACGACGGTGCCGGTACCACGGTTTGGTCCCGTATTTATATATTTTTGGCCGACCCCGCGATTGGTCGTAATTTTACAGTTGTTCTTGACCAATCACGGAGTCGGAATTATAGCCAATCACAAAGCTCTAAAATTTACTTAAGTACAACGCGGCGTTACCGTTGCGAGAGCCGCGCTTAATTTCAATACAATTAATTACCTTAAGTACTATGCGGCGTTACCGTTGCGAGAGCCGTTTACAATATCTGTACTTACGTGCTATGAAATCTATATTTATTCTTTATTTAATATTGTAAAATCTTATAACTAACTATTTTAATTAATTACAACTATTACAAACTATTCTTAAAACTATTGTTTATCTGCTGTCCCGCACATCTCTCCCGCCGTGCGACTGCGTTGCATCAGGTTCCGGTGCGGGTTCGGCGTCGGTGTACAGCGGCAGGATCACCAATTTCCGCACTGGACGTCTCAGCACTCCACCCTTGGTCCGGATGTCCACAGTTCTCACGACGTTGTCTGGTCCCGGGTATGTTGCGACGACTCGACCCCGTATCCATACGTTGCGGGGTAGGTTGGTGTCCACTACTTGCACCAGGTCGTTGACTCGTACTGCTGCTCCTTTCCCATGGGGCTCCCGCCGGTTTTGGAGTTCGGGAAGATACTCCTTCAACCAACGTGTCCAGTATATGTCGGCTAATCTCTGAGCCGCTCGCCAGCTGGTTTTCGATAGGACGTCTCTGTCGGTGAATTCACCCGGATGTGGCATTCGTCCAGGTTCCCCCAGCAGGAAGTGATTGGGGGTCAGAGCTTCTGGGTCCTCGGCGTTAACTGATACATGCGTCAGCGGGCGGCTGTTTACGGTGTTCTCCACCTCGGCTAGCAGCGTGGCGAGGACTTCTTCTGTAGGATGTCGTTCGTGTAGCGTTGCTGCAAGTGCGGTCTTGACTGAGCGAACCATTCTCTCCCAGGCTCCGCCCATAAACGGTGCTCCCGGCGGTATGTAGCGCCAAGAGATTGTCCTTTTTGCTGCTTCGGTTTCGGTTGCTTCGTCGACTGCTCGTCGTAGTTCTTTGTCTGCCGCCTTCAGGTTAGTGCGGTTATCCGACCAGATTTCCGTCGGACATCCTCGTCTCGCGATCATTCTTCTCAGTGCCATTACCGCGGAGTCAGCGCTGAGTGAGCCGGCTATTTCCAGATGTATAGCTCGTACGGTGAGGCATGTGAAGATGGCTACGTATCTCTTCTGATGTGTTCGTCCGACAGTCACAGAGAGAGGCCCGAAGTAGTCGACCCCGGTGTAAGTGAAAGGTCGTCTGTGGTGAGCTAGTCGACAGGCTGGCAGGTCTCCCGTCCTTGGGTATGGTGGCGCTTGTGTTTTCATTCGACAGAACAGGCACCTTCGCAGTATCGTGCGCGCAATAGGACGTAAGCGCAGCACCCAATACTGTTGTCTGCAGTCGTTGACTGTTGCTTCCACACCTGCGTGATGTAGTTGTCTATGCACTGATTCTATCCAAAGTTTTACTGTATGGTGGTCACCGTCGAGCACCAGTGGGCTTTTGAAGTCCTCCGTAACGTTGCGTGTAGCTTGAATGCGACTCCTGAGTCTTACGGTTTCGTTCACGTATTCGACGCTTAACTGCTTTAGTCGACTCTCTCTGCTGACTGTTCTATTGTTCTTCAAGTCTTCTATTTCAGCGTGAAAGGAGTCCTCCTGTGAGGAGCGCATGAGGAGTTCTTCTGCTTGCTTAAGTATTTCAGCGGGGATTAGTATCAGTTTTCTCCCGCCAGGTACCAGCGTCTTCTGTGTTGTATTTGTGCCCGTTGGTTTGACTATCTTCTTCCAATCTGGATCCTTTTCTTTATTTTTATTCGTTCTTCTATGGTTCACAGATTGTTTCGATGATCTGCAGAGTTGAATGAATTGCAGAACGCGAGCTGTTGAATATCGAAGTCGGTGCCAGCTGGAGAATCTTGAGGGTTGAGGAAGACCTTCCGAGAGTTTCAATTTTCCTTCTCGTATATGATGTACTCTCTCTTCTCCTGAGGGTTCTGGTATTGCTGTTGTAGAGGATTCGGTCGGCCAGGCGTCTTCGGTTTCGTGCAGAAAGTCTGGGCCCTTATACCAACGGTGATCTTTACTGAATCCCATTGGGACGTCCCTGGTGGCGTCGTCTGCTACGTTCATCTTCGTCGGGACCCAACGCCAATCGTTGACTGTAGAGCACTCTTCTATTGCGGCCAGCCGATGAGCTACGTACGGTTTATATGACCTCGACCCAGTCTTTATCCAGGACAGGGTTGTTTTGCTATCCGTCCAGAAGATCTTGCGTTCAGGTTTCCTTTCGTGCTCCGCTATGACCGTTTCTGCGAGTCTGGCGCCCATGACTGCTGCTTGTAACTCCATCCTTGGTATCGATGTTAGTTTCAGGGGTGCCACCTTAGCCTTTGCCATCACGAGCGATATGTGTACTTTGCCGTTCGATGTTACTGCTCGCCAGAATAGGATTGCTGAGTAGGCTGCTTCGCTGGCATCGGTGAAGATGTGAAGTTGTAGAGAAGTGGCATCGCTGTAGTGCAGGTATTTCCTTGGTATGGTTACGTTGCAGAGGTTCTTCAGGTGTGTCATCCAGTTTGCCCATTGATCCGCAAGGTCTTCGTCTATTTCGTCGTCCCACGACGTGCCTCGCCGCCATACTTCCTGTAGGATTTGCTTTGCTCTCACGGTGACGGGCGATGCAAGTCCGAGCGGATCGAAGAGTGACATCACTATCCTGAGCGCTTCTCTCTTTGTTGGATTCTTTCCTTCCAATAATGTCGGTGGTATTCTGGCTAGGTTCAGGTTGAAGGTGAGTACGTCTGAGTCGACCTTCCAAATAATGCCTAGCACTCGTTCCGTTTGTTCCTCGGATGTGTAGAGTTCCATATCCTCTACGTGTTTGGTTTCACCGAGTGCTTCCAAGAGGGCTGGTGAATTCGATTTCCATTGTTTCAGATCGAAGCTGGCTTTCAGATGAATTCTTCTTACATCCTTGGTGATTCTTTCGGCGTCTTCTATGCTTCTGAAGCTATCTAGGTAGTCGTCGACGTAGTGCTTATGGACGATGGCTGCTGCGGCTTCGGGGTGAGTCTCCTCGTGTTGCATGGCATTCAGGTTCTTGACATATATTGCTGTTGAAGGCGAACACGATGCTCCGAATATTAGTGACGTCATTCGGTATTCTTGTGGTGGTCGATTATCACGTCGGTTCCCTCGCCATAGATATCGAAGCGAGTCTCTGTCTTCGGATCGGAGCTTCACTTGCATGAACATTTCCTTGATGTCAGCTGTGACTGCGATCTCGTGCTGTCTGAACCGCATGATTACGCCTGGTAACGATTGTAAAAGGTCCGGCCCCTTCAGTAGCATGTCGTTGAGGGAGATACCCTTAGTCTTGGCTGCAGCGTCGTGAACCACTCTCAGCTTGTCTGGTTTCATGGGGTTAACTACACCGAAGTGAGGTAAGTACCACGTCCTGTTCGGCGTTTTCTGTGCTGGAGCTAGTTCAGCGTACCCCTTTGTGATGAGGGCTTCCATCTGTTCTGTGTACTTCTGTTTCAACGTAGGATCACGATCAAGCTTCTTCTCGATGTTGACCAGCCGCTTCAGTGAGTTGTCGTAGTTGTTCGGGAAGGTGACGTGTTCGTTACGCCAGAGTAGGTTGGTTTCGAATCTTCCGTTTTCTGTTCTGGTCGTCGCCTTCTCAAGTATCCGTAGCGCTTGTTCTTCAGGATCGGACTTCGGTCTTCTAGGATTTAAGCAGAGGGCGTCCATTTCGAAGTATTGTTTCATCATCTTTTCTAGGTTGTCCTCTGGTTCTTCGGTTTCTTCTACTATGTGTGACACGAAGTTGATGCTGTGGCTGCGGTTGCGTGTTTGGCTGCCATGGAGTACCCAACCCAGCGGTGTTAGTGACGCCACTGGTTGGCCCCTGTCTCCTTTCCTGACCTCGGATGTTAGCAGTAGATGCCAGTTGTCTTGCCCGATGAGTACTAAAGGCTTGGCGTTCGGATAAGCGAGGTACTTGCTGATGTCTGCCAGGTGTTTGCATCCTTCCACTATTGTTCCTGAGACTTGTTGAGACGAGACGTGTAGATTTTTCACTGTGCGCGCTTGTACTTGTTCCTCGTGATTGTTGAGCCCTTTTATATTGATGGTGACTCTTCGTGAAGTCGATTCCGAAGTCTTCATGTCGTTGATGCCTTCTATCTTCAATGGGTCTATGGGACCGGTTGCTCCTATGGTGTCGACTATGTTGTTGTCGACCAACGTCACTGTTGACCCGTCGTCCATCAACGCGAAGGTGTCGAAGGATCCCTTCGGACCTCGTATCTGTACTGGTAGAATCTTCAGATAGGATTGTTTCTTCTTGGCTGACCAGGTGGAATTAATTGCTTCTACGTGGTGCGTTTCCTGACTCTCTTCAGTGTCTGTCTTTTCTATCTTCTTAACGTAGTGTAACAACTTGTGGTGAGTATTCCCACAGTCGTTGACACCACACGGCTTGGTTCGGCAGTTGTGAGTCTTGCTCCTATATCGAAGACATCTGAAGCACAGGCGTTTATTCTTCGCTACATCCCATCTTGAATTTTCATCTAATTGTTTGAATTCTTCGCAGTCAGATGTGGTATGTCCCGTTTCATCACACACTGGACACTTCGGTGTATAAGTAATATTGTTGACCTTCTGCGTCCTTTTCTGTATAGTGGTCGGTGGATATATTTTTTCCGTAATATTGTTGACCTTCTGTGTTCTTTTCTGTATAGTGGTCGGCGCGTGTGACGTCACTGGTTCGGGCGCCGCGTACGGTGCGCATAGGTCGGCTTCTTGTTTGAAAAAGTTTTCTAACTTCATAAGATCCGGGCTGTCTTGCGGTTGTTTCGCCGAGAAGTCGTAATATCTGTAGCGGAGTGTCGGGGTAAGCTTGTCTATGACGGCTTTCGTAACTTCGGGGTTGTACAAGTAGTTAGTACAATTTAGAGTCTTCAGGGTTGCCACGATGTTGGATATTTTTGTCGCGTAGATGCAGATGTCTCGTGGTGATTCTGTGAGGCGCGGTAGACCACGGAGCGCTTCCATATTCATCATTGCGATTGCTTCTGGTCTTCCAAATCGGGACTCCAAAGTCTTCATCACTTCCATCGGATGAGCGTTGGTGATCAGCAGACCATCGACGGCTTCCTTCGCTTTACCCCTCAAGTTTCTTCTTAGGCGGTTAGTATTCTCCACTGTGGTGAACATTTTTTCAGTTTCGTAATACGCGGCGCGGAACGGTAGCCACTCTTGATGTGACCCGTTGAACGTTGGTAGCTCGATGAATTTCGGTCGGTGTGCAGCTTTGATGGCGAGGGTGATGGCGTCGGTCATCATCTTGACGTCAGATTGCACTCCCGCCGGTGTCTGTAGTGGCTGCTGCGGTTGATGATGCTCTTCGGTAGGTCTGGCTGGAGTCTGCGGCTCGGTGCTGGCGATCACTGGGTCTTCCACTGGGTGGGTTTGATGCGCCTGGTTCTTCAGCCAGTTGTCCACTCGTTCGTTCGCGTTCGACTTGGAGCAGATTGAGACATCATCTTCTTCATCATCATTGCTATCTTCGGTTTCTAGTGCGGCGAGGCGTGCGGTGGCCAGTTCGACTTGTAGACGTAATAATTCTTCTTTAGCTTTCGCTATCTTGTACGCCTTAGTCTTGCTATGGGTAGATACCCCCCCACCCCCCTTCTTGTTAGAGGGCCGAGGATTCGGTGGTCCACTCGGCGGCGACGGGCCGACTATATTCTTCGCTCGTTTCACTGTATCGGTTTCTTGACGAGCCTCTCTTCGATTTTCGGTGACCGTAGTAGGCGGCTTCATGTTCGTATCCACGGGCAGCGTCGTTGCGGTCGAGTAGGCGACGGCGTCGGCGGGGGACGAGGTAGCAGCGGGCTCGGCGGTTGCAGCGGCGGAGACGGCGGATTGGGCGGATTGGGCGGTCGCGGCGGAGGCTTCTGTACGTTCGGTTGTTTCCGTAGCGACGCTTGTTTCCCCGCTGTATTCGGTTGCCGAGGTAGTTGCGGTGTTCTCAGACGACGACTGAGTTTCTGTAGGCTGCTTGCGACCTTTTCCCTCGGAGCGTGTGACCGGCATACTTGCAACCAGTGGCTTCTTACTTGCTGTTTAGACTTTGTCTACCAATAGATAATAATTTTCTTCGCTTCCCACTGGATCCGGCTCGGTAAGGACCATTAAATGTACGTTGACATTGACGATTTGCTGGGATTAGTA
The DNA here is from genome assembly GCA_905163515.2 of Lymantria monacha. Taxonomy (NCBI): domain Eukaryota; kingdom Metazoa; phylum Arthropoda; class Insecta; order Lepidoptera; family Erebidae; genus Lymantria; species Lymantria monacha. The sequence goes on from LR991093.1 coordinate 32,044,461, forward strand.
GGAATTAAGAGACTTCTTGTTCAGTAGATTAATCTTGCTTTATTTTCTTAAGAGTTGTTTCTTCGGAGAGAAGCACCTGACGACGGTGCCGGTACCACGGTTTGGTCCCGTATTTATATATTTTTGGCCGACCCCGCGATTGGTCGTAATTTTACAGTTGTTCTTGACCAATCACGGAGTCGGAATTATAGCCAATCACAAAGCTCTAAAATTTACTTAAGTACAACGCGGCGTTACCGTTGCGAGAGCCGCGCTTAATTTCAATACAATTAATTACCTTAAGTACTATGCGGCGTTACCGTTGCGAGAGCCGTTTACAATATCTGTACTTACGTGCTATGAAATCTATATTTATTCTTTATTTAATATTGTAAAATCTTATAACTAACTATTTTAATTAATTACAACTATTACAAACTATTCTTAAAACTATTGTTTATCTGCTGTCCCGCACAAAGTCAGACAAATCAATGCAAGCCAAATTTCCCACACAATTGGTGTTATTTGATTTGTTTGTTTTGTTTTAAAAAACGACGCCACCCCACACTAAGTAAATAATCCTTGTATTGCGGGGACCTTTATAAACATGCAATTAACGCAGACAAATTACACTCAGACTCAAATCAAAACTTTGTGGATAGCAAAAAGTAATATTCTGCGTGGGAATCGAACCCCCGCTACTAGCAGGGAAGGTCGGTATCTTAACCACTACGTCATCTGTGCAGTCTCTAAAGTGTGTGCATGCCTTATTTTACCCCTACTGTCCCACTTTTTAGAGAAGGACTCTCTGGTTAGATTTGTAGTCCAATAGTTGAATTGACTTTACATTACATTCTGATTACTTCATGATATCAAATATGAAATTAAATTTTATTTTAGATTTTGTCCGTCCATCCTGTCGTGATAATAAAAAATGAAAATCGGTTACAATAGTTTGTATTTCATATGTGCAATACTCGCTTAAACATCAGAAAACCCTATCTTATTGATAGCTAATTATTATAATAAACTCATTTGCAAAAAAAACGGGCGGTTTTGATTTTCATTCATATTTAAAAAGATACAATACCAAAAAGGTTTCAATCGTTTGTACACGTTACTGGCCGGTTTTAAAAATGCTGTGGTATTTAAAAAAGTACGTTCTAAATTCAATTTTTCATTTGATGTTCATTTTTACAGAAAACCCCTTTTTATCCTACATTTTTGGCGCAAAGTTCCAGAAGTTAACATCGACTTTCATAACTTTTATTCAATTTTTATCGATTAATTTCATATCCTTGACTGTCAAAGCTTTATTTAATGCTGTTTGGCTGTATCAAAAATGGTAGATAAAGTGGTAAAAGCTACCAAAATTATCGCGCTGCTTGAAGAGGGTTGCAGCCAATGTTTCGTGGCTAGGAGGCTAAATGTTAGTCGCTCGACAGTCCAAAGGACCTGGCAGCGATATCAGGAGACTGGTTCCGTCGAGAGAAGGCCTGGTTCTGGAAGAAAACCATGTACCCAACCACGGGATGATCGTTTTCTTGTGAGTCGCGCATTGAGAAATCGCAAATCTTCGTATGTGGATCTTAAGAACAACCTCCAAGAAGTAAGAAATGTGCATATTAGTCTATGGACGGTCAGGAGGAGGCTTCTCGCTGCCAATATACGCAGTCACCGCCCGGCCCGCGGCCCCAAATTACTCCGTGAGCACAGAGTTCACAGGCTTAGGTTCGCTAGAAATTGTGAATCATGGACTCAAGACGATTGGAATAGGGTTTTGTTCTCTGATGAAGCCAGGATATCTCTGTTCGGTGAAGATCGACGTCGGCGAGTGCTAAGAAGACAAGGAGAACGCTTTGCAGAGGCATGTTTCGAAGAAATCACACCTTATGGTGGGGGCTCTGTTATGTTTTGGGCAGGAATAAATTCAATGGATCGTACAGAGTTAGTCTTCATTGAAAACGGCTCACTGACTGGGCATCGATACATAACGGAAGTTCTAGTTTCTCATGCACAACCCGCATTGGCCGCTCTAGGTGAAGACTCGATTTTTATGGACGACAATGCTCGCGCCCACCGATCCCGCGATGTTAATGCGTATGTGCAAGAGGTCGGCATTCGTCGTTTGGATTGGCCAGCTCGAAGTCCCGACCTCAATCCCATAGAGCATGTCTGGGACGTTCTGAAACGGCGTGTGAGATCAGTACACCCGGCTCCGCAGACCATCAGAGAGCTGAAGAATGTGATTACTGCGGAGTGGGAACGTATTCCGCAAGCAAGTATCCGGGATATACTCGCTAGCATGCCCAGACGAATTCAAGCTGTGATTTTAGCTAGAGGGGGTCACACTCGATACTAAACATTTATCTGCTTTTACTTTATTAAAGAAAAACAAACAAAAAAACTTTTTTATTTTTACTTCATGAGCATATGCACTACTAGCGAATATACACTACTAGCGAGGTTTAGCATTATTTCCCATAAATTGTATCTAAATTTTATGAAATACTGATGAAAACGATTATTTTCTTATTAATTTACCAAATTGTGTGGATAAAACTACCTATAATTATCAAACAAAGAAATATTAACATTTGAAATGGTTCATTGCTTAGGTGCCCGTTTTTTTTGCAAATGAGTGTATATAACACTCTAAAAAATAAATAATAAATATTTTCATACCATGTGCAAATAGTAATATTAATTTAATAATAACGACGTTATATTAAACGTATCTGAATTAAATAAAAGATTATAATTATTATTATATCTTGAAATATATAATTATTAATATATAAGGACTGTCAGTATTCCCGGAGTTTAATTAAATTATTGCTATACTTTTTGTTGAGCAAATTTTCAAGAAATAATAACATTAAAAATACATTTAAGAAGTAATTAAATTCATATTTTCTTTAATCGAATAAATATTATTATTTCTAATGAGCAGTATAATTAATAGTAAGTACGTTTAATATTCTACGCTATAATTACACATTTCATAATTACAAATGGTAATAGTTTTCTCAATTTTATTCTACGACTATTTGATGAATCGAGGGGATTACTTGCCATTACCCAAAGCTAACGTCTGACATGGGAATTATATCTGAGACTTAAAAATGAGCACATACATATTTAATTTCTTATTGCAACTTTAAAACCACAAATAAGTAAGTAAACAAATAAAACCAAATCTAAATCGAATTACAATAACCCAAGAATTGTTTCTACTGTACATTACAAATCTACCAATATCTTTTTTAATTTGCCACTTGGAGTGCGAATAAAATTTACCCCTTCCCTTGCTGCGGGGCCAGTAAAATGGTAATGACTAAGTGATTTAAACAGGCAAACTTGTTTACAGTAGCAAGATTTCGTTATAAAATTTGTAGGTTCAGTTTTGATCCCATTGTGGAGAGTATTGTCCAAAAATAGGATATTTATGAGCTGAAAACAACATAATTACGCTTATAAACTAACGGAGTTAGAATCAATAGAGATAAAATTATATACGACAGAGTACCAAAGTTTAAATTTTATTTATTATACGAGTGCACAGATAGTTTGGTGTGGACATACAATCCCCACGCATTCGATTCCCGCAAATTGTTGTTCCAAATCTGGATGACATTATCCTCATTTTGTGGGGAGGTCTAACTCCAACAGTTGACGTATAATTATATAATAAAAATAAAAAAACCTTTTATTTCCTACCTTAATAAATACTATTAATAAAATATTGCATTTTTGATTTTGTAGTAGGAACCCCTCTCAGGTTAAGGCCTCTTTCAAAGTCTGCCATCTGCTTTGGTCTTGGGCTATCTTTTGCCATTTTGGCCGTTGGCACTTCACGTATAAGTTATATTAATTTATCTATAAGCCCTTGATAAAATCCGGAATACGAAAATCCTTAGAAGAACGGGTGTAACCGACATAGCCCGAAGAATTAGCACGTTGAAGTGGCAATGGGCAGACCACATCGCTCGACGAACCGACAACCGTTGGGGTAGAAAGGTTCTCGAGTGGCGACCACGAATCGGACGACGCAGCGTAGGATGACCCCCCACTCGGTAGACTGATGACATTGTCAAGGTTGCAGGAAACAGTTGGATGCAGGTGGCACAGGACCGTTGCGAATGGCATTCTCGTGGGGATCTCATGGATGGGACTCTCATGTCCAACAGTGGACGTTTATGGGCTGATGGATGGATGGATGGAAGCCTGTAGACTTTCAAAATTAAACAACTCCTCACGAGAATAAAGATCGGGTACCGGTGGTCCGCTCGCACGGCGAAGAGAGAGGATTTTACGGTGGGTCTATGGGGTCACGCGCCGCCTTCTCCGTCACCCCGGACCGATTTGGCGGGGCGAGACGCATCCATAGCCCACCAATAAAAAATAAAAAAAAAAGGTCGGTATTGTGTCAGCACCAGATACTTTAAAAGTACTTCTATATTAAATGATTATGCATCGATCCAATATGTAGGTGCAATAATAACCATTTAACCTCGAACGAGTCGCCACTAGGAGGTACTTAGTAGTCGAAGCGAATATGTTCATACATTTATATAGGCGTTCAAGGACAGCTGTGAATTGACATATTGTCAATTTTTTATGGCATATATTTTAAATATGTCATATATTTTAAATTTATTATAAAAAATTGTATAACTAAAAACTATATCATCATCTCAGCTCATATATGTCCCACTGTTGGGCTCGGGCCTCCTCCACACTAGGAGGGAAATTGACCTACTACACCATGCTCAGTTTTATATCACTTAGTCGTCTCTTACGATAATCCACGGGTAAGATAGGGGGGTGGTGAATTGTATTCTTAGTCCGTCACCACACGGAAAAGAAAACTATGTCGATATGTAAAAATGATAAAACATAAGCGATTCAGTTTTAATAATATATAACAGAGAAAGCAATACAAGTGAAAGACGTAATTTTCTCTATCTCCATACTAGTCTGACCTTTTCCGAGGAAGGGATAGAATATGTCACTTCTAATCATTAAAAAAAATTAAATATTAATTTTTCCGTGTGGTGACGGTGTAAGAATACAATTCACTACCGTTTATCTTACCCGTGGGTGATCGTAAATGTCGATTAAGGGATATAATATGCATATGGCATTTGTGCAAGAGAAGGAAAACTCGAAATAAAACCCTATACCAACACGTCTGACCAGCGTGGTATAGTCAATTTCTCTCTCATTGTGGATAAGGCCCGAGCCCAACTGTGGGACATATGTGGGCTAAGGTGATAATGATGATGAAACATTAATTTTGTAGGTATATTTCCTTTACTATTATAGCACTTTTTTTTAAATTGATGTATATTTGTTTAAACTATTTTTGCGTTTTTTTATTATGTATTTTAAATATTTTTTATAATGTTACATGCTTTTTAAACAATATTAGTATTTTAATAGGATTCAAATATTAAACGTAAAGCGCGACTTATTCACAGGCTTACATGTCGCTTGCCCAGAAGAATAGTGTCACAACTCTAAAAATGACAATTTTCATTATACATATTTCAATTTTCGATGGTGGAAGGGTGTTAATATTATAAGTTCACCCTATCAACTCTTCATCGTCATTCTTAATGATATTATGCTGACGTTCGTGCATTTGGAATCGCTGCTGAACCGAGCTGAAAAAAAAAAAACTTATTTTGACCTTCCTGAAAAATTTTGCTATTTTGAATTGTGACACTATTCTTCTGAGCAAGCGATGTGTTCAAAGTCACTATAGAACACATACCGTTTTGATCTTTAACGTCTTCACAAACTTTCAAATGTATAATATTAGTGAGAAGTATGATACACTCATTTGCAAAAAAAACGGGCGGTTTTGATTTTCATTCATATTTAAAAAGATACAATACCAAAAAGGTTTCAATCGTTTGTACACGTTACTGGCCGGTTTTAAAAATGCTGTGGTATTTAAAAAAGTACGTTCTAAATTCAATTTTTCATTTGATGTTCATTTTTACAGAAAACCCCTTTTTATCCTACATTTTTGGCGCGAAGTTCCAGAAGTTAACATCGACTTTCATAACTTTTATTCAATTTTTATCGATTAATTTCATATCCTTGACTGTCAAAGCTTTATTTAATGCTGTTTGGCTGTATCAAAAATGGTAGATAAAGTGGTAAAAGCTACCAAAATTATCGCGCTGCTTGAAGAGGGTTGCAGCCAATGTTTCGTGGCTAGGAGGCTAAATGTTAGTCGCTCGACAGTCCAAAGGACCTGGCAGCGATATCAGGAGACTGGTTCCGTCGAGAGAAGGCCTGGTTCTGGAAGAAAACCATGTACCCAACCACGGGATGATCGTTTTCTTGTGAGTCGCGCATTGAGAAATCGCAAATCTTCGTATGTGGATCTTAAGAACAACCTCCAAGAAGTAAGAAATGTGCATATTAGTCTATGGACGGTCAGGAGGAGGCTTCTCGCTGCCAATATACGCAGTCACCGCCCGGCCCGCGGCCCCAAATTACTCCGTGAGCACAGAGTTCACAGGCTTAGGTTCGCTAGAAATTGTGAATCATGGGCTCAAGACGATTGGAATAGGGTTTTGTTCTCTGATGAAGCCAGGATATCTCTGTTCGGTGAAGATCGACGTCGGCGAGTGCTAAGAAGACAAGGAGAACGCTTTGCAGAGGCATGTTTCGAAGAAATCACACCTTATGGTGGGGGCTCTGTTATGTTTTGGGCAGGAATAAATTCAATGGATCGTACAGAGTTAGTCTTCATTGAAAACGGCTCACTGACTGGGCATCGATACATAACGGAAGTTCTAATTTCTCATGCACAACCCGCATTGGCCGCTCTAGGTGAAGACTCGATTTTTATGGACGACAATGCTCGCGCCCACCGATCCCGCGATGTTAATGCGTATGTGCAAGAGGTCGGCATTCGTCGTTTGGATTGGCAGCTCGAAGTCCCGACCTCAATCCCATAGAGCATGTCTGGGACGTTCTGAAACGGCGTGTGAGATCAGTACACCCGGCTCCGCAGACCATCAGAGAGCTGAAGAATGTGATTACTGCGGAGTGGGAACGTATTCCGCAAGCAAGTATCCGGGATATACTCGCTAGCATGCCCAGACGAATTCAAGCTGTGATTTTAGCTAGAGGGGGTCACACTCGATACTAAACATTTATCTGCTTTTACTTTATTAAAGAAAAATAAACAAAAAAACTTTTTTTATTTTTACTTCATGAGCATATGCACTACTAGCGAATATACACTACTAGCGAGGTTTAGCATTATTTCCCATAAATTGTATCTAAATTTTATGAAATACTGATGAAAACGATTATTTTCTTATTAATTTACCAAATTGTGTGGATAAAACTACCTATAATTATCAAACAAAGAAATATTAACATTTGAAATGGTTCATTGCTTAGGTGCCCGTTTTTTTTGCAAATGAGTGTAGTACGATTAGGAACCTAGCCTAGTCAATTTGAGTCCTCTATAGGATAAATCTACATATCACACTGATTAACCAGGTTAGCATAAAATTGACTCAGATATTGTAGTAGAAAAATGAACTGAGAATCTAATTTGTTATCTATAGCAATCTGTGATCCCGTTACTTCGATAAAGTATTAATTGAACAAGTTTTATTACGCAATACTCCATTGGAATACCGTTTATGTTGTAAAAAAACAACTGTTCGGCTGGTTTGTAAGTACTTTCTCTGATCTTTGAACAACGTAGCGAGAATCTTGCCACATTATTGCATAGTTATGTCAGAGAATATCGTCATATTGATGGCATGGAACTTTCATCAGTGTGTGTATATGTATTTTGCGAATCTGTTAGGAGCCTATGTCGTCCACATATGCCTTCACAAGCGATTACTAAATACACACATTTGTAATTCTAGATAGACAGTTTAATTATCACAATTTGCATTTAAAATTTCTCAAAAGAATGCTGGTACTCATTCTGGTTTTGATTCCTCAGCCGGTTTTACAGCTCCAATGTAAGGTCGTGACTCATTTTATTCTTAAGCAAGGGATATTTCTTGTTAAGAATAAATACTCATGACGCATTTGTTGTTCCAGTTTGATGTTTGTTACAACCCAAAACTGGAAGTTAGTGTAACATCTAATCAGATGGATAAAGTATTTATTAATAAATGGGAGTCAGTTTTTAATAATATTGTTAGTTGTGCTAGTAGACGATATTCTACACAAATCTCATCATTCTCTTGCACTTATCCCAATTAGTTGGAGTCGACACAATATTTACTCTGCTTCCATCGTACATATTGCAAAAAGTTATTGGCAATAGTTTTATGACAGGTCGCCTGCCTGACGTCAACCCTCCTTGGGAATGTAATTGTTGACCAAACGGCATCAGATGGAGTTGGCTCGGGTCGATATAAAACTCTTAGTCGGCTTTTACAACATCCACGAGCAAAGTAAGGGTTGGTAATATTCATGGCCGCTACCACACAGCGATCAAATAGTGAATCTATTATTAGTATAATCTAAAAATTAAAATATATAAAAAATCTAAAAAATTAATATGTAAATCTAAAAAAAGAAAATAGAATTCATTCGTTATTGGTTCCAATTGTAATCTAAACTATTCTTGAATGCACCTTTACACACACAAAGAACTTAATCAAAATCAATTCAGCCGTTGTGGAGGTGTTTAGTCACATGCAGACGTATGAAAGTATGTAATATATGTATAAAGATATCTAGGTAAGCCTCTAAATGGAAATCATTTAAACTAATGACTTTAATAGCTAAAAAGTAGAAAAAGAAAGCTAGTTGCTCAGTTGTTAATTGTTTGTTGCTTTTTCCTTACTTGGTTATTTTACTTGCGTCATTAGAATAAGACAGCTGTCACTGTCATTGAAATTTTATGAGCATAAATATTTAAATAAGTAATGATGGGACAGCCGCGTGTGGTCTCAGTTCAGAATACTATCTATCTCCAATCATTATAATACTGTAGGAATAACAAAAACCTACTAAGCGGTAACCATAAGGCCACTGAAGGACGGGTCAAAGGATTCAGTACTGGCGGTCCGCTTAAAAGGCCATAGAGAGGTACTATATGACAAGTCACGGGTTTGTACGCCATCCCTTTCGCGCCCCGGCAGGTCTGGACGCGGTATGACCGTACCCTGTTCTAAAAAGTAACCAAGTGAATAGGTACTGGGAAAACTGTATGAGCCGAATCGTCTAATAAACTATTTTCCAATACAATCAAAAGATATTCAAATGACTATTTAGAAGCAGTTTCGACTTCTAAGGCCGCTATACTTTATAGTGGCACTGTTTCTTGATAAGGATTCCTATAAACATTAGGTGATGTCATTATGCCGATATCATAAACTTATCATCATACATAAAAAACATATATATTTATGCGGCGTTTTATAATTTACAGTTATAAAAAGCTAATTAAAAAGATAGTTGTCTATATCGGTTTGCGGACGATAATTTTACGTGATAATGTCATAATAAAACATTGATGGAAAATTGCATACTTTTATGAATTGAACAAACATAAATAATGGGTACCACATTCACTTTTCACTTCACTTTATAAACAGCACGTCAAATTCCTAGAATGCAAGAACGCTTAGGTCGCTCATGCCTCTCTATTGCTTGTTCCGCACTCTCGCTTGCACGCCCGTTTCAGGCGAAACTTGACACTTTTTCGTGTGTGCAGCCAACAGAGACATGTAACAAAAATCGTTCTGTACTATTACATACACACATACATATCATCACGCCATATCCCTTGCAGGGTAGGCAGAGAGAACAGAGTGCCAGAGAACTCTATCTCTGCATATTTCACTCGCTTCCTCAACATTCATAATTCTCTTCATACACGCTCGCCGGTTTCGGAGACTCTTGACTCCACCTTCCTTCAGTACATGACCGATCTGGTCTAGGTAGGTTAGTCTCGGTCTCCCTCGGTACCTACATCCTTCCACTTTCGCATTGTATATCTTCTTAACCAGACGTTCGTTCGGCATTCTTTCCACATGTCCGAACCATCGGAGCATTCCCTTTCGCATCTTTACACCAATACTCTCTTTCATACCTACTCGCTCTCTTACGTCGTCGTTACGAATGCGGTCGGTCAGCCTAACTACACAGATTTTCCGCAGAGATCGCATTTCGACCGCATTAATTTTACTTTCATACTCTTTTCTGCATACCCAACTCTCGCTTCCATACAGTAATGTTGGGACAAGCACTGCGTTATGTATTGCTACACGTGCCTTCTGGCTGAGGTGGTGGCTGCCGAGAAGTTGCCCCAACGCTCCGTTCACCCTATTTCCCGCATTCACTCTTCGCTCTATATCAGTGGTGTACCTTCCATCTCGGCTAAATCCACATCCAAGATATACAAATTCATCCACTTGCTCTAGTATATCATTACCTATTGTTACTCTTACATCTGTTCTGGCTTCATCTCTTTCAAAGACCATTACTTTGGTTTTGCTCACATTCACGCGTAGACCCCTTTTCTTACAATCTTCTGTCATTGTGTCGACTAGGGTCTGCAGGTCAGTCGCTGACTGTGCCAGCAGGACTGCATCATTTGCATATAGCAGAGCAGTGACCACTGAGTCGCCCATCTGGACTCCCGCATTCATATCGTTCAACCTTTGGAGACATTTATCCAGATATATGATAAACAGCCTGGCTGACAGAACGCACCCCTGCTTAACGCCGATATTGACGTCAAACCAAGGCGATATTCCATCTTCCAGCCGCACACAGGCTCTACAGCCCATGTAACTGGGCTGCACAGCCTGTAGCAGTTTACCGTTAATACCATACTCCGGTAAAATGTCCCAAAGTTCCTTTCGTACAACTGTGTCAAATGCTCTCTCCAGATCCACAAAACTGCAGAAAACCCTCTGACCTAGAGCCAGATGCTTCTCCACAATGTTGCGCAGAGAGAACACTTGATCCATGCATCCCCTTCCACTCCTGAAACCTCCTTGTGTCTCACACAGTAAACCATCGGACACCATCCTCATTCACCTTTCAATAATTTTACCATACACTTTTGCTGCCAAACTGGTCAAGCTTATGGCTCTGTAATTTGCGCAGTCATAACGTGAACCCTTGTTTTTAAACAAAGGCACGATGACTGCGCTATTCCAGTCCCCGGGGACCATTCCTGAGGTCCAACATAAATTGAGGAGCAACAGGAACGCCTCCCAGACACAGGAGCCACCAAGCTTGATCATCTCGGACACCATATCAATGCCCGCTGCCTTACCATTTTTCAAACTTCTTATCGCCCATTCAACTTCATCCATACTGATGCCATCGGAGGACGCCGTTGTCGAATGTTGATCTACTAGACCACATGCGACACCGGCGCCAACCGTAGCATCCGCATACATATCGCCAAAATATTCACTCCATCGGCTTAACACGTCTTGTGTTTGTGTAAGAATGTCTCCACCTTTAGACCTTATTTTATTCATTCTGAAGGCTGACCAACCACCCCGAGACCTCTTCACCTCTCTCCAAAAGAGTTTGGTGTTACCCTCGAAGTTTTTAGTCAGCATATCATCTGCACTCATACTTGCTCTATCACGTTTCTCTTTCACTAAGGCCTTGGTGTCATTCTTACTTTGTCGATATATTTCTTTCTTCTGTTCAGTCATACTGTCATTCAGATTCACAGAAGAGACATAGTCCAGCCACGCTTTCTTCTTTTGCTCTACGGAAGCTGCCACTTCCGCATCCCACCATGCATCACCATTTGTTTTTCTATGCTTTTTTGAACTTCCGCATACTTCTTTCGCTGTATCTACCATACTCTCTTTCAATAATCTCCAGCATTCTTCATTGCGGCTGGCTTGCCATCGTCAGCCGTTCTCGGACACCCTCTGCATACTTTTCTCTTACACACTCTTCTTGCAACCTTTCAACCTTTATTCTTTCAAGCCCTCCGAAGTGGACACGCTCTCGCCAGTGCCTCCACTTTCTGAACAGACCACTAAATCTCGCAATAACGAGATAGTGGTCCGTATCGACTGTGGGGCCCCTGTAGGCTCTTGCGTCCAATATTTTGCTTCGGAGGCGACTGTCTACCAAAATTAAATCTATTATACTTTTCTGTCCATTCCTTCTCCATGTATACATATGGATGTCCTTATGTTGGAAAAATGTGTTTGACACAATAAGGTTTCTCTCCATGCATACATCCGCTATGAGCCTACTTGCGTCGTTCACTCTCTTATCACCAACTGGACCAAGTACGTCCTCGCAGTCGGGACGCTTGGTCCCCACCCATCCGTTCAAATCTCCGCATACAATCACGCGTTCACTGGTTTCTGCCATATCCAGAACTTCCGTAACATTACCCCAAAACTTCTCTATGTCTGATGCCACCGAGGATCCTACGGGAGCATATGCTACAACCATGAATACCTTGGTGACACCTAGTTTTATACGGACCCAAAGAAGTCTGGGATCATACATTCCGTAATCCTTCACACCTGAGGCCAAGCGAGAGGACAACAGCACTCCTACCCCCATGCTGGCTCGATCGCTCTGTGGTACACCAGACCACAGAGCCATCCTGCCACCAGGAAGATCGCAGGCGTCGCTGCCCCTTCGCTTGGTCTCTGTTACACAGAGCACGTCTAGCTGTTTGTCCGCCATGACGGATATCAGCTCGTGCAACTTACCTTCCACACAACCTCTTACATTCCACGTGCCCACCCGGCACTCTGCTCTCCTCGACTCGCCTGACTGGGCAAGGCGTGATGGGTGGCGGCCCCCATCGCTGCAACTGCCGAAGTTCGTACTGACGGGGGCGGGTCGGTACGCGTCGCCTCCGGGGGACGCCCTAACCCGCATTGCGGTACGCATATCGAGCCGAATATTTCAACTTCTTCCTTCTGATTTTAAAACAAGCTCGTGTTCAATATCAGGACTTCATGGACTAAAAAAAGTCAGTTCTATATTCCCTAGTTGGCAATTTTAATATCCGTATACAATATCATCGAATAGCATGTCGATTATTTATAGTAACGACGTTCAATCGATAACTAAATACTACCCTAGACATTTCAGCCTTCCAAGGACGTACGTGGGTATTAATATATTAATGATCCTATTACCGTCATTCCATGACACAAGACAATCAATATAGAAAGTCGGTTTTACCAATGCAACCACGGCAGAAATGAAAAATCGATTTCATTTAGTTGTAATTCTAAGAAGCGCCTTTCGTTGTTTAATGTCCTGCTATCAACGAACTGTTCTTTCTGTAATCTACGTGTCTTTTTGTCCCGTTATTTTTTGATAAGTTTTTGACGTGTGTCCACAACACATGTCGTCCGGGGTGACGGAAGATTGGCCTACGACCTCATAATTTGCCGTATTACTTCCGCAGCGCTATTATCGGCTGACCCTACCCTTTCAGTTAATGTATGTTTTATCAATGTTGTTGAACACTAAAAGGTGGTGGCACTCATTTGTGATAATTACAAGAGCAAGTATGATAGCCAACCCGTTGATCAAACAAGTCATTTATAGCGTTATTGCCCCTATCTTGGATGGACTATAATTTACCTTGTACTATGAGAAATGAATCTATGACAACGGGACCAGAACAGTGCTGTCCATATTAGCAAGTTCGTGCGGCGAACAAAAGTGGCAAAACGTGAAAGCATTCAAGTTTTTTTTGAATTTTTTTGAAACACTATTACTAGGTACCAATTTACATAAAACCAATGAGTATTTATCAATATAAGTAGTAGTATCAGCAATGTGGCTTGCCTTAGATGGTCCTGTGTCAAAATACGTTAAGTGGTCCAAAGTATGGGTAGATTTTTAAATAAAATGGTTGTACTTTATTTTAGATATTTTTTCTTAACGAATTTCTAATTGATATGACTGATATGGCTACCTTACATAACGCAAGCAACGGGAGCCCTTGGGCGATGTCGCTTAGCCTACCTCAATCGGGTTGAGAGCCCTCAGCGCTCACCCATAGTCCGCGTAAAGCTGTCAAAGCCATCTGCGGCTAACAGCTAAAACCACACAAAAAAAAATGGCGGGAGCTACGTCCCTGAGAGCCATTTACACGCACTATACCTTAATTTTATGGTTTTGACGTTAAAATTCAAAGTATTTAATCTTTTAGCTCAAGAAAAGCGCTTACTTATTAGTAATTCGCACGACCACGCAGAAGACTTTTGGAGATGGAAGTTTAACTATCACGTTTGTTTTTATATTGCTTTTGGTGGTAAACGAGCAAGCAGCACACCTAATGGTAAGTGTTACTGCCGCCCTTGGATCTTTCCTATACCAGGAGAATAGATAGGCCGCTGCCTACCAATATAAACCCCAAACACCCCCACGCAGTTGGGCTGCCGGCTCTATCGCTCACCGAATGAAGTGCAACAGCACTTAGCGATTGCTCAGACATCGATCTTCTGCGAGAGTGTGGTACTACCCCGGACGGACCGACCCGGGGCTGTACATAGAGAACTGTCAACAGCGTGGTCCTACCACTATGGTTACCTACCACGTCATTGTCGATAAATAAAATAATAATATGTCTATAAACAATAATGATGATAATATAATGACGCTATGACAGTAATGACGGACCCCATGCAACCATTGTTCAAACATTAAATAAACACTTATTGTTTCATTATCGAATTATATTATTTTCTCTTTATGTCTAACTGTACTTAATGTACGTTAACGTTTACGTTACGTTAACTGTGAATTGTAACAAAACGTAACATAACATACCATCACGCCATGTCCCTTGCAGGGTAGGCAGAGACAACAGAGTGCCAGAGAACTCTATCCTTGCATACTTCACTCGCTTCCTCAACATTCATAATTCTCTTCATACACGATCGCCGGTTTCGGAGACTCTTGACTCCATCTTCCTTCAGTACATGACCGATCTGGTCTAGGTAGGTTAGTCTCAGTCTCCCCCGGTACCTACATCCTTTCACTTTCGCATTGTATATCTTCTTAACCAGACGTTCGTTCGGCATTCTTTCCACATGTCCGAACCATCGGAGCGTTCCCTTTCGCATCTTTACACCAATACTCTCTTTCATACCTACTCGCTCTCTTACGTCGTAGTTACGAATGCGATCGATCAGCCTAACTCCATAGATTTTCCGTAGAGATCGCATTTCGACCGCATTAATTTTACTTTCATACTCTTTTCTGCATACCCAACTCTCGCTTCCATACAGTAATGTTGGGACAAGCACTGCGTTATGTATTGCTACACGTGCCTTCTGGCTGAGGTGGTGGCTACCGAGAAGTTGCCCCAACGCTCCGTTCACTCTATTGCCTGCATTCACTCTTCGCTCTATATCAGTGGTGTACCTTCCATCTCGGTACTATGAATTGTGCAGTGGATAAATTACCTCTTAGGTACCGCGAGTATTGTGGTTTCAACTTTCGGTTAATACTGATATCATATATTTGTCAGAAACCTTAGAGTGTACTAATTTCAGTACGTAACAATTTTAATTAAAAGTCTCAGATAAAAACATCACGAAAGAAATACCCAGAAATATTTAATGAATTACTTTTTTTTTATAATCGCTGCCGATGTGGGTTTGTTTGAACAGACAAAGGTAATTAAATTATTTTTACGGATTTTATCGCGTTTCGAACAATTTCTAACATTCGTGGTGACGGGAGGACTTTTCCGTCTAAGAAGTAAAAATAATCAAAACGCGATAAAACTCGTAAAACTATTTTTATTTCATACTTATATCATTTTTATTTTTAAAAATATTGATATTTATTGCATTTATTAAATAAATACATATCAAATTATTTTATTTTAATCAGATTAACCTATTAACATATTTGCACATAGTATGTATTTATAAAAAAAATGTAGTAGGTAATTGAATTCTAATATGTATGTATAGAAATGGAGATAAACACTCGATTTGAACCTCTGCACAAGCGGGAATGGTCCGTTCTCAATGATGATGCTGATTCATCAAGAACAGACCAATTTCGTTTAGGAAAATATGAATTAGGAAATTGAGATAAAATTCGAATGGCGAGAATTGTCCTCCAGGGTCATATTAATAGTTACAATAACCCTGATGCCACGAAAAATCACTTTAGTTCTGCAGCCATAGAATACGTGATGATAATTTGTCGCCAAAGATGGCACAGTGGTTAAGATACCGCCATACAGTGTCAAGTACTGCGGTGGTACATTATTATTGCATTACATTACTATTAATGCATATATATAATTAATAATTATTATATATTAATGCATATTAATTATATATGTATTACTATAATGTATTATTAATGCATATATTACAATAATTTATATACTGGAAGGCTTCATTTATTTCGGGCATCCCTAGGCGATCGTTTTTTATTTTTTCGTTGGCAGGCTATGGATTACTCACAATCTGCCCAAAACACCCGAATCAGCAGCGGCAACCCCATAATCTTTCGCATCTCTCTATAAGCATTAAGGCGATCCACCGAGACCTCGTATTCGGTGGTCCGCTCAGACTTTGATATTTCGCACATGCTTACAAGCGTGCGTTAAGTAAATGGCGTAGAGTATAAAGCTGTTATATAGAAATGATGTTTTTCACAATACGTTATGATGAACATAAGAAATACTTTCACTTTTGTCGGGTTTCATCATACGATTTACATAATACTATAACGTGTATATGTGAACTATTTATTAATTACTACTTACTTTCTACAGACACGATATTAATATGCATTCGCGAATACACACTTTAAATACTATTCGAGGTTGTTGTAAAAGCGGACATTTAGTTCTGCCTTTACCTGGTATCACATTCCTAGTTACATTTGCAGAATTGCCTTGTAAAATTTGCGGTTTGATTCTAGGTCTTCCTACCTTGACTTTTTCCTAAATTTCGATGAAATTAGCAAATTTCACATTGATTTAGCGTGATGAATTATGAAAGTAGCTTTGTTCGCGTTAAAAAGTAACTTGCCCAAAGTTAAACTGTTATCCCAAGATAACACATTAGCGAGATAAAATCTATGACCACCGAAGACAAAGATCGGGTACCGGAGGCCCGCTCGCACGGCGAAGAGAGGAGTTTGCATGGTGGGTCTATGGGGTCACGCGCCGCCTCCTCCGTCACCCCGAACTGATTTGGTGGGGCGAGAGGCATCCATGGTCCACCACAAAAAAAAAATTAAAAAAAACAGGTAATAATCTATGAGCCAATTTCATCCAAATCCGTTAAACGATTTATGAGTGATTGAGTAAAAAAACATCCAAACATTTTCATAAACCTTCACATTTCTAATGTTAATAGGATTAATTCTTCTTATTTAGAAGTTTATGGCGCGGTTCCAGCCACAGATTATTTTTTTTATTAGGAGTTTGTGCCTTGATTACTAAGACTTTTAAGCCAAATCTTAGTTTATAAATTAACTTCATTTAAATTCATCGTCCGTCAGTAAGTCAAATCGTCGAATACAATTCACCACCCCCTATCTTACCCGTGGGTAATCGTAAGAGACGACTAAGGGATATAAAACGCATATAACATCTATGCAAGAGAAGGAAAACTCTAAACTAAGCCCTATACCTACACGTATGACCAGCGTGGTATAGTAGGTCAATTTCCCTCCTACCATGGAGGATGTTTGAGCCCACCAGTGGGACATATATGAGCTGAGAGTGTAATATTCGCATAAATATCAGAGATCCAATGTTAACACTATCATAACTACAAAATCTCAACACAATGACCTAAGTCTGTGACATAATGTCGCATTATAAATAATAATGAGTAGGTAGGTAGTTTTCTAAAAATGTCGTATTTTTTTACCATATACTGGAATTCAAAGAGAACATTATGAATAAAAACTGCCGAATTTCTAAAAAAAGAAAAATATAACTCTTTATTTTTTGTTTTGCTTACATTTTATTTATTAATCGGGTCTGTTAAAAATAATATGTTGTCATTTAACGCCACACAGAGCGGTCCTGAGCCGCTCACATCCAATGAATCTCAGGACTTTCACTAAGTTGTCATTCCACCTTGTGGTGGGCCGTCCCATATGGTGTCATCTATTTCGTGATTGTCATTCAAAAACCTTTCTTCTCATATTTCTAATCCTAATTCGCAGAGATACCCCAAGCATAGCTCGCTCCATAGCACCCTGAGTGACTTTGAGCTTAGTTATGAGGTCAATTAAACAACAATACTTAGTTGACTAAAGTTTGGTGGACTTCCACAACCATAGATAGTCGCCTAACGCATCTAATTATACACAATAATTAGATGCGTCGAGTACTTCTGTAGCATACAAATGGTAAAGTATAAGTTTCACAAACAGTTGTACAAATAAATGAGCACCAGACTTCTTTCTATAGTATCGACATAATGTAAAATACCTTTCACTTCTCCATAAGGATCTCATTTACTGATAACGTACCGAAATTTTAAACTTCATTCAAGACTATATTTTGGGCACGTTTTCCTTAACGTTGATTCTCTTTCAGCTTTTTGGGAGTTTAAACAGATGTCAAGGAATCGGTATCAGCGTTCGGTCCAATGAGGATGTGGAGGGAATACGGTGGTTTGTGGCGCCGCACCCTACCCTTCCATCGCCTTGGATAGAATGGGTGGAGTATGTCCGAACCATTGCCTGCCAAAAAAAAAGCTTTCTGAGAATGACATATTTCTGCTGAGAAATAAATGAAATCTACTGAAGCTACTATACTAACCAGACCAGTTAATACACAATTGTATGATGACTCCTGTATTCTTACAGTAACACGGAAACTTCCTAATGTTTTTATTTCGTTCGTTTCAATTATGTTTTTTATTGGTTCAAGTTTCACTTTTAACAGATTATACAGATCCGACTGAGTATTATGTCATATAATATAACGTTGGATTTATTTTTATTGATTAAATTGCAAACACAATTAATATGTAAAGTATTTAAATGTTAATGTCTCGCTATGGACACAACACAACAAAATATCAATTTTATATATTTCAAATATTTTCAATATTTAAAACACAGCTCTTCTTCATCATCATCATCATCACAGCACATAAATGCCCCATTGTTGGGCACGAGCCTGCTCCGTAATGGGAGGGAAATTAACCTACTATACCGCGCTGGTCAGACGTGTTGGTTTTGTTTCGAGTTTTCCTTCTCTCGCATAGATGTTATATGCGTTCTATATCCCTTAGTCGTTACGTACGATCACAGACGGGTAAGATATGGGGTGGTGAATAGTAATCTTACTCCGTCACCACAAGGAAAAAAACAGCTCTTACCGTAACCAATAAAAAATAGATAAAAAATTTAGCTTATACATCTGTGCATTGGCGATGGGAACACGTAAGTGGTAAAGGCTTAGCAGCAGACAGTTTTTTTTGCCAGCAGCCATAAATGGGCTGACTCCTCACCTCGTTCATCCCACAGTTCATTTAGAAAAAGTAAAAGAGTAAAAATTTACGCATCTTGTCATATTTGTTTATTCGTATAACTAACTCAAAATCCTTGGTAGCTGGTTGTTTTGTGAATGTGAACGATTGTGAAGTGTCGTGTTGCGGACGAGTTGACAATGGCACAATAGCCGATCGCGCTCGGCGATCGTTGCTAGCCAATTGTCGCCATCACGCCACATGTGAAATAGGCGACGACAGAATATATTTGAATTATAACCAAAACATACAAATATATAATTATATCTAATGTACAAGATCATTACGAGTATTACAGATTTGAAAAAAAAAACTGTTTTTACGGATTTCATCGCGTTTGTATTTGATTTTTAATCGCTCAACGATTTTTTTATGCTAAGTTATGGCAGCTATAATAGGATATCTTATCATCTAATTGATTGTCGCTGGAATTGACAGCAGATTTAGTCATCATACAGCCCTTAAACTCTAATGTTTGACTTGGGCCTCCTACACTATGCGTGGGAAATTCACCCTTTATTTATTTCCTTCTCTTGCATAGACGTTATATGAATATGATGTCCTTTAGTTTGTTACAATACCCACGGGTAAGATAAAGGGTAATTAATTGAGTTCTTACACCATGACCACATGGAAATGGGTCGGTTTGTATATGGTTTTCTTTCAAGTTTCTTGCAATAGTAATCTGGTTGCATCCATTAGTCATATTTTACGATTATCCAGAGGAAAGAAAGTAGTGATGAGGTACTTATTAATTCTTAGATCTACATTCCACGGGACATTTAACCACCATAAAACTTTTAATAGTTTTAAGGTCACACTGTTATCTGACAGTTTTCTGTCTACAGCCGCGGGCCGATCCGTCCGGGGTAGTACCACACTGAGCAGAAAATCGATATCTGAACAGTGGAAATGTGCTGTTGCGCTCCTTTTGGTGGGCAGCGAGGCTAGAGAGGTAGCGAGAGCAATCCGACTTTCTAGGTGGTTTTGGGAGTTTTCATTAGTAGGCAGTGGTCTACCTGTACCACTGGTATTGGAAAGGTCCATGAGCGGCAGTAACGCTTACCACAAGGTGTGCTGCTTGCTCGTTTGCCACCATAAGCAAGAAAAAACTGTGCAATACAAAAATTACATATTGAGATGTCTCTTGAAATGTAAAATGCATATTATGCTAATTAACAAGTATTCTCACTGCGATGTTAATAGATCACTTTCTTCGTCTTCGTGGTCTTCGTTAATACGAAGACGCCATACCATTTATTGAGGTCGTAACATGTATGTATTTTGACATACTTGCAATCCGCGACACTTGTTGCAAAAATACGGTAAATTACTGAGATTTAGTATTTGAGATACTAGGTAATTCATAAGTACTTATTTGTTAGCGATAAATTATTTATCAATATACGTGGGACTTAAGTCCACACCTATTGAAAATCCATTCCAATGGACTTCCAATTAGGCTAGTATGGGTAGGTACGAATGGTAACCAAATTGTGACTCGCATTACTATCTTTACGGGAGTTGTTTTACACGCCATCTATAAGAGCATGTTTAAATTGTTCCGATTTAATCCTCTTTTATTTCAGTGAGAAATTTCTTGAGCAATTCTTTAAGCTAATAATGTAAATTACTGCCTGTTAATGCGCAAAACTCATTATGCAATTAATGATTATCACTAAATTCGATTATAAACACTGTTTCGCTCACAGCCTTATAGCCTGCCTTAATTGATTATTTGACATAATTGAGTTTTGTTTTGAAATACAAGCGGTAGTTTCTGAGCTTAGAGCGTTCAAATAACCAAACTATTCAACTATTATACTGTTTAAAAATAGTAATAAAAAAGAAAGACATATATTTAAACTACAAATACTATATTTATCTTTCATTTCGCTTAGAGAATAATGACAGTACATATAATGTAGTGAACAAAATATCGATTATCCATACCGAATATAGTCATTGGCCACGGAAGACAAAGACCGGATTCCGGTGAGCCACTCGCACGGCGTCGATAGGTACGTTGTAGAGCAGGTCTACGGGGTCGTGCGCCGCTTTTCCTGTCGTCCCAGACGGATTAGCGGGATGTAACCACACCGTAACCGGCCGCCGAAAAAACAAAACCGAATATACGCATGATAACATGATTTGACTGCGAGTCCTACGCATGATAACTCGTAGAAGGATCTATTCACATTATAATAAAATATTATTATTGTATTTCATAAAAAAATATAATTATTCTAAGATAATTCCATTATACTAACATACAGCATAGGCCTTTATTAACATGTTTACAGTCCTATGAACCCATATAGGGTCACAGCAGTTTATGCCCATACGTCCATGACCCCATACGGGTTCATAGGAGGAAGTTTATTTTTTCATTGATTTTGACGCGGACTTATGAATATCGTTTCTGTAATTCTGTGGACTTATGAGGGAAGGATAGGAAAATCAAGCAAAATGGAAAAATATTATGACGAAAAGTCATGTTTCTGATAAGTTCATTATAGAGAACTATAATTATCCATTAATTACTCTGGACTTGTGGGGTGGTCTGACTATTTTGTATGGGGACTGTTAACGTGTTAATAGATACATTGATTTGGCATAAATGACTTCATTGAAGGATCTATTAGAATATCAGCGCTTCGGCAACTGTATTGCCACCTGAGACAGATACCATATTTTGACCTCACCCATATGCATATTATTCATTTGCCAAATAAATCTATATCTTAAACATTATGAGCGAATACACAATAAAACAATTTTCTTTCATTCTTATGCAATCCTGAAATTGACCCCGATGGTGTGATTTGTGTCTGTTAATTGTATATTTTTATAGTCCGTCACGAAATAAAGATTGATTTCATAACGCAGAATGTCATGCCTTTAAATAAAAAATAATAATCTATTTTTTACGGATTTTATCAAATCAAATATAAACGCAATAAAATGCGTTAAAAATAGTTTTATTTAAAAATATAAACTAGTGCGTCATTTTCAAAATGTTAATATCACAAACATATACATAAACAATTATATAATGTTATAACAGGCGAGAAAATCTTAGTTCGACGTATCTAGAAGATTCTAGTTACGCCTAGGTTCGTCTTTTGCGGTGCGGGGCGACGTCCCGAGACGAGTGGAGGGGGTATGAACGTGATTGGATCATTGGGCAATTGTCGTGGAGCAATCGGACCGCTTTATGTTACAATGTAATATAAGAACTTATTCACAATTAATATATCAATCTACGACTCGTTTAAAAGATATATTGCAGGGAAATAGCAATTTTCTAATAGTACTACACTGCCTGTTTTATTATAGGTATTTCCTATCATTCTTGAAACGGTTTGAATGCCTGTTTTATCATTTTTCCTCTCATTTTTACAGAAATATTACACTTCTTTATTCATCATCCCATCATCTTAGCCCATATACATATGTCCCACTGTTGGGCTCGGGCCTTCTCCATAATGGAAGGGAAATTGCACTACTACACTACGCTGGTCGGACATATTGGTATAGGGTTTTGTTTCGAGTTTTCCTTCGCTCGCATAAATGTTATATGCGTTTTATATCCCTTAGTCGTCTCGTACGATCACCCACGGTTAAGATAGTGGGTAGTGAATTGTATTCTTACTCCGTCACCACACGGTAAACACTTCTTTATTATTTAAGAGATACATTTTTGAGTTGCGCGAAAATATCATCCTCGTCATCTCAGCTCATATATGTCCCTCTACTAGGCTCGAGCCTCCTCCACACTAGGAGGGAAATTGATCTACTATGCCACGCTGGTCAGACGTGTTGATATAGAGATTTATTTTGAGTTATCATTCTACTTTTTTTTATTACTAGTGGTGGCAAACGATCAAGCACCACACCTGATGGCAAGTGTTACTGCCGCCCATGGACCTTTGCTATACCAAGGGTATAACAACGCCGCTGCCTGCCAATATAAACTCCAAACCCACCCAATCTCTTAGATGATATATGCATTTTTAACCCTTAGTTATCTGTTACCCACGGAGAAGATAGGGTGGTGAATTATATTCTTACTTCATCACCACACGAAATGAAATTTGACAAACATAAAATATACCCAGACTCAAATCAATCTCCTGTGGTCCGCAATAATAATAAATGTCCTGATTGGGGATCGTAACCCATGACACTGAACATGATGTCGATACTTAGACCACTTCGCTATCTACGCAACCGTTACTTATTGCTAAGTCTCCTAGATAATTGTAGAATATTAAACCCATTATCCGGAATTTCAATTAGATTTTTTCTTGTCTTGAATTAATGTTATCTTCTTAAGTCTCTATTAGTCTCTTACCACACCCTCGTCAAGAGAAAATACGGTGAGGTGATGCGTGATTATTATTTCATCATCATTGTACTGTTGCGAATGTAGAAAAACGATGTCTGCAGCAGAGCTAAACGAAACGACAGGTCAAGGACCTGTAATAATATATCGAATAACTCTCGGTCTTAATACTTGGATTGACAGTCATTCGCATTTTACATGCTATGGTAGCGTAACAAGGGCAATTCATTGGATTTACTGGATCCCGTCGCGACCGCACTTCGATTTGCACTACGACTGACTGCCTAAGTGCCGATCTCTCACGCTGAGTGTCTTAAGTTCGATCTTTATAACGCCACCGATGACAAATACTGAGTTGCGGTGGCCAGTTCGCATAGCGTAGAGAGGTACATGTACGGTAGGTTATGAGGACCCTCGCTGCCCTCTCAGTCGCCCCGAATAGATCGGGCGGGGTGCGAGTATAATATGGCCTGTCTTTAAAACAAAAGCCTTTCAGTTAAATACAGTAAATTGATGAATATACTGTACCTGTAAGGCTTTTAGTTATATATTCATGAAAATTTTGTAATGGTACCTATTTAGAGAAATTTAGTAACGATAGACATAATCGACAACATAGATGGCGCAGTGGTTACCGACCTACAGTAATATTATCATAGGTTCGATTCCTACGTACTTATTTTTGTTCTAAACAAAAAAAATGTGAATCGTATAGTCTTGTCTTAAGTAAGGAAAGTCTGGGTTTGTGTTCCTTATTTTGGATGTAATTTGTAAAGAATTATTTCCTTAGTGCAGAGTGTTAACAATAAATCTTATAAAAATCTGATTACGAGCGAAAAATTGATGATCACCCCACCTGTGATAATCATTTTTCGCTCGTAATCGGGTTTTTATAAATAATCAAGCATATTAAATGCTAAATTTAAGTAATTTAAATAAATCTTATGTTATTTTTCACCTCTCTCTCTCTCTTTATTATTTTTCATCATTTGAAATATGTCAAATTTAGTGAAATACGTGCATAATCAAAATATTAACTAATTTAATGAGACAAATGTCTTTTATATCGAGATCTAAGAAATTTATTATTAAAATCTATTAAATCTTTGCTGAATATAATTATATATTGAAAATCTCCACCATTAAGCTTCTATTTTTTGGAACGAAGTTCCTTATCGCGCGTTGTGAAAGGGGGCTAGACGGAAAAAATTCTTACGAAAAGTTGTCACGACACTTTTTGCTATAGTAAGCTATTGTAAGCTGTGCGGCGTCGCATGTTTCTCTGTCTGTCTCTCTCTCTCTTATAGAAAGCAAGCCAGATATTTTCATTTCTATTTCGCATTGAACAGTGTGGTGTCGCGACGATTTTTTTTATAGATAGAGTGATTCAAGAGGAAGGTTTATATGTATAATATATGCATAATGTACTAGAGAAACACTGATAATTTTAGAGGTTTCTAATGTGATGTCGTAAATAAACACATTATTTTGCGCTTACATTGCAAACGCTGGCTGAACCCTACGAAATAGATCAAAATAAAGTACTACAGTATTATACAGCTTAAAAAGGCCTACAAAAAAGTCCGCGATGGTATATATCTATCTCTTAAGGATAACATACTATATCCATTTTAATACTTTAAAAAATGTTCTATTATAAAACGGTAATTGAAAAGCTATTTACACAAATACTGTATTAATCCTTATCATTTTAAATACATTAGTTGGCTTGAGCATTTCATGAAGATATTTTTTTTCCTTCATACCATGCAAACCTTAAGAGATATAGCAAAATCAAAATAATGCGCAACGAAATTATTTTCGCCCGTGACCGGGCCGCGTGGCCGGCTCGCGTTCGAGCTCGGGGCCGAAAAGTTTTGGTAGTCTAGTGGAATTGTATATCCTATTATTAATATTATAAACGTGAAAGTTTGTAATAATGTATGGATGTGAACATGTTTGTTGCTCTTTCACGTAAAAACTACTGAATGGATTTTGATGTTTATAGTAATATAGCTTGCACATCAGAATAACACATAGGCTATAATTTATAAAGATATTTTGCAAATTGGCTAAAATATAACGATAAAAATCGCTTAAGGCAGAAAAAAATTATATAATTAAAATAGAACTTCGTTCCATCCGGGTGTCCCTTGACACCTCCGGTTTTTTTTATAATTTGCACTTCTGAACTTGCAGCTTCAAACCTGATGCCACTGTCGGGTTGTCGGCTCATAGCACTTTGGAACCCAGCCACTCTACACTGTTTTAATGCATTCAACATACGCATATTGCTTTATCATCACTCTCCAACCCTTATCCCCATTATTAGGGGTCAATACAATATGTACTCTTATTTCATAGTACATATTGTAAAAGTTATTGGCAATAGTTTTATGACCAGCCGCCTGCCAGACGTCAATCCTCCTTAGGAATGTAATTGATGACCAAACGACATCAGATGGAGTTGGCCCTGGTCGTTATAAGCATATTGCGTGTTAGAGAAAATATTCAGATTTGCTCGATTACATAATATAATTAAATGTTGTTAAACCCGTTGTTGAATATTCAATATCCGCATGCATTATAAATACAATACGAAATTACACGTAAGGCATTCATTATTGTAAATTACAAACTGAGTCTATGATTTTATTAACATGTTTTAGCAGTATTATAATTAAATGAATTAAACGATACGTGGCAGAACTTTATTATTATTTTCAAATGGAAGGAAGGGAGACCCGCTATGCGTGTGAGTGTAAATAGGATATAAGGTAACGTTTTACTCTTATTTTATGACAAGCTTTCTAAATCTTCAAATTGTAATTTTCAGCAGTAGTTTGACGGGAACATAAAGGACAAATAGCGTTTCAAAGTTGTATAAGAATTTTCCGTGTGGAGAATTAAAAATAAAAATTACCACCTCCTGTTGTACCCATGGGTATCTTAAGGATGACTGAAAGATATGCATACAACATCTATGCAAGAGAAGTACGTAAGAAACCCGTCTGACCAGAATGCTATAGGAGATCAATTTCCTTCTTATTGTGAAGGAGGCTGGAACCCAGCGATGGTACGTATGTGATCAGTTCACATTCTTGAAAAAGATTCATGATAAAAAATATTATTACCTACCTACTCTTCAAATGGGACCATTATATTTGATTTAAGTTTTTGTATTTATTTATTACCTATGGATATTAAGTAACATTTGTATCAGGATTTAGATTATACAATGGTTGAGTATCGTGGGTTCAAATCCCATGCAGGACAATTATTTGTGCAAAATTAGTTGTTCTGTGTAAAATTGTGTTTATTAATTATATGTTTAAGTGACCTGCGACAAAATAATTTATTTCTTAGTGAGGGTTTTGTTCCAAATGAGTGAAATGAGTATTACATCCATTTAATATGACATGTGACAATATTTTTTTCGCTCGTAATCAATTTTTTTTTTACATCCGTGTGATGACGGAGTAACAATACTATTCACCACCCCCTGTCTTACCCGTGGGTGATCGTAAGAGACGACTAAGGGATATAAAAGGCATATTACATCTATGCAAGAGAAGGAAAACTCGAAACAAAACCCTATACCAACACCTTTGACCAGCGTGGTATAGTAGATCAATTTCCCTTCTACTACGGAGGAGGCTCGAGCTCAACAGTGGGACATATATGAGCTGACATGAATCAAGTTTTTATAAATATTCAAGCATGTTAAAATGCTAAATTTCAGTAATATGAATATTTCAATTTAAAAAGGGTACGATTCACCATCTTTTCATATATAATTATTTATTATATTTATATATATATGTTACTGAACTGACAGAGTTAAGTAAAGACTTAACTCTTTCTAACCGGCTGGATTTTAATAAAAAGAAATTTGTGTGTGAAAGTAAGAATGAAATTATATCCGACTGTGGATATCAACGAGTGGTCGACTCAACGGCGATAGGAAAGGAACACGATGGGTTATACGAAAGGGTGTGTCTAGACCATAGTCTGCCAAAAAAATGGTTTTAAGAACGGTCTAGATTAACAATTAGACCCGCTAGGCGGCGCTGTCATCGCTATCAAATTTATTTTTTTAACAATTATACAGAACAGCGTTTGTTGAGTTAAATATTTTTAATTATGTTTAAACTAAAGCGGATTAACCATACTTAGGTTTACACATAACATTAATCACTAACGGAAGTGGTATATTGTGTTGCGAAAATAATATAGAAGTGGAATTATAAGAATTGCCATACTAGTCACGTAGTTTAGAGGTCACAATCTAAACCAGACTACTTTCAAATACATACATTAAACTAAGACTAATTCTTTAAAATATCGTTTCTCCACCGCTTTATTTGTGAATGAAACTTAAATTTTATAAAAATGAACCATCCAAATGAAAACTAATAATGATACTAATAATTCTCATGTATTAAAGTATCTAATAAATACACATTATTGTTAGTAATACTTAATCTAAATGGTTAGTAAATGTTCATAATTGAAAATAGGAAATACAAATAAAATATATACAAATAAAAAGTAAGAAACAAATAAAAAAATAAGAAATACAAATAAAATAAATAAATAAACGACTCGAGATAAAAGAAATATAACCCTATATCAACACGTCTGACCTCTCTTCTCTTCTCTTGTGAAGGAGGCTGGAGCCCAGCAGTGGGACTTATATGCGTTGAGATGATGATTAATTCATCAACCTATCTACATCCTGTATTGAGTACAATACTAACCAAACTAAGTTTCTTTTTTTTATTGCTTATGGTGGCAAATGAGCAAGCAGCACACCTGATGGTAAGTGTCACTGCCGCACATGGACCTTTGCAATACCAAGGGTATAGCTTAGGCCGCTGCCTACCAATAAAATCCCCAAACCCACCCAGTTGGGCTGCCGGCTCTCTCGCTCACCGAACGAAGCGCAATAGCACATTGCTATTACTCAGACGTCGATCTTCTGCGAGAGTGTGGTACTACCACGAACGGACCGGCCCGTCGCTGTAGACAAAAAGCTCAACAGCGTGGTCCTACCACTATTAAACCGATCTATCGACTAGTAGACCCATCAGTAATTACAAGTATACTCAAGAGATCTGTTGCTGTCTATTCTCTTGGTAATCTCTCAGCCGGTTTTTAGTTACTTGGAGTCCAAAGCAAGACTATATTCAACAGTAGACCTCGGACGAAATCATTAAATAACGTGACTAACCTTTAATAGTGTCGAAGTTACGACGCCATTCCTCTTAGTGTTGCACAAATGCAAGACTCTTGCGAGTCTCGGAAGTATTGCAACTCTCGCAGTTAGAATAATATAGAGTGACTTGTTTTGATAGAAATGAAAATCCACATAGAAATAAAAAATCTAACTAAATATACAGGGTGGAAGTGGACCGCTCCCGAAAACAAAGACAGGTGACCCTACTAGTCCTATTTGTAATGATAGGCTAGAAAAAAAAACGATTCAGATGAAAAATTTTTTTTCACAACGAATCTTAAGTTTTTTTCACATTCCATCGTATTAGGACAGTGGCATGTAACGATAATTCCATAAAAAATCAAAACCCACGATCATATGTTCAAGAGTTCAACGACCTCGCGTGGTGAAAAAAAAATATTTTGCATCCGAATCGATTTTTTTCTAGCTTATCATTACAAGCAGGACTAGTAGGGTTACCTGTCTTTGTTTTTGGTAGCGGTCCCCTTCCACTCTGTATATAAATATGTAATTCCATTCATAGGCACTGACTATCAATAATTAGGTACATACCACTTAACGGGAATGGGGCTATAGTCACACCTATCTATCATGAGACTGTTTAAAATAACATCGAATGATTTCCCCGTGTACTGGTATTAAGAATACAAAATGTTGACAATACTTTCTTTGCCAAAAGAATCGTAAAATGCTGTCTAAGAGAGCACTACGAGACTATTGCAGCAAGTCTTTGAATTGCATTTGGGCAACACTAATTCCACCTAAAGAAATGAGTACCGAGACGAATATGAGCTTTTTTTACTTTTTTATTTATTTAGTTGTTATCATCACTCATCATCATTCAGCCTTTTGTTACTCACTGCTGGACGTAGACCTCCCTCATAGTTGTAATCAACGCCATAGGTTTTAAGAGTTATAAGAATTGAAATATTTAGGAATAAAATTCATCAAAAATATTGAAAATGCTTTTTTTACATAGATACTTATCGCTAAAATCTACTAAATCTATAATAAGAATAATAATTTATTTACATCGTACAAGGAATGTTGCTGGTCGACCTTCTAGCCTGCTATCCCAGGAGGATGTTCCCCTCCGATTATAATGTAGGCGTTTTATTGCGAATACTTAGATTTTTATTGCTCTAGTGATGCCATTTGAGATTATATCGCCAATTAGTTGACGTCGGCTACTGGTTCTTGCGGTTATTTTTTTTTAAACCATCTTGTGTACTGTGGGATACTCCTTCATCATCATCTTAGCTGCTCATATATATACTAGTATATCCAATTACTAACCTTCTAAAATTTTGATGAACAAGGGATAATTTATTTATTTTTTTAATGATAATTTAAAAGGCTGATGGATGAAGGAAAGATGGATTAAAATTAAAAGAAATATATATTTGCGTTGAGCGTATGTCAATGCAACGGGCTCACATGCTAAGATCGATTGCGTCGACCCGGGTTCTGAATATATTCGATGATCAGTCCTTGACATATGCTGAGTACAATGCACGCCGAGGGCTCGCAGACGCGGCTACGTATTCGCCCTAATAACGAGTTTATTGTCGTTTTAAACTCACGATAATTTCAATATTAAAATTGAGAATGGTTCCTATACTGCATGAATAGGTCTACAAATTGTTCTGAAAGCAAATTTGATCGCTACATACATTATTACTGCATAGATATATAGCACGTGACACATACATTAAAACATACATATATTATTATCATAATGTAAATATATATCCGTGTGGTGACGGAGTAAGAATACTATTCACCACCCTCCAGTCCTACCCGTGGGTGATCGTACGAGACGACTAAGGGATATAAAACGCATATAACATCTATGCGAGAGAAGGAAAAACTCGGAACAAAACCCTATACAAACACGTCTGACCAGCGCGGTATAGTAGGTTAATTTCCTTCCCATTACGGAGTAGGCCCGAGCCCAACAGTGGAGAATTTATGGGCTGTGATGATGATGATGAATTTAAATATACCATTTAATGAATTATCATCAATTGAATGGTAGAAGGAAAGAATATATTTATTATGCAAAAAAGCATTATTTAAACAATACTTTACCAAATTACAGAAATTTAGCATTTACATGCTTGATTATTTATAAAAACTCGATTACGAGCGAAAAATGATTGTCACAAGAGAGATTCGAACCCACACCTATTGGGAATCCGTTCCAATCGTGCTGCCACTTCCACCACCGTGAATTATAGTAGGACATTCAGTTCTCGCATCGTATTATATTTTCGTCTTTAAGGAGATGTGTGCTATCTACCCGATATTTTTTACATATTGTTCAGGCTTAATACTCAAACTTTGCAGTTAGAATTGTGCACGTGGCAGCACGACCGGAACGGATT
The DNA here is from genome assembly GCA_905163515.2 of Lymantria monacha. Taxonomy (NCBI): domain Eukaryota; kingdom Metazoa; phylum Arthropoda; class Insecta; order Lepidoptera; family Erebidae; genus Lymantria; species Lymantria monacha. The sequence goes on from LR991093.1 coordinate 32,075,910, forward strand.
TCTAATAGGCGTGGGTTCGAATCCCATTTGTGACAATCATTTTTCGCGCGTAATTGGGTTTTTATAAATACTTTACCAATTTACCATATCTTTAAAAATTATAATATAAATCATGCAATAAACTATCCAACCTACGTAATAATCTTTAATGTTCACGCGAGTATTACGCTTTTGAAATAGGTATATTATTTTTTACGGATTTCACCGCGTTTATATTTGATTTTTAATTACGCTTCATTTCGAACACTTCGATATTCGAAACGTTTGAAATAAAATTGCTTTTTCACCGACTTCAAAAAGGAGGAGATTCTATGTTGTATACGAACTCTACACTCACACGCACACATACACTCACACACTTCTATACTAGTCATGTTTTTATAATTTCTTTAAAATGTACCAGGTATTGCGAGAATATCAGCGCTATTTTATAACAATAAAATAGTCAAAGCTGAGCCAATAGCCTTTTTTGTTTCTCGTTAATGTCATTTTATACCAGAAGTTGTTTTCTTTAGTTCTGTTTATTTTCAATAGTTTTTAACGAGAGCAAAATACATGATTTTCTTTCTTTCTTTCTTTCTTTCTTAGGTACTGTATGTACTACTTTTATTCTAAAATAATGAACAATTTCAATAACTTACCACAGTTACGTTACACAGAAACACTTAAGCATCATGACAACTAGTGGTAATTAATTTTAACATCTATTATTAAATCCAGGTTGTTTTTGTTCATTAAAATAATAGTTTTTTTTTTAACATTCAGCGGTAGGTACAGTTATTTCAATATAAGTACTATTTGAATTTATAATGCCAAATCAGACGTCAAACTTCATACTAACCGGTATTCTAATATCAAAAAATACGCTACTGTTTTTTTAATATATTTTTTTATCATTTAAGATTAATTTATTAACGTAAAACTGACTTCGCAATCAAAATCAAATGTTAAAAAAAAATAAACATATCCTATTGTGTTGAAATATTTTTTATCAAATTAAATTAATTAGTTCTCTGGCACTCTGTTCTCTCTGCCTACCCTGCAAGAGATATGGCGTGATGATATGTATATATGTAAATTAATTAATTGACGTAAAACAACCTCCGTCGTCAAAACAATGTAATATATCCGGCAATTTCCAGCACCGAAGTCGAAGTTTGTTAAGTCCGACCCATATTCCGTAGGAATAAAAGTTACATGGCGAAATGTGAATTACTTTACACTTCTGCTTTATTTAAATAAAACTATTATTACGGATTCTATCGGATTTGTATTTGATTTTTAATTTCCCGACGTTTCGAACACTTTACAGTGATCATGGTCACGGGAGAACTAAGACGTCTCACGTTTAATAAGTCATCGTTATTACAGAGATCTATATCTACCCGCTACAGTATCAGTTACTAAAGTTTGACATACATTTTTGATACAAATTCATTGGCAGTGTTTTGCCATAGCACTGTTGTTGGCGACAATTCGACTGACTGACTGACAATGACTAACCTGAAGAGATTAAGAACGTGAACGTGATAATTATAACTCGACACTGGCAACAATGGCTCGTATAAGTAGCCGATTGCCATTACATAAAAACAAGAAAATAAAGAAGACCACCGCAAGACTGCAAGTCACTGTGAGCACTATTGAATAGATTCGACCCTTAATCAATATACCTACTCAACTTTAGTAAGATAAAATGTGAAAATGTGTACTATAGGTACTCGTGTAATCAGAAATCACTTCTATGTACCTGCTCTTTAACAATAAATGCATAGAACTGTGAAAAATACTATTTTACGGATTTCATTGCGTTTTCCGTGTGGTGACAGAGTAAGAATACTATTCACCATATCTTACCCGTGGGTGATCGTACGAGACGACTAAGGGATATAAAACGCATATAACATCTATGCGAGAGAAGGAAAACTCGAAACAAAACTCTATACCAACACGTCTGACCAGCGCGGTAGGTATAGTAGGTTAATTTCCCTCCCATTACGGAGGAGGCCCGAGCCCAGCAGTGGGACATTTATGGGCTGTGATGATGATGATGATTGCGTTTGCATTTGATTTTAAATTTCTCACATTTCGAATACTTTACAGCGTTGATGGTCACTGTAAGACGTTTAAAGTCCAACAGCCTATCGTTATTACAGATATTTTTATCTACCCGTTTCAATATTAGTTATTAAATGTTGACCAACATCATCAGTCTGCTACTCTTATCTCAATTACATGGGGTCGATACAATATTGTACTCTTCTTTCATAGTACATATTGTAAAAGTTATTGGCAATAGTTGTATGACCGGCCGCCTGCCAGACGTCAACCCTCCTTAGGGCCAGACCCGCCTTGGGAATGTAATTGTTGATCAGGTGTTGTTGGCCTAGATCGAAATAAAGCTTTTAGTCGTCTTTTACGACATCCACGAGCAAAGTAAGGGTTGGTAGTATTCGTAGCCGCTACCACACAGCTTTTGACCCACATGTTTAATATAAATACATTTCACCAAGAAATGAAAATGTTTTTTCTATGAAAAATCTAACACTGTTTTCGGTTAATCATTAAATATCAAATATATAATAATAATCAATAACAAACGTTCTCGTAATGATAATAATGCGAGTAATAATTTAATTGCCATACGTAATACCCACGCTTGTCTAATTGATAAGACATTGAAATGGATTTCCAAAGGAAGTGGATTCGAGTCCTACGTCTAGTAATTATTTTTCATTCGCAAAACATACTAACATATCATCACGCCATGTCCATTGCAGGGTAGGCAGAGAGAACAGAGTGCCAGAGAACTCTATCCTTGCATACTTCACTCGCTTCCTCAACATTCATAATTCTCTTCATACACGCTCGCCGGTTTCGGAGATTCTTGACTCCACCTTCCTTTAGTACATGACCGATCTGGTCTAGATAGGTTAGTCTCGGTCTCCCCCGGTACCTACATCCTTCCACTTTCGCATTGTATATCTTCTTAACCAGACGTTGGTTCGGCATTCTTTCCACATGTGCGAACCATCGGAGCATTCATTCGCAAAACAAGTTTTTATAAATAGCCTAGCATGTTAAAATTCATTATTTGAGAGCGATGTTAACTGCCAACATCCATTACTCGTCTCTTACACCCTTCATCATTCTCCTGCTCTTATCCCAGTTCCTTGTGGTCGGCGCAATACGTACTCGTACATATTTCAAAAGTTATTGTAAATAGTTTTATGACCAGCCGCCTGCCTGACCTCAACTCTCTTTGGGAATGTAATTATTGACCAACCGGCATCAGATGGAGCTTGCCCAGGTTAATAAAAAGCTCTTAATCATCTTTTACAACATCCACGAGCAAAGCTAAGGCATGATAGTATTCGTAGCCGCTACTATACACAGCATACTCGTCGCCTACACCCGTGGCGAAGAAAGGAGTGAGCAATTATGTACTTAATTATTGAACATACGGTAAAAAAACTTCACAAAATAATTAATTATTGAACACACAGTAAAAAAAACTTCACAAAATAATTCATTATTGAACATACGGGAAAAACAACTTCACAAAATAATTAATTATTGAACACACGGAAAAAAAACTTCACAAAATAATTATTAAACGTTGACTAAGTATTACATACATACATACATACATATCATCACGCCATATCCCTTGCAGGGTAGGCAGAGAGAACAGAGTGCCAGAGAACTCTATCTCTGTATACTTCACTCGCTTCCTCAACATTCATAATTCTCTTCATACACGCTCGCCGGTTTCGGAGACTCTTGACTCCACCTTCCTTCAGTACCTGACCGATCTGGTCCAGGTAGGTTAGTCTCGGTCTCCCTCGGTACCTACATCCTTCCACTTTCGCATTGTATATCTTCTTAACCAGACGTTCGTTCGGCATTCTTTCCACATGTCCGAACCATCGGAGCATTCCCTTTCGCATCTTTACACCAATACTCTCTTTCATACCTACCCGCTCTCTTACGTCGTCGTTACGAATACGGTCGGTCAGCCTAACTCCACAGATTTTCCGAAGAGATCGCATTTCGACCGCATTAATTTTACTTTCATACTCTTTTCTGCATAACCAACTCTCGCTTCCATACAGTAATGTTGGGACAAGCACTGCGTTATGTATTGCTACACGTGCCTTCTGGCTGAGGTGGTGGCTGCCGAGAAGTTGCCCCAACGCTCCGTTCACTCTATTTCCCGCATTCACTCTTCGCTCTATATCAGTGGTGTACCGTCCATCTTGGCTAAATCCACATCCAAGATATACAAATTCATCCACTTGCTCTAGTACATCGTTACCTATTGTTACTCTTACATCTGTTCTGGCTTCATCTCTTTCAAAGACCATTATTTTGGTTTTGCTCACATTCACGCGTAGACCCCTTTTCTTACAATCTTCTGTCATTGTGTCGACTAGGGTCTGCAGGTCAGTCGCTGACTGTGCCAGCAGAACTGCATCTTCTGCATAAAGCAGAGCAGAGACCACTGAGTCACCCATCTGGACTCCCACATTCATATCGTTCAACCTTTGGAGACATTTATCCAGATATATGATAAACAGCCTGGCTGATAGAACGCAGCCCTGCTTAACGCCGATATTGACGTCAAACCAAGGCGACATTCCATCATCCAGCCGCACACAGACTCTACAGCCCATGTAACTGGATTGCACAGCCTGCAGCAGTTTACCGTTAATACCATACTCCGGTAAAATGTCCCAAAGTTCCTTTCGTACAACCGTGTCAAATGCTCTCTCCAGATCCACAAAACTGCAGAAAACCCTCTGACCTAGGGCCAGATGCTTCTCCACAATTTTGCGCAGAGAGAACACTTGATCCATGTATCCCCTTCCACTCCTGAAACCTCCTTGTGTCTCACACAGTAAACCATCGGACACCATCCTCATTCTCCTTTCAATAATTTTACCATACACTTTTGCTGCCAAACTGGTCAAGCTTATGGCTCTGTAATTTGCGCAGTCATAACGTGAACCCTTGTTTTTAAATAAAGGCACGATGACTGCGCTATTCCAGTCCCCGGGAACCATTCCCGAGCTCCAACATAAATTGAGGAGCAACAGGAACGCCTCCCGGACACAGGAGCCACCAAGCTTAAGTACCACTTAGTAGCTTAAGTAGCCACAAAGACTAAGTATTAGTTAACTAATATCAGAGTCTACCGCAATGTCATCTGAAAGGCGAGATGGCATAACAACACCAATACTTGATGTGGTTCAAGGATGTCTTCTGCATATCACACATCACTACTAGCGCTGATCGTTTAGATAAAAAAGCTAGTTAATATATAACTTTGAATGCAATATTTTTAATATAGATATATTTTTAGTCCATGTACTGAGAGAGTACTTGCTTTTTTGTAGCGATTACGAATACTACCAACCCTTATTTTGCTCGTGGATGTTGTAAAAGATGATTAAGAATAGTGTTACCGAAATACAAGATCAAGACTCGCTGCAAGAGTCTCGCAGTGCCCCTTAGACAGATTTTCCTATTGGCAAAGAAAGGATTGACAACATTTTGTATTCTTAATATCAGTACACGGGGAAATAATTTGATGCTTTTAAACAGTCTCATGATAGATAGGTGTGATTATAGCCCCACACCCGTTAAGTGGTACCTAATTATTGATAGTTGTACAGTTAGTGCCACTAGATGAATGGAATGTTATTAATTTAGTTAGATTTTTCATTTCTATCAAAACAAGTGACTCTGTGTTATTCTAACAGCGAGAGTTGCAAGACTTGCGAGACTCGCAAGAATCTTGCATTTAGGCAACATTAATTAAGAGCACTATATTGACCTAAGCGAACAACATCTGTTACCGTCTGGTCAGCAATTATATTCCCAAGAATAATCCTCCTTCCTTACGTCGAGATATTTCCCTTTGCCTATACATAGTAAAACAAAACCACAAATAATATCTATTAAATAGTCAAAATATGTAGTGTGTACATTATTTCTTTCTCATAAATTCTTATTAATTTTATGTTTGATTGAATATACATCCGCCATCGTACATTTTAATAAAATTCATTTCAGCTCATGTGTGTTCCACTGCTGGGCCTGACCCTCGTCCATAACCGAAAATAAATTAAATCGCTGGTTAAACAGTTGGCATAGGGTTTTATTTCGAGTTTTCCTTCTCTTATACGGAATTTGTACGCATATTATATCCATTAGTTATCTTCTACGACACCCACGAGCAAAATGGGTGGTGAATTATACTCTTACCATTACCATGCGAATGAGTTTTTAAAAGAATCCATTTCCTTAAAAAGTCATCATTCTCCTACTCTAATCCCAATTGCTTGGGGTCGATACAATATGTACTCTTCTTTCATAGTACATATTGTAAAAGTTATTGACAATAGTTTTATGACCGGCCACCTGCCAGACGTCAACCCTCCTTGGGAATGTAATTGTTGACTAAACGGTATCAGATGGAGTTAGCCCAGGTCGCTATAAGGCTCTAAGTCGTCTTTTACGACATTCACGAGCAAAGTAATGGTTGGTAGTATTCGTAGCCGCTACCACACAGTTAAATTTTACCACACATTTCCTTAAAAAGTAAGGGTGATTATTACATTACAATTATACCGATAAAAAGGCCCATGACATTAACTATTTTTGACTTCAATATCTATCTTTATCTACGTCTATTCTTCTTTCCTTTAGTTAGGTAACGTCCTCGCTTCACTTCGACCTCTCTACTGTATAAGGTCACCGTGTGTGCGTGTTCAGTGAGCATTGCTTAAGTGTATCCTATGTATGTTGTAACACACCGGCCGCGGACGTCACTTGATGGGGTTTTAGGCAATACACTGATCCGGCATGCGCAAGAGTTTAATGCAAATGTATAATGACTGTTTGTTGCATACTCTTGCATTTTTACAGGACTAACTGTTAGTATCGGTAGCCGGGCCACCTAAACTCGGTCTACCCAAATAGCGACAGATATGCGCCAGGTTACGATACTGCACGCCGTCCTTTCTCTTTCTTTCTTACATATAACTCTCTATTGCGATATGGGCGGGATACCGGAATCATGTCCTTGTCTTCGGTGGCTCATCTAGAGGCCTACCCTTTCGGGTAATATCTGATGTCGATGCAGCATTGTTTGCTGCCTGGCTGTCGCCTTCCCGTGGAGAGAGGCCAACTATTCCCCGGTATCCGCAACCTCGCCCAGAGAATTCAATATTACGGTGCCTCAAGGGGTTAGTTTAGGGTATTATTTCAAGATTTAGATCTCGAATGGTTGTGTCATGTTCTTATAATCCCTTATTATTCTTTTTGTAATACAAAAATAAGGCATTATTTGGTAAAACGCCAACAAAACTAACAATTTAATCAAATTTATTCAGTTTTATCATCTCAGCTCATATGTCCCGCTGTTGGTCTTGAGTACCCAGCTCATACATCCCACTGCTGGGCTCGAGTATCCACAACAGAAAGGAAACTGATCTACTATACTACGCCATTTCTTTTTTACTGCTTATGGTGGCAAACGAGCAAGGAGCACCTGTCATCGTAAGTGCTACTGCCGCTAGTACCTTTACAATACCAATTGTACAGCTTAGCTGATACCTACCAACCAAAATGCACCCAGAATGCTGGGTTGTGGGTGGGAGCCAAAGAATCGGTCTTTGGCTCACCAAATGAAGCGCAACAGCACATTGCCATTACTCAGACGTAGATATCCTGCGAGAGCATGATTCTACTCCGGACGGACTGGCCTGCGATTGTAAACAAAAAGCAAGAGTGTGGCCCTTATAAAATCTGACAGTATGGTTTTGGGATGTAATGTCGAGAGAAAGATGATGGTGAATTGTATTCTTATTTCGTTACCGCACGGGAAAAAAAATACAGGTAATATAATAAAATATCCATATATTTTCCGTGTGGTTACGGAGTAAGAATACTATTCACCACCCCATATCTCACCCGTGGGTGATCGTACGAGACGACTAAGGGATATAGAATGCATATAACATCTATGCGAGAGAAGGAAAACTCGAAACAAAACCCTATACCAACACGTCTGACCAACGCGATATAGTAGGTTAATTTCCCTCCCATTACGGAGGAGGCCCGAGCCCAACAGTGGGACATTTATGGCCTGTGATGATGATGTGATGATCCATATATTTAGACAGAAGGTGGTGAATTGTATTTTACTCATCGCACGGCAAAGAAATGGCATTATATTAAAAATCCTATTGCCACCCCTATTTAATATTAAATGAGAATAATTTGCAACAATTATAATACATCTTATAAACATAATTCACTTTACATTAAAACAAATTACTTTCAATTGTAAATGCACAAACAAATAGTCTTCATAACTTAAGTAGCAAGTTATAAATTATGTAAAATTATATTTTCTAAGTATGAAATGACACGGTTGTTGCCTCCGCAATTTATATTTACGCCAATGTCAATATGAAAATGTTATTTAAACCAAATATTTATACTATAACGTTTATAAATACAGAGTGTTTTTAGAAATATGTTTAATGCTCTGTGATAGCGGCTACGAATACTACCAACTTTGCTCGTGGATGTCGGCAGAGACAACTAAGAGCTTTATAACGACCTGGATCAACTCCACCTGATGCCGTTTGGTCAACAATAACATTTCCAATTGGTTGACGTCACGCAGGCGGTTGAACATAAACTATTGGCAGTAACTTTTGTAATATGTACTCGTACATATTACGTCGACCCCAAGTAATTAGGACAAGAGCAGGAGAATGATGATGACGAGAGTTTTTAGAAATACCGATATGGTTTTCAATTTATAACCATTCATACTTCTCTATATCTATAAAAGAGGATGTTTGTATATAATTATGACATCGCTAAACTCAGAAACTATTTGACCGATCATTATGAAAATTGGTATGTATATGTATTTTTTCACGGAGAGTTTATATAAGAAGGTTATAATATATCCTCATTGATGTCACTCGCCGCTAGATAACGTTCTATATATATCGCCTTGTAAAAACAAATCAACGAGCTGGGTTTGCTAGTCTTATATAATTGCTTTATCAAAATCTCGCTATCACAGAAATATTAATTTCATGAAAGGCATTCATATTTCTGTAAACCACCTCAAGATACCTTTATTATGTTTACTCATATCTCCCTCTCTTTCTTCATAGCGCTTCAGTCCCTTCTCTTATAATATATGCTATCTTTTTTAATATCATCCTGCACTAGCGAAAGCTGGCATATCCAGCTTTCGCTAACAGTATAAGTTACTACGTCTTCTCTAGGAAATACCAGGTGTGACTTGTCTTACATATATTTTTTTATTGTTATTCTACACTATTTTTTATGTTTTAAGTCATGAATTTTTTTAATTTATATTTTACATCATTATTATTTTTTTATTGTTTAATTAAGTATTTATATTTTTATTATATTACTATAATGACTTAAAATAAGTTATTTTTTATATTTCTGGTATTTTTTTTTGTATTTCTTATGATATTCTTTTTATATTTTTTTAAAACCAAATTAGGTTCAAAGTCACAAAACAATACGATGGAAGATAAACTACGCTTGTCATTCCTCTAGGTCAGGGGTCGCCAATTAATTTCGCTTGGGGTCCATTTTAAGAAATGAAATGACCTTCGCGGTCCACACTTTTTATAGAAAAAATATTTATTAAACAAAGGTTACGGCAATAACAAAGGTGTTTGTTGTTACGTACTCTGTAGTGCAAGTTGCTGAGTTTTCGCGGTCCGCACATAATGACTCGGCGGTCCGGATGCGGACCGCGGTCCGCCATTTGGCGACCCGTGCTCTAGGTCCTAGGAGATACAATCTAGAAATTTAAGATACTGATTTCCCACAGAACTGGTGTAAACATAGCCTAAAGTAAATACAATTAATTTTATATTAATATAACAAATAAATTAAAATATTTTTTTAATTCACAATGTGTTTTTGTAATTAATCAATATCATTGTTATTAGCTCATATACATACGTCCCACTCCCACCCCACTGGGCTCTGACCCACACCATAAGAGAAAAATGACCCTACTATAGCACGAGGTCCAGACGGATTAGTATGAAGTTATTTAAGAAATTTTCTTCTGTTCTGAATATTCCCTTAATATTTTTTATGACATCCACGGGCAAGATGCGTGAGCAATATTCTTACTGCTGACGTAGTACACATGGAAACAGAGAGACTATTAAGGAATAGTCGACAATAGTATATCCTATATAAGATGTAGACCAGTATTAAAGGAACAAAGTAAATACTAGAACAACCTGTATAGTTTTATGTGTAACTAAATGCGAGTGAAAATAAACGAGACATAGAAAGCGGCGCGCGTGTATTTAAGTAGACACATTGCAATGTACGTAATCTTTTTCTGATACTTAAACCACATGAGTAAATAAACGTACAGAGACCAAGCTTCTAAGGAGCGAGCAAAATTGTTACCTATTCTGATAGGGTTGGCACATGAGGATGAAAATAAATACACAAAACGTTTGTCAGCTTTTTATGTATGGATATTTTTTTACAAATTGCTTACTCTAAATAGTTATTTTTGGTAATTTTAGATTTTTAATAATTTGTTATATCTCTTAATCGAATGATAAATTCTAAATCTAATATAAAGTTTTTTTAAATAATCAATGGGAAAGCACTTGCATGACATATCAAATTTACAATCTTGTATACGTTTTAGTAATATCACTACCAATATTAACAATATTTATTTCTAGATATTTACACTCTTTACCATATTTACACTCTTTCTAATGAATTCAAATTTCAAATTTAAACAAACACGCATGACGCGATGCACAGCGAGCGGTGAGTGAGGCCTTTGTTTGAGCACTGGCCGAACCAGCCTAAACAGGTTTCGTCCCATACGTGGCGAGCCGCCAGTGCTCACGCGCACACGCGCATCATACTTGTAGTGATGTACCTACCGTGGCGCGGTTGTTTGAATGTTTGTCTCTGTACGTTTATTTACTCATGTGCTTAAACTGCTTAGTATAATGAAACACGTTAAACTTTATGACGTATATATTATTTGTGCGTAATCTAGGCTTCCTGGGTTCACGGTATACCAAAAAAAATCAGTATCAATGTATATGTGAACAACGTAGGTAGGTATATTATAATATTAACAACACAAAATATAGGGCGAACAGAGACAATATATCGTCTAAGACACACACACACTATGTGGATCAATCACAGTGCAATTTCGCGCCATTACAACCCATATTTTTTTTTTAAATCACCACCCATATATTAAGCATATAATTCTTGTATTGCGGGGGACTTTACAAAAATAATTAACGCACACAAATTACACCTAAACTCAGAACAACGCTTTGTGGATTGCACAAAGTATTGTTGTCCTGCGTAGGAAACGAACCTGCGGTGCCCAATCCCATAACCAACCATACGTCCTTCGTATCGCCATTGGGCATTATTCCGTGTGGTGACGGAGTAAGAGTACTATTCACCACCCCATATCTTACCCATGGGTGATCGTATGAGACGACTAAGGGAAATAAAACGCATATAACATCTATGCCCGAGAAGGAAAACTCGAAACAAAACCCTATACCAGCACGTCTGACCAGCGCGGTATAGTAGATTAATTGCCTTCCCACTGGCACTAATTTCCTAACCTCGGTGGCTAACAATGATCACCGTAGGAATAGACATCCAACAAGTCATCATTATTACAGAGACTTGTTGGCAATTTTATTTCAAACAATGTTACATTGACAATATTAAGTTGTCCTGAATGTGCACTGTGGTAACAGAAATTATACATAATAATTGATTAAATATGATTTAAAAAGCTATGTAAGTTAATAATATCACCACCTGGCATGTATAGTCCAACCTCGCTCATCAACTAAGCGAAAAAGTCTTCGTCTTCACCACAAGGACTGTGATGAAATATAGTTGCATATATATACCTAGATACGTGATTACATATGAATATATAATGATTTAATTAAATAATACTTGTGATATTATGAAAGCTGTAAACCTAGAAATATTAGACGGCTTCAGAGTATAACGTAATGTTTGCAGGCAAGTTAGTAGACCGATTTATTCAATTATAATAATCTGGCATTTGTATATAATACTAGAACGGTATACATGTTATACAAATCATCCTACCCTACATATTATTATCATTATTATTTCACTTAGATTGTAGACTTTTCTTTTTTTTTTGGGCGTGGGCCGCGGTCGGCGCACTCCTCGCACCACTCCGGGGCGACAGAGGGGCGTAAGCACGCACACCCGTAACCCACCCGTGACACGTCGCCTTCGTCGTTGGGCCGACCAACGGAGCAGAGTGACTTGACGTAAGTGGCCGGCCCGACGGAATACCCCCTAAGAGATTGTAGACTCTTAAGGTTTCATGATTTTTAATGATTACGCGAGATATTATACATTTGAAATAAAACTACTTTTAACGGATTCCACCGTGTTTGTATTTAATTTTTAATTGCCCGACATTTCAAATACTTTACAGTGGTCATGGTCACGGGAGGACTGTGTATGTGTCATCCCGTAACCATGAATGCTATAATGTGTTCGAAATGTCGGGAAATTAAAAAACATATAAACGCAATGGAATCCAACACAGTATTCCTCTTAAGGCTATTTAAACGTCAATATTACGTGTCGAATGACGCATTATATTGATCAATCATTGATGTTATGTCATAAAGAGTTTCTTAAGTGTTAACTAACTCTACATAACTAAAAATGTAGGTCATTAAAACAATACTCTGGTATGATTGTTTTTAAAAGGACTAAACCTTAATCCGTCTTTCTCAAAATCTGGATTTTAATATTTTATACAATCAATCTATAAGACAAAAAAAAAGAATCTGAATATTTTATTATTTCATCTATTTAACATGACGTGTGAATAGTTGTAAGCTACGTAAGACTAGGCAGTATGGTCGACTGACTATGCCCATGAGGGCGAATAAGTAAAAAAAAATATGTCATCTACTTTTTTATAATTCAATATTTTTTAGTAATTAAATGTATTTTATTTTCCTTTAATAAATTTAAATTGGATAATTCAACAAATTCTTGTTACTAATTATCGTTGTTTTTATCTCCTCATTAATTAACACTCATTATTTTATTTATTAGTTACTTAGTATTTTTTTATTATATTTCACACAATAAACAACTTATAATACTTGAATGTTTTAGTATTATACACTTTTATTTCTATTTTAAGGCATCTTATTTTTTATTTTACATTAAGGCTCTTAAATAAATAAATATTATTAACATATGTTTGCCTTTATATTATAGACAGCTGTAAATAAATGAATTAGCACACATATAAATCTTTGTTGCTTCTTAAAAAATCAGATAAAAATACAAAGCATTGACTCATGCCGCCTACGTATAGAAGATTCAGTCTAGATATCCAGCCGCACAATAACGTCGTATGAGTGGCTGACAATGGATATATATCCTGGAACTTACTCGTACGATTCCACTTTATGAATAACTATGTATTCATGTTATACACGTATTGGATTCAATTTATAAATGTACTTAAAATAGATGTAAGAAATATCGTGGATTTCTTATGAATAAAAACTTAGATTATATAGAAGTAGAGCAAAATTTTTGTTTATCGATAATGTCATAAAAATAACATATTTCTTTTTTTTTTAATTAAAAAAAGGTTGCAAGAATTCTTATTTTGCAATGAATCTAGATTAGATTCAACATAAAATAGAAATAATATTTTTTTTTTTCATTTTATACAAACAGAAATGCAATATTTCTCGCCGGGTACCGTATCTCTTTTTTCTATACATATATTTTATTTATAATTTTATTTTATTTATTTTTTATATTTTTTTTACTAGTCGACTACTCTACATGTTTGTTTTGGCAGTGGGCTATGGCATGGTCATACCCAGTTCAATCCAGAAACGACAGAAAGAAAGGCGTACGACCCCAATAACCCGTCCTGCATGTACCTCTCAACGCCGTGCGCACGGGTCGCCGTACCTGCTCCTTGTCGTCGGTAGCTATCGGGTACCTGCTGTATCTAGATTATAATCGAACTGCAATATTTATTTTATTATTCTATATATGCGTATCAACATGTCATTGAACTATAACAAACCGATCAATCACTTTCACCATACAAGTTGGATGGAAAAACCAGTTCCTAATATGTTCCACATCTAAGCGAAATAATAGCGGATATCCTTGGTTTTATTACTATAGATAAATCAATACAAAACTCAAAGGGTTTCACAATTAAACCTGTTGCACTTACCACAACTGTATAGTCTATAGATTTTGGCTGTACCATGAGCTACGCTTGTGTGGATTACTTACCTACTTATGTATATAGTGGTAATGTACTTTGACCACTTACGTCGTCAAAGGTGGTATAGGTGTCACCAAAATAAAGCGTTATTTCATTAGAACGAAGCAGCACAGATTGAGCCAACAGCCTTTTTCGTCTCTCGTTCTAATTAGATTATTCTATGATGGAAGTTATTTAGTTACGTTCGTTTTTAATTATATATTTATGATATACTAGCTTTCGCCCGCGGCTTCGCCCGCGTGTTTTTTGATAAAGGAAGGACACACCTTCCCCAGGCCTTAGTCGCGCATTCGATGTTGAAACGTCATTGCTTAGGCCCACAATACGCCCTTCCCATCTTATCGTGATATTTTCCCAAATATTGAAATCTACATTAAATATTGAAAGCAACAAATAATCACTATTTAGATAAGAATTAACTAAATGCTCTAATTCTGCGTGGTAACGGAGTAAGAATACAATTCACCACCCCCTGTACCTGTGGGAGATCATAAAAGATGACTAAGGTATACAAATGCATATAACATCTATACAAGAGGAGGAAAACTCAACTAAATTACCTTATACCAACACATCTAACCAGCGTGGTGTAGTAGGTAAATTTCTCTTTTAGTGTGAAGGAGGCTCGAGCTCAACAAAGGGTGTATGTATGAGCTTATAATTTAGGATTCTCGATCGAGGCTTCCATATAAAGAGTAAACTGTCGCTATTTTTTGTTCAGAACTATTTAAAATAAACTATACGTTATCTTCGTGTAAATTCTACAGTTTAGGTAGCGCTCGCCAATGTAATTCAGATGGAAAGAATTATATTACATTACCCTAAAACAAATAGCTACGCGCCCTCGCTTCGCTTCGGTTTCGGTCGCTCTGACCCGCGTTTTCAATCTCTGATACCTTCAAAGCTATTCGTTATTATGCCTACTTTAATAATTTCCTGTAAAAAGCCATTTTGATCTATATTAACATGCACCACGTCTAATGTAAGTATTTAATTGGATAAGAAATAATACTGTATTGTTTAAAATAGCTTCGTAAATAACACATTATATTTTAGTAATAAATATATAAAAGATAGAAGTTGTGTGGTAGCGGCTACGAATACTATTAACCCTTACTTTGCTCGTGGATGTCGTAAAAGACGACTAAGAGCCTTATAAAGATCTGGGCCAACTCCATCTGATGCCGTTTGGTCAACAATTACATTCCCAAGGAGGGTTGATGTCTGACAGGCGGCTGATCATAAAACTATTGCCAATAACTTTTACAATATGTAGGTACTATGAAAGAAAAATACATACTTACTGTATCGACCCCAACTAATTGGGATAAGAGTAGGAGAATGATGATGATATATAAAAGATAGCTTTTGCCCGCTGTTTTGTCCATGTAGAAGTCATCCCTGACTGAGGTAAATAGAAAAAGCAATGCAGGATGTTGAAGGTTTGTCGTTAGGACGATGGTCGGCAGCGTCAGAATCTGAGATGTGGTCGCGTCCTTCTTCTCCTGGAAAACTTATAACACCTTACTGCTATACTAACCAGGCGACCAAGCGTAGCGATTGCGGCACTGTTCTCATCTATGGGGTAGGTAGGTTCAATAGTGAACGGAATATATTCTGTGAACAGTGAGTACAAAGACATGAATAACGTGCTCTTTTAGGTATGGCTTGGTTTTTGTTAACATTTCTTTTAAAAAAGTAGTTATACTGATAACTATAATAATTAGGCATATGCTACTGCAAAGTTTTTTATAGATATTTATATATTCTTTAATATTGTAGATTTTTTTTTCTAACATTCACAGTTTCCGCAGCGATTTCGATGAAAGATATTTGCTTAGATTTTTCATAAATTGGTTTACATTATTGAAGTTTTAGTAGAGAACCGTATGTTTTTATAGTAAAATATATAGCCTATGACATTCACAAATAACGTGGCTCTCTATTGGTAATAGAATTTTCAAAATCCGTTGAGTAAATCCAGAGATTACCCCCTACAACGTCACAAACTCACAAACTTTACCTCTTTATAATATTAGTATAGATAGTTATTATTGTAAATATTAAAAAGAAAAATAAACTATAAAGAAAAAATAAAGCCGGTCTCTAAAGTAACTTGTTATTTCTTTTTATTATTATAATTGACATTTTACATATAAAAAAGATTAATTAATTTAAGATTAATATTTAATTTTTAATGTCACACTTATGTTAGACAGTTACCCCTGTCATACGCGCGCACACACATATGAGTAGAGAATAGCGGCGTAGTATCACGGCATGACACATTTACCTTAGTACCTACCTAATCTATCATTTCCTGTAGTCTACACCATTTTACTGCCAAGGCGCACAAAAAGATGTTTCACAAACTTTCACTACATATCTATATATATATACAGGCATAGTATGTTATTAACAAATCGATAGTGCTGTCAAAAATACAACAATCATCAATGATGACTGCCCTCACACCTTTACTTGTTTTCGGGTCGCACAATCGGCGTCCATAGATTTCTAGCCATATTTCTGTAGTGCGCCCGGTTGCTGCCTGACCACAGCACTGCGCATTCTTATTGTCCTAACTTTTGAAATATTGTACCAAACGACACACGGTAAAAGGCAAAAAATATGTACTTTAAATATCGAAAGCAATAAAAGCATTTGTTCGCATAAGAATCAATTAGTTACTATAAAATGTGCATCGGCAATAAATACCAAATTATTTTGTATTTTTAATGTACTATTTTAACGATAAATGCTTACATATTAAAAATAGATATATGCTGTCGCGGACTTTTTTGTAGAACTATTTAAGAGATACATTTCCACAATACATAACATTCGTCTGAGTTTCAAGATCTTTGCAGCGTATGCAAAAATAGCTCGCAGATGGACGATTTTTTCTGTCTTAAGCAATTTTTATCGTTATATCTTAGCCAATCTACAAAATATCTTTATAAATTATAGCCTATGTGTTATTCTGATGTGTAAGCTATATTACTATAAAGTTTCATCAAAATCCATTGGGTAGTTTTTGCGTGAAAGAGCAACAAAGATGTTCACATCCATACATTATTACAAACTTTCGCGTTTATAATATTAGTAGGAAGTAGGATACTTTATACTACAAATTGTAAAACGAGAGGAAAATATGTTTGTTTTATTTTCTATTCATCTCGTAACGTTAATGGGATATAATAAATGTTGTTATCTGCAAAGTTGTCATGACAACAACGACTACGGTAAACGCTAGACGGTTAGTAAATTTTGTCAGATTTGCTAATATTTATTATATTAAACAGCATATGTAAAATGCTAGTCCGTTTTTATTTATCGTACCGTTATGTATTATAGAAGAAGCTAGAAGGCACATAAGTGCACGACCCTGATGCAATATTGATATCTAGTCCAACAGTACGCAGTTTCTGACTTAGGATTGCGTGAAACCTTTATAATGTAACTTAGTATTACAAAAATAGTGATTTAAAATATACTTTGTAGTAAAAACTCGTTAAAATGCAAAATAATTGCAATAATATTTAATTGCTTTGTTGTTTGTTTTTAAAATATTTTTGATAACTAATTTATCAGTAGACTAGCTGTTTCCCACCCGTTTCTCTCCTTTCCAGATATATATTGTTATACTATTTCCATTTCTTTATTTTCTCGATGACAGTTCTAATTTGATAGTTGAAGTGTTGTGACCAAATAAGTAATGATATCGATTGCATATATGTTTTGAACAAAGACAAATTCAACAAAAACATTCAAATATATTTTTTCAAGCTGGGAACACTCAATGACCCACCGCCATTTTGTATTTGTTTTAATCTGTCACTCGCAACAAGACGGTCATGCTATATGGTCACTACATTTCTGTTCGCTGAGTTTTTTCACATTATCCATACGTTACGTTGTGTATTTTTTGTTCCTCCGTGTTGATTGCTGCCCAGCTGTCAAATATCAAAATGCCTAAAGGATCTGTTCTGAAAAGTCAGGCGAGAGAACTGGTGATCAAGGTTCGTAATTACTTTGAAGCAGAATATCAAAATGGTGGCCCGCTATTACCACTGTCGCAAGTGCGAGAGCGTGTTGCGGCCGCATTAGGAATTAGTGGACCTACTGTTTCAAAAATTACTACTGAAACTTATGGTACAAGCGGCATGAAAGCAAATAAGCTTCGTACGCCGAAGAAGAAACGCCAACCACGTCGTGTGAAATCGGTTGACAACTTCGACGCTGACGCTATTCGTCGTCATATATATGACTATTACTTGCGCAAAGAAATTCCAACACTTAAAAAACTTGTTTCTTTACGTGAACGTGGTTTGTTCCATGGCCAAAAATCGTCACTAAGCTTAGTTTTGAAAGAAATTGGATTTTCTTATAAAAATTCGGACAAACGTAAAATATTGATGGAGCGTCACGACGTTGCTATGGCTCGCAGCGAATTTTTGAGCGAAGCCAGAAAGATATCAGATTGGTCAAATGTTATTTTCACTGACGAGACTTGGTTAAATGCAAACCACACAGTATCGAAGAACTGGACTGACGACACCGCCACTTCCACTAGTTCAGTGCCAATGGGAAAAGGTGAACGCCTTATCATATGCCATGCAGGGTCTACGAAAGGATTCGTGTCAGATGCTTTACTGGCCTTTAAATCCAAGAAAACAGTGGACTACCACGAAGAAATGAACGCGGAGATTTACGAAGGATGGTTCAAAGAAATGGTGCAATCTCTGGAAGAACCGTCGATAATTATTATGGACAGCGCTACATATCACTCTAGACAAATTGATAAAATGCCGACGCAGGCCAATAAAAAACAAGAGATAATTGACTGGCTCAAACGTCATGGCGAAAATGTGGATGATACTTTATTAAAAGTACAATTAGTGAATATTTTAAAATCTAAAAAAGCCTCCCTAAAAGATATATTACCGACGAAATAGCTGCCGAATGTGGTCATTGGGTTCTTCGACTTCCGCCGTATCATTGCCAGTACAATGCTATAGAACTAATATGGGCACAAATCAAAGGACACGCCGCTCGAAACAATACCCATCCTCCTTTTACGGCAAACAAGATGTTAGATTTATTAAAAAATGCATGTGCGGAAGTAACCGCCGAACACTGGGAAAAATTGTGAGAAGAACCCAAAACATTATAGCGTCGGATTGGGAAATTCATGTGGCATTAGATAATATAGAAATAGAGGAACTTATAATAAATGTTGAGGAGAGCTCATCGAGTGATTGTGGCGATTCATCAGATTTTGATTAAAATAAATAAATGAACAATCAACATAATATAATTACATAATATCTTGTAATGAAATGTAATATTAGTTAATAAATTTGTATAAAATTATCCGGCAATAGTTTAGTTTCTTACACTTTGTAAAAAAATATCGGGTCTCTTATCGTTTTACGTTTATCGATAGCTCCATCCCTATCAGTTTCTCCGACTCTGCCTATGACCTTGTACGCGCGTAAGCGTCATATTTTTATTAAATAATGTATACATAATGTAAAAAAGACGCTCGTTCAAGTTTCCACAGGAGCTGTCATCGAGAAAATAAAGAAATGGGAATAGTATAGTGGTAGGATCTCGCTGTTGACAGTTCTCTGTCTACAGCTGCGGCCCGGTACGTCCGGAGTAGTACCACACTCTCGCAGAAGATCAACGTCTGAATACCTAATGGCTATTACGCTTCGTTCGATGAGCGAGAGAGCCAGAAGCCTAACTGGGTGGGTTTGGAGTTTGCATTGGTAGGCATCGGCCTAGCTATGCCCTTGGTATTGCAAGGGTCCATGGGCGGCAGCAATACTTACCATCAGGTGTGGTGTTTGCTCGTTTGCCACCATGAGCAATAAAAAAAATACACATCACCAACATTTCATGTACAAAACCTTTTCCGAAAAAAGCTGTATCTTATGGAATAATTATTATTTCGACTGGTTCAGTAGTTTTCGCTGTATAACTGAACAAAAAACCGGCTCTCTATTTATTACTATAGACAGAAGAAGAAGATTAATACTATGATATATCAAATAATATTGATTTTCGATGTGGGGACAGAAAAAATCCAATTTACCATCCACTTTCTTGTCCGTGAGAGTAGTTAAATCCAACTAAGGGACTCAAACAGAGACATCTATGCAAGAAAAGGAAATTTTCCGTATGGTGACAGAGTAAGAATATAATTCACCTCTCCCTATCTTACCCGACTGATGACTAAGGGATATAAAACGCATATAACAAAGAGAAAAAAAACTGGAAACAAAACCCTATACCAACACGTCTGACCAGCGTGGTGGAGTAGGTCAATTTCTCTCTTATTTTGGAGGAAGCTCGAGCCCGCATTGAATGTAGAGCTAGCGATTATGATTACAAAGATGTATATAGAGTTAGAATTTAATGTAATAATTTATTTTATACAATTTCATAGTGAACGTTTCATTTTTTCAGTGATGAGGAGGACACGGCACGTCTCCTGCGGCAGCTGAGCTGGATCAACCGGCCGCTAGGGGTCACCTTCCCGCAAATGGTGAAGCTCATGGGCCAATGCCAGCAGGTAATATATTATTTATTTATTTATTTATTTTATTTTAAAACTTTTGCACAAATTAACAGTACAAGGCGGACTTAATGCCATAGGCATTATCTACCAGTCGACCTAGGGTGGAGCAGAAATAATGTAAGGTAGGTGCAATGTAAACAGAAAAAAATTTAAAAACAATGGAAAAAAAAAAAACGAGGGTGATTAAATGTATTTTTACCGTATGTTCGAATACCTAATAAATATATTCATAGCTATATATAAATAAATAAGTATAAAACTATAAACATACATACATATACAAATAAAGAGATATAAAACTAAATACACATACTACATAAACATACATACACATATATATATATATATATATATATATATATATATATATATATATATATATATATATATATATATATATATATACATATATATATATATATATATATATATGCAAATAAAATATATAAACCAAAGATGAGATAATCACAGGTGAGTTGACTCCGCTAAAAGGTCTGAATATAAACGTTTGACCCTAGAACCTATAACTATAATGCCATAATATTATATTTTGTTAGTATTAGCTCCAAAATCATACACAATATTTACGATGCTGCCCATATAAATGCATTTTGGGGACGCAGAGGGGATGGTACCCGAAAGGGTAGCCCGCTGGGCTGGCCACCAATGTTAAGGAATTGTTACCGACGCTCAGTCCAAATGGCAAAAGGAAGGTAAACTGTCAGGTTATGAGGCCGCAAGTGCCTTTCCATTATCTCGAATATTTTGTGCGATATGAGGCCAGAACAAACCAATTGTCAAAAAAAAATTGTGAATTTTATTAAAGCGATTTTTACGTTCTCTATTGCTTTTGATTTGATTTTTAGTTTCTCGACGTTTCGAATATATGAGAGGACAGTCCTCCCGTGACCATGAACGTTGAAAAGTGTACGAAATTAAAAATCAAATAAAAATTCAATAGAAGTCGTAAAATAGTTTTTTTTATGTGTGATAGGTACTTTCGTAAACATCAGAAATCATTATTTTATTAAAATGTTTTTAATAAAGCGCCAATTATGTGTTTATGAACCAATAAAATCGACAATACGACGTATTCTTTCATGTTAATTGAACAAAACATATTTTACGTTCGATCAATAAATACGATATGTATTTCTATAAAACTTACAGCTACAATGTGCCATGACACTACTTCTGTTTATTCTAATCAATTACAAGGTCAACCGTCAAAATTGAAAGTGAGGGCATTGTGTTTATTAAACGGTCATTGCAATAGTTTTAATAAAAAAAATATTTGTATGCTGTTGTGCTAGCTACGAATACTATGAACCCTTATATGGATACCGGGTTGAGAGCCCTCATCGCTTACCCATAGTCCGCGGAAAACTGTCAAATCCATCTGCGGCTAATAGCTAAATACACACAAAAATACCTTATACGGATCGTGTGTGTCGTAAGACATAAGCCTTAGCTATTCTCTAGCCAAGGTTAGAGATAGCTAAGGTCTATCTAGCATAGACCTTGGCTATACTTACTTTGCGGCGTCTGTATATAACTACATTTCTAAGAAGGATTGACATCAATCAGCGGCTGATCACAGAACTATTGCCAAAACTTTTGCAATATCTCATCATCAACATCTCAGCCCATATATGTTCCACTGTTGGGCTCGGGCCTTCTTCACAATGGGAGGGCAATTGACCTGCTATACCATGCTGGTGAAACGTGTTGGTAGTAGTAGTCGTTAGGTTATAGGGTTTTATTTCGAGTTTTCTTTCTCTTGCACAGATGCCATGTACATATTACATCCCTTAATCGTCTTTTACCATGCCTACGGGCAAGAGATGGGGTGTATAATTGTATGCTTATTCCGTCACCACACGGAAAATATTTACTATGAAAGATAGTACATATAATGTCAACCTCAAGGAATTGGGATAAGTGCAGGTTGATGGTAATGATGACGAAAAACTTTAATATAACTAGTGGCTCGAAGGTAGACCATGGGCTATCACGACACTAGCACGGTAGGTCGCAGTCTTGACATCTATGTGCAATGGAATAAGGTGAAAAATGGTTATTGTTATTACAATTGTGAAGTAACAAACAAAACCCTCAAAATTGTATGGACACTCAGCGACTAGGAAAGCCTTAATCATTTTCACTATAGTAAATCCAAATACTGCGAGCGTACCATATCAGCAATGAACTTCAGAATGAATAGTCAAGCTAACCATGAAATATAGCTTAATCAGTTAAATCGTATATCTGTGTAGGTAACATATAAATTCTATAAGGGTTCTTTCTCTAAGGGATATCTGTATGGGTAACATAATAAATGCATATACAGGTTGCAGATTTAATTCGAAGAATCCTTGAAGGAGATGTATCAGACCATGATACACTATCCAAATCAGTAAAAAAAATAGTACCTAACTTTTGATTAAATTGCCGTAATGATAAGCGGTCAATACACTTGTACTATAAAACTATTAATTACTAACGTTATTGTTTTTTATGACGTCATTCCTACACCTAGTTTAAGTTATTCTAGTAATAAAATCGGCACTCTGTATAAGGCTACAATGTTGACAGTTTTCTGTCTACAGCCGCGACATATCCGTCCGGGCAGTACCACACCCTCGCAGTAAATTCGCTTCGTTAGGTGACCGAAAGAGCCGGCAGCTCAAGTTTCTGGGTGGGTTTGGGGTTTTCATTAGTTAACAGCAGCCTAGCTGTACCAATGTAAAGGTCCATAAGCGGCTGTAATACCATCAGGTGTACTGTTTGCCAGTTTGCCACCATCAGCAAAAAAAATATATATTATTAATTTAATAGTAGCATTTCACATAAATATTAAAATTTATCTATTAGCCATTGGATAGACCGTTATTTTATATACATGGTAAGGGGATAAATGTACAAATTTCTCTAGTGTATTTTTCTCGTGTCGTTGCCATGCATGTGTAAACGAACAATAGATAACTGCTTACTTTTGTGTTACACGTTTTTATACGTTTTCTATGCATAAATATATTCAAGTTATCTGTTTATTTTCAATGCTTATTAGTTTTCTTTTTGTTAAACCAAAGCTTTTATAACTTTTCCTTTATAGATTTACTTGTTTACTATTTTGATGGTTATTTGGCTCTTTTATCACGAAATGTAAGAAATAAAAACATTTTCTTTTCATTAAAACATACAGTTTTTTTTTAATTTATATTTTAACATAAATGAAGAAAAAAAAAACATGCCATCTGGTAGCTTTTCTTTTTTAATTGCTTATGGTGGCAAACAATCAAGCAGACAGACCACGGACGTTTGCAATGCCAAGAGTATAGCTAGGCCACTGCCTACCAATACAAACCCTAAACCCACCCAGTTGGGCTTCCGAATTTCGCTCACTGAACGAAGCGCAATAGCACATGGCCGTTACTCAGACGTCGATCTTCTGCTCAGTGTGGTAGGTACTACCCCGGGTGGACCGGCCCGCGGCTGTAGACAGAGAACTGTCAACAGCGTGGTTCTACCACAACTAGATTTGTACATTTTAAGTGTTGTCTTTAATATTGAGAAAACGTAATATACAGAAAAACATTATATAACAAAGCGACATATTTGCATCGGACATCTTGTCTATATTTAAAAACATTCAAATTTTGAATTAAAACTGTTTTTTACGGATTCTATCGAGTTTGCATTTGATTTTTAATTTTACATCACCATAACCATGACCATGAATGCTGTAAAGTTTTCTAAATGGTACAAATAGTTTTAATTAAATTGTGTAATATTCGTAAAAACATCAGAAATCATTAAATAACTTAGCTACCAGCTAGATAATGATGATGATGATTAATTTATTAATTTGGAAAAATGCAAAACAACTAATATAGTTCTACATGATCACAATGTGATCACATCATCACACTGAGACAGATACGGCACGAAAAATCAGTGAGCGTGTGATATAAACAACTTGACTTACCTATTTAGTGGTTATAAATGGTAGTTTTAATTTATTTTGGTTTTAATTCAATAGAAATAATTTAATACAATGACAAGTGTGAAGCAGACTAGTTATACAGTACAAGGACTATTTACATCACAGCGTAGAAAATTTTTTGATTTTTACAATACGTTTATTTTTTTTTTGTATTTAACAAATTCGTTAATTTTATTTCTTGATTATTTGTTATTAGTCCTTTGCAATATCAGGTGTACAACAAGAGCACTGTCTCGCAACCAAAACCTACCTAGAAAGTTTTCGGCTACCTATCTCCCTTACCGAACGCTAGCACATTGCCATTAAGCAGAAGCCGATTTTCTGCCATGTCTGTAGACAGAAAGCAGTGTGGGTCCTACCACTGCAACAACATCAGTACTCTCGCATCGATGTTGTTGCGATTGGATCAATAAATTTGACGTAAAACCTTATACTAACTATTTGACCAGCGCGCGCGGTACAGTGAGTCCATTTCTCTCCCATTGTGGAGGAGGCCCGAGCCCACAGTAAAACTTATGTAGGCTGAGACAACTATAGTGAGAATACCTACTACTATTTGATTATATTCAAATCAAATCAAATTAAAACACCATAAACACCCATATGTCTATAATTTCGTAATATCTGTATATTATTTATGTATATATATATATATATATATATATATATATATATATATATATATATATATATATATATATATCCATAGCTAATAGCTTTAAACATTAGAAAAAGTTACTGATAACATAAATTGTCATGTTAAACAATATTTGGAAAGATTTTTATACAATATTTAGAAACACATTAATTTTACATTTACTATATGTTTTGTAAGCTTTTTTGGCCAACGAACAAGCAGCACACCTTTTTTTTCTTGCGGTGGACAATAGATGTGGTCGCACCCCGCCAAATCGGTCCGGGAAGAGGCGGCGCGCATCCAAATAGACCCACCCTGCAAAAACTCCTTTCTTTGGCGTGCGAGCGGGCCACCGGTACCCGGTATTATTTATGTATATATATATATATATATATATATATATATATCCATAGCTAATAGCTTTAAACATTAGAAAAAGTTACTGATAACATAAATTGTCATGTTAAACAATATTTGGAAAGATTTTTATACAATATTTAGAAACACATTAATTTTACATTTACTATATGTTTTGTAAGCTTTTTTGGCCAACGAACAAGCAGCACACCTTTTTTTTCTTGCGGTGGACAATAGATGTGGTCGCACCCCGCCAAATCGGTCCGGGAAGAGGCGGCGCGCATCCAAATAGACCCACCCTGCAAAAACTCCTTTCTTTGGCGTGCGAGCGGGCCACCGGTACCCGATCTTTATCTTCGGTGGCCAGCAAGCAGCACACTTGAGGTTAAGTTTTACTCTCGCCCGTGGACCTACCAGGAGTACAGCTATTTTGGTATGCTTTATGATGGCGGCTACGATTACCAATATTTTACTAGTAGCTTTACACGTCATTGCCAAAGTAAACTTAACGTTAGACAGACGACCAATCGTCAAAATTTACCAAAATACAAAACATAATCTCCCTTTCTTTCGCCACTTTTAGAAAAAAAGACACGCTGTGCCTACACTCCTTATAAATTGGGTCCAAGAAACAGTAGTATTTGGTGTTGCCGTGTGCAGTGCTGAATAAAATGAAATTCTAATCGAGGATGGCAAGGATGTTTTTTTTGGTCAAATTACTTTTGAAGTAAATATGTAAAGTGATTTATCCTTAATTAAATTATAATAACTATATAAATCTTATAATAGCTAATGCGAATTGATTTAATACGCAGAAAGTGCTAAAGTGTAGCACATATAATATAACAACGTTCTAACATGTGTTTATGTTATACATATAAACTTCCAAAGATAAATTTATTAATTAAGGTCATTCCTGTATTAAAAAATGGCAGTTAGATCGCAGACAGAAAATGACTTTACAATTATTTGCTGTCTAATTTCTACTAAATGATGTAAGACTTGTTACGAATTATCTTCCTCGCCACTGGCTAAATGCGCAAAACAAGTGGCCATATTAAAATAGTCGAAGCAATCAAATGAATTATATCGATACAAAAACAGGCGTTAATATCTGATACCCCCAAGCCTTATATTATTCTCAATGATTTTGGCGTTGGCTTTCTAGCCAAACCATTGTTGGCAGAAAATAATTATTCCATGGGACGCCTGCCATATGACTTCTGCAACTCATAAGGATAATGGTATTCTAGAATTAGAACAGCAGTATATATCTGCTCCCTATATCCATTGTCATGAATATCATGACAATCATGGCCGAAAGCTTAATATCCTCTCTGAAGCATAGATTTTTAGTTTCTATCAAATTCGTGCTTCAACATCAAAATTTTATTTATCTTTTCGACACAGGTGACGTCATAATGTTTTCCTTTACAGTTAAACCAAATGATAATTAAAATTTACTGCCTCACTTCATCGCAGCTCATACATGTCCCACTGTTGGGCTCGAGCCTCCTCCATAACGGGAGGGAAATTGACCTACTATACCACGCTGGTCAGGCCTGTTTGTATAAGGTTTCGTTTCGAGTTTTCCTTCTCTTTGCATAGATGTTATATGCGTTTTATATTAGTCGTCTCGTACGATCACCCACGGGTCAGTCATCAGACATGGGATGGTGAATTGTATTCTGACTCCGTCACCACACGGGGAACTTACAGTACCACTGCCTCACTTACAGCATCAATATCTTGGGTTCGACCCTAGACAGAACAATACTTTGTGTGATCCACTTTTTTTTATAAAGTCTACCGCAATACAAGGATTATTAGTGAGGGTGGTTGTATTTATATATAAACAAATAGCATTTTAATATACAGAAATTCTCTCAAAACTCGAGCCTTGAATCCAATAACTAATAACTGTGCTATTATATATCTAGTATAAATATACAATTCACAAAACCCACGTTATCGACCTTAGTTACGTCCTTAACCCGCGAACAAATACCACGGTGACGATCAATCAATGATACATTTGTAAATAGCGGACAATTACTCGAACCACCAAGCCATAACGTGTTGAAACACGTTATTATAATATATTTATGTCCAAATCTATTAGATTGATCAGATAATCGATATTATATTGTAGCATACATGTTGAGTATGTTATAGCGTCTAGTACTATCACGCTTTTAATCTTGATGAGGTTAGCGGACGTTTAAAATAATCACATTTCGTCCTATAATTCAATATGTTTTAGTTTAGATAAAACATCAATTAGTAACCAAGCATCAATTTTAATAATAAAATTACTTCATTTTTTATTTCTATGATAGTAACCGTTGAGGATATCATCTTTATCTCCCTGAACCTCCTTCACCGGGAGGGAATGTCACGTTGGTCAGATATGCTGGTACAAGGTTATATTTCTAATTTTCCTTCTCTCGTAAAGATGATATATGTAGGTATATCGTATCTCTTGACCGTCTTTTACGACCCCCACGAGCACGAAAAGGGATGTTAAATTGTTATAAATTTTACGATACCAGGCAGAAAGATATACTTTACTATTAAAAACCTATAAATCTCGGCCATTTGTTAGGTCAAGAGAGCTAATACACTTTTTAACCCGACTAGGATAATGCCACACGAAAATAAATAATTCTCGCGCCAGAACTATATCAAGTTATCTATATTTTATGCTCCCGCGAGAAACGTCGTAATACATGCACTTCCACCAGATTGGCGAATAAATTATGTCGGAGTGTTTAACTGCTAAAACTTTACTTACGGTGTTAATACTGTCTACCACGAGTAAGGACGAAGTAGTTTCTGGTCAAGTCTAAACTTATTTAAGTAGACAATATCTATATAATTAAATATATTATATAAATATATATAAATTTATGTATTTATTTTCAGGTTGAAGGTGTAGAAGTTTATGATAAAGGTGGAACGGAGTCAGCAGTTAAAGGGTGGATAGAAACTAGAGGGGCGGCCCGCGCTAGACTCGACGCGGGCGGTGCACACGCGGGCCTGCTCGGTGGTAGCCCGCTCACCTTGCTCCAGGGGATTATTCCAGGTGTGAAGTATAGATCTAACAAATATATATTACATTATAAATAATAGTTTGCTAATATATTCATTAATAATTGCATCAAAGACGTTTTGAGATCATCTTATAGAAAACATTATGATAACTTTTATAAAATTTAAATACGGTTTACAATTAAGTCTTAGATTTTGGTTACTGATATACCTATTAAAATATGGCGTCTATAGAATATAGAAATATTAAGACCATTAAGTAGATAATAAGTAAGATAATTAATCCTTTCTTGTTATCAAGTATTAAGGAATTGTACCAAACTTTACTAATTTGCACATTTTGTTTTGCAGGCACTAAATGGTGCGGCACTGGTGACATAGCCGCTAACTACCACGACCTTGGAGCAGATCGGCCACTGGACCGGTGCTGCCGGACACACGATTTGTGTCCCACGAAAGTACGCGCTTTCTCACGGCGTTACAATTTAACTAACAATTCTCTCTACAGCAAGTCGCATTGTGTCTGTGACGACATGCTTTTCGAATGTCTCAAAACCACTAATACCTCCGCCTCCCATCTTATGGGACATATCTACTTCAATCTTGTCCAAGTCCCCTGCCTCGCGGACGTTCCTTCAGGAAGAGAGTTTCAAAACGCTAGATTAGGCTTTTAACGACATCTAGTGGCTACTAGCGGAATTTTAATCAGCGCCATCTTGTAGTCAGTGTGTGATGTACGCCCAGAACTATTGATGCTGTGGATTTTTGCATACGTCCTTTGTGTACTATTTTTATCTATAAAAAGATTGTAAATAATGTTTAAATTTTAAATAATGTTCTTATGTTTAACATTAGACATCAAACTGTGATACGTCTGTGCCTTTACTGTACTAGAGGGTATTTTTTGTTAAACGATGGCGCTATACAAATGAAAACACACATCGTTTTTAAACGTAATAATACGCATTTTATTTATGTGTCACAAATATTCATGCCTTACACTTGTTCTAATTTTAAATGTAACAGTGGTTTAACGGTTGTTGTCGATGACAAAAGTATTATCTATAATTAAAATATCTTAGTGATAAGAATGTGAATTTGTTTAAACCAAATAAAATATTTATTTATTTCTACTAACTTTGGTTTTATTTGATAAAGATCAAAGAGTAAAGTTATTAAATTGAAAAAGAGTGGCAACTCGATGATAAAATATGCATGTATGGAAAGTGCTGCCACCCAGAGTTTAGGCCGTGAACTAAAGTTGAAGTAATATATATACATATCTACATGTGTATGTGTAATTACATAGATTTTTCTTTTACTATGAAAGCTACCCTGAAATATAAAAAAAACATATCAGCTGATAATTAAACAATAATAATATCAGCCTAACATTGAAACTTGAGATAATTTTCAGAAAAATATCAATAACCGAAAATAGATCGATGACAATAAGTACCTACGCTAGGACCAAAAAATAACAATTCTGAGTTGTCAAACGTTTGACAGGCAGGCCAAAATGGCAGCAGTTAAGTTTGTACAACCAATCTGTAGGCGGCGCGACGGTCAGTAAAAATAAGTAATGTTTTAAGTGTGCCCCCCCAGATAAAGATTAAGCTAAGCATTTATCCCATTTAAAGTCTATTACTCTAAGGCGACAATGTCAATCAATAAAAAAATATGATGGAGTAAAAATCTATGTAGAAAGACGCCGAGAAAGATGCAAATGGTGATATATCATTATTATGTGATGCATGCATATACATTACATTGCTGCTGTTATATCCACCCCATGCTAGTAAATGGGTCTACCTACCACCCCTGTGTCAGCACTTTATAACTATATAAAGGGACCCATCCGTAGAGCCCAGTCAGTCTGCAGCTCAACTCATTCAAAGTCGGTACGCGTCGGAAGTAATACCATTTTCTACTATTTCTTAAGTTTTTTCTAGTTCATATTAAAAGTTTTTTTTTAAAAACAGTGTTTAATAATCCCGTATAACATTTTGGTGGCAGCGGTGGGATTATCGATCATCCCCTATTCGCCCTAATACGTCTCCGAAACACCCCAAGGTGCGGCAAGTTAATATTAGTTAATATTGAAATTGAACGCCGCTTACAGTGAAATAAAAGTGCCAGTGAAGTGTATCACTATAAACGCTACCAACAGTTCCTGTACATCCACGGAAAACCCTAAAGCATGAGGAACAACCACGAGCCAGCAGCCATTAACATGCTGATCTTAACCCTGCTCGGGATCGTACTACTGTGAGTCAAAAACTTTGATTACCGTAACTGTATTAAAGCGCAAAATAAACTCAGAGTACTTTAATTATATATTTTTTGTCTATAACTTAATATTAATATTATATACTAAATTCTATTGTACTATTTCTCACATAAACAACACATATCTAAGCATCATACTGTAAGACGCTACATTGTAACAAAGCGACATGTATACTTTACATACTTACTGATAAGCAACCATATCCTGTTACTGTGTTGTGAGCTAGATTAGTGTGGATACGACTTATTAGATTCTATTTTAATTTCAATTTATTTTTCTAAATCATTATGGCGACCGCCAAATTAGATGCAAAGGAAGAACTCCTTAGCACACACAGAAGCACACCTGCCCGCAGCGAGACAGAAGAGAAGGTGGAACTTAACGTACTCCTAAAATTTATAAAGCCGTTCGATGGGTCTAGAGAGAAACTCAACCCTTTTATATCAAATTGTCAGAGTGCATACTCTTTAGCCGATAAACAACAAAAACCAATATTATTTAAATATATCTTAAGTCAGCTTACGGGTCGTGCTGAAACATCCTGTAGTATTAAAGAATTTGAAAACTTTGACCAATTTATAGATTTTCTCAAACAACAGTTTGGCGAAAGGAAACACTATACTCACTTACTCTCCGAGCTACAAGAGTGTCGTCAAAGCTATAACGAAAACGTTAACCAATTCGCGCTTAAAATAGAAACATGCTTGGCCAAATTATTAACAGAAATAAAAATCTCTAATCCAAACAAAAAGAAAGCAGAAATAGCAGGCCGAGTCGCAGCAATGGAGGATCTCGCCCTCCATACGTTCACGATAGGACTCCAACCACGCCTAGCACAAATAATAAGATGCCGTAACCCCGATTCCTTAAACGCCGCTATCAACTTCGCAGTTGCCGAAGAAAAACTAATTCCGAGTACGACTAAGAAGGCTTTCCAACCAAATGTAGGATTTCCCGACAGGCAAAGGTTTCCATTTCGTCGTGAATATCAACCTAATCTAAATCGAGCACCGATTCCCTATACACCTCGCAACGACTATCCCAGAAATGTGAATACAAACGATATGATTTGCCGATACTGCAAGAACGTAGGACACCTAATAGAAAACTGTCGTAAACGACAGTACAATAATAGCCGAAACCAAGCGAATTTTCAAACTCCATACACTCGCTTCAATAATCCTCCACAAAACTCGGATTCCAATAATCCTAGAAGGACTTTTACTGTCACCCAACCTGAGGATAACGGTGTCGACGAGGTTGATAACGCGTATTTAAACGAGTAAAATTTCCCGACCGGTATCGCTCGAGAAATTATATTTATAAAACCAAAGACGATACCCCAAATCTCACTGTATCCTCTGTATCCGCTGTATCCTCTGTATCCACTGTATCTAATAATAATATGTATCAACATCATTCGCCAAGCTCAACACAAGCAATTCAGAATTGCTTACCTCTGAATCCACTGAATCATACAAAACCTCTGAATCCACCGAATCCTAAGGCTACTAAATCAAAATGTGTCTTAGCTCAAATTTCTAAATCTGTCTCTACTTCACCACAAAATGCGAAACAAGACAATAACGATACGAGAATTTACGAAATAAACAAAAACTCTGGGAAGAGATACTTACCTCATGTTATGATTCAAACTCCTGTTTCCAATCAGCCACTATCTTTTCTAGTAGACACTGGCTCCTGCGTATGCCTGCTGAAACGAGAATCTATGTCCAAAGAGCCCAAATTAAGTAACGCAATAATATCCTTAAAAGGAATCGACCCTGGTGATGACATAACACTAACAATGGGTAGCTTCCACATGCCAATCCTTCAGAACGCTCCTAAGCAATACATACACGAGTTTCATGTAGTCGAAGAGATTAGCCTAAGTCACGATGGTATTATTGGTAACGATCTCATGAAAAAATTTGGTTGTCAAATTGACTACAATGAAGGCGTTTTACGTATAGACAATAATACAATAAAATTAAACTTCTCTGAACCAGTATATACTATACCTCCCCGCTCAGAATCAGTCATCGAATGCACAGTAGCTAACCCACATATTCAAGAGGGCATTATCATTGATCAACACATATCAGAATCGTTATTAGTTGCTAATTGCATCGTCCAAGTGAAAGAAAATCATCGCATTAATATAACGGTCGTTAATACATCCGAAAAACCCGTCACTCTGCATCCTAACCTTAGACTCGTACTTGAACCATTAGATACTAAATCCTGTGCGTCTCTCTCTGAGAACCTCTTCCCCAGCATCCTCGATAGAACTAGAGAAGTTATCAAGCATTTACGAATGTCGCATCTTAACAAAGAAGAGAAGGATGCTTTACTACAAGTCTGTACGGACTACTCTGATATTTTTCATTTACCAAATGACCAACTCACTTTTACTAACGCAACTAAACATAATATCATTACTAATACACAGACTCCTATACAAACAAAATCATACAGGTTTCCAGAATGTCACAAACAAGAAGTCGAGAAACAAATAAACAAGATGCTAGAACAAAATATAATAAAAACCTCAAATTCACCATGGTCCTCGCCTATCTGGGTTGTCCCTAAAAAACAAGATGCCTCAGGAGAACGCAAATGGAGAGTCGTAATTGATTATCGAAAACTCAATGACATTACTATAGGCGAAACCTACCCTATTCCACAGATAACAGAGATATTGGATCAATTAGGCAAATGCCAATACTTCACCACTTTAGACCTAGCTTCCGGATTTCATCAAATTCCTATATCATCGGAAGACGCTGCTAAAACCGCTTTCTCCGTACCTCAGGGGCACTTCGAATTTACAAGAATGCCGTTCGGGCTCAAAAACGCACCTTCAACTTTCCAAAAGTTAATGAACACCTGTCTATCCGGGCTCCAAGGCTCGCGGTGTTTTGTATACTTGGATGACATCGTCGTCCACTCGCCGGATCTAATAAGCCACATGCAGAACCTATCAGCTGTTTTCGACAGACTCAGAAGCTATAATTTGAAACTACAACCAGATAAATGCGAATTCTTGTGTAAAGAGGTCGCATACTTAGGTCACGTAATAAATCACGAGGGAGTGAAACCTAATCCTGACAAAATACAAGCAGTCACCGAATTCCCAATCCCAAAATGCCCCAAAGACATAAAATCTTTTCTCGGACTAGTTTCATATTATAGACGATTTATACCTAACTTCTCAAAATTAGCAAAACCTCTGACATCCCTCCTAAAAAAGGATGTCCCATTTGTTTGGAAGAACGAACAGCAATTAGGATTTGAAAGTTTAAAAGACAAACTCGTGACTTCTCCCGTCCTCGCTTACCCAGACTTCACCAAACCATTCATATTAACTTGCGATGCTTCAAACTATGCCATTTCAGCCATCCTATCTCAAGGTCCAATCGGTAAAGACCGTCCTATTGCCTTTGCATCTCGTACACTTAACAAAGCAGAAGGCAATTATAGCGTAACTGAGAAGGAATGCCTCGCTATAATCTTCGGAACCAAAGCCTTTCGGCCGTACCTCTACGGGCACCGTTTCACTATTGTCACAGACCACAAACCACTACAGTGGTTATTCAACTGTAAAGATCCAGGATCAAGACTGGTGCGTTGGCGGCTTAAACTGGAAGAGTTCGAATACAATATAGTGCATAAAAAGGGTAAAATGAACACCAATGCCGATGCATTGTCAAGATTTCCAGTACATCCAATAAACGAAAATCAGTCACCATCATTTGAACAATTGATGCCCGAACTTAACGAAGAACCTGATAACCCCTTAGGCGACATTCCATTAGATGTCCCATCTCCTATTCCGTTTTCATTTAATAACGACGAATTATTTAACCAAAACGCTAATGATCACCTCAATACAAATCCCGAAAATGCGCCTGGAATAACACCGAACCGTTTACAGAATCAAAACATTTCTCCGCAACAGACGCCAGACTTTATAGAGTTAGGACCACTAGATTTAAGCCCTAGAAGTGAAGACTTGAATATAGACTTCAAAAATCTTGACGTTCCTTCGCCAATCGGACCACCTAACCAACTAGAGAATAACGTAAACAACGGCACTTACTCCGACTTCCTGAAATCGATTTCGAAGAATGACAATTTTACAAATACAACACTAAAAGAACATAACGAAAATCTTCTGAAGACTACTTGTAAAACTATCATAATTCCTACGTCCATAGATTTAGACGAATCAAACCCATATGTTGCAGACGTACTATTAAATAATGAAGACAAAGACGGAATTGTTGAAACGGAAAGGGAACTACATTCCTTCTTGAAGTTAAAACATGAGAATAAAACTATTTACTTCATCTTCACTAAAGTGCACTATTTCGACGAATCATCTTACCTTGGCATATTTGATAGCTTAAAGCAAATTAGAAACGAAATCATACAACGTGATCAACCTTCAGACATTGCTATTTCAGATTTCAAAAACCCGTTCGACAAACATTCTTATACTAAAATATACAATATAATTACCCACTTATTTCATAACACGAAAATTAATATACACGTCTACCTAAATAAGATAATTTACCCCACACTTAGCGAAAGACAAAGAATTCTACGTGAAAACCATAACATCCCCATAGCAGGACATTTAGGTTCCACAAGAATGTTCAACAGGATTCGTGAGCAATTTTACTGGAAAGGAATGAGGACAGACGTAGAAGACTACGTACAGAAATGCAAACTGTGCCAAGAAAATAAAGCCCTAAGGAAACTCAACAGGGCCCCCATGGAAATAACAACAACATCCACTGCGCCCTTTCAACGAATTGCATTGGATATCGTGGGGCCGCTACCAGAATCCGGCACTGCCAAATTAAAGTATATCCTTACCTTACAGGACGATCTTACCAAATATTCCATAGCCTATCCAATACGAAGCACAACAGCTGAAGAAACGAGTGACTGCCTGATACATTTCATATCTCTATTCGGCATCCCCAAATCAATCCTCACTGACCAAGGAACTAACTTCACTTCCGATTTATTCAAAAGCACTTGTCAATTCCTAAAAATTAAACAACTTTGGTCATCACCTTATCACCCGCAGACGCAGGGAGCAATAGAGAGAAGTCATTCCACACTCAAGGAATACCTAAAATCATTCACCAATGAAAACCAGGACAACTGGCCAAAATACGTCTACACTGCCATACTCACATATAACACTACACCACACACTACAACGAAATTCACACCTTATGAATTAGTCTTCGGCCATAAACCACTCATACCTAGCTCTCTCTATGAAAGAGAATCGACCACAACCTACTCTGATTACATTAGGATGCTACAACACAAACTCAGATACACTAGACAAAAGGCACTGGACAATATTATACAATCTAAACAGACTTCCAAGAACTATTATGATTCTAGAACACGAACACCACCTAAATACAAGATCGGCGACTATGTCTACCTAAGAAACCATCTAAGGCTTAGAAAAGCCTTGTCACCCCTCTGGAAGGGGCCTTACAAAATTATTCGAGTTCACAATAATCATACGGTTACCCTCCTAATTAATAGAAGACACGTAACCCACCATTTTGATGAAATTAAACCCGCGATAATAAACTAAATTAAATATCAACCCCTTCCTATTTCAGCCCGCCAATGAAGGCTCAACCAGATCTTGTCAAGCCGTACCCTACCAGCTCCGGCATCTACTTCGACGGTTTAGGTAAACTAAAAATAATTCATGGTCAACTAAACGTGGTTAGTTACATAGATATTTCCTATATAAATCCTCATCTTTCAAATCTTAACGAAATCATAGGTACAGTGAGATTTGCGTGTCAGCAAATCACCGACTATAACTGTAGGAGTATACTATCTCCACTTACAGTACGTTACAACGACGTCAAACGAGAATACGAATCCATATCTCACCTTATTTCAAAGCGTGATAAGCGCGCGGCGTGGTTTGGAGGAATAGGCACTGTTTTCAAACACATTTTCGGCACCCTCGATGAAGACGATGCATCAAAATATAACTCTGCAATAGAATCAATTCAAAATGACGAGAAAAAACTAGCAGAACTGATGAAGGAAAACATCTTAATAACCACGTCTACACTCGAATCTTATAAACAAACCATCGATAAATTAAAAATAAATGAGGAAACCTTAAAAATCGCGATAAATATACTCGTTAACCAAATCCACAATATTACCGAAATTTCTAATAAATTAATTTCCGAAGCAAAAGTCCATTCCATATTAACTAGCCTCGAAAGTTCATTGCTTACGTTATCGTTTCAACTAGAAGATTTAACTAACGCTATTTTACTATGTAGTCAAAACATCCTGCATCCTAACATACTGAGCCCGGGCCAGTTGTTCCGAGAACTTGCGAATAACAATCGACACTTACCTAAGGATACCGAAATCCCTATATCTTTAAGTTTAAATAATATCCACGTAATATTAAGTATATCCACTGTATCATGTTATTATTATAATTCTAAGTTAGTGTTTGTACTACACATCCCTTTAGTTACTATGGATGAATTCAATCTCTATCATAATTTAGCATTACCAACCCCTCACGGGAACAGTACTAACACCTTTAGTCTTATTTCACCCTCTAGTTTATATACTGCTATTTCTAAGGATAAGTTAAGTTTTTGTAACCTAGATAATTTAGATAAATGTAAGATTATTAACTCTGAGTTTTATCTGTGCGCAATACCTACGGTACTACTCTCGGGGAGCAACCCTACATGTGAAAGTGAGTTATTAACCAAAACAATTAATGTTATCCCAGTGCAGTGTGACACTAAAACAATAATAGGTGAATTAGACATTTGGAAGCCGCTAATAAACAATCAGTGGATCTTCGTACAATCTCGCCCAAATAAAATATCCGTCGACTGCAGTGATTCACAAATACGAGAAATTATAGTATCCGGAATCGGTATACTGAACCTATCATCCCAGTGCACAGTGTATACTAAGAGTACAAGACTCATCTCATCCCTCGAGACATTCAATATTAGTGTTCCTATACCTAGTTTAGATTTTAGCATTATTAATGACTCCTGTTGTCAAATAGATACTAAGTCTAATAGTTTAAGTACTATGTCTCCTATCTTACTGCAAAATATTGATTTAGACGATTTAACAGTAAATAATCAAAACAATAAACTATTTCCGGAATTAAATAAAATAATAAATCAAGAATCATTCCTCGTAAGATATGGGACACATTATACTA
The DNA here is from genome assembly GCA_905163515.2 of Lymantria monacha. Taxonomy (NCBI): domain Eukaryota; kingdom Metazoa; phylum Arthropoda; class Insecta; order Lepidoptera; family Erebidae; genus Lymantria; species Lymantria monacha. The sequence goes on from LR991093.1 coordinate 32,114,538, forward strand.
TATTTTCCTCACTAATTTCTATTATAGTTATCTCTTTTGTACTATTTAAGTTAATTAAGATGTTTTTAAAATATAAGTCGAAGTTAAACATATCTATTGTCAATCCAACCCGTACCGACGACAACACCGATAGTCACACGCGTGAAAACTCTCCGAACCTACCGAGGTTAAGAGAAGTCGTATAAACATATTTCCACCAGGAAGTTCGGCTCTTTCCCTAACTTCCATCTTCTGCGGGGGGTTGTTATATCCACCCCATGCTAGTAAATGGGTCTACCTACCACCCCTGTGTCAGCACTTTATAACTATATAAAGGGACCCATCCGTAGAGCCCAGTCAGTCTGCAGCTCAACTCATTCAAAGTCGGTACGCGTCGGAAGTAATACCATTTTCTACTATTTCTTAAGTTTTTTCTAGTTCATATTAAAAGTTTTTTTTTAAAAACAGTGTTTAATAATCCCGTATAACACTGCGCTCGAGCTTCCTCCGAAGTGAGAAGGAAATTGACTCACCACACGATGCTGACGGATTGGTAGATATAGGCTTTTGTTTAGAATTTTACTGTTGCAGTGAGCAAATAATTTGCGTCCCATACAGTGTTGGGCAAACTGCAATCAGATTAATGATTAAAGATTATGATTACATTGTGTAAACTTCAATCATGATTACAGATTAACTAAAGTAATAAAAAAAAAGTAATCATACAAGATATCAATGATTATTAATGTTTAATCAAAATTTGGATTACATTTTCTAATTTATGTAGTCGCATGGTGATTGGTTCACTTCTCCAACTATACCCCGATACCGCAGCCCGCATATGCCGGTGGGCGTTTTTTTTTTTTTTTTTTTTTGTGTGTCTTAGTTGTTAGCCTCAGATGGCTATGACAACATTACCCGGACTGTGGGTGAGCGCTGAGGGCTCTCAACCCGTAGCCGGTGGGCGTGCGAGGCTCGTACAAAATAATAGTACATACATACATGCATATCACGCCATATCCCTTGCAGGGTAGACAGAGAGAACAGAGTGCCAGAGAACTCTATCTTTACATACTTCACTCGCTTCCTCAACATTCATAATTCTCTTCATACACGCTCGCCGGTTTCGGAGACTCTTGACTCCACCTTCCTTCAGTACATGACCGATCTGGTCTAGGTAGGTTAGTCTCGGTCTCCCCCGGTATCTACATCCTTCCACTTTCGCATTGTATATCTTCTTAACCAGACGTTCGTTCGGCATTCTTTCCACATGTCCGAACCATCGGAGCATTCCCTTTCGCATCTTTACACTAATACTCTCTTTCATACCTACTCGCTCTCTTACGTCGTCGTTGCGAATGCGGTCGGTCAGCCTAACTCCACAGATTTTCCGCAGAGATCGCATTTCGATATCAAAATAATAGTCATACTTATAAAATAACGTTTGGGTAAAAATGCAATAACTTTTCAAAGTTTTTATTCCATCAATCTACATTACAGTTTTGCAGTCACAAACATACCTACAGATAACCTAAAGTTCGTTACGCTTCATGTAATAATTATAATCATATAATCTTGATTACTGATTACTTTAATCATGATTAGTGATTACACAATAATCACGATTAAATGTAATCCAGGTGGATGTAATTATGATTACTATCAATTAGATTAATAATCTGATTACGCCCATCTCTGGTCCCTACTCCCTTTGTCGTGTTTTACGATCTGCCGTGGGTAATGAAGGTGTGATAATCACTATATTCTTACTCCTAAGTTATATAACCAGAAACTATAGGTACTAGTCTAGTACCTATAGTTTCTGGTTATATAACTTAGTACTACTTAGTACTACTAGATTATTTCAGCTTTCATTGTATAGGATAGCTTTTGCCCAGAAGTTGAACGTATAAGGTTTATTTGTGGAGAAATGAAATATACTTCAAAATCAATTTCGAAACACCCCCACAACCAACAGCTTTTTACCCAAAAATGTCTACATTTTATCATTCATCACCAGATGACAATACAAAAGTTATACAAAAATTAATCGCACCGCAGTTTTTTTTTTTTTTTGCTGCGGGCTATGCTCTGGTCACACCCCGCCAGATCCGTCCGGGCCAATAGAAAAGGCAGCGCGCGACCCCATAGACCCGCCCGGCAATGCGCCTCTCTTCGCCGAGCGAGCGGGCCACTGGAACCCGATCTTTGTCTTCGGTGGCCATGGTGATAGCCTACCATATCAATGGCCACATCACCTTTCTCACGTAAAAATCGTCGTAGATATCGTAAAAATTGAGCATGGGATGAGTACCGTCTTTACCATAAAGGCACGTGAGACTTGTACTCAAGATCCCCACTCTGGCGAGGCCCTCGCTAGTAGGTACATGATATTTGCTTACTATATAACTATAAAATTATTTTATTTCAAGCAGATAATAAGGTTTAACCCTAAATCATTCAGAGCATATCACGTAAAAACATATTTTTAATTCATACAAATCAAAAGCAGAAAAATGTTTTATTTTTCTACTGAACCCCAAATTTCAGTAAAAAAGGTCTAAGTTGGATTTTGAAGGGGTTGAAAGTATGTAATTAATTTAATACTGTTCTATATTTATGTAAAATAGAAGTTTCTTTTGTCAGGCAAAAGTACGTGACGGGTAACCCTATCCATAGAGGCTAACAGTTTTTAGTATTTTATAGTGATGAATATTGAATAAAGTTCCTGGTATTTTATGTAAACTAATACAAAGAAAGTGCAGCAGTATAATGAATGTATTTTTTTAATTAGAACTAATCCCACCACATATCCCCACCATTGTAACTCCTGTAAGCCAGGATCTACAATTTGCCCAAAAAATGTGTTTGTCGAAACACCGTGTAATCTGTGCAGTTTCCACGGTATTTCCACGGCGGATTTGTTCCATTTTTCCACCGTGTTTCCACAGTAGTTTTTCGCTACACCCACGGCGATTACATCCAAACAATATAGATAATGAAACAAGTTAGAAAAGAAAATCTGAGTGAATGTTCCGTGACAATTAAAAACTACGTATAAACAATATATCTTAACGGGTACAATGAAATAACAAATAAAACCAGTGAAAAAATCTTAAACAGTTAAAATATAGACATAATTTATCAATATTTCTGTACAACAAAATAATAAAGTGAAAAAGTGATGCCAACCAAATTCTAATACATACGGTCAAAACAATAAAATCTTTATACTACTTTATACCCATAGAGTTATATGTATAGAGAAGCTATCCCGAATAAATATTTTGTTCCATTTTGGTAACAGTTAAACTAAAGTCCGCTGCAGCGCTAAAAGAATAAATAGGCAATCTAACGCGAACATTGAAGCACACAGCGCTAGACCGCTTTATAGTTGTAATTTTCTCGCGACCAAAACGTCGTAAGATGTAGGCATTTCATGCGCACTTACGCGTTTCGTTCAACGTTATGTAACAAAGTATGTTTTTATAGATGTTACACCGCAGAAGTGACACAGTTTTTGTACCTACAAACATTCATTAGAACTCATACAGCATTCTCTATTTCAAAGTGTATTATTCAGTAGTTAAATAAATAAAAATAATAGTAAATTATAAATTTATAAAAGAAAATGAACTATTATATGTTTATATAAACTTTGCTTTAATATACGACAATAGTTTTGAATATCCGTATGATGACGGAATAAGAATACAATTCATCACTACCTGTCTTGCTCGTGGATATCGTAAAAGGTCGCCTTTAAACGATATAATATGCATATACTACTATACTATCAAGAGAAGGAAAACTCGAAACAGAACCCTATACCAACCTGTTTGATCTTTGACAAATAAGTATCAACTGATAACACAAACTAAAGGAAAAAGAATATAAATAATCAAAATACTTTCTAGACACTACGTCAAGTCTGTGTTTAGTAACACATTTTTACCTCCAACCAGTGTAATTGAACATCTGCGGGCTTTAGTCTATAATTAAAGATGGCGTGACATTTAAATGTAGAATATTTTTTTTTATTGTGCTAATTCGATATTATTACCTATTTGTGCATTTTAACAACAAAACATTTTACTTAGTTAAATAAAGAATTTTTTCACATCCACATGTGCAAGTTTTGATTGGTATTATTCGAATTATCGTATTAACAACGCTGCTCTGTATACACCTACAGCCCATGATGGTCGCAGTCACACTAAAGTAAGGTGTACGGATTGCAGTACACCTTAGTCGAACAAAGCAAGTGTTCGGAACACGAAATCTAGTACGTAGTACATATATATCGATGTTTATACCACTTTATACTAAAAATTAATTTGCATCAAATAGTCACTAATTTCGTTATCTTATTCAATGTTTCTGTGGCGTTGGGGTAGACAAATCTTATTTTGTGCTTATTTAAAATGAACGATCGTGGTTTCGAATCCTGGCTCTCGAAATCAACGTGATTTTTAGAAATTTGTTTACAAAGACATTTAGAAGAAATTGTTCCGTTTTTCCACCGCGTTTCCACAGTATAAGTAGTGGAAACACTGTGGATCCATCGTGTGCAAATGGAAGAAATCCACGGTGTTTCCACAGTGCATTTACGGTGAGTCTGTAGAGTTTCCACGGTGATTCCACGGAGGTCTCACGGTTGCTGCGAGGGTAATGAATATCATGTACAGCTACGATAAGCGCAGCAGTACCACATGAGTAAATAAACGCACAGAGACAAACCTTCAAACAACCGCGCCACGGTAGGTACATCACTACAAGTATGATGCGCGTGTGTGCGTGAGCACTGGTGGCTCGTCACATACGGAACGAAACCTGTTTAGGCTGGTTCGGCCACATGAGTAAATAAACGCACAGAGACAAACCTTCAAACAACCGCGCCACGGTATGTACATCACTACAAGTATGATGCGCGTGTGTGCGTGAGCACTGGTGGCTCGTCACATACGGAACGAAACCTGTTTAGGCTGGTTCGGCCAGTGCTCAAACAAAGGGCTCACTCACCACTCGCAGTGCATCGCGTCGTGCGTATTTGTTTAAATTTGAAATTTGAATTAATTAGAAAATGATTATCGATTTGATTTACCGAAAAAAAATGGTTTAGTCTATGTATGGGCTATTTGTACAGAAAATGCCTCGAACAACACAAATGTGAGAAAATGTCATTGTATGTTAATAGATCTGAACAACCTATAAATATGGGGAAAGACTCTTTTTTCAGCCATTACAAAGACTTTAACGAAAGCAGTATACCATTGGGTTTTTTAATAATACCTCCTGACAACTTCATCGCATTTGTTGAATTGCTTGAGAAGAAATTTCGAAAATATTTCGATAAATTCTAAATTGTATGATACTGTTGTATGAATGATATTGTATATACGATGATATAACAAATTATTAAAAATCAAAAATTACAAAAAAATACTATTTAGAGTAAGCAATTTGTAAAAAATATCCATATATAAAAAAGCTAACAAACGTTTTGTGTATTTATTTTCATCCTCATGTGCCAACCCTATCAGAATAGGTAACAATTTTGCTCGCTCCTTAGAAGCTTGGTCTCTTTATGTTTATTTACTCATGTGGCAGTACAGTACATGGATATACGAGTAGGAGAACTTAGTGAGGTTTAGGTATATAATGTGAGCCTTATTTTTTTTTTTTTTTTTTTTTTTCACTTTATTGGGTAAACTAACAATATCACAATGAAGTTTGGTTATAGTGGTTTGAAGTTATACAATATTAAAAAAAGTGATATCCACACCGTTTACCACCGATTGGACAAATATACGTATTCATATAAAAGTAGTACAGGGTGAGAGAAGAAGGCTTGCATGTACGTTTTTTTTTTTTTTTAATATTTTTAGTTATAGTTAAAAATATATACCCATACATATGCACTCACGTACATACACATACACACATACATACATACATATACATACATACATACATATACATACATACATACATAGATACACACACATACATACATACATACACAACATACATACATATCTACATATACACATAGCAGCAAATAATTACGTAGCAAGATATACATTAGTAGATATGTAAAAAATATCTTATGTATTTACGTCCGATGTACAGTATTAAATCCAGATAATTTTTTAACAACCATTCTTTTATAAGCAACAGTGCTGTTCGCATAAATATCGATTTCACTACAATTATAGTTATAAGTCTGAAGTACACGACGAATGGGTGCACGCTTGCCTGCATTGGTGCGTGAGGTTCGTATAGCAAAGAATTGAGGCGGACGACAGGCTCGTGTACATGATCTTATAGGCACATTATAGGTAACTCTATTGACAATATCAGGGCAGTCATACCTGTTATGACAGATGTCATGGATAAACATTACTTGCATCTGTGTTAGCAATAAACCATTGCGCTAGTAGTTATTGCAGAAATATATTACCTGAGCTAATGAAAATTTTCTCGATTTGATACAAGGTCCGTATAGCATTACTATTCCAGACGAAACTTCCAAAATTTTATAAAACCAAAGATCTCGCTCTCCCGGAGTATTTGATGTGCTGATTATTATTATATGTATTTGATGTGTGATTCGTACTCGTGGACAGGTGTCCACGAGTACGAACAATCAGCTCGTTTATTATCAATTTTGTTTGTCCACGAATACGAACAATCAGCTCGTTTATAATCAATTTTGTTTGTCCACGAGTACGAACAATCAGCTCGTTTATTGTCAAATTGTTAAAATCAGTTATTGCTGTTATTGTTCGTACTCGTGGACAGGTGTCCACGAGTACGAACAATAACAGCAATAAATACACTTACCTAAACATACATACCTATGGGCCGTGGACATAATTGTGACGATACGAGTTTAAATAAAAGTAAATCTCTAAATAGTCAACTTCCACCCATACTCTCTAGGCGCTTGCTTTGCTTGATGCATGGCAAAAACAGAAATAGAAAGATAGTAATCGTAGTTACCATCTTTCATCGTTTTTCCGTGTGGTGACGGAGTAAGAATACTATTCACCACCTATATCTTACCCGTGGGTGATCGTACGAGACGACTAAGGGATATAAAACGCATATACAACATCTATGCGAGAGAAGGAAAACTCGGCACAAAACCCTATACCAACACGTCTGACTAGCGCGGTATAGTAGATTAATTTCCCTCCCATTACGGAGGAGGCCCGAGCTCAACAGTGAGACTTTTATGGGCTGTGATGATGATGAATCGAAGTTTGCGGCATATTTTCATGTTTTGCCAAAATTCATAAAGAAAACATTAATTTGTTTTACAGTGCCGAATTAATGATAATAATATGAATGCCCAACGGACAGTGACTATGCACAAACTACTCAAAATAAAGAAATGGTGTGTGCTTTCCATTTAATACAAAAAGTGACGCAGTGTAACGCAGTGTTCGATAAAGCGCTTTCCATCAACGACACTGTTGAACACAGCCATACACTGTTCGACACTCGAAAAAGTGGTGTTTGACAGATGTTTACCTACTTTCATAGAGTACTTTAAATATATAGGTACTACTTTGCTTGAATTAAGTATCATTACTTAACCTGGCAATTTATTTACGGCATATTCTAGTAGTAGGTATTATTTGAGATTATTAAATTGAGCTTGTCTCTTCCATCCATCCATCAGCCCGTAAACGTCCACTGTTGGACATAGGCCTCCCCACGAGAATGCCATCTATAACGGTCCTGTGCCACCTGCATCCAATGGTTTCCTGCGACCTTGATGAGGTCATCAGTCCATCGAGTGGGGGGTCGTCCTACGCTGCGTCGTCCGATTCGTGGTCGCCACTCGAGAACCTTTTTTCCCCAACGGTTGTCGGTTCGTCGAGCGATGTGGCCTGCCCATTGCCACTTCAACGTGCTAATTCTTCGGGCTATGTCGGTTACACCCGTTCTTCTACGGATTTCCGTATTTCGGATTTTATCACGTAGAGAAATACCGAGCATAGCCCTCTCCATAGCACGCTGAGCGACTTTGAGCCTTTTTATGAGGCCGACATTTAGAGACCACGTTTCAGTGCCGTAAGTCATCGCTGGTAACACACACTGGTTGTAAACCTTTGTTTTCAGACACTGCGGAATATTAGACGAGAAGATCCTCCTAAGTTTCCCGAACGCTGCCCAGCCGAGTTGGATTCGTCGGCTGACCTCTTTCTCGAAATTGGATCTACCTAATTGGACTGTTTGTCCTAGGTAAACATAGTGATCGACAACTTCGAGAATCGCATTCCCAACCAGGACCGGTACAGAAATGACATGGGCATTAGACATGATTTTCGTCTTGTCCATGTTCATTTTCAGCCCTACTAGTTGGGAGACCTTGCTGAGGTCATTGAGCATGGTGCCAAGGTCCTCCAGGGATTCTGCCATGACTACGATATCATCTGCGAATCGAAGGTGAGTGATGTATTCGCCATTGATGTTGATGCCGAGTCCGGTCCAGTCTAAGAGCTTGAAGACATCTTCCAGCGCAGTGGTGAACAGTTTCGGAGAGATAACGTCTCCCTGTCTCACGCCTTTCTGCAGCTGGATCGGTTTCGTACTCTTATCCTGGATGCGGACTGACATAGTAGCGTCTTTATACAAACACTTCAGCACTTCGATATATCGATAGTCAATTTGGCACCTCTGAAGGGACTGCAGCACTGCCCAAGTTTCGACAGAATCAAAGGCTTTCTCATAGTCCACAAACGCTAGACACAGAGGCCGATTATACTCCTCGGTCTTCTGTATAATCTGGCGTAGCGTGTGGATGTGGTCTATGGTACTATAACCTTTTCGGAAACCGGCTTGTTCGGGCGGCTGCAAGTCGTCTAGCTTGCGCGCGAGTCGGTTCGTAATGACCAAAGAGTAAAGTTATTAAACTGAAAAAGAGTGGCAACTCGATGATAAAATATGCATGTATGGAAAGTGCTGCTACCCAGAGTTTAGGCGGTGAACTAAAGTTAAAGTGTACATGCACACACACATATGTATGTACATGTGGATGTGTAATTATATAGAATTTTCTTTTACTATTATGAGATCTACCCTGAAATATAAAAAAACATATCAGCTGAGAACGAAACAATCATAATATCCGCTTAACAATGAAAGTTGGGATAATTTTCAGAAAGTACATCAATAACCAAAAATAGATCGATGACAATAAGTACCTACGCTAGGAACAAAAATTACAATTCTCAGTTGTCAAACGTTTGACAGACAGGACAAAATGGCAGCAGCTAAGTTTGTACAACCAATCTGTAGGCGGCGCGACGGTCAGTAAAAATAAGTAATGTTTTAAGTGTGCTCCCCCAGGTAATGACTCTTGAAAACAATTTGTACACGTGGCTCAGGAGTGAGATGGGTCTGTAATTCTTTAAGAGCGTTTTATCGCCCTTCTTGAAAAACAGCACCACCACACTCCTGGTCCACGACTCTGGAACGTCACCCCCGAGAATGACAGATTTAAACAGCTTCTGTAGGGCTTTTAAAACTGGCTTGCCGCCTACCCTCAGGAGCTCTGTGGTAATTCCGTCATCTCCCGGTGCCTTTCCGTTCTTTAATTGTTTTAGAGCCATTCTGATCTCGTACAAGCTGACGTCCGGGATTTCTTCGGTATAGTGCCGAGTTAGCTTGGATCTGGGGTCTTGGACCAAGCTGACAACAGGATTCAGGGATGATTTGTACAACTGCCCATAGAACCTTTCGACCTCTCCCAAGATTTCACTCTGGGATGAAATGACAGTACCGTTATCGGTCTTCAGCTTAGTCATTTGGCTCTGCCCGATAGACAAATCTCGTGCGAACACTTTGGAGCCTCGATTTCGCTCTATCGCCTCTTCAATACGCAGTGTATTGAATCGGCGAATATCGCGTCGCATAGATTTAGAGATTTGTCTATTAAGCTGCCTGAGTTCGGACCAATCGGCTGAAGACTGTACCGTCATTTCCTTTCTCCTCTCCATGAGTTGAAGAGTCTGGTCAGAAAGCTTTTTTGTTCTAGTAGCGTGACGGGCCTTAAAGAATTTTGACCCGATCGCGTGGACAGTTTCCACGAACCTGTTGTTCATATCGTTCGAAGATTCGCACTCTTCCAGGCATTGGAAGCGATTATGTAATTCGAGTTGAAAGCTATCGGGGTTCTGGTATTGGACAGGTGTAGGTCGGAGTGTAGACTTCATCAAGCGGGACCGCTCGACTTTCGTACGAAGATTCAATGTGCCTCGAACCATCCGGTGATCACTCCCAGTTTTAATCCTGCTGATCACAGAGACATCATTGAATATTTGTCGTTTGTCCGTCAAGATGAAGTCTATCTCATTTTTAGTGGATCCATCAGGGCTAATCCAGGTCCACTTCCTTTGTGGCCGTTTCTTGAAGAAGGAATTCATCATGAAGAGGCCTTCCTTCTCCAAAAAGTCGGCCAGTTTTTGGCCCCTTTGGTTTCTCTGTCCAAATCCATATTGCCCCACTCTCAACTCATCGTCTGTCCTTTTGCCTAGTTTTGCGTTGAAGTCTCCCATAACTACCGTGAAGTGGGTTTTGGACGTGTGGATGGCTTTCGAGATATCCTCGTATAAGGCCTCCACTACGTCGTCGGAGTATGTCGAAGTCGGTGCGTAAACCTGTATGACCTTCAACGAATACCGTTTGGTAATTCTGAGTATAAGGTACGCTACCCTTGTTGACACACTTTCGATCCTCTCCACGTTCTCTACGAGAGACTTACGAACGATAAACCCTACACCGCCTTGGGATGGGTGATCTCCCTCCCGGTAGAAGAGCAAATTTCCAGACCGGAGGATTATCGTGCCCTCCCCCTCTCTTCGCACTTCTGATAATCCTACAATGTCCCATCGGATTTTGCTCAATTCCTCTTCCAGTTCGATGACCCTCTCGTCGGTCCTAAGCGTCCGATCGTTGTGTGTTACCAGGGCCAAGGGTCGATTTTTTTGGTAGCCGGATCGCGGCCGGAGATTCCTAGCACCCCCTGCCCCGCCACCAACAGGCCCGCTACCAAAATGAGCCCGTGGAACAGCGGAACTGCCGTGACTGGGGGCCGTGACTTCTTTTGTATTCATATTTGTTTTGGGGGGGTAATAATGCCATAATCGCCACGCTTGGCGAGCGGATTGGCGATCGCGGTAGATGTTATTAAGTTTCCCGGGAGATAGCCGCTGCCCAATCTCCCAGTGAGACCCTTAGCCGATTTTTACGACTCCCACGGGCAAGTAAGGGGTGACGACCTTTGTATTCTATTCCCGTCGCCACACGGGCAGCTTGTCTCTTACTGCTAATTAAAATTTAATAAAAATGTAGAATGTAAATATTGCATTATTGAAGTGAGCCTTGATAATATGGTTATGTTTATAAATTATTGAGCCAAGACTGTCAAGGAACTTGCATTTAGGTATACGACGCCTAGAATTTTATGATATTGATGCAATCTAGTGTTATTTTGAGACAACTAGCTGTTTTATTTAAACGTTTACATAGTGTTTCACAATGTACCGCAGAGTCCCTCTGTGTTAACTAAATGGAAAGCAACCGGTATCATTTCTGAAACTATAAGACTTGGCTGTATGAGCTTTACTTCTTTTGTCCGTCTGAAAGGCCGAATAGAACTAAAAAAAAATCTCTATGGACGAACTGAACCAAAAATTAACCAAAACGGAGATTGCCAATATTAAAAATTAAACGTCAATGCCGTCTTCAGTTGAGTGGAGAAATATGTCAAATAGTTTCTATGATTTCACTTTTTTCCATACTTTTTCAGTTTTTATTTTAAAATAATTCAAGTCGAAACTTTGCTATGGTGCGAATAATTAATAGGATAAAATTATTTTAGTGTTAAATAATGTCAAAGGACGCTCAGACCACCATGTCAACTGAGACTACGGATAATACGAAAGGTGTGTTGTTTTGTTAAATCTTTCGGTAAATCAGGCGATTATGTCTTCCGTGAAGACACTGAACGGTGTTTTGTTTCAAGTGGAGGACGCAGGAGAACACATCGCCCCGGCGCAAGACCAAACGAGGTGTTCACTTGAAGAAGAATTTAATGTTCAGCGTGCGAAAATGAAAGAATTGTTCTTGCAAAAAGAAGGTTCGTTGGTCGTGATCCGTGGTTGTAGGTTGTGTTTAGACTTGGTTCTGGTTTGTTTGACAGCATGTAACATTACAGTGACCCTGAAAATTGTTTGTCTTAATACTTGAGTAATTAGTATTCAAATTCATTTTTTGTATTCTCATTTTGTAATATTTAGTTCTGTCTAATATACTGCAGTTATATTATCATCTAGACTTATATTATCCCGTTGTTTTTGATAGTTTTATTTATAATGAAACAGTTTATTCTTGCTATTTGGTAATGGGTTTTAGCATTGGTCATAATTACTACTGATTAACATATTAACTGCATGAGATGGTAAACCGAAACAACTTTTCAAATTTACAAATATAGAGAGTTTATAACATTTTTAGTGTATTAATTAGTTAGATGGCCTAAAGTTGGTTATGTATATATTCTAAGATTTACACAATTAATTCTAAGTTATTTATTTCTTATTAAGAAATAATAGTGCTGAATTAATTTTGCATGATCACATCTCTCAGCCTATTACTTTATTATCATAATACATCATGCAAGTATAATTTACCACTTCAAAGAACATCCAAAAGTGATCTTTGTACAGTTTTTTTTTGGTAAGGTGGGGGGAAACTTTCATACATTGTCTAGAGTTTTATTAATAAGAAAGTTGTTATTAATTTTATTTATACATCATATATTAGCAAACATTATGTCTGTCTAATGAAATCATTCATTCAACATTAGGTATTAGTTATATGTATTGGTTTTGGATGTAATTATACATTTTGTGCGTCAATGGCTTTGGTAGGTGGCTATAGCATGCTTCCAGCGGTTCTGCGCAACCCTGCCTCCATCACTTATTTTAGTCACCCAACTAATTCCATTAATTTGTTGTGTTTTGTCTTTCTGAATATGTATTGTTAATGTGTATTTAAAAGTTAAAGCATTTAGTATTAGGTGGTAGGCTACGGTCTGTACACATCTATTCCATCTGCCCAAGAGGATGAATGGGCAGTGTGCAGCAACATAACCTACTATATCTTCTTCAAAACCATTGGACTGATCACTGGTATCTTCTCCTTGACTTAGTGATGAAACATCTAGCCTTATGAGTTTAAGGGATTCAATGTTATTGCATAATAATCTTAGAAAAATATCCTTAAACATTCTCATGCATTTCTTTTCTTCATTTCACTGAATATCCTTTCATAATCTTAATCACTCGTAAGCATACATTAAGTAGAGAAATTTAAACTGAATCTATCTGAAGATGAACTTGATTAGTAAGCATGGTTATATAAAATACCTATTTTTCTTAAACAGAATTTTGTTTCATTGAATTGAAATTGCACTCACATCATAACATAATATGTAAATGTATCTGAAACACAAATACTATATCATCTTTTGTGTTGTATTTTTACAGAAGACATGCGTAAAATGATGCAGGATAAAGAACAGTTGGAGTCGGAGGTACTGAGCCTACGGGCTGAATTACAACAATTACAGACCCTCAGTGAAAATCAAAAGTCAGAGATACAGAGTTTGCAATTACTTGTTAATGGTATGTTCAGTTGCATAATTTTTTAAATATATAGGTGCTTCATGTAATACGAATACAATTTCATTGTTACTGCCCATACTTGTGTTGTGACAGCTGTAAAACTACAGTTTTAACTAACAACAAAATTTATATCCCTTAGTTGTCTCGTACGATCACCCACGGGTAAGATAGGGGGTGGTGAATTGTATTCTCACTCCGTCATCAGATGGAAAATATATGAAAATATTTTATCTTAATGATATCATATAACCACTTGAACGTCCGTCGCGCGTAAGAGATATACCGTCTTACGTCCGGCCACTCGCGACGGCTATCCTCACGAATACAGCGCTTCCCTTTCATTACAAAAACCTACGTATCTTCCTACATATAATACCTACATTATAAAAAAAAATACTGTAAAATAGGTCGAAGTACGCAGATTATAATTATATTATTTGTAAATGTTATATTATTATCCTGATTTACTTAAAATATGGTTAATCATGAGATTCGGCATAAAAAGAAGAGGAATAATTGTTTAATCGTATTCCTAAGCAAAAAATACTGGCAATTTTACCAGTAAAATATGTTTACGACAAACTAGACTTATTGCCCTTTCTTGTCATATACATATGTTTATATTTAATTATCTTTATATAGTTAAATAAACCAAAACAAAGCACCTACTGCTAGTCCATCCATAGTAATAAACCTCTAGAATACATTGATATTATTTAGGAATCCTTAATCATAATAATTATATTTCTATTACATATATTTTTAAAGAGGCTTATTACCAAAATATCCTTCATATTTTAACCTATATTTCCTTAAATATAACATCAATTAGCTATAAATAACATTAAAATCATTCGACGACTTAAAGCCGGCCATTTTTTTTATAACAACAATATTTTGAAGCTAAAACTGGACTAGATTTAGCACTTGAAACTATATTCATTATACATCAACGTAAAGAATAGGTTTTAGAGTTCATTTAATGTATAATAATTAAAGAAAGATCTAATAAAACTGCAATAATAACGACATATTCACTGGCACTAAAACACTTGCTTGACAAGTTCACACAACACACACTGAAATACGCAAGCAACCGATTTCGACATTTTTTTTCGAACAAATTAAACGTCTTACACTGGACATCTAGTAGTTTTTAGTTGAACTATTTCATTACAAACATTCTAAATCAATTCAAACGTCATCAGAGTACGTCATTTTTAAACTAGATGTCGTTTTCCGAAACATTCTGCTTTGGGTACTATGTTAACCAGGACGTAAGACGCGATATTTTTTTTGGGTACCATAATACCCACGGACGTTCAAGTGGATAATTATATTAATTTCAATTATTTTTTTTTTTTTTTTTTTGGAACGAAGTTCCTTATCGCGCGTTGTGAAAGGGGGCTAGACGGAAAAAATTCTTACGAAAAGTTGTCACGACACTTTTTGCTATAGTAAGCTATTGTAAGCTGTGCGGCGTCGCTCGTCGGCTCTCTTATAGAAAGCAAGCCAGATATTTTCATTTCTATTTCGCATTGAACAGTGTGGTGTCGCGACGATTTTTTTTATAGATAGAGTGATTCAAGAGGAAGGTTTATATGTATAATATATGCATAATGTACTAGAGAAACACTGATAATTTTAGAGGTTTCTAATGTGATGTCGTAAATAAACACATTATTTTGCGCTTACATTGCAAACGCTGGCTGAACCCTACGAAATAGATCAAAATAAAGTACTACAGTATTATACAGCTTAAAAATGCCTACAAAAAAGTCCGCGATGGTATATATCTATCTCTTAAGGATAACATACTATATCCATTTTAATACTTTAAAAAATGTTCTATTATAAAACGGTAATTGAAAAGCTATTTACACAAATACTGTATTAATCCTTATCATTTTAAATACATTAGTTGGCTTGAGCATTTCATGAAGATATTTTTTTTCCTTCAGACCATGCAAATTAAATCAATACCTTAAGAGATATAGCAAAATCAAAATAATGCGCAACGAAATTATTTTCGCCCGTGACCGGGCCGCGTGGCCGGCTCGCGTTCGAGCTCGGGGCCGAAAAGTTTTGGTAGTCTAGTGGAATTGTATATCCTATTATTAATATTATAAACGTGAAAGTTTGTAATAATGTATGGATGTGAACATGTTTGTTGCTCTTTCACGTAAAAACTACTGAATGGATTTTGATGAAATTTATAGTAATATAGCTTGCACATCAGAATAACACATAGGCTATAATTTATAAAGATATTTTGCAAATTGACTAAAATATAACGATAAAAATCGCTTAAGGCAGAAAAAAATTATATAATTAAAATAGAACTTCGTTCCATCCGGGTGTCCCTTGACACCTCCGGTTTTTTTTTTAAAGGGACACCTCCCTGCACTAAGGAAATAATCCTTGTATTGCGGGGGACTTTACAAACATGCAATTAACGCAGACAAATTACACCCAGACTCAGAACAACACTTTGTGGATCGCACAAAGTATTGTCCTGCGTGGGAATCGAACTCGCGGAACTGGCACGGAAGGTCGGTATCTTAACCACTACGCCATCTGTGCAGTCACAATTAATCTGTTGTCTAATAATAAATAATAAGTAACATACTTCAGTTATCATCGACTAATTGTCACAGTCATACCGTCAGAGGCAACATCGAATATAACTATTACCGAAGTTACTAGTGAAAATAATTGAGTAGTCGCGATTTTAAAGAAATTTTCGAATTTTTTTTTTTTTTTGTTAAGAAAGATAATAAATGTTTATTAAATAAAATGGAGAAAATTCGTAATATTGTATATTTTAATCATGCAATATTTAGTTCCTGTCAGTCTGTACTGTATACCTATTACTTGTACAAAATAATTTCGATGTTTCACAACGGCCAGCAGTCACCTGACTGCTCTTTTTTTTTTTAATTATATATCCCTTTCTCGAACACTAAACAAATAAACATTGTTTAGGCCAGATATTGATTACTATACAGATTGTAATGTTGAAGTCTGTATTACGCAAATATATATTTTATTCACAAATAAATATAGTTTTAAGTCTATTTTATATATATGCCATAAAAAATTAATCAATATCCTAATTGATCATTAAAACCCTGACATGTTAGCAAAAGTCGACCCATACTACTGGTCGTATTTAACAGGAAAATGTACACAAAACTGATTATTATTATAAAAACATTGATTATCCCATACACAATTAGTCTCATATATTTATATCGATAATAATACAGTGCGAGTGATAATAATTTACAGCATACATATGTTATGTACTTAAACTGGTATTGTAATATTTTTATGGGAGTGTAGACACCATGTTACAGTCGTTCTGCTTAGGGTGGGGTAAATCAGGTAACTTTTGTTTCAATTAAATATATCGAAAAATATACTGTGATCGCCAATACCCTTGTGAACCGTGAATAATGACAATAATGCCATTAAAGAATGTTATGGAGAGGTAGGTGTCTGGCAATCAATGGTGAAAGGCTGAATGAATTCTTATAGGGTTGAGTCTCATGGTCGTTTAAGTAAATGTATAAGTAGTAGGTATATGATTATCTGAATGGTGACAGAGTAAGAATACAATTCACACCCCTCAATCTTGCCCGCGGATGTAGTCAAAGATAACTAAGGGTAAATTATACATATTACATAGATACAAGAAATGGAAAACTCGAAATAAAACTATACGAGTGGGTTTGACTAGAATATTATAGTATAACAATTTCCCTCCTATTGTGGAGGAGGCCCGGACCCAGTAGTGGGACGTATGTAAGCTGGGATAATGATGATGTGTGCTTAAGTATTCTTATTATTGAGAATTTCCTAGTCCCAGAATTTACAATCGCGAATTTTCAATCTGTCCACATGTTCGATATTCGTATGCGGAACTGAATCGGCAAGGATAAGTTATGTTTAAGAGAATACGTGTTTTAACAGAGACCGTAGAAGCTTCTTCATCGGGGACAGAAGAAGTGAGAAGACTGCGGGCTAGGAACTCGGAGCTGGAGCAGCATCTCAATGTAATGAGGCAACAACAGCAGGTAATTAATATTCAGTATCAATGAGGTTATGATGTTATTTATAAAAACCCGATTACGAAACGAAAAATGATGTCACAAGCGGGGTTCGAACCCGCACCTATTGGGAGGCCGGCAAAATCGTGCTGCCACTTACACCACCTTTATGATGTTATTTCTAATTCTGAATAGGCTAACCGGTTTTAAAACTGTTTTCAACGATTTTGATTTTTGTTTACTGTAAAAATCTATATTAATATTATAGAGGGAAAGTTTGTGATTTTGTATGTAATGTAAGGATCCCTGGAATTATTATTTGGATTTTCAAAGTATTTTAACTAATAGTAAGATATGTTATCTTTGAGTGTTATAGACTAATTGAACTGACTGCACAGACGGCGTAGTGTTAAGATACCGACTTTTAATGCCAGTTCCGTGGGTTCGATTCCCACGCAAGAAAATACTTTGTGCGATCCACAAAATGTTATCTGGGTGTAATTTGTCTGTGTTAATTGCATGTTTGTTAAATCCCCCGCAATACAAGGAATATTTTCATAATGCTGGGCGGTATTTAAAAAAAAATATTTTATTGAAGATATTTTCAATATTAAATCACGGTAAATGTAATTGAAGTAAAAAAAAAAACTATCTGTCTAGTTGATATAATATCTTGTTGCCTAGACGTCTTTACAAATAAATAAAATAAATGTATGACAAAAATATTACTATATTGTTGCTTACGAATTACGCATGTGTGTATAATACTGTTATGAATGACTGCACAGAAGGCCACAGAAACCACTAAGGTTAAGATGCCGATCTTCAGTGCCAATGCCATAGGTTCGATTCCTACGCAGGATAATATTTTTTGTGATCCACAAAGTGTTGTTCTGCGTATGGATGTAATTTGTCTGTTTTAATTGCATGTTAAATAAAGTCCCCCGCAATACAAAAATTATTTCCAAAGTGTAGGTGGTCTCTTTTTTGTAAATTAATAAAAAAAATGGAAGAAAAACACTCGTGCTCAGTATATTTTCCAAATGTTTGAAATTCACAAATTGAGTCAACATATTGAAAATATTGTTACAACTCGTTTGTTATCTTTTACTGAATATTCATGGCGCGTACAATGTCACGCAAACATTCGCCATAGAAACACCTTTCTACATATACCTAGGTATAGTATATTTAAAAAATAAGTGTAATATTTAAAATTGCAAAAAATATAAAGTTCTACTTTGTACTTCTAAAAAAAGTATATAAGGAATGAGAATATTAAGAAAACTATAAGTGGCACCAGTGATTGTAAAGATTAGGAATGCGTGATTGCCTTGGTATGGACATGTGGTGAGGAGTAATGAAAGGCATGTGACATGGAGGGTTCAATATGATTGTGGAATGACCAGAGACCCAAAATGAGATACATGGATTGTGTGAATGAGGATATGGGTATGAAAGAAGTGTGCATGTCCTTACCTTCCATAAGCTCCTGTACTCCTTGTACAGGGAACTGGAAGGTAAGGACATTTTGACAACCCCACTTACTCTGTGATGAAGGTAGGTTAATGATGATGACTTTATACTTCACATTAATATCCCTGGCCATTTGTGACAATTACAATCCCGATATATTTGCTACTTGTATTGCGTTCCAGCGAAAGCGTTACTTCGAATTGTATTTTTAATTCGACCGTATTAATAGATTGTTATCCGTGTGGTGACGGAGTAAGAATACAATTCACCACCCCATATCTTACCCGTGGGTGATCGTACGAGACGACTAAGGGATATAAAACGCGCATAACATCTATGCGAGAGATGGATAACTCGAAACAAAACCCTATACCAACACGTTTGACCAGCGTGGTATAGCAGGTCAATTTCCCTACTATTACGGAGGAGGCTCGGGCCCAACACTAGGACATGTATGAGCTGAGATGATGATGAGTTGAATATATTTTACGAATGGCCTACATTAGTAGACTTTACGAATGGCCTAGTGGTTAAGATACCGGCGACCTAGCGTGCTAGACCTACTGTGAGGGCTCGATTCCCTTGCAGGAGTATTCTTTGCCTGATTCACAAATTGTTGTCCCGAGTCTGGATGAAATGTATGTCTGTTGTATCTTTTCCTTGTGGTTAAAGAGTAAAAAAACAATTCATTACTCCTATCCTGCATGTGTAACAGATGACTGAGTGACTATTAAATATATAATATCTATTCAAGAGAAGGAAAACTCGAAATATAAACCTACGAGTATGGCAATCCGCCTACTCAAATTGGTGTAGTAGGTCAATTTCCTTCCTATTTTGAAGGAGAGTCAAGCCTAGCAGTGGGAAGCATATGAGCTGAGATGATAGAATGTATGTTAGTGAAGTCCCCCGGAATACAGGAATTATTGTTTTAGTGTTGACATTTAAAGAAAATAAATTGTTCGTTACACTT
The DNA here is from genome assembly GCA_905163515.2 of Lymantria monacha. Taxonomy (NCBI): domain Eukaryota; kingdom Metazoa; phylum Arthropoda; class Insecta; order Lepidoptera; family Erebidae; genus Lymantria; species Lymantria monacha. The sequence goes on from LR991093.1 coordinate 32,134,721, forward strand.
TGGGTTTACCACATATAGTGGTTGTCACCTAATCGTTATCACAGAATTACCATAATATACATTATTTACTCAGCTGTGACAATCGTAAGGCATCTATAAAACTTGCCAGACATTTTCGATTTTTATTTTTGGAGTTTTGTTCGTACGCACAGTCGCACTTTATTCTAATATTTATTAGACGTAATTGGTTATTCCCGCCTTTCATATTTGTCATTGTATATCCCTTACATATAATGTCAAAGTCACTTAGTTATCTAGAATTAATTATAGTAATACTTGTGGTCACTACACTACTTCTATTGGCCGTAGTATCAAGAAGTCTTTCTCTGAAAACTAGCAGTCCAGTTTTTGTCTACTGTTTAACTTTTTCTAATTAAATTTGTTGGTGGGTCACAAAAACGTTAAAAGTGTAGCCCGGGACATTTTTTTCATATCATCTATGAATTGTAGATCCTGGTTTACAGGCGTTACAATGGCAGGAATATGTGTATTTAGTCCTAAAGAATTAGGTGTTTAACGCAAAAATAATGTTAAATATGACTCTATTACTGAGATAAGCGCTGTCAAATAAGCTTTTGAAATATATATTAGTTAAATATTATTAATTTATATAGAATATTATAAAGCCATACTTCAATTAAGCTGTGACCATGAATATGCCAAAATTTCAGAACAAGCATATGCAGAACAAGCGTATGCCTAGAGATTTTCTCAGCTTAAGTCACAATAGTTAATAATGCCCATTCTTATCCAAAATTAAAAATAAAACTCTTGATAATAATGACAGTAATTCCTCAAGTGATAAAGCCACACTCTTAAAAGCTTTCTTGTCCAAAAATGGTCGGCCCGTCCGGACTACAACACTCTAGCAGAAAGTCTATGGTTTATTAGTAAAATTTGTTTCTTCGCTTCGTTCAGTAAGCGAGAATTGACAACTCAAATCATCGTTAGACAGGGATCGGCCTATATTTAGACAGGACACCTGGCTGAGTGCCTAGTACTGCTGAGATCCATGATTTATTGCAATAGGTGTGCTAGTTTAATATTTCGCATGTTACATCTGGATCAAGTATTGAGCGGTATTGGTTTTTTTGCCAACGCGTTGGAAATTCCGTTCAATATAAGGATATTTAAATCGTCTACTTCAGTAGTGCAAAGTTTCATCCTGTTTGTGTATACATTTATCCTGCCTTAGTGGCCATTAGCTATTATCTTCGACTGCCGTGACATATATTCTATCTGTAGTTAGCGATTTAAAGATGATAAGTTCAATAGTGAACGCGCGTGTTATGTGGCAGGAGGTGTCGCTAGCACCGGCCATGTTTGTGCGCTCACTCGCGAGGAAACTTGGAGCTGATGCCGAGGAGCAGCCACCACAGAGGAAGGTATGTACTTGCGTGTTGGCTATAAACTGTTTCATGATATAGTTTGATTATTATTCATTAATCAGTATCATCGGTCATGTACTAAAGGAAGGTGGAGTCAAGAGTCTCCGAAACCGGCGAGCGTGTATGAAGAAAATTATGAATGTTGAGGAAGCGAGTGAAGTATGCAGAGATAGAGTTCTCTGGCACTCTGTTCTCTCTGCCTACCCTGCAAGGGATATGGCGTGATGATATGTATGTATGTATGTATTATTCATTAATATGAAGAGACTGTGCTCGGAGAATGAATAAAGTATTTATGCACGGATTTGTTTGCTAATGGTAAATAATATGCGTCCCATACGAGGGACTGGTGGAATAAAGATACAATGGGCCGGCCCCCTTATTTTCACGTTTCTTGTGGGAGACGTAAAAACCAAGAGAATCAACAAAAACGTTCTCGTGGATTTATTACACTTGCCTGCTAACTGTGGGCAGTATGATCATTATCGCGTCTTTGGGAGGCCCTCAAAATTCTAATCAGTAGATTAGCTAAATATAATCTAGATATGCCTTGTTCTCCCACTTAACACTACCTAAAATCCCATATTGATGCCTTAATTGAAACCTTATAAATCCATTTCAAAATAATTTTACTGGATGATATATGTATCTGCGGAATAAATTAAAAACAGGGATGAAATTACTTTTACGGACTTTTATCCTTTTACAGTGTTCATGGTAATAAAACAGTGCGCGTGTTCCTGTTCTGACTTGTAGAATATTTTGAAAAGAGGTTAAAATATTTTTGTTTATCATTTAGCCCTTTGCCATCCACTGCTGGCTGTAGGTATCTCCATAGATCGCCACATAAGGCATATTTGTGCGCCCGTATTCAACGTATCTTAGCGATTCCCCAATACTTCGGTACGCCTGATGGGAACCCTCCCACACTGCGTTCTCCGATACGCGATCGCTTCTCGAGCATTTTCCCCAGCATTTATTAACTCACGGAGTGATGTGGCTGGCCCATGGCCACTTCAATATATTAATTCTTTGTGTCAAATTGCTTGCACACATTCTTTTATAGAATCTAGTATTTCGGAGAAAAATCCCGATCATGCCTAGCTCCGAGTGACCGCTAAGTAACTTGGAGCTTAGTTATGAGGCCAATATTTAGAAACCACATTTCCGTGTCTCTGTCTGACAGACTGAATCAAGACTGCTATGTATTACACTAGCCATAGATAGACCTATGCTTTCAGACACTGTCTTATACGATACGTGTACCACTGGTGGTGATTAAAGCCCATCACTATGCAAATAGAAAATCAACTTTTATATTCTAGAATGCAGAGGACAGCGAACTTTTGCGATCGATCATACAGCCCTTGGAAATGGAAATATCGGCGTTGAAGAACAAACTGCGCGAGACTGACGCACAACTACAGGATACGTTAGCGGTGAGTTCACTTCGTCTACGTATTTACAGAACTGCTTTACATTAATCTAAGATATTATTATGAACTTAGAGTCTTCAAAAACGTCTTTAATTGTTTTCGGGCCCCCAATAAATTTAATTAGAATAAAGATAAATACATATATTAGATCTATTACTACATCCACGCAAGCCAATTAGTACTTACAATCCTTTTTTGGGCCAGCCATGGTCCGGTCTTATTTTGCCTTAAAACGGACTACCAAGGACCAAAAACCACAAAGGACGACTAAGTCCTCCTTGATTTCGGTGGTCCGTCCATCTGCACTGAAAATAGAAAACCTAACTATAAAGAGCACCAAGATAATGCAGAGCGTTTTCTTCGCCAATTTAAAACCTCAAGTAAGATCTTACTTCACCTGCTGATTTGTTTTTCAGAAGTCGAAGGCAAACGTAGTAGCCTCAAGCGGTGACAGTCGACCGGAGGCAGAGGTCGTGCGCCACTGTGATATGTGCGCTAATTATGAAAAGCAGCTGGTGTCTGAACAGGCCAAGGCAGAAGGCGCCAAGGAACGCGTCTCCACACTCGAGCTAGCCCTCAAACAGGTATAACCACTAATTAGTAGATACTATCGATCCTCCAACATGCTTCTGAACTTATTTTATATCGATTTAGCAGTACATGGCTTCCTCTTCTACGCAGAAGGGAAAATAAAATATAGACAAGTAACAAAATGAAGACAGGAATGGGCCTCTTCAACTCTCTAGCTCATTGAATGAAGCGAGAGTGTAGTGCTACTCCAGATGAACTGATACACTTACGATTGCAGATCTGAACTATCAGCGTGATGTCAGTTACCATTAAAGTATATATCTGTTATCGATGATGATTTGCTGTTTCAGGCGACGGAACAATTGGAGGGCGTACGTTCTATTCACGACGAGACGGTACGCTCTTGGCACAGCGAGCGTGCTCTCGGTAACACTGAGCTGCAGCAGTTGCAGCAGGCGGTGCGCGAGTTGGACGCGGCGGTACAGCAGCGCGCTGAGGTGGCACAGCGAGCCGAACAGCGGGCATTGGTCGCGGTCACCGAACTAACTGTGGAGCGGGAGACACTGCACAAAAAACTTGAAAGGTACAATCCTCGTCTCTCTTATCTTTTTTATTTTTCTTATAAACAAAAATAATAATCTCATCATAGTCGCACTTACAATAACTAAGTTATTAAATTAATATTATATGATATTGATAATCAAAATTAAGTCAGTTACAGCCACGGAGCAAATACAAAGAGGAGCTGTTGTAATGAATATTTTCTATGAAACAATGCGTGTCATTTACAGGGGGTAGGGGGTGGCTGCTAATGGAGAAAGTGAGACAAGTAATAGTACTTGTCTCACTCCCTCCTTTATGTCCATCTACCGGCTATTAGCACAACTACTAATTTCGTATATTGTATGCAGTTGAGCTATCTTGCATTAGATGACAGTAAGTGTATGGTGTAACAGGGACGTACTCAGAATTTAACTATATTAAGGAGTGCTAATTTTTTTTTATTTCAAAGATACAAACAAATCTTATTAGCTGTTTGCTCTATTCAAATACAAATGTTTATAATCAAATAATTCTGTAAAATTTCTTTATAAGGCTTGTCAGCGTTGTTCATAATGTTAATATTTTATGAAAAATCCATCTTTTCTTTACTGTCATTCTGATAAACTCAGAAATTTAGAAACCTTTCTTTTTCTTCATATTTGTGTCCTTTTCATACGACCAAATAATACAATTATTTGTTTGGGTTTCTAACAAATTGTCGCATGAAAGTAGTTGGACTTTTAGTAAATATGTTAGTTACACGGTATTATTTCCTTCCTTTTTGTCTTTTCCATATAAAAAAAAGAATCAAACCACTCTATTAAAATAAGGCTTTATACAATTGATAATGCAACAATAGTGTCAATGACCAAGACATGTAAAAGAGTATTTCAAGCGAGCAGACCAGCCCCCATGGGTAGCAACCGTTTGATTGACGCACGGGCCATCTAAAACTTAGCCATGCCAAAGGTAACTTGAAGACCCGGTCTTCGACGCCACCACCGTTTTGAATATTTTTGTGACGTGCTCAACCTCGTTAATCTCATCAAGAAATTGCATCGAGTGCAATTACATTATTAATAAATAAAGGAGAAAAGGTGACATTGGTTCCAATAATAAAAATGAAATACTCTTTTATATCATATATTTCTTGAGCTATACCTAGTCTTGCCCTAAATACTGTAAGAAAGAAAAACCTTTTTCTATTGCAAAAAATATTTATTATTTTTACAGTGTTAGTTTAATACATAAATATAAAACAATTTAAAATATAAAATGCTTGTTCGAAGTGGTTTTCATTGGCTGCAATACAGTCCTTTAAATCTTCATTGTTAAAATGAGAAGAACAAATCTTTGTATATTTCGTAGGAATCCAGTTTTTCTATTAATTTTTGAAATCCATTGCTTCTAACATCGTCATTGGAGAGTATTCTAAAACATACAAAATTTACAGTTTAATTATAATAGGTTCATTTAAAGTAGTGTAAAAAATATTTTTCTTTAATGAAAAATCCGAATGTTATAATTATATTCTAATTACGACCCTGGATTTTTGACACTTTTATAGTTCTTCATAGTTAACGACAGCTGGCGTATTGCTTACAAAATAATTATTAACTACGTATAAAACTCATATTTTTGTCCAAGGTAAAGGGCTTTGGGTATAAATTTTAATACTCATGGTTATTAGTTATTATAATAATCTTAATAGTTTGAACTGTATGTGCTTTTATTGTTCTAGGTCCTATTACGAAAAGTGGTGCCATCTAACATTGAGTAAAATTATTTCTGAACATGATACCGTCAAAAGAACTTTCTAGAAATTATTTCGATAAATTATGAATAAATATACTTACAAATGGAATGTGATTCTTTCTATAGCATCTGTACGTTTATTGGAGTAGTTTTTACATGATAAAATACAACACTTCATGGTTTTCTTCGTAATAACATAAAAATACACCAAAAATATAATTTTATGCACCGTACGAACATCGGCAGCGACGACAGAAGACTAATAGGCCACGCCTACTATTGATGTTAACGTGATGACGTCAGGGCCTACTTGAGAATCACAGTGCACAGTTACTTAGGCCGTCTCCTCTTTGTATTTGCTCCGTGGTTACAGCCCAGTCAAAATAGACATACAATTAGGTTAAGCTTGCATACATTACGATAAAGCTGAAAATTAGTGGAGGTATTCATTTCATTATTACAAATGAAATGTCAGAAGTCCCCATCGATCCCACATCTGCTAAAAAAGTTATTCAAGGTCAAAGGTCGACAATTTCGATTTTTCGCCTTTTCCTCGCAAACGGCGAGTGTTATAGTAAAAATAGCCTACAAAAAAGTTGTAGATTATTAAATTCTCCACAAAAATTGTTTCCATGCTTTTTTTTCTACGAATCATCATTTCAGAGATATCACAATTTCAAACCTCGAAAATACTCATACTTACTCTTATGCGGCTTGTAATGCTTCATCAAATTCATTCATTCCTCATCAAGCTTCACCGGTTTTTAACTGTCTGATCTGTCCTTCCTGTCTGCAGGAAGTGATTAAAAACCATATTAATGACTTTTCTATGTGAAAAAGAGGGGGAGAGGTCTTGATGTATACTACGGATGGTCACCCAGGGGATAAGCGGGAAAAAATTAAAAAAAAATGGGTTGTAACCCATTTTTTTATGTATGATTATGGCGTTGCCTTATAAGTTGCCCTTTTTTATATTTTTTTATACGGTGGACTATGGATGCGTGCCACCCTGCCAAATCGGACCGGGGTGACGGAAGAGGCTGACCCCATAAACCCACCGTGCAACTCCTCTCTTCGCCGTGCGAGCGGGCCACCGGTACCCGATCTTTGCCCTCGGTGGCGCGCCCGGCGGTTTACCCTCGCGGGTTCCTTTCGTCGACGCCCCGTCCGACGTCGGGGCGTCGTCCTCACGCGGTGGCCTCACGTCTCCCGATCACCCGAGGCCCTTATAAGTTGCCCTAGGAGTACTACTGTCCCTCACTTGGTGTTGTACCTCAGTTTATTGATCATCAT